>JALGPY010000005.1:92200304-94600304 GCA_023055425.1 Linanthus parryae | reverse complement strand
CATCTCTAACTAAAAAGAAAAAATATGTGTTCTTTAATTCCTTGTATTGTACATACTTGAGTTGCATTTTACATATCATGTAGTTTGCATAGTCGTGTCTTTGTGTATTGAGTCGTGAGTCGTGTTGGCTAGAGGAAAGTGAAGTATTCAAAATTGGTGGGGTATGCACTGATTTGGTTGTGGTATGTATGCAATGTCTCAAGTGTAGGAGTCTTGTGCTTCATGGTTGCTCGAGACGAGAAAAGAGTAAGTGTGGGGGAGTTTGATAGCACCTTTTAGGAGCTATAATTATTATCATTTACTACATGTTAATAGGTCTTTCGAGAGTGATTTGAGCCTAATGTTAGAGAATATGAATCGTTGTATCACTTGTTTCTCATCATGCGCTATATTCTTAGTCCGGGCGTTTCTATGCATATTTCATTGTTATTTGTCAAATATAATCGCTTGGTATGTTTGTTCATGTTTTCTTGGCAGGAACGGATGCTAATCGGTTGATTGGAGGCATGGAACGAACTTCGGAAACAATGGGAGCTCAAGTGGTGTAAAGAGAAGCCGGACTTAGATGACCAGTCTACACTAATATGATAATATATGGAGTTATACAATTAATTTTGTAGTGAGACTAGGTCCAAATGAAATTAGACTCAAAGAGATTTCGAACGATAGGTCACGGAGCTTAATCAGAGTTCGGACGAAGAAGATATGGCCTGGAGAAGTCAGGAGCAGATTTCAGGGGTTATTGTGCAAATACTGGAGACTTGTGACGGGTTTTGATTGAAGGACGACCTAGGGGCGAAAATACATTCATTCAGGCTTAGATAGACCCAACAACATGGAGGAGGGCAAGGAGACTTCATTGGGAAACATCATAAAGCAAGGAGACGAGCCCGGATCGCGCGAAAATCACGATTTCTAGCGTTTGATCTATTTTCTCTCTAATTTCTTGTATAAACTATTCAAACAATAAGTTTACTTATGCTATGAGTAGCGAAAATCATACCTAGGCATCTATGGAGAGCCTAGGGTTTATGTTTTGATGATATTTTCCGGATTTTGGATGAACTTTTCATGCTAGGGTTATGATTCAATGAAGTTTGTTTGGGTTTTCATCATGTTGAGTTCTTCCATTGAAAATTTAGGACTAAGATGTATGATGTTGATTATCTATTTCTCCATTCAATCATGAACTAGGCTTAATGATGATCTTGGTAGCCTAGATTACTTGTTTATTTTGCTTAATTCTTATTGACGTAGGAGTCATGACCCTAAATCGCTAATTAACTAGTGTTTGAAAACAACTCTACCCTAGTTGGGATGAGTAAACAAGGTCATTCTTAATCAATTAGACTGAGAAGTGAGTTGAGTAGGAATGTCTAGAAGAGGGTGGATTAGGTAGGGAATAGGGAAGTGTGCGTGTGGTGATGGTCTAAGAGGACATTATTCCGTGCACGATCGTTAGCCTGCTAGAACGTATCGGTAGACGGTATTGACCTGATAGGGACAGAAGGGTACCGGTGTGTAGAACGACAAGAGACCGAGAGGTAATTGTTAGTGCCATTACCCAGCATAGGTTACTAAGAGTTTTCGTGTTAGCACATGAAATCCGGAATTGCCAAAACTACCCTAGGTGATCTATAGATTTCCTAGTCTCATCTCCATTGATTTATCCTAAATCATTTCTTTTGCGTTACTTTTACTTATTGATCTAGTCACTTGATTGAGGGTGACTCCATTCACAACCATTTTTACCGGTTACGTGGGTAAATTGAATTTAACTGCTAAATCTAGAGAAAAGTAAATATTCTTCCCTTGGGTTCGATAACTCGGAGTCCAAAATACTCCATTATATTACTTGACCGTACACTTTCCTGTAACGCGTTAGTAGATGCGCGTCAAGGTACACCCACCATCTGAAGCCCCGTGGAGGGGGCTATCCGGGCTCCTGTTAGAGCAATCTGGCGCGCATATGATATGGCGTGCAAGGGAATTGGCAAATCCAGCACGCATTCGAGACTTGGGAGAATATGGCGGTTCACGCGCATCTGGCGTTCGGACGATTGACGTTCAGGCGCAATCCGGCTCGCGGTGTGGAGCATCTGGCGTGTTGAATTGAGTGTGGTTCTGGCTCATGCATTGCTAGAACTCTTGGAGTTGAAGCAGCGGCATGGAGCATCTGGCGCGGGAAATTTCTGGCACGCTCATCTGATCCTTATCATGGAGCGCATTATACACGAGTTTGTGTTGGCATGCATTTGTTCTAGTTTTGGGGCGTGTACCATGATACGCATTGAGCTCGCATCTGGCGTGATCTGTTTATGGCGAGCATCTGGCGCATCTGAGGCATACGGGGCGCATCTGGCATGACAATTTGTGGCACTCGTCATTGGTGCATCTGGTCTGAATGACATATGGGCACTTGTCATGGTGCATCTGTCTGGCGCAATTGGGCGCATCAGGAATACATTAGGTCCTGCTTTCTCGATGAATGTATTCGAGTCTGGTTCAGGGTGGAGAAATTATTTCTGTTTCTGGAAGTGCATCCACATCTAGCACAATCGTTGCGGGAACGCATGGTAGTTGGAGTAACGATTTGGCGATTCGGGTTTTGCATATAGCTGCGGAACATTTGTTTGGGGGAGGCGTGCTCGTTTCTGGTTCTGGGAGAAGCATCCGGTCCAGGTTTGCGGAGAGAAGCATCAGGTTCTAGTTCGGGTTGCTGAGATGGTTCAAGTCAAGGTGGAGATTTGTTGGGGTTTGACTTGCAATCAAAGTAGGCAAAGTCAAAATCAGGTTTGGAAACAAAGTTGTTTCCAAACTCATGTTGGGGTCGTGAAATATTGTTTCTAATTAAGTATGAAGTGCTTTGCTTTGGCTTGGAGGCCAAGCTACTTCCTAATAGATTGGTGAATCCCACAACCGCCACACATGAGAGCAACGTACACACATGGGGTAGCTTATTTGGTACTCTGAATGTTGTTTGTGCATTTGTTTCGGGTGGGTTGTTTCAGGTGGCCGTTTTGGCCATGACGTGCATTGTAATTGGGTTCTCTTCTCCATAAAATATCGGGTTCTGGATGCGGAGGTAGCTAGCGGGTTCGTTACTAATTCGGTAGTGAACCACGTTAAATATTTGTCTCGTTCTTGTTTTGCTTTCTTCTCTCTTGGTCGAATATCCCTAGGTTATAACAAAATGGTACCGGAGCTCTCAAACAGGAGTTCTGTTACAAGAATATTAGTTAGACTAGGCAACCAATGGGATACACGTGGTCATACGGACGGCCCACGACCCGTTATGAGGCGGCGTGCCCTAAATCACCATGGACTATCACAGGTGACGTTAGACATGTATGAAGAAGACATTAGAACAAGACGGCTCCACAACACGTACTGGTCGCATCTGGAACGAATCCATAGGCGACGATCCTTATTCCAACCTCCAACCCATTAGAACCCCTTGCTCCTGTGCGAGGTGATGAGGTGCGAGGGATCCTGTATCATGGTCTCTCCAAGTGCGATATGGCGTGATTTCGTTCTTATGAAGCACAACGGTGAAGACACGTACAAGATGTTGTTTGGTTCACGTGGCAGTTACATGGTGCTTCATTCTTGACTGTATACATTCATCTCCCTTGCGCATGGACTGAGCTTTATTAGGACCGGGGCGCAACCAACAACCCCTGATTATGTCTTTTGAAATTCCGCGGCGACTGGGTGCGCTTAGCAGCCCCCTAGTGATGATGAGTCAGCCAAGGGCGAGTTATTGCTGTAGCCTTTTGTGGTTATAGCACAGACAGTCAAGAATGAGTCATCGATTCATTACCACATTGACCCATCATCACCCTAGAGGTTTCCTCAGCCCCGTGCTTCAGAAGCACCATATCATGCCATCTCGCACCTTGAGGGACTATATGATAGGGCCCTTGTACCTATCACCTTGCACTGGAGCTAAGGCTTTTAGAGGTTTGGAGGCTAGAATAAGGCCCGTCACAAATAGGTTCTACCCCCTGATGTGACAAAGTACATGCTGTGGAGTCGACTTGTTGTACCGTCTTCTTTATACTAGGTTTGACGGCATCCCTGGAAGTCCTCCAAATATTGAGTGTACGCCGCCATCATAATGGGCCGTGTGTCGTCTGTATGACCATGTGTATCTCATTGGTTTCCCTAGTCTGACTAGTATTAATAGGGTTGTACCAGCTGCCATTTCGTATACATTCACTGATATTATTCTCTGCTCAATTGCCGAATTGCTGCCAACAAGCTATATCTCTCCTCTACAAGTGCGATATTGCTTATTTGAAACAAGTTTTCTATCTCTTCTTGGCCCTCCAGTCTGTAAGTGTACTTGCTATAGGATTGTTAACTTCGATTACCTGTAATCCGAACACTATTAATTCGGCTAGAATCTTACCCAACCAATTTCCTTATCTTCACTATGGTGAACCCGACGTGAAATAAATCTAGTCAATCACACATCAAGAAAACCTATATCGGGTCTCACGGCCACGGATAATCCCAATACATAAAATGCTCCCTCGCAGATCCTCTCTGACTCTGTAGAATTTGAAATCCTTGGAATGCGTGGAGGGTGCCATTGATCAGTGGTTGGTGGACATCTGCCTACAAGGGGAATGCGCATCTAATATAAACAATTTCTCATAAGAAACGACCTTTTTGGGTTTTATAACGGATTAGGCAGCGGAATTATAAAAATAAGATCTGCACAAGACCCACCAAGGATCACAGGAAGAGACATCATAATGATATTGAAGGTTCAAGTAACAATTACCTTGTTTGTCTCCTGTGATGACTTCAAACGCAAAATTGTGTTTGTGTCTCTATAGCTAGTCCATGCCTAGGATGAATAACTAGATTCCTCAACACCTTTGTGCTAGAAACCGGTAGAGGAAGGAAGAAGAATCATGCGAAACAAGACACCCAAGGCTGTGTGCCTCCTTGAGGCCGACGAGGGGAGGGGGGAGACGGGGTCGGTTCGGCTCTAGTCTTGCTCTCTCCCTGCTTTCTCTCTCTCTCTCACTCAATGTGTTATGAGCACTAGTGTGAGAAATAATCTAGGAGTGTCATTTATATAGTCAACAACTCCTTGTTAACTGTATAAAAGCCCCTATCCTAATCATGTCCACACACGAATTAATCCAACTTGAAAATTAGTCCTACTAAGTTTGCAAGTAGTTGCGTATTGATCGTACTATTAATTCATCATATTAATTAATTCCCAAGTCTAGATTAATCCTTATGGCGTGTGACCCAATATGTTTCTAATTAGTTGGTAATGACGTGTATTAACATGGAGCGGTGTCTAGCATCCATGCCACCCAACTAATAGAAATAGTCATTTCTTTGACAAACGTTGTGCAAGTATTGTCTAATCCCTTGGTCTCTAAATCCGGATTGGACACGAGACATACAAGTCACACTTGTATATCCAATTCATAGTTTCTCGATCCTAGGAATAGTCTTATCCGAGAAGATAACATCAATGTCCTATATTGATTTATCTGAGTCTGGCCAGATATTCTATAAGTACCATCCCTCGAGTGGCCATGGATATTTTCTCCTACTATGAGGGAGGGACAAATTTTATCTACGTCACTACCATCTCTAAGCTTGCTTCCTTATTGTGCCCGACTAACGCCTTTATTACTACCCAGTTACGGTGTAGCGTTTGACGATGTCAAAATACAATATTCCACAACTAGAGGATCTAGTTTTTTCAATTCTAAGGATGACAATACCGTTCTCACTACGAGAAGCACTTTTGACTTTACATAACTTGTATGTAGACTTCTCGTTGTGGGTCAATCGAGTATGTTATTACTCCTTATGCATACCCATGTGTTGGATCGTGATATCTCCATATCAATCCAAACCATACTAGTCTGTAATTCATCGTCCAATTAATCATTATAATTGATTAGGGATATTTAAGATAAACAAACACATTTGTTATCTAATGACTTTATTATATGAAATATCTCCATAAATAATACAATGAATGTTTCGAGCCAAAAACATTGTTCATACTAAAATGAGTGACTCTAGGGCATCTATTCCATTAGTATCCCACTTGCTCTAGAGCCAATCTGGTGCATCTCGTATGCCAATAGACCTAGTGTGCCCTTCATGCTTGCGCTGAACAAGCGACTTCATAAGTGGATCTGACATATTTTCATCTGTAGGAATCTTGCATATATTCACATGTACTCTATCGATTATATCTCGAATAAGATGGAAATTCCTGAGTACGTGTTTGGATTTCGTGTGTGACCTGTGCTATGGCCCTGGCGTTGTCACATTACAACTCAATTGGATCCACAATACTAGGAACCACACCAACTCGGTAATGAACTTCTAAATCCAAACAGCTTCCTTTGCTGTTCCACTCACATTAATGTACTCAACCTCAGTTGTAGAATCAGCAACCGTCTCTTGCTTGGAACTCTTCCAGCTCACAGCTCTTCCTTTCGGGCAATAAACGAATCCCGACTACGATCTGAAATCATCTATGTTGGCTTGGAAGCTTGCATCCGTGTACCCTTAGTTCTTCTCAAGTAATTTAGTATGTTTTTTACCGCTATCTGGTGACTCTCACACGGATTAGACTGATATCTTCTTGTCATACTCAACGGGTATGACACATATGGTCTAGTACATAACATGGCGTACATGATGGATCCTATGGTCGAGGCATAGGGTACCGTACTCTACTCAGGCGGTCTTTCTCAATGTCATTGGAAGTAAAATCATTCTTCGAAAGAGTGTTTCCATGCGACATGGGAATGACTCCCTTCTTAGAATCTTACATGTTGAACCAATTCAAAACCTTGTCTATATATGTACTTTGACTTAGGCCTGGAAGCTTCCTCGATCTATCTCTATAGATCTTGATACCAAGTATATAAGCTTGATCCCCTAAGTCCTTCATTGAGAAACACCTTCCTAGCCAATCTTTCATAGGTTGCAGCATGTGAATGTTGTTTCCAATGAGTAGTATGTCATCCACATAGAAGACCAGAAAAGCAACAGAGCTCCAACTAACCTTCTTGTAGAAACAAGATTCATCTTCGTTCTTGATGAAGTCAAACTCTTTGACTGCTTCATCAAAACGTCAATTCCAACTCCTAGAAGTTTGCTTTAATCCATAAATGGATCGTTGCAACTTACACACTTTATTTGCATGCTATGGATCCAAAAAACCCTCAGGTTGTGTCATGTACACATCCTCGAGAAGGTTTCCATACAGAAATGATGTTTTGACATACATCTGTCAAATCTCTTAGTCGTACTAAGCTGCAATAGCAAGTAGGATTCAGATGGATTTGGTCTTTGCGATTGGTGAAAAGGTTTCATCATAGTCTATACAATGAATCTGTCTGAATCCTTTTGCCACCAATCGGCTTTAATAGGTAATCACATTACCATCCATGTCGGTCTTCTTCTTGAAGACCCACTTGCAACCTATGGGACGCGCCCCTTGGGGTGGTTCCACCAAACTCCATACTTTTTTGGTATACATGGATTCCATCTCGAATTCCATGGCTTTACGCAACTTCTGAGATTCCGGCCTTTTCATGGTCTCTCCATAGGTAGTAGGCTCATCATGTATGAGCAACGCATCACCAGTCTGACACATCACCAGTCTGACACCTCCCACTCCACATTTCATGTGGAGTCTTCATGACCGATTTGGATGGAACACCGTTAATGGTGAAAGCTGCAGACAATAGAGCATGGCCCCAAAATGATAATGAAAGATCAGTCTGACACATCATAGATCGAACCATGTCTAACAGTGTTCGATTCCTCCTCTTAGACACACCATTCGATTGCGGCGTTCTGGTGGAGTGAGTTGCGATATTATCCCACACTCTCTAAGATAGTCGTCAAACTCTTGGCTCAAGTATTCTCCTCCACGATTAGATCGTAGAGCCTTGGTACTTTTGCCACGTTGCTTCTCTACTTCATTCTTTAATTCTTTGAAATTCTCAAAGGATTCAGATTTGGCTCTCATAAGGTATACAAATCCATATCTACTAAAATCATCAGTAAATGTAATGAAATAGACGTAACCACCCCCTAGCAGGCGTAGCAAATGGCCCACATACATGAGTATGTACAAGCGTCAATTGATCACTATTCCTCTCACCTTTGTTATTGAAAGGGAATTTTGTCAACTTTCCGAATAAACAAGCCTCACATGTCTCATATGATTCAAAATCAAATGAGTCTAGGAATTCATCCATATGGAGTCTAGAAACACGTTTCTCGTTTATGTGGCCTAAACGACAGTGTCATAGATAAGATGATTTAAATAATTTATTTTAATCCTCTTGATATTCATGTTATAGACAAGATTATTTAGATCAAGGATATATAATCCATTAAATAATTGCGCACTACAATAGTGAATACTATCAAAATAAATGGAGCAACAATTGTACTTCATTGAAATAGTAAAACCTTCCTTGTCCAAACAAGAAATAGAAATAATGTTTCTGCTCATAGGAGGCACAAAATAGTAATTATTTATTTCTAAAACTAATCCTGAAGGTAGAGACAACTCGTACATGCCTACGGCCTATGCATCAAACTTTGCTCCATTCCCTACGTGCAAGTCTATCTCCCCTTTAGCCAATCTTATACTTCTCTTTAGATCCTGCATATTTCAAAAAATGTGAGATCCACATCCAATATCCAATACCCAAGATGAAGAACAAGTTATATTGACATCTACAATAAAAATACTTGGTGGTGGTGGAATCAGTATTCCAATTCTTTTATCCTCCAGATACTTTGGGCAGTTCCTCTTCCAGTGTCCAGGCTGACTGCAATAGTGACAATCACCCTTGGTCACTCCCTTTGCAACACCACCAACACGTTTGAGGACAACATCCTTGGGTTTGGCATTTGCCTTTCCTTTCCCTTTGGAGGTAGAAGCAAACCTTTTGTCTTTACCTTTGTGCACCATCATTATGGCCTTGCCCTTTCCCTTGATGATGCTTTGTTCAGCTTTCCTCAAATTTTGAGTAGATCTGGCAGAGACTTTACGATCTCATTCATGTTATAGTTCATAATTAACTGTCCATAAGACTCAGGCAACGATTGCAAAACGAGATATGTGGCCAACTCTTGACCCACCAGAAACCCCAGTCATTCGAGATTCTCCAAGTACCCGATCATTTGGAGTACATGAAGTCCCACTGGGTTTTCCTCTGACAGATGAAATTTGAACAATGCCTTGAAAACTTCATACCTCTCAACCCTAGCCTGCTCTTGGAAGAGCTACCTTAAGTGAATGATCATATCAAACGCAACCTTGTTCTCATGTTGCTTATGGAACTCAGAGGACATGGTGTAAAGCATCAGGCAGGCCGCATCATTAGCAGCATCAATGAACTTCTGATGCGTCTTTAGGGCTGCAGGGGTATTATTGTCTGGAGCCAGAGGACACTACTAGAAATTTACTCAAAAACAGAAAAAGAACACTAGTTTTTGCGTGGAAATTATTATTCTTGCCATATATGTATCAAATATGGAAAGAACAACTTTCCCCGCTTAAAAATATGTAAAACGGCAAGAACAAACTAATTCCGCGTATATTTAACCAAAAACGGCAAGAATTGTATTAATAGTGGCAGTAATAATTTTTCTCGCTTAAAAATATCTAAAACGACAATAAAAATATCATTATTGGCGAAATTTTTATCGCCGCATATAAATATAACATAAACGGCAAGAGATCTTTTAAATCCATTACAGATGATCAAATATGGCAAGATTTTCTTACCGTAGACTTAAGTCCATACACATCAACTTTTTTGACTTTGAAGCCAAAATTTTGGGCGAAATTTCTAATTACCAGCCAAAAATGAAAGTCACATGTGGCTTAAATCTTGCCCTCCCTTTAATTTCAAGATGTTATCTCGACCATCAATTAAAACCCACCTTTATATATTCTTAAAAATGAAACAATGCCTTCATAAAAAAAATCAGATCTAGCTATCTTCGTCCCCTCTTCCCCTTTGTCGATCACCTGCCTTTACAGGCATGCTACAGAGGTCGAGCCAGATTAAGGGGCAAAGCCCCGGAACCAGATGCGAACCGAAAAAATAAAATCTATATAATAAAATAAGACGGTTGACTTCTTTTCAACCGTTAGATTATATTCACCCTAACCCTTAGATCTCACCAACTTATAGTAAAAACTCCCAAAAATTTGGAGATAATGGGGAGGATAATGGGTAGTTCTCAAAACTTCCCAAAAATTTGGAGATAATGGCTATGTTTTTTTTTTTTTTTTTTTGAAAGCGATGCTCTGTTTTTATGGGAAGCATCCGTTTACAAAAATCTGCCTTTGCTTTAGCATTAGGAGAGAGAGAGGGGGGAGAGGGAGATGAATATAGGTCTAAAAATGGAGATAAATTCGGCACAAATTTTGAATAATTCTTTTTTTTGCATTGAATGAGGCGAGAGAAACAAATGAGTAACCGGGTTTGAAGTTTGGAAATTGGCATGACAGAGAGAGACACAACAATTATTGAGAGAGCTGGAAAACGACCGGGTTTTAGTCTTCCCGGACCCGAACCCATCCAAACCCGGTGTTATAAATGCCCGAAATAAACCCAAACGCGTTCGAGTGAGAGCAAAACCCGAATTGCTAAGCCCAAATAATAGAAGAATCTGGCGAAATAGGGAGCATGTAGTCTTCATTTTTTTGCTATGTTCCTAGATGAAATTTTCATTTTGTTTTATGCACATTTCCGCTGACGTTTGTTCGTGTTTGTTTAGGGTAGTGCCCTCGGGCACGGGAAATCCCCTAGTAAACAGATAAATCCTCACTTGATCCTACCCATCAAAACCTCTCTGATCTACTCTCTCGATCCCACCACCAACCATCACCTCAGCCATCACCGCAGGCCACCACCGCCACCCATCACCGCCACCACTCTATCTCACTGGTTAGAAGAAGGGGAAATGATGGAAAAAGAAGCAGAGAACGAAGAAGAAGGCTAAGAGAGAAGAGGAGGTCGCCGCTTTAGTCACGTCGCCTTTGTCATCGTCTAGTTGCCGTCCCTCTCTGTCCTCGTCGATCCATCCTGATTGAACTGTCAGAACCCCAATCCGTCCCGATTGGACCGCCGTGGACCGAATCGACGGTGCTCGTTCCTTCTGAATCGACGAGAGTGAGATCGGTCGCCCGAGAGGTAAGCTAATGGAGGGCAGAGTGCGATTCACCGCCGACCATCATCGTCGCCACCATCACCGCCATCATCGCCTCAGTTCTCCTGTGACTGGTGAGAAGAGAAATTGGTTCTGCTACCTTCGATCGGTGCAAAGCTCTCTGATTTGGGACCGATATAGGCTTATTGGTCTTCCTCCACCAAGATATGTTTGGGTATGGCTGAATCGAATTTCTCCTGCGAATTGCTTGGATATCATCGTCTTTTTTTCTTACGGACCGCTATTGTTCCTCGATTGGTTTTGGTGGCTTAGAGCATCTCCAACAATGTTTTGTAAAAGAAATGCAAATTATACATAAAATCACATTTTTGCATTTTGCATGTCCATAAATTTTATTACCAACTCCAGCAATGCATGCTAAAAGATAGGCATATTAGTTTTGTAAAATTATTTATTATTGTTATAATATTAGGACATGTCTACTAAAAAGTAGGAACAAAACAAAAAAATAGGAATACACCTACAAAATAGGAAAACAAATAAGATGGCGAGGGATGATTATCGCCAAACTTGGCGATCAAGATGCATGACATCCATTTTGCATGAGGGGATGCATGTTCTGCTCGATCGCATTTTTCACCCATGTTCTTTATATTTTGCATAATAAATCGATTTGCATTGCTTGCTGGAGATGCTCTTAGGGGATTTTTATGTGGTTTAGGGTGGTTTAGGGTGATTATATGAGATGGGGGGTTTTATGTAGTTTAGGGTGGTTTGGGGGTTAAGATTGATATTAATTAATGTGTTTTTAGTAACATATTGATTAATGTTCAAATTAATAAAAAGTGTATAAAATAAATTAATGTTTAAATTAATATAAAGTGTATAAATTAATTGATTTTTAAAATTAATAGAAAATATACATTTATCTATATATATATATAAATATATATGGCAAGAATTTTTGCCACATAAGCCTTATTAAAAATGGAGAGCATAAGTTTATTCCGCCTAAGAGATTAACATAAATGGCGAGATTACTTGTCGTTTTTGCTACGTCATAAACGACAAGAGTTTGTCGCTCGTCGTTTAAAGTTTAAACGGCAAGAGTTTTTCTCGCCGCTGAGCAAAAACATCAAAATACCTTGCGGCCGACCCAAATCTCGCCGTTTTTGCTATGAACGGCGAGAAAACCTTCATAAATGGCGAAAATTTAATGCCGTTTTTGGGTCCAATTCCAGCAGTGGGAAATTCCTCCTCTAGAGTGTATAGTTTTCTTTTCTTGGCTGAGAACGATTCTCAAGTTCCTGTACCAGTCTAGAAAGTTTGTTCCAGAAAACTTGTCCTTCTCAAGGACAGAACGTATGGAGTGTTATGAACTCGACGAGTTGTTTGCCATTGGTATTCTACCTCAGCGTCGCCCACCTTCATCCATCCCCGCCACCACTCTATCTCACTGGCTAGAAGAAGGGGAAACGATGGAAGAAGAAGCAGAGAACAAAGAAGAAGGCGAAGAGAGAATAGGAGGTCACCGCTTTAGTCCCGTCGTCGTCGTCATTGTACAGTTGCCTTCGCGTCTCCGTCCTCGTCGATCCATCCCGATTGAACAGTTAGAAACCTAATCTGTCCCGATTGGACCGTCGTGGACCGAATCGACGATGCTAGTTCCTTCTGAATCGATGACAGTGAGATCGGTCACCCGAAAGGTAAGCTAATGGAGGGCAGAGTGCGATTCACCACCGACCATCATCGTTGCCACCATCATCGTCTCAGTTCTCCTGTGACAGGGGAGAAGAGAAATTGGTTCTGCTACCTTCAATTGGTGCAAAGCTCTCTGATTTGGGACCGCTATAGGCTTAGTGGTCTTCCTCCACCAAGATATGCTTGGGTATGGCTGCATCGAATTTCTCCTGTGAAATGCTTGGATATCATCGTCTCAGTTCTCTTACGGACCGGTGTTGTTCCTCGATGGATTTTGGTGGCTTGGGGGGTTTTATGTAGTTTAGGGTGGTTTAGGGTGATTATTGGAGATGGGGGGTTTTATGTAGTTTAGGGTGGTTTGGGGGTTAAGATTGATATTAATTAATGTGTTTTTAGTAACATATTGATTAATGTTCAAATTAATAAAAAGTGTATAAAATAAATTAATGTTTAAATTAATATAAAGTGTATAAAATTAATTGATGTTTAAAATTAATAGAAAATATACATTTATCTATATATATATAAATATATATGGCAAGAATTTTTGCCACATAAGCCTTATTAAAAATGGAGAGCATAAGTTTATTCCACCTAAGTGATTAACATAAATGGCGAGATTACTTGTCGTTTTTGCTACGTCATAAACGACAAGAGTTTGTCGCTCGTCGTTTAAAGTTTAAACGGCAAGAGTTTTTCTCGCCGCTGAGCAAAAACATCAAAATACCTTGCGGCCGACCCAAATCTCGCCGTTTTTGCTATGAACGGCGAGAAAACCTTCATAAATGGCGAAAATTTAATGCCGTTTTTGGGTCCAATTCCAGTAGTGGGAAATTCCTCCTCTAGAGTGTATAGTTTCTTTTCTTGGCTCAGAACGATTCTCAAGTTCCTGTACCAGTCTAGAAAGTTTGTTCCAGAAAACTTGTCCTTCTCAAGGACAGAACGTATGGAGTGTTATGAACTCGACGAGTTGTTTTCCATTGGTATTCTACCTCAGCGTCGCCCACCTTCATCCATCCCCGCCACCACTCTATCTCACTGGCTAGAAGAAGGGGAAACGATGGAAGAAGAAGCAGAGAACAAAGAAGAAGGCGAAGAGAGAATAGGAGGTCACCGCTTTAGTCCCGTCGTCGTCGTCATTGTACAGTTGCCTTCGCGTCTCCGTCCTCGTCGATCCATCCCGATTGAACAGTTAGAAACCTAATCTGTCCCGATTGGACCGTTGTGGACCGAATCGACGATGCTAGTTCCTTCTGAATCGATGACAGTGAGATCGGTCACCCGAAAGGTAAGCTAATGGAGGGCAGAGTGCGATTCACCACCGACCATCATCGTTGCCACCATCATCGTCTCAGTTCTCCTGTGACTGGGGAGAAGAGAAATTGGTTCTGCTACCTTCAATTGGTGCAAAGCTCTCTGATTTGGGACCGCTATAGGCTTATTGGTCTTCCTCCACCAAGATATGCTTGGGTATGGCTGAAT
This sequence comes from Linanthus parryae, assembly GCA_023055425.1. Taxonomy (NCBI): domain Eukaryota; kingdom Viridiplantae; phylum Streptophyta; class Magnoliopsida; order Ericales; family Polemoniaceae; genus Linanthus; species Linanthus parryae. The sequence goes on along the minus strand of JALGPY010000005.1, from coordinate 94,585,916 downwards.
CGAATTTTTCCTGTGAAATGCTTGGATATCATCGTCTCAGTTCTCTTACGGACCGGTGTTGTTCCTCGATGGATTTTGGTGGCTTGGGGGGTTTTATGTAGTTTAGGGTGGTTTAGGGTGATTATTGGAGATGGGGGGTTTTATGTAGTTTAGGGTGGTTTGGGGGTTAAGATTGATATTCATTAATGTTCTTTTTAGTAAAATATTGATTAACGCTCAAAGTAATATAAACTGTATAAAATTAATTAATGTTTAAATTAATATAAAGTGTATAAAACTAATTATTGTTTAAAACTAATAGAAAAAATACAATTATATATATATATATGGAAAGAAATTTCACCACATAAGCCTTATTAAAAAAGGCGAGAAGAAGGTTTTGTCGCGTAAGAAATTAACATAAATGGCGAGATTACTTGTCGTTTTTGCTACATCATAAACGGCAAGATTTCGTCTCTCGCCGTTTAAAGTCTAAACAGCAAGAGTTTTTCTCGCCGCTGAGCAAAAACGTCAAAATATATCGCGGTCGAACCAAATCTCGGCATTTTTGCTATAAACTATGAGAAAACCTTCATAGATGGCAAAATTTTAATGCTGTTTTTGGGTCTGTTTCCAGTAGTGGGAACTTCCTCCTCTAGAGTGTACAGTTTGTTTTCCTGCTTGAGAACGATTCTCAAGTTCCTGTACCAGTCTAGAAAGTTTGTTCCAGAAAGCTTGTCCTTCTCAATGACAGAACGTAGGGAGTCTTATGAACTCAACGAGTTTTTTTTCATTGGTATTCTACAAAATGAGAAATATAAAAGTTTTAGTATTTTGTGAACAAATAACTATATTTAATAATGACTAGATTATTATATATAGATCCCACTATTATTCTTGGATTAATAACCCTCAATATTAATGCGGAAAATATCATTATATTTTCTAGTGGGTCCAAGATCCATATTTCACTTTCTTTTTTGCTTTCTTTGGCAAGTCACCAAAAAATCATTTATTTAGGTAGAAACAATTCCAATTGCATCCTTATGAAACTCTTGGTTCAATCTGGCAAATAACTCCTTATTTATCCATCCCATTGATAATCCCATTTGGTTGCCTCTAGGTTTTTAACCCCATTAAAATCACTTAGTTGCGTCCAACCACTTACTGAAACAATTTCACATTACTCGTTGGTTCCATCGCATCACATCATGACAAACCAAGTCGCCTTGCTTTGGCACGCGCGAGCTTGGTAATCATGATCATTACGAGTGTTTAAGTAACTAGAAGGCAAAACACAATATTTAAAATTGAGGGATTTTGCATTTCCAATTTTAATTGTTTTGTTGATCCATATCAACTAATCCACTTATTTTTAGTTGGGCTAACTCACAAATAAAAGATCCAGGTTGTTAATTATCTTATTATAAATTTTGCATACATCGTCCATACACCAACAATAAATAATAAGACAATAAATAAACAACCAAAAAGAAAATAAACGTGATATGGATATGGCCTCTAAACTAAGATATTCCCAAGCCAATGAGAATATCTATGAACCCTAAAAATAGCAAGCTCATCGCCATGTGCCACCATCTTTTGGACCATGCTCCATAGCTTCTTGGCCTTGTGGAATGCTCCATCTTGTGGTCCTTCAATTCTCTAGGCTTCTTTTACTCCATGTCTTGACTATCATCTATTTTATCTAATACTAGCTAGCATCTAAACTAAATAAAAGATCTCACAAGTTGAGAAGAAGACCGGCTCGCAGGCCGTAAAACCTAATTAACTATTACATTAATTTTATTAGCTCGCAGGCCGTAAAACAAACCACAAAAATTAAATATTCACAACATCCACATCTAAGACCATATCCGCTCACCATGTAAATAGCACATAAATATTTAAAATTCAATTTTAACGCGCTTGGTCAATTTTAGTTGATTTTGGACATACTAGGATCAAAACGGTCCGAGAGACCAAATGACTGCCACAAAAGGCCTCGGGCCGTCCGACCCCTAGCCCACACGGCTAGGCCGAGCGCTAGGGAGCTCGGCCCCCTTGGCCGTGGCATACTTGGACGGAGAGGAGAAGGAGGGGCGGGCCCCTAGGGGGCGGGGCGAACCTCTTAGGAGGTTGTTTCCAAAACAACTTCCTCCTTGTTGCCCAAGTTTAGTTATTTACAAATCGGAAAAAACACATTTTTCCAACTTGTGCCGAAACCCTAGTTTTCTAGATCAAAAATTTTCACATCCAATGTGATCCAAGTTCACTAATCCTTGCATCCTATGTAATATTAGATCTTATTTGGTTAAATGATATTCAAAGTTGCATCAATATGCTAATTATTTAGTTCTACGCAATCAAATAATTTTTAGGTGTTAAACTAATAAAATAAGCATATACACTACATTATGCTCTACGACATGTGGCTCTGATACCACTGTTGGGTTTCATAACGGATTACACAGCAGAATTAAACCACTAAGATCCGCACAAGACCCATAAGGATCACATGAAGAGACATCATAATGATAGTGAAGGTTCAAGTAACGATTACCTTGTTTTTCTCCTGTGATGACTTCAAACGCAAAATTATGTTTGCGTCTCTATAGGTAGTCAAAGCCTAGGATGAATAACTAGATTCCTCCACACCTTTGTACTAGAAATCGGTAGGGGAAGGAAGAAGAATCACGTGAAACGAGACACCCAAGTTCGTGTGCCTCCTTGAGGCCGACGACAATGAGAGGGGGGGGGGGGGCAAAGGGGGTCGGTTCGGCCCTAGTCTTGCTCTCTCCTTGCTTTCTCTCTCTCACTGAATGTGTTATGAGCATTAGTGTGAGAAATAAGCTAGGAGTGTCCTTTATATAGTCAAACAACTCTTTGTTAACTGTAGAAAGGCCCCTATCCTAATCCTGTCCACACACAGATTAGTCCAACTTGCAAATTTGTCCTACTAAGTTTGCAAGTAGTTGCGTATTGATCCTTCTATTAATTAATCATATTAATTAATTCCCAAGTCTAGTTTAATCCTTATGGCGTGTGACCTCATAGGTTTCTACTTAGTTGGTAATAATGTTTATTAACATGGAGCGGTGTCTAGCAACACATCCATGCCACCCAACCAATAGAAATAGTCATTAATTTGACAAACATTGTGCAAGTATTGTCTCATTCCTTTGTCTCTATATCCGGATTGGACACAGACATACGAGTCACAGTCGTATATCCAATCCATAGTTTCTCAATCCTAGGAATTGTCTTATCCATGCAGGTAACATCAATATCCTATATTGATTTATTTGAGTCTGGCCAGACATTCTATAAGTACCATCCCTCGAGTGGCCTTGGATATTTGCTCCCGTTATGTGGGAGGGACAATTCTATCTACGTCACTACCACATCTAATCTTGCTTCCTTATTGTGTCCGACTAACGCCTTTATTACTACCCAGTTACGGTGTAGCGTTTGACATTGTCAAAACACAATATTCCACAACTAGAGGATCTAGTGACTTCAAGTCTATTTATGACAATACCGTTGTCACTACAAGAAGCACTTGTGACTTTACATAAATTGTATGTAGCCTTCTCGTTGTGGGTCAATCCAGTATGCTATTACTCCTAATGCATATATACCCATGTGTTGAATCGTGCTATGTCCATATCAATGCAACCTTATACTAGTCTATAATTGATCATCCAATTAATCATTATAATTGACTAGGGATATTTTAGATAAATAAACACATTTCTATCTAAGGACTTCATTTTATTACATGTCTCCATAAATAATACAATGAATGTTTCTAGCCAAAAACATTGTTCATACTAAAAGGATTGCCTCTAGGGCATCTATTCCAACATACCTCCCCACATTCTCTAGGCTTACAACAACGGGAACATCGAGCCCATTGTAGACAGCCAGAAGAAGAAAATTTTCATGCCAAGCAATATTTTGGCAAAACTTTCAAGAGACAACCTCTCAGACTCGGATGCTACAGTGGTAACAACAAAAGAGAAAGAGATGTAGAAATCAATGCAATCTCGTCTCCTTAGAAATACTAGAAATCAAGTTCTCCTCAGGAATTCCAAACAATAGCACTGCCACAACATTTTCCTTACCCACTCCGATAGCTCATTAAGTTATGCAAGCAATGGCACCGCGACTGTGTCCTATCTTATCATAAAAAGCCCCTTATATGGGATTTGATGTGCGACCCGATATGGTGTGATTTCCACAGTACGATTATGCATCCTACTCTTGAGTGCAGAAAGTTGAGGTACCTCATTGACACTAAGGCGAAGGAGTGGGCACTAACGATTGAAGAATCGGCTAAGAATGTGCGGGGAAACCCCCTCCCCTCACATGCATCAAAAATGAATCTAAGGAAAGTTGATCACCGCTACTTCCTACGAGGACGACGACTACTGAAAACAAAGGTAATATTCGCATAACCCCTTCACATTTCTCTTTCATGTCTCATTCCAGCTTTCACAATTTATCCATCATGCAGTTTCCCTTCCCCCAGTTTTGCAGGGAGAATCAATAGAGATGTCGCTTCCATGGGGACCTCATCTCCTGATTATCATGAGCCACCCAAAAATGCGAAGAGCCCATTCATAGCCAATGCAAATGCTAAGACAATTTGCATCAAATAGCAAAGATAAGCCCATTCACAGTTAATGGAAATTCTAAGCCCATTCGCAGTAGTAAAAGGCAACACTAAGCCCATTCGCAACTAATGGAAACACTAAAACCCATTTGCAGCTAATGGCAACGTCAAAGTCCATCCGTAACTAATGTCAATGATAAGGCCATCTGTTGAGATGGAAATAATGAGGTCACCTGTTGAGATGGCGATGATAAGTCAATTTGTTGAAATGGCAATGACTAAGTCCATTAAAATCTAATGGAAAATTCTAATTCCACTCGCAGTAAATGGCAGTACTAATCTCATTCGCAGCTAATGGAAACGCTAAAGCCCATTCGCAGCTAAATGCTACTCGAAAAGTCCACTCGCAGCTAATGGCAATAATAAGGCCATCTGTCTAGATGGCAATAATAATGTCATCTTTTGAGATGGAAATGATAAGTCCCTTTGTTGAGATGGCAATGATATGTCTATATGCTGAAATGGCAATGATAAAGCCCATTCACAACTATGGCACTGAAAGCCCATTAACAGCTATGGCATTTAGAGCCCATTCACAACTATGGAATGCAAAGCCCATTCACTGCTATGGCACTTAAAGTCAATTAACAGCTATGGAACTTAAAGCTCATTCACAAATATGGCACCTAAAGCCCATTAACAGATATGAAAAGAAAATCCTATTCACTGCTCATGGCAGTACTAAAAAGCTCATTCGCAGTTATGGCATCCCGAAAGCCCATTCGCAATTAATGTCATCTTAAAAGCCCATTCACAAATATGGCATCCTAAAAGCATCTTCACAGTTATGGAATCCTAGAAAGCCCATTAGGAGTTGATGGCAATACTTGAAGTCCATTCATAGTTTTGGCACCCATTCGCACTTATGGAAACCTAAAGTCTATTAAATGACTTTGGCATTAAAACAAACCCATTATTATCAAATGGCAACAAAAACAAAAGACATGAAAGTTATTCAACAAAGTCTAAATAATAAATCCCATTATTCGTAAATGGCAGTAAGTACAAAAACCCTCAATAGAGGTTACAAATAATATAGCTCATATTTTGTGATGAAAACAAATAGCAAAAGAAGCCCTTGTCAAGGGTTACATAATTAAAGTGCATCAGATGCGCAAAATAATTATGATCTTCCTAGACTCCTCCTCAGAAGTCGCATCACAGTCAACAAAAGGCTCTAGTCCTCTCCAAGCTTCTTCTCGAGAAACGTGCTCCTTCTTCGAAGTTCGTATCCTGTGGAATGTCACCACCATCCTAGACTTCTTAGACTTCTTGAAGCCTGCACCAGACTTCACAGACTGGGCAGGTTTTAGGACATGTATTTCCCATCGCAATCAATCTTTGTCTCTATGGTATAAACACACACACGACTTCGAGAGGTGACAACATAGTCAGCTCAAATGTAGTACAACGAGATGTTGGATTCAGAAAATCCAACACCACACTAACTACCAATCCCTTGGTAGGTTCAAAAGATGAAACCAAAACATAGCACCAAACACCGCCAACACCACCACTCCACCTTTTCCAGAGGGAAACAGAGGAACACACAATTGGAAAACTCAGGTTGGCGCGCCGACTACATCGTTGGAGGATTCAAGAGACAAAACTAATACAACTTCATCTATTCAATCTACCAAGGAAATAGGCAATGAGAAAGCGTTTCCTTCATAGAGCATTCTGGATGATGCCACAAAGCCATCCTCAAAGATGGTTAGTCACTAGAAGAAGAAGAAGAAGAAGAAGAAGAAGAAGAAGAAGAAGAAGAAGAAGAAGAAAAATTATGAGAGAGCATTTAAATGATCAAGAGATCCGGAATTAATAAAAAGGAAAATGAGGTGGGGTATTTATAGCCAAACTATGGCAGCGTCGGGAACTCCAATCCCAAAAATACAAAGATATAAACAAATCAATAAATCAAGGGAGCCTCAACCACCGAAATTGGAGGGATAACCGAGGTAATAAAGGTAGACAGATTAATTAAATCCACCCAAAATAAAGGGTCACGCCAGTCGATGGAAGTCCAACCGGTCAAGTCAACACTTCAAAGGATAAGTGTCCCACAGGTATTCCATATGCTCAGTATGGAAAATTTCCACTTTGAAAAAAGAAGAGAAAGAGCATTTATTGATCCACCAAAATCATACCAAAAGATACAATACACATAAATTCAAAAAGGAGAATTAGAAATTTCAAATCAAATTTTTTTGCAAATGCGCGAATGGTTTCCAAAACTAACCTTGCAAGCCTTAAAGAAAAGACATCAAAGGATCACATATTTCATTGGAGTCCTCCGACTCACCTCCCATTATCGTTGTTATCTCACCATGAAGAACCTCCATTCTCCTCCCCACAACGAGGCACTGCTCTTCCACCACCGTGAGCTCCTAACGCAGGATCACATATTCAGGTTAAATCTGTTTCAACTCAACCCCAGTCGCATCAAAGGCTTAATCCTTTGCTACACTCGGAAATAGGAAATAGACTTATCCCAATCTCAAACGCAACCTTAGGTCTAAAGCACCACTGGAACCATGCTCAATATCTTCAATCACTAGTTTCAGCAGTTACCCTAAGAAGTAGTTCCAGCAGAAGTACGATGACCCAGGGGATACCCTAAGAAGTAGTTCCAGCAAAACAACAAGTGCACCAAGAATCGAAGACCTCACGATAATGGACATCTCCAAAGCACGAACAAAATTCTAAGGCTGAGAAAGTTTAACTTTGAGCAGAAATGCACGACTCTCATGCTTGAGCAAAACATCCCCCAAAATATCTCGCATCCGCAGGACCACAATTAGAAAAAGTACAACATCCACAACTATCTCCTGTGCATCATGCTTCATGGAGCTATCATTCTTGAAGCATGCCCTAGAGGCAATCTATTTATTGCGATCCTCATTTAGTAATAAAATTGAATTATCTAATATTGGGGTGTTTTGAATCAATGTTTGTGTGTCTTTTAATCCAAACGCATATGTTTTTTTTTCTTTTTGAACTTAACACAAAGGTTTGGTATCAACCTTTTTTAGGAGATTTTTGGATTTTGGTGTTAAATGAGGGAAAGGAAAAAGATGGGTTTTGTAGTTTTTTAGCGTCTTTTTCCACAAATCATGCAAATGAGAATAATGTCTTCACCAATCAATTTTAACATTGATTTTTTCCACAAAATGGCATATTTGTAAATTTCACTAAACAACAAAACTGTCAAATGATTGACTTTTTTTATAGCACAATTGTTTTTTAACGAAACCTATACATCTTTTATCTTTAGCTTTTGTCTCATGGACTTTTCTCACACCATCTTCTTAAACATATTAAAATCCAAAAATTTGAAACCAAAACCACCAATTCTTAAATGTTCATAGTCTAGTATTATTGTTAATCAGTGCGACTATAATGCATCGAGACTAGTGTGTTGGTAAATTGATATGAGATATCAATTATAACACATGGGTACGCATTAGGCACAATGGCGTACTGGATTGAACTACCGTGAGAAGACTACATGGGTGTTATGTGAGTTTCACAAGTGCTTCTCATAGTGACAAGGGCGTTGTGATCCTATGACTTGAAGTCACTACATTCTCTAGATGTGGAGTACATGTTTTAATATCGTCAAACATCACGCTATAACAAGGTGACTATAAAGTCGAAATAGACATGTTATGAAACATGCTGAGAGGAGTGAGTGATGTAGACATGATTTTTCCCTCCTACATAATAGGAGTAAATATTCATGGCCACTCGATTAGCGTGACTTAGAAAAATGCATAGATGTGCTTAAAATGAATCAATATGAGATATTGATGTCATTTTTCTTTTTAATTATACTCAGGAAATCGGGAAACTATAGATTGGATATACAAGGGTGACACTCCATTCCTTATGTCCAATATCGATATATGGACGAAGGGATTATACGACATGGTAACATAGGTTATTGAGGTTCGTCAGATCACTGACATTCTGTTACTTGGGTAACATTGATGTATTTCTAGATACCGCTCAATGTTTGTAAATTTTACTGCCAACGTATTTAGGAACTTACAAGGTGACACATAAGAATTGATTAAACTATAATTAAATCTTCATTGATTGGACTAAAGAGCAATTGTGAATTGAGGAATTGAACGTAAACTAATCCTAATTGTTAAGATTAAAGGGAAAGTCGAACACTATCATCCCTATAAATAACCTTCAGCGTGGCTAGGGTTGATTGATGCTTTTTAGCAATATTCATATATGATACAGAATACATAAGATTTAAGAGGAGTCGTCCAAGTCCAATAGATTTTTTGAGACAAAATCGATCGTCTTCCTCCAGCAAACTAGCACCGGCGAAGATGTAGTCCAGCAGACAAAATCGGTCGTCTTCCTCCAGCAGGCTAGCAATATTTTGCAATTATAATTAATTTATAAATAATTTATTTTAGTTCAATTAGAAAATTATAAGTAACCACATTTATTATTGATAAAAGAGTAATGTCGATATTTATTGATATTTTGTATAGTCAATATTTAATTAACTAAAAATAAATTGACATTTACAAAATAATGAAAACAACGTTATTTCTCAATATATATTCGTATGTATATGAAAAATATTTTTATTAACTTATTTTCAAAAATACATTGTAAATATTTAATTCTATCCAATTTCTAATTTTTTAAATTTATCCTTTTATATACTTTATAAAAAAAATTATATTCATTTATTTACTTAGAATATATAATTAGTCAACTTTAAATAATGATTGAAACAAATTTGAAAATTGTGTGTGTGTGTGTGTCTGTGTGTGTATATTGAGATTGTATAAATACAACAGGTCTAATGGAGTCTACTAGAAACTACGATCAGTTACCCACTATAGTAATGAGTTCCCTTCATTTGACACAAAGTACCATTAAAGTATCATGTTGTACAAGTTTATCCCCAATAATTACAAACACTTCAAACATACCATCTTCTCCAAAACCCTACATGAATACAAGCTTTTAAACTAAAATTTTAATAATTTAAAATGAACTAGGAGAAGATTTAGAGCATACCCACACCAGCAACGAAAAAAATTGTCAAAGAAACGATACAGGTCAAGCTCACGTCGGTGATGTTGGCAGTGGAGCTTGTGAGGGCTGGTTCTCGGTGGTCTAGGGCTCCGTCTAAAGCTTACTCGAGCTCCAAGGACCTAGAAAGGGTGAGAGATAAAAGAGATAAGGCATGGGAATCGTCGGGTTTCTCATCCAAGTTCGTCGCCGAAAAAAATGGAGGTGGCAGCAGTTGTTGTTGGGGTTATCATTTCTACTGCTTCTTGTGATACCAATTGAGAAGTAGGTAGAGAGGGAGAAAATAGATTAAGATATTGAGGTGTTGGTGATGGAGGTGGTGCTCGGAGGTGATAGTGTCAGGGTTGGTTGTGGTGGTTGTTTTTTGTGCAAAAAAAAAAAAAAAAAAAAACAGTGAGAGAGAGAGGAAGAGATGGAGGAGGGTGAGAGGTTTTGGTGGAAGTGGTGGTCATGGAGGTGTGGTGGTGGTGTAGGTGGTTGCCGAGAAGGATGAAACGATGGAGTGGTTGTGCTTTGAGAGAGAGATGGTGAGTGAGTGTTTTCTTTGTTGTTGTTGAAGTTGTGTTTGTTGTGAAGTTGTTGTTATTGGAGGGTAAGGATGAGAAGCATGAGAAGATGTAGTGTAAGTGAAGAAGATGAAGAAGAAGAGTTGATGTGTCGATGGAGAGGTGAGTTGACGAGGTAGGGGGTGGGGAGTAAGAGGAGAGGCACTTTCTACGCCAAATGAGGGTGTTAAATGATAGTGTGAGACAGGAACGTGGGATAGACGAGAAAATTGGTATGCGGTGATAATTTAATACGCCATGAAATAATTAACACACGGTGAAAAAACTTAGTACGCGATGAAAAATTAACACCGGGCGAGTAATTAATATTTTCACTAGCAAGTTCGGAACGATGATTCGCGGAAAATAATACTTTTATAATACAAAATATATTTGTAGAACAAATTACTTTTATGCGACGAATTGAAATTTATGAATAACTTTAAGAAATAGATTATTATACTATATTGTTAAAATTTAACCGGCGAATTAAAATTTATAATGAACTTGAAATAACAATAAGGGTAAAAGAATAAAACCACCCCTCGAGTATGGGGTATATAAAAAAAAAACCCTCGTGTTCGGGGATATACAAAAACCACCCCCTGTCGAGACAAAAACCACCCCTGTCAGTGGATGGACGTTAGACAAATAGCACCCTTCTGTTACAATCAGTTAGTATAAGGGTGTAATTTGACTTCTTTATGACCATTTTACCCTTATTTGTATTTTTTGTATATTTTATTACTTTTCTTGGGGTTCTTGGCCATCGCCACCACACCACCACCGCCATCGCCACCGCCATCGCCACCGCAACAACAACAACAAAAAAAAAAAAACAAAACAACAACAACAACAACACCAACCCAGTTAAATTATAGAGAAGCATGGACATTTTCATGATTTTTCAGTAAAAAACAAATTCGACAAATCACTGAATCTCTGAACATTCACATTAGAAGTACATCCGATTAGAAACACAAATCGACCAATTGATACGCAAATTAAGAATGAAATCATAAGAAAATCCGTAACTCAACCCAGTCCTCCACCCACAATTGTAGCTGAAACCCAAAACCCATTTCAAATTCGTCGTCCTTTTCGCAGAATCTTCTACTGAATGCCCCAAAACCCCAAACCCAGAACGCTTCTGATACCCCGAACGGGACCCTGAACTTGACGGAGCCTTAGAGAAGATACCACCGAATCTTCTCTTCCATCTTCCTCTTCATCACCCAATCTTCTCCTCCAGTTCAATCCAATTCTTTTCCTTCACTTACCTCTTAACAAACAAATCAAAAACCCAGAAAAAAAAAAAAAAAAAAAAAACTGAATCTTAATTCAATGATGAGAGCTTTGAACTCACACTTTGTGCGGCTGTATCGGGATCGCTCCGAGGATCTTCAATTTCTTGAAATTGGGTTCCAGTGAGGCCTTGAGGGTGAGGTTTTGGACTATGTCGCCGTCGGCACTGTAGCCGGCGATGAAGCAGCGGCTGAGATATGCGGAATTGGGTAAAATTGAGTCGTCTAGGTCGAGAAATTTGAGGGTGTCGTAGCCGTCGACGACCTGTGAAGGGTGTTTGTGCTCCAGGGCGAGGCGGTAGTTGACGGAGACGACGACGGTGGGGTTTTTAGCCGCGAGGCGGCGGCAGAATTTGTCACAGGTCTTCGTCTTGGGGGAGAAGAACGAAAAACCACCGCCGTGGAAGAAGACGATGACGGGGAGCTCGGCATCCTCAGCGGCGGTTGGAGTGAAGAGGCGGAACCAGAGGTTTCGCGATTTGTCGACGGTGACGTCGGAGGTAATGACTCCGTTGATGGGTTTTGCAGAGGGCGGTGAAACGGGTTCGAGTAAGGACATGAGGCGGCGGTTGACGCTGTCGTCGGGTCGGCAGGAGAGATCGACGGCGATGGTTTGGGAAGTAACCTGAAATCTGGTCTTCCATGATGGAATTCGGTGTTGTGGTGAGTTAGAGGTGGGTGAGGGAGCTGTTGGTGTTTGAGGGGAGGGGACTGTTGCTGCCGTGAGAAGTGAGAGGAGAGAGAGAGAGAATGGAAGAGATAAGATTTTAGGGTTAGGAGATGGGGGAGAAATGGAAGGAAATGGTATTTATAGTGGGTAATTTCTTAAAGTTTTAGGGGCATTTTGGTCTTTTAACACCTCCGTTAGTGAGCCATTAACCATTAACTCTGACAGGGGTGGTTTTTGTATATCCCCGAACACGAGGGTTTTTTTTTGTATATACCCCATACTCGAGGGGTGGTTTTTGTCTTTTACCATAACAATAATGCAAGAAAAATGTTGATCGATAAAAGAAATTCAATTTATATATGAAAGAAATTTGACCCATTTTTTTAATTTGAGAGTTTAACTAACAAATTTGGAAGAGAATATTTTAATAAACTAAAATGAAATATGAATTTCAAAAAGAATTATTTAATAAAATTATCGATAAGATTATTTGAAATTTATATCAAAAGTAATATTTAAAATAAAATAAATATTATTTGAAAGAAATTATACAACTAAACTAACTTATCGAATACGAATAGTTAATCACTAATCTAATCACACATAATACGAATAATAATAATAATACTGAACTAACACGTTCTCATATTCCCAGAAATATCCAAGACGTGCCAAATTACTGAAATACTCATAGGCTAGAATCCGGATTATTACATGAACAACCGCGATTGTAGGATCACTAGCAGTTGGTTGCTGCTAATTCTCGAGCTGAGAATTGTTTGGCTGATTAACTGGAAGCGTCGAGGAATCTTCAAGGTTGATGGGGGAGGCGTTCCCAATCTCACCATCTTCAATCCGAGACATGGTGAGATTACTTGATGATCTTTGAAGCTTCCATGGCTTCCCCAAAATGTGGCAGGGGTTTGTTGATTGGGAAGATGACATTGTGCTCTTGTGTCAAAGAAGATAAAATATCACTGATTCGATTGTGGAAACGTAGAGAGATAAGTAATGATGGAGAATGGAAATAAGTAATGTATGTCATAGATGGGAGAGACAAATTGTTGGGTGTAGGATCTTAACGAATCCAATGAACCTCTAGGAAGAGGATGCCTCCATATATATAAAAAACCAGTAGTAACGGTCATGTGTGGGGGCGGAGGGGGAGGGGGGTTACGAAATTAATGAAGGCCCACATTAAGTGGTCAAAGCGGAGATCTCGGGAGGTAGTTACCATTAGTACAAGAATTTCATATATGGGGGTTGGGCTAGTCTTTTCTATGACATATATGGGTCACAGATGACAGAGCAACCACCTGAAATGAGCCTTATTGTGTCCTCCAAACCACTTGGTCCCCTAGTTCACGTACGAGCTGCAATCTGTGAAGGGTCCTTGTCTCGAGGTCCCCGTGTGCTAACATGACCTGACCCAGTGCGCATGAAACACAGTAGGGTAGCCAACTATGTGTTGTTGGTTAGTCCACCTGGCTTAGACTTGAACTATTTTGGACTATCTACACATGTACATATATTACTTGTGAGCTTTGGAATAATTTTTGAAACTTGTGTACTTGGAAATGAGTTTTGATTATCAAACTGCCTTATTTGAAAACTATTTTATAAATTGGAATTCTGGATTTGGAACAAGTTGTTCTTAAATGCTTTGCTTATAACTAGATAATGATTCCGTATATGAATTTGGTTAGTGTCTTCAGGGTACATGCATGGACAAGGGTATTGGGGATAGAGATCAGCAGATCTCCCCAAATTCACTTTATTTCAGCAGATCTCCCAGAGTTAGCTTGTACTGATAGTTGGACTCACCCTCAGGCACTAGTACCAGGTCTCTTTGGAGGTTAGCTCTTTCTGAGGGGATGTCGACACATATGATTGTGTTATCGGGCATTCAGTTATCTTGTTGGATGTGAATATGATACTTGCAGTACTGTAGTATTCTGTGGTTTAAGATCCGTTGTATAAGGGTGATTTGATGGTTGGATCATCCAATTATGGAATAATTAAAAGAACTTATTGGTAAAACTTGTCTTTTCAACTAATTGTTGTTATACTATTCTAAAATTATTTTGAACTTATAAGTCTTCTTAAACTTACTATACTTTTCAAATGACTTCTAGTAATTAATTTACTTGTGTCATGGCTTCCATCACTAACACTTATGTCAGACTATTTTTTTTCTAAAACTCGCGCAGGTGAGCCCTCGGGACTAAGAACTTAGCATAGTCAAACTAACATAGTGAGAAATAGAGTTGTTAATTTTTTTTACTTGCAAATATCAAATACTTGTTAATGAAAGTTGGTTATTCCAGATTCTGCTTTCTCACATATTATCTAGGGTTAACTTCGTACTGAGTTCTCCTTCACAAATTTCAACCGACAATCAGGGTAACTCACTAAGTTATCCAGCTTAGAATAGAGGTGGTGTTACTCTAAAATCCTTAATCTCCGTGCTCTCATGTCAGAGATTACCATCGACCAAATGGTGATTTTTTTCACTGGAATACGAAAATCATTAGAACTTGTTCTAAATTATTTATTCAAGCTAGTAAAAATCATGAACACGTACTCTTTACTTGGTTTTTGTAATATTAATCATAATATATTAATTGCTAATTTTAAAATATTGAAATGAATGTAAAAAAACATATAGAAATTAAATATATACTATAGCATACGCTATATAGGCATTGATTAACGATCAAACCAAAAAGGATGAATGCTTAGACAAACTATGACAACAAAATGATTAATTGTTTTGACAAATTTTACTCCTAATTTTAATTTTCAATATATAAAACTAAATTTTAAGATAAAATTACGCATATGTATTTTATAACTTTATTGATGCAAATTATTCTAATACTTTTTATATGAAAATTAATCTAACATTTATATGTAAGGGTGAGTCACCTAGGGCCCCGGAAAAGATAAAGGTGGCCATGTTCACACAATATGCCAATCTCTTGGAATAAAACATAGTTTCATTCAAGGCTTTATTTGGATCGTAGTAAAATGTTTTAGAAGGAAAAATATTCTACGCATAAAATATTTAATGCCAAAACCCTTTCTCACAATTATTTTCTCATGTTTGGTTGACACTTGCCAAAACAGTGGGTCGTGATGGCAATGGCAGTGATGGGTGGCGGTGAAGGTGGGTGGCGGTGATGGGTCGTGGTGAAGGTAGGTTGTAGTGTTGGTTACTGGTGGTCTAGGTGTTGGTATGTGTGTTCTTGTGATCCATCACTCTTCGAAAAATGGTTTACAAATTTGAAATGTGTAAATCATTTTTACATCATTTGAGGGAAAACATTTCACGGGACAATATTTTACCTCCAACCAAACAGCACCAAAACACCAAAACAAGGGAAAACATTTTACAGATTTTTTTTCACCACCAACCAAACAGAGTGTTATGACAAACCACCTCACAAACAATATACGAGTAAAAAAGAACACATGATTTTACGTGATTCGCTAGCGAAAAATTCGCTTAATTACGTCCATGGAGGAAAAGCACCCTTAATTCACAAAAGGAAGAATAATCATGACTTTACATACTTAATAGTTTAGCTTTAAGGCCCCAAGGAGGTGATGAAGACGCCCAAGCCCACAAAATCCACCGCCTCACAATTTTTTCATAATCTTACTTTGCTACCTTTGGCTATTCAAGGAATAGTCAACAAATCTCTACCTTACCTTGAATTCTACGTCAACATAATGTGCTCCTCTTCTCATAAATAAAGATACGTATTCGCCTCACCCAATGTGTCTCGTCACAGTCACTGGAAACTTCCCACAATGGGTTCGATATGCCCTGAAGGCCCTCAGTGGCTCAAGATGTTGGACAATATCAGAGAACGTTGGAAGTTGCTTTCTGGAACTGGCTTCGTGAACATATACACGGGGTTGTCAGCTGACCCCACCTTCTTAACCTTGATCATACTCTTCTTTCTCAGAAAATGATATCTGACGTGGATGTGTTTGTTTCTTTCATGATGGAACCAATCTTTAGTCAAGCCAAGAGCACTCAAGCTATAACAGTAGACTAATCTTGAAGTAGGTTTAGATCATTGACCATTCCTTTAAGGCATATTTCCCCCTTTTTTGCTTCAGTTAGAGCCATATACTCTGACTCCGTGGTTGACAAAGTCACCATCGGCTATTGCGTAGCCTTTCAACTCACAATAAAACCTCCCCGAGCAAACACATGGCCAATCATTGATCTCTTGCTATCAATATACCCTGCATAGTCTGAATACGAGAATCCAACAACCAAGATGTTTTTATTAGCCTCATAACATAGGCCAATGTCTGACGTACCCATAATGTACCTGAATATGCGCTTCACCGCCTGCCACCGATCCTTACTTAGTTGAGCGATAAAATGACTTACCACACTAACAACGAATGCTATGTTCGGTATGGTGAAGACCATAGCATACATGAAACTTCCAACTGCTCTAGCATATGGAACCTTTGACACGTACTCCTTTACTCTTTAATTTGAACATCATACATTCCTAGCTTGCTAATAATCACCACAGGAGTATTTATAGCTTTAGCTGATAACATCCTAAATCTTATCAAGATCTTCTTGATGTATCCCTGTTGTGATAAGAAAAGCTTATTCTTCTTCTTCTTCTTATCTCTATAGATCTCAACTCCTATAGTTTTTGAGATGCCTCAAGATCCATTATCTCTAATTCCGCACTTGGATAAATATTCAATTCTTGTATTTCCTCCATATCCTAAGTTGCAATTATGATATTATCTACATACGGAACTAGGTAGATACGTGACTCACCTTGCAAAAGCTTGTGATACACGTAGCAATCATACTCGCACCTCTGGAAAAAAATCTTCGACATGAAGCTGTCAAATATGTTTTACTACTGCCTCGGAGACTGATTAAGTCTGAAGGGGTGTACCGTAGATTGAAATGCAGGATCAATACTCTATAAGGGGGGGGGGGGGGGGGGGTTGAATAGAGTATGCCAACGTTTGAAAAACTTTCAAGAGGAGTGGTTTCAAAAAGTATTGTAAAGAGTGAAGAGTGTTTTCAAGGCCTTGAATTGAGTTTCGAGCCCTTGGAATGAAAACAGTTGAAGTTTAAAAGATAAGTCTATTTCAAGGCCTTGAAATGAGTTTCAAATCCTTGAAATAAAATTGTTTTGAATGCTGCAAAAGAACTAAGTATGGAACTGAAAAGTAAATGCATGAGACACAAGATATATAGAGTCCCGTCCACTTGGACCTAAGTCTCTAACTCAGGGATCTTCTCCCAGAAGGATTTTCAACACAATTCTTATTAATCCACAGCTAAGCCCAAGATATAAAGCACAGAGAGATGTCTTACTCTGTTACAGCTTGTGGTTCTCACTAACCTATCTAGTACCTGCTCTAGCTATCTGATTAACTAAGAATTCTCTATTGTTCACCTTGAAAAATCCTTGAGAATGAGAACTAGAAGTATTATCAAAATGATATACAGATGAAGTTCATAAGAGAAGAACACTAGAACTGAATCTTTAGTGACTATGCAGTGTTCTTCTAATGCTTGGATTGAGAGAAATGAATCTGCTTCTTTGTTTCTTGTCAATCCTTGAATTTTTTTGATTTTATCTGCTAATTTTACCGTTGCAATGCTTCAACTTTCCCTCTTTTTAAAGACCAGTTTGAGTTGCAGATCTTCAAACTTCCCTATTTTGAAGCTTCAGCTTTGAATTTTCTAACAGCTTCTCCAACGGATAGTTTGATCAGTATCTACAATGATAATGTCTTGATATTGTATGAAAATCTGTTAGGAAACTTCCAAACACAGGAGGATTGATCACAGAGTCAAACCATCACACAATTTCCTTTCCTGCAAAACTTATGTTAGGAAAACGATCCTGTAAAAAAGGAAACAAAATTTCCCTGCAAAACTAAGTCAAGCAGATGGATTAGATACTGTTAAATGTGTCAAAATACTTTGTCTTTCATCATAAAGTATCAACCAATCGTGCACAGGGGTTTAGGAGTTGAATCAAGATCAGAAACTCCCCCTAAGTTCATGCATATATAGCATAGTAATTTTAAAGGATTTGAAAGCTGTTTCAAGGCCTTGAAATAGACTAGATATTTCAAGCCTTTGAAATTGAGTGGAACTTACAATCTCCTCCTTGATGAAAGACAAAACCACAATCTGTTAGGTACTATGTTTCTACAAAAAAATACTCATTAGCATATACTACAGTCAATTATAACACATGATATCCAAAAGAAATCCAACTTATAATGAAAATAATAACCAAGTTCAGATAATTCTTCTGACCAATAACCAGGTCAAGTATCCTAGTAACCCAAACAAATAAAAACACAAATAAAACCTAGATTTCTCTCCCCTTTTTGAATTTCATAAAAAAAATGAGAAAAGGTGTTGGATCAGAGTTTTTGGAAAGTTTTGAAAAGAAAGAATTTTCAAGATTTTGGAAATGATTTCAAGGCCTTGAAAATGAGAAGAAAGATTAGGCAAGAGTTTAGGAGTTGGGTCATCATCTCCTTGCTGATCTACATCTTCTTTCTGACTATTTCCCTCATCATCATCAACCTGTTCTTCTTCTTGTTGAGCCACATTGACATCCTCAATGATTGAGCTTATGGTCTTGATCACACAATTGAACAGGAATGTTAACCCTTCTAATGCATTCCTTCCCTATTTCAGTTTCTTCTTTACAAAATATCTTTTCTTAACCAATGAAGAACTTTTCTTATGATATTTTCTTCCAGTTTCCTGTCAAGATTCTGACTCAGATGCTTGAAGTTCTTTCTCCTTTTTTCCCTTCTATGATAATGGATGAATTTTAAATTGCATCTGAATCCGATTCTTGAATTTAGATCTTTTCTTTTCCTTTTCCCTTGTCTGCTTTGTCAGCTTTCTTCTTCACCTTCTCAGGGCTACCAATCTGAATCCCCTTATGTTTTTCTTGAGCAGACTCCACTGTCTTTTTCTTCTTGCTGGACACTGATGTCTGATCTTTCTTTGCCTTCTTCTTGGTAGGAGGAGGTGCCATGTCTTCTGCAGCAGGTGTCTTTGAACTTGAATCTCCACTGATGGTTTGAAGCACTTCCACAGTGGCCTTTCTTTTCTTCTCTGTGCCAGCCTTTGAACCACCATCCATCTTTATTCTATCAGAGGCTTTTCTAGTGCTCATTATCGTTTAGGGAGAATAAGTGAGAGGTAGGATAGATGCGAAGGAGAGAAAGAAAGAATTAGATAAATAAAAGAGAGTTTCAGTTCGAAAAGGAAACTAAATATTCTTCATAATCATTGAAGATCTGCTGAATAAAAAAAGATTCAAATTTTGGGTGTGCCGTTGGAAATAAAAGATATAATACTATTTTGGCTGAAAAGCGTTTTTTGAAAAATTGAGGGGCAACATTGAGCAATTATCTACAAAGATAACACCTAATATTGAAAGATCCAAGTTACTGACTAACTAGCATGCAGTCTTATTTTCAAGGCTTTGGAATGGGTTTCAAGGCCTTGAAAAGCTGTATGATTTAAAGAACATATACTCAAAGCTTTGAAAAGATTTTCAAGGCTTTGAAAATCAGTTCAAACCTTTGAAACACATAATACTTAGCTGATTCTCCCCCTAAACCAATGCTTCTTTATTTAGCATGCCCAATTTCAATCTTAAGGCTGATAATCTTTCATCTGGCAATGGCTTAGTGAAGATATCTACAAATTTCAAGTTAGTAGAAATAAATTCAAGAACAATATCACCTTTTCTAGCATGATCTCTGATGAAGTGATGTCTAACATCAATATGCTTTGTTCTCGAATGCTGAACTCGATTCTTTGTAATTGATATTGCACTTTTGTTGTCACACTTGATATGTATATCTCTGAAATAAAATCCAAGGTCTCTCATTTTTTGTGCTATCCATAACACTTGTGAACAGCAAGCTCCAGCTGCTATGTATTCAGCTTCTGCTGTTCATAGTGCAACTGACTTTTGCTTCTTTGAATGCCAGCTGATTACAGATGATCCAAGAAATTGACAGCATCCTGATGCACTCTTTCTATCAAATTTATATCCTGCAAAGTCAGCATCTTAATAGCCACACAAATAAAATTTAGATTGTTTAGGATACCAAAGCTCTAAGTCTTTGGTACCATTAAGATATCTGAATATTCTCTTAACTGCAGCCAGACTTGATTCTTTAGGATTAGCGTTAAATCTAGCACACATACAAACACTGAACATGATATTTGGTCTGCTAGCTATGAGGTAGAGTAATGATCCAATCATATGTCTATACTCTTTCAAAGTCACACTCTTACCAAATTCATATTTTTCTAAAGACGATGTAGAACTCATGGGGGTCTTGATCTCTTTGGGTGGAGACATATTATACTTGTTTAGAAAATCTCTTGTGTACTTGCTTTGATGTAGGAATATGCCTTTCTTCATCCGATGAATTTGAAGTCCAAGAAAGAAGTTCAATTCTCCCATCAAGCATTTCAAATTCCCTGCTCATAAGACTTGAGAATTCCTTGCACAGAAGATCATTAGTAGCTCCAAACAAAATATCATCAACATAAATTTGAACTACACGCATGTATTTCTCATTAGTCTTTATGAAAAGGGTCTTATCTACTAATCCTCTTTTGAAATCATTTTCCAGTAGAAATTTCGACAATCTTTTATACCAAGCTCTTGGAGCTTGTTTCAGACCATAAAGAGCCTTGTCAAGTTTGTAAAAATGATCTAGAAACTTGTCATTTCCAAAACCTGGAGGTTGAGAAACATAAACTTATTCTTGCAAATATCCATTTAAAAATGCACACTTCACATCCATTTGAAAGAGTTTCATGTTCTTGTGAGATGCAAATGCAAGTAGAATTATAATTGCTTCTAACCTGGAAATAGGAGCAAAAGTTTCTTCGTAGCCAATACCTTCTTCTTGATTGTAGCCTTGAGCTACCAATCTAGCTGTGTTCCTGATTACCTTTCCATTCTCGTCTAACTTGTTTCTGAATACCCATCTGGTTCCAATGACATACTAATTTCTTAGAGGAGGAACTAGATTCTAAACCTTGTTCCTTTCAAACTCATTGATTTCACTTTGCATAGCTATAATCCATTCTGCTTCTTTTAAAGCTTCCTTCACAGTTTTAGGTTCTACAAGAGAGATAAAAGCATTAAAAGCACAAATATCCTTTTAACTGTGATCTGGTTTGTGTACCCGTGGTTGAATCAGAAATAATATTATCAGTTGGATGAGATGAGAATTATTTAATTCTCTTTCTTGGTGTCTAAGGTTCAGGTTGTCCAATTTTTTTTTTCAAGTCTTTGAGAACTTGAAGTAGTAGCTTGACCTGCTGTCTTCTCTGGAGATTCTGTTTCAAGGCTTTGAACCTTAGTTTCAAGGCCTTGAAAATGACCTCTTTGTTCCTGTAACATTTCCTTGGAACCTTTTGAGGATTCTTCTTCAGTATCTGAATCATGCTTGTTCAGATTAAGATCTGCAAAACCATTACTCAAAGAACCATCATAGCTTTCATCAAATTTAACATGAATGCTTTCTTCAACAAGCTTGGTTCTCTTATTATAAACTATATAGGCTTTGCTTGTCTGTGAATTACCAAGAAAAATACCTTCATCACTTCTTGCATCAAACTTACCAAGATTGTCCTTACCATTGTCGTGGAAAAAACAAGTACAACCAAAATGTTTGAAGTAAGAAATGTTTGGCTTTCTTCCTTTGAACAGCTCATAAGGGGTCTTCTTCAGAATAGGTCTGATCAAGCACCTGTTAAGAATATAGTTTGACGTATTCACAGCTTCTTCCCAATAATACTTTGGCAACTTGTTTTCCAGAAGCATTGGTCTTGACATGTCTTCAAGAGTCCTGTTCTTGATTCAAGTATGAGGGATAAGCATGATGAAGTACTTGGCGAGATTAAAATTGTTATTCATGAAATTAATTTTGACGAGCTTGACTCTTCGATTGTGAATTTGATGGATCATCTCATATGTGAACTTGATGAAGTTGAAGAAGACGTCGAGATTAACTTTGTAGATGATGCGGTTGCGTTATGTGAAGGAGACAAAGATTTTCCATCATTCATGCTCATCGAGTTTCCCCTTGAAATTTCAGTGAAGATATCGCAATTTGAAATGACGATCAAAGATGACATCAATCTCTTCTCACGACATAGGATACTTGAGCTCATTGTTGAAACCATTATGATGAATATTCCCATGATCTAGAAGAAAAAAAGTTCACGGCGAGCTTCTCTATTTTCAACACTTATTCTCGTTGTTGAGACATTCAAACTCTTTGAAATTTTAAAGCTTTCTTGATGAGAGAATGATCGAGAAAAGATGGTGGAAGAAGAAATGGCGAGAAAAATCTTAATCTCAAGCAGCTGGGTGTTTTGTGCAGTTTCATAAACCTTATAAAATGTCATATGGGTTGTTTTTTAGCTCAGGGGAGGCGAGTGTAAATATGAAGAAGGCAGAAAAATACACTTAGGTACCTCCAACGTTGCAACACTGAGTTTCAACATCGTAGGAACCCTTGCAGCATTTACTCTCAGTAGCAATTTTGAATCAATCGTGCCTTCTTCTCAGTTCAACTTTACCCAGAACACCTTACCTCCATCAATACCGTCACAATCATCTTAAGTACCAATTACCACCGCCAACACCACCATCCACCCCTCTTCGAACCCCTACTGAAAAAAACCAAGCCACTAGGATCATCGCTTTCTTCGATCTCACACGCCACAACTACTGAAACGACCCCGAACCCACTCTCATTCTGATTGAGAAACCGGGTTGGCAATTACAGCCGCTGAGAACCCCAAATAATCCTCTGACCGAATCCAGTACAAAGCAGCCCAAAATCCCAACCCACCGCCTTCTCCTGTTTCCCTGATCGTGAGAACCACCCCTGCTCCACCTCCATTCATCCGTCACTGATACAAAAATCCAATAATCTTCACATCATATGTAAAATTAGCTCATGCTTGTTTGAATCATATTCAAATTTCATCAATATGCCATTTCTTTAGTTTTACGTGATAAATCATAATATCGGTGTAAAACTAACAATAAAGTAACATATAAACCACGTTATGCACTACGGCCTGTGGCTCTGATACCTCTGTAGGGATTTTAATACGGATTACACAGCGGAATAAATAATAAACAATTCCATTCGATACCCTCCAAGGATCACATGACCAGACATCGCAACGATGGTAAAGGATAGAAACAACATGTACCTTGTTTGTCTCCTTTGGTGACTTTACGTGAAATAGTGTCCACGTCTCTGTAGTATTCCATTCCTTGGATCAAGTCTATAGTCTTTCCACTCATTTGTGCTAACAATTGATGGAAGGAGGAAGAAGAAGATCACACAAAATGGGACAACGGATCGGCGCGCCTCCTTGAGGCCAGCGGCAAGAGGGAGCGGCTGACGGGGTTCGGCCTCCTTGTCTTGTCTCTCTCCTTGATTTGTTCCCTCTCTCATGTGTGATAACAATTATGACACTTATGAGAAACATAAGCTAGGAGTGTCTTTATATAGTTAATAAATCCTTAGTAACTGCATATTTTCCCCAATACTAATCATGTCCTTACATGGATTAGTCCACCTTGTAAATTAGTCCTACTAAGATTGCATGTGGTTGCATATTGATCATTCTATGTAATTCATCATATTAATTAATTACCAAGTCTAGTTTAATCCATAGGGCGTCACCCCATAAGTTTCTACTTAGTTAGAAGTAATAATTACTAAGATAGAGAGGTGTCTAGCAAATCATCTGTGCCACCCAACTAATTGAAATAGTCAGTAATCCGACAAACCTTGTGACCAATGTTACCGTATTGTATTATCCCTTCGTCTCCATATCCGGTTTGGACACGAGACATAGAAGTCATACTCGTATATCCAATCCATAGTTTCTCGATCCTGGGAATAGTCTTATCCATGCAGATACCATCAATATCCTATATTGATTTATCTGAGCCTGGCCAGACATTCTATAAGCTCTACCCCTCGAGTGGCCGCAGATATATGGTCCCGTGTGAGTTCAAGTCTAAGAACCACAATACCATTGTCACTACGAGAAGTACTTGTGACTTCTACATAATTTGTACGTAGCCTTCTCGTTGTGGGTCAATCCATTATGCCATTACCCCTAATGCATACCCATGTGCTAGACTTGATATCTCCATATCAATCTACCCACATACTAGTGTATCGTTGATAGTCCTGTTAATCAATATAATCACTTATGGATATTTATGATAAACAACACATTTTTAATCTAAGGACTTCATTATATTAAATATCTCCATAAATAATACAACGATTATCTAGCCAAAATAATGTTCATACTAAACAAGATTGCCTCTAGGGCATGGTTTCTAAATATTTCATACAAGAAAGTAGAGAGAAAATAGATCAAACGCTAGAAATCGTGATGATTCTTGCGATCCGGGCTCTTCTCCTTGCTTGAGGTTGTTACCAATGAAGTCTCCTTGCTCTCCTCCTTGATCTTGGCTCTCAATAGGCTTGAATGATCATTCTTTTCGTCCCTAGGTCGTCCTTCCTTCATAACCCGCAGACGTCTTCAGTAATTGCACAATAGCTCCCTGAAATCTGCTCCTGACTTCAATAGGCCATATCTTCTTCGTCTGAACTCGAATTCAGCTCCGTAACCTATCTTTGGAAATCTCTCTGAGTCTAATTTCTTTTGTTACCGTTCTCACATCCAAATTATTTTTAGAACTCCAGATATGATCAAAATAGTGCAAGCTGGTCATCCAAGCTCCTCCAATTCGGCTTCTCTTCGCTCCACTTGAGCTCCCGTTGTTTCCTAAGTTATTCCATGCCTCCTATCAACCGATTAGCATCCGTTCCTGCCAAGACATCATGAAAAAACATACCAAGCGATTGTATTTGACAAATAACAAATAAATATGCATAGAAAATGCCCGGACTAACAATATAGCACATGGTGAGCAACAAGTGATAAAACGACCTTTATTCTCTAACATTAAGCTCAAATCACTCTCAAATACCTATTAACATGTGGTAAATGCTAGAGAATTATAGCCCCTAAAAGGTGCTATCAAACTCCCCCACACTTACTCTTTTGCTCGTCTCGAGCAACAATGAAGCACAAAACCCCCACACTTGAGACATTGCATACATACCACAACCAAACCAATGCATACCCCACCACTTTGCATACTTCACTTTCCGCTAGCCAACACGACTCACGACACAATACAAAAAGACACGACTATGAAACTACATGATATATACAATGCAACTCAAGTATGTACAATGTAAGGAATCAAAGAACATTTTTTTTTCTTTTTCTTGTTAGAGATTGGGAAATCTCAAAGAAAAAAACGGCTTGTCATAAGGCTCTCACATCCCCTAGAAGATTATATAACTTTGGTGATCGGTAGAACTTGCGGCCAGTTTCGTCAGACAGGGGCACGAACACAAAATAAGTTGCTTCCGCACACTCATCAAATGTATCCCTAGCACTTACCATCCGAGCTATTTATCCATGGGTTTCAATTGTTGACGGCTTAGGATATGTTGGATAGGATATTTAGAAGCGCAGTCCTAGATGTCATGATATATCTCACTAAAATCCATTCTCACACCCGCTCACCAAAATCAAAGGAACCCCACCGAATCTCACTACTCCGGCCCTCATTCCCTCAATCTTGGTGCAATGTCGTTCTCGTGGCCACAAACATGAAGAAGTGATCAAACTCATAGCTAATCTCCTCAGTATTCATGAAGTTCAATTTCTGGCTCCCTATTCCATTTCACTTTCAGTTTTCTTTCTTTGTTTTTTCAATTTCATTCTCATACCAATAAGCACATGGAGCCACCAATACGATAGTAATATCCAAGGAGATAAAATATCACAATAGATAATGTGGCGATGGAATGTGTCAAATCAAATGATGTAATCAATATATGTCGACACCCCCACACTCAATATAAACCATATCTCGAACCCGGTAATCAATGTATAAACGTGCTATTTCCAACCAATCCTCCTCATCACCTAAGATGTAGAAAATATAAATGAAGCACAAGCACGTCCTCCTATAAGATCAAACAACCCCACCACATATCGTGCGGAAAGAATGTCACACACTACGACACTCCACCTGTGATCGTGATGTATGGACACGACTCACCGCCACACCGAAGTGTGCTGCCGTCTCTATCTCACCCTCACATCCCCTAAAAAGATGACATGTAAGAGTATCCGATCAAGATGTATCATATCAGCTCACCCTCAACGAACCTCCCTAACTCAACTCCCTCTATCATGACGCATAGGCAGGGACCATTCTACCTAGTGATGAAAGTCACAAGAAACGGCTTCCTAGGCTAGAGGCTGTGAATAGAAGGGGTAGATGGATCAAATTGGGGTAACTAATGGACCTAGGCGATGGAGACAGGACGTGAGGCCCCCATAAAAATCACTCGCACAGCTGTTCTGTTGCCGCTACGAGGAGGGTTGACGACTACCTAAGTGACGGTGGTGTAGCGCTAGTAGGATAACTAGTTCGAGAGACAGCTACTCACAATTCTCGAGTGCATTGGCCCTATAGCCTTTCTACTCCAGATTCTCGCGTCTACCTCACCTCAGGTTTCATACTAACTAGGGAATACTATCATTAAGCCCTCTCCACGCTTACTCTCTTCAACTGTCCTTTCTCAAAAAAAAAAAAAAAATTCAATTGTTCAATTTTTAGGATTTTTTCAATTTTTAATTTTTTCTTCTTTTTTCCGACACTATATGTAACTGGCCAACTCGACTAACCAACAAATAGGGTAGGTGGACTCAATAAATAAAAGTGAAACAATATATACAATCCATATAATAAACGTGCACATGCAAAACTAAACGACTCACACATACATGCAAACGCGACTTTCTAAACTACATGTAACAAGGCTATGCA
The DNA here is from genome assembly GCA_023055425.1 of Linanthus parryae. NCBI lineage: Eukaryota > Viridiplantae > Streptophyta > Magnoliopsida > Ericales > Polemoniaceae > Linanthus > Linanthus parryae. The sequence continues at coordinate 94,558,644 of JALGPY010000005.1, read as the reverse complement.
ATGGCTAACTAGCGGATAGCTTAAAACTCCCCCACACTTAAGTGTTTCGTTCTCCTCAACGAAAGATAGAATAAAGTGTAGAGGACTTGGCTGCTCAAATGCAAGGCCGGTGGATCTAGTCAAAGCGGGCCCCCTCGTCCTCAGCGACTGGGGGGTCTGGAATCGACTCTGGGTACAAATCAGACTGGTAATGGTAAAGTCCATCGTAGGTAAGTGGGTGCTGCAACTAGACATTTGCCGCCACAGCCAAGTCCTGAATCCATGCACCCTGCTGGGCACAGTCATAGCTAAGTGACTCCATACCGCGGCCCAGCTGGCGCTGACTACTACGGATGTGCTCAACCTGCCTCCTAGACCTCGCTCTGTCAGCATCTGCTTGCGGTCTCTGCTGCTCTAGCAAGTGTGTAATATGGGTTAGCTGACTCTCAATTCTAGAGCTAGAACTAGAGGTACTCGCCTCACTAGGGTGTGTGGGATCAACAGGCTCTGGGAATCTCAGGGGGTTGGGTATCTTGTCCCACTTACGCTCTCCATTGTTCTTTTTAGATAGGTCATAAACTAGACCCTTCAAATATGAGCTAGCAGCTTTTTCTAGCTTTAGGAGAAGGCAAGTGTTGCCGGCAGAACTACGGTTATTAGGACCGGTCTTCTCCATAATAGAGCAATAAATAAAGTACGGAATTTTAATCCTCTTCCCCGTCCACAAATAGTAGGCCATGGTGAAAAGCTGGAAGGAGTAAGTGGGTTGAGTAGTGACGCCCACAACCCAGTTCTCAAGAAGTTCACACAACCAACTCGCGTGTGGATGAACGACCCTCCTAGAAACGTTCCACTCAGTTAGGGTGGGTCTCTCATTCCATCCCGCCCAAGGCACCCCCTCAAAGAAAAAGGCGTTCACGACCTCAACAGCATCAGCTCGCCGGATAGTCTCAGGGTAGGCACAAGTCCCTTCTTTTAGGGGCTTGAAGTTCAAGGCATCCGCTATAGTCTCGGGCGTGAGAACTATATAAGCACGCCGGAAAAATATGTGCCTCCTATCCATACCCTCTCCCTCGCTATAGAAATGCGTATTCACTAAAAACTCTCTTGCAAGATAAGAGCTAGACTTTTGACAGATTTTAAACCATTTGTCTAACTTCTCATTCTTAAAGAGGTCCTTAAGTTGTTGGGGCATCTTAGGGTGTAGCGGGAAGGGTTTTTCAGAAGTCCCTTCCCTCTTCAGAAACTTGTCGATGCAATACTCCATGTGGGCGTTTGCACTAACAAACCTGAAGCTGCAGAATCTGGTACTGCAGATAGCCTTAAGGTCTACATCCTCAAGTGCTGCGCCTCTAGTTCCTATCGTAGCGAGTGGTGGCATAACCTGATTCAACTCATAACAAATTGGAGACGGTGGAACCTGGCGGCCGTCTCCCTCGTTCACTTCTTCCTCCTCACTCATAACTTGATCTTCCTCAGGGTTGAAGATCGTTTGGTCGTCAAGAACAAGTCCCCGTCTCCTCTTATTAACATTTCTAGATGTAGACATAGTGATATGAAAAAGAAAAACAAGTGCTCGTGAGTTTTAGCCGTGAACTACACCAAGTAACCCAGGGTACAAGCAATGAACACGAATAAATTGCGAGAAAATTAAGCCCTAGGAGTGCCTAAGCAAGAATTAAAGCCGAGAGAGAGAAAATTGTTCCATATTTTTCGGAAACACGAGCAAGTGAAGGCAAGAGTACCTCCTTACGCTCCTCGGTGTTCCCGTCACAAGTCTCTTCTGGAGCAAAGGCCAAATCCTACTCCAAGTATGCGAATCGGAATTTTTATGTTCTTGGAGCTCTTCCTCTTTATTTTCCCCCACACTCAAACCGTGCACTACCTCTCAAAACTCCAAGACTTAATGTTAATAACGAGCTTTCAAGGAACAAAACCCAACAAAAAGTTTTGAATTTGAAGATGTTTTTGATTTTGTGTGTGTTGGTGTTCTTGAGAGTTTGAGAGGAAGAAGATGAAGGAGGGTGTTTCTGATCCGAAATAGGGGAGTAGGAGGGTTAAAATCCGGGTTTTGCTTCAAGTAATACCCCCAAAGTACCAAAAATGCCCTCAAAAAGTGGCACTGTCAGAGCATTTCGGCCCGAGCATTTCGGCCCGGAATAAAAAACATTTCTGCCCTAAATGTTTTTAAACTGCCAAAACAGTGGACTCATTTCATTTCCGCCCGAATTCAATGGGCATTTCGGCCCGAAATCAAATGATTTCGGCCCGAAATGCCCAAGGACTCACCGGATTTTGTTTTTTCTCTAGTTTCTTCGTCCGATGTCCGATTCCTTCGATTCTCGCGCTCACGAACTCGTCACTGAATGTAGAATCCAATGCTAACTGAAAAATTCCCAAATTCGGGGGAATTTTTCATCTCATCTCCAAGATTGCTCTCTAGCACGAGAATAAAGTTGTGATTCTATCATTCAAATAGCACCTTTTAGGAGCTATATATTACCTCCATTTTACCACATTATCATGATAGATTTGAGCCCAAAGTTAGAGAATAAAGGTTTTTTTTATCACTTGTTGCTTTCCATGTGCTATATTGTTAGTCCGGGCGCTTTCTATGCATATTTCATTGTTATTTGTCAAATATAATCGCTTGGTATGTTTGTTCATGTTTTCTTGGAAGGGAAAAATGCTAATCGATTGATAGGAAGCATGGATCGAACGTCGGAAACAACGGGAGCTCAAGTGGAGTGAAGAGAAGCCGAATTGGAGGAGCTTGGATGACTTGTCTGCACTATTTTGATGCTATCTGGAGTTATTCAAATTATTTTGGAGTTAGACCGGTGCCAAATGAAAGTAGACTCCGAGAGCTTTCCAACGATAGATCACGGAGCTAAATCCGAGTTCGGAAGAAAAAGATATGGCCTATTGAAATCAGGAGCAGATTTCAGGGGGCTATTGTGCAATTATTGAAGACTTCTGCGGGTTATGAAGGAAGGACGACCTAGGGACGGAAATAATCACCTTTCACGCCTATTGAGAGCCACGATCAAGGAGGAGAGCAAGGAGACTCCATTGGGAGCAACCTCAAGCAAGGAGAAGAGCCCGGATCGCGCCAATCTTCACGACTTCAAGCGTTTGATCTCGTCTTCCCTCTTTTAATCACTTGTATGGAGAAACTTTTTTGTGTTGCTACGATTTCAAGTAGTAGCTAGACGTTTTTCTAGGCTTCTCTAGAAAGCCTAGGGTTTATGTAGACAATATGTTTTCCGGATTTTACACTTGTCTCATGCTTTTGGATTTTGATATATTCGATGAAGTTTGATTTCATGAAGTTATTAACGAGTGAAGTCTATTGACACGACTATGTTAGGAATTGATATTCATGAACCTAGAGTTTATTCATAGATTGTAATCTTGCTTAAAGTTATTTTTTATTCTAGTTATTGTTCATATGATGTTCTTAATCCTTGGCAAGAATGGAGTAATTAACCGGACTTGTTAATTAGCTAGCGAGTGCATGAGAGCGACTTAGGCCTAGTTTTGATGAGATACGAACAAAAATCCTTAATAACTGAGACTGAGAAGAGAAGTGTGTAGGATTGGCCTTAGTGGGTAGATTCAATAGAAGATAGTGAGGTGTCCGTGTGGTGGTGGTCTGAGAGGACATCATTCCGTGCACTGTCGTTAGCCTACTAGAACGGACCGGTAGATGTAGGTGGACCGACATGACACCAAGTAAACCGTGACGTAGAACGACATGAGACCGATAGGAGATTTTCAATGCTATTACCCGGCTTAGTTAGAATAGAATTAACGTGTTACATAGCTAATTCGGAAATCGTCTACAGCCCTAGGTGATCTAGAGATTTCCTAGTTTCTCCATATTTGTTTAATAAAATAAAAAAATAAAAAAAGATTAGTTTAGTTGTTATTTAATTTCAGTCACTTGTTTGTGGGTGACGCCTTAATCTATCACAATTCTTCCTCCCAGTTACAGTACTCTAATCTAATAACTAATTAAATAATCTCAAGCTTGTCCTCGTGGGATCGATAAATCGGGGTTGAAATACCACCCATATATTACTTGACCGTGCACTTGCGCATACACGTAAGAAATTGTGTCAAGTTTTTGGGGCCGTTGCCGGGGACATCGGTAGATTATTTAGTTAGGAGTTAGTTTAGAGTATTTCGTTCTGTTTTGTTTATTTTTATTTTTATTTTTTTTATCTCTGTGCTTCACGGGTATCTTGTGAGTTTGTTTTCGCATGGACACAGGAAGAAGGAGATATAATGAGCATGTCGAGCGAGGACGATTATGAGGGGTTCTCTGATTACCCTACTATTGTGCTGGATGCAGAATTTGGCACACGGATGACTCCTCAGTAATTTGGTGCTATAAATGCAAGAAGGATCACAAGTATGAAGACGCGTGCATTTTTGATCCACCCCAACTTCATCTGCACCATGAAGACTCAATAGCAATTATGGAAGAACGACGCAGTATTATGGAGGATATCCAAGTGTGCGTCAAGTTCTTGTCTGTTGCTACACAATTTTCACAAGAGGATTCGGCCACAGGTATGGAATACGTGAGAGAGATGATGAAGAGGTTAACGAAATGAGTAGAGAAATTGTCAGCGGCAGGGGAATCAGGTATCCAAGTGCCACAAGAGGATACCTTTCCACGTGACGCTGAGCCTAAATTTGAGCCTCCATCATCATCACCACCAGAGGATGATTTGGATGACCCCTGCATTGGGAGCTTGTGGGGTGCTAACGATGAAGCTGATGAAACACTTGTGATTTTTGCTATTTGGAAATCAGCAAGTGTGGGGGTGTGAGTGAACTGCGTGTGTTGATTGACGAGCATAAAGAACCAAAGAGGTACTACTGGGACGAATTTATGGAGCAGGATGCATATGAGCCCAGTGGTACTACGTGGAAGCTGATTAAGACGAAAAAGTATAAGATAAAAAGAGACGGCTTCTACAATTGTTCACCATCTTCTTTGCACATGGGTGCACTTCGTGAGAAGAAAGTCATTGAGAAAAGATGGTGGAAGAAGAAGAAGTGGAGAGTTAAAGCATCCTTCACTATCCTAGACGGTTGAGGTAACCGGGTCGGGCCGTCGACCTTAAATTACAAGCGCTTCTTGGGAGGCAACCCAATGTAGAGTAGGATACTTGTTATTTTATTTTTGTATTTAGTTCTCCATATTTGATTTTGAGAGGTGAGAGAGAGTTTTTTTAATATTTCCAATGAGTGTGCTGGACACAGGTACCGAAGAACCCTTCGGATTCCCCTTCTAGATGCACGTGCACTACATTGCACGCAAAACGAGGCACAACAAGCAATTTGCTCAAAGGAGCTTGGAAGAGAGGCTAATCTATTTCGAGGAGTAGCTATTCACTAATTGAGTATATTGGCAGCTAGGTGTGGCCCGGAGTTGCACGCATCGAAATCCAAAGAGGGATGAAGAAAACACAAGTTTAAAGGGGCACGATTCTTGCGCTAGAGAGAATTTTTGGTGATGAGATGAAAAATTCCCCTGAATTTTGGAATTTTTCAGCCTACATTGGATTCTACGTTCAATGACGAGTCCGTGAGCGCGAGAATCGAAGGAATCGGACACCAGGCGAAGAAACTAGAGCAAAAAAAAAATTCGGTAAGTCCCAGGGCCTTTCGGGCAAAAATCAATTCATTTCGGGCCCAAATGCCCCTTGATTTCGGGCCGAATTAAAAACAGAATTTTGTTCCGAGTTTTCCAAATTATTTCGGGCCAAAATGATTTGATTTCGGGCCAAAATGGTCTGGACAGCTCATTTATTGAGGGCATTTTTGGTATTTTGGGGCTATTCTTTAAAACAAAAACCGGATTTTAACCCTCCTACACCCCAATTTCGGATCAAAAACACTCCTCTTCATCTACTTCCTCTCAAACTCTCAAGAACACTCACACACACAAAACTTTAAACTTCTCAAAATCCAAAACTTTTTGGTGGGTTTTGCTCCTTGCAAGCTCGCCATCAACATTAACTCGCGGAGTTTTGAGAGATAGTGAGCGGTTTGATTGTGGGGGGAATTCAAAGAGGAAGAAATACAAGGACTTAAATTGTCCAATTCATCGCTTTGGAGGGGGATTCGGCCAAATCTCCAAGAGAGACTTGCAACGGGAACACCAAGGAGCATAACGATGTAGTCTTTCTTCGACTTGCTTGAGTTTTCGGAAAATTTGGTCGACCGATTCGGTCTTTCTTGACCAATTTTTGCAAAACCGGTCCCGTAAGAATGGTACTCCGGTACTGTAGGTACGTTGTTTCTCTCACTCTTTAGAATTCTTGTCTAGTCACTCTATGCGAAGTACCCTACAACACTAGTAATTGTGTGATCTAATCCTTACACTTTGAGATCATGTCCTTTCGGGGTACACTCTAAATTCAATGAGGAAAATGATTGTCTTAAGTGTGTGTGTGTGGGGGGGGGGGGGTTCACATATCTTTTCTTTCCTTAACTTGCATAGCCTTGTTACATGTAGTTTAGTGAGTCGAGTTTTCATGTAGATGTCGAGTCGGTTAGTTTTGCATGTGCACGTTTATTTTATGCATTGTATATATTGTTGCACTTTTATTAATTAAGTCCACCTTTCTTATTTTGTTGGTTAGTCGAGTTGGCCAGTTACATATAGGGTAGAAAAAAAATTAAAACTTGTAAAAACAAGAAAAAACCCTAAAAATTGATTTTATTTTGAGAAAGGGCAATTGAAGAGAGTGAGCGTGGAGAGGGATTAATGATAGAAATTCCTTAGGAGTAGGAAAATCTGAGGTGAGCTAGACGCGAGAATCAGGAGTAGGAAGGGCATAGGGCTAAAGCACTCGAGAATTGTGAGTAGTTCCTACTAGTGCTACACCAGCGTCACTTAGGTAGTCGTCAACCCTCCTCGTAGTGGCAACGGAACAGATGTGCGAGTGATTTGATGGGGACCTCATGTCCCGTCTCCATCGCCTAGGTCCACTAGTTACCCCAATTTGATCCATTTACCCATTTTATTCACAGCGTCAAGCCTAGGAAGCCGTTCTTTGTGACCTTCATCACTAGTTAGAATGGTCCCTTCCTATGCGTCATGATAGAGGGAGTTGAGTTAGGGAGGTTCGTTGAGGGAGAGCTGATTTGATACATCTTGAGTTGATTCTCTTACATGTCATCTTTTGTGGGGACATGAGGGTGAGTTAGAGACGGCATCCCACTTCGGTGTGGCGGTGAGTCGTGTCCATACATCAGGATCACAGGGGGAGTGCCGTAGTGCGTGACATTCTTTCCGCACGATATGGGGTTGGTTGATCTTATAGGAGGACGTGCTTGTGCTTCAGTTATATTTTCTACATCTTAGGTGATGAGGAGGATTGGTTGGAAAAGCATGTTTACACATTGATTATCGGGTTTGCGAGATGCTTTACATTGAGTGTGGGGGTGTCGACATATATTGATTACATCGTTGATTTGGCACATTCACCCCCACGTTATCTATCTTAAGATTTGATCTCCTTGGATATTGTTATCTTCACTGGTGGCTCCATGTGCTTATTATTGAAATTGAACAAAAAAAAAAGAAAAAAAAAGAAAATTGAAAGTGAAATGGAATAGGGAGCTGGAAATTAAACTTCATGAAGACCGAGGAGATTAACTATGAGTTTTTATCACTTCTTTACATTTGTGGCAGCGAGAACGGCGTTGCACCAAGATTGAGGGAATGAGGGCCGAAGTATTGAGATTCGGTGGAGTTCCTTGGATTTTGGTGAGGGAGTGTGAGAATGGGTTCTTGTGAGATGTATCATGACGTCTAGGACTGCGCTTCTAAATATCCTATCCTACCCGTCCTAAGCGGTCAACAATTGAAACCCATGGATAAATAGCTCGGATGGTAAGTGCTAGGAATACGTTTGATGAGTGTGCGGAAGCAACTTATTTTGTGTTCGTGCCCGTTCTGTCAGACGAAACTTTCCGCAAGTTCTACCGATCACCGAAGTTATAGAATCTTCTAGGGGATGTGAGAGCCTTATGACATGCCGGTTTGCTTTTCGAGATTGCCCAATCTCTAACTAAAAAGAAAAAAAATATGTTCTTTAATTTCCTGCATTGTGTATAATCGAGTTGCATTGTTCATAGTCATGTAGATTACATATTCCAGTGTTTGAGTCGTTGTGTCTAAGGCAAAGTAAAGATTTATGTGAATCTCGAAAGCAAGTGTTGCTCGGGACGAGCAAGAAGGTAGTGTGGGGGAATTTGATAGCACCTTTTAGGAGCTATCTATTACCTCCATTTTACCACATTATCATGAGAGATTTGAGCCCAAAGTTAGAGAATAAAGGTTGTTTTATCACTTGTTGCTTTCCATATGATATATTGTTAGTCCGGGCGTTTTCTATGCATATTTCATTGTTATTTCTAAAATATAATCGCTTGGTATGTTTGTTCATGTTGTCTTGGCAGGAACAGAGGCTAATCGGTTGAAAGGAAGCATGGAACAAACTTCGGAAACAACGGGAGCTCAAGTGGGGTGAAGAGAAGCCAAATTGGAGGAACTTGGATGACCAGTCTGCACTATTTTGATGCTATCTGGAGTTCTTCAAGTTATTTTGGATTTAGACCGGTTCCAAATGAAAGTAGACTCCGAGAGCTTTCCAACGATAGGTCACGGAGCTAAATCCGAGTTCGGACGAAAAAGATATGGCCTATTGAAGTCAGGAGCAGATTTCAAGGGGCTATTGTGCAATTACTGAAGACTTCTGCGGGTTATCAAGGAAGGACGACCTAGGGACGGAAATAATCACCATTCAGGCCTATTGAGAGCCACGATCAAGGAGGAGAGCAAGGAGACTCCATTGGGAGCAACCTCAAGCAAGGAGAAGAGCCCGGATCGCGCCAATCTTCACGATTTCTAGCGTTTGATCTCTTCTTCCCTCTTTTAATCACTTGTATGGAGAAACTTTGTTGTGTTGCTACAATTTCAAGTAGCAGCTAGACGTTTTGCTAGGCTTATCTAGAAAGCCTAGGGTTTATGTAGACAATATGTTTTCTTGATTTTAGACTTGTCTCATACTTTTGGATTTTGATCTATTGGATGAAGTTTAATTTCATGAAGTTATTAAAGACTGTAGTCTATTGACACGACTATGTTAGGAATTGATATTCATGAACCTAGGGTTTACTCTTAGATTGTAATCTTGCTTAATGTTAATTTTTATTGTAGTTACTGTTCATATGCTGTTCTTAATCCTTGGCAAGAATTGAGTAATTAACCGGACTTGTTAATTAGCTAGCGAGTGCGTGAGAGAGACTTAGACCTAGTTGTGATGAGATATGAACTACAATCCTCAATCACTGAGACTGAGAAGAGAAGTGTGTAGAATTGGCCTTAGTGGTTAGATTCGGTAGGAGAAAGTGAGGTCTTGTTGTGGTGGTGGTCTGAGAGGACATCATTCCGTGCACTGTCGTTAGCCTACTAGAACGGACCGGTAGATGTAGGTGGACTGATAGGACATCAAGTAAACTGTGACGTAGAACGGCATGAGACCGATAGGAGATTGTCAATGCTATTACCCGACTTAGTTAGAATAGAATTAACGTGTTACATAGTGTAGATAGTGCTTTCTGAGCTGACAGATCTTGACCACGTGGCAACCATCCAGCACACCATATTGTGCTCCACACACACTGGATCACCAGCCGCGCTGATCCATGTGGGTGCTGCGAGACAGGGCCCTCGCATACCACTGCACGGGACTTGTAGGGACTTAGTGGTTTGGAGGCTAGAGTAAGTCCTGTCGCGTGCGAGCCAAGCCCGCGCGCGACCTTTAGTAACTGCTTTTGAGAGATTTATGGCACGAGCTCCATGAACCCGGTCAATCCGGTCAAACCCGGTCAACCCCATAACGGTTCCGGTATTCGCGCATAACGTGCTGTAACGGTCCCTATATACGCGGACGAACGTGCCGTTGTGGTTAAGCTAATTAAGCCGCCATTGGCGGGCGCATTAACCACACTACAATGGTCACATTCTCCGTTATATATTGGACGTTAACCTTTCCATACAAAGGAGGACACACCAGACATACGCGGAAGCTCTGCCAAACCGCTGTCTCTCTCTCAGACATTACTACTGCCTTACTCTCTCCCTACACACAACCCAACTCTTCCTGTGCCATTTCCGATCCTCTACTCTTGGTTTACACAGAGTTCTCCCTGCCGGATTCTCTTGTGCACATTTTGGTGAACCCGACGTGAACTTACCATTACAAGCAACCATGTCTCAGGAGGATGATGTCAGTAACAGATCGCCTTCCACCGAAGCCGCCTCTGGAGAGGAGATTCGCCGTACTCCTACGACTACCGGTGAAGCTCCGACGCTAGAGGCCTTGGACGCCACCATCCAGAGTCAGGGGAAGGCTCTCAAGGCTCAGTCTGCGCAGCTAGAACGGATCATGGCTGTCTTGGGGACTCTTGCTCCAAACCCTGCACCAGCCACCGCCGTCTCTCAGGCAGGAGGAGCCTCTACCACTCAAGGATGGGGAGTGTCAACCACACACCTAACCCTAATCTTCAAACTCCGTCGGCGACTACGCAGCTAACCTCAATTCAAGGGTCAACAGCTCAAATGTTGCCTCTCACCGCTCATACTCCTCAGCCTCCGACTTTGGTACCTAATCCGGCCTCACAGTATCCCTTGCCTCCTCCAACGGCAGTCTCGGGTAACGTGAATGCGCAATACGTCCCCAGTCCTCCTGCGACATATGTGTCGCCTCCGCCTGTGGCAACCCCTCCTCCTGCTGCCGAAGGAAGCACCCCAGAGTGTATGACGTCGCTGCAACGGCGCATAGACACTATCCTGGCTCACCAATCGTTCGCGGATACCATCATCCCGAAACTCGACAACGATCCACCTATCCCACGAGATATCTATCTCATGCCTAACCCTGTTGGGTACAAGGCTCTTAAATGGGACAAGTTCGAGGACGTCAATGGGAACGCTCATGAACATGTCATGCGTTTCATTGATGTGATGGGGCCGTATGGAGCCGATCCCAAACTGTTGATGCGCGAGTTCCCGAAATCCTTGGGAAACGTAGCTTACAAGTGGTACAGGACGTTGGAAGCCGGATCCGTGAAGACTTGGGACGACATGGTCCAGAAGTTCTACACCAAATTCTTCCAAATGGAGGAAAAGGTGACGATGATTCACCTCTCGCGGATGTATCAGAAGCGCGAAGAAGACGGAATAACCTTCATCAACAAGTTCAGGGCCAAGTCCTTGGAATGCAAAGATGTGATACTTGAAAGCAGACTCATAGAGATATGCCTGCAGTGCATGCGAGATGAGTACAAAGGTATGCTTATTAACCTGCAAACGCCTACGTTTTCAAAACTAATTGAATGCACGAAGAACATCGAGCCTATAGTGGAGAGGCAGAAAAAGAGAAACGCTCCTGAGCGATCCTCGGGCGGTACTACTTTCAAAATCGGGAGATTCATCTACAAGAGGGGACGCAAAGCGGAAGTAAATACGGTCTCACCCCAAAAGCAGGCGAAGATTGTGAACTTCGATGCACCACCTCTGCCATGTTCGGTGGAAGAAGCAAGCGACCTCTGCAGGCAATGGTGCAAGGACGGTGTCCTACCGCCGCTCGAGAGGGCACACTCCAAGGAGATGGTGAGGGACCCGAAGTGGTGCGAATACCACGGCAAGGTCATGCATCCCACGGCGGACTGCAAGAAGCTCATAATTGTGTTTAGCCAAAATATGAAGAATGGCGAACTGATTGTCAGCGACCAAAGGCAGGATGTGCGCAACAATCCACTCCCTGCCCATGTGGAGCAAGAATCGAAAGGCAAAGAGGTCGCTATGATCTCGATTGTGGATCTTGAAGAGGTCACAGAGGATGGTCTACCCATCATTGCCGAAGTCCATGATGACGAAGACTACAGCATAGACACGGAGGACGAGCGTGCCGACCGGATGAAGGGGTCGCACGGCTTCATCAGGTTCTTCGACAAAATGAACTTCTCAGAAAAATGCCGGACGGAGATGACAAAAGCGATCTTGAGGATAGCAGAAGATTACGAGGAGGATCTTGTAGTCTCCAATGGGAAAGTCATTAGGGCGTCTCGCTCTACAGAAAAGATCATAACCTTTTCCACCAGCGACAAGAAGACAGATGCGAGCCACCAGAGGCCTTTGTATGTGACGGCTATCATCAATGGCGTCGAGTTCAAGAGAGCGTTCGTCGACGGAGGAGCAGCAGTTAACGTTGTTTCGCTCCATACATTGAAGCTAGCAGGAATCCCGGAGTACAAGATTATCAAGCGTCCATCCCCGTTGATGGGATTTGGAAGCGACTCCAGAATGACGATAGGATGGATCCGCTTGGGTATCCAGATCAGCAAAATCAAGTGCTCAGCGAAATTCTATGTCATAGATGCGAACACTACGTATCACATGATCATAGGTCGAGGCTGGATTCATCGCTTTGATGTTGTCCCTTCAACAGCTCACCAAGTGATGAAAGCTATTTGGAATGACAGAATAGTCGAGATACCAGCTTCGACGAATCCATTTAACATGGATGAAGCGCATCTCAGTGAGGCAGTGTGGTTCACCGAGATGGCAGATGAGCAAACACCGGGACCATTCAACCCCACTCCTTTACCCCTATGGGAGGATATCAAAGAGCAGTCACCTGCAGGAGTGATGGTGACAAGAGAGGATGCCAAGGAAAAGCCGCCTACGCGAGAAGAAGCATCGCGGATTGCCTACCAGCGAAAGATCGTGTACACGCTGAAAAGAGTAGCAAAGTATGACCCTGATGGCAAGGAGATAGAGAGTTTCTACGCCAACGGGAAGAAATGCTATCGCATATGAAGGTGCGCGGGGGTGTCCCCACGCGGGCATGGGGATATCCCTGAGCAAATCAACCAAATCGAGCAGGTTGCGGATGCAGAAAGACCAATGCCGAGCACTCTAGAAGAAAAACTCAAAGAAGCACCCGAATGCATGGAAGACAAACCCAGACCGCAAAAGCAAGAGCTGAAGGAGGTATTCCTAAGCCCAAACGAAGAAAAGAAGAGGCCGGTCTTTCTAAGTGCGGACCTCACAAGCGAAGAGGAGGAAAGATTGCTTTAGCTTTTGACTGAGTACAAGGACGTATTCGCATGGGAATATGATGAGATGCCCGGTCTGGACACGAGCATCACCATGCATCGGTTGGACGTAATTCCGGGATCCAAGCCGGTAAAGCAGAGCACAATAAGCTTTAGGCCGGAGCGCAACGTGAAGATTAAGCAGGAGATTGTCAAACTCCTGGATGCCAAATTCATAGAGCCGAATCACCATCCCACATGGCTGGCCAACATTGTGCCAGTGGTAAAGAAGAATGGACAGCTTCGCATGTGCGTGGATTTCCGGGATCTCAATCGTTTCTGCCCCAAGGACGATTTTCCGCTCCCCAACATTGATCTACTCATTGATTCAACAGCGGGTCATCGCATGTTCAGTTTCATGGACGGCTTCAGTGGGTACAACCAGATCAAGATGGACCCTGAAGATGCACGAAAAACCGCATTCATCACCCAGTGGGAGTATTCAACTATACGGTGATGCCTTTTGGTCTCAAAAACGCAGGTGCAACTTACCAGCGGGCCATGATGGCCCTGTTCCACGACATGATGCACAAGGAAGTGGAATTCTACGTGGATGACCTGGTTGTTAAATCCAAGGAAGAGGCAGACCATCTGGCGGATTTGCGGAAAGTGTTCAACAGTTGCAGACGCTTTCAATTGAAGATGAACCCCATGAAGTGCGCATTCGGGGTAACATCAGGAAAGTTCTTGGGATGCGTGGTGCATCGCCAAGGAATCGAGCCTGACCTTGCGAAAGTATCAGCCATTACTGGCATGACTCCGCCACATAACCAGAGTGCCTTGAAAACGTTCTTGGGAAAGCTATCATATCTGCGAAGATTCATCCCAGCGATTGCCGAAATTACTTTCTGTTTCAGTGATCTTCTCAAGAATGATGTCGTATACAACTGGACTCCGGAGCACGAAGCTGCGTTCGGGAAACTAAAGGAGCTGCTGACATCTTCAAAAGTAATGATCGCACCTCAGTTAGGATCACCGCTTTTGCTGTATTTGACGTCAACAAGGAAGTCTATAGGAGCTCTCCTGGCTCAGGAGTATGAGGGCCAAGAAAGGCCCATCTACTATATCTCTCGCATTGTGCAGCCCGCAGAATCAAGGTACACGGACATCGAGCGTCATTGCCTTGCTTTATTCTTCGCAATAGAGAAGCTGAGACATTACTTTGCTTCGCACAAAGTGGTGGTGGTCACAAAGAGTGATCCCATACGATATCTTCTGACTCACACCGCTCCTGGGGGAAGATTGGCAAAATGGTATATGACCATCTCCCAATATGACATCACATGCGTTCGACCGCGGGCGATCAAATCGCAGGCGGTGGCGGATTTGCTGGCACAGTTCCCCGATAACAGTCATGAGCCTGTGATTGAAGAAGAATTGGAGGGACCTGAAATCTATGCAGTTGAGTTGCCCTATTGGACGCTCCATTTTGACGGTTCGTCAACAAGGAAAGGTGGAGGCATTGGGATAGTCTTGACCAAACCAGATGGGGAAGTCATACAGATGTCTGCAAAGCTTGACTTCGCAGTCACCAACAACGAAGCAAAATATGAAGCCCTCATTGCGGGGCTTCGCGCGGCAAGGGCTCTGGAAGTAAGCAATCTGACGGTTATGGGGGACTCCAAGCTAATTGTCAAACAAGCCTCGGGCGAGTATGGTTTGAAGGAGATAAATCTACTGTCCTACCGGACCTTGGTACAAAAACTGGTGCAACAATTATGCGACGTTAAGTACGAGCACAAGCCTCGAGCGGACAACAGGCATGCTGACGCCTTTGCTACCTTGGGATCCAAGGTCAGCACGGACAAATGTCCTGCAAGAATCTCGATTGAAGTGCGAACATCGTCGGCGTTGACAGAAGACGCATGCAATGACGAATGCATGGACGATGCGGATTGGAGAAAGTCAATCTTACGGGCCATCGCAGAAGGCACGAGCTTCAAGAATTGGGCATCCACAAAGGGGTATTGCATTCATGACAACACCCTTTATTACAAGGGCCCTGACGGAATACTTATGCGATGCGTCTACGAGCAAGAAGGACAGCTGCTATTAGAAAAGATTCACCAACATGCTTGCGGGGAAAGTGAGGTGTCAATCTATCGGAAAGCTCAGAGATATGGCATCCATTGGCCGGACATGTCAACGGCCGCAGCACTGATACAAGGAAAGTGCGAGAGTTGCGCACTGATCAAGGAATCTTTACTCATTTCTCTGACCGACGATGATGCGGATTGGAGGAAACCACTCTTTGATTTTCTCACCCAGGGTATTGTACCCGAGTCGAGAAAAGAAGCTGAGAAACTGAGGAAAGCAGCCCGATATGTGGTGCAAGAAAATCTGCTTTGGCGAAGGGGCCATGAAGGTAACTTGCTGCGATGTCTAGACAGCAGGGAAGCACAAGAAGTGATGGACCTTTCTCACCAAGTGGAACAACAGGGAGGTGCGAAATTATGCAGACAACTCCTCTCAATTGGATATTTTTGGCCCACTATGGAGGCTGATTGTCGCACCAAAGTACGACGCTGCCAGGAGTGTCAATTTAAAGGTAATCTAGTGCACGCTCCTGATGTAGATCTACATGCATTGGGAACACCATGGCCGTTTCACACATGGGTTCTGGATTTTATTGGCCCCATTCGACCAACCTCGCACGGGAATCACTTCATTCTCACCGCGACTGAGTTGTTCACCAAATGGGTAGAAGCGATACCGCTGAAGACGGAAAATGCGCTAGCTGTGGTCCATTTCATCCAAGAAAGCATCATATGCAGGTTCGGAATTCCCAACACCATCCTTTCGGATAATGGCACTCCTTTTTTTAATCGCCAGGTGGCTGCGAAGCTAGCATAATACAACATCAGGCAGATATGCTCCACCCCGTACTACCCGAAGGGGAATGGGCAAGCAGAAGCAACCAACAAGACGCTATTGAGAATCTTGAGCAAGATGATCGCAGATGACCACAAGAAGTGGGCTGATTCTTTGAGCATAGTCCTGTGGGCTTATCGGACTTCTCCAAGGACACCCACAGGGGTCTCACCATTCCTTTTATGCTATGGAGCTGAGGCTGTGGCACCTGCGGAAGTGAAGGTTAACTCTGCAAGATTGGCTTTCCATGCATTGTACGACAATCAACGCGACCATGACTTAGTCCTGCTAGAAGAAAAGCGGGAGCAAGCCAAAAGGACGAACAAACGATACCAAGAAAGGATCGCTCGTGCGTACAATAAAACAGTCCAACGTCGAGATTTCGCAGTTGGGGATTTGGTCTTGCGCGCATCTGACCATTGCATGCGAGAGGCGGCTCACCTAAAATCCGCAGCCAATTGGGAAGGACCCTTTGAAGTCACAGAAGTCTTTGACAGTGGCTACTGCAGCATACGGAGGTTACAAGGAACAACCTCAACCCCAAGCTCAATCAACATGCGCTGGATTAAGAAGTATTATCCTTAACTCCTCTCATTATATGCGCTATATTACAACGTTTGCTTTATGCTCTGTATTGCTATGATTCGCATATCTTCTCTCCCATATGAGAGAATTGTAATCTCATCTCTCCCATACGAGAGTTTTATAATAAAAAGACTTCTCCCAAATGAGAAGAACTTGATGCTTCTAGCTGTCTTTATTGCTTTGATTATTTCATTGTCATTGTTAGCGAAAGCCTATCCGTCGTGATAGCAGCCCTTGCAAACACGATCTTAACTGATCTTTTAAGCCTATCTGCAACGATAGCAGCCTACATGAATATGATCTTAATTGATATTTTTAAGCCTATCTGCCACGATAGCAGCTCATGCGAATACGATCTTAACTGATCTTTTAAGCCTATCTGCAACGATAGCAGCTCATGCGAATACGATCTTAACTGATCTTTTAAGCCTATCTGCAACGATAGCCGCCTATGCGAGTACGATCTTAACTGATCCTTTAAGCCTATCTGCCACGATAGCAGCTCATGCGAATATGATCTTAATTGATCTTTTAAGCCTATCTTCCACGATAGCAGCTCATGCGAACATGATCTTAACTGATCTCTTAAGCCTATCTGCAACGATAGCAGCCTATGCAAGTACGATCTTAAGCGATCTTTTAAGCCTATCTGCCACGATAGCAGCCCATGCGAACATGATCTTAATTGATCTTTTAAGCTTATCTGTCAAGATAGCAGCTCATGCGAACATGATCTTAATTGATCTTTCAAGCCTATCTGCTACGATAGCAGCACTATGCAAACGCGATTTTAAAATGATTTCTAAGTCTATCTGCCATGATAGCAACATTATGCAAAAATGATCTTAAGTGATCTACAAAAGCCTATCTGATGAGACAACACTTCCACTTGAATCTAAAGCAAATCACAAACCTATCTGCCAAGATAGCAAAGCTGCGCAAACACGATCTCGAGTGATCTGAAAGCATATCTGCGAGTCTACTTGACAGATAGCCAATTATAGCACAAATGCAAAGTGTAAATACAACACTACAAAAGGCGAAATTAGCCGATACGCATGCGGAATCATAATTTGTTGTAATAAGACAGCAAATCATACAAAGCGATTTATCATTATGAGTCAAAATGACTTACAATTTATCTGTCTAGATAACAGCTTACAAGCGAAAAAGCTCAGCTCAAGCTAACTACACAGCCAACATGGCTTACAATGCATCTAAAAGGTAACTTACAAACAGAAGTTACTCATCGGGGGAATCCTAACTGAAAAAGGATGGACCTAACGGTCCTAGCAGAAGCTATGCGATACAAAGATCTGCGACCAAAGATCTGTAGCAAGTAGGGCGTTCCTACGAGAAGATCATCCCGCTACCCGCTATGTCTACAAGACCTGTGGGACGCTATGTCCAAGATCTCAGGATCTGACAAGGCCCCTGTCTGATCAAGATATGTGCCTAAGGAACCGCCTGTTCTGACGTATACAGTTGTGAAGAACAGGCAAGCAGCAGCTCAAAAGGCCAGAGGCTCCTTGTCCACGGAGACGAGCACATTGGCTCGCCACCCTGAGTTCAAGAACGAGGAGGCAAGAAATTCTCCTCCGGGCATGCTGGAGGAGAATTCCGCCGTTCATTACGAGTTGGTAGCAAGGTCAGTACGGCGCTGCACCTCGCCGGGAAGCGGCCGGAAACATGACCTGCAAGCATAATAGACGAAGAAAATTCTTCGAGCAAACATGAGGTATTATCTGCATCTTCTTTATGATAGTTATAAAGATCAATAAGCCTTATGAAGCAGATCTTGGAAACTATTTCTATAGCACAAAGCACAAACTCAGGTTTCACAACTTGAAACTGCCATGAATCAACGAAAAACAAGCGTTGAAGCCAGCAGTCATAAGGACTCACAACAAACCACATTTTGGGATGAAGAACCCAAATAGCAAAAGGCAGGGTTTATATAGACCCTGTGAAGACTCTTCAGTTGCCAAGATGAGTCAGCAGAATTTGAAAAGAGGGTAAGGATCAATCACTTACGCCTTGAAAAGAGGTAACAATTAATTACCCTACTAAAGGCTACGACGATTCGGTTGCGTATCCTAATTAATGACGGATGGTCATGATTCGGATGGACTTCCCAAGGAAAGCGTGCTTATCAAATGAGCAATTAGCCCGAAAATCAAGGCATAATATCAATTGTTGACGTCATAAATTGATATGCACAGAGATATTCGAGGAAAACCCGGAAAAGGGCAAAACGGGCATTTCGATTCTTTTTGAAAAAAAAGGGAGAAACCCTAGCAACATTACAATAATGTTTCAGCTACTTATCTGCTACTTTTCAAAATAATCCCTTGATCAAGGAGTCATGAGGAGTAAAATGACGGCTCAGATTTTCCACTTGCTCCACTTCTTGCTTCAGTTGCTCGCATTTGGCGTTCATCTCATGAAAGAGCTTCACAGCCTCTTCAACCTTTTGCTTTTGCTGCTCTACCTTCTGCTGCTCAGCTGCGAGGTTTTGGTGGCCGCGTTTCAAAGTCACGGCCGCGCGAATCAGGGTAACTCTTTTGATGAGAAACCCGAAGCCCAGCTTTCCTTGAACTTTGGCGAGGAGATTTTGGCACATGCCAAAAAGCAATTCCGCGCTCTGAGGAGAAATGGTCGCAGGTGTGGCCGCGGACAGCTGCTCCAAAATCCAGATGGCTTCAGTGAGAAATAGCCTCCTGTCGAAGGGCCCTATCTCCAGAGACCTCGCAAATGATTGGGGGTAGGAGAGGCGCATTCGAACTAGCCAGTCTACGTCGGCTTGCTTCAACCCTAAAGCAATGTCAAAGCTAAGTTACACTATCGAATTCACAAATGAAGAATGCAAGATGCGAACAGCAAAACACGACATACCAGTTCCTTCAAGGATCTCGCGCAGAGAAGGAATGCGCACTGTCGGGGTAGTTGAAGACTGTCCTCGCTCTATTGCTCTTCTATCAGCTGCGAGCTCTAACTCCTCATAGTTGGGGGGAAGAGTATAAGCCGCACCAGGTGCGATTGAAACCCCGACCTGCGAACCCCAAAAGTTCCACGCAGGAAGAGGTGCCGCAGGCTCAGTCATTGCCGAAGGCATGGCGGCAGCAGAAGTTTCAGCTTGATGAGGAATACCTTCAGGTGCGATAGCATCAGCAGCGTTCGTTCCTATTTCCTCAGCACCAGCATGGGCATCTTCCTCCATCAACACAGTGTCAGCCTCGACATCATCAGAAAGTTCGATGACGTCCTCAAGGGGCTCTCCTGCATATTGAGCAGCTGCGATGGGCTTCTCGGTACGAGAACTCGGCACCGGGACATAGGACGCAGAAGGTTGACTCCTTTGCTCCAACACAGTTTCATCAGCATTACCTGCGATACAAAATACGATGGTGTGAGGTAACCTTGTATCATATATTATTTTACTATCTTTGATAAGCTAAGAGTAAGCACCTCCACGCGAAGGTGGGATTGCAGCATCCTTGTCATATGCTAAGGACGTGTAACCTTGCCCTATTAATGTGTCTTCATTAAGCATGTCTTTAAGGTGAGCGTGACCTGGGGCGCGAAGAAACCAGTCATGACTAGGTTTGGGTTGCTAAAGCCTAGTTCACACATATCGCTCGAATGATTACCTGAGGGTTCACCGCACTTGCCTACTAGCCAACGGCGAATGTCAGCTTTCGACACACCGTGCTTTAGCGCACCAACAACAACATCTCGATAAGTTACTGCGAGATTAAAAATCTCACCTTCATTGCCACCTGCGATTTCTTCAAAATCTGCCTGGGCTTGCTCTAGAGCTGCCGCATCTTCTTCTGGAGCCGCATCCTCCTCTTCAACTCGAGGAGCCACCTCTTCGGGAAGCACATCTTCCTCATCAGTTGGACGCACTAGGTCGTCAACGTGCTGTTCTTCTAGGCTCCTTTGCTTCACACGCTCGAGCTCCTCCTCTTCTCGCTTTCTTCTCCTTTCAGTAGCTTCCGCGGCTGTTCTCCTGGACTCGGCAAGAATGTCCTCGCTTATGGTTTCCTTGGAAACACCAGAATGAGAACCCCTCTTCTGCTTCTTGGCCAAAAGGCCACTGATGGTCTCATCATCATCATCTGCGAAGAAACAATTTGTTCAAACCATATTGCAAAAGAGTTAAGATAATGAGAAGAGAAGTACGAATGAGATACCTTCTGATTCTTCTTCATGTATCGCATCTCCCTCTCTGTCTCTGACATCTTCAATTCTTTCCTCTTCTTCATCTCCTTCTTTTGGCTCCCGCCTCTCCTCTTCTTCCTCCTGGCCGAACGGAACAAAGGTCTCCACTGCAAGCTCCTTCCGTGCTTAGCTGGTCATGCGACCTTTACCTTTATCCCTGGCAGAAAGGGACCTCGCAGGAGGGGAAGTTGGAGCGCTCCTAGGGGAAGAAATTGTGATTCCTCTTTGTCTAGGCCTTTTCGCTCTTGGAGCAGCAGTCGCTGGAGGAGATGGATCATTCCTGGGAGGAGACAAGGCTGGAGTGTTGTCTATCAGCGAATCAGCAAAAGCATTCATGATCTCGCGAATCCTGGTCTCGACCACGGGATCCATTCTCGATGCCAGCCGGAACGGCTGTCCTTGCCTTCTTGCAGTAACAATGGTGGTAACCAGCGATTTGGAACGCTCACCAGATGCAAACCTCCGCACATGGCACTATAGCAGGAAGCGTAGTATGAAGTTTTCAATATATTGAAGTAAAGAAGCTTAGCGCATGCAAGATAAGTTTCTTACCTTAGCAAAAGTTTCGCTATATCTGATGACATGCGAATCACCTTTTCTAACCGCGATGATCTTTTCATCTAGAATGATGGAGGGACACAGATGGTTCTCGCGATCCAGCAATGAATAGCAACCATATTCAGACTCGTCCAGGCTACAATTGGGACGAAAAGGGAAAGAATTCCTTTTGATCGTAGGAGCTCTGCTTGGCTGAGGGATCGATTGTGTCTCAAACCTTGTCTGCTGGGCGTTCCAGTATGCAAGCCAGTTTCTGGAACAGCCGCCTTCACGGTTACCCGCAGGTTGCTCGAAGGGAAGATTGCTCATCAAAATTGTTTTACACTCCTTAGACAATAAACGCTTATAGCAGCCTCTGATGATAGACTGCGGCCAAATTGATGGTGCCACTGCATCGAAGCCGAATTGGGGAGAAATGCGAGTGGGATCAACATCCACGGTAATCCTCTCGTACCTCGGCGCGAGATCACAAACATGCTCTGCGAGAGCAGGAAGGGAGCCTCTCAGGCACCAGCAAAAGAATTCGCGATAGCGCTCGTGGAAATTCTCTCCACCTTCGAAAAGGAGCTCTTCTGAGAAGGCAACACCCTTAGAAGGATACAGTTTTGGAAACCATCGCACGTTCTCAATGCGCATGGTATAGGGCCTGGCTATGAACTCTTCCCGATTGTCGCATATTAGGCTCTAGACGCACTTGGGGTAGTTAGTTCCGAACCACCTCGCAGCTCTGCCGCTATTACGTTCCTCCTCCGCACCTGGGGGACACCACTTTTTGGGCTTAAAAGCAACGGGGGCATAGGAAGGCAATCGCTCGAAGAACCACATCGTCAAGAAGGCAATGTTAATGTAAGTCAGTATGTCGAGGCGGCCACGCGATTCCTTCATTGCCACGACCAGCTGATCCAGCCTGTAGTACAGCGTGCCCAAGACCAAGGGTCCAAGTGCGACTTTCTGGCCGAGGGCCAGTTTCACGGCAAGAGGCAGAACGTGATAGAAGACCCCATCATGCGTGTGGCCATCGATTAAGTACCTCGACAACCAGGCGCAGAGGAAGGCGCATAGGGTCAAGTGATAACCCTTGCCATGCACATGGTTCTTAGCCTTCGGGTTTGGACTCAGAAGCTTCTTGGTGATGCTGTTGTTCGCATAATCACGGAAAAAGTATTGCACCCACTTGTTCCAAGTGTTTTTCGCAGATGTGTCAACCAACTGCCAGTCAGGAAGGACTTCTGTAGTGGTCCACCGGGTGGAAATTTTATTTACTTATGACAAGCATTCCTCCATCTGCTGGTACAAAGCAATCTCCGCATCCGTTCTCAAGGGACTCAAAGGATCCACCTCGCCCATGGGAGACAGATCATACAGCATGTGCACATCCTCGAGCGTAGGGGCAGCCTCGAACTCAGCAAAATGAAATGTGTGAGTCGCAGGCGAGTAGCGGGAAAGAAGGTTTAGAAGCATGGACTGGTCCAGCTTCACGGCAGCACCCTTCATAGCACGAACTGCGAAGTATACGCCAGCATCGTTTAGAGTCATGGCGTGCTGAGTCAACACATGGTCAATTCACTCATCCATGAAGTCCAATTTCTGAACAAAAGCTTGGGTGGAAATCGCAGTATACGGGAAGTACCCATTTTCAACCCCCAATCGAACCACGTTTTCGGAGCCAATCAATTCGAGCAGGGCCGAGTTAACTGGAGGGGTTAATGTTTGCAATCCTTCACCAGGGACAGGGATTGGCAGTTTCTTTGCCTTAACCCTAGCATGGTAGAAGTCTTTGCCACCCAGATAGGGGGCTTTTCGCCACAGAGCCCGCGGAAGATCAGGTATTTCTTCGTCCTCCTTAGTGGGTCTAGTTCCTTTTATCTTTGCCATTCCTGCAGAAAAGCAAGAAAAAAGGGGGGAGAAATATACACACTACTTCAGTTTGAATTTCGAGATTCAGGATCTATTGGAAGAAAGATGAACAGTCTGGTACCAATCTCCGAAATTAGAGATTGGAATTGTTTGCATATTCAGGGATTTCAATAACTCTACATTCAAGGTCCTTATCATCGGGGGATTAAATCGAAATTGGATTCAAAGATTGTGAGCTTCTTCATAAGTTTTCAGCGGATAATATGTCACGGGTTTGCAGATCCAACGCAGTTCAAAGCATATATCAGCATATTAAATCAAAATTGAACAAGGCCAACCTTGTTTTCGTAAAGCTTGCTTGGATGCAGAAAATTGAAGAAGACGATTTGC
This sequence comes from Linanthus parryae, assembly GCA_023055425.1. NCBI lineage: Eukaryota > Viridiplantae > Streptophyta > Magnoliopsida > Ericales > Polemoniaceae > Linanthus > Linanthus parryae. The sequence goes on along the minus strand of JALGPY010000005.1, from coordinate 94,534,989 downwards.
AATTTTGAACTGGTGATTGATTATCTGAATCTGCTCTTGAATACTTCCGGGTATCATTCACTTTAAGAGAAAGAAGTGATGCTTTGCAACAATGGAGAGTACATATTATTTATCCAAAAACAATGAAGGGTTGCGTCCTTTCAGTAGTCGAATCGCAACCGTTACCGTCGAATCGCGCAATCACAGGACAAGCTGATGTCACACCTAAAACCCTAAAGGCCAGACGGCACGAATCTATGGGTTTTTGGTCATAATGGCACGCACGGGGGCTGAACTTACCCATATTTGAATTGGTGCGTGGCGGCGACGCGTACGTTGGTTTCTGCGCATGGAAGTCTATCCGGCTATGAGTCTTCACGCGCAGAAAGGGGGCTAATGTAGATAGTGCTTTCTGAGCTGACAGATCTTGGCCACGTGGCAACCATCCAGCACACCATACTTTTCTCCACACACACTATATCACAAGCCGCGCTAATCCATGTGGGGGCTGCGAGACAGGGCCCTCGCATACCACTGCACGGGACTTGTAGGGACTTAGTGGTTTGGAGGCTAGAGTAAGTCCTGTCGCGTGCGAGCCAAGCCCGCGCGCGACCTTTAGTAACTGCTTTTGAGAGATTTATGGCACAAGCTCCATGAATCCGGTCAATCCGGTCAAACCCGGTCAACCCCATAACGGTTCCGGTAGACGCGCATAACGTGCTGTAACGGTCCCTATATACGCGGACGAACGTGCCGTTGTGGTTAAGCTAATAAAGCCACCATTGATGGGCGCATTAACCACACTACAACGGTCACATTCTCCGTTATATATTGGACGTTAACCTTTCCATACAAAGGAGGACACACCAGACATACGTGGAAGCTCTGCCAAACCACTGTCTCTCTCTCAGACATTACTACTGCCTTACTCTCTCCCTACACACAACCCAACTCTTCCTGTGCCATTTCCGATCCTCTACTCTTGGTGTACACAGAGTTCTCCCTGCCGGATTCTCTTGTGCACACATAGCTAATATGGAAATCGTCTACAGCCCTAGGTGATTTAGAGATTGCCTAGTTTCTCCATATTTGTTTAATAAAATAAAAAAATACAAAAAGATTAGTTTAGTTGTTATTTAATTCCAGTCACTTGTTTGTGGGTGATGCCTTAATCTATCACAATTCTTCCTCCCAGTTACAGTACTCTAATCTAATAACTAATTAAATAATCTCAAGCTTGTTCTTGTGGGATCGATAACTCGGGGTTGAAATACCACCCCTATATTACTTGACCGTGCACTTGCGCATACACGTAAGAAATCGTGTCACATTCCTCTTCAGATTCTGATGCGTGCAAGTCTGGGCCACAACGAGCTGCAAATATAATCACTAAATAAATAGCTACTCCTCGACCCCGAGTAGCCTCTCTTTCAGATCCAATCATCAAACTGCTCGTTGTGCCTCGTTTTGCGTGCAAAGTCATGCACACACATCAACAAGGAAAATCTGAAGGGTCTTCGGTACCTGTGTCCTGCACACTCATGGAAAACATTAAACCTCTCTCTCACACATCTCTCAATCAAGTACGAATATCAAAAACAGAATACGAAAAACAAATACGACTACCTAAATTGGGTTGATTCCCAATCAGCGCTTGTAATTTAAGGTCGACGGCCCGACCCAGTTACCTCAATGCCCCTACACAGGTGGCTTGGCACCTCGTTCCATCTCATCCAGCTTGCTCTGCTAGATCCTCAACACAACTCTATTAACTTTAGCTTTTGAATCCGGTGGCTCACCACAACCACCTCAAAACTCTTGTGCACTGACTGCACGGCCACTGGCATCTGTGCCTTCTCTTGAGACTGCTGTGGAGTTGCCTTAGAAACCCGGAAGGTCTCCCACGCCCCGTTCTCAACATCAATGAGAGTCCGACCGGTAGCCAGAAAGGTCCTACCCAGGATGATCGGAACATCTCCCACAGGCATCTCTAGTATCACAAAATCTGCAGGGATAATCAAATTTCCCTACCTTAACCAGCACGTCCTCCACCACACCGTATGCCCTCTTGCAAGACTTGTCTGCAAACTGAAGGTTAATTCATGTGGAACGAGCTTCTACTCCCAGCTTCTGAAAGACTAAAAGTGGCATTATATTGACGCTAGCCCCTAGATCACATAAGGCATGTCCCGTGTAAGCTCCTCCCAAGTTAGCTTCTATCACAAATCTTCCCGGATCCTTCTGTTTTTGAGGAAAACCATTCATCACACATGAGCTCACCTCCTCAGTCAAATCAACTATCTCAAAGTCTGGCACCGCCTTCTTTCCTGAAATTGCATCCTTCATATACTTGGAATATTTAGGCATCATCTTGACTGCCTCAATCAAAGGAACATTGATATGCAATTTTGAGAAAATGGACAAGAACCTCTTGTACTCCTCATAATCATCTTTCGTCTTTCTTTCTTTAAGAGGATACGGAAGATTCTTAGACATAGAAGGTGGTGGTGGTGTTACCTCATCATCAATATGTGGAGTCACGCCCTTTAATTGGGGGATCATGACAGGGGTCTTGTCAAAGATTTCATGCTCCCTAGCCTTCGAGGCTTCAGATCTAGCGTGGCTCGAATATGGGGGATCATCAAGAACAATTCCACTGCGGGTAGTGATGGCATTCACCTGGCGCACATTCTCAGTATCGGATGGCAAAGACCCTAGTGCTCTAGCTGAGAGCTGAGTGGCAATCTGTCCTACCTGCACCTCCAAATTACGAAGCGAGGTCTTCGTGATGTGCAAATCAGTTGTCAATGTCTCCACCTGAGAAGTGAAGGTATTCACATTCTTTCCCATCTGATACATCATATTCTTGAGATTTACCATCTCAGCATTTAGGCCTGTAGCTAATGGTGGTGGCGCCTGAGCAGCTGGCACAGGTGGCCTGTGCTGAAAATCGGGTACATATGAAGCTCCTTACTGACCTCCATACCTGAATCCTGGATTATCTCTAGTCCCTGGTCTGTAGTTCCCCTGATTCCAGTTGAGCTGTCCATGTGCCCCCACATAGTTGATATCCTCATTAGCAGCTTGAGTTAAAGCTGCATCAAACTCCTGCTCCTCAACTGCAGACACTGTCTTCTTATCCTTATACACATGCTTTGCCATGTCTGAAACCATCTTTGTAATCCCATCTTTCCGCTCATCGTTCTTCGGTTCAGGAAGCTTGGATAACCTCCTAGAGTCATCATTGAGCATTATGTTTCTCTATTTGCTTCATCAAAGCATAAGCTCCATCCTTTTCAACCCTGTAAAGAAAGTTACCTCCTGCTTCCCTGTTCAGCAAATCCTGGTTGGGACGATCCAGGCCATGATAGAAGACCTGAAGAATCTTATAGTCGCCGAGGTTATGATTTGCGTATCGTCCTCATAAACCAGTCCCATGCATCAACAACCGTCTCATCAGCATGCTGCTGAAAACCAAGAATCTCTGCCTCTAAACGTATGACAGGTTGAGAAGGGTAGAACTTGCTCATAAATTCATAAACACACTGCTCCCATGTGATGATCAATTATGGCTCCCTGGACTCTAGCCACTTCTCTGTCGCACCCTTCAGACAATAATGAAAAAGAATCAGCTTCAGGGTCTCATCAGTGACATTCTTGTACTTCACCATGTTGATGTAGGCATCAAACTTCCCAATGAAGTCATTTGGTTCTTCATCCCTGTTTCCATAGTAATAGAACTGATTCTGCACTGTCGTGATGGTGGCTGGCTTCAAATCAAAGTGCTTAGCCTTAATGGTTGACACTACAATCACTGGCTTGTGTCCTCTCTGAGTTGACTGAAATTTCTCCACCAAAGCTTGGCCCGACTTATGGTAGGGCATCTGGTTCTTGTGCTCATCAAGCTTCTCCTGAATTTTAGTCAACTTCTGGTTCAGTTGAGCATTAGTCAATTGCTCACCCATTGCGATTTGTCTTGGACCTCTTCTCAGAGTTCTGAATAACTGCTATGGGTCTTCAAGTGGGGGCACAAGGTCGTTGGAGATCCGGTGCATACAGTGAGAACCTGAAACAAAATTCAGAAAACAAATCAGAAATCACAGAAATAATAAACAAAAAAAGGTAGATTAAACTAATCGCTAAACTAGAACAGTAACCAATGCCTTCCCCGGTAACAGCGCCAAAAACTTGACGCGTGTAAACTACGCGTTGCTGCGCAAGTGTACGGTCAAGTAATAAAGTTGAGTATTTTGGACTCCGAGTTATCGAACCCAAGGGAAGGTGTCTACTGTATATCTAGATTATCAATTAAATTCAATTCACCTAAGTAACCGGTAAAAAGATTAGTATTTTGAAGTGTTGTCACCCTCAAACAAGTGACTAGCAATGGTAATGAAATAACGCAAATTAAATGATTTAATGTAAATTAGATGAGAGAAAGCTAGGCAATCTATAGATCACCTAGGGTAGTTTTGAGGATCCCGGATTTCATGTTCTAACACGACAATTCATAGTTAGTTAAGCTGGGTAATGGCGTTGACAATTACCTATCGGTCTCATGTCGTTCTACACAACGGTAATGATTTGTCCCTCTCAGGCCAAGTATACTACGCGTTTGTTCTAGTAGGTTAGTGCTATTGCAAGGGATAATGTCCTATCAGACCACTATTCACGAACAATTCACTCTTTCCTAGTGAATTTACCCTCATCTAGCCATTCCTAATCAACTCACCTCTCAGTCTAATTTATTAAAAATGTCCTTGTTTATTCATCACAACTAGGGTAGAGTTGCTTTCACACACTCACTAGTTATGTACTAATTTCGGGTCGTGACTCCTACGTTATTAAGGATTAATCACAATAAACAAGTGATTAACTACGATGAATTATCTTTAAGCCTAGTTCATGATTACATGGAGAAATAAATACCCAACATCACACATCCTAGTTCTAGCTTGTCAATGAAAGAACTCAACATGAAATAGAACATGGCAATCTCCCTAGAATCATAAACCCAACATGAAAGTTCATCCAAAATCCGGAAAATATCCTCAAAACATAAACCCTAGGCTCTTCATAGATGCGTAGGTATGATTTTAGCTACTCAAAGCAAAAGATAACATGGTTTCTTAATATTTCATACAAGAAAGTAGAGAGAAAATAGATCAAACGCTACAAATCGTGATGATTCTTGCGATCCGGGCTCTTCTCCTTGCTTGAGGTTGTTCCCAATGAAGTCTCCTTTGTCTCCTCCTTGATCTTGGCTCTCACTAGGCGTGAATGATCATTCTTTTCTTCCCTAGGTCGTCCTTCCTTCATAACCCGCAGAAGTCTTCAGTAATTGCACAATAGGCCCCTGAAATCTACTCCTGACTTCAATAGGCAATATCTTCTTCGTCCGAAATTGGATTTAGCTCCGTAACCTATCGTTGGAAAGCTCTATGAGTATTTTTTCTTTTTGCACCGGTCTCACCTCCAAATTATTTGTTGAACTCCAGCTAGGATCAAAATAGTGCAAGCTGGCATCCAAGCTCCTCCAATTCGGCTTCTCTTCACTCCACTTGAGCTCCCGCTGTTTCCGAAGTTCGTTCCATGCCTCCTATCAACCGATTAGCATCTGTTCCTGCCAAGACAACATGAAAAAACATACCAAGCGATTATATTTGACAAATAACAAAGAAATATGCATAGAAAACGCCCGGACTAACAATATAGCACATGGTGAGCAACAAGTGATAAAACGACATTTATTCTCTAACATTAAGCTCAAATCTCTCTCAAATACCTACTAACATGTGGTAAATGCTAAATAATTATATACCCTAAAATTTGCTATCACTACGCCACCCCAACTCTTGGGTAACCAGGACAGAACCAATAGTGCCTTCATCTCGCCATCAAAGCATGTAATCCCAACTGATTCCAACTAGCTTATGACAATGCTCAACTCGTTCAAGTACTGGGAAACATTACCACTCTCGGTCATCCTCACGTCAAAGAGCATCTACACGAGAAACACCTTGTTTGTTGCTGAAGGTTTCTCATACATTTGTGAGAAAGCATCCATCAAACCCTTCGTCGTCGTTTCTTTCAACACATTGAACACAACTGATGATGCGAGACTAAATCTCACAAGTCGTAGAGATTTTTTGTCCAAAATCTTCCATTGTTCGTCTTTAATTTTGCTTGGTTTCTTCTCAACTCCGTCCAACGGCAAGTTCAAGTCCTTCTGATACAAATAGTCTTCTATCTGCATCTTCCATAGGCTGAAATTCTTCATGTGGAATTTCTCAATCTTGAATCTTCCGTCCTCCGCAATCACTCCCACTCAAATTGTGCAGAATCTCAACAATCAAACCTCACCAACAGATCGGGAACATCCAAAAACCCCTAGTTTGACTCCTGTTTCAAGTCAATCGGATTGCTAGATGTTGAGATACGTCCAAAACTACGAGAATCGAAACGCTCCTGTACCATTTGTGAGAAGCATCTGATCGCTTATCCTACGCTGCTGTTTCTTATCTTTTCTTCTTAAGCACAAATCAGCACCAAGTAAAACAATAATCTCCTTTGTTGTTCCAGTGAACACAGAACCAACCCCCCTTTCTCTCGGTCGGTCCACTCACACACTGTGCCGACCCTCACGATTGGTGACGAACAAACCCACAAAAACTAACAAACTAATGCACCAGAAATTAAATTAAAAAAAAATTTGTGGTTTGCCTAGCCTATTTTACCGATCTCAATTTGACAAAGCTGCGACTAATAATTTGCACCGATTGAAAAAAAAAACTCTGATTCTCTGCACCTTTTTGACGTGGCTGTGATACCAGTTGTTAGGATCGTCTGGAGCGATTCAACAACGCAACTAAATGCAAAAAAAATAATAATAAGCACAAACAGGAACACAGCAATTTATGTGGTTCACCAAATTAGCTACATCCACGCTCAACACCCACTTCGCTATGATGAACGAATGAACAATACAATCAGATATATCTTAGCCTCTCTCTGCTGTAATATGATACCGTAACCCTAGATCTAGGTTAACTATATAGAGATAGCTAATACATGAAATTGCTTGTAAGACCCTCAACTTTAGACTAGGTTACAAAACAGTCTTCACACTTAACAAGAACGATGCCGGAGTCGCTCGAACACGACGAGGTTGACTATCCCTCTTATCTCTTATATATTTTCTCAATACTATGTACTTGTTAGCTTTTATTTTCAGAATATTTGAGTAGTTTTATGAGCTGGGCTCTATGGAGAGCCTAGGCTTTTGTTAAAAAAAAATTCCGGATTGTTGCTTATTGATTCATGGGTTTGGATTGATTAATGTTGATTGTATTTCTTCTTATATTGTGTATCCTAGATCTAAAGTTATTGGCACGCTTAGGGATGATAGGAATGACCATTGTGGATGATGATGATGATAACTCAATCGCTCATAGCTTAAAGTAATAATGAATTTACGTCTTCTAGTAATCTTGTTCTTAATATTATGCTACATTAGTGTCATGAACTAGGGTATCTACTGGGTGAAAGATCGATTGATTGACAGGTGAAGATTGATTAGCTTGTGAATCTAGGATTGCTAGTAAACCCCGTATCGTGATGGACTGGAAAGACAAAAAGTTAGGTTTTAGATCAAAACGTACGATTAACCTTAGTGCTTGTTAGGTGATGTAGTTTATAGATCGACATATGACGATTACGGAACCTAGCATAGCTTACATGAGACCGACAGAAGATTGTAAGCATGTAAACGTGGTCAAGAGCATATTCAATATTCCATGTATCATACAATATCTGGAAGTGTCTACGGCCCTAGGTGATCCATAGATCGCCAAGTTCCTCTCCTTATTTTATTCAACAGTTGGTTAATTCAGAAAATACAAAAATATAGTTTGTCAGTTTATTTAGATTCAGTCACTTGTTTGGGTTGACAACTCTTGAATGAACAACTTTCCTCCCTTTATTTAAATTACACTCGTTAGATTTAATCTCTATGTAACAATAAACCTACTATATGTCCTCGTGGGACCGATAACTCGGGGTTGAATCACCACCCCTATACTACTTGACCGTTCACTTGCGCATACGCCTTAAGAAATAGAGTCATCCACCTCTGCGTCTACTTAACATACCATCATCTCTGCACCTTGCGGGAGGCTTTATGACTCTCCTGGGTCTTCCTTCAGCAATACTTCGATGTTCAGTTCCTGTGGTAGCGATGCATCCTCATCAGACTCTTCGTCTTCTTCTTCTTTTTCGACTTTCGGCGCGATCGGGAACCTTAGGATCATTAGGACCTGAACTTATCTCCACCTTCTTCTCTGAAACTCCAACCTCTATCTCAACAAGACTTGATTTCAGCATTCAACTCTCATCACAGACTACACTTCTGCTAAGTATAATCTTGTTGTTTGTCTAAATCTTGTACCCTTTCACACCAGTCCCAAAGCCCATGAATATTCCCTTATTTCCCCTTGGTTCTAAATTGCCATCATCTACATGATAATAGGTAACACAACCAAAGCCCCTCAGATCCGAGAAATATGTTGCTTTTTCGGACCATACCTCAATAGGAGTCTTGCATCCTTTGTCTATCTGCGGGCTCTGATTTACGAGATAACAAGTCATAGAAATTGCATCTCCCCAGAAACCTCTAGTAAGACCTGCATTCGAAAGCATAAACCTTACCTTCGCTAAAAGTTTCTGATTCATTCTTTCAGCTACACGTTCTGCTGTGGCGAGTAACTCCCCGATCCCTGCAGAATTCATCAAACTCTGATGAACATATCTCCAAGTTGTTTTCCGTGCACAGCCTCTTCACCTTATTTCCCAGCTGATTCTCTACCAAGGTCTTCCACTTCTTAAATTTTGTGAATGCTTCACTTTTGTCCTTCATCACGAATATCCAAGTCATCCTTGATTAACCGTATATGATTCTAAGAAAATACATGTACCTTTCAATCATCTCAACTCGAGATGGACCCCAGCAATTCGAATGGATATAATCAATAATAGATTTCGTTCTAGGAACCTCCTTTGGGAACTTTATACAATGTAGCTTCCCGTAAGCGTAGTGCTCACAAAACCCTAGGCTCTTGGGCGTATGCCCGGGGAGATAGCCTCTTTTTGAGAATTTCCTGCATTACGCGTTCACTCATATGACCGAGCCTCATATGATATAGCTTGGTTTGACCAGCTTCTTTAATCTCGACTGAGACAACTCTGGCAGAACCTTTGATCGTCGAACCCTGTAGCATGTACAAATTACAATTCTTGACTCCCTTTAGAATCACCTTAGAGACCTTGCAGACTTGTAGATCTCCACCTTCACCTTTGCAACTGTAACCGCTTCCGATCACCTTGTAGACAGCTCCGTTTTCCATATACACAGACCCTCCATTCGCTTGATTGTATTTTGAGAATAGCTTCATGTTAGAGAAAATATGATATCAAGCCCTAGAGTCAAGGACCCATGCATCCGGTGAATGCGTGGCAACAGCTGCCATTAGAACAAAATTGTCCTCGAACGAATTACCTTTCTCGACCACGTCAGCAAATATGTTATGTCCCTGTCAACCTCGTTTCGGGCAATCACTCTTCTAGTGCCCGTTTCCTTGCACCAAGAACAGACACCCTTGGGTAACTTAGAACTAGAAAACTGTTTTTTCTTGTTCTTCTTACCCTTCTTGCTCCCCCCCCCACCCCGGTCTCCATCAATCCGGAAGCATGGTCCTTTGTACCTGTGCATGCTCCCTTGGTGCAATTCCCTAACATGGAGAGCCGATTTGACTTCCACTAGGGTTGACGTCCTTATTCACAAAGAAGGACTGCATAAATTCTCGCGTGATGGAGGTAACGAGGCCGACAACAAAAGCGCGACATCCTCACCATTCACCTTCTCGTTAATGTTATGCAAAACAAGGAGAATTGTGTTGAATTGATCAAGGTGTTTCTTGAGAGTCGTCCCTTCAAGCATCCGCAGAGTAAACAATCGTTGCTTTAGCGTCAACTTGCTGATGAGTGACTTCGTCATGTAGAGACTCTCCAACTTGAGTCATAGAGTCCCCAGTGTTGTCTGATTTGCGACCTCGGTGATCACTTCATCCGATAAGTACAGCAAGATCGTCGAGTGTGCCTTTTCCTCACTACTAGAAATCTTAGCAAAAGCGTAATTAAGAAAATGCAGTATTTGCTAAAATTAATGTTGTATTTAGCAAAAACAACATTAATTGCAGAAAATTGCAGCATTAAGGCTAATGCTTCATTAGCCAGTGCTGTTTTTTTCATTGCAGCATTAAGCTAATGTTGTTAGCAAAAAACAGCATTAGTTGCAGCATTAACTAATGCTGCACAGTTCTACTCACACCCTGCAGCATTAACACACTAATGCTGCATTTGGGAATGAAATTGCAGCATTATAGGGCTTAATGCTGCATTTTATACTTAATTTTGCAGCATTATTATCGAATAATACTGCATTTTTCATACTTCTCTATTTCTCTTTCTCCTGTTGAAGAGTCTATTTTACCCTTCTACTTTCACTCTAATTCTCTCACTGTACCATATCAACAATATTTCTAATTATCACAACAACAAGAACAGCAAGAACATTATCACAGAAACAATAAGAACAGCAAGAACAGAAGACATTACAAATTTGACAAAGAGATTACAAATTTAACAAATACATTAAAAATTTAACAAAGAGATTACAAATTTAACATATGTCTGGGATTACAAAACAATCTCATTTTCCACAATCACAACAACCACAAACAACACAGATATAATCCAAACAAAATAAAAACTCAGAAACTAATCTTGCTGAAATTAACATATGTTTGGGATTTACAATGGAAGAATAAAAAAACTAAGAAAAAAGTAGGAGCGGATCTGAACAACACCGCCATCGAACGAAATCACCGCCACCGGCTATCTCCGGTATAGAAGTGTTCATCCTCCATCTTCGTTCTTCATCCATCTTCGTTCTTCATCCGCTAGTTCATCCTACATCTGCCACCGCAGCTTGTCAGAACCAGCATCGTTCTTTATCCGCTCACAGAACCACCACCGCCCCTGCAATTCACCGGATCTGGAACGCAGAGTGAGAGAGAGAGGGAGAGAGAGTGAGATAAGGACGGAGAGAGGGAGAGAGAGACTCACCACATCTGGAATGCAGAGGGAGAGAGACGCCGACGAGGAGGCATTGTCGAGACACGGAGGCGATGGCGACGGTGGATGCTCCGATCTGCGGTGGCGTTCGTTGGCGGTGGAAGAGACCGAGAAAGAGAGAGATGAAGATGAAGAGGTCAGAGAGCACGAAGCTTCCTCATCTCCTCGTCTTCACCCTCACCCTCTCGATCTGTTCCTCATATCTGTCTCCCTCTCTCTCTCTCTCTCTCTATCTCTCTTTCCCTCTCTCTCTATCTGTATTCGTCTCTCTCTTTCTCTCTCCCTCTGTGTGTTGTTCACAGCACGGGTGAGGGGTGAGGCGGCTGAGTGGGTTTATTAGGGTAACTTTTTAATAAATTTGCAATTTCCCCACAAAAAGTTTAGTGAAAGTTTGACTTTCGCCCAAAATATTTTGTGATTGCAGCTTTGGTTTGTTAATGCTGCAAAATGGAACTAAAAAAGCAGCATTAATGTGATTAATGCTACAATATTACCATCCATTGCAGCATTATTGGATTAATGCTGCAATTTATAAGTTGTTTAGCCAAAAATTGCAGCATTATAGGATTAATGCTACAATATTACCGCATTTACTTTGCAACATTAATAATAATGCTGCTTTAGGGTATCAATTACCGCATTTGTTCAAATAATACAAATAAAGTATGGTATTTGCTAAGATTTCTAGTAGTGCCTCCGTGATCCTATACTCTGGTGATGCAACATCATTGCCTCCCTTTCCCTGGCCAAAGGCGTCCTGATGCCTTGCGATTTCAATAAGGCCCACATCTTGATCTTCCACAGACTGAAGCTGTTCCCTCCTGTGAACCTGCAGATCTTCAATATCGATTCGGACATCGTTCGTAGTGGATCATGAACCCACCTAGATAGCGAAACCCTAGCTTTGATTTTATCAAGTTATGAAACCCTACCTCTTTAGCTCCGCTATGGTCGTGAAGCACCGAAAATCAGGCTCTGATACCAGTTTATTATGACAAACCACCTCACGAACAACATAGGAATAAAAGAATAACACGTGATTTTACGTGGTTCGATAGCGAAAAATTTGCTAACTACGTCGACGGCGGAAAAGAACACTTTATTTCACAATAGAAACAATTATAATGATTTTGCATATCTAATAGTGTGGCTACTAGGTCCTTTATATAGTTTTAGGAAAACACCCCCAAAAAGGTGATGAAGAGGCCCAAGCTCACAACACCCACCGCCTCATTGGTTCATAATCTTACGTACTTTGCCGCCTTTGACTATTCAATGCATATTCAACACGGAGCCTAAATCCGAAATTGAGAATCCAAATGCCGCGGGAACTGGAACACAATCATAACAGTTAAACACAGTGATCAAGTTGATTGCATTTCGGGGTTAGTAGGGTTATTATAGAATTTAGTAGTACTAGAAAACATGCCTCAATGTGCGCATATACATCTTCGTGGCGTGTACGTTCATGAGTGCCAATATCCTCAGATCTTATGCAAATGCTCAAACATTGTTTACGACCACTTGTGCAAGTAGTTGCAGTGTCCGTGTGAACATTGACAATCCAATCATTATCATGCAGCATTCATGACAGAAATTTCTTTATGCAGGACTAAAGAACATGAAACAGCCAAGTTTTGATAGTCAAGGCCCAGTTCGATTGACCTAGCGTCCGTCTTAACCGATAATCTTGAGACCCGTCCACTGAGTTCAAGAAGTGTGAATCCATGCACTGAGTTTAAGAAGTGATGCTCAAACTGGAACAAAACCAAAAACGTATTGAGATCAACTAGAAAAACCAACATTGTAAACAAAACCACGGAGCAATGCCATTGAGAATTGCTTCTTATTCGACTGATAAATTACTTGTCAATCTTTTTGTGAACACAAAACCCAATCTCAATGCATCATGTTATTCTTTAACAACTAATCCGTTAAACCCAATCTCAATGCATCATGTTATTCTTTAACAACTAATCCGTTACGCTAAGGAACACTACTCGTACTAAAAGAACATCACGATGCAATCTTTCTTTTTTTTTTTTTCTGTGCATAGAGCAGAAATCATATTCCTATTTCAGAATACCAAGTCTTCGAATTAAGATATATAAATTCAAAGTCATCATTCTATAAAATGAAAACCTACATTTTATTTGAATACACATCTCGCTAATAATTCGCTCCATTATATCACCAATTCGAATATACTATATGCTCAACTTGATTTATCCCGCTAATCACAAATCATCGACATCACGAACACGAATATTTAGTCTTCTAAGCCAAATGGAATGAAGCGTCATGTGAAACACATCAAACCTTTTGGGCGGCAAATTCACCTCAAAATGTCTCCTCACTTGCAAACCTCTCCTCTGCAACCTTATATACTGTCTTTGAGAAATACCCATCAGAATGTTCTTAAGGTTAGGTATATCTTTAACCGGAACTTCAACCGAGAAGCTCTTCCAATTCAAAACATCGCTAAACGGTGCAACATAATGGTCTTTGATGAGAACCGGAACACAGCCGGTGTAAAGTGCTTCCACCATTCTCGGGCTGGCTACTTCGTAACCGCTCGCGCAAATGCAGTACCGGCTCTTTCGCAACATCCCATAGTAGGACACACCTTTGGGAAGGTACTTGTGGACTTGAACATCTTCATCTTTGTTCTCCCAATGTTGGAGGAGAATCGGCCTGACTGGCCCGTGAAGCCCGCCCGCAAAGAACACCAAGACCGGACGTTTTGACGGGGACGGACCACCGAGCAACTTGTTTGTGGTGCCGTCCGGGAGGAGGAGTTCCGGGATTGACACATCCTTTGACGGGTTGAACCCTTCTGAGGTGTTTGCATTACATAATGCGCGGATAGAGTTCTTGAACAGATTTGGAACTGTAGCAGATACTGAAGGCCCCTGCAACATGACAAGGAGTTAAAGCATTAAAAGGATCTCAACAGCATAGTGGCTTAAACTGCTTTCACCCCAAACATTTCCTTCCTAGTTTTCTTTGTTAATTTCTAGTAAATGGTGATTATTCAACCAAAGCAACTGATAATAAGGTCTGTGCTATGCTTCGCCTCATTTTATTCACTTGCCTCTCACCTGGCATTATGTATTTTATTTATTTTTTCAATTGTCTTAGACAGTAGTCCGGGAACAAAATATATGTCAATAGATTACACTTAGCATGCCAACTAAAATGGTGAAAAGTAAAAGATGGTACGTAAAAATGTGAAAAGTAAAAGAACGAAGAAGCATGTTTCTCGGTGGAAGTGCGAATGCAACCCTCAAAAGTCAAGAGTGATCGCAACTATTACACCACAACGTAGGAGGACTTGCATAAATTTCAGTGTTTTAACTAACATGTCTAGATATTAAGCAAATAAGAAATGCATAATATTGTACTCATCACTGATTGTACTCGAGTTCTCAATAAAGATCAATCAAAATTCATTTGATAACTTGCAATTCACGATTTCATAGGTCCCATATGAAACATTAAGAACACTTTTGTATAAAAACAATTGGGAAAATCAGTAAAGTACACAGAAATTTGCTTTTTTATTGACAAGGGGTAAGGGGGTGTGTTTCGACAAGCTGACTAAAAGAGGCAGAGAATGTGCACCATGTGAGAGAGATGAGAGAGCCCAAAATGGGGAAGTGAGCTAGGAAAGGCCTCAAATTTGGCAGAAAATGTAACTTTTTATGCTCATTAACCATTGATTCTGAAAGGGCCGCTACACAAGACAAGTCAGCATTATTAGGGAAACAGAATGAACCAGAGACGGATCCACAGAAATCATCTTGGTGAATCTTTGACATTAAACAGAAGAAAAGTGATCTTCTTACCCAATCATGGCAAGCAAGCATGAAATGATCCGCGCCAAGGCTCCGATTCCAATACGGGTACCTCTCCGCAATTAGATTGACGTAATCTTTGACCGCTTTCCTTATCGGAGTCCAATCATGAGAATCGCTCACGTAGACATAGTGAACTAGGTTTGCCACACTGAAGGGCATAAAAAACAGATGAGCCTTGTTTGGATCTCTCGTGCGGAAGTGACTAACCTCCATGTGGTGAATGAAATTTCCCTCCATGGCATAGATGCTCCGGCAAGGACCATTGTGGAAAACTGGATGCTCTCCTTCTTCATAGACGAAAACCTTAAATTGTTTCTCCATTTCAAGGTAGCTCCTACAATTACCCAAACAAAGCTTTAAACGATCAAAGCACTTAGGAAACACAAGAAACAAATGCGTTGTGATTTCAGTAGAATTATTGCTAGTGGTTAGATAAGTACCTGTGAAAGGCATTTCCATTCCAATACATTGGCCCTTTTGGGATGAAATCACTGTCTTGCGTTTGATTCCAATTACTATTAGCTGCTCTTATTGAAGCGCGAGCTTGTCCGAGACCAGCTTCAAGCTTCTTCAACATGCTGTTCTTTGTTTTAAGAGGGAATGAAAACGGAAGCTTCCTTGATGCATTTGCCAAAAGTGCATCATAAGGTTTATCTGTTGTAGTATTGAATATACTGCCCCTCATATCAACCTGTTGAATTAGAACTACTGTGATCAAACCACCGAAACAAGTGGTGAATCTGTATAATAATACAAAACAAGCCTTGAATGCCAGTGTTCTTATGCTTCATTTTTATGGTTGTCTTCTAAAGAACATACACCTATTCAAAATTAAGAAAACATATACAGCGTAACCAGATTCTCCACCGTTTATCTAAATGGACTCTTCAAACATATCATGTAATATAGGAAGCCTTATTCCTAGCAAATATCAGAATGAGTGGCCTTTGATTTAACTAGTGGGAGACTAGACACTCATAAAAGCGACAACAATTAGTTACGAGTTATTTCTTATTGGAATAGGTAGCCCCAAAGATTAACGTGAAACAGCGACAACAATTAGTTACGAGTTAGTTCTTATTGGAAAAAATTATATGTATATTTACTCAATCTCAATTCTGAGCATGTTCACTACCTGTTTAAAAGTAGGAAAAAAGAAGCTCAATTCCAATAAAAACTTTGGAAAAGAGAGTTGCCAAACATGCAATATCTACTCAATCTCAATTCAGGGCATGTTCACCACCTGTTTAAAAGTAGGAAAAAAGAAGCTGATTTCCAATAAAAATGTTGGAAAGAGTTGCCAAACATGCCTTCGTCTCTCCATACTTAGTACGTTATGAAGCCAAAGTCTAGGCGGAAGGATCCAACTCCCGACATATCAATCCCTCTGTCCCTTATTTACCCATGCTCAAGGCTAGAGCAAATGTGTCCTATTCCTAAAACAGTGTTCCTATTGAGATGTTATCAACAGCCATTAAACTAGACGACTAGATACAAAATTAGTGATTACTCAACTTTTCAAAATTAGAATTTCACCATTGTTTTAATTAATTATTTTACACAATTTAAATCCCCTACATATTTTGTTTAAAACTTTTGTTTCGGCCCAACAAATTCCTGGATTGGCCCGTGAGTGTAACAATAAATAAGTACAATGCATAAACGCAATCTTTATCCTACCAAATTAATGTTGACTAAATACAGCTAATTGATGGATTCTATTAATGGCTCCTACGCACATCATGTGCTGTAAAAAAGTGTACCAGATCAGAAACAATAAATTCACTCTTTTTATTGAGGACATTTATACTACGAAAATTTACTCCTCCATCACGCCATGCTTCTAATGAATCTGCAAACCAAAGCTAACTTGCAGAAGGAGACTCGTTGCAGCTCCAATTTGGTTAAAAGACAAAACATCAGACATCATATATTCTCTATGCCATGTTCCTCACTGTACAACACTACATCTTATCTGTATTTTTTGCTCCTAGGACACCAAAAAAAAAAAGATTGAAAATTAGCCTACGCACATTTTAGAAAAAAAAAAAAAAAAAACACCTTGTATTTGAGTTGATTTTATTTTATTTTTTATCAAACAATGTGTTGAACTTGGTTTGTGCAGATTTTCGAAATTAAGAAAATTTTCGTATGAAAAACTAAGAAAAACAAGCAATTGGGATTTGAGAGGTAACAACAAAGAAACAAACAACACAGAGAAAGAAACAAGCGTTACTAAGTGGAGAGAGGGAGACTCACCAATGGGGGTTTGACTGGTGTGGACTCAACAGCAAGCGGTGGAGAAGAAGAGCGGTTGAAATTGGCTTCATCTTGCAGAGCCTCCTGTTTTCCTCCATTGTTAAGACCCGTTAACCTCGAAGGCCAATCTAATTGGGACCCACCTCCCTCCTTAGACTTCACGCTTATTCCAATTGTTGTACTGTTCGAATCCAGAAATCTCACACCATCAGAAGTAGAAGAAGAAGATGGGTCGATAACAGAGCTACTCCAAATCCATGGATAGTAATTAGAAGTAAAAACCCAATTGGAGTCTCCCAAATCCAGATAAGAAAAACATCCAGAAACAACAACAAGCGGAATTATAAGAACCAGAAGCTTAAGGTATGGTGATGAAGATGACCACCAAGAAGAGAACCCCATTCCCTAGTCTTTCTTCTCTCTCTCTCTCTATGCTCTGTTTTTCAAACCCAAATTCTCTCTCTCTCTCTCAACATGCAAATGAAAAGGCATAGCAGTTCCTCACTTTCTCTCTCTAGAGGGAAGTAAAAGTAGTCAGTAGAATATGGGCAGATGAACAATTGGTGAGAAATGGTTGCAAGAGTTTGCCAAGCGTCATGTTTTCTCTGTCCTCTGTTTTTGAGCTCTTCATGCAAAATATGGAAAATAGATACTGTAAAGCAATACAGAAAGGAAATGGTATTTTTATTCTTTAAATAAATAAAATGATTAAATGAAATCTGTCGTTTCCCCATAAAAGCCACTTCCCAATTCTTGATTTTGTTTTCTTTTCTGTATCACCATTTTTTTTTTTTACGAAATTCGTCACTATTTTTTAGTTTTGATTAGTCACTAGTTTCTCTTCTGGGTTTAGCTGCCACGTTTGTTCTTCTTCTTGCTGATTCAATGGAACGGTAGTAAGTCCACGCCACAGTTAATTCCTTGGTCTTCTCATAATTATTACTATAATTATATTATTTATGATTTAGTAGGTCGTATTGATAATTAATGCTTTTTTTTAGGATTTTAATGCTATTAGAATAGACGAGTAATTTATATCCAAATTTATGGATCTGTGGGCAACCAATGTTTGACTCTGACGTGGCTCTAATCGATTACCAGTAAGAGACATTTGTAACTGAAAAACATCAATAGAGGAGGTAGGGTTAGTTTGGTATAACGTATTTGCAACTTAAGCTGACTTATAAATTTATGTCAGAAAAATATACGATCCAAAAAGAAAAAGAAAAAAAATATGCATGTTTAGTGTAAAAATTACTGACAAAAGATCAAAAAAATTAACTTTTTCTCAAGTTTATTTTTACACTTTGAACTTGTCAATTCAAATTTAAAAATTCAATTTTTAAGTCACACCAAACACTACTTAAAAGTCTATATAATATTCATAGAGCTAACTCGAGCTACTAAAAGGTAGACAATCTAGTAAGGAAACAATCGCTTGTACAAATATTCAGAGATGACGAATCTTATAAGAGTCAGAAACTATCTCAAACATGTCTTATATGAATTAGATGACATTACCTTGTTAGAAGAGATCACTACCAGTCTGTTCCAGCTCTTTCTTACCAATTTAACTTTTGTCACTATTCAATGGGTCACTTTGACCCGATGATTTGAATAGCAAGCCGATGTAATTTTTTGATAATATTTTCATGGTGTTGTAGAGTAAAAGTTGCAGTATAATATGGTGAAAAAATTATCAAAAAATCGTATTATTTTGCTTTCCAAATCACCCGGTCAAAGTGACCCAGATTCGAGTCAAAAAAGTTAGAAGGGAAGAAAGAACTGGGACGGACTGGTACCTCTCAAAAAAAGGTAGACAATCTCATACCTGATAGTGCTTCATACTATTCTCTTAGACAAGTTCTTCCTTCATTTTGCTTGAAACTTTTCATTTTGACTTTTTCACCCGTAATCATGTCACTTTGATCCGGTGATTTATGTAGTAAAACGGTGTAATTTTTTGGTAATCCTTTCATGATGTTGTAGAGGAAAGTTTACTCTACAACACCATAATTCTACAAGACCATGAAAAGGTTGTCAAATTCTTGCATCGTTTTACTATTCAAATCACTGAGTCACTCGGTGATTAGTGAAAAAAGTTAAAATGTGAAGTTTCTGGCGAAACAGAGAAAGCGGTAATTTAAGCGTCAAAGGATAGATCAAGGAACATCCATTAGACCTCCTTTATTTTCAAGTTTAGGTCACCCAAGGGCATACAACTTCTCATCGTAAACACGATACCTGGTAATACAAGATGATATCTAACATTTTATTAGCGTCGTTATGTGGGAACGTGGTTCCAGACCCTTTTATTGTTTTTATTACTTACTTTGTTTCGGCAGAAGTACTCAGTTGGCTTAAGGGAGGTCACTTCGACTAACTGATTTAGCTAACCATATGATATGGAAACTTGCTAATTTTGTTTCATAATACTAGGTTCCACCCCGCGCGCGTTGCGCGCGGTGTGGCCTTGGCATGTTTGCTTGTCTGATGAGCGGAGATATATATTTGTCATTGCAGGATTATTATGTATCGCGTTTGGATGTTATTTGATCGGAATTATACTGTAAATAGTCTCAAGATCTGTGAGTGCATCATATTCGGAGTAATTGGATTCATAGCTGGTAATAGTCTTTTTATGAAATTAAGACACTAAAACTGCTAGATAGTACATTGCATAGACACGAGATTGGAACAACATGATAGTAGACATATAGTATTTCAGCATCGCAGTCAGGGGAGTACAGGAGTAGTAAACATGCGTGATATTGATAGGAGCTTTTATTGGCTAGATAGATGTTGCTTGCACCATATTTGTCTTGCACAGTGATTGTGATAGTTTTTTATTGTGCACTTCAAACTTGACATTACATAAGCTGCACAGTCATTGACAATAAAATTGAGAGGGTAAAAAATATGTATTACAGGTAATGAGCATATTGTTGTGATAATACAGTGCATCAGTGTGTTGTATAGTTGTTGAAGGTTGATATTAATGCATTTATGCAAATCAATGTGTAAGTTGCATGTTAGACGTGACGATTGCATAAAATCATCTTTAGCGGGTTAGGTTGAATGTATGCGGGAGTGCATATTTTGATTCAGGATAGTGAAGATTTTGCAGCTTCATAAGAGTTATTCATATAAGCATTTGTGTATAAAGTAGTTGCTACTTCCGTCTACTAATGGTTATCAGCGGAAATTGAATTATCTCCAAAAATACAATGCTTTACACAGGGTGAGTTCACTATGACTTAGCAGTGATAAGTAGCTCAAAAGTATCGGTTTGTTATTATAAGTTTCTTTTTAGGAGAACATATATAGTTGTAGATTATAAGCTAGAGTCAAGCTTATTACAAGTTGTGTTTGACATGAACGTTGTTTGATGTCGTTAGTGTATTATGTCCAGCCTTTGGTTTGATTATCAACATGGTTACAGTATTTTACATAGTAGTGGGAGCATATGCGAAACAATTGCTGCAGAAGATGCTATGGGTAGAATGCATTCGATGGAAACTTAACACAGCAGTTGAAGGGTATTATATGAAGCTCTTAATAGTACGAAATTTTAATTACATGATTACAAACCACAAGCAGACAACTTGTCCTCGAGTATTAAGTCTTGTATTATTTCGGGAGCATCATATAATATCTTGAATTTCGATGATTCTCCAGCTCCAATTGTGGCAAGCCTTCTAGTTACGCAGTTGTCCAGAGGGAAAACGTGACTAAGAGCAATTTGTATATAACGAAGCAAAGTATGACAGTTGGTGATTTCAATGGCCATGGAAGCCGGACCAGGTTGAAAGCTGTGGAAAATCTCGAGTGTTCGGCGTAGCTGCTTGTTGTTGATTTGATTTTCTACTGAAGAATAAGATGCCTAATGCAGTAGGTAAATATTTGCAGAAGAGTTTACTAAAGGAATACAAGGGGAGACACGTTATTGCAGCAATGAAAATTCAGAATTCAGAAATACAGGATGACAGTAGTAGAAACATCACAGCGGAATAGAACCGGTACATGATTTGCAGCTTCATTTGCCTTGATTGAAGGTGGCTGAAGTATGATGGGGTTGTATTGCTGTGCTGATGTCCTTTTGTTAGGTGTTCTGGATACGGCGAACTACCCACCTTGTTAATCGGGGATTCCTATTTTTTGTGCACCTGAGCACGCGGACGTAGAATTTTGTCGTTGGGCTCTTTGCATTTGCTGATGTTATGAGATTTTGCTGTTCCTGAGAAGGAAGCAAATCAATTAATGTAGTTGTAGTTACTGTGTGTTGCTGTTTTAGGGATTGTATATATTAGGCAATTATAGTATCTGTTCAGTCATTCTTGACATTGCTGCAAGTGTGCTTTCCAAAAACGTTTCCACAGGGAGTCCAAATATTGTAGCATCCATAATTCCAGTTTCATCTCGAAGCTCCACATACAAGCGACCACTGCAGTTAGGTTCCAGTTTCTGTTAGCGTGTATGTGTGTGTTTTCCTGGTATAGAACATGTTGATGTAGCTATATGTAGTGGATATGCTGTGCAATAGCAAAAATGTTATATATAATGGATGGTGGGGTTTTTTTATCTAACCACGGTATTGTGTTGCATTCAGCATTTCCACAGTTACTGCAGGTTTGACAGATACGCTCGTGTTTGCAATGTCGGCAGGCATTGAACCACGGCTGTTGAGTTGTCGGTATTGCACGTATCGATACTCGTAACCATGTTTCAGCATACAGCCGCTGTTACAAGATTGAGTATATTGTATTTCATTTGTAAGTATCACAATTGTAAATGAATAAGTGAATTGAACAACTGTCTTACCACTGTTCGTCTTGCATCTGATATATTGTTGACCTGCATTGCAAGCTGTTGTATTTCTTCTGTGTAGTGATGGAATTTTTGTTTCATCGGTGAACTGTTTATATAGTGGCTTATGTGCTATGTACTCTGTTAATTATATTGTGAGTGATAAAATGGCGCAAACTTCAACGTTTACTGAATATTTACTATGATCAAATGGGGTATTTTGGATGTAACAAGATTGCTGAGATTTGCAGTGAATGCAGGCATGAATGCTCTATTATCAGTCATGTCATGAGTACGTGTTGTGTTGTTGATGACAAATGTTTGGATACAAGATTCTTGTATGCCAAGTGTTTGTATTGCATGTTAAATCAGAATTTTGCATGGTTGGAACTTGTGATATTGAGCTGTCAAGAAGGAACAGGAAATGTCAATATCAGGACTGGAAGCAGCAGATTTAGTAGGCTGGAACAATGCATATGTTGGAACACAATTTTTAGTACATTGGTAAGCTGCCCAGTATGTTGTCTAACCACTGTTAGCGTTGAAAATTATATCGCAAGTACATATGGTAGATGAGTGACATGGTGCGTAAGTGGTTTGTCTGCGATATTTATATGGTTTGAAATTGTGTTTTCCTTATCCATATTAGCAAAACTACTGTATCTGATGCTGGATAACAGCGAACCCACAGCATTTGAAATGACATTTTGGTACAATGACCAACAGAAATAGGTGAACATTTGGGGATTAGCAGGTGATAATGAAACTATTCAAACGGTGGAGGAAGAAGGTGATGGGAGAATATGATGAGTGCAAAAATGTCAAAGACTTCAACAAAAATGAGTCGATTCTTAACTTTAATCAATGAGCTTGATATAGAATCAAAATCGTATTGTATTTTCTTGCAGAATATGTAATTATGAATTAGTGACTGCTTATATATGATGAGTGCAATTACTTTTGTAATATGGGGAACGATGCCCCTGAATTATATGTGGAGCGGGATGAATATTATTGTGTGAATGGTTAGGTTGCTAATTAGTGTCTGCAGTTAGGTTGATGTGGTAGTTGTCCGGAAGCATCCTGGCATTATTTATATGTTGGGTGTGTCCACCGCAGTACATATGTTGTCACAATATCTGTTTAACGGAGGTAGCGTTGAATTATTTAAATTCTAGTTGGGACATCGTATTATGTAGACTAAATTACAATATATTGTAGACATCCACCGACGACAGAGCTTCGATTACAGAAACATACAGGACGAATTTGGCATCTTATTTTATTTATTTCGTCCAACGAGCATATATTCGTACTTGTAAACATGCATCAAGCTTCAACTACGTAACGTACAGTCCAACCATTGATTGGGAACCTGTTCCCATTGTTGCGTCGGGAAAGGAGGAAGTAAAATCTTCTTATGCTACTGTTCATATTCACGGTCTCCAGCACACTTTGTTGTTCCTCGAAAATATTACAGTGGTAAAGATAATGAGCTATTTGGTTGTGAAGTATACTTTCGTATCGACAAATTGTGTTTCATACCTCAGTTGACATTGATGACATGGTCTCTGCATTTTTCCCTAATACAGTGTCAACTGACTGTCCGAAGATGCGTACCTCGAGTTCAGCGCTATCGTCGTGAAGCTGCACGGTTAAACGCCCCCTGGAAAAAAGAACAGAATTAACATTTGGAATCTAGATTTCATTGGCTCTGATAAACCTTGTAAAATTCATGTTTTGCGAAATTATATCAATACAGTCTACGACATATTGGTTGTCAGTGTTATTATATACCATGGTATAGCATCGCAGTCATTATTTTGGCAGGTGGAGCATTGAAATCTGTTTTTTGGAGAACGATTTGCAACACGATTACAGAACTTGCATGCCTAATACCATGCTTGCTGATTTGTTGGTAAAGCATGAACACTGGCATTTACCCAAATTGCGCGCACTGTATGCTGCAGTTGATCATAAGAAGCATACAATGTAACGTGAAACTGTTGGAAAACTGTATTACTTAGTGGGTGATAAGTGTTCATTAGTGAAGAAAATGCTTACCGGCAATGTTGGCAGATCGACTATTGCACAAGGCTTCATTTCTTGTTGATATGGTTGATCATAATCCAAATTTCGAGCCTTGGTTGAACTGTTGTTCTAAAGTGCAAACAAAGTTTCTGGGAAGAAGCAATGTTGCCTTGTTGTTGTGTGGTGTGGGAAAAAATTGATTTGTATGATAGTATTTATAGTGACATTTTTTATAGGAGTTGTTGGTCATATGAATTCTGTGTATTATAATTATATAATATTCTGTGCTGAATGTTTTTTCCTGTTTAGTTTTTAACCATCATTTGCAATGTCACTCTCAGCTCATGATGTGAATAACCAATCGTTGGAATTTTTAGATAATTGTTTTGTATTGCCATTCAATAACTCTTATTATCCTCAAATATAATGAATTTAGACTTTAAAAGGAAGGGGGAAAAAAACCGTGTAATTCGCCATTTGAATTAGCTGGCTCGAGGCGTGCAGTTATGGTTACAAAAGTGTAAATGGTGCATGCAACTGGAAATGGGGTAAGTATGTGGTCGTGAAGATCATGAAACTTTAAAATTTTAAAGTTTTTTTTTTCATAATGATGCAGCATAACTCATTTTGGGTGTAGTAGTAAATTAACATTTAAAAATTTATATCTATCTGTCAGTGAAACCACGTGGTGTGAATGGCTTAGTTGCGGACGAAATAAATCAACACAATGTAAAGTATTGAGGATGGAGTAGTACTGTGGTATTTAAAAAAATACAAGCTATTAGGGGAAAAAATAAAATAAAAACAAAATTGGTTGAATGGCTCAGTACATTGTCGACAGTCACATGTGCTTTAACATTCAAATTAGCTGCTGTAGGCAATAATGTCAAAAGTCCACAAATTTGCATATGGTGGCACACAGTTCAAGAACATGGGGATGCTACTTGTTCAACTGTGTAAATAATTTACTGATAATCTCTTCACAGCATGGTATGATACATTTTGCTGAGAAATATTATCAGAAAATTATCTAGAATTGACACTGGATTGCTATTTGGAAAACCAGTTGAATGTGATGTAACAAATATATATGATGCATATCGGTGCATTCAACAGACCCTCTGAGGAAATGCAAGCATGCTGAGCAATTTTTGAAGCTCTTTCCGGTTAGATATTTACATGATAAATATGCACGGATAAGAACTGAATATACAACATATACATATATGCAAATAAGATGCATTTTCCCAACTCAAATAGTTGTTATAGCATCGAACAAACAGATAACAGTCATGAAAGTAGTAGTAGCGAATACAGGGATGGGAGTAGAAGCACTACAGTAGTATAGTTATACATGAAGTTACAGAAGGATAGATGCAGCAAAACAAGAACAGTTCAGTAGCGGCCGGAGGAAGTAGGCAAGTGCATTGACTTAGTTTTTTGGCGAGATATGATCTGATGCTTTCCTTACGATGTGAACACGACAACTCGGAATTTCGGGATACTCGCATCAACCAGCTCAAAAACACACGCATCCCCCAAAGTAAGGCCTGCATATTGAGTAAAGCGATACCAGCTTATGCGTCGTTTGGTGTCGTCATCAGAGGGGTAGTTGCACCAGATTTTCCAGGTTGTGTCGCGTATCTCATTCTCAACTTCGATGTGGCTTGTTGCATCTCCAAGGTAACTTCTCGTAAACTTCACAGGGATATTCTGCACTCATCATAAGTAGTCATTAAGCAGTGAGAAACATGCTGAGAAGATATGTAATCTGAAACAACTATGAAATATGAATTCTTACCACTCCAGCATGTGATGTTATGTGAGTTTTTGAAATTTTAACTGAAAAACAAGGGGAAGCCCTGGTTAGCATATATGCATCAGCCTTTTTCATCGGATCAGGAGTTTCATTCACAGCCTCATCATCACCAAGTTGCTGGGAAACATATTCAACCTGAGCAGTAGACATATGTGCGTCAGCCTTTTCCATGGGATCAGGAGTTCCATTCACAACGTCGTCATCATCAAGTTGTTGGGGAAGATATTCAAGCTCAGCAGTGGACAGATTGAATATTGTAACTTTGAAGTTGGATTGACCTTTGTATTTAAACACGAGGAAATATCCATAGGAGAGTGAATGGTGCTTAACGAATTCTTTCCAGCCTGTTGATAGGAAAACATCTCTTCCCTTGCATTTAATCTTCATTTCTCATTTGTCGCCATTCCGATCATAGAGTTGGGTTGTGGGCCCCAAATCGAAGCGATGTCGCCGGGTAAATTCATCAGGGAGCCTCTGCAGATTAAGTAAACTATTTTGGTATATTTATTACAGCAACTATGAATGTATTGTTTGGCAATAAATGAGAATGATCAATTGGGAAAAATATGGGTAAGAGAAGCCAACCAATGTATCAGTTTGGGTCTTCATGTTAATGAGGATTCGGAAGAACTTCATCTTCAGTGTTCGTTACAGCAGACCTGTAACTTTCATATGAATAGATTGATTAGTTAATAATGGGAAGTCAACATGCAGCAATTGAGACCGCTGTAATGGAGGCAAACATGTTTGTGGCAGATCTTCCTGGAGCCCGAATACAACAAACATCAAATGAACTGTTCATATGTGGAATATGGGAACCAAATATCATGGTAACTTCATCTCCTGTTGCTGGAACTATTTTGCTAACATACCGACATCCATATGGTTGCTACAACGTACGCACTAACTATGGGCTCCAGACAAATTCGCTAAGGAATTCAACGGTATGTAACAGTAAAAAAGGTAATTGAATGCTGTGGTTATGCAGTTTATATTGACACCAAGTGAACATGTAATTATATAGACCATTACAGATAATGTCTATGTGCTGGAATATGTATTGGAGAAGTTAGCACAATTAAGCTAGCAAGTAGTGTTTCCATTGAAATTAACATGACGCAACCGAGATGCAAATATAAGACACATATGCGAAGCTCAGCAGACAGCGACAACAACACCGATAACGTTAATGTTGGAACAATATATTAATCACAATAGCAATAATAAAATTCCTAACAATAGTACTAATAATAATACCGGTAGGGGGGGGAGGAAAATAAAAAGAGCATGTGAAAATAATTCTCATAATAACAATAATAAAAATAATAACACAAATATTAACAATGATGAAAAATAATAATAATAGTAATAGTAAGAAAAACTTTGGTCAGGAAAAGGCCACACAGAGATGGTCACACAGAGGTAGAGAAAATGCAAACACACATACAATATTTATAGCAATATGAATCCCTCAAAGGGGATGTAGTTTCATCTCTGAGATCGTGCATGGACAGATCTGGGGAGTGTCCAACATCAGCAAGAACATACAATCGAAGATGAAATTGCATGAGGTAGTAGCAAACCCAAAATTGTATCGGCAGCAAGGTTTTCAACAGCTCTATACACCAAATCGAATACTAAATCGAAATCATAGCAACAGCTAAATGAGATGAGGGAAAATGAAGACATACCTCTACACAGCGACAACCAACCAAAGGGAACCGAACCGCTGCTGTGTGTTGGTATGAAGAAGGTGAAATATGTTGAAGGAGCAGTAGAAGAAGTTATTACTGCACAATTTAGCAATGCTTGCCACTGGTTTCGAGGCTTGGAGTCCTTGAATAAGAAGAGGTACAAACTCTAAATAAAGAGTTCTTAAAAGATGCCAGAAGGAATACAAAGCTAGAGGAGTCTTTAGAGGCAATAGTTCGGCTTCCAATGGACGAAATTGCAGTTTGGACCTTCCAATTATGAGTATTTGCTTGCTTTTTATGGAGTAATAATTTAATTAAAATTGCAGTTTGGACCTTCCAATTATGTGTATGTGCTTGCTTTTTATGGTTGTTGATGTGTGTGTGTGCTTATATATTTTTTTCCTTTCTTCTTCTTCTATCCAATTTGAATCTCTATAAATATTTTTTACCTCCGAAATCTAATTTACGTTGTTCTTGATCTCTTCACGCAGTTTCCCAATACATGACATAGACTTTATGTATTACATGATTGCTGCGAAACAATAGCGTGTCACATTTTTCCCCAGTTCTATTTGGGTATTATTTTGAATGTTATCAATGATTTAATTTTTTTTCCAAATTCCGACGAACGAAATCAAATCAGACTGGCAATTATAATATCGTAATAGAACTATCCGTGTGACTTCAGTTAACATGTTTTAACCAAAATATATATCGAGCACATAATATGTACCGATTCTATAACATATACGCTTTATATGTAGATCACAACATGTCTCTGCAGATGCAAGCTTTAAGAAGCAGCAATAATACGCTTACATATTACAATTGGTGCATGCAGCAGATCGGAATGTTTGATATTTGTAACTACTAAATGCATTTAAATAAACTGTTCAAATAGTCAACGAACTACAAATTAACACCGAACCCATAAATTGCATATGCTAAACAGCAAACACAACACCATATACACAAAAACAAAATATGCATACATATATTCCTAGTAGCAAGAGTTGTATGGGACAGAACTTGCTGCAGTTGAGATACTATTTACATTACTGGAGTTAGGTACCGGGTGCTAACAGGAGAATGCATCGCCCACAGTGGCTCAAAACGATATCTACGGACATACCATATTACAAAAATGATTTGCTAACTATGGACTCCGACTTTCAATATGTAGTTGTGATTCCCCGAGTTCGGTAGTCCACAAAATGCAGGTGGATGGTAGCTGCAGCAGCAGCATATACCATCAACAGACATTTCCGGACATCAAAAATCATTACTAATTACAGTATATCTATATACGGATCTACCAGCATACAAAAATGACAGCCTCCACACCAGTAAGCACACAAATCGTTTCTAAGCACGTTCCAGTTGACGTAGTGTCCACTTGTTTGCCCAGCGTTCATTTTTTCTCTTCAAGACAGCAAGGCGGAAGTAGAATTTTCTGTTCAAGCTGTTTTCATTTGCTTTTGATATCATATCAGTTTGTTCATGCACACCACACGCACGAAATGCATATACTACTGAATACTGAGTGTATTTGATACGCAAGATGCAATTAGATTTTAGACGTAGGATTATAATGATATAACACAGCATTACTTACAGTTTCAGTCATCGCAGATAGAATTACAGAAGTTTTCTCCAACACTGTGTTCACATCATGTCCAAAAAGTGTGATTGAGGCGACCCCTGAAAGATACATAATAGTTTGTTTAAGTTACAATACATGAACCAAGCCAATTCAACAAAGGAGGAAGACAATAGATACATAATGAATTTACAGACGAAGCATCAACAGAAAAATTATTAATACATTGGAACTTATTAAACATAATTGATACTCAAAAAACATAACTTCGGCAACAATATATGTTAATAGTTACATATTGTCTATCCATTAACATATATGTCATATATGCACATGTGAGGGGTATCACAGTTGTGATATCATGAATCCTTATGTCAACTATTAACAAACATACGAAAGAATATCTGCAAAGTTGGTAATTGTAATTTAATACGCAGTATTACCAGGCTATGCAAATGCATCCAGTATTTCCACAGCTGCTGTAGTCAAAAACTTCTCCCATAATATGGCCAGCAGACCGATTGCAGCGATTGCATGCATGGTATCATGGTCGCTGGTTGGGTGGTGATATCAGGATCGAGGCTTTTACCCAGACTTCAATATCTCCAGTCTGAATTGTAAAGAGATGGCACATGTTCAGAGAACATTACAAGGTTGAAGGTAAAATAAAAGCTTGATGAAGTAAATTGAAACTCAAAGGAGTACCGCATTAGTTGGCACATCTGTAATTTTGGATAGCTTGAACTCTGGTTTTGGATTTTTGAAAGTCTTTCTTATAAGCAAACACTGGGAGTTTTTCAAATCATCAATTTTGTCAAAATTCACATCACGCTTGTAAAGAAAATCTAAAGATGAGTCATGCGTATAATCTCCTTAAATAAGAAGTTAATTCAACCATACCATTCAGAAAGTTCTTCAACCCGTGCATCTTTAACATCATACATGAAGATGGAAGACTCTGGTATTTTTAGCGAATCATCAACGACAACAATGTCACGGACAGTTGCACGATCAGCTGAATCTTTGCGACTTATAGTCCTAGTTGACATGACAGCAACAACAAGTACAGCTACATCTGGCATACCCGAAACACATATTAGCAGTGAAAGTCAATTGAAATATTTTAACAAATCCCAATAATGTAAATATAATAAGCGAAATCTTATTACCAAATTTCTCACGGTTCTCAACACAAGCTTCATCATCTTTTAAACATTTGAATTTGAATTACTGCTTCCAATGGCATCTTCAGCATCATCATCGGGTACAACTTTCATCCGCCGATCGAGGACAAGTACAAAATCATGATCGATATAACGGTGTTGCGGATTTACAGGGCGCACAATGCCTTTACTAAACCAGTAGGTATGGTATGGTTCAAGTTTTGCATCAAAAGTTGGAACATTATCCTCAAAAGCAGTCCCCTGAATTCTGGTACCCTGAATCTGGATATAACACAGAATTAAACGGAAATAATGCCATAAGGAAAATTCAACACAGGCTGTTGATGGAAAATTGACACACATCAGTATAAAAAAAACATATCGCTCATATCGCTTGTTACCGTAACGGGCAGTGAGCACACGGGATTTTTCGGCAACCCGGAGTCGGATTTTCCAGTCCTTGCTTTTATCATTCAAAGCTGATAACTTAGCTGTGCTGCCAGCCATTTATTGTTTATATATTATCTGCATAGCAGACATATTATAAATGATTTTCACCATTAAACAATGTCAACTTTTCAACATCATCATACAGACAGCATTGTATAAATAACATTGGTCAAAGACATCAACAAAGTGTTAGTAACTTTAATATCACAGTCAAGCATAGCAAAGGCTAACATGATAGATAAATATTCAGATACATCCCACTTTTCTTGTTCCTAAAACCACTTCCCAATATGTGTTACATTCGATTATCAACAAAACAAATAAGTAATTAGCAATCATACAATATATGAACAATAAGATGAAAGTATGAATACTAACCGTGACGAAGTTATTATACTACATTTGGCAGTAAGATGCTCTACGTAATAGTTCTTTGAACACGACATTTTGCGTACTACATGCAGTTTGGGAACGCGAGATAGGATAAATCAAAACTTAAACTCTCGCTGAGAATTTAGCCCGCGATAACGCAACATAAAGTTGACTTCAGTTGTACCGCGACCTCAGATCTAACCAGTTTCGACACATCCAAACACAGAGAAATAGAAACCCACCACCCCCTTGATCTTCTTCACCGGCTATTAAAGCAACCACCCCCAACTATGAATCCCTAGCCACCGCCTATCTCTTTCTCTGCCCTCCTGGACAACATGCAAAGAGAAAGAGATGAGAGAGACAAGTGAGAGCTGTGTCTGGAAAGAACCAGAGAGCTTCTTCTTGAAACAACCGTCTGTTTTTTCTCTCTCTTTCTCGTCCGAATCGACACAAAGCTTCTGTAGAAAGCTTATCGTGGGTGACGATAGGCTTTATGACATCAGTAGAATTTACCACCCCACCAATGCTCAGAACCAGTACCCATCTCACCCAGCCAAAGGGCTAAACTGTCTGTCTAGCCACGTCACCATTTCGCTGGCACATACCACAGTTCTAACCAGGCAAAGGAAGCCCCAAATGACCACAAAGCCCTTCAACTACAGACCGCATAGCTCAGAGCAAGAAGGGAAAAATTGTCAATATGCCCACGTCACTATTCCGCTGGCATGACCCACCAACCAGAACGCCCAGCGTGGACGCCACGTCAACCAGCCATGATTTCATTTATATAGGTAGTAGGAGTAGGATTGTTGGCATAGTATGCTAGGGAGAGGCTCAGATCTGTTGGAGTGATAGGTCGAGAACGAATTCATAGTGGCTGCAACTACAGTGGCCAAAAGACCTCTCAGTCGCCGCGCCAACACGTGAAACCAATCTCTGTACCCAAATCATATGCTTGAGAAAATTAATCGTCACAGCCTCGTAACAACCAAAACCAGAAGGGCAGAGTCCAGAGAATGAGGTTTAATACAACATCAATATAAACATAAGGCAATAGGACCCATCAAATACACAAAGGAAGAAGTAAACCTGTATAGGATCAAAGGAAAAACTACCTTCAATCAAAGGAAAACCTGGATAGGATTACAATAAATACTGATAATAATCGAGCGGCCGGGTTTATTCGTTGGCAAAGTATGGTAGGGAGAGGCTCAGATCTGTTAGAGTGATCGGTCGAGAACGAAACCACAGTGGCTGCAACTACAGTTGTCGAAAGACGTCTGAGTCGCCACGCTAACATGTGATACCGATCTCTGTACCTGGATCATTTACTCGAGAAAATTCATCGTCACAGCCTCGTGTCGACCAAAGCCAGAAGGACAGAGCCAATAGAGCCGCCCCTAACTCCATCAACAATTATAGAAATAAATTCATTACCAGAAGCAATGACATCAGAACAAGGCCAAACACTAAACACGACATGCAAAGAGAAAGAGATGAGAGAGACAAGTGAGAGCTGTGTCTGGGAAGAACCAGAGAGCTTCTCCTCGAAGCCACCGTCTGTTTCTTCTCTCTCTTTCTCATCGAATCGAAACAAAGCTTCTGTAGAAAGCTTATCGTGGGTGACGATAGGCTTTACGACATCAGTAGAATTTACCATCCCACCCATGCTCAGAACCAGTACCCATCTCACCCAGCCAAAGGGCTAAACCGTCTGTCTAGCCACGTCACCATTTTGCTGGCACAGACCACAGTTCTAACCAGGAAAAGGAAGCCCCAAATGACCACAAAGCCCTTCAATCACAGACCACTTAGCTCACAGCAAGAAGGGCAAAACCGTCAATATGCCCACGTCACTATTCCGCTGGCATGACCCACCAACCAGAACGCCCAGCGTGGACGCCACGTCAACCAGCCATGATTTCATTTATTTAGGTAGTAGGAGTAGGATTGAAGGCATATTATGCTAGGGAGAGGCTCAGATCTGTTGGAGTGATAGGTCGAGAACGAATTCATAGTGGCTGCAACTATAGTGGCCAAAAGACCTCTCAGTCGCCGGACCAACACGTGAAACCAATCTCTGTACCCAAATCATATGCTTGAGAAAATTAATCGTCACAGCCTCGTAACAACCAAAACCAGAAGGGCAGAGTCCAGAGAATGAGTTTTAATACAACATCAATATAAACATAAGGCAATAGGACCCATCAAATACACAAAGGAAGAAGTAAACATGTATAGGATCAAAGGAAAAACTACCTTCAATCAAAGGAAAACCTGGATAGGATTACAATAAATACTGATAATAACCGAGCGGCCGGGTTTATTTGTTGGCAAAGTATGGTAGGGAGAGGCTCAGATCTGTTAGAGTGATCGGTCGAGAACGAAACCACAGTAGTTGCAACTACAGTTGTCTAAAGACGTCTGAGTCGCCACGCCAACATGTGATACCGATCTCTGTACCTGGATCATTTACTCGAGAAAATTCATCGTCACAGCCTCGTGTCGACCAAAGCCAGAAGGACGGAGCCAATAGAGCCGCCCCTAACTCCATCAACAGTTATAGAAATAAATTCATTAACAAAAGCAATGACATCAGAACGAGGCCAAACACACTACAGAAACCAGTTCTTTTACTTGCTCTACTAACTCAACTGCCACCAAAGCAGTTATGTGGCAAATATTGAACATGCCTAGACCACAACTACCACGTTCAAACTAAAAGCAGCAATGAAAATGAACAATCCATATGTCCATCGCACAGTTTTGGTTCCATTATCCACTCATCCATCACTTCATAAGTATGGTCGGCGAGACGCCGCCACCCGTCTGACGCACAAGCGCCGGCAATGGAGCGCGGCTTCAACGGGCATAGCCACCTGTCCCACTGACAAATACACCGACTATGGAGTTCATCCTCCATAGCTCTAACCAGGCCAAAAAAGCCCCAAATGACCACAACTCCCTTCAACCACAACCCACATAGCTCACAGCTAGAAGGGCAAAACCGTCAATATGCCCACGTGCTGCAACTAATGTTTGCGACTGTCGAATTAATAAAGCTTTGTTCGAAGCAAACACAAGTTACACAACACATCGATTGAATGGGCAGGTAAATCCCTCTGTACTCAAACTTTTCACAATTTTTTGTACATTAAATATACAAAAAGACGAGTAAATCTTAGCGAACCTTTAAAATCAACAATATAAAAAACCAACTCAATTGCAGCTCCTATATTTTTTAGGTTATCTAATAGGAGCTATTTCAGATCATTGATTACTTCCTCTAAACCCAAATTCAATTTGTTGTTCTTCGAATCTGTGATGAGTAATCGAATACAACACCAATATAAATATAAGGCAATACATGAAAAACACAAAGGAAGAAGTAAACCTGTTTAGGATCAAAGAAAAAACTACCTTGAATCAAAGAAAAAACCCGGATATGATTACGATAAATATTGATAATAACCAAGCGGCCTGGTTTATTTGTTGGCAAAAGTATGGTAGGGAGAGGCTCAGATCTGTTAGAGTGATCAGTCGAGAACGAACCCACAGTGGCTGCAACTACAGTGGCCAAAAGACCTCTGTGTCACCACGCAAACAGGTGAAACCGATCTCTGTACCCGGATCATTTTCTCCAAAAAATTCATCGTCACAGCCTCGTATGAACCAAAACCACAAGGGCATGCTTCTCTCAGAAGCCTTGTGATACCAAACCCACGCACACCGAACAGCAGAAGAATTTACCATTCCACCCATCTGCGTCCTATATTTTAATCTAATCCCATTTTTCATCACACAAAATTTTAAGCTGAGAATGAGGAGATTAAAACAATCTCATGTCAATTCTAGAATCTCCACAATTGGGGATTAAGCAGCTGAAAATCA
Organism: Linanthus parryae; assembly: GCA_023055425.1. NCBI lineage: Eukaryota > Viridiplantae > Streptophyta > Magnoliopsida > Ericales > Polemoniaceae > Linanthus > Linanthus parryae. The sequence continues at coordinate 94,499,872 of JALGPY010000005.1, read as the reverse complement.
CTAAAAAATAATTTGGTCGTGTTTTTTGACATTAGCATGATCAGAGTTTATTTATAAGTGAGAGTTGTCTTCAACTTGCTGACAAAAGGGCTCTTTCAAATTTGTGAAATGTATCGAATTAATAATCTACAAGGTTAACCCGAAAAAATAATAAACTACAATTTCAGCTCATATCAAATGCCTTGACCTATTCACCTTTTCATTCATCATGTTCACAATACGTTTGAATGTATTTTATTTTGTACGTGCCAGAATATCTAAACAAATTAAGTCACTTATTGATTCAACACTTAAGTTTTTTCACGAGACTGCTGAACTGTTATCTTTAGTTATTTAGAAAAGAACCAATACGTAGGTTAGCTTATGGAAGAGAAAAGCTAATGGCAAAATGAAATTTCTAACCTTGGCAGATTCTACCGGAACTGTCCCATCACCATCTACGCATATGTATTTAGCCTGAAAGTAGCAACCACAAACTATCATGAGTCAAACAAAGATGACATACAATGAACATAGTTTCTTTAGTGCTCTATCATACAGTTCACTTAAATGTGTAACTTGCATCTCATGGAAGTAGCAAAGTAAGGATAATATGCCATATCAAGCACAAAAGTCTTATGAAACATCACTTACAATGAAAAAAGGCAGCAGCTCTAAATCTGTAACGGGTTGGTCATTGCTCCCACAACTGCACAGCAAAGATACAATTAATCCCTTCAGAAGGAAAAACATATTCCACACACAGAGAGACAGAGAGAGAGAGAGAGGGGGTGAGATGTTCGGCCCGAATACAGCAATAACACTCGCACATTTATCAATAATCATTACCACGTTTACTCCACGATTCGAAGCCGTGCAGATTGCTTCTAAAATCTCATGCCTGGGCGGAGCAAAAAGGCCGACAGTCCAACAAATACCCATGCACAACCAACATTGTCTTTTGTATTTTCTGGCCATTCCCAAAATATAGAAGGCCACAACTTGTAAGATCTTAATCTTTCCAGTTGGATATGAAACGTAAAGCCTACACTTGCAAAAAAAAAGAGAAAAGAAAAGAAAAAAGCTCTAAAGAAGAATAGGTAATAACCTATTTGGCGACAACCAATAATCGTGTTCCAGCATATTTATCAATCATAGCATCGACCATTTTCTTCAGATCATCCTTGGAATTGCGAAGAAATAGGATCTGGTCGATAAGAAGGAAAAGAACATACCCGAATCAAATCTGGAACATGATTTTTAGAAATGCTAATCAGGGTGCGAGTTTATGGATTGGACTCTCAAATGTGTAAATATCCAAATCAAAATTTTTGAAACAATTTCATCTCATAATTGACAGGTATAGAACCCATCTCATCATATGTTATTTTACAGATAGAAACATTATAGGATGAGTAGGAAGTGAAGCTCATGAAAATTAATTCTATTTCCAAATACACTTAATGCTTGATGGGCGTGAATAATTGTTTGTGTAGCATGGTATTGTAACGATTGCAATAAATCAGAGCAAACTCCATCTTATCTACGAAGTAGAATTGGAAGGTGTCAGGTCATGCCCAAAACATATTATAACGAACTTCATTCCACATCGTTTCTTGTGCCAAGCGAGGATAGACTGGTGCATTGGGATTTGCAAAGGCAATTGTATTAATAGAGAAGCGAAGAATAAAACTAAATTATAAGAGGTTTCATATTCTGAACATACAAAAAGTGTCGTGAAATCCATAGAGGTTTGAAGGCATAATAAACAGTTCAAATCATATCTACCTAACTTGCTAAGAAAACTAAAAGAACCTTGTATGCAGCCAGCTACTGGAATTGTAAAAGCTTCCCCTACTTGATAAAAATGTATGTACACAAATAAGTTTTGATTGGGTCGTCAACTATACAACCAAATATAACTCAACATTTATGCTTCTTCTCTTCATTTGTGAAGACATTAACGGCAACATAAACTTGCAAATCTATAGTTTTAACTTATATCGAAGATCCAGAAAAGCCCGGCTGAAGAGAGATGATGGGCATAATCATGTACTCAGCACAATTTCAGAGACAACAAAAATATATTTAGCGCAATAACTCGATAGAACTCAACTCGCAAAGGCTCAGAGCACAAGGTATAGCTGAGAATACGGGGTGGAGGGTAGAAACTGATAAACCTGCCAAATGTAGGCGTTTTCTCCGTCTGTTGCTTGGCAGCCCTTCTCGTATACAAAATTAGCTTTGGCTGTCTTTGATTCTTTGCTTAAAATCTTCCCCGACGCGACATAAGGCCTCCCATCTTGTGGCCAATAACTTATAAACTTCACCCATGACACAAACAGAAACATAATCAACGGCTTTATAATCATATCTGTACACAAAAGATATATTTTGCACATAAAATGAATCTTTTGAAAGTTCAATTCAAATACCTTAATCCAATTCGCTGGTGAATGAGTAAAGAAAAAAATCTCGATTTTAAACTGATCCTACTATAGACCCCCACTCGATGCTTTATGCCTTCATTTATCTTGTGTTGCACATACGAAAGTTAACAGCCTTGTAATCTTCATCAGTAGAATGATATCCAAATCTGTAGCAATAAACACATCTAACCAATTAGTATGTAATAGGATTACAGTTACATCATGGACAGTTGTTAGGAAAACATTATATTATCAAACAAATTCCATTGACATGGCGATGCTATTGCTAATAGTATTGTTCATAGTCCCCAACTGAACGAAACCCGTCGAAATTGACTAAACCCAGAACCGTAAACCAACAAAATAGAACCAAATTAGGGTTTTTGAAAAACAGATCGGGCTAATAATCAAACCAGGGTGGTTGGTTCGAATCGACATTGCATGCAAACAAAAATTACATCGGAGAAACTGAAAAAATGATATAAAATGAAGAAAGAGAAGAGGATGAAACTCACCTGTTGAGCTCCGTCCAGAACCATAGACATAGCCGTAGCTTTCAATCGATTTTCGTTTCAATCGACAAAGTCCTAAACGAATCGGACTGAACAGAGAAGAATTGAATTAAGTTAAGAGAACCCACATGCAGGTAACCAATTAATAAAACCAGATCTAAACCCTAATTGCTTGATGAACTGACCTGTGTGCAGTTGCTGGTGGTCTGAGGCGACCACCCCGACTGCGAACCCTAGCCACCGCGCTCCGGTGACCACCTCAACCAGACCCATCACCTTCGTCTTCTTCTCCGGCCAGACGAAGAGAGAAGAGGAGTGAGAGAGAGAGATGGGAGAGAGGAGTGACACAGAGAGAATGGAATGAATGAAGCACACGAAGCTTCTCGCGGAAGCCCGAAAGAGAGCAGGTCCTCTCTGACCAAAATGCCCTCCAACCTCAGCCCACACAGACACAGCAGCGAGGGGTCACCCAGCCAAGGGCAAAACAGTCACTATGCCCACGTCACCATTTAGCTGGCACAGACCACAACTCTAACCAGGCAAAGGAAGCCTCAAATGACCACAACGCCCTTCAACCACAGACCACATAGCTCACAGCAAGAAGGGCAAAGCCGTCAATATGCCCACGTCACTATTCCGCTGGCATAACCCACCAACCAGAACGCCCAGAGTGGACGCCACGTCAACCAGGGATGATTTCATTTATATAGGTAGTAGGATTTAGCATTAAGAAAGACCTACAACGCTTTAATAACTCAAGCAGCACACTGTTATCACTGGTAATCTTCGATACTCAGATTACACTGACCATCGACCTCCAAACAAGTGTGTTCAGACTGAGACAGCCCCGTAGACACTCCAAGACTAGCACGTATGGTTCACATCACTGAAACCAAGTTGTTGGCTTGACCAACTTCTTGGGACACTATCACGTAGTTGCTAACAAACCAACGACTCCTTTGGACAACCGGGCAAATAGAGGGAGAAGCCATCCTTCTAAAGAACTATCCTCGGAACATTGTTGAGATAGAAATCAATGCAGTCCTAACTAGTATTATAAGCTAGGATGAAAATTCTATGAGAACTCTCATACAAGAGAGAACAGCCTAAATAAAGGTATCGCGGCATAGAATGGGCTTCTGATCAGGACCACAAGCGATTGTGTGATAAGAAACGAAGAAAAACCCGCTCACCTATTTGACCAAGCCAGCACAGTCTTGATCGACCAGCTGACCTTATGAAACAATGAAAAGGGACCCAAAGCGTGGAAATATGCTCACAAAAGACTCCATACACATTTTAAGTTGTCAACCTTTACTTGTGATGGGTCCATTGACCCCTATGACCACTTGGCTATTTTGAATCCATCATGAAGCTCCACCAATACTCGGGATTATTGTGGCCAAAGCCTTTCGTACAATCGTGGTAAAAGATGCCAGAAAATGGTACAATGACCTTACAATCAGCATACATATCTAAGATATTATCATAATTAATCGCAGTGATAAAAAAACACATCAAATTTCGAAGTAACATGTAATGAAACTAGTTTGACACTGCTAGCCGTTGTCTTTGCCACTGTTATTTAATAATAGTTTATAAATAAATCATATGCCATTACTAGGCATACGTACCTATTTTACTTTAGACATAATTGCTAGGCATGTGAGATTAAAATTTGTATTACTTGCATCTTCGCATTGAACATGCAATACAAAGTTTTTGACAACTTCTCCTATTATTTTCCAGAAATTTTGATAGAAAACCATCGAAAACCCATCAAAAGCTGATGACTTTGATAGCGTTGAAATACCCCAGATATGTACAACGGCCAATGTATATTTTTATAAAAATTTTCCTGAGAGGATTTGTATTCATATTAGAGTATCTTATTTGAATTACTATCCTTACTTCTTATTTAAATGTGAATTCTGTATTTTCGTATATGATAAACTATTTTAGTGTTATTTTAATACTATTTATATATCCAAAAGTGGGAAAAACTCAAAGGACTTGATTTATTAACTAGTTAATTTGAATAGCCAAAAGTAAGAAAATCTTGTTTGTTTTTTTCTAACAGCTAATGTATTGAAATTAATCTAAACTAATAATTACAAATATGGAAGAATTGAATGATGGGAGAAGTTTAAAATTTGGAAACACTAGGACACCGTTTTGGACTACTGAGGTGACTTTTGGCAATTCTCTGTGATCTTTAGAATACTGATGTAAGTGACTTGTGAAACGAGTAAATTTGCAACTTTAATTTCTCAAGTAATCGTGTATTTGCCTAATATTAGTCAACCTATAGTTACCATGTAGTTGGTGACGCAATTTCTTAACACGTATGCGCAAGTGCACGGTCAAGTAATATAGGGGTGGTATTTCAATCCCGATTTATCGATCCCACGAGGACAGACTCGAGACTATTTATTTAGTTACTTAATTTATAGTACGGTAGAGGAGGAAAGATTTGATTGATTTAAGAATTGACATAACAACTGAGCTAATTATTTTTGTATTTTTTAATTTTAATAAAATAGATATGGAGAAACTAGGCGATCTCTAGATCACCTAGGGCTGTAGACGATTCCCGGTTTATCAGAGTAACACGTTAATTCTTAAGGGAGGCGAATCCCTGGACCAGATCGATTGCATGTCTGCTATACCGATTAAAACTTGTTTCAACATGAACGCTAGAAACCCTACTAGGCGGAATTAGGGTTCATACCTGCGTCGAAGCTATCTGATGTAGGTCTGAAACACTCCGGATCTTCTCGCGTATTCCTCAAGTTCCTTCTGGATGCAAGTGTGGGCTTGTTGCTTCCAGAATTCTTCTTAGCCTCCAGACGAATTGCTCTCACTCTCGAAACCCTAGATTTTGTGTGTATCTGAAGCATACGAATTCTGAAGGCTAAGGAAAATTATATAGGCTACGGGAGGGACCTGGAGGAGAAAATACGAATCAGGCTCCTAACTTTATTAGAACTTCTGGTTCCACCCGAACCTAGCCCGAATTAAGTTAATAACAGTTAGTACCGCTAAATAACTGTTATTGCATTCCTGTCCATATTCTCAGAAAAATATTTCGAGCTCCTGTTATTAAATACTTATTATCTCCCCATGTTAAGATTACATATATCCGTCGATTAAATTAATTACTGACTAATTCATTTAATCGACCTCTTCCCAAATTCCTTGATCCTTACCACTTAACTTATTTGATATGTCCAGATTACCAAGTAATCTACCTGCAGGGTTTGACATAATCAAAATTTATAAGCTTCATCAAGGGGATATCATTAATCCCATAACCGGGACATGGATTCCTTCGATATATCAATTTACACCATGGAATCAATAGTATCACCCAACTCATCTAGGTTATTGACTCTATAGGAATCTCACTCAATTGACTTGTCAAAGCAATAACTACTAAGTACATGTGCACATTGACTATCTAAGGATTAAGAGCACAAGTAATCATAATTAACCATGAGACATAGCTTGTCTTATTTTCTCAATACAAAGATAATGATCTCAACTTGGTCCTGTTCAATATACACAAAGTATACTAGCACATTGAGTTGAAACTATAGTATGAACTATACTGTTTCCTGTAGCCAAGACAAACCTACTTAAACAATGTGCTACAATTGTTCCGATGGTTTGTCTAATTCCATCTAGATTGTAAACTCACAACTTTCATTCCACAAGAACCCAAGATAAGATCTTCTATGTGTAAGCTAGACTCTACACACTAGATCTTCTACTATGTAGAACAATAGACAACTATGCACAATAATAATATAATGAAAAAACATTGCCCAAAACCATTCTCATAAATATCAAATTCATAGAATCCAATACAAAAAACATGGATTTTAGTATTCAATCCAACAATCTCCCACTACGACTCAAACCCATGCAGCAACACACCTCAAACCCATTCCCTCTACGTGACCATCAAAAGCCTTAGCTGTCAAACACTTCGTAAATGGGTCTGCCAGGTTATCCGCTGATGCAATCTTCATCACTGCCACATCACCTCTGTGCACGAATTCTCAAATCGAATGATACTTACGCTCTATGTGTTTTCCTTTCTTGTGAGCTCTTGGTTCCCTTGAGTTTGTAACCGCGCCGCTATTATTGCAATAAAGTGTCATAGCCGGTTGTGCACTCGGTACCACTCCAAGATCCATTAGAAAGTTTCTGAGCCAAACAGCTTCCTTAGCAGCTTCCGAAGCAGCCACATATTCATTTTCCATGGTGGAATCAGCAATGCAAGATTGCTTGATGCTCCTCCAACTAATGTCTCCACCTCCTAATGTGAAAACACATCCAGAGATAGACTTCCTGGAATCCCTACTGAAAATCTGAGTCTGTGTACCCGATGGGTACAAGACTATTTTCATGGTAAACCATAATAAAGTCTCGAGTCCTTTTCAGGTACTTCAATATATGTTTTACCGCAGTCCAATGTTCTCTTCCAGGGTTAGACTGATATCTACTAACCATACCAACAGGAAATCAAATATCCGGTATAGTACATAACATCGCATACATGAGGCTTTCTACTAGAGAAGCATAAGGAACTGCTTTCATGCTTTCTATCTTATCAGGTGTCTTAGGACACTGATCCTTAGATAGACTGATTCCATGTCTGAAAGGGATAAACCCTTTCTTGGAATCCTGCATGCTAAACCTTGCAAGAACAGTATCAATATAATTGGCTTGTGACAAGCCCAACATCCTATTTTTCCGATCTCGCATAAGCTTGATCCCTAGAGCGTATGTTGCTTCTCCCAAGTCTTTCATATCAAATACTTGATAACCATACCCGCACACTAGATAATACACCCACATTGTTTCCAATGAGCAATATATCATCAACGTAAAGTATCAAGAATACCACAACGTTTTCTTTATACTTCTGGTACACACACGACTCATCCGGACATTGATCAAAACCAAAAGATTTGATTGCCTGATCAAAACGGATGTTCCATGATCTAGATGCCTGCTTAAGTCCATAAATAGACCTCTTAAGCTTGCACAACTTGTGCTCCTGGCCCTTAGCTGCGAATCGTTCTGGTTGCATCATATAAATGCACTCATCAAGACTTCCATTAAGGAAAGCTATCTTGACATCCATTTGCCAAATTTCGTAATCGAAATGAGCCGCAATGGACAAGAGAATCCTGATAGACTTAATCATGGCTACTGGTGAAAAAGTTTCCTCATAGTCGATCCCTTATTTCTGAGTAAAACCTTTCTCAACAAGCCTTGCTTTGAAGGTTTCAACCTTCCCGTCTACCCCTCTCTTTTTCTTTTAAATCCACTTACACCCGATGGGTTTTACCCATCTGTTGGATCTACAAGATCCCAGACCTGATTGGAGTACATAGACTCCATCTCAGAAATCATAGCTTTTTCCACTTTTCCGCATCCGTACTTCCAACAGCTTCATTATAGTTACTGGGATCAGTGTCATGTTCATCAGGGACCTTGTCAAAAGACTCCTAAGTACATGTATTTGTCTGGTTTACGAGAAACCCTCCCACTACGACGAGGCTGTACTTGTGGTCCACTAGTAGTAACATTTTCCCCAGTGCTCGGTTGCGGCGGAATGTCACTACTATCTTGTGGATCACTAGTATTGTCATTTCCACCACTGCCCTCTTGCGGTGGGATGTCAACACTATTTTGTTGTGTATCACGAGTATCTACATTTCTCCAACCACCCAAAGGTAGTTGAATATCGATATCATTTTCTTGTGGTATTTCTTCTTGTACAGTTGGTATATCATGACCTTGGACTACTTGATTTTCTCGCATTTCCTCCAGAACAATTTTACTTTTAGGCTTGTGATCCATAATATAGTCTTCCTCTAAGAATCTCGCATTGGTGCTAACAATGACTTTCTGATCCTTCGGAATATAAAATAAACCACCCTTTTTTCCTTTCGGGTATCCTAAAAAGAGACATACTTCTGTCCTTGATTCAAACTTACTTGCGTTCCCTTCAGCACATGTGCTGGACTACCCCAAATCCGAACATGCCGTAGACTAGGCTTGCGCCCAGTCCAAAGTTATGTGGGTGTAGTTGGTACTGACTTAGACGGAACCAAGTTCAGAATATATGCAGCTGTCTCTAAAGCATTCCCCCAAAAAGAAATTGGTAAATTTGAATAACTCATCATGGATCTCACCATTTCTAAAAGAGTCATATTCCTTCGCTCTGCCACACCGTTCTGTTGTGGCGTACCTGGAGCAGACAACTGGGATTGAATCCCTTGTTCCTCCAAGTAATCCCTTAATTGTCCCAAGAGGTACTCGCCACCTCGATCAGATCGAAATGACTTGATATATTTTCCTAGACGCTTCTCTGACTATGCCTTAAAAATTTTAAATTTCTCAAAGGCCTCAGACTTATGCCACATCAAATAAATATATCCATATCTTGAGTAATCATCAATAAAAGTAATGAAATACTCAAAAACTCCCCTCGCTTGGACATTAATTGATCCACAAACATCTGAATGGATAAGCTCCAACAGTTCTTTGGCCCTATTACCCTTTGCCAAAAATGGCCTCTTGGTCATCTTACCTTCTAAACATGACTCACATGCTGGTAGTGCCTCCACTTTTAATGAACCTAATTGTCCATTCTGAACCAACCTTTGTATTCTGTTTATATTGATATGACCAAGTCGTAAATGCCAAAGATATGTTTGCTTTATCTCGCAAGGTTACTTTCTCTTTTTAGGTAAGCTATCCGAGTTATTCAGTTCATATAGCTGCGCTATGGGAGTCTCAAGATTTATAATGTAAAGACCATCCACCAATGTACCAGAACAAATAAAACGTTTATTTTTCTTAATAACCAAATATTCATTATAATAAACTGAATATTCATTCTTAACCAACTTAGAAACTAAAATCAAATTCCTTCTAATGGAATGTACATAAAGACAATCTTTCAAAACTAAAATCCTATCATTCCCAAAATGTAAGAAACAAATTCCTATTGCAACTGCAGCTACTTTATTCGTGTTGCCCAAGTGTAGATAAATCTCGCCATCACTAAGCTGTCTGGTTTCCTGGAACCCCTGCAATGAATTGCAGACATGGTCAGTGGCTCCCTAATCTACACACCAGGTTACTGTAGATCGAACCGCTAAACATGATTCAACTATGAGTGAAAGAGATATACCTGAGTTGTTCTGGATTGGACGAGTCAGGAACTTTGGACATTGCTTCTTCCAATGCCCTCTCTGGTTACAGAGGAAACACTTGCCTTTCGGCTTTTCCCAATGTCCCTTGAGGAGCAAGTGCTTGCTGTGGCCCACGAGCTATTCCTTGAGGTGCCGGAGCAACCTTCGGAAATACTGCTTGTGAAACTTTCTTCTTCTTCTTAGCCCTAGGGTTAGAAGCAGACACCTTTTCAGCCACCATTACATTAACCGGTTTCTAAAGGAGTCCCTCAGCTACTTGAAGCTCCTTTAACAATTCGGCTAAAGAATAACTCTTTTTGTTCATATTATAATTTAGCCGAAAACTGTTAAATGAATCAGACAGCGTCATGAGCACGATATCGACCTGATTTTCCTCATCGATTACAGCTCCAAGGAACTCTAGTTCACCTAGAAGACTTATCATCTTCAGAACATGATCCCTTACAGAGGACCCTTCAACCATTTTTGTGTTCATGAGGTTTTTCATAGCAACCTGCCTGGCAGCACGATCCTGATCCCCAAACATCTCTTTGAGGTTCTCCATGATCTCAAGGGCAGAGCCCATGTTCTCATGCTGATGCTGCAACACATTAGACATGGAGTCTAATATGTAGCATTTAGCCATCTGATCGGCTTTCTGCACCTCTTATAAGGCGTGGCTTCTTCCTCAGAAGCCCCTTCTAGAGGTTCTGCAGGACATTCCTCAAGAAGCACAAATTTGTAATCCTCAGCAGTTAGCACAATATTCAAATTCCTCTCCCAATCAATATAGTTTGATCCATTGAGTTTGTTTTGATTCAAGAGAATAGATAGTGGGTTGAATGAGTTCAAAATTTTTGAACCTGAGAATCATGTAAATAAAACATATAAGGGCAATGTAAACCACCAATATTCTAACACACATAAAAATAGTATGCCACGATGGGTGGACGTCTACCATTCATTCTATAGTTAGACATGGTACCTTTGGTCCTGCAAGCCATAGCAGCGACTCCGATGGGGAGGATACTATAACTTTCATCTAAGTGTATACCATCATTTTACTTCTAAACCATTACCCCATTACATGCCTCTCAGATGGAGAGATGACACATAAACAGTAATTATTAGAAGTATCCTTAAAGGAATTTATGCCAGTGATACTGTAGTGGCTATGTTCGTTAAGAAAGTTAACTCCAAGGCTAACACACAAAACCAGCTACATCACTTATAAATCAATGATGGAGACCGCGGGATCTATAAGCACTAGACTCCCTCTCCCACTTAGTTGTTTGAACAATTTAATACAAATTAAATTTATATATCCATGTTGTCCATGATTTAACATGCAAGCATCAACAATAATCATGCACACAAATATAATCAAGCACATAAAAAAAAAATCAACCACACACAGCCCAGCTATTATGGTTGGAGCTTCTTTCAGTCGGGTTAGCAAGACCCATTTGTCGTCACTGTGGAAAACTTGACGATCTGCAATCTTTCGTCCTCTTGTATCCACTAATATTACAGTAACCCTAGTCTCCACGGATTCCGCAAATCAGTCTGTAACAGAGCACCAGAGACTTCTACAGACTTTCAATGCCACCAAGGAGCTCACACGTTCATCTAATACTGGAATAAGAGAACCTAGGGTTTACTATTACAGAAGGTTAAAAATATTTTTCATCCACAAAAAACAGCGTGGGAATCAAAACCAAATCAAAACACATACATCAAAAAGTATGACCATAATAGCAGGACACGATTCAATCTGCAAAACAGAGTTAGACATCGCAATCTTCCTACTATAACATGCATAGCCGGTTCGATTATTGGACAACATGGTTGTATAGCAGATATGCAGAGTCGAACCAGGCTCTGATACCAATTGAAGGGAGGCGAATCCCTGGACCAGTTCGATTGCATGTCTGCTATACCGATTAAAACTTGTTTCAACGTGAATGCTAGAAACCCTACTAGGCGGAATTAGGGTTCATACCTGCGTCCAAGCTATCTGATGTAGGTCTGAACACTCCGGATCTTCTCCTGTATTCTTGAAGTTCCTCCTGGATGCAAGTGTGGTCTTGCTGCTTCCAGAATCCTTCTTGGCCTCCAAACGAATTGCTCTCACTCTTGAAACCCTAGATTTCGGTGTGTATCTGAAGCATACGAATTCTGAAGGCTAAGGAAACTTATATAGGCTACGGGAGGGACCTGGAGGAGAAAATACGAATCAGGCTCCTAACTTTATTAGAACTTCTGATTCCACCCGAACCTAGCCCGAATTAAGTTAATAACAGTTAGTACCGCTAAATAACTGTTATTGCATTCCTGTCCATATTCTTAGAAAAATATTTCGAGCTCCTGTTATTAAATACTTATTATCTCCCGATGTTAAGATTACATATATCCGTCGATTAAATTAATTACTGACTAATTCATTTAATCGACCTCTTCCCAAATTCCTTGATCCTTACCACTTAACTTATTTGATATGTCCAGATTACCAAGTAATCTACCTGCAGGGTTTGACATAATCAAAACTTATAAGCTTCATCAAGGGGATATCACCAATCCCATAACCGGGACATGGATTCCTTCGATATATCAATTTACAGCATGGACTCAATAGTATCACCCAACTCATCGAGGTTATTGATTCCATAGGAATCTCACTCACTTGACTTGTCAAAGCAATAACTACTAAATACATGTGCACATTGAATATCTAAGGATTAAGAGCATAAGTAATCATAATAACCATGAGACATAGCTTGTCTTATTATGTCAGTACAAAGACAATGATCTCAACTTGGTCCTGTTCAATATACACAAAGTATACTAGCACATTGAGTTGAAACTATAGTATGAACTATATTGTTTCCTGTAGCCAAGACAGACCTACTAAAACAATGTGCTACAATCCTTCCGATGGTTTGTCTAATTCCATCTAGATTGTGAACTCACAACTTTCATTCCACAAGAACCGAAGATAAGATATTTTGTGTGTAAGCTAGACTCTACACACCAGATCTTCTACTATGTAGAACAATAGACAACTATGCACAATAATAATATAATGCAAAAAACATTGCCCAAAACCATTCTCATAAATATCAAATTCATATAATCCAATAAAAAAAGCATGGCTTTTAGAATTCAATCCAACAATGCTCTCTTCTACCCCTCCATCTCTTTCCCTCTCTCTCTCTCCTTTCCTCTCTCTCTCACTCTCTCTGTGCATCTATATGTCTCTCCCTCGAGCCCATATTGGCTTCCTCCCCTCGATCTAACTCTATTTATTTTCCTCCATTGATTTCTCTATCTCTCCCCTTTACTCCCTTGATCCGACTATATCTCTCTTGCTCTCTTGATCTATCTCTCTCGCCTTCTTTCTTGCACGGTGAACACAAATCTGAGTTTATAGATGACGATGGCTTCATATGTTTCTGGGTTTTAAAGATGCCATATGGCTTCATATGTTTATGGGTTCCTCGATGAACAAGTTGATGTTTTTGGAATGATGAAGAGTAAATAATATTTGGGTTCATGTCTTTGAAATAAAGAACAAAATCTTGGTTTATGTTGTGGATGAAGGGAAATAAATTCACAATTTAATTGAAGAAAAAAATTAAATTAAAAAAAATCTTAATTTATTTAAAAATATGTAAATATTAAAAAAAAATCATGAAAAACTGTTTTGATGAAAATTCGTTAAGTTTTAACGTCTGCCGAACATCATCGCTTTATTTTCTCGTTGCCGAGATTAACGACAAAGTTAAGCTGGTGGAAATGCCGCCATAAATTATTAACGCCGGTTTTGTCACCTTTAACGGCGTTTTCCTCTCCCGTTTTCTACAAAAAATCCTTTAGTGCACCATCCTACAAGACTTATCCACGAGAACTGTTGGAATAGATGCCCTAGAGGCAATCTAGTTTAGTATGAATTTGTATATGGCTAGAAAATTCATTTATTATTTATTGGATATTTAATATAATGAATTCCTTAGATTTACAATTGTGTTGTTTATCTTAAATATCCCTAGTCAAGTATAATGATTAATGGGACAATCATCTATAGACTAGTATGGGATTGGATTGATATGGAGATATCACGATCCAACACATAGGTGTGCATTACGGAATGTTGCACTGGATTGACCCATCTCCGAGAAGACTACATACATGTTATGTTGAGTCACAAGTGCTTCTCGCGGTGCAATGGTATTGTCATCCTTAGACTTGAAGTCACTAGATATTCTAGTTGTGGATCATTGTGATCTTGGTAGCGTTAAACGCTGCACCGTAACTGGGTAGTTATAAAGGCGTGTACTGGATACAATGAGAAGCAAGCTTAGAGATCGTAGTGGACGTAGAGAGGATTTGCCCCTCCCACATAACGGGAGCAAATATCCTAGGCCACTCGAGGGATAGTGCTTATAGAATGTCTGGCCAGACTCAAATAAATCAATATAGGATATTGATGTTATTTGCACGAATAAGGCTATTCCCATAGATCGAGAAACTATGGATTGGATATACGAGTGTGACTTGTATGTCTCGTGTCCAATCCGGATATGGAGGCAAAGGGATGAGACAATTACTTGTACAAAGGTTGTCTAGATGACTATTCTATTAGTTGGCTAGAATGGATGTTTTGCTAGAAACCGCTCCATATTAGCAAATAGTTGCTACCAACTAGATAGAACTTATGGGGTCACACGCTATATAGAGTTGAACTAGATTTGGGAATTAATTAATTGGATTAATTAATTAGAAGGATCACTTTGCAAACCCTTGCAAACTTAGTAGGGACTAATTTTCAAGGAAGGGACTAAATTGAATTCTAGTTGGACTAGAATAAGTCCTTTAGGTAGTTAACAAGGAGTTGTTGGACTATATAAAGGACCCTCCTTCCTTCCTTCCCCATAACTTATGCTCATTAGTGAACATAACAAGAGTGGGAGAGAACAAAAGGAGAGAGAGCAAGCAACAAGGAGGCCGACCTGACCCCCTTGCCGCCGCCCTCACCCCGTCGGCCAAAAAGAGGGCCGAATCCCCTCTTTTGTCTCGTTTTGCGTGATTCCTTCATCCTCTTCCTATTCCGGGCTAGCACCAAGGAGTTTGGAAGATCTAGGATCAACTCTAGGCGTGGATCAACTATAGAGAACGTGACACTATTCGCGTTTGAAGTCATCAAGGAGAACCCAAAGGTGTGTTTATGATTTCTTACCTTCACTATCGTTATGTATCTAGACTTGTGATCCTTGGAGGGTTTTGCATGGTTATTTGTTTGATTATGCTTCCGTTGCGCGATCCATGAATCAAAACCCTACAGTGGTATCAGAGCCACAGGTCATAGAGCATAGACGTAGTTTATGTGTTACATTCTTGTTTTTTTACACCTTAATTTGATTGTTTATCGCGTAAAACAAGACAAATCAAGCATGGGATGCAATTTGTCAATAATTACTCATAACAAGATCCAATTTTTGCATTGGATGCATGAATTGGTGAGTTTGAGAAATTTTAGGATCTTAGATCTAGGGTTTGGGCATCCTTGGGGAAGAAGGAGTTCTCCCAAAACAAGGAAACAACCAAACTTGGGCTCCAAGCAAGGGAGTTGTTTTGGAAACAACCCCCAAGAGGAGGTTCGACCCCCCCTAGGGACCGCCCCCCTTGCTTGCCGCCCAAGCTTGGCCGCCCTAAGGGGCCGGGCGGCCCTAACCCGCGGGCCTAGCTTGCGGGTTTTGGGCCGGGCCGGCCCTAGGGCCTTGTGGTTCACTTTAATGGGCCCGGGCAATTGGATTGTTGGGCCCATGGACCGTTTTAACCCTAGAAATCCTAAAATCAATTAAAATTGACCAAGCGCGTTAAAATTGAATTTTAACTGTTTATGTGCAAATCGCATGGTGATTGGATATGGCCTTAGGATGTGGTTTGATGTGGATGTTTAATTTTGTGGTTTGGTTTTACGGCATGCGAGCTGATCAATTAATTGTAATAATTAATTAGGGTTTTATGGCCTGCGTGCCATTTTTTTCTCAACTTGTGAGATTTATTTTATTTAGTATAGATATTAGCTACTGCTAGATAAAGTAGATTGTTAGCCAAGATTGGAGAAAAGAAGCCCAAAGCCAAAGAAGCCACAAAAAGATGGAGCATGGAGCATTCCACATAACTATGAGGGATGGACCAAAAGAACCAGACGCATGGAGATGTGTTTGCTTAGGGTTTATAGATAATTCCATTGGCTTGGAATTATCTTAGTCTAGAAAAGGCCATATCCACATCACGTTTAATTTCTGTTATGTGGTTGTTTATTTATTGTCTTATTATTTGTGTGGTTGGTGTATGGATGATGCATGCAATTAGGATAATAAGATAATTAGACAACCCGGATCTATTATTTGGAGTTGTGCCCAAACTCAAATAGATAGATTAGTTGATATTGATCAACAAAAACAAATAAAAATTGAATTTAAAATCCCTCAAATTTTAAATATTGTGTTCTTGCCTTCTCGTTATTTAAACACTCATTATCATCATTATTTATCAAGTTCGTGCGTGCCAAAGCATGGCGACTTGGTTCATAATGATGGAATGCGATGGCACGTAACAATGTGCAATTGTTTAGATAAGAGGTTGAACACAACTAGGCTATTGATTTGATTAAGAAACCTAGAGGCAATCAATTGGGATTATCCATATGGATGGATAAATAAGGAGTTATTTGCCCGATTGAACCAAGAGTTGCATATGGGATGCAATTGGAATTGTTCCTACCTAAAGTAGTCAAATTATGGGTGACTTGCCAAAGCAAGCTCATAAGGAGATGAAAGATGGATCTTGGCCCACTAGAAAATATAAGGATATTTTCCGCATTAATATCTTGAGGGTTATTAATCCGTAGAAAAATAGTGGGATCTATATTTAATAATCTAGCTATCATTAAATATAGTCAAAAATTCACAAATACTAAAACTTGCGTATTTTCCTTTTTGTAGAATTCCAAATGGCAAACAACTCATCGAGTTCACAACATTCCCTACGATCTGTCCTTGAGAAGGACAAGCTCTCTGGAACCAACTTTCTTGATTGGTACAGAAACTTGAGAATTGTTCTCAAGCAAGAGAAGAAACTGTACGCAATAGAGGAGCATGTTCCAGAAGGTCCAGAGAACCAGACACCTGCTGCCTTAAAGGCGTATCAAAAGCGTGTTGATGACGCTAATGATGCGGCCTGCCTAATGCTTTGCACCATGACTTCTGAGCTTCAGAAGCAACACGAAAACATGAATGCTGTCGATATGATCGAACATCTAAAGCAGCTCTTCCAAGAGCAGGCGAGGGTAGAGAGGTATGAGGTCTCAAAGGCACTGTTCAAATGTCATCTGGAAGAAGGTAACCCGGTGGGACCCCATGTACTCCGAATGATCGGGTACTTGAAGAATCTCGCCCGGCTTGGGTTCCCGGTCGGCCAAGAGTTGGCAACCGATCTCGTGTTGCAATCGTTTCCTGAGTATTATGGACAGTTCATTATGAACTATAACATGAACGAGATCGTTAAACCACTGCCAGATTTGCTCAACATGTTGAGGACGGCTGAACAAAGCATCAACAAGGGTAAGGGCAAGGCCATAATGATGGTGCAGAAAGGAAAGGGCAAAAGGTTTGCCTCTTCCTCCAAGGGCAAAGGCAAGTCAGTTTCCAAGTCCAAGGAACAAGCCCTTAAGCCTGTTGGTGGCATTGCCAAGGTCGTGACTAAGGGTGAGTGTCACTACTGCAGTCAGCCTGGACACTGGAGAAGGAACTGCCCAAAATATCTGGAGGACAAGAGGCTTGGAATAGTGATTCCACCACCACCAGGTATTTTTGTTGTAGATGTCAATTTAACTGTCTCTACATCATGGGTATTAGATACTGGATGTGGATCTCATATTTGTCGAAATATGCAGGATCTAAAGAGAAGTAAAAGATTGGCTAAAGGGGAGGTAGATCTACGCGTTGGGAATGGAGCAAAGGTTGCTGCGTTGGCCATAGGCGTGTGCGAGCTATCTCTGCCTTCAGGATTAGTTTTAGAATTAAATAATTGCTATTTTGTGCCTGCTATGAGCAGAAACATTATTTCTATTTCTTGTTTGGACAAGGAAGGTTTTATTATTTCAATAAAGAACAATTGTTGTTCCTTTTATTTGAATAATATTCACTATTTTAGTGCGCAATTATTTAATGGACTTTATGTCCTTGATCTAAGCAATCCTGTCTACAACATTAATACCAAGCGGATTAAAATAAATGATTTAAATCCTGCTTATTTTTGGCATTGTCGTTTAGGCCACATAAATGAGAAACGTGTATCTAGACTCCATAAGGATGGATTACTAGACTCATTTGATTTTGAATCATATGAGACATGTGAGGCTTGTTTATTGGGAAAAATGACAAAGTCCCCTTTCAATAAGAAAGGTGAGAGGACTAGTGAGCAATTGGCGCTCATACATACCGATGTGTGTGGGCCATTTGCCACGCCTGCCAGGGGTGGTTATGTCTACTTCATTACATTTACTGATGATTACAGTAGATATGGATTTGTGTACCTTATGAGGGCAAAATTCGAATCCTTTGAAGTGTTCAAAGAATTCAAGAATGAAGTAGAGAAGCAACTTGGCAAAAGTATCAAGGCTCTACGATCGGATCGTGGAGGAGAATACTTGAGCCAAGAGTTTGACGACTATCTTAGAGAGTGTGGGATCGTGTCCCAACTCACTCCACCCGGAACGCCACAATGGAATGGCGTGTCCGAGAGGAGGAATCGAACCCTATTGAATATGGTTCGGTCTATGATGTGTCAAACCGATCTTCCATTGTCATTTTGGGGCTACGCTCTATTAAGTGCAGCTTTCACCATTAACCGTGTTCCATCTAAATCAGTCATGAAGACACCATATGAGATGTGGAGTGGGAGGCGTCCCACACTGTCGTTCATGAGGATTTGGGGCTGCGATGTCTATGTAAAACGTTTACAATCAGACAAGCTAGGGCCTAAATCGGATAAGTGTAAATTTGTGGGGTACCCTAAGGAAACTAAGGGATACTATTTCTACAATCCAACCGAGAACAAAGTGTTTGTTGCTCGGACCGGCGTGTTTCTAGAAAGAGAGTTTGTCTCTAAAGAAGCAAGTGGGAGGAATGTAGAACTTGAAGAAGTTCAAGAACCAAAAATCACTGAACCGATTATGGAACAAGAACAGGAATCACAAGCAGTTGTGGAGCCACCTGTTCAGGTAACACAAGAGCTTCGTAGATCTAGTAGAGTGCGCCAGGAACCCGAGAGGTATGGACTTCTCGTAACTGATTCCGGTGACACGATGCTCATAGATGATCAGCCTACTACCTATGAGGAGGCCATGAGTGGCCCAGACTCTCAGAAGTGGCTGGAAGCCATGAGATCCGAGATGGAATCCATGTATACCAACAAAGTATGGACTTTGGTGGAACCACCCGATGGGGCGCGACCCATAGGGTGCAAGTGGGTCTTCAAGAAGAAGATCGACATGGATGGTAATGTGATTACCTATAAGGGCCGATTGGTGGCTAAAGGATTCAGACAGATTCATGGTATTGACTATGATGAAACCTTTTCACCAGTCGCTATGACCAAATCCATCCGAATCCTACTTGCAATTGCAGCATACTACGACTATGAGATTTGGCAGATGGATGTCAAAACAGCATTCCTTTATGGGAATCTCCTCGAGGACGTGTATATGACACAGCCGGAGGGTTTTGAGGATCCAAAGCAAGCCAACAAAGTCTGTAAGCTGCAACGATCCATTTATGGATTGAAGCAAGCTTCTAGGAGTTGGAATCGACGTTTCGATGAAGTGGTCAAAGAGTTTGGCTTCATCAGAAACGAAGATGAGTCTTGTGTCTACAAGAAGGTTAGTGGGAGCTCTGTAGCTTTTCTGGTCTTGTATGTGGATGACATACTTCTCATTGGAAATGACATTCCTATGCTGCAATCTGTGAAAGATAGGCTAGGAAAGTGTTTCTCAATGAAGGACTTAGGGGAAGCAGCCTATATACTCGGTATAAAGATCTATAGAGATAGATCTAAGAGGTTGCTAGGCCTAAGTCAAAGTACATATATCGACAAGGTGTTGAAACGGTTCAACATGCAAGATTCCAAGAAGGGATTCTTGCCCATGTCACATGGAATCACTCTTTCGAAGAGTGGTTGTCCTTCCAATGAGATTGAGAAGGAACGCATGAGTAGGATTCCCTATGCCTCGGCCATAGGATCTATCATGTACGCCATGTTATGTACTAGACCAGATGTGTCATATGCCTTGAGTATGACAAGCAGATACCAATCCAATCCGGGTGAGAGTCACTGGATTGCCGTCAAGAACATCCTAAAGTACTTGAGAAGAACTAAGGATGTTTTCTTGATATTTGGCGGTGAGGAAGAGTTGTGTGTAAGGGGTTACACTGATGCAAGCTTCCAAACTGACAGAGATGACTTTATATCACAATCGGGATATGTGTTTTGCCTGAATGGAGCAGCGGTGAGCTGGAAGAGTTCCAAGCAAGAGACGGTAGCTGATTCTACAACAGAGGCTGAGTACATTGCTGCAAATGGCGCAGCAAAGGAGGCTGTTTGGATCATAAAGTTTGTTTCTGAACTTGGTGTGGTCCCTAGCATTGCGGATCCAGTGGAGTTGTTCTGTGACAACACTGGGGCGATCGCGCAATCAAAGGAACCAAGATCGCACCAGAAGTCCAAGCATGTGCTCAGGAAGTTTCATCTGATTCGAGATATTATCGATAGAGGAGACGTTCGGATATGCAAGATTCCTACAGATGATAATCAGTCAGACCCGCTTACGAAGCCTCTCACGCAGTGGAAGCATGAAGGGCACACTAGGAGTATGGGCATACGAGATGCGCCAGATTGGCTCTAGTGCAAGTGGGAGACTGTTGGAATAGATGCCCTAGAGGCAATCTAGTTTAGTATGAATTTGTATATGGCTAGAAAATTCATTTATTATTTATTGGATATTTAATATAATGAAGTCCTTAGATTTACAATTGTGTTGTTTATCTTAAATATCCCTAGTCAAGTATAATGATTAATGGGACAATCATCTATAGACTAGTATGGGGTTGGATTGATATGGAGATATCACGATCCAACACATAGGTGTGCATTACGGAATGTTGCACTGGATTGACCCATCTCCGAGAAGGCTACGTACATGTTATGTTGAGTCACAAGTGCTTCTCGCAGTGCAATGGTATTGTCATCCTTAGACTTGAAGTCACTAGATATTCTAGTTGTGGATCATTGTGATCTTGGTAGCGTTAAACGCTGCACCGTAACTGGGTAGTTATAAAGGCGTGTACTGGATACAATGAGAAGCAAGCTTAGAGATCGTAGTGGACGTAGAGAGGATTTGCCCCTCCCACATAACGGGAGCAAATATCCTAGGCCACTCGAGGGATAGTGCTTATATAATGTCTGGCCAGACTCAAATAAATCAATATAGGATATTGATGTTATTTGCACGAATAAGGCTATTCCCATAGATCGAGAAACTATGGATTGGATATACGAGTGTGACTTGTATGTCTCGTGTCCAATCCGGATATGGAGGCAAAGGGATGAGACAATTACTTGTACAAAGGTTGTCTAGATGACTATTCTATTAGTTGGCTAGAATGGATGTTTTGCTAGAAACCGCTCCATATTAGCAAATAGTTGCTACTAACTAGATAGAACCTATGGGGTCACACGCTATATAGAGTTGAACTAGATTTGGGAATTAATTAATTGGATTAATTAATTAGAAGGATCACTTTGCAAACCCTTGCAAACTTAGTAGGGACTAATTTTCAAGGAAGGGACTAAATTGAATTCTAGTTGGACTAGAATAAGTCCTTTAGGTAGTTAACAAGGAGTTGTTGGACTATATAAAGGACCCTCCTTCCTTCCTTCCCCATAACTTATGCTCATTAGTGAACATAACAAGAGTGGGAGAGAACAAAAGGAGAGAGAGCAAGCAACAAAGAGGCCGACCCGACCCCCTTGCCGCCGCCCTCACCCCGTCGGCCAAAAAGAGGGCTGAAGCCCCTCTTTTGTCTCGTTTTGCATGATTCCTTCATCCTCTTCCTATTCCGGGCTAGCACCAAGGAGTTTGGAAGATCTAGGATCAACTCTAGGCGTGGATCAACTATAGAGAACGTGACACTATTCGCGTTTGAAGTCATCAAGGAGAACCCAAAGGTGTGTTTATGATTTCTTACCTTCACTATCGTTATGCATCTAGACTTGTGATCCTTGGAGGGTTTTGCATGGTTATTTGTTTGATTATGCTTCCGTTGCGCGATCCATGAATCAAAACCCTACAAGAACCACTGTACTGGTCTATCACCACACATACACTTATGATGCACCTTCAGACATTGGTTAACCATCTCTGTCAGACCATATGTTTGCGGTGGTAGGCAGTGCTATAATGCAACTTAGTTCCCATAAGAGTGAACAAGGAGTTCCAGAAGTGACTAAGAAAAAATGGGGTCTCTATCTGACACTATGCTTTCTGGTAAACCATGTAGTTTAAAAACACAGTCATAGAACTCTTGAGCCACTTACACTATGTTTGGATTACAAGGTTTGGTGAGAAAAGAAAATAATTTGTGAGAAAATGATTTCCCATTTGCTTTGGATAAGATATTATGTAAAAATCCATGAGAATACGTGAGAAAATAAATCTCGCATAATCTAAATTTTCTATCTCACCAAAAGTGATGAGATTTGGTGAGAAAAGAAACATGAAGAGAGCAAATATTTGGGCAGTGACTGAATTATCCATCAAAACATAAAACATTTCCTTATTCTAATTTTAGTAAAGGTTATTTTGGTAAAAACTTTTAAAATATTTTCTTTTCCTTTCTATTAATATGTTAAACCAAACATGAGAGACGGGAAATGTAATATCTTCTTATCATTTCTCAATGAAGTAATCCAAACAAACATGTGAGGATACTTATATCATTTCTCATCATTTCTTTCTCACACAAATTAAGTTTTTTTATCATTTATTTTCTCACTTAATTCCCAAACATATTGTAAGAGTACAATATAAGGATGTGTCCCGGAGCGGAAGTAACCAAATTTGGAATTCCTATCAGTGACCACAAGAATGGTAGTTTCCTTGACATTTTGACAATCTTTCTATGAAATCCATGGCGATGTGTGTCAATGGTTTATCTATTAGTGCCAAGAGCTTAAGTAGACCTGGATATGGTTAGTTTTCATGCTTTATTCTTTGGCAAGTGTCACTGTCATGTACCCACTCTTTGAATTATTGTTTCAAATGTGACAAAACAGCCCCCAATCTTTTGTAAATGCCAGTAACGCCTTAGTGGCCTCCAACCATTGTCTCATGCATCTTTTGTATAATAGCTTTTTTGAGCTCTCCTTTTTGTCCAATGTAGATTAGGTGTCCTTTTTTATTAACTCATCTTGTAACTTGTGTGGTAACTGTGTTTTGTGGTCAATAGGTATCTGTTGCAACATATCTTGAGCTCATGTGTCCTCCTCATAGATGTTCTTCACTTCTTGCATCCATTTTGGAGTAATTGTGGAAATAGGACAACACTCACCCTTCTTAATAACCTCATCTTTCGGTACTTTTATGGACAGTGGATCAACCACATTGTTTTCCTTTCCCTTCTTGTATAATATGACATTCCATGCCCATCAATTTTCTGACTCATTTTTTGTTGAATTGAAGTGGTAACTCTCTACTCTAGTAAATGCTTGAGACTCTGGTGATCTACTTTGAGGTGAACATGTTGCCTTCTAGGTAATTTCTCCATTTCCCCACAGCATGTACAATAGCCAACATTTCTTTCTCATAAGTAGATAAGCCAAGATATTTTGTTGCTAAATATTTGCTTAAAGATGATAGAGGCCTTCTCTCCTACTTCAAAATAGCTCCAATCCCGTGTTAGAAGACATCTGCCTCAATAATAGAAGGTTTGGAGAAATTGATAAGAGCTAGGAAAGGGGTAGTACATATAGCCTCCTTCAATGCATTGAAAGCAATGGTGGCTTGTAGGGTCCGGCAGAATTGACCCTTCTAGAGAAAGTTATTTAGGGGTCTTGCTATTTGTCCATAACCCCTGACAAACCTTCTGTAATAGCCTGTCAACCCTAAGAAACCTATCAATTCTTTGATTGTCTTAGGTGTTGGCCAATTTCTTCATAGCTCTAATCTTGGATTCATCTGTTCTAACTCCCTCACCATAAATGATATAGCCTAAATATTCCAAACTTGTGGTAGCAAATGTGAATTTTCTCATTTTGACATAGAGATGATGAGTCGGCAACAATTGAAAAGTTACCTCTAGGTGGTGGATATTTTGTTCTAAATTAGGGTTGTAGACAAGGATGTCATCAAAAAATACTAAAATTAATTTCCTCGACTGCGCTTTGAAGACCTCATTCATCAAGTTCTGAAAAGTGGCAGGAGCATTCGTCAAGCCAAAGGGCATAACAGTAAATTCATAATGCCGTTGGTGTTTTCTAAATGCAGTCTTCGACTTTTTCTCATTTTCCATCATCCCTTGATTTGTAGTCAGCTCTTATATGAATTTCAGAGAATAAAGTGGAACTTTGCAATTCATCTAGAAGGTTCCTCAATAACACGGATAGGAAATTTATTTTTGGCAGTCATAGCATTCAAACCTCAGTGCCGGCCTTCTTCTTTTTTTTTTTTTTTTTTTTTGAACACGCCATCCTTCTTCTTGATAAGAAGAACATGTAAGGAGAATGGGCTAGCACTGGGTTGGATCACACCACTTTGGAATATTTCTTCCACAAATCTTTCAATGTCGTTTTTCCAGTAAATGTGGGTATTTGTATGTGTAAGTTCAGCATGTTTCAAAGGCTTGAACGGCATTGTTTCAAGGCCTTGAAACAGCTTTCAAAGGTTTGAAAATATATTGCATGTATGTGGCATGAACTTAGGGGGAACTTTTCACTCTAATATGATCCCTGATCTCCTGTGCTTGATCATGACCTACACTACTAAATTTTCTGTAAAAAACGGCATGTACAAACCGCCGTTAAAAGATAAAAAACTGCCGTTAAAAGTTTAAACGGCGGAGTAAACGGCGGTTTTCTCCTCGCCGTTGATCTTGGCATCGGGAATAATAACCGACGATTTTCCCTGCCGTTAAAATAAACGGCGTTTGATGAAAACCGTCGTTAATTTAACGGCATATGACCAAAAACCGTCGTTTTATTAATATTTTTATTTTTTTTTATTTTTTTTGGAACTTAAATTTTTATTTATTTTTTCTAGCACAATAATTTTCATTTATGTTTTTATACAGTAACTAATTTTCTCTATTTCAAGAAGGAAAAAAAATTGTCAATGTGTTCATCAACCACAAAATCAGATAATCCTTATCCAAAATCAATCCTTTTAAATCGAATCACCCACAATAGATGTTCATTCCCCAGATTCAACCTTTTAGATAGAATATTATCTATCCAGATTCAACCTTTTTATCTACCCAGATTCAACCTTTCTTATCACCCAGATTCAGAATAGATTGTTCATCACTCGATTCAGTAGATCGACGAGGATAGAGTTCGATGGAGAGAAGATAGAGATGGAGAAACAAAGAACAAACAAAATAGAGAAAGAGAACAAACAGAGAAACTGAGAAAGAGGCAGAGAGGTCGCAGAAAGAAAGAGGGAGAGAGAACCGAGAACAAACAGAGAAAGAAACAGAACAGAGAGGAAGATACATAGAGAGAGGGAGAGAGACGATGGAATCAGAAACAGATAGAGAAAGAGATACAATAACAGCCACCATTGACGAGGATAGAGAGGAAGATAATTGAAGAAGACACAGAGATGGAGGAAGAGAAATAGAGTGGCAGATTACCTCTCCGACCACCATCAGCGTAACGGCCACCATTGACGAGGAAGAGAGGGGGAGAGACGAGGAAGAGAGGGGAGAGCGGGGTGGGAGGCGGATCTGAAATGAGAGGGGAGATGAGAGTGGTAGGTGGTTATAAAGATAGGGTTTACATTCAATGGTTGTGATTCGGTTTGAGTGGACGGCTAAGATTAAAGGAAAATTAATTTTAATTTATTTACACTAAAGGGCGATTTCCATGGTAGCGTCCCTTAAGTACCAGAATAAAGGACGGAAAGTTTAATGCGTCGCATATTTATACGACGGTTTTTAAAATCCGCCGTTAATTTTCGCATTTACGGCTGATTATGGTAAACCGTCGTTAATTTGAACTAAAATACGACGGTTAATTTAAAACCGTCGTTAAATTGACCCCTAATACGGCGGTTTCTTACAATCCGCCGTGAAATTTCATATTTACGACGGTCTACTTATAACAGCCGTTAAAGAACACATTTAAACGGCGGTTTGTCTTTACAACCGGCGGGAAAGAACACATTTCTAGTAGTGCTATTTGATGATGAAAGACAAACCGTTATGTTACTCAAAACTGTTACTAATCTCTTTATTTGACTTAGTTTTTGCAGGGTTATTTAGTTACCTGTTTAGCAAAAACTATTTCCTAATATGTGTGTTTGCAGGAAAGGAAATAGAGTTGTCAAATTGATTATGTGCTTATGCAATCTTGCCTTTACTTTCCTAACAATCTCAGATAGAAGATCAAGTCACTACCCTTGAAGATACTGAGCAATTAGCCATTGGGAAGAGCTGCTAGAGAAGTCAAGATATGCTGCTTGATTTTAGCAAAATCTATTCCAGAAGATCCTAAAAATCTGCATTTCAATTAGCAGCACAAGAGGAATAATTGCTGAGAGAATTCGAAGAGAAAAATTACAGAGACACTCAAAGACTCTCAAGGATTGACAAGCAACACATAAGGAGATTCATTTCACTAAATTCAATCATCAGAAGATCACTGCATACTAACTGCTTCACTAGTTCTCAGTGTTCCTCTTTCTGTACTTAATTTTGTATATCATTTTGGTAATACTTCTCTTATCTTATTCTCATCAGTTGTTCAAGTGAACAATATAGAATTCTTGATAAAAAAATCAGCTAGAGCAAGTAATAGATAGGTTAGTGAGAACCACAGGTTCTAACAGAGTAAAGGAAACCTATGTGCTTGAGATCCAGGGCTTAGCTTTTGATTAATAAGAATTGATTTGAAATTCCTGCAGGGATTAAGTCCCTGAGGTAGAGATGTAGGTCCAAGTGGACTGATCTCTATAAATCCTCGTGTCTCTAGCACTTTACTTTCTGTTCTATACTTGTCTTATTTACTGCTCAAAACATGTTTTCAGTTGAAGGACTTGAAGTCTATTTCAAGGCCTTGAAAACTATCAGCAAACTTTCTACTATTTGTTTTGGTTCCAAGGAATTGAAACTCATTTCAGGGCCTTGAAATACACACTTCTTTCTATAAATTTCTTTGAAACACTCTTTTGGTAAAACTTGTCATACTCTATTCAACCCCCCTCCCTTCGAGAGTATTGATACTGTATTGCTGCCTACATTACTGTCTTTCAATCGGTACCAGAGCTTGTATCACTGCATATATCTAACTATCTTGTGATCATGATTACTGTATGTGATGGTGGTTTCTCTAAGGGAAGAGCTGCTAATAGACCTCCTTTGCTCTGTGGTGACAACTTTGTGCACTAGAAAGCTTTGATGAAAATGTTCATCATTGATCAAGATATTGAGTTGTGGAATATCATAAAGAATGGTCCTCATACATTCTACACAGAGAAAAATGGTATTATAACTCCCAAAATTGAAAATTCACTTTTGCTCTTGAGTTACAACAATTTTCTAAAAATTATAGAGTTATGAATATCTTATATTGTGCTTTGAGTGAAGATGAATATAACAGGATTTCAGGATGCAAAACTGCTAAGGAAATATGGGACAAACTGGTGGTGACCTTTGAAGGAACCATCCAAGTCAAGTAGACAAAGATCAATATATTCCTTATACAGTATGAACACTTTAAAATGAATTGATATGAGTCCATCAAAGACATGTTCAAGAGGCTTACTGATATTTTCAACAATCTGGATTCATTAGGGAAATCCTACTCCAATGAATAAAAAGTTACAAAGATCTTGAGAAGTCTTTCTAAAGCCAAATGGGAACCAAATACTACTGCCATTGAAGAAGCTCAAGATCTATCATGCCTTTAACTTGATGACTTGCAGGGAAAGCTGCTTACACATGAGATCTCCATGAATGAAGTTGATGGAGAACGGCCAGAAAGTGTCAAGAACTTAGCTCTCAAGGCTAGGGAGAGTGAACCATCTCAAAGCCTTGAAAATGAAGAAGATGATGATGAAGATCCCTTTGCTCTTTTTCCAAAACCTTGACTACAATTCTCAAGATGAAAAAGAACTTTGGAAACAAAGACTTCAGCAGGAATAAACAAAAATCCTCCAGTAACAGAGACTACAAAGGTAAATCTTCCTCTCATGGTAATAAGCCTAAAGTAATGAATTACTTTAAGTTTGGTGATGAAGGATATTTGATTAGAGACTGTCCACACAAGAAAAGCAAACACTTTTAGAAGAAATACCATGAAATAAGGAAGAAGACTATGATAGATTCTTGGCGTGATTCAGACTCTTCAAGTGATTCTGAATCTGAGGCAGAACAAGCCAACCTCTGCCTTATGGCCAAGCATGATGAAAGTTCTGAAATGAACATTGAGGTCATGGTAAACTCTTTGATTTCAAAACCAACTAATGTCCTCTCTGATTATATTAGAACAATGCTTTTAAATGAAGAAGACTATCTAAAAGAAATCGGGACTTTGAAAGAAAAGGTTCATGAGAAAGTAAAGGAGAATTTGCATCTTGTTTGTCAAAATTAGAATCTTGAAATTTCTTAAAAAAATATGACAGAGATTTCAAAGCCTTGGAAACTAGTTTCAAAGCCTTGAAAACTCAAGTCAAGGAAGTAGTCACTGAGAACTCTCTGTCGAGTGATAATATTGTTGCTCTAGGACATCAGTTTGATGATTTAGAGGAGAAAATGACTACTCTAGCTAAGAAACTTCAAGACTCTAAGGTTATTATGACCAAGCTTGCTGG
Organism: Linanthus parryae; assembly: GCA_023055425.1. NCBI lineage: Eukaryota > Viridiplantae > Streptophyta > Magnoliopsida > Ericales > Polemoniaceae > Linanthus > Linanthus parryae. Next base: position 94,470,585 of record JALGPY010000005.1, on the reverse strand, counting down.
CTCAAGACACAATTTAAACCTAATTCTTGGAGCAAGCTTAAAGTATGTTCACAAAACTGGTATTGGTTACAATCCCAATTTTCCCAGAGAAAACATTACCAGATTTGTGAAGGCTGGTAGCAGAACTTCACCTAAGTGCCATTACTTCAAAAAAATTGTTCATGTCGAGATGACTTGTCCCTTTAGAAGCAGAGACCCTCACATAATGATGAACACTTTTCCATTTTAACTCAAGGGACAAGTTAAACATATTTGGGTTCCTAAATTGGTTACACCACTTAACATGGTTGACCCTGAATATGAATCTAAATTCCACATTTGGTCTAACAGCTGGGTAAAGCAGTGAATGGTGTTCGCAGGATGCCACCAAGAGAAAAGAACATAAATGGATCATGGATAGTGGTTGCTCCAGACACATGAGTGGGGAGAGTTCCTTATTTTCTGAATTGAAGGAACATGCCAAAAGAACAATCACACTTGGTGACAAAGGCAAATAAAACATCATTGGTATTGTAAATGTTGGTAACAGCTCTGAAAATTCTATCTCAGATGTATATCTAGTAATTGGTCTTAAGTTTAATTTGCTTAGTGTATCACATTTATGTGACAAAGGTAATAAGGTCATCTTTGATAAGGAGAAATGTGTGGTGCAAGATGAAAAATCAGGAAATTGCATTCTCACTACTCCCAGATCAAATAATGTTTATTTTCTTAGTACTAACAAAGTTGCAGGAGAAAGTTTGAAGTGCCTCAAGGCCTTGAAAGAGGATTCAAAGCTTTGGCATAGGAAGCTTGGACACATTAGCTTGCACACATTGAACAAATTAGTTTCTAAATACCTGGTAAGTGGTCTACCTTCTATCAAGTTCAAGGATGAAGAGGTATGCAAAGCATGTTCTCGAGGTTAACAGACAAGAATTTCATTCAAGCCAAAGAACTTTGTAAGTACTTCTAGACCCATTGAATTACTTCATATGGATCTTTGTGGTCCTATGAGAATTCCAACTCCAAAGGGTAAAAAATGTAAGCTAGTTATTGTAGATGATTTCTCTAGATTTACTTGGGTAATGTTTCTTAGAGATAAATCTAAAGCTCTAACTGAATTTTCAAAGTTTTGTAATGAGATTCAAATCTTAAAAAACCTGCCTATTGCCTCTACCAGAAGTGATCATGGCAGAGAATTTTATCAACTTGAGTTAGATTTATTTTGTGCTAAGTATGGCATCTCTCACAACTTTTATGCTCCAAGAACTCCTCAACAGAATGGTGTTGTTGAAAGAAAGAACATGACTCTTGAAGACATGTCCAGGACAATACTTCTGGAGAACAAGTTGCCAAAATCTTTTTGGGCAGAAGCTGTAAACGCTGCCAACTATATACTTAACAGGTGTTCAATTAGGCATATCTTGAAGAAGACCTCTTATGATATTTTCAAAGGAAGAAAGTCAAACATCTCTTATTTCAAACATTTGGCTGCACTTGCTTTGTTCACAACAATGGTAAGGAAAATCTTGGTAAGTTTCATGCCAGAAGTGATGAAGGTATCTTTCTTGCTTATTCACTGACTAGCAAAGCACATAGAATTTATATAAGAGAAACAAGATTGTTGAAGAAAGTATACATGTAATTTTTTATGAAAGCTATGATGGTTCTTTGAGTGAAAGCTTTCCAGACTTGAATTTGAACAAGCATGAGTCAGAGGATGAAGCAAAGCCTTCAAATTTCTCCAAGGAAAACTTGCAGAAAACAGAAGGAATTTTCAAGGCCTTGAAAGTGGGTCTCAAAGACTTGAAAAGAACATCAAGAAAATCAGAGTGGACAAGCCACTTCCTTAAGTTCTCAAAGACTTGAAAAGCTTCCGGGAGAACCTGAACCACGGACACCAAGGAAGAGATTCAAATATCTTTCATCTCATCCAGTTGATAACATTATATATGATCCATCCAGTGGTACACAGACAAGATCTCGATTGAAGAACTTGTGTTCTTTTTAATACTTTTGTTTCTATTGTAGAACCCAAGAATGTGAAGGAAGCATTACGAGAAGCAGACTGGATAATGGCAATGCAAAGTGAACTCAATGAATTTGAGAGGAACAAGGTTTGAAATCTGGTTCCTCCACCTAAAGAACAGTCTGTCATTGGCACAAGGTGGGTATTCAGAAAAAAATTAGATGATAATGGCAAGGTAATCAGAAACAAAGCAAGACTAGTAGCTCAAGGCTACAACTAGGAAGAATGTATTGATTATGAGGAGAATTTAGCTCCTGTTGCAAGGTTAAAAGCAATGAGAATGTTACTTGAAAATGCATCTTACAAGAATATTAAACTCTTTCAAATGTATGTCAAATGTGCATTTCAAATGGATGTCAAACCTTTTGGCTGCACTTGCTATGTTTCTCAACCTCCTGGTTTTGAAAATGATGAGTTTCCAAATCATGTCTATAAACTTGATAAAGGTCTTTATGATTTGAAACCAGCTCCAAGGGCTTGGTATGAACACTGTCAAAGTTTATACTTGAAAATGACTTCAAAAGAGGATTAGTAGATAAACCCTTTTCGTAAAGAATCATGAGAAAGACACTCTAGTAGTTCAAGTTTATGTTGATGGAATTCTGTTTGGAGCTACTAATGATTATCTTTGCAAAGATTTCTCAAGCCTTACGAGCAGGGAATTTGAGATGAGCTTGATGGGAGAGTTGAATTTCTTTCTTGTACTTCATGTACATCAGATGAAGAAATGAATCTTTCTGCATCAAAACAAGTACACCAAGGACTTGATAAACAAGTATAATATGTCTCAGTACAAGGTGGATAAAACTCCTATGAGCTCTACACTGTCCTTACACAACGATCAAATTAGTAAGAGTGGAAATCAGAAAGAGTATAGAGGTATGATTGGTTCATTGCTATATCTCACTGCAAGTTGATCAGACGTCATGTTTAGTGTTTGTATGTGTGCTAGATTTCAAACTGATCCTAAAGAATCACACTTGGTTGTTGTCAAAAGAATTTTTAGATATCTCAGTGGTACCAAAGACTTAGGGCTTTGGTATCCTAAACAATCAAATTTCTCTTTGTGTGGCTATACAGATGCTGACTTTGTAGGATACAAATTTGGCAAAAATATCACTTCAGGGTGTTGCAATTTCTTGGATCATCCCTGATCAGCTGGCATTCATAGAAGCAAAACTCAGTAACTTTATCAATAGCAGAGGCTGAATACATAGCAGCTGGAGCTTGCTGCTCACAAGTGTTGTGTATAGCTCATCAAATGAGATACCTTGGATTTAATTTCAAATATATACCTATAAAATATAACAACATCAGTGCTATATCAATTACAAAGAATCCAGTTCAGCACTCAAGGACCAAACACATAGATGTTAGAAATCATTTTCACCAGAGATCATGCTGAGAAAGGTGATGTTACTCTTGAATTTGTGTCTACTGACATGCAATTGGGAGATATCTTCATTAAACCACTTCCATATTAATGATTATCAGCCATGAGATTAGAACTGGGCATGCTAAATAAGGAAGCTTTGGTCTAGGGGGAGTTTCAAGTAAGTATTATATGTTTCAAAGTTTTGAAACAATTTTCAAAGACTTGAAAATCTGTTCAAAGCCTTGATTTTATTTGCTTCAGCAGTATAGCTTTTCAAGGCCTTGGAAGTCTTTCCAAAGCCTTGAAAATAAGCATGTATGCTAAGTAGTCAATAAACTGGATCTTCAATGTTGGGTATTATCTCTGTAGATAATTTCTCAATATTAGTTATACCTTTTTAAAATATTTTATTTTCAAATTAGTAATATAGTATATCCTTTCCCACATCACAAACAAATTTAAAATTCATTGAAATTACACTTCTTATGGAAATATTTTGTTTCCTTTCAAACTCAGACTCTTCAGTATTTATCTTCTCCTTTATCTTTCTCTCTTTCTCTCTCTCCCTCTCTCTCGTTTCACTTATGCCTCTCTATTCCAATACCCTCAAACTCCAATGAGCTCAAGAAGAACGCGCTGAAAGAAATAAGATGGCTGGAGGTCCTAAGAAAGGTTCTTAAAAGAAGAGAAAGACTGCTGAAGAAGAGGTTCAAACCCTAAGTGATGAATCCAGCTCCAGAACTCCAAATGTAGAAAGGGCTCCTTCTCCTCAAAAGAAGAAGAATAAGATGGATCATACTCCAACTTCTAGCAAGAAGAAGAAGAAGACAGATCCATCTGCTCCTGAGAAAAATCAAGAGGAACAGATTGCTAACCATAAGAAGGTGAAGAAAAAGAAGCCTACAAAAGTTGACAAAGGAAAAAGGAAGACACAAATGAAGAGCCAAAGAAGGAAACTGGAAAGGAGCTACATATCTATTCTGAGAATCACACATCTCCTGGTAAGAAATCTAGTATTTCTAGCAAATGGTATGTCAGTAATGTTGCAAGAGGAATGTGGTTAGATGGATTTGGTTCTAGACCTATAGCCTACTGTAGCATGATTAGGGTCAAACATGTTGAATAGCGTGAATCTAGAGTGCATTAAAAGGTCGAAGAAAAGTTCACTTTGGAAAATTCTAAATCCTCCAGAAGTTGCCTACCCTAGGCTCACTAGGTTCTTTTATCTGAACATGAAGAAAATGAAGAATTAAACTTGGTGATTACATATAAAGTGGCTGGTGTAGACATGTAGTTAGATCATTCTGAATTTGCCAATGTTTTAGTCTGTCCCAAGAGGTATAACATAGACAACTACCCCAAAAATAAAGAAGCCTTGAAGCTGGCTAGAGAAGAGTACTTTTTTCCGAATGCTGCTACCTCCTCAAAGCAATTAACACACTCTCTGCTAAATGTTAAATCCAAAATTATATTTACCATCTTGATGAGGTGTGTGGTACCTAAGTATAATTCAAAAGAGTTGTTGTTTGACATGGTGTTGTACTTGATCTATTTGATTATGCATGGGTATGAGATTGACCTTCTATTGTGATGGAACACATGCCTTATTCCAGACTAACGAAAGAAAGCACCCTTTGCCTTATGCCAACATGTTGTCACTTTTCTTCCAGCACCTTGAAATTCCAGATGACAGAGAAGAGACTATTACCACTGGTTTTGGTATGTTTGATGAGAAAGCTTTTCAAAGGATTGGAATCATGAAAACCAGTGAGGGAGCTTGGAAGTTATACTCTGACTTGTATGTAGAAGAGCTGCAATCCAAGAAACTTCCAAACCCAAAGCATTAACCTCTACTTGAAACCTACCCTCCCAGTATCAAGACCTTTCCATGGTGCTTCAAAGGCTCGATATCCTAGAGAATGATATTGACGAGTTGAAGCCAAGTCAGCATGAGTTTGGGACTGAGTTAAAACAAGTGAGGTACATGCTTGAGAGTATTTTCAAGAGCATAAATTTGATCCATGGAGAAGAATAAGTTTCACAAGCTACAGAAGGATCAAAGAAGGCTGGATCGACGAAGGACTTATTCAGTGAGCATACTACTCAAGATGAGGCTGCAGGGGTAAAGGAAACTAGTAAATAGGTTACTCAAGAACAAGGTGATGAAGAACAGGAACAAGGGAGTGAAGACAGTATAGACTCAGGAATGTTGATCAGGATCTCAAGAAGAACAAGAAGAAAGCAAACATTCCAGAGATAGTCACTACTGTTCCTCAGGAAGAAGAACAACAGGAAGATAAGGAAGATAAATAATACAATGGAGAAGAGGATGCTCAGCCAAAGGGAGATGGAGATCCAACACCCTTATTCTAGCCTCTTCTTTCTTCTTTTCAAGGCCTTGAATCTCTCTTCAAAGTCTTGAAAATTATATATTTCAAAACAATTTTTTTAAAGCTTTTAAAACCTTTGATCCGACATTTTCTCATTCTTTTTTGATGAAAGTCAAAAGGGGGGGATTTAAGTGTTTATTTATGGTACTTTTGTTGGTTTAGAGATATAGTTTAGATCAGTAGGATGTATTTTGTTGATTAACTGCTTAATAAGTTAGATTATTCTATTTAATTTTGTTTCAGTTTATTATCTATGAATATCATGACTGTTCTGCTATGCTCTAATGTTTGATTTTTGCAGAAGAACTAGTTCTGAACAGAATAGTAGTTTTGTCTTTCATCAGGGTGGAAATTGTAAGTTCAGCATGTTTCAAAGGCTTGAAACTGCTATTTCAAGGCCTTGAAACGTTTCAAGGCCTTGAAACAACTTTCAAAGGTTTGAAAATATACTGCATGTATGTGGCATGAACTTAGGGGGAGCTTTTCATTATAATCTGATCCCTGATCTCCTGTGCTTGATCATGGCCTATTTGATGATGAAAGACAAAACATTATGTTACAAAATTATTGCTAGTCTCTTTATTCGACTTAGTATTTGCAGGGTTATTTAGTTACCTATTTTGCAGGAACTATTTCCTAATATATGTGTTTGCAGGAAAGGAAATAGAGTTGTCAAATTGATTATGTGCTTGTGCAATCTTCCCTAAACTTCCCTAACACTCTCAGATAGAAGATCAAGTCAGTATCCTAGAAGATATTGAGCAACTAGCCGTTGAGAAGAGATGTTATAGGTCAAGATATGATGCTTGAGTTTAGGAAAATCTATTCCAGGAGATCCTACAAATATGCATTTCAAATTAGCAGCATAAGAGGGGGAATTGCTAAGAGAATTCGAAGAGAACAATTACACAGACACTCAAACACTCTCAAGGATTGACAAGAAACACACACGGAGATTCCTTTCACTCAATCCAATCATCATAAGATCACTGCATACTCACTGCTTTACTAGTTCTCAGTGTTCTTCTTTCTATACTTAATTTGTATATCATTTTGATAATACTTCTCTTATCTTATTATCGTGAGTTGTTCAAGTGAACAATAGAGAATTCTTGTTGAATCAGTTAGCTAGAGCAAGTAGTAGATGGGTTAGTGAGAACCACAAGCTTTAACAGAGTATGGGAAATCTCTGTGCTTGAGATCTAGGGCTTAGCTTTTGATTAATAAGAATTGAGTTGAAAATCCTGCAGGGATTAAGTCCTGAGGTAGAGACATAGGTCCAAGTGGACTAAACTCTATAAATTCTTGTGTCTCTAGAACTTTACTTTCTGTTCTATACTTATCTTATTTAAAACAGATTTTCAATTCAAGGACTTAAAATCCATTTCAAGGCCTTGAAAACTATCAGCAAACTTTCTACTATCAGTTTTGATTCCAAGGACTTGAAACTCATTTCAAGGCCTTGAAATACTCACTACTTTCTACAAATTTCTTTGAAACCACTCTTTTGGCAATGTTCATACTATATTCAACCCCCCCCCCTCTAGAGTATTGATCTTTTATTGCTGCCTACATCCTTGTCTTTCAATATGGTCTTAAACAGATAGGGAGGCATTATCTTTGAGAGATATGTAGTGTTCATGAGATCTTGGTGGAGGAAGTTGGGTTGGTTCTTGGAAAATGTGGTTGTATTTGGTCATGAGTAGCTCCAATGCTGGGAGTACTGGTGTTGGTGGTTGCAATTTGGTATAAATTGATTACGGTTGTGCCATGATGACACCCCCATCTTCTTCATAGTATTTTTTTAGATTGTGCATTTGGATGGGTTTAAAGGTTGTATTTGGTGGGTGAGTTGTGATGGTTAAGGGTTTGGTGTGGTGTTTGAAATTTAATGTCATGGCATTGAAATCCACTGGAGACTGGCCTCACCTGCTTGGACCATTTAGCTCCTAGCAAAGATTCAAAACCTAATGTGTGAGGACTCTAATATCCACCACAAAGATTTTTCCTTGTACCTTGATTGGAACACCTGCACACAATCAAGTACTTTCTATAGTGCTGACACCTGCCGCTTTGACTGTCATTATGCTTTCTAGTTGTGGATTGAGACCAACTTTCGTAGCCACCTTAGTGTCAATAAAGCTATGTGAGCTGCCTATGTCCAGGAGAATGCTGATTCTGTGATCCCTCACTACCCCTTGAACTCTTAAGGTGTCATAGCTGGGGCTGCCATCCATAGAATCAAGAGAGACTCCAGTTGCATCAGAGGTGGGGAGTGCCTCATCTTGTGGGTCTCTGAAGGGTTAAGTGGTGTATGTAGACTCCAAACATTCTTCCGGGTGGTCTATGTCCTCTTGGCCTTCAGTCATAAACACTTAGTCTTTTCTTGCATCAGTAGCCATGAGAAAACTTATCATCACAATAATAACACATATTCTTGTCTCGTCTTTCTTGCAGTTCCTCACTAGTGAGCTTCTTGTATGGAAGGTGTGAGTTAGTAGATACTGTTGTTGGTTTTTTGTAAGTGTCACTCTTGTCTTGATTACTTGCAGTCTTGTATCTGTAAATAGATGGTGTAGTACCGACATTGTGATGCTTAGTCTAGCTCTTGACACTAAGTTGCAGGTCCTCTAGATAAGTCTCTTAAAGTTTTGCGAAAGATTTAGCTTGGGACAGTGAGGTAGGGTACATGAGGTTCACATCACTTTTGATTTATCTTTGGAGACCACTAACAAAGCTGGAAACGTAATATTTTTCATTTGCAGTAGGATTTATGGCCTTAGCCCTAGCTCTCATTTTGTCAAATCTACCCTGATTTTCACTCATAGTAGAGGTTTGTTGGATCTTATTCAAGACATCAGTTTCATCCTCATGGCCAGGGTTTGAAAATTCAGAACACACTTTTGCACAAAACATTTCCCAAGTGATACAAGTTGAATCCTCAATTTATGATCCAAACCAACCATCAGCTTCCCCTTCCATGTTAAGAGATATCAGTACTAATTTCTGCCCATCAGTGACATAGTGCAGTTGAAAGTAACGATTCACCTTGGTAAGAACCCTAGAGGATCGATGTCATCGAATTTAGGAAATTCGATTTTAGGGATTGGCAGACTTAAATAAGTGTAAGTCTTCATAGGAGTGAGGTTAGGGAGTTTGTCACCACTGTAAGGACCGGTATCATCGATATTGTGCGCATTGTTGCTGTGTCCAGAGGAGTGCTGCACCATAACGCCGTCGTAGCTTCAGGAGGAATCGCCCATCGGAGCTTTCATTTTCTCCTTATGTTTTTCGCCAGCCATTGAAATGAAGATGTTGATCAATTTAATGATCCGATCTTCGAGCACATCGACCTTGTTGAGCTTTAAATCCATCTCCTGCAGGTATGAACGAACCTCGTCGACGGAGTTAGTTATTAAGCTCACCCAATTGAGCCACGCGCTAGATACGATTTCCCTCTTCCATGGCATCCAGTTTACAGGCATGAGTTTGGGGCATTCACCAGGTCGCGAGATCAAGGGCTCTGATACCACTTGTTACGATATTGGCAAGTTCAGTGAGGACTTCACCGGAGAATTTGGCAGAAAGAGTTCGGAGAAGTTGCAGAAATGAAGAGAGAGAGAGAGAGAGAATCGTAACAATATTTTATTCGATATCCTTCTCTCTCATCTGGTTCGTTTATATGACCGTTACAAGTAATTAATAAAATAAAGGATAATAACTAAACGACGTAGTCTTAATTGCTCGGGTCGGTTGTGACGTAGTCGTTTTGATATGGGTTCTCTGGTAATTGCTTTAACCCGTCTTCCATGTGGCACGTTTTTGCCATTTCTCGGTTTTACTCTTCATCCCTCTTTTGAAATGAAAAAAACCCTAACTATATAATCGTGACATCCTTCGTTCCCTTCAATCAAGTAACATCTTCACGCCCCAATTGAAGTACAGTTTGGTGATCAAGGATCACAATTGTGTCAATTAGGTGCCAAGCGTTTTCACTTTGAAGCAGCCTGGACTCAGCAAAATGGATGTGACGGTACAGTCCATTCCATTTGGCAGGCACCTATGGATGTGAAAAACAAACTGGATCATTGTGAAGTTAAGCTTAAGTTGTGGGCAAAAGATAGCTTTGGAAATGTCAAAAAACAGATCCAGCTTTTGAAGAGGAAGATCGCTAGATTTGACCGTCAGAAGCAAACTGCTCACATTGCTTTTCTTAGACGAAAAGCAAAAAGTGAGTTTGCGGACTTACTGGTGAAGGAGGAACAAATCAGGCAGCAACGATCTAGAGTTCAGTGGTTAAACTGTGGAGATAAAAACACCGCTTATTTCCACAGAAAGGCGTCAGCTAGAAAAGCCAGAAACACAATCAAGGGGCTGGAAGATAAGGAAGGAATTTGGAAAACAGATGATGAAGATTTAATACGGATCCTTTCGGGTTATTTTGAAGTAATATTCAATTCTTCCCAACCAACTTCGGAAGATATGGATGATATGTTACAGGTGGTTAATCAAGGAATCAGCGCTGCAGATCGAGATTTCTTAGAAAGTCCCTTTACAATTGAAGAGGTTACTGAAAGTTTGAAGCAAATGGGTCCGCTAAAAGCACTGGGAGTTGATGGTTTCCCATCACTCTTTTTCCAAAGATATTGGGACCTGCTTCAAGATGATGTTGGAGGTTGCGTTGTTAGGATCCTAAATGGCGAGGAAAGTGTTGCAGCATTCAACCACACTCTACTAGCATTGATCCCGAAGGTCAAACAGGTTAGAAAACCCACTGATCTTAGGTCGATTAGTTATGCACTGTTATTTACAAACTTGTTGCTAAAACTATGGCCAATAGATTAAAGTTTGTGCTGCCCTCTATAATATCTGAATCTCAGTCTGCGTTTGTGCCCGGCCGTCTGATTACGGATAATACTATTACTGCATTTGAACTTCTACATTCAATGAGGCATAGAATAAAGGGCAAAGATGGCTTTTTAGCACTACAGATGGATATAATGAAAGCATATGATCGGGTAGAATGGTCATTTTTACTTCAAATCCTAAGGAGGATGGGTTTTGGTCCCAATTGGGTAAATTTTGTGAAAGATTGCATTACGACTCCTACTTTCTATTTAGCTTTTAAAGGGCAAGTTGTGGGTAAAATTGTGCCCAAACGGGGGCTTCGTCAGGTATGCCCAATCTCACCTTATTTGTTTCTGTTTTGTGGTGAATTTCTCTCACGTGCTCTCTTGCATGCTATGTCTACGGGAACTATTACAGGGGTGGCCGCGTCGAGAGGTGGACCTAAAGTGTATCACCTCTTTTTTGCCGACGACAGCCTTATTTTTACAAAGGCTACAGAAGCAGAAATAAAAGCCCTAACTACTTTATTACAGACTTATGAAAAACTTATGGGGAAAAAAATAAATCTTGAGAAGTCTTCTGTTGTTTTCTCCACCAATGTGTCTGAAGAGAAGGGTGTTCAGCTCAGTGCTCTATGCGGTGTACGGAAAGAAACGATTCACGAGCGCTACCTCAGATTACCTACAGAAATCGGAGAAGAAGATGTCATGTTTTCAAAACATTCCAGATAGAGCACAAAATAAGATGTCCAATTGGAATGAAAAATACTTATCTCAGGATGGGAAAGAAATATTGCTGAAATCAGTAATTGAATGCTTACCCACATACACGAGGAGTTGTTTCAAGTTACCATCCAATCTTTGTGACAAACTCGAGGCTGATATGGCAAAGTTCTGGTGGGGTTCGGATGAAAAGAAGAGGAAGATTAGTTGGATTGCCTGGAATAAACTGAAGAAATCAAAGGAGGAGGGGGGACTTAACTTTTGGCATCTCCAGCTCTTCAACTTAGCAATGCTAGGCAAACAGTTCTGGAGACTCCTAATGAAACCATCCAGATTATTAGCACAGGTGTTGAGGCACAAGTACAACAAAGATTCAGGACTGCTAAGAGCTACTGCAAAGCAAGATAGTTCGTACATGTGGAAGAGTATAATGGCTAGTAAGCAGCTTGTTCTTAGCGGATGTAGATGGCGGCTTGGTAATGGTGAGAAGCTGAATGCGTTTAGAGATCCTTGGCTTTTCCGTGATCCATCCTTCAAGCCTATAACCCCAAACCCAGCTTCAAATTCCACCGTGTGGGTCTCGGATCTGATTACAGACGAAAGAAAATGGGTTATGAGCAAACTTCAACAACTTTTTTGGGAAGAAGACATAAGGGAAATTCAAAGAATCACAATCAGAGGAATTCCTGTTGCAGATCGACTGATATGGCATTTTTTAGAAACAGGTATGTATACTGTCAAATCTGGGTATGAATTGATTAAAAAACAAGAAGAGCATAAACAAATTTTACAATCAGGAAGTGGGTCGAACCCAAACCCAAATTGGTGGCGGATCTTTTCGAGACTCAAACTCCCCAAAAGAGTCCTCTACACAACTTGGAGAGCTCTGCTTCAGAGCTTACCGGTTCGTAAAAATCTCTTGAAGAAAGGTATTGAGATTGAAAATAAATGTGCAATCTGTAATCGAGAAGGGGAGGATGAAACTCATATTTTCCTTTACTGCACTTTTGCAAAAGCTTGCTGGACTTCATTGCTGGGTCCAAAATTCGTTCCAAACTCACACATGCACCTACGGATCTGGTGGATTGAGACTTTCCTTGTGGCAAAAACAGAAGAAAGAGAGTGCATGAGTGTCTTCATTTGGTTTCTTTGGAAGAATAGAAACTCGATGATCTTCAAAAAGAAGCAGAGGTAAAGAAGAAGTGATTGTTCAAGTGAGGAGTTACCTGTCTGAATTGTCCGGCGAATCCCAAACGGTTAGTGGCTTTTCCGTGTCGGCTCAGACAAGCCTCTCAACGGTTAGACCTCCGCCAAGGCCACCGGAGGATTGGGTGATTATTAACACCGATGCGGCATGGAATCCCTCGATTAGGAAAGCTGTCGTCGGAGTTGTAATCAGATCTGGCTCGGGTGTCTTCATCGCCGGAGTATCAAAGCATATCCCCTTCACTAAGACGGCAAAATCTGCATAAGCTATGGCGTTGAAAGAGGGGATCGACTTTGCTCTGAAAGGAGGACATGCAAGAATTTGGATAGAGACGGATGCTATCTCTCTAGTGAGAGAGATGAACAGAATGAGAGAATTGAAAGAGCCAGAAGATGTAACGGAGGTCCAGATGGTTCTTGAAGAAGCCACTGGTCTCCTCGAGAAGATACGAAGCCACGAGCTGGTCCACGTTCCCAGAAGGTGGAATAAATGTGCTCATGCTTTTGCACAAAAGGCCCTTCAATTGACGGATAATTTTATTTTAACCCAAGTGGCTCCACAGTGGGCTTTGTATTGTTTAGAATAAGATGTTTTGGGCTGTTTTTCGGGCCGAGTTGATTAATAAAATGGGTTCTCTCAAAAAATAAAAAATAAAAATAACATCTTCTTTAGAGTCCATCGAATCTGTACCCTGATCTTTAGGGGTAAAATTTTCTTACAACTCTGATTCTCATGCGCCTATTTTATCCTCCTTTGGCTGGTTGCTGTAGTATCTTGCCAAAAAAATCTCCTCCTTGCTAGCGGATGAAAACCAGTTGTGCATTTTCCGTCTCTTTAAGATATTTGTCAGTACATCCGTTGTTGTGGTGGATTACATCACGGTTAACAGATTTTTGGAATCATTTCATACTTAGTAATGCAGCCATATTTTCTCCTCTCTTCCACAAATGTCTACTCCCACAAATGTCATACTTTTAATCTAGCCATGTCTTTGTCTTTTATCTCAAAAAAAACATTACGTTCCTTCAAAGTGTTAAATCTTATTTGTGAAATGTGACACTTCAAACTTTAGCCGCTCCTGTAAATTTCGTTTTATACCCAAATTCTGGTCCTTTGATGTTTTCTTATGGGAATTTGAATTTACTAACCTGTTTTATGAACTTTTAGAATATGCCATACACTTAATGGGTATGAATTTCACATCAACAATGATTCGGTCCGGCGAAAATTCAAATAATAAATCTTATTTTCTACAAAAATCTTATGTGCATTAGCAGACGGAAGATTCATGACTCTACTTTTGATTTTCAAGTGCAGGCTTACCACCAAGCAAACAAAACTAAGATAGAACGTGAAGATCAAACTTTAAATGGAACAATGTAATGGAAAAGAAAACAAATATGAAAGAGCAGAGACAATTTCGCACCTAGCTGATAAACAACCCATGGCCAAACGAAAAGATCAGTAGCTTAAACGCTCTGACAGTGGCTGTACTTGCGTTGGAATAATGGCTGTACCTATTAGGAAACAGTTCATTGGGGAAACCTGGGTTCCGATTCAGGTTCAGAAGAAAATTACCCTCTTAACGATGCTATCTAAGTTGACACTAGAAAGTGCAGAAAATGAAGGGCAAAATTGGATCATGAAAAATATGTCACTAATAAAATTCACGAGTTAATCTTATTTTCTTTAATACCCCGTCTTTTGAAATAAAATTCCCAACCTTCATCCAAGTCAAGTGCCTTAATAAAGAACCCTCGAATCACAAAAAGACTGAAAAAGCAAACTTTGCACCTTGCCAAAATACTTCATAAATGTGAGCGATCAAGGCAATCCGGCACTGGTCAGCATTTGTATTTCAAAATAATGCCCACCAATATGCCTAATGTTTACAACAAGTCAACAACTAGTAAAAGTAATTGTCTGTTACGTCACTTAGTTTTTATGCATCAGGGCCTTGTGTCTGCTACTGGGACCAATACTGGTAGCCAGATTGACATTGCTTGGGATGACGGAGTAGGTAAATAGTGCGAGACAGAAAACAAGAATGGATAACACGTTGAAACATATATATTTTTCAGATCAAAAGCACAAAACCTTCAAAAATTTGTTTTACTAACAAACGTACAAAGAAGAAGAAGAAAAAATCTACAAATGCGTGCAGAAATGTACCTTTCTGCCTCTGAACAAAGTTCAGAAATAACCTTGATATATGTTTAAGAAAGCAAAAGGAAATCTGAACCAAGTATTAAAACCATTTCCACAAGCGCTAACACAGAGCTTTCTTGTGGTAAGACTATTAGAGAACCAATGACCATTGAGCCAAAAAAAAACTTCTAAGAGACCTCGCCCAAGTTCCACCACCACAGTAATCCATAGCTGTCACTGGTTTTAACACCTAACCTCCCATATCCGTTGGGCTCATGCCTGTGAACGATCAGCAACATCCGTCGACAACCCATCACTGTGTTTCCCAGAAAAGCATACTTAACATGACGCAGAAATTCACCCCAAAACACTTCATCGTGTTCTTTTGGGACGGAGTAGAAAGAACCACAGATCATTTGCAAAGAGTGGTGAAGAACCAATCAATGCATTAGAAGCTGAAATGCCTCATTTGTGTTCTCTAGTACATATTCATAACCGAGACTGTCGGCACGTACTTTGAATTCATCCATTTCGGACTCTGCAACTTGAATGCTAACCAATATATTGGCACCCATTTCACCCTGATTGCAAGAAAAAGGGAAGGAGTAACTATTTAAGATGATAATACAGATGGAGAGTTTCTTAAAACAAAGGCCTGTAAGGAAATTAGGAGTCTCCACCTGTCCCCTGTAGTGGAACAAACTAATATTCCATCGTGGACTGAAAGCATCCAAAAACTTAACCAATGCACCCGGCCTTTCTGGAAAAACAAACCTACAAAGAAGCTCATTCTGAACGCTAGACCGGCCTCCCATCTGGAGAAGAAAAGTTCAATCAGCAAAGGAAATAATACTGAGTCACACATATGACGCAATTTTACATGATCTTACAAACTAGGTAATGGTGTAGTCTTTTTACTAAGTCACGCATATGAAGCAAATAAGTTCGATGGCAAATGATGTCTTAATTATACGAGTGAACATGTTTTAAATGTAAAGAAGATAGCTTCCATCTTCTCAGTTTGACTTACATAATACTATCAAACTGTACGCTTTACGTAGTTGCAGATGAAAGTACATGTTATTCATGCCAAATTCAAGGTTTAACTCTGAATAACCTGCATAGAGACTCCAGCCTAATTATATTTTTTTTGCCCAGATCCTAAGTTACCTGGACTCCTTTCACAATATTGGTGCCACACACGTGTGCGACATGACACTCAGTGGACAAGGGCAGAGGATCTGAATTCATCCCATCCAACACTGAGGTCGTAAAGCATGGCGAGATAGCACAATGGTGCTTTGTTAATATATATATATATATATATATATATATATATATATATATATATAGATGTGCAAAAGAACAAAATATAAAATGGTTGGGCTACTTATGTTTTTCTAGTTCCGACCACGTCTTTTTTAAGAGTTGTGGGGTTTAAGAAACAAAATAGTCAGTGAGGCACAAGTTATAAACACATTAGGAACTGGATTAACATTAGCCTTAATATTTAATACTTGCGTGGTATATAGGTAGTTCTGAAATTTTTTTGGGAGTGGGGGGCACTTGACCTCCTGTCCTCCTGAACAGCTACGCCACTGGGTGATATATAAAAATATAGTCCAAATTAACAGTGTAACTCAAAGTGGTATGGTAACGGATGGTTGTGATTGTTGTGCTGGTTGAGGATCTAAGAATGGAACTTCTTGTTTCATGAACTTAATAATACCAGGACATGGTTAAAAAGAGACTAACAGTTGGATACCAACACAACCACAAAATATTAGTCCCTGTTTTATGTTCATGGTGTAGGACCGAATGAGAATAAGTCAATAAAATCAAGAGTAGAAACTACTCAACTCACAAGGTAATCTCTATGAAAAAAAACAAGCATTTCCCCAGTTTAACCCAGGCTAAGCTTCATGGATCAAACTTCTTCAGTTGCATCTCTGAAAAACTCATTTCCTGCCTTAGGTTTAATTTGCTAAGTTGTGTCTCTACGAGCTTCATTTTGGTCTATCCCTAACCGGAGCCTCCAATGACCTTCGATACACATGACCAAACCACCTCAATCAATTCTCACTCATTTTATCTTATATTGGTGCAACATCCGGATTCTTTCTAATTGTGCCATTATGTATTCACTCCTAGTTACACCAGTCATTTTGCATTCTCCTTTCTGCTACACTTATCTTTTAAATGTAATTTTACTTAATCGTCTAACACTCTGTCCATACATCAAAGCGATTTTTTTTCCTCAAAAAAAAAAAAAAACAAAAACAAAAAAAAAAAACAAAACAACAAAAACAAAAAAAACAAAAAAAAACAAAAAAAAAAAACAAAAAAAACACATTCTGTCCATACATCAAAAGCAAGTTTTACAGCAGTTCAATAAATCTTAGCCTTGAACCGGGTCAGGATCCTACGGCCACACAACACTTTAGATGCAGTCTCGGCTTAGTTTACCCTGCTTTTATCATATGGGTAACATCATTGTCTATCATCACTTCATCAAATTCACCCAAGATCTAGAAGGGTTCTTCTTCTGCAACTCTTGACCACCAATACTAGTTGCCTCCTATCAACTGTCGGATGGCCACTAAAGCTACACTCCACATACTGTCTTGGTCCGACTAATCCTAAACCCTTTCGATTCTAAACTTCACATCCATAACTCTATGATGCAGGATGCACCAAACAAAATTGAATCACACAGATTCAAAAAAAAAAAAAAAAAAAAAAAAAAAAAAAAAAATCAACTCAAACGTGAGGAGGAAAATAATATTTAATCAATCATAAAAAACTGAAAACAAATAAAATACTGGGGCCTTATAAATAGGCAACAGTAATAGACTCCTAACCAATCTAAAAGTCCTAACAAGATAGACTCATGAATAAGATAAAATTCAGATCAACTCTAAACAAGATAATTCCTAAAATATAATATCCTAACAAAATTAACTGACTGATATCCTAATCAAGATAAATAACTAAAATCTTATTAACTGAAAATAATAATTGTCTTTATCCGCATCATTCTCCTCCGCTGAAAAAAACTCTACCCCGGAGAGTTAAACAGAAAGTGTTGAGACCACTCTTACAGTGCACCAAGTATCTCCAAAAAGCATCACGAATGAGAAAGTCTGGACGACCATTCCAATGGACCAAGTATTTCCAAGAATCTTCATAAGCTAACCTTTTCTGTTGTCTTTTCCAATGAACCAAATACTTTATCAAATCCCAGGGAACAAATGACTTGCGACAATTCTCAAAAAGATAAAAATATATTACTATCAAGCAATAAGTCGTATGGACAGTTTTTCCAGTAGACGATATACTTCCATATCATGTCTCGAGATACACAGAAATACTTGTGATCAATGCTATCATGTGGCAGTTTAATTTGCTGGATATCTTGAGAAAGTAAGCAAGCATGGCATGTTGTTATATCAACAATGCACATGTCCACTTGAGGCTGGAAATTAAGACTTAAGCTCAAATGATCATACTTGTTCTGAAGAGACGCCACGTAAGAGTTACGACCAAGATATAGGCCAAAGCGAATCTCCCCGACTATCCTAAGAGCATTCACACGAGAGTCGATGCAGTATATCACCAAGGGGTTAAGTGAACCACCATCAAGATAGAATTGAGTATGATTAATAGGTCGAAGCATAACATACTTGCTTGCTTGGATAGAAACAATACCCCATCTCTGACATGTCTTAACAGACTTGGGTATCCAAAGACTATATGGATATGAGACATGAGGCTTATGAGTTTCTGTGGAGAGAACCATGGCCAATCCATAGCAGTGACACCACAATGATCAACAATCTTGTCACATGTACTATCTTACACGGTGCTTCGACGCTGGATGCACTGTTCTTCTTAACCTCCTCGAAGTAAGGAACGAGTCTTGCTGAATAATTTTTAACAACTTGTTTTCCCAATTGTCTTCCCATTTCTGAAACTTTTTGATAATTTCCTTCCGTGCAAGCGAAGAGGGGTGAGATCATCTCAAACGATAGATTATCACTTTTCTCTATCAAAGTACTCGTGATATTTTTTATGTCTTCAAACACCGATGGATGATGCTGGGATGTGATGGAGGTAAGAAATAATTGAAACATAGCATGAATAAATTTATCACAATCAAGATCGATCATCAATATGAATAACTTCGACCCCGCAACGATATTGAGAATATCGATAGCTTTGCTATAAGAGCGGCTAAAAGGATTAGACAACTTTCGTAAGGAAAATACAATGAGTTCGATAGTTCCCTTAATTTGATCGTCATTGTATGGGAGCTATGGGGCTGTAATTCTGGTGAGCTCACAAATGCATGCAATAGCTGCAATTTTCACAGTCATTAGTGTGTCCCAATATTTCTTGTTCAATCAACGTCTTCTTACACGAAAACAGAATCGTCTGCGTCTCATTCGAAGGAGATTGGCTCACTTTGCTAAGCAAATTCTTGGTTCGGTAAGGTAGATGAAGAAGCTCATGAGTTGATGACGGTAAGTGCAATAGCTAATTTGCAACATCTTTCAGTTGCTCGGGAAACTCCTTTTCCTTAAGCCAACATGGTTGCAGTTTTAACCAACTCGGTCGCAAATTCAACATGTTGCCTTGCATGAGATGACGTATCCACTCATGTGCTAAGTCAAAATTCCTGAGAGAACTGAAGCTGAGTATGGCCGAAAATTCTGAAGAAAATAAGCCGAATGAGGTGACCCAAAATCCGAAGGATATGAGCCGAAGTCTTGACCCAATATTCAAAGAATATGAGCCAATTTGTGACAAAAATCCAGAAAGTTCGTCAACTAAAATTGAGACTGTTTTTGTCCTTTTTTTTTTTTTTTTTGCTCTGTAAAGTTACTGAACAAAGTTGGGCTGTAAAATTAGAACGTGGGCTTTATTTAGATTAGTGGGCTGCTGAATGGGTCTAACTAGTAGTTGGGCTACCAATTAATGGGCTAGATCTGTGGTCGAATAGGGTTAAGGGATAAGAAGGGGATTTGTGGGGTTCCACAAGTGTAAAAGTGGGTTTCTGCATTGGTTCTGCTCCTGGATTTTGAGAGAACGGCGATGAAGCGCCGACGGCAGCGGCGAGGGTTTTTCTATGCGACGGGGAAGTTAGGGACGAGGTTGTGGTGACGGCGAGGAATTGTACTCAAGTCTGATGGCACTTTAGTCGGTGGAAAGGGACAGCGCTGGTAGCGACTTACAGAGGACAGGTTGACTGCTCTGCAGTGATGGTAGCGAGGCTGTGGTGGATTTTTCTGCTCTGCAGTGATGGAGACAGCGCTAGTATCGACTTACAGAGGACAGGTTGACTGCTCATCGTAGCTTGAGAAGATAGCAAGAGTTTCTGGAGCAGGAGATACTCTGGTGTTTGTGAGGGGGTTGCGGTCAGTTGATCCGGCGACAGGGAGAACGCAGGGTCTGGTCGTCACTGTGGTTTGGCAGCGACCTGGAGGAGCGGCTGTGCTGTAGCCGTCGCCGGCGGTGGGGGCGGTGAAGAGAAACCAGGCAGAGTTCTCCTTTCTCTTTCCGTAAATCTGGGCTTTCTTTGTCACTGAGCTGCAACAATGGTGGTTGAACACTGATTGACCATAGAGGGAAGAGAGGAGACCGAATTTTGGCTCTGATACCAAAATGATGCAGGATGCACCAAACAAAATTGAATCACACAGATTCAATAAACACTCAACTCAAACGTGAGGAGGAAAATAGCCCTATAAATAGGCAACAGTAATAGACTCCTAACCAACCTAAAAGTCCTAACAAGATAGACTCATGAATAAGATAAATTCAGATAAACTCTAAACAAAAACAAGATAATTCCTAAAATATAATATCCTAACAAAATTAACTGACTGATATCATCCGCATCACTCTAACTTACAGTCTAGCCCACTCCTTATTTCAACAAGCAAAACCATATTGCCCGCAGACAACATGCATCACATGATATAATCTTGAATACTCGATAACATCATCCACTGCCACAGTGAACATATAAGGACTTAATGCTGATCCTTGCTGTAAACCCATTGTTATGGGAACTACTCTTGTTTCTCCACCCAATCTCCTCACACTAGTAACTGCTCCCTTGTACATGTCCGGAATCACCTCGATACATTCAATAGGTATTCCCTTTTCTCCGAGGCTTTCAATGTTAGCTCTATCGGCACCCTATCATATGTCCTCTCTTATTCTATGAACACTAATAAAGATCTTTCTTATTTTCTCTGGACTTCTCCATTAATTGCGCAAGTAGAATATGGCCTCCATAGTCTCTCTCCTCGCATAGAACCAAATTGATTTGAGGTGATTGTTGTCTCATATCTTGGTCTATTCTCAAATACACTCCCAATTGGAGCCCAAAAAAAATTACACTCCCAATGTTGAGATTCAAAAGTTGGGTATCTCTGTGGCACTCAATTTTCTCCTTTTGCTACTTTTTGGTTCCCAACTTTCAATTTCAATGCTGGGAGTACCTAAGTTTTGATTTTTGCTTCAATCATGCAACCTACCCTAACTTCTATCCAAATCTCTGTAAGTGAAATATCAAGAAAAAATACTATTTTATCCTTAAAAGTTGTATCTCCTGACAACCTTGAAAATCATAATGTTACTTACGAACTCCTTTAAATTTGAAAATATCCCCACAACTCCACACTATCCGTTTTACTAAAATGAATGATTTTTTAGTTAATTCTTTTAAATAAGATACGGCCACCACTGCAGCTTCAACTACCATATTTCCTCCTCAACTGCTCGAAATAGTAGCATGCACAACTTAACCTTCTCCTCCCGCAGTACCCATTGAAGCTTCGCTAACAATAAATATCTCACAATTCCTGATCAAATAAACATTTTAATACAGTAGATCATTCTTGCATTGCTTTCAATAAGACAAGTTTCAATTTCTTTTTGGCTTAGTTACTTAATGCATACCTCCAGCATAGCGAAATTAAAACATTGCAACCCCCATTTTTAAAATAAACTTATTGCATCCCCCATTTGTAATAAATCATCTTATTGAAACTGGTAAAAAAAATCCGTCCAAAACTTAACTGGTTATTCCGTTAGTTGACCAAACAATCCCTTTTTATTGAGGGTAAAACGGTCCACTCTTTAAAAATATGAACATCATCCAAATTCTAGCAAAAGAAACCCAGATTCTCCAACCCCCCCCCCCCCCATTCCGGCACGATTTAACATCACCAAGAACGGCAATTCAAACCCAAGCCATCCGAATTGAATTATACTCGCTTGTTTTAACAACAATCCAATTCAATTTGATTGAACAAATCAGAAGTATTAGTAGTCGACCGGTTATTCTGAGTTTGAAATTGAAATTGAAATCAGCAAGAACTTTTTACATACTAGTTCTGTTGTCAATTCTATTCAAGAAATCCCCGCCACTGATTTTCCGTCGGGTAGAGAGACATGAGAGAGAGCGATAGGCAGAGAGATGGGAGCCCCGGACAGAGAGCTGGTTGGAGGCGAAGTTGAGACGGCGTGGTTTTCGGTTCGGCTGTAGGTCGGAGCCCCGGCTGAAGCTCGGTCCTGACTAAGCCGAGACGGAGCTGAAGGGAGGGATTGGTCGGAGACGTACCTGCACGAGAGGAAAACACGGCCGACAAGAGCACAGAGAGAAAAGCCACCGATTTCCGTTGGCTGCTGCTGTTGCTGGGTTCTCTGCACAGAAACGAAGGACAGAGAGAGAGAGGGGGAAGAGATGAGATGAGATAAGAGGGGTTTGCATCCTCTCCAAACCAAAACTCCCCGCAAACGTGAGATGTCTGTGAGAGATTTCAGGTTGTTGACCGATTTGGGGATGGGAATATGGGATCTGGAACACAAGTGATCTTCATCTTCTCATCTTTCAAGGATTTCTTTTCTATTTTTTATTTCTAATATAAACATATTATTTTTGCATTGACAAATACCCTCCATTAATGGATGGTGATCGGAAGGAATATTTTACCAGTTTCAACAAGTAGGATTTATTACAAATGGGGGATACAATAAGCCTATTTTAAAAAAGGGGGTTGCAATTTGTTAGTTTCGCTACACTGGAGGTATGCATTATGTAATTAAGCCTTTCTTTTTTATGCTTTTAAGTTTATACTCCCTCCGTCCAAGAACACTTGTCCCTTCTACTATCTCTCACATTTTTTATCTTATCCATAAGAGAAAAAAACAGAAAATATAATTTGAGAGCTAATGTACACGCGAAACGTCATAAAAAGTATGAATAGAAGTGTAAGGGGGAGGAAATCATGGGCATTTGAAAACTAAAATTTTAACAAGAAAAAGTTCTCAAAATTAGAGAGAGTGATAAAACTGAAGAGTCTACAAGAGAATTCTTCTAGATTCTTTCTTGCTTTTACTGATTATATTTTAAAGAATCGATTGGACATGCTTTAACAGTTGTCAATAGTTAAGATGAGAGATGAGACAGAGCATGGATGAACACAAAAGCTACAGTAGTTGGGTGAACTAGCGACATACAGAGGCAAAAAGTCTAAAGATACAATTCGCTAACAAATTTGAATGGAAGATAATGTTGGATACTTGATTAAGAAAAAATTAAGTATCGTGTACCACCGATGACGAAGTGGAAAAATTGGATACCAAAGTGTAACAAAAGGCGAAACTTGGGTACCACCGGTGCATTTTAGCCTCTCCCTTACCTTAAATAAAGGCACCAATGTACTACTTCTCCACTCCTTCCGCATTTTCTTACACTTAATTTTTCTCATCAAAAAAACTAGTTAACCATACTACCCCTCTGTCACCTAGCGACTTCCATATTTCTGTAGGAATATAGGAGGTCCTACAACTTTCCCCCCTTTCATATTCTTCAAACTATCTTTGACCTCAATTTCACTAATATTACTTGTGAATTTGTAGTTTGAGCACACACTATACACAACTTCTCGGCATTTCTTTAATCTCACTGCCTTAAATATATTCCACCTTCCACATCCTTAATGCAAGTAACTCAAATATTCCCCTTTCCTCTCTACAATTATAGCAATTTTATAGATATCCCTCTCCCCATTGTTACACTTGAGTCTCCATAATGATAAATTAATTTAAACTTGTATACGGCTATCAATTTGTGGAAAAGAGTCCCTAATCACTTAAGAGTAAAAAGCGAGTGATACTCATCAGAACTACTATTTTGTATGTTCAAGAATGTTTACATGGGACTTCTATTCTTATTTATATGATAAGTAGGTATAAAATACACAAAATACGTTATCTTTATGGAAAGACAAATACACTAAGTCCTGAAACTAGTAGTTGCATAGTTGCATGCCCACTTATTAGCCTCTAAAAATGAATACAATAAAAGATATAAATTCCCAAACCTAAAAATCAAATATGAACCTAGGCATCGCCATTCACCATCTCCATGAAAGTGTGTATACTGCAACTTTGAGCAATTGGAAACAGCTCACACCCATATTGGTGTCCAATATAACAAGCACAGTTGCTTTTAGCAAATGGAAGCAGCGATCAAAGGAGTATAACAGGGAACAGAGCCCAAAAAAAGAGCAGAACTTGCAAAAAGACAACACATAATTAGGTAACAAACGGAAAGAATATCCAAGATAGTTACCAAATGCCGCAAGTGGTCTTTAACCAGGTCATCATTTGTGAGATTAACAGTTCGAAAGTTAGCAGATTCCATCCGCTCTACCATAGCTCTAAGTTCTGATACTGTGTGAAGGCCAACACTGCACCACACAGAAATGAACTTTACTTTGACCATCACTTAATTTTTTAGCCTAGGGCTCAGTCAACGTAACTGCTTAATGCGTAAAATATCAGTCTAATGACATTATATATATATATATATATATATATATATATATATATATATATATATACATCAGTTGTGTTGCCTGCAATCAGAAGACTATAAACCGTGAAGCAAATACTACCCAGAAAATAAAAGGATTTACCTGTATAACACCAGAGCTTCTTTATCAGAATCGTATCTATACTTGAACTCTGTGATATTCATTTGCCCCACCTGTCAACCAAGTGATGCAAGTTCAAACCATATACAAGGGCTAGCAACATTAACAAAAACTCGGACCAATACATTCAATTACTTACTAGTTCACAGAAACGCTTAAAACTGCCACGCTTCTCTGGCAAGAAAGTTGCAAGAACAGCCTCCCTTTGCCTCCCAACATCTGCAAGTTGAGTTACCAATCTAAGTCTATCAAAGTTCATATTCGCCCCACTGGTTATTGCCACAACATTTTCATTGGCAAGGCCATAATATTTGCAATATGCTTCAGCTCCAGCAAGGGCAAGAGCACCTGCAGGTTCAAGAATGCTTCTTTTCTCCTCAAACATATCCTGCAACATGAGGAAAAATATCACGAGTCTTTGTTTCAAAGTGCTAGCTTGCCGTCTCAGTCATAATTTCTCCACAAGTAGGGTTTTTTTTTTCATATATAGCCCACCCGGCATGTTTTGCATTGATAAAATGACTTTTTTATTAGCCTGTATTTTGTACTGTAAGCATGCATTTATTTTCTTATGCAGTAGTATAACCTGTCAGTTTCCCAGAAATTATATGTGAGGTTGACGTTCTTAATTGTGATAACTCTAACGTCTGGACGAAAGAGAATTCTTTCTTCAGTTGGGGTGTATGGACAATAATTGTCCCACAAGGAAGTACAAACCACATGTGCCTACCCCCACTAGCACTCCTGCCAAAGTTTTCCTTAAGAACAGTTGGAGCGATTTATTCTCCTCAATATGACATTTATAAACATATCAGCTAGTATGCATAGTTCTATTGGGACATGTAGCAATATCAAGACGTAGTTACTGACCTTTGATAAGCCGTTAGTCTCTGCAACAATATGGACATTTTAAGATCTCTTAGAACACATAAGGCTATATGGTCAATCATAGAACTCGTACTCGTAACATTGTGTTTTCAAATGAAGAACATGTTGATGAAGGTGGGTGAAAGTTCACATACGAGTTACGACTACACTTGGAAGAAGAAGGGAAATGCCAAACATTAGAAGAGGGGTAAATACCAATCTACCCTAACATTCATTCAAAGAATTAAGTGTTTCGTTAGAAAGAAGAAAAGGTACATGAAGAATTAGACGATGATGACCATAAAAACTATTCTGGGCTAGGTGAAGACAGCGTAATGAATAAGAAATGAGCAAGGGGAAACCAAAGAACAACTTGCTCTCTCACCAAGGTTAACGATCTCAGAGTGTCCGATGGGATGAAAACAAGATCAGCCACAGATCCCATACCCTTATCTGCTAAGTGCCATATCGACACAGGTATGGCCCCTAGAATGAAGAGTCCTGGTAACTTAGACCTAAATTGAATTGTTAATAAATGTACATAAGAAACTTTAGGGGTAGCCAGAGATTGCCTGTGCCTAAAGACTGTAGTAAAAGTATTAGGGTATAGTAATACTTTTCTATGTTAAACCTCATAGAAGGTCCATACCGATAGATGAACTTTAGTGACCACGAGATTTGGTATACCGAAGCTCCAAAAACCTTTGGTTCCATGTAGTGCTTGATATTTAAAAGTGTATCATTCTCGTACATTGTTTAACCCTCAGAAAATGGAAAAATGGACATTGCAAGTTCCCTATCCAAAAAAAAAAAAAAAAAAATCGCTACAAGAGCTGGATATCAAAAGGGTGACGAAATACTGAGATTTACAGAAACAGCAACCTACAGGTTGCAAGCAAGACAATAAACACATTCCAAATAGAAAAATCTATTTGCCCTGGGAGCGTGAAAATGGGTCTGTTCATGCCTTCATGGAACACGGGAATTATTCTTTGGAAGAGTAAAGTTTCAGTTGGCCCATCCGAAACCTTCTAAGGAAGAATAAAGAAAAGAACAAGGTCAACAAGGCAACAAGCTCTGGCATACTTGACATTGTCAGAGGACATGCATTTATCAACTATCAGGTACTAAGTATATTATCAAGTTTTCTCCAAAACGATTCTTGCATTTTCATTTTACAAGTGCGAAAGTTATTATAGTCTTAAATCTTAATGAAGTATGGGTAATTAGTTTGTGGAATGGATGGACTACTGATACCTTATGGAAACAAATGGAGTATGAGATGTATTATGCAACACCTCCGAGTACAAAAGGGATACATATTCCAATGTTCCACACAAATCAAGGAATTCAACATTAATGCACAATAAAATCTTAATTTTAGGGGTCAGCTCTTATAAGTTCCAACAACAGTCACCGAGATATTGTTTTTGAACTATGCAGACAAATTATTGGTGCTGAAAACCAAGGTAATCGGAAAAAAAAAAGAAAAAGAAAAAAAAAATCGCAAAAAGATGTTCTGTGGATAATACACCAATACCTTTATAGATGCACAAATTGCATCACGGCTTACAAGAACAACCCCATCAATCAACTCCTTACATATCCGGAAAGTCTCTTCACCTACAACTTTGACAGCAACGCCATCTGCAAAACCTCCTACCTGGTCTAGCATTACTCGTTGACCATGATGCAACGACAATGCCATTGCATTGGCATCGAAGGGCTCCACTCCAATTATCTTTACCTATAAAATTAAATGTTAACATGAAGTTCCACAAAAACAAATGTGTCAAAACTGTAGTTCAAAGGTCATGAGCCAGCCACTCTGCTCTGGAATCTATAGTGTAGTCCAGCCAAGGTACTCATGCCAAAAGAAGAACCAAAGATATCAATGATTTACAGAACTAAACAGTACTAAAATCCCAGAGAATAAACAGGGGCTTTTTTCTTTATCATGAAAAAGAAAAGTGCAGGTATGGTAGGAATAAAGTTTCATTGCGTTCATAGCAATTTAAAGCCTGATTTCTGTTACATAAGATCCAACATCCGTTCCCCTAGACTAGTACGACTACACGTGTATGCTACATGCACAAGATCTTATGCAATAGAAGATGAGCTTAGACAGAAGACCTCTTAGCTAATAATTAAACATCTAACGCAGCGGTGTAAGTACTTCAGATTTTTATAGCATATAAACTCATTTCCAAGTGCACAATAGTCTCTTTCCACAAGGAAACACCTACCGTTTCCAAAAGAATAAGAAACCGGTACGCATGTAAACCTCTTCATTTATTGTTATTTGAAGAAGTGTGCCTATTGGACATTCAATAAATTATTTTGCTCGGGTATAACTCAATGGCAGTCTACATATAAATACCACAACTAACCACCTTTCATAAACCATCAAGCACGTGCTGATTCTCCGTTCTTTCTCTCTACAGATGAAGCCAGTTGGAATGCATGAAGCCAATACTAGAAATTCTTATGAGAAGCTAACGGGTCAAGGAATTTAGGTGACTGGTCAGTTGTGCAGTCACAAATCCTTGAGAACAACCAATTTCAGAAAAATTTCAAAGAGAATCCAGAGGCTCCCGTCTCTGCATGTCATTCACTTGCTTGCGGTAGCATTCTGCTTCGTTTCTACAATAATCAGGCAAGACTATCGGATCAAGTCCTGTGCCTCGTAAGTCTTCTAGAATATATACTCACGTCTCAACATGCTCATGCCTGCTTAAGTTGAAAGCATGGTGTTGACATCCTTAAGATAGGTGACAATAATCTGGCTAAAAACTCTGGGATTATAGGGTTTATAGCCAAATTTATTTGAGTGATATGACGAGAAACCATAAGAACCGGAAAAATGATCACCCTACATCAGATATATACAACAGAGCCCATTTTATATATACAAAGGATCTTACGGACCTCTTTTGTAATACCAAATCTTATGGAACGTCGTATTTGTCAATTTTTGGAGGTCGGATCATATTCTCTTTAAGCCACTAAAATGCCCAAACGTACAAGACCCAACCTTAATTATTCTGTCTCGTAACCCTCTCAAATAAATACCCCATAAATTATTTATATAATATCTTTAGAATATCTATTCAGGTCATTAATTCAAAATTATATCTCGAGTAAACAAAATTCTATCAAGGAAAAAAATAGTATCTATATTCGGACGTTGATCAAATTCTCTTTTAGCCACTAAAATGCCAAAATATACAAGATCAACCTTAATTGTTCTCTCCCACCATCCATTCAGATAAATACCTGTTTAACTATCATTTATATCACATATTTAGAACATCTATCTTCCTATATATTTTAAGAAAAATTATATTTAGAGTTAGCAAAATTTTCTCAAGGAAAGAAGTTAGAAGAAATGTTTTTATCATAATTATTAACCAGTGTCTTCAGAAACAAATTCATTCACTATGACCACATAATTTTGAAGTGAAGAGAGGTGGTATGTCATATATACAAGTATAAGTCCTGCGACGGTAGTAGTTTACGCATGCATATAACAGCCGAGCGACCTGGTCAGCATCACTGAGGTAATAGTTTAAGGTCAAAGTAACGAACTACGTACTAGCTTTTAATATAGGCTAAAAGCCTAAAACTGTTGATGGGAAGAATAAAACTAAACAGTACATTGAATATTCTTATCTATCTTGTTGTTCGTACAAGAATCAAGCTATTTATTGACAGTGAAAATGCTTTTGCTGATGAAGAAGGGGAAAATGTTAACAATGGCAATGTGAGAGGAAACACCACATCCCCCAGGTGCCCAGTCACACTTTCACATTGCAGGCACGCATCCGAAACAGGCCATGGACTTGGATATACCAAATGATACTCCGTAAGTTGTTAATGTTGGGGAAACAAAACTCTTAACCGCCTTCAACGAAATCTATTAATCTGAGTAAACGAAGATTTGTCTGCACACACACACACACACACACACACACACATATTGTCGCTATTCCTTTCGATTGTGTTGGAAATAAAAAAATTTACAATGCATGCTTTATACTACCTCCGTTTCGTCTGTTTCGTCTGCGTTTGACTTTTTAACCCGTAACTGAGTTACTTTGACTTGGTGATTTGGGTACCAAAACAATGTAATTTTTTAACAATCTTTTCATGGTATTTAGAATAAATTTTCCTCTATAACACCATGCAAAAATTACCAAATTCTTGTATCGTTTTGCTAATCAAATCACCGGATGAAAGTAACCTAGTGAATAGTGACAAAAAGTAAAGTAGGCTGAAACAGGCGAAACAGAGGTAGTATTCAATAGCATCCCTACTTAAGAGAGACACAAAACTTTTAAACTGCAACAGGGCCAACTCTATCTACAACTAGATCAAACAAATTCGTTATAATTCAAGTTAGCAACAACTTTAAATATATATTTCTTCCACTTGCTTATTATGTAGTCCAGACACAATCATTATTAAAAAATCATTTTCCCCATCTTTCATTTTATCTTACTAGATCATCTTCAAAGGACAAACTACGAACTATTGGGGGACTTCTGTGAAAATGCTTTTGCTATTCTAGATTTCATTTGAAACTGAATGTGAACATAATATGGCCTATTAGAAGGGTATGAAAAACTGGAAGTTCCTGATTTGCGACTTCGATTGATAATGTGGGATGCAAGGAGAAACTGTTGCAAGGACAAATACATGTTTAGAATCTTAAGTATTGTATCAAGCTCCAGAAGTGAGAAGGAAAATACATAATTATGTGCGTAACTTTGCCAACCATACAACAGTTAAAAAATAAAAGAGCATGTTTTCTCCTAAACAAAATAAATACAAACCTCTGGAGAAACCCTCTTAACATAAGCAGCAATACCAGCAATCAGACCGCCTCCACCAACGGGCACAAAAATAGCATGCACCGGGCCTTTAATTTGACGTACAATCTCCATTCCAACTGTTCCCTGGCCAGTGATGACATCAGGGTGATCAAAAGGAGGTATGAATGTACGCCCTTCCTCTTCACCGCGTCTTTTGGCGTACGTTTGTGCTTCATCATATGAATCACCCACAAGAACAACTGTAGCACCCAGTCGCTTAACTGATTTCCACTGAACATTAGTCATTGAGAACCAAAATATGTTTAGTAAGAGAAAACAGGTACATACAAATAAAATAACACTATGTCAGAACAAAATAAAACATAAAACTATACTACTGAACCTTGATTTCTGGGGTTGTAACAGGCATGACGATTACTGCACTACAACCTAGCCTCTGTGCAGAAAATGCAACCCCCTGAGCATGGTTTCCTGCAGATGAACAAATTACTCCTTTTTCTAACTGTTCTTTTGGAAGTTTAGCCATCATATTGTAAGCTCCACGAATCTTGAATGAGAACACCTACAAGCGAAATACAAGATAAACCTTCAAAGTATGACACTTCAATCTCAATATTCACTTTAAAAGAGACCAATTGCAATGAGGTTAATGGAAATGTTCCCATAAGTTTGATGCGTAGTGCATAATTTGAAATTCAACTAATCAATACAAGAAAGAAAAATAAATCAGAGAGAGGGAATAGAGATGTACATCATTTAGGTGATAACTAATCAACAAGTAGGATAGAAACACTACTTTACAGTCACCGTGATCATAGAACAAAGTGGTCTACCGTGTTTCAGAGGACAGTAAATTCAAGGGAAGTTGCTTAACATTAGTTGAAACCTATGTTGCACAAGTGCGGGTGCATTAGAGGTGCGGGTGTGGGAATTTGGTGCGGGTGCGACAAATATCCAAAATTCAAGGGTGCGGGAGCGGAAGGGGTGC
Organism: Linanthus parryae; assembly: GCA_023055425.1. Classification (NCBI taxonomy): domain Eukaryota; kingdom Viridiplantae; phylum Streptophyta; class Magnoliopsida; order Ericales; family Polemoniaceae; genus Linanthus; species Linanthus parryae. The sequence goes on along the minus strand of JALGPY010000005.1, from coordinate 94,439,181 downwards.
GGCGGCGACTTTTTTTAATATATTTTTATTGTATATTATTTGCGATACCTTATACTAACATAGAAGAACAATATTAGTAATCCAATTTATTATCACGCAGAAATTCATACATTAATTCAAGGAAACGTAGTTTCTATATCAACAATATAATCTCTTCTTGTCGTTGTTCGAATAGACGAGTAATTTAATGGTTAGAAGTGTTCACACAGATGCACGTTTTTTTGGTTAAACTCTTGTTATATTTTAGAGGACCTCTCAAGTCTCAACTTAAACTTTCAAAATGACCCTACAATATCCACGAAGCACCCACAAAGCACCCAAGCACCTAGAAGCACCCAGTGCGGGTGTGTGACCTTTTAGAAGAACTTGTGAAACAAAGAATCAAGGTCTAAGCAATGGCCATATTACTAAAAACACCAAAGCCGAGAGAATCTCAGCTGATTGAGCTTATTATTAAGTTACAACTCAAATATTCAATAAATTGAGTATTCTATTCCCTTCTCTTAGTAATCTAACTGAATGTTTGACTTGGCCCTATAAGTAACCCAGAAGGGAAGCTAACTAATGAGGAATGACATGAGCCAGAATCCAAAGTCAAACAGTAATGCATCACAAAGTAGTATACATATACATCCCAGAAAAATGACTAACCGGTTGCAAATCCTCTCTCTTGAGCCACATTTTCACCCCTAACCTCTCAGAGAGCTTGGTGGCAAACTGCAACGGCGTCTCCACCGCAACATCGTAAACCCTCGAGGCGAGTATGTTCGTCAAGTACTCCATCGCATTCACAACGCCATCCCCACCGTCGGAATCCACCTGACCCGGCACAGCACCGAGAAACCCGGCGGGGTACTGTAACGAATCGGAGGATGCTCCGAGCAGAGAAGACTTGATCGCCAGATTCTGGACTACTCCGTCACGGGAACTGTCGGTGGATTTCGAAACCGTTGCGCAAATGAAGGGTTTGAACTTGGTGACCTTGAAGCTCGCGAAGGGCTCATAGTTGGGGAGCCTGATTGGGGTGGCGAATTGAGGGCGGAGGAGGGGCGATTGCGGTGGGACGACACGGAGCGCCTCCATTGAGCCGATGCAGCGACGACGGAGGAGATGGGACCGGGAACTCTGGTAACGGTTTCGGCTTGGGAGGAGAGGACGCGCGAGGGTTTAAGTGGGAGGTTTGTTATTGTTACTGGGAGGTGGAAGAAATGGCGAATGACAGAGCGACACGTACTACATCTTTAGTCGGATTCGTTTGTGACCGTGCAGTGGGCTGAAGCAGCCGCCGGTGAATCTGGCCGAGTCATTGTCTGAAGCTGAAGCAATCCAACCCAATAACGATATGTGACAAAAAAGGAAAGAAACAGTGGAAGGTAAAAGGCACTTTCACCCCCTCAGGTTTGATGTAAAGACACTCTCACCCCTTCTTGTTTGGGACTGGTTGTGTTCCAGACATCATGACACATACGCCCCTAACTGTGTCACATCATACTCTAAGAGAGAGAATTTGTCCCTAAAACTATTATAATGATGAACAACTATCCAGACTAATCATGTCACAGTTGAGGAGTGCAGATATTCTACATTTGACAGACAGTGTCGTTTTCCAAACCATAAGGGGTGAAAGTGTCTTTTCACCAAACTTGATAGGTGAATTTGCTTTTTACCCTTTTGTTAAAGGAGAACATAAAAATCTTCTCAACTCAAAAAGTTATCGTCCTTATCAATATACCACTTTGTCTCTTTAGTTTCTCCACTTCTTGACTTTTCACTCCTAGCAGGGTCACTTTGACCGGGCGATTTGGATAACAAAAATTGTGTAATTTTTTAATATATTTTTTCACGGTGTTATAAAGCAATTTTACTTTACAACACCATAAAAAGATTATTAAAAAATTATATCATTTTGCTATCTAAATCACCGGGTCAAAATGAGTCATTGAATAGTGGTAAAAATCAGGATGGGGAGAAAGAGAAGAGACATAGTGGTACTTTCCTTCGATGCTCCCAAATCTCGGCACAGAAGAAATACTAGTATTAAATTGCCGTAAACCTATATACGGTTTGGCATTTGTTAAATAAAGTCCATCGAAACCTACCTGCAGTTTAACATTGTTACCTGGAATTTATTGCAATTTTAACTTGATCTCAAAACCCACCTACATTTTATAAATTGCTACCAATCACAACAATCTCCTTGCGATGTTAACTTTCAACGGTACCATACATGTGTATACAGCGGGCAAATGATAATTGTCGTGTGATGGTGTAAATGACAAGTGACACGCAAGTAGAAATGGTGGTTTCTGCTAAGAAGAAAGCTGGTAAAAATCAAAATGGCGTTGAGCTTTTTTCAAAAGTCATATGAGATTTATGTTGATTAGTAGCAATTAATAATTTCATGTAGGATTTGAGGTTTAATTAAAATTACAGTATGTTTTCGGTAATAAATTTCAAACGGCGTAGAAATCTAAAGTCTACATAAGAAATGATAAACTGCGTGTAAGTTTACAATAATTTATCATTCAACTTAAAGACATAATTTTAAGTAAACTTGGGTTTGCGACGGCAGAGCACAGATTCAAAGGTCTCGTTCGACGTTGGGACTGGTACTCCGCTCTCTTCTATTGTTGGCTCTTCTCAAAAGGGACACGACATGGCTGCGGCACCTACTGAAGACTTAGACAGGGGATTAGAAAAACTCGCGTTGGCAAAGGAGAAAGTTGTTAAGTTTGATAAAGAATACTGCATCAATGCCATGAAAGGGAGGGGTCCGTGTCTCATAGGATCGTTCATCCGCCCCATCCGTTTCAACACATGGGCGATAAATCTTCTCTTCAAGAAGATATGGTCAGACGATGAGGAGATTTGCATACACGAGGTTAGACCAAATATGTTCATATATCAATTCCCGACCTCTGAGTTGATGGAAAAGATACTATTAGGAGGACCATGTATATTTGATGAGATTGCTCTATTGCTCAAGCCTTTGACTATCTCTGCTAGGGTTACCAATGTTAGCTTCGAATCAATTGACGTATGGGTTCAAGTCCGAAATATCCCCTTTTTTCTTGCAGACAGAGGATGATCTTGGCACGATACTTTCAGATTTAGGCACTGTTCTTCAAACTGACCCATGTATCCTTTCAGGATCGGAGGGTGATTACATGAGAGAGAGAGAGAGTCCGCATGAACATTAAAGAAAGTTTGTCTAGAGGGATTAACATTGAAGTGGTAGATGAGACGATATGGTTGGACTACAAATATGAGAAGATTCCAGGGTTATGTGCTTGGTGTGGTCGCCTTGACCATGCTGAAAAGGAATGCAAAGAGAAAGAGAACATTGAGAAGACGCAAGCTTTTTCGGGTTATGGGGACTGGTTGTTGTTTCGCCCCCACCGAGGAAAGGACTTTTTAAAGTTGATGTAGAAGCTACAGTGGGTGCGGACGATATTGAGAAGGCTGGGTATGAACCAAACAATGGTGATAATATGGAAGGGATCGATGGGTCAGAGAAAGACTCGGAATGGGGCTTCAGCGATGGATAAGGTGATGATCCATGGATACGGAGAAAGAGGTAGGAAGTCAAGACCAAAATGAGAAAGAGTACATAAACCCACTCGCAACAGAGAACGAGGAAGCTCCAAACACCAGTAATGTGCCTCAAAAATTCACAGCAGCGGAAAAGACGAAGCAACCTTTTGTACCATCGTAGGGGAGGTCAGTCAAAAACGAAAAAAGTGGTGACGTCAACGTATCACAGAATCAAGTAGGGAAGATTCGGGATAGTTTGCAAGGCGCGCGGAAGGGCTCGGGTGGCCGGGGAAATAGAGGCAGGGGACGAGGCCGGGGACAAAAATGGTCTTCTCAATCTGCTGGGAGTGATACTCAGCAACCTGTTTGGGGGAGTAACCCGAAGAAGAGCAATGATGGATCCCAACCTGCAAGGTCAAACATGAAAGGTGGTCATAAGGAACACGTGAATACTCCCATTACTACATTTCAGTTTTCATCATCGCAAATAACATGAATATGTCTTAATCCTTTTACCACCAATCGCCCATTATAGGAAATCACATTGCCATACATTTCAGTTTTCTTCTTGAAAACCCACTTGCACCCTATGGGTCGAGCCCCATCTGGTGGCTCCACTAAATTCCATACTTTATTGGTATACATGGAATCCATTTCGGATCTCATGGATTTTAGCCACTTCTGAGAGTCCGACCCCTTTACGGCCTCTCCATAGGTTGTAGGCTCATCATCATCCATGAGCAGTATGTCACTAGGGTTCAGTCTCGAGAAGTCCGTACCTCTCTAACCCCTGACGTATCCTACCAGACCTAAAAAATTCTTGTGTTACTTGAGCAGGCTGCTCCATAGCATCTTGTGACTCATGCTCATGTTCCATTGCAGGATCATTGATTTTTGGTTCTTGAATCTATTCAAGTTCTATATTCATCCCATTGGCTTCTTTAGAGACTAACTCTCTTTCTAGAAACACAACAGTCCGGGCAACAAACACTTTGTTCTCAGTCGGATTGTAGAAATAATATCCTTTCGTTTCCTTAGGACATCCCACAAACTTACACTTGTCCGACTAGGGTTCGAGTTTATCTGACTGTAAACGCTTTACATAGACCTCACGACCCCAAATCCTCATGAACGACACAGTGTGACGCCTGCCAGTCCATATCTCATATTGTGTCTTCATAACTGATTTGGATGGAACACGGTTAAGTGTAAAAGCAGCTGTTAATAGAGCGTGGCCCCAAAATGAAATTGAAAAATCAATCTGACTCATCATATATCGAACCATGTCCAACAGGGTTCAACTCATCCTCTCAGACACACCATTCCACTATGGTGTTCCATGTGGAGTGAGTTGGGACAAGATCCCATACTCTCTAAGATAGTCATCAAACTCTTGGCTTATGTATTCTCCTCCACGATTTGATCGTAGAGTCTTAATACTTTTTCCAAGCTGGTTTTCCACTTCATTCTTGAATTCTTTGAACCTTTCAAAGGATTCGGATTTGTTCTTCATAAGATACACAAATCCATATCTACTGTAGTCATCAGGTAAATGTAATGAAGTAAGGATAACCTCCTCTGGTGGGGTGTCGCGAATGGTCCACACACATCAGTATGTATGAGTGCCAATAGCTCACTAGTCCTCTCGCCTTTCTTCGTGAAAAGGGACTTAGTCAACTTTCCCAATAAACAAGATTCACATGTCTCATATGATTCATAATCAAATGAGTCTAAGAATCCATCCTTATGGAGTCAAGAAATACTTTTATTGTTTATATGGCATAAACGAAAATGCCATAGGTATGTGGGATTTAAATCATTAGATTTAATCCTATAAGTATTTATGTTATAGACGGAATTATCTAGATCAAGGATATATAATCCATTAGACAAAACTGCATTACAATAATGCATACTATCAAAATAAAAGGAGCAACACTTCTCCTTTCTAATGAAAGACACAACTTTCTTGTACAAACAAGAAATAGAAATGATGTACTTCTCATAGAGCACACAAAAACAATTTTCTAATTCTAAAATAAGTCCAGAAGGTAAAGATAACTTATAAATGCCTACGGCTAATGCATCAACTCTTTATCCATTCCCAACGCGCAATTCTATCTCCCCTTTAGTCAACTGTCTGCTTCTCCTTAGATCATGCGCATTTCAAAAAAATGTGAGATCCACATCTAGTATCCAATACTCAAGATGAAGAGATAGACAAATTGACATCTATAACAAAAATACCTGGTGGTGCAGGAATAACTATTCCAAGCCTTTTATCTTCCTGATATTTTGGGAAATTCCTCTTCCATTGGTGACTACAATAGTGACATGAGCCCTTAGCAACCCCACCAGTAGGCTTTAAGGCAAATTCCTTGGGTTTTGAAACTACATTGCTCTTCCCTTTAGAGTTCTGAGAAACTTTCTTGCTCTTCCCCTTGTTGACCATCATTATGGCCTTGCATTTACCTTTATTAATGCTCTGTTCAGTGATCCTCAACATATTGAGCAAGTCTTGAAGACTTTTACTGATCTCATTCATATTGTAGTTCATGTTGAACTGACCATAACTGTCCGGTAACGGCTGCAGGACGAGATCAGTAGCCAACTCTTTGTTGAAAGGAAATCTCAGTCTATCGAGATTTTCAAGATACGCGATCATACGGAGTACATGAGGTCCCACTGGGTTTCCCTCTGGCAGACTACACTTGAATAGCGCCTTTTGATACTTCATACCGCCCATGCCTTGCTTGCTCTTGGAAGAACCACTTCAAATGTACGATCATATCGTACGCCTCCATGTTCTCATGTTGCTTCAGAAGCTTAGAGTTCAAGGTACAAAACATTAAGCAAGTCACATCAGTAGAGTCATCAACAATCTTCTGATGTGCCTTCCTTACAGTAGCAGTAGCATCAGCTTGTGGTGCTTCTGGAATTGGTTGCTCTAGAATGTACAACTTATTTTCTTGGTTGAGAACAATTCTCAAGTTTCTGTACCAGTTTAGAAAAAAATTGATTCCAGATAGTTTGTTCTTCTCAAGGACAGAGCGCAATGATAGTGTCGATGTTTGTTGATTGTTTGCCATTGGAATTTTATAAAATGAGACATATGCAATTTTAGTATTGTGAACAATCAAACTATACTTAACAGTGGCAAGATTATTAAATATAGCACCCACTATTTTTCTCGGATTGATAGCTCTCACCATTAATGCGAAAAATATCATATATTTTCTAGTGGGCCAAGATCCATATTTCACATCCTCTTGAGCTTGCTTTGGCAAGTCACCTAAAAATTGTTATTTAGGTAGGAACACCTTCCAATTAGATCCAATGCGAATCTTGATTCAATTAGGCGAATAACTCCTTATTCTTTATCTATCTTATATATAACTCTTAATTGCCTTGCCTCTACGATTTCAATCCTATTGAAATAGCTTAGTTGCGTATAACCTCTAGCTTCAGCAATCACACATTACTTGCTTGTGCCATCGAGCCACATCATGATGAATCAAGTCGCCATGCTTTGGCAAGCCCGAACTCAATACATACTTATCATGACGAGTGCTAAGTAAGAGAAGGCAAAATGCAATATTTTCATTGAGGGTTTTTCTTGTCAATTTTATTTGTTGATCATATCAACTGGTCTACTCATTTAGATTGGGCAAGTCTAAATGAAAGATCCAAACTGTTTAATTATTATCTTGTTATCTTTTGAATGCATCATCCATACATCAAAAATAAAACAAGACTAATAAATAATAAATAAAACATGGTATGGATGTGACCCCTAAAATTAAGATATTTCCAAGCCAGTGGGAATATCTATAAGTCCTAAAACAGCAAGCTTGAACCCATTGAATAAAGACGGAAGCACATGAAGATGAGCTTGCTGTTTTTTTTTTTTTTAGCAAGCTCATCTTCATGTGCTTCCGTCTTTAGTCAATGGGTTCAAGCTTGTGGGTCTTCACCGTCTTGTGATCTCTTTGGTATTTGATCTTCATCTCCATGCCTTGACTATATTATATCTACCTAATTTTAGCTAGCATGTATAAACTAAATTGAGGAACCTCACATGCAAGGGAGAAGACGACACGCATGCCGTAAAAATGACTACATTAATTACATCAAAACCAAAACCAAATCACAAAATTTAAACAACCACACAACTAAGGCCACATCCAACCACAATGCTATAAAAACATAAAAAAGTTAAAATCTAATTTTATTGCGCTGGTTTAAATTTTAATTGATTTGGGATAATAGGGTCAAAACAGTGAAAACCATCGCGCCAGTCACACTGACCGAACCGTTCGGACCTGTCGAACCGGTCAACCCTAAGGGATCAAAAAATTAACTCATTCCTTACGGCAAACCCCAATTGTGGACATAAAACTCTTTTCTTCCCCAGTTGTGCCCAAACCCTAGTTTCAAATCACCAATCAATTCATACATCATATGTATACGAAATTCATTAATTTTCACATCCTATGTAAAATTAGCTAATGTCCTCATGAATAAAATTCATATCGTATCATAATACGCATATCAGTTTTTACGCGAAAATTAACTGTACGGTGTAAACTGATAAAGCAGATAACCACATAAATCACGTTATGCGCTATCGACCTATTGCTCTGATACCACTGTAGAATTTTGATGCAGTGTACGCAGGAGAAATACAAAAAAAAAATCTCAAAACCCTCCATGAATCGCAGGTGAAGCACTCATAACGTGATAAAAGGAAGTAAGGTTACCTCGTGAATTTGACTGATCACTTTGCACAGAATGGCGTCCACGCCTATACCAGTATCCACACATGAGGAATGAGAACTGGAACCTTCTCTACGGATTGTGCAAGAATTTTAGGGAAGGATCACCAAGGAGCTTGATCCAATCAAGCAACGAAGCGTGCAACAGTGGAGGAGTAGGGAGGGGTTCGGCCGTCTTTGCCGCCGGGTGCAAGGGCGTTGAGCCTCTCTCTTTTGTCTCCTTCTCTTGCTCAAATTATTTCAACTTATAAAATAATAGGCTTGGACTAGTCTTATATAATCAATAACTCCTTATTGATCACAAACTTGTCCCAATACTAATCATGTCCATACACGGATTAGTCTAATTGCTATTTCGTCCAACTAAATATGCACATTGTTTCACTTTGATCTTGATCCTTATAACTGTTAATTAGTCCAACTAATTAACATATACATCCAATTTAATCTTTTTGGTGTGTGACCCTACAAGTTCCTATTACGTTGGCAGTAACAGTTACAAACATCTAGCGGTGTCTAGCAACACATCAATGCTACCCAACTAATAGAAATAGTCAGTGATCTGACAAACCTATGTGACCAATGTTATTGTGTCGTATCGTCCATCTGTCACAATATCCTGATTTGACACGAGGTATATATGTCACACTCGTATATCCAATCCATAGTTTCTCCATAATGGGAATGGACTTATCTGAACAGATAACAACAATATCATATATTGTTTTATCTAATTCTGGCCATACATTTAATAATTACTACTCATCGAGTGGCCGTGGATATATACTCCCGTTATGTGGGAGGGACAAATCATGCCTACATGACTACCATCTCTCAGCTTGCTTCCTATTATTTCCGATTATCATCTTTATAGTTACCCAGTTACAGTGAAACGTTTGATGATATCAAAACATGATATTCTGAAGTGTGGTTTGGCTCTTAAACCACGGATCTGGGATAGAAGTTGGTCAACTACGCATTCGTATTCTTCTTCCTCCCATGTTTGGAGAAGCACGAGAAAGACTTACAAGAATGTGCTAACGTGGGAGATACTTTATAAACTACGACTACGAGAAGTCAAATTGGTAATGGTATCCCATACGCCTATGGAAAGTATCGAAACGCTAGGCCCACTTCCACCTCAAACCTCCTCCTTAGAGACTCATCTAGTTGCCCGATCTGACTCATCTTCTAGCTAGAAGAGAGTTTTTGCATCTGCTATTCTGAAAAAATCTATAAATGAAATGAAGGGCTCTGGCCTAGCCTGCACTCTTGAGAGTCGTACATTCTTCTCTTAGCCGTTGGCAACCTAACTCGAAAAAAGAGGATGGCAAGTAAGGATCATTGCCCTAATCGAAGGGTTATTCCCCTCCCGTAATCAAAGACATAAGATAAGCACATGAACATAAATCTATTGAATGATTCTTCGGAAGCGGGTATTCTTTGACACTCCCGCAGCTAGAAGACATATTATTCTTGTTCTACCTCGCTAAATGGTTATCTAGTGAATTCAAGTCGAAGGACTACAACATCAATGTCACTACGAGAAGTGATAACTCCGTTTTCGGAGTTATTTTATTGCTTATTTTGCTACATTTTGTATGCTCATCATGGAGAATCGAGCGTCTTTTTGAGTAAATCATGATTTAATTGTTGATAATGAGTTCATGCGTTAAATGGGAAGTCAGGGCATTTTCTACATCATTTTATGCGCTATTTATCATATTTTGTCACATTTGATCTTCGCGAGGTGTTCGTGTTGTGTTTTTCAGGAACGGAGCACGGGACGAACTATTGGAGAGAGGAAACGAACTTCAAAAATTAAGGCGAACTCGAGATTTGAGAAGGAAAGAAAGAGACGAGGATTCGAGTGTGACACGCTTTCTTACGTGTATGCGCAAGTGCACGGTCAAGTAATATAGGGTAATATTTCAACCCCGAGTTATCGATCCCACGAGGACAAGCTTGGGATATTTAATTAGTTATTAACTTAGAGTACTGTAACAGGAGGAAGAATTGTGATTTTAAGAGTTGTCACCTTCAAACAAGTGACGAATATGAAATTACAACTAAACTAATATTTTTGGATTTTTATATTTTTTAAACAATTATGGAGAAACTAGGCATTCTCTAGATCACCTAGGGCTGTAGACAATTTCCGAATTAGCTATGTAACACGTTAACTCTATTCTAGTTAAGTCGGAGGTCTCATGTCGTTCTACATCACGGTTTACGTGGTGTCCTGTCGGTCCACCTACATCTACCGATTCTTTCTAGTAGACTAACGACAGTGCGCGGAATGATGTCCTCTCTGACCACCACCACAGGAACACCTCACTATCTCCTACCGAATCTACCCACTAAGGCCAATCCTACACACTTCTTTTCTCAGTCTCCGTGATTAAGGATTGTTGTTCATATCTCATCACAACTAGGTCAAGTCGCTCTCACGCACTCGCTAGCTAATTAACAAGTCCGATTAATTACTCCATTCTTTCCAAGGATTAAGCGTAGTATATGACTAGATTAGATATTAACTTTAAGCACGATTACAATCTATGAAGAACACGAAGATTCGTGAATTATCAATTCCTACCCTAGCCGTGTCAATAGACTAAGATCTTCAACAAGTTCATGAAATCAAATGCCATCCAATAGATCAAATCAAAAAGCATGAAACAAAATCTCAAATCCGGAGAACATAATCGTCTACATAAACCCTAGGCTCTCTAGAGAAGCCTAGCAAAACGTTTATTTACTACTTAAAATCGTAGCCACACAACGAAGTTTCTATATACAAGTGATTAAAAGGGAAGGAAAAGAAATCAAACGGTGAAATCTCCTGTTTAGGGATGATCCCAATCGATCTACTCAGCTCCCTTGCCTTTCTTCCTTCCTCCGTATGCGTGAATGATGTGGTTTTTCGTACCTAGGTCGTTCTTCAATCATAACCTGATGAGGTCTTCAGTAATTGCACAATAGCCCCCTGAAATCTTCTCCTGACTTCGCCGGGCCATAACTTCTTGGTCCGAACTCGGATTTAGCTCCGTGACCTATCGTTGGAAAGCTCTTTGAGTCTAATTTCATTTGGCACTGGTTCACTCCCAAATTATTTGTATAACTCCATCTATGATCAAAATAGTGCAAACTGGTCATGCAAGCTCCTCCAATTCGGCTTCTCTTGACTCCATTTGAGCTCCCGTTTTTTCCAAAGTTGTTTCCATGCTTCCTATCAACCGATTAGCATCCGTTCCTGCCGAGAAAACATGAACAAACATACCAAGTGATTATATTTGACAAATAACAAAGAAATATGCATAGAAAATACCCGGACTAACAATAAAGCACATGGTGAGCAACAAGTGACAAAACGAATCATATTCTCTACAATTAAGCTCAAATCACTCGTGATAATGTGGTAAAATGGAGGTAATAGATAGCTCCTAAAAGGTGCTATCATAGTGCTAGAGAGGCACGTGAGAAGATGTTACAAGCTTTGAAGCATGTGCAGAGCTCAAAATGGAGGATCAAGTGATTCGCAGGCAAGAGGTAGAAGTTGATGAAGTGCAGAATTTGGCCAAGTATAGACTAGGTCGCACGACCTATTCTCAGAGGTTGCACGACCTAATGGTCAGAAGGCAGTGAGCTGAGGATTTGGAACTAGGTCGCACGACCTAGTTGTGGTCAGAAAATTTCTAAGTGTTGAAGACTAGGTCGCACGACCTAGTTGTGGTCAGAAAATTTCTAAGTGTTGAAGACTAGGTCGCACGACCTAGTCAAGTAGGTCGCACAACCTAGTGCACTGCAGAATATTTTTGGAAACTTTTGGGAACTTTATGTAATTACTTTTAATTAATCCCAAACACTTGGGGAACGTACTTAGACATTATTGGGACTTATTTTGTCCAGTTAGACATTATCTACGGTCTTCTTGGAGCTTTGGATTGTGCTTGGAGCTTGGAGATTCTTCGTTTGGATTCTTTTCTCTTCTTTTCTTTAGTTTCTGCTTATGATCAACTTGAAACTTGTTATTTTGATCATGAGTAATTGTATCTAAACACTTTATTCAGGATATCTCGAAGGCAGCTAGGGTTTAACACATTTTTTGATGGTTTATGGATTATATTTCACGCGTTTAACCTTATTGGATGTTTTTATACTTAGTCATGCTTGATTTTATGATTACTTCTATCATTCTTATTGTATGATGTCACAATAGGTCTTATCATAGGTAGAGGATGCTTGAGGATCAGTATTAATTACCCGGAAATTGAATCTTGCACTAGTCGTATCTGAACTAGAGGAATCGTTTTAGTTAACTAAGAACTAGAGTAGATCACGGAAGCTTAATTTAGGATAGAGGAATCAGCTATGTATGTCTATGTATAGACTTTGGTTGAGGAATCTTCAAGGTAGTGTTGCTAGTTTGGCTAAGTATAAGATACCCGTGTTATATGAAAATAAACCATTAACTGTATAAACGCCCTAGTGGTCCTAAGAGATGTCCCGAACTTTGTCTCCATTCATTAATCCCACAACTTTAATCGTGCGATTCTTCAATCGGTTAACTTAGTAAGTTGTCTGTTATTTTTTAGTAGGATTTAGCAAATAAACCAACGCGTTGTGCCCACATAAGGTATTGAGTTAATAACTAGTTAAGAACGAAGTCTCTTGGGTTGGACAACCCGGAATACCGGATTATTACAGCACGGACAACTGTACAGTTGCAGCGTGTCAAGTTTTTGGCGCCGTTGCCGGGGACTTCGGCTAATTAGTTATAATTCCTAGCCGTAGGGATTTTAATTTTTGTTTATATTTGTTACTCACCTACTTTCTTTGTGTAATCTGTGTTTTAGGTTGAAGTTTACGGTGCATTACTCGTTCTAGAGACTAGCCTTTGTATCCAGTACTTGATAACCCAGAGACTTTTTTACGCACATAATGTAGAGACTCGAGGAGAGCAAACTCGATTCAAATGGATGATCAGACTAGAGATGAGTTTGAGAGGATCCGCAAGGGTATGCAAGATGTGGAGGCAACTACACTTGCAGCTGTGGAAGATGCAGCTAATCGGGCGAGAGAGACTAAGCAGCTCTGAGCTCAGATGGCCGAGTGCAGGTGCATTGGCTCGCTTGAACCCCCAAAATCCACAACCAATTCCTGGTATGGGGGTACAAGAGGGAAACAATGGAGGAGCGAATAGCGGTAACAATGGTGAAAAAAGTAACAATGGGCAAAATCCTGTAGCCCAAGTGGACAATGCTGCTATTGATGATCGCCCTATGGTGAATTACTTCAGAACTACACCAGCTGGCTACCAACCAACCATTGTGAGGCCACAGATAAATGCGCAACATTTTGAATTGCGCCAACACATGATCAATATGGTTCGTGATGAGTGCTCTTTCACTGGAGCTCCAGGAGGTGACCCTAACCACCATCTGCTCATTTTTGAGCAAATTACTTCAAATTTGCACGATCAGAGGGTCCCAGATGATACATTTCAGTTAATGTTGTTTTCATTCTCTTTATCTGGGAAGGCAAAGCATTGGCTCTTGGAACTTCGAGCAGGAAGCATGACGACATGGAAAGAGTGTTTCGAGGAGTTTTTTAGGAGATATCTTCCACCATCCAAGGTTGCTCAACAAATGGTTGAAATTAAAAAGTTTACTCAGGATGAAGATAGCTCATTGGGGGATACATGGAGAAAGTTCAGTCAGATTTTTCGTAGGTGCCCCACTCATGGGGAGTCGTGGTATAAGCTCCTTCATTACTTCTACAATGCTAGGAATAGGGAAACAGTACACGAATTGGATATGCTAGCTGGGGGTAAATTTATGGGATTGGGAATGTAGCGAGGTCAGGACCTACTTAATAGTGTGGCAAAGAGAGAAACTACAAGGTCTGAGACTCGTAGATATTCAAAATCTGGGGATGCAAGTCTCGCCAACAAAATTGATTCGATGGAGCAGAAACTGGAATCCATGACCTTAGCCTTTCACAGCATGAATTCTTCAGCACATGTGAAGTCTATGGGGGACACATTAGCGGATGAGAATCAAGGACATGACGGTAGCGTTGAGGATGTGAATTTCATGAGACAGCATCAGTGGCCCAACACTTATCATCATAATAAACGCAATCACCCTAACTTCAGCTATGCCAATCCAAACAGTGGATTATATGCACCCGCCAAAAGCCTAATTTCCCATACCAAGTGCAAAGACAGGCTCCACAACAACAGACTCAGCAACAAGAGGACCAAGAGACAAACACTTTATTGAGAAAACTGATTGCTAACCAAGATAGAATGGAGAGCGAAATTGTCTCCATAGAAGCCACAATGAAGAGTCATGAGACGCAGATTGGGGAAATTGCCAATCAAAGTACTAGAATTCCACCTGGCATGCTGCCTTCTAACACAATCACTCCAACTGAGCAGTTGAAGGCTATCATTACTCGTAGTGGGACAACTAATAAGGATCCTCCATATCCTACCCACGCGCGAGATGAGGCGACTAAGGCCACTGAAAAAGCATTGGATGAAGAAGTTCTCGGGCCTATTGTGATTCCCCAATCAAAGTACACGAGGAGGAAGTCGGAAGAGAAGCCTGAGCCAAAGGAGGAACATAGTGTGTGTGTGTGTGCCATTCCCCCGGGAATGGAAAGCTAAGAGGATGCTAAGCACTTCAAGAAGTTCGTGGATATCTTTAGAAAGTTACATATCAATATTCCCTTTGCGGAAGCCATCTCACAAATGCCAAAGTATGCAAAATTTCTCAAGGACCTCCTCTCTAATAGGAGGCGTATGGATTATTTTGAGACTGTGACTCTAAATGAGGAGTGTAGTGCCGTTGTTCAAATGACATTACCAAAGAAGATGAAAGATCCGGGCAGTTTCATCATTCTGGTGACATAGTGAGATGCTTTTCATGGAAGAGCACTATGTGATCTTGGCGCAAGCATAAATTTGATGCCCACATCCGATTTTGAGTAGCTTGTTGTGCGAGAACCATAACCGACTAGGATATTTTTGCAGATGGCAGAGCGCACCATAAAACGTTCTAGGGCCGTCTCGGAGGATGTACTAGTGAGAGTTGAAGGACTCATCTTCCCGGCTGATTTTGAGATCCTAGACATGGAGGCTGATGAGGATGTCCCCCTTATCCTGGGCCATCTATTCCTGGTGATAACTCTCTATTAGAGTTATATTTCTTGCATATTTTATACAGTTTTGTGTGACTTTCCGGGTTGATAATCTTAGTTTTACACAGTGAATGTAGAGAAAATGTAAAAGTTTAGCTTTAATCTTTAATTCATTAATACTTGCGTTTCTCATATGATTTTATGTACTTTTTTTGTCACGTTTGATCGCACGGGTTTTGTTTCGTTTTGTTTTGACAGGAGACGGAGCTTGAGGGATGAAGTGGAGGGGAGATACAAGCTTGAGAGATTAATTGGGAGCTAAAACGATGAATAAATCATGAAGAATTGGTGAAAAGACATGGATACGGGGTTAAAGTGTCATTTAATGAAGTTTGTGTAAATACACTTTAACCCCCCTCTTGAGAGGCGCCCAATACTTGGTGAATTTTTGGTGGCCATACGTGAGAGCAACTCACTGGAAGTTTAGGATCACAATTGTGATCACAAGATCAGCCTCAAGACCACAAAATGTGATCCTATGATCACAAAAGGTGATCACAAGACCACAAAGTAGATCTGATGTGGGAATAAAAGGAGGAAAAAGGGGGACACGCGGGAGAAAAAAATATAAAGAGAAAATAAAGGAGACTCAAGCAAGGAGAGAGGAGGCTAGGTTTCAAGAGGAAGACTCCTCCATTGAATATCTAGGGTTTACTTCATCTCCTTGTTCTTCCTCTCTCAATATTAGATGGAGAAACTTGTTAATCTCGTTTGGTTAATTACTATTAGCTAAACTCATTTGCTAGGCTTCTCTAGAAAGCCTAGGGTTATGTAGACAATGAAGTTTTTCGGATTTTTAATCTTTGTTTCATGCTTATTGATTTTTTTTATTGAATGAATGTTTGTTCTTGAATATTGTTAATGATCTTAGTTTATTCGTTAGAATGAATCGTGCTTAATTGTTAGTTTTGTCTTAATTTAATTGTTCATAGTCTATGATTAGTTCTTAATGGGGATGTAGTAATTAACCGGAACCGTTAGTTGGCTAGTGAAGTGCGCGACAGTGATTTTAACTAGCTAGGATGAGATATGAGCATCAATCCCGAATCACCGAGACCGGTAGGAGAAGTCAGTAGGATTGGTTATTGTGGGTAGATTCTGTAGGATTATTCAACTGCTCCGTGAAACGGTGGACCGACAGGATCCGTTATCGTGCCACTCGATGACCTGCTAGAACGGACCGGTAGACAACATGAGACTAAGAGGAGATTGTAGTCAACCGAGACGTAAAATGACATGAGACCGGCGGGAGATTGTCATAGCCTATTACCCGGCTTGATTAGGATAGAATTAATGTGTTACTTTGAAAATCTGGAAACCGTCTACAGCCCTAGGTGATCTAGAGATTCCCTAGTTTCTCCATATTAATTTTAAATATGAAAATCCAAAAATATTAGTTAGTTGTTATTTCAACTCAGTCGCTTGTTGGGGCGACAACTGCTTAAATCACAATTATTCCTCTGGTACCGTATTCTTAACTAAATAACTAATTAAATATTCTCGAGCATGTTCTCGTGGGATCGATAACTCGGGGTTGAAATACCACCCCTATATTACCTGACCGTGCACTTACATATACACGTAAGAAATCGTGTCAAGTTTTTGGCGCCGTTGCCGGGGACTACAGTAGATTATTTAGTTAGCAGTTAGTTTAGAGTACTTTTACTTTCGTTTTATTTTGTTTTATTCTCTATCTATGTGCTTCACGGTTCATTTGAGTCTATTTTCTCATGAACGTGTGAAGTAGGAGTTGTTCTAAGCATGTGGAGCAAAAACCATTCTTCGGTTCCCCCCTACTGTATCTACTGCAGAGGCAACCACGAAGAAGAAGACGCATGCATGAGTTGGTGTTAAGGATGCGGCATTTGGCACGACCGTAGAGACCCATGCCAATTTCATCCACCCCATCTTCATTAACACCAAGAAGACTCATCAGCGAGTATGGCAGAGCGGCGTAGTATTATGGAGGACATCCAAGTGTGCGCCAATTTTTTTCTATAGATGCACAATTACCACAAGAGGATTCACCACAGGTATGGAATACGTAAAGGAGATGATGACGAGGATAACGAAACGAGTAGGGAAACTGTCAGCGGCAGGGGAATCTGGTATTCAAGAGCCACAACAGGAGACCTTGGCACATGACAGTAAGCCTAAAATTGAACCTTCATCATCACTATAAAAGTGGAAGAAGAGATACATGAGTCTAGCAAAGACTTCAGTGTCCAAGAACAATTGGTAGACTCTACCATTTATGAGGACTCAGACTTTGATTTAGCCTGGGGTGGACCTATGTGCCCAAGATGGGAGGACCTGCCGTGTTGCGAGCCAAAACCGCAGGGGCCCTCAGAGCCTTGGCGTGGATGGGAAGACACCAACATTTGGAGCTTGTGGTGTGCTGAAGATGAAGCTGGTGAAACACTTGTGCTCGGTACTATTGAGGCAAATGCCCCAATTTTAATTAATGATGAATTCTCCATATCTTATGTCTCACAAGTCCGTGATGAGTTGGAAAAATTATTGTATGGATATTCTTATGGGGAAGAACGTGATGAGAAACTTCCAATCTCTTGTTCTATGGTCGATTCTATTGATGATCCATATGCCATAGTCAAGGAGTTGGAAATTATTAAGTGTGGTGTTGTGGATGAATTGCATGGGTCATTTGAAGAGAATCTATCACCAAGGAAGTACTACTGGGATGAAATTATGAAGCATGATGCATTTGAGCCCAGTGATACTTTGTGGAAGTTGATCAAGTAGCTAAATTGAAACATGAAAAGAGTCAGCTTCTATAACTCTCCACCATCTGCACAGCACGGGGGTGCACTTGAAGTTCTAGAGAAGAGATGGTTGAAGAAGAAAAAGTGGAGGGATAAAGAATCCGCCACTAACCTTTTCGGTTGAGGTAACCAGGTCGCGCCGTCGACCTTAAATTAAAAGCGCTGCTTGGGAGGCAACCCAATGTAGAGTAAGATGCTATGTGTTTTTCTTTTTGATTTTGAGTTCTCCATATCTGATTTTGAGCGGTGAGAGAGAGAGAGAGTTGCTTTAATACTTTCAATCAGTGTGCAGGGACACAGGTACACAAGATTGCCGGAAACTGTCAACGGTCCGCAAGACCCCTTTTTGTTGCAGTTTCGCGGACACGGTGTCCATGTACTTCCGGGCACCCCAGGTATCTCTTACTCTGTCGGCTTCTATGTTTTGAGCGATAATTGTTAAAATCCACCGCCTACACATTTAAGCGAGGAAACCTCCTAACTGATCTCTAAATTCATTGAGGAAAACGAATCACTTAAGTGTGTGTGTGGGGGGGGGTGTTAGGTTTTTGACGTAGGTAACGCAGCGGAATAACAAAAATTAATTCCTACTCAAAGCCCACCAAGGATCACAGGAAGAGACATTCATAACATGATGACGGACATCGAAGATGTGTACCTTTTGGTTTGGGAGATCACACGAAGAATATTGTCCTCGTCTCTATGGTTGATCCACGTCTAGAGGTGAGATCTAGATTCTTCCTTCTCAAGTGCTAGCTTGGACCGGAGAAAGAGGGAAGAAGGAATCAAGCAACCAAGGAGGCAAAGAGGGATTTAGGCCCTCTCTTGAAGCCGACGGGACAGGGGGGCGTACGCAGGGGCTTCAGCCGTTGTGCTCTTGCTCTCTCTTGCTCTTGCTTCCTACTCAAACTCACTTATGTTATGAGTATTAACATTAGTGGGAAGGAAGTTAGAGCCTCCTTTATATAGACCAACAAAACTTGTTAGTTTACATAAAGGTTCATCCTAGTTCTACATGAACTTGGATTAGTCCCTTCCTTGCATATTAGTCCTACTAAGTTTGCAAGGTGTTGCAAAGTGATCCTTCTCATTAATTAATCATATTAATTAATCCCAAATCTAGTTCTACTATATTTGACATGTGACCCCATAGGTTTCTCTTTAGTTGGTAGTAACTTATTACTAACATGGAGCGGTGTCTAGCAACACATCCACGCACCCAACTAATAGAAATAAGTCAGTGATCCCGAAAAATCTGTTGTGCCCAATATTACATATTGCACTCTACCTTTGTCTCTATATCCGGATTGAACACGAGACATAAATAGTCACACCCGTATATCCAATCCATAGTTCCTCGATCCTAGGAATATGCTTATGCAAGCAGATAACATCAATATCTCCATATTGATTTATCTGAGTCTGGTCAGACATTCAATAAGCCTCATCCCTCGAGTGGCCGTGGATATTTGCTCCCATTATGTGGGAGGGACAAATCCTCTCTACATCACTACTATCTCTAATCTTGCTTCATATCATGCCCGATAGCTACCTTTATAGTCACCCAGTTACGGTGTAACGTTTGATAAATCAAAGCATGATATTTCACAACTAGAGTATCTAGTGACTTCAAGTCTAAGGATTGCAATTATATTAGCAGTACGAGAAGCGATTGTGACTTTAACATAATCTAATGTATCCATCTCGTTGTGGGTCAATCCAGTATGTCATTACTCCTAATGCATACCCTTGCGTTAGACTTGATATCTCCATATACATACTAGTCTATATTTGATCGTCCTATTAATCAATATACTGGACTAGGGATATTTAAGATAAACAACACATTGTATCTAAGGACTTCATTATATTAAATATCACAATATATAATAAATGAATAATCTAGCCAATAACATTGTTCATACTAAATATTAGATTGCCTCTAGGGCACCTATTCCAACAGAGAGTTTGTATCCAACTCTGCTAGCCATGTTGTCTTGCATAGCCTTGTTACATGTAGTTGTGTAGTACTGTGTAGTAGTTGTGGTCAATGTAGAGTGTCATTATATTATCGTGATGTGTTAACTGTTTAGTTTTGCATTGCTTTGCACTTTTACTATATTGAGTCCCCCTACCCAAAACATGTGTTTAGTTGAGTTGGCCAAAGCATATAGAATTAGGAAAAAAATGTAAAAAAAAAATGAAAATAAAGATGAAAAAATAATAGAAAAGCAAAAAAATCACAAAAAAATTAAAATTTTGACTTATGGGAAATCAATGAAGCTTGAAATCAGAGAGAGTTCAGTGAAAGAGTCTCAATGAAAAGGAAACACCGTAGCTGGAAAAACCTTAATGTTTAAGTATCTTGTGCATCGGTTTCACGAAAGAATGTCCCGGGTATTTAGGGAAAAGTGGAATGTAGATTTTTGGGCATACCTTTAGTTCCTTTAGTGTGCTAGGAGGATTTGGTCTTGGGATAGTCAAACAGTCTATTTTCTGTGGAAACTTGTGGCCTCTTGAAATCTGGGGTGGACCTTCGTGTAGATTTGGTTTCATGTGGTACGCTGCTTTAGCCTAAGTGAAGTTAGGGAGTGTACACCACCATCCCTTACGGTGGTTTCAAGAACTAACCGGAAAAGCTCACACTTAGTTTCTCTAAATGCACGGTTGAAAAAATTAGAAGAGAATGAAAAAAATGAATAAAAAATCTTCTCGTGGACTAGATACGGTGAACAACCTAATGTGTCCCCGTTCGCGCGGGAAATTTGGATTCAATCCAATTAGAGGGTCTAAGGAAAATTAAAGCCAAGCTGTATTACACGGAGTTGTGTCTTTCGTCACTGAGACAATTTGTATTCAATTCAATGACGGCTAAGAGGGTCTGAAAACCTCATATGACTTGGCAAAGAAAGACTACCATAGGACTAAGGGTGCCTAGACTCTTTGAACTAAAGGACGTGCCCGGATCTTGGTTGGTTTTGGGTGATGTTTGGGGACCCCTTAGTGAGCTTGTGCGTAGGGTCACTGTATTTTCAATTTATTACTACGGTTGTGTGAATTGCAAAATGGATTTGTGAGAACTTGATGATTTTGGTTAGTGATAGCGAGATTGCCCATCTCATATGAAAAAGAAATAAAAGTTACGTTGCTTGATTCTTGCATTGTTTATAATTGAGTTGCATTGTATAGTTTATGTAGATTTGCATAGTCGTGTGTGTTGTTCGTGTCAGGTGGCTAGTAGAGTTGTATGCAATTCGGTGGATTAAAACGTAGCGTGAGACGTGATTTTGCTCGGAACACGTAAAAATGTAGTGTGGGGGATTTGATAACTCTCTATTAGAGTTATGTTTCTTGCACATTTTATACAGTTTTGCGTAACTTTCCGGGTTGCTATCTTAGTTTTACACAATGAATGTAGAGAAAACGTAAAAGGTTAGCTTTAAGCTTTATTTCATTAATCCTTGCGTTTCTCATATGATTTTATGTATTTTTTTATCACGTTTGATCGCACAGGTTTTGTTTCCTGTTGTTTTGGCAGGAGACGGAGCTTGGGGGATGAAGTGGAGATGAGAAAGAAGCTTGGGAGATTAATTGGGAGTTAAAACGATGAAGAAAACATCAAGATTTGGTGAAAAGACATGGATGCGGGGTTAAAGTGTCATTTAAGGAAGTTTTTGTAAATACACTTTAACCCCCTCTTGAGAGACGTCCCATACTCTATGAATTTTTGATGGCCATACGTGAGAGCAACTCACTGGAAGTGTAGGATCACAATTGTGATCACAAAATCAGCCGCCGGACCACAAAATGTGATCCTATGATCACAAAAGGTGATCACAAGACCACAAAGTAGATCTGACGTGGGAATAAAAGGAGAAAAAAGAGGGACACACGGGAGGAAAGAAAAGAGAAA
This sequence comes from Linanthus parryae, assembly GCA_023055425.1. Classification (NCBI taxonomy): domain Eukaryota; kingdom Viridiplantae; phylum Streptophyta; class Magnoliopsida; order Ericales; family Polemoniaceae; genus Linanthus; species Linanthus parryae. Next base: position 94,416,970 of record JALGPY010000005.1, on the reverse strand, counting down.
AGAAAGGAGGCTCACGCAAGGAGAGAGGAGGCTAGGGTTCAAGGGGAAGACTCCTCCATTGAAGATCTAGGGTTTGCTTCATCTCCTTCTTTTTCGTCTCTCAATCTTTGATGGAGAAACTTATTAATCTCGTTTGGTTGATTACTATTAGCTAAACTCTATTGCTAGGCTTCTCTAGAGAGCCTAGGGTTATGTAGATGATGAAGATTTCTAGATTTTTAATATTTGTTTCATGCTTATTGATTTCTTTTATTGAATGGATGTTAGCTCTTGAATCTCGTTAATGATCTTAGCTTATTGACACGACTAAGATAGGAATTGATAATCAATGAATTAAGGTTTATTACTTAGAATGAATCAAGCTTAATTGTTAGTTTTGTCTTAATTTAATTGTTCATAATCTATGCTTAGTTCTTAATGGGGATTGAGTAATTAACCAGAACCGTTTGTTGGCTAGTGAAGTGCGTGAAAGTGACTTTAACTAGCTAGGATGAGATATGAGCATCAATCCCGAATCACCGAGACCGGTAGGAGAAGTGAGTAGGATTAGATAGTGTGGGTATATTCGGTAGGATTATTCAGTTATTCCGTGAAACATTGGACCGACATGACCCGTTATCATGCCAGTAGGTGACTTGCTAGAACGGACCGGTACACAACATGAGACCGAGAGGAGATTGTGTTGGAATAGGTTCCCTAGAGGCAATCTAGTTTAGTATGAACAATAAATTGGCTAGAACATTCATTGTATTATTTATTGGATATTTAATATAATGAAGTCCTTAGATTTACAATTGTGTTGTTTTTCTTAAATATCCCTAGTCCATTATAATGATCAATGGGACAATCATCTATAGACTAATATGGGGTTGGATTGGTATGGAGATATCATGATCCAACACATGGGTATGTGATAACTCTATTTACGGAGTTATTTTATGCCTTATATTTCTACGTTTTTCGTGCTCAACATGGAGAATTTGTCGTCTTCCGAGTAAATTATGCTAAAATGTGATAATATGAGTTCATGAGCTTTACTTGTTGAATCCAGGCGTTTCTATGGTTATTTTGAGATTTTATTGTGATATGATCGCGGGTTATGTTTTCGTGTTGTGATTCACAGGAAAATAGGGCTTGGAGGATCATGCGGGAGATGGAAACGAGCTTCGGAAGCAAGGAACTCGAAGAAAAAGTCAAAGGAAGAAATGCAGGAAAAGGGGTCTTCGTACGGAGACATTTGTCTTCGTACAAAGAGATCATACTTAGCCAAAATTTTGAAGTCTGAAATTCTCTTCTAAACAAGCTTGCAGTACTTACATAGGAAGACCTTCGTACGAAGAGGAATTGTCTTCGCACGAAGACTCTTCGTACGAAGACATCGCAGAAAACGCAAGATTTTTTGGGGCTTTTGTGTAGTTTATTCAAACTTTGTAATATTGTTATGGAAACGTATTTAAGGGCTTTAGGTCGTGATTTTGTAGTTTTTCACGTTAGAGACATATCTTGCAGAGCTAGAAGCCATTGTTGGAGCTCGGGAGCTTTGGATCACTCGTATGGATTCTCAACTCTTTCTTTTCTTTAGTTTTTGCTTATGAGAAACATGAAACTTGTCGTTTTGAGTATGATGTGTAGTAGCTAAACCTCTATTGCTGGAATTCTCGTTTGGTGTAGCTAGGGTTTGCTACAAACTTGATGTTTTGAGAGTGTGATTCAAGTTCTCAACTTAATCTATCGCGTCTTTTACTTTTATGGGTTGTTTATGAGTTTGATTATATTATTCTTGCGCGTAGCTAACGTAGGAGTAATCTTAATTGACATTCACGTGGTAACTCCATGAAAGTTAGTCCGTAAAAGTGAATAGTCCACCTAGTTGAATCAATATTTGGTAACTCGGTATTGTTAGCTAGGATCGTTGGAGTAGAATCGTGAATTCTAATGCATGCTTAAAAGTGAAATAGACTTGGTAACTCGGTGTATTTTGGTTTTAGGCATAGATAATTTGCTTGGTAACTCGGTAAATTTTACATTGCTCGATTAATAGTAAAAGACACGTTGTTGTTTCACAAAATCAAAGCATAAGTTTATATCATCCCTAGTGAACCTAGAGAATTCCCGGTATATTTTCCCTGTTATTAGAAAAGTCATAAATCATTCTTTGATTAATCGTGAACCATTCCACTCGATTAATTGAGAATCTTGTTACTTTTATTTTAGTAGAATTAGAACAACAAGCAACTTTGCGAATTGACAACATAAGGTTTGAGATAATAACTGGTTTAACAAAGTCCCTTGGGTTCGACAACCCGGCTTTCCGGATTACTACTACACGCGACAATCGTACACTTGCTGTAAGAACGTGCCAAGTTTTTGGCGTCGTTGCCGGGGACTTCGACTAAATTAGTTATAATTCCTAGCCTTAGGGATTTTACTTTTCTGTTTATATCTGTTACTCACCTGCGTTTTGTGTGGTTTGTGATTTCAGGTTAGCTTTTACGGTGCATGTCCCGTTCTAGAGACGAGCCTTTGCATCCTACACTTGAAGAACCAAAATCCCTGTTACGAGCACATCGTAGAGGCAAGAGTAAATCAAGCTCAGTTACCATGGATGCTGAAACTAGAGCTTAGTTTGAAAGGATCCGCAAGGGTATGCAAGATGCGGAAGCAGCTAGAGTTGCATCTGTAGAAGATGCAACAAATAGAGAAAGGCAAGCTGAGGAACTCAGAGCTCAGTTGACCGAGGTGCAAGCTGCTATGGCACGCTTGAACCCTACAAATCCACAACCACTTCTTGGTGTGGGGGTACAAGCGAGAAACGATGGAGGTAATAATAACAATGGGGGAAACAATAATAATGGGGGGAATAATGCACAGGATGTGGCGGCACAGGTGAATATGTTGAAGAGGATGAGCGTCCTTTGGTGGACTACTTCAGAACTACACCGGAGGGGTATCAACCAACTATTGTCGGGCCACAGATTAACGCCGCGCATTTCGAAATACATCAACCATTGATCAGCATGGTTCGGGATGAGTGCTTATTCACTGGAGCCCAGGTGATGATCCGCATCAACACTTGATAAATTTCTAGCAGATTACCTCCTCTATGGATGATCAGAGATTTCCACTCGAGACGATAAAGCTCATGCTTTTTCCCTTCTCCTTATCAAGAAAAGCAAAGACATGGCTTATGGAACATCCAGCAGGCGGTATCACTACATGGGCAGAGTGTTGCAAGGAATTTCTCAGGAAATATCTCCCGCCGTCCAAGGTTGCTCAACGGATGGCTGACATAACAAAATTTACACAACATGAAGATGACTCTCTGGGAGACACATGGAGAAAGTTCAACCAGCTCCTGCGCAGATGTCCTACTCACGGAGAGCCATGGTACAAACTTCTACACTATTTTTATAATGCCCTAGACAGAGAGACTGCGAATGAGTTAGATATGATGGCTCAAGGCAATTTCATGGGCCTGGGAGTACAGAGATGCCGAGATCTGCTGGATAATGTAGCAAAACGTGAGTCCACGAGGTCTGAGACTCGTAGAGGCACAAAATCTGATGGGGGCATTGGTTAGTAAGATTGAGTCCATGGTGGAACAAAAATTTGAACATCAGATGGCAGTGATGACTTCGGCTTTCAGTAATATGAATCCATCGGCACAGGTGAAGTCAGTGGGAGAGATGGTAGGAGATGTAAATCTGGGATATGAAGATGGTATTGAAGATGTGAACTACATGGGTCAACCACGACAGCAGCAATGGCCTAACACATATCATCTTAATAACCGCAACCACCCCGATTTCAGCTATGCTAATCCAAATAGTGGATTATATGCACCAGGTCAAAGGGCTAATGTTCCATACCAAGCTCAAAGACAGGTCCCACAACAGCATGCTCCACAATCAGAAGAACAAGATACAAACGCGTTGTTGAGGAAACTGTTAGCTAGCCAAGACAAAATTGAGAGTAAGATTGTCTCCATGGAAGCTACAATGAAAAACCATGAAACACAGATTGGGCAGATAGAGAATCAGAATGCTAGACTTCCACCTGGCATGCTCCCGTCTAACACTATCACTCCGCCGGAACAGCTGAAGGCTATTACAACACGCAGTGGAGTTACTACAGAGGACCCGCCATATCCTAGTCACGTGCGGGCTGAAGCAACAAAAGCCACTGAAAAGGCTTTGAGTGAAGAGATTCCCGTGCCTACCGTGATTCCCCAATTAAAGTACACGAGTAGGAAGTCGGAGGAGAAGCAAAATCCAAAGGAGTACAACATGCGTGTGCCATACCCGCAAAGGGTGAAGAGCCAAGAGGACGCCAAGCACTTCAAGAAATTTGTGGATAGTTTCAAGAAGTTGCATATTAATATCCCTTTCGCGGAAGCCATTTCGCAAATGCCCAAGTATGCCAAATTTCTCAAGGACCTCCTCTCCAATAGGAGGCGCATGGATGACTTTGAAACTGTAACCCTACATGAAGAGTGTAGAGTCGTAGTGCAAAAGGCGTTGCCCAAGAAGATGAAAGATCCGGGCAGTTACATCATTCCTGTGACATTGGGAGATGTGTTCCACGGTAGAGCATTGTGTGATCTTGGCGCAATCATAAATTTGATGCCCACATAAGTATTTGAGCAACTTGGTGTAGGGGATCCAAAACCCACTTGTATGTGTTTGTAGATGGCTGACCGTACTATCAAGCGCCCAAGGGGCGTGTTGGAAGATGTGCTCGTGAGAGTCGAAGAACTCATATTCCCCGCGGATTTTGTGATTCTAGACATGGAGGCTGATGATGATGTCCCACTCATATTGGGACGGCCATTCCTTGCCACGGGGAAGACGGTCATTGATGTTGCCAATGGAGAGTTAACAATGCGAATTAACGATGAGAAGGTGGCATTCAATGTCTTTGAAGCTATGAAATTTCCCGCGCATGCGGTGAGTGAGCAGTGTTTTGGTGTGGAGGCATACACACCAGATGAGGAGGAAGACATCTTATTGGAGCGGCTATATGAGGAGCTTGCTCTACTTGACTCAAACGAAAAGTAACAAGCTATGGAAGTTCACTGGCGTCAGCCCCTACCCCTCTTTAGTGAGGGAAGCAGTAAGATTCTTACTCCTTCTCTTATTACTGCTCCTATTTTAGAAATAAAGCCTTTACCTGTTCATTCAAAATATTTATACTTGGGATCTAATGAGACTTTGTCTGTAATTGTGTCTGCATGTATGGACAGGGAACAGGAGAAGCAGCTTCTCAAGGTATTGCAGGAGAGGAAAGCAGCTATGGGATGGACCATAGCAGATATCAAGGGGATCAGCCCCACAGTTTGCCAGCACAAGATCCAGATCATGGAAGATAAGAATCCGGTAGTTCAATATCAGCGCCGCCTCAACCCTCACATGCAGGAGGTGGTGAAGAAAGAGGTGCTTAAATGGTTGGAAGCAGGCATCATCTACCCGATTTTGGACAGCACATGGACTAGCCCGGTTCAGTGTATCCCTAAGAAGGAAGGTATTACTGTGGTAGAAGGGGAAAAAGGTGATCAGATTGCTACTCGTACTGTTACTGGGTGGAGATTTTGCATGGATTACCGCAAACTCAATGATGCCACATTGAAGGATCATTTTCCCCTCTCGTTCATTGATCAGATGCTTGATAGGCTGGCGCGTCATTCTCATTATTGCTTTTTGGATGTGTACTCTGGGTATAATCAGATATCAATCGAACCGACTGACCAGGAGAAGACGACATTCACTTTTCCCTATGGGACCTTTGCCTTTAGACGCATTCCATTTGGGTTACGCGACGCACCTGCCACGTTTCAGAGGTGTATGATGTCTATCTTCTCTGACATGATGGAGCAGAATTTTGAAATCTTCATGGATGATTTTTCGCTCTATGGTGATGCGTTCGAAGATAGTCTACAACAGCTAGCTCGGGTTCTTGACAGATGTATTGACACCAACCTAGTGCTCAACTGGGAGAAGTGTCATTTCATGGTGACCGAGGGAATAGTGTTGGGGCACAGGATTTCAAGCAAGGGTTTAGAGGTGGACCGGGCAAAAATTGAGGTGATTGAGAAGCTTCCTTACCCTACATCTGTCAAAGGGGTACGAAGTTTGTTGGGACATGCAGGGTTTTACCGGCGGTTCATCAAGATTTCTCAAAGATTACAAAGCCGTTATCTGGTTTGCGTGAAAAAGATGCAGTTGTCGACTTTGATGCAAAATGCAGGGCAGCTTTTGATGTGCTCAAGGAAAGTTGATCAGCTCACCCAACATAGCCACACCAGATTGGACTTTGCCGTTTGAGCTTATGTGTGATGCCAGCGACTATGCGGTGGGAGCAGTACTGGGACAGCAGAAAGAAAAGGTAGCTCATGTAATTTACTATGCCAGTCGCACTCTTAATAATGCACAGGTTAACTATGCTACCACGGAGAAAGAGATGTTGGCTATCATCTTCGCGTTGGACAAGTTTCGTCCATATATCGTGGGTTCTCAGGTGACGATTTTCACAGACCATGCAGCCCTTAAGTACCTTCTCACCAAGAAGGATGCAAAGCTAAGATTGATCCAATGGGTTCTGTTGATGCAAGAGTTTGACGTGGTAATTAAAGACAAGAAGAGGTACAGAATGTTGTCGCAGACCATTTATCACGGCTGGAAAATGAAAAACAGGAAGATGTGCCAATTAGAGAAGATTTTCCAGATGAACAACTTATGGTAGTGGTAGCTGCTGTAGTTTGCTGACTTGGCAAATTTCAAGGCACTCAACATTGTCCCCAAAGACATGACCTTCCATCAGAAAACGAAGTTCTTCGTAGATGCACGACGTTATTTTTGGGATGACCCCTATCTGTTCAAGTTAGGAGCTGATAATGTGTTGAGAAGATGTGTAGCTGAGCTGGACACGTTGGATATTCTTAGACATTGCCATAAATTGAATTGTGGAGGACATTTTGGCAAAACGCGCACTGTGGCTACGGTAGTTCAAAGTGGTTTTATTTGGCCTTCTTTACATAAGGATGCTCATCTATTTGTACAGCAGTGTGACCGGTGTCAGAGAACTGGCAATATTTCCAACCGAAATGAGATGCCTCGGAATTTCGTGTTGGAGGTAGAGTCGTTTGACGTGTGGGGCATTGATTTCATGGGGCCATTCCCCACTTCACTTGGAAATATTTATATTTTGTTAGCTGTGGATTATGTGACCAAGTGGGTAGAGGCAATGGCTTGTACCGAGAATGATGGAGCTACTGTAGAGAGATTCGTGCGCAAGAACATATTCACGCGGTTTGGGACTCCCATGGCCATTATCAATGATGAAGGGTCGCATTTCGTGAACAAGGTCTTTGCCAATGTCTTGAGCAAATATGGGGTAAAGACACACAAGATATCACTAGCCTATCATCCGCAGTCGAATGGACAAGCTGAAGTTTCTAACCGAGAGATAAAGGAGATTCTAGAGAAGACAGTCAATCCGCGACGCAAAGACTGGTCCCTACACTTAGATGACAGTTTATGGGCATATAAGACTGCATACAAGACCTCTGTAGGCATGTCTCCCTACCAGCTAGTATTTGGAAAGTCGTGTCACCTTCCGGTGGAACTTGAGAACAAGGTGTTCTGGGCCTTGAAGAAGATCAATTTGGATGCTAAGCTCTCAGGTGAGCAATGGAAACATGCACTACTTGAACTTGAGGAATTTCGATTGATGGCATATGAGAGTGCGAAAATCTACAAGGAAAGAACAAAGCAGTGGCACGACAGGCACATCATACCGAGAGACTTCAAGGTAGGACAGTGGGTGTTAATCTTCAACGCCAGGCTAAAGTTGTTTCCAGGCAAGTTGAAGTCTAGATGGAGTGGTCCCTACACGATTACGACATTCTACCCATGGGGTTCTCTAGAGGTGGAAAATTCAAATGGAAACAGGTTCAAGGTAAATGGCCAGAGAGAAAAGTCGTATATGGATGGGAATTTCATTGGAGTCATTGAATGGCTCCATGCGACTCCTGCTAATTGATTATCTCTGAGGTAACTGGTTCGGGCCGTCGACCTTAAAATACAAGCGCTTGTTGGGAGGCAACCCAACCTATTTATTACTGCAGTTTAGGTTTTAATACAATTTGTTTGTTTTTATTCTATTTTATTTATTTGAGAGGTGCGAGAGAGTGGATTTAATATTTCCAATGAGTATGTGCAGGATTTCGAGGTGAAAGGCCTATTCCGGATCCCCCTTCTTGATACGCGTGTGCAGAACAGAGTGAATATTGAATAATAGCAGCCTAGAATGCGTATCGGGATCCGAAATGAAGAACTTGAAGATTGAAGCCATTCCTACGCTCACTCAACACACGCACCTGGGGAAGATCATGTTCTCGGACTCCCACTCTTGATATACGCAAGGATTTTATTGAGGAACAAAGAAAGCTAGCACATTAGCACGGATTATGAGGTGAAATTTTGAAGACGAGACTGAAAGTGGAGTTGAAGAGTTCCATTGTGTGGGGGTGGTTGAGAGCTATCTGTAGACAGGTGGATCGCGCATATCGGAGTCCGGATGAGGAAGTTACGCCAAAAAGAATTCTCAAGAGAGTAAAACGAGGCCAAAAGCATCCGGAAATGCAAAACGTGCCTTGGAATGCAAAAAATTGATGAATGAAATTTTCCCCAGACTTTGGGAATGTTTTATGGTAAAAAGGGAGTCTCGATGACGAGGATATCCTTCGGAAAGCAAAGGGACGATCGGATTAACGAAAAAAAATACCAAAAATGATGTTTTTGGCAGGCCCAGACTTCTCTTCGTACGAAGAGAATCGTCTTCGTACGAAGACATTTAACTTAGAAAAAACTTTGTCCTCTGAATATTGTCTTCCCAGAACAGCTTGCAGTACTTTTCTGGGAAGACCTTCGTACGAAGACATATTCTCTTCGCACGAATAGTCTTCGTACGAAGAGAATTGTCTTCGTACGAAGACAACCGCTGATTTGAAAGGTTTGCCCGATACAGGGAAGGAGAAGGGGGATTAATTAAAGGGCATTATAGACTTTTTGCACGACTACTTTTGAGATATTTGCAGATGAATGTGCTTCTCCTTCATTCTTCACGTTCAAGCTCTTCACCTCATCCTCCATAGCCACTCACCTGCTCTCTCTCTCTCCGAATTCAAATATGCACCAAATTCAACAAGCAAGCTACGGTTTTGTGCGGATTTCAGAGGGGATCAACAACTGGTTAAGGTTTTTGAGTGAGAGAAAAGCACGAGGGAGAAATCAGTGGAATAAAAGCTAGGTTTTTCGGTCCTAGATTCAAAAATTGGGAAAGTTGGGAGTTGATTCAGCCTTCGGTCAAGAAGACAACCTCGACGGAGACATCACAAGGAGCACGATGCACCGTTCAAGTGAAGATTTCATCGAAAATTTTTGGCGACCCCAAAAACGGTCTTTCTTGCCGGATTTCATGCAATTTGTGCCCGTAAGACTTGATCTGGGCACGTAGGTACTCTCTGTCTAGTCATTTCAATATACGAGTCTTAGGCACAATTGAGTAAAAGCCCAATTTTATTTTGGTGCGCTTAGTAGCGTGCTTGGGGGGCGATTGAATAGAGTCCTAGGATTACGTGCTTGAAAGTGCTTACATGTTTAATTTCTGAAACACTTCTTGTCACATTGCACGGGTTCAATTGCTTATTTTACTTGATTTCGAGCATTAAAATGGCGGGTGGCGGAAAGAAACGAAAGACGGGTGAGGGGAAATATCAAGAGGCATCCGGCTCGGGTGATCCTCAATTAGAAATCCCACCTTCACCCCAATATCCTATTTTGGATAACCCTCCACCTACTAAACCGGGAATTGTAGGAAGAAGAACGTCTAAAGTTAACCTAAAAGAGCGTAGTATTGGGCCCACTTGCTTTGATAGTTTTCGTTTCCTTACATACGAGGCCCACCTAGACTTTATTAGGGACACTTATTTGAAGAAGAACGCGCAATATGCGAAGGAGTTTCCAATGCATGAGGACATGCCTCAGGAAATCAAGGACATCTTTAAGCGTGAAAAGTTAACCAATTGGTTTAAACTTTTAGGGAAGTCTAGTTCTCACATAGAACGTGAGTTTTGCCTCAATTTGAGGTAAGCTAGAGATGGTGAGAGTCAGGACCCCCCGTCTTGTATACTGTAGAAACGAGTGGATAGTCTTCACACCAGAGACTATCGGCATGGCCATGGGGTTTCCGCGTCTACGAGAGGGTTGTGGTTACAGTGGCACCATTCGGAGTGAGGGTATTCGGTCTCGAGTCAATGCCTTCTATTTTGCGAATGGGTGGACCATGGGATAGGAGAGGTGATGTGCCTCAATGGAAAGCTCAAAGAACTACTTTAGGCCCGAGGCAAGGTGGTGTTGTGAGTTGTTAGAGAATTGGGTTCTGGGACTCACACAGAATCCCCATTACTCTTTCCGGCTATGTGTCTTGGCATTGTGTCTATACATCGGGGTTCGGGTAGACATCCCTAGGATGATTTGGGCCAACTGCTTGGAGCGAGTTTCGAGGACTAACAAGTTGGGTCCCGGCCACACTTGTTTGCTGACTCATTTGGCTAAGACTGCGGAAATACCGATTGGGAAATACATGGAACTGAAAAGGTTTACTAGTAGGAAGTGGTCTAGGTTTGATGAGTCGGCCAAAACCAAGGGCAAGGGTAGGAAGATGAGCACCTCGCAGTTTGACAACCAAGTTGCCTATGACCACTTTAAGGCGGAAATGGCCCGGGATAGAATTGAGAGAAGACGCCAGTTTGACCATACTAGGGACAATCAGGCGAAGCTGGGTAACTTGATCCAGATGGTGGGCCAGTGGGTAATTCAGTCTAATGGTCAGGCGGCGGAGGAGTTTGTTCCACCGGTCCCGACGCGGATCCGTGGTTTCAGGAAGATGAATTTGAGTATCTGGTGCCGTCGAGTGAGGACGAGTTGGAGTTGGAAGACGAGGATGATGAAGATGAGGAGGATGAGGAGCGTGCCCTTACGCTAGGATTGTTGAGTCCTCGTCTTATCGTTGAGGACAACGATGCATCCTAGTGTGGGGGTGGGTTATCCCTTTTACTAGTCAGTTGTCGAGTCTTAGCATCGCCCGTGTCGCATTTAGGTTGGAATTTTGGTTATGTCCTTATTTTCTTCTTTATTATTTCTAATTTTGTTTGCACGTTTATTTTTATTGAGTCATCCCACCAATACATCGAGTCGTTAATCGAGTAGACCGTGCATGTAGTGTAGGTAAAAAAAACATAAAGACTAAAAAAATTGAAAATATTGAGAAAGGGCAATCAAAAGAAGCTGAAAATTAGTACAATCGAGAAGTGTGAGGCTTTTAGGCATAGGGTATGATTTGCGATCAAGAGTGACAACGTGAGTCCCCCTTAGTAAGTATAGAGAGACTCTCTTTACGGGAATGCATGCCTATTTTACACACGCAATTAATTTTCAAATCCAAAGTGTGTGCCTAGTTTTCTTACAAGAGTTGAGCTAGGTGTGAGCTAAACAAGCCGAACGTTCATGTTTTCCGTCTTAGGTAGTCACCAGCCCGCCTCGTAGTGGCACACAGAACAGCTGTGCGAGGTTGTGTATTAGAGCGCTCACTGCTTATAGAACTCACCGTGTAGGGCCACTAGTAAACCCGGATTTGAACCTTGGATTCTTTGATAACCTCTTGACTTAGGGTGACGATTCTTGGCCTTCATCATTGATTGTTTAGAATCACCGCTTTAGTGCGTCATGAGAGAGTTGCAGTTGAGGGGATCGATGAGGGAGTGCTTCATGATACATTCTTGTGAGCTGTACTCATCGCATATGCTTCATTTGTGATTTACAAGGGGATGCGAGGGTGAGTGAGAGTAGACTTGCGCACTTCGGTGTGGCGGTGTTCCATGTCGTTACAACATGGACACAGTTGTGGAGAATCGTGAGTGCGTAACATCTTATACGCACAAAATTGGGTTGGGTGAATTTAATTGGTGGATCATGCTAGGTACCGAATTTCATTCATCGTGGTGTAGGAGGTTCGGTTGGATTAAGCACGAGACATACATCCGATTGACTACTTGAGAGGGGACAGGATTACATTCGAGTGTGGGGGTGTCGAATTTTGACTACGGACATCGAGATTGAGCTTGCGACGACTCCATCCCCACACATGTGTTTTGCTTTGTTTGCGGCTTAGTTTGTGACACCATGGATTTCATCGATTTACGGGTGAGATGAATTTATTTGTGATGCGTATTCATCGGCTTGATTATTTCCTCCCCTTTTCATCTTATTTTGGCTTGATTCTTGGAAGACCACTCGAGATTTGTATTGTGGAAATTTGCGGAATTTGAGAGATATTAAAAAAAAATCAGAAAAAAAAAATATCAGAAAAAAAGAGAAAAAAAAATAAAAGAGAAAAAAAAGGAGAGTTGAAATAAAGGAATAAAGGGGAAGCGTATTGGAAGACTGAGTGGAGGGGCATTTAGTTCATCAACGGGAAGTTTCATCTTGTGCACGATTTGCGACAGTGGTCGCGGAGATCTTAATTGTACAGGGATTTGAGGGGATCGAGGGCCGAATATGGTGAGTTTCGGGTTCGGTTTCTATCATTGTTGTGAGGGTGTGTGAGATGTGGGTTATTTGTGAGAATGTGACACTTTAGGACTATTACATGATTATTATCCTCGTCCCTAAGCCTCATCATTCTAACGCGTTAGTGGAATAGGAGCTCGGACCTTGAACGTGGCTTAGCTTAGCGTAGCCTCTTATTTTGTTGGCACACACGAAGAGGTAATGCATTCTTGTACGTAGTAAGGCTAGGTTCTCTATACTAGCTAGGGGAGATTCTCGTTGTCGAATTTGGTTTCAACTCATGCCTTGTATCTAAGTTTATCATCGCTTTGTGATAACTGGTTTAAGCCAATGGAGATTGCCCTATCTCGCAAAAGAAAAGAACAAAAAAATTGTTATTTCAATACTTGCATTGTGAATATTGCATTTGCATATAGGTGCATTGTGTATAATCGATTCGTGTCGACTAGTAAAAGGATGGTTTGTGGTTTGGTCTTTGACTCAGACTAGTATGCAATTGGCGTCGGGTTTGTATGCAATGAATGGTGATAGTATACAATTGGAGTAGGGAATTTATGCAAGGATGAATTGGTTTGGTATGAAAAGTTGGATTGATTGTGGGAAGTGATAGAATTTTGGCTTGAAAAGTTTTATTTGACTCGGGAATTTTCTCAGGACGAGCAAAGGGTAGTGTGGGGGTAGTTGATAACTCCGCTTTCGGAGTTATTTTATGCTTTATATTTCTACGTTTTGCGTGATCAACATGGAGAATTTGTCGTCCTTCGAGTAAATTATGCTAAAATGTGATAATATGAGTTCATGAGCTTTACTTGTTGAATCCGGGCGTTTATATGGTTATTTTGAGCTTTTATTGTGATATGATCTCGGGTTATGTTTTCGTGTTGTGATTCACAGGAAAATATGGATTGGAGGATCATGCGGGAGATGAAAACGAGCTTCAGAAGCAAGGAACTCGAAGAAAAAGTCAAAGGAAGAAATGCAGAAAAAGGGGTCTTCGTACGAAGAGATCATACTTAGCCAAAATTTTGAAGTCTGAAATTCTTTTCCTAAACAAGATTGCAATACTTACATAGGAAGACCTTCGTACGAAGAGGAATTGTCTTCGCACGAAGACTCTTCGTACGAAGAGAAAAGTCTTCGTACGAAGACATTGTAGAAAATGCAAATTTTTTGGGGCTTTTGTTTAGTTTATCCAAACTTTTTAATATTGTTATGGAAACGTATTTAAGGCATCGCAGAAAATGCAGGATTTTTTGGGGCTTTTGTGTAGTTTATCCAAACTTTTTAATATTGTTATGGAAACGTATTTAAGGGCTTTAGGTCGTGATTTTCAGTAGTTTTTCACATTAGAGACGTATCTTGGAGAGCTAGAAGCCATTGTTGGAGCTTAGGAGCTTTGGATCACTCGTTTAGATTCTCAACTCTTTCTTTTCTTTAGTTTTTGCTTATGAGAATTATGAAACTCGTCGTTTTGAGTATGATGTGTAGTAGCTAAACCTCTATTGCTGGGAATTCTCGCTTGGTGTAGCTAGGGTTTGCTATAAACTTGATGTTTTGAGATTGTGATTCAAGTTTTCAACTTAATCTATCGTGTCTTTTACTTTTATGGGTTGTTTATGAGTTTGATTCTATTATTCTTGTGCGTAGTTAACGTAGGAGTAATCTTAATTGACGTTCACGTAGTAACTCCGTGAAAGTTAGTCCGCAAAAGTGAATAATCCACCTAGTTGAATCAATATTTGGTAACTCGGTATTGTTACCTAGGATCGTTGGAGTAGAATCATGAATTCTAATGCATGCTTAAAAGTGAAATAAACTTGGTAACTCGGTGTATTTTGGTTTTAGGCATAGACAATTTACTTGGTAACTCGGTAAATTTTACATTGCTCGATTAATAGTAAAAGACACGTTGTTGTTTCACAAATCAAAGCATAAGTTTATATCATCCCTAGTGAACCTAGAGAATTCCCGGTATTTTCCCTCTTATTAGAAAAGTCATAAATCACTCTTTGATTAATCGTGAACCATTCCACTCGAGTAATTGAGAATCTTGTTAATTTTAATCTAGTAGAATTAGAACAACAAACAACTTTGCAAATTGCCCACATAAGGTTTGAGATAATAACTGGTTTAACAAAGTCCCTTGGGTTCGACAACCCGACTTTCCGGATTACTACTACACGCGACAACCGTACACTTGCGGTAAGAACGTGCCAGTATGCATTAGGAGTAATGGCATACTGGATTGACCCAACTCTGAGAAGGCTACATACATGTTATGTAAAGTCACAAATGCTTCTCGCGGTGACAACGGTATTGTCATCCTTAGACGTGAAGTCACTAGCTATTCTAGTTGTGGAATATCGTGTTTTGGTAGTGTCATACGCTACACCGTGATTGAGTAATCATAAAGGCGCATATTGGAGACAATAGGATGCAAGCTTAGATATCTTGGTGATGTAGATAAAATTTGTCCCTCCGACATAACGGGAGTAAATATCCTAGGGCCACTTGAGGGATAGTACTTATACAATGTCTGACCAGACTCAAATAAATCAATATAGGATATTGATGTTATTTGCACAAATAAGGCTATTCCCAGGATCGAGGTACTATGGATTGGATATACGAGTGTGACTTGTATGTCTCGTGTCCAATCCGGATATTGAGACAATGGGATGAGACAATACTTGCACAAGGTTTGTCATGATGACTATTTCTATTTGTTGGCTAGAATGGATGTCTTGCTAGAGGCCTCTCCATATTAGTAAATAGTTACTACCAACTAAATAGAACCTATGGGGTCACACGCCATATAGAGTTGAACTATAATTGGGAAATAATTAATTAATATGATTATTAATTAAAAGGATCAAATCGCAACAACTTGCTAACTTAGTAGGACTAATATGCAAGTTGGACTAATCCGAACTTGAGTAGGATTAGGAGAGGGTCTTTGTATTTACAAGGAGTTGTTGGACTATATAAACGATGCTCCTAGCTTCCTTCCCTAGAACTTATGATCATAACATACTTTGAGTAGGAGAGAAGGAAGGAGAGAGCAAGACAAATAGGGAAGCCGAACTCCCTTGTCCGTCCGCCCTACCCGTCGGCCACAAGTGAAGGTCCGCCCCTCACTTTGGTGCTGCGTTGCGTGATTTTTTCGTCCAATTCCATTCCTCCTAGCTAGCACAAGGCGTTTGGAAGATCTAGATCTCACCTCTAAGCGTGGATCAAGCGTAGAGACGTGATAATTTTCTCGTGAGAAGTCATCAAGGATACCTCAAAGGTACATAACACTATTCTCTTACCATCGTCATGATTTCTCTTCCTGTGATCCTTGGAGGGTCTTGATCGGATAATTATATTGTTCTTCCGCTGCGTATCCATGATCAAAACCCTACAGTGGTATTAGAGCCACATGTAGTAGAGCATAACGTGGTTTATGTGTTACGTTTTTGTAGTTTATCACCTTTAATTGTTGATTATTGCTTCAAAACAACAAATTAAGCATATTCGATGTATGTTGAATACGATTCAACCAAACAAGATCTAATTCTTGCATTGGATGTATGAATTAGTGAGTTTGGGAAATTTTAGGATCTTAGATCTAGGGTTCTTGGGCATTCTATTGGAAAAAGGAGTTTTTTCCAATAAGGAAACAACCAAAATTGGGCAACAAGGCAAGAAGTTATTTTGGAATCAACTCATAAGGAGGTTCGCCCCCCCCCCCTCCCCCATAGGGGATCGCCCCTCCTTCCTTGCCGCTCAAGCAAGGTTCGGCCAAGGGACCGAGGCAGCCCTAGCGCACGGCCTAGCCGTGTGGGCTAGGGCCCGACCGACCCAAGGCCTTAGGCGGTCCTTTAGGGGTTCGGCCAAGTGTTTGGTTGGGCTTCTTGGTCCGTTTTGACCCTAGTTAATCCTAAAATCAACTAAAACTGACTAAGCGCGTTAAAAATTGGTTTTAACTGTTTATGTTCAACTGGCATGGTGATTGGATATGGCCCTAGATGAGGTTTGTTGCGGATGTTTAATTTTGTGGTTTGTTTACGGCCTGCGAGCTGATCAATTTGATGTAATAATTAATTAAAGTTTACGGCCTTCAAGCCGGTAGTTTTTCTCAACTTGTGAGATTTATTAATTTAGTATAGATGATAGCTAGTACTAGATAAAAAAGATGATAGCCAAGATTGAAGAAAAGAAGCCCAAAGAATTAAAGGAGCCACAACATGGAGCATTCCACAAGGCTATGAAGGATGGACCAAGAGATGGAGGCACATGGAGATGTGTTTTTCATTCTAGGGTTCATAGATATTCTCATTGGCTTGGGAATATCTTAGTCTAGGAGGACGTATCCATATCACGTAAATTTCTGTTTTGTGGATGTTTACTTTATTGTCTTATTATTGTTTTTGGTGTATGGATGATGCATGTAATTTAAAAATAAGATAATTAACAACCCGGATCTTTTATTTGGAGTTGTGCCCAAACTCAAATAAGTAGATCAGTTGATGTGGACCAACAAAACAATTTAAAATGGAAAGAAAAATACCTCAAAACAAAATATTACGTTTTGTCGTCTTGTTAAACACTCTTCACAAGATCGACTAATCAAGTTCGTGCTTGCCAAAGCAGGGCGACTTGGTTCATCATCATGTGGTGCGATGGCACACATAGTGTGCAATTGTTGGAGTAAGAGGCTGGACGTAACTAGGTAATTTTAATAAGGATTAAAAAACCTAGAGGCAATCAATTGGGATTATCTATGTGATAGATAAATAAGGAGTTAGTTACCCAATTGAACCAAAAGTTGCATAGGATGCAATTGGAATTGTTCCAACCTAAATAACTAACTTTTGGGTGACTTGCCAAAGCAAGCTCAAAATGAAGTAAAATATGGGTCTTGGCCCACTAGAAAATATAATGATATTTTCCGCATTAATATCTTGAGGGTTATTAATCCGTATAAAAATAGTGGGAGTTGTGTTTAGTAATCTAGCCATTATTAAATATAGTTAATAGTTTAAAAAATACTAAATCTTGCGTATTTTCCTTTTGTAGAATTTCAATGGCAAACAACTCATAGAACTCATCTCACTCCCTATGCTCTGTCCTTGAGAAGGACAAGCTATCCGGGACCAATTTTCTAGACTGGTATAGAAACTTGAGAATCGTTCTCAAGCAAGAAAAGAAATTGTACTCTCTAGAGGAGCAAGTTCCTGATGGTATGGAAAACAACACTCCTGCAGCCCTACAGGCGTATCAGAAGCGTGTTGGTGACGCTAATGATGCGGCCTGCCTAATGCTTTTCACCATGACCTCTGAGCTTCAGAAGCAACATGAGAACATGAATGCAGTCGATATGATCGCACACTTGAAGCAGCTTTTCAAATGTCATCTTTCAGAAGGAAACCCATGGGGCCGCACATGTTGCGCATGATTGACTACTTGGAGAGACTAGGCAAACTAGGGTTTTCGGTGGGTCAAGAGTTGGCCACCGATCTCATCTTGCAATCGTTGCCTGAAAGTTATGGACAGTTCATCATGAACTATAACATGAATGAGATCGTGAAACCTCTGCCAGATTTACACAATATGTTGAGGACAGCTGAACAAAGCATCAACAAGGGTAAGGGAAAATCCATAATGATGGTGCAGAAAGGAAAGGGCCAAATGTTTGCTTCTACCTCCAAGGGAAAAGGAAAAGCAGTTGCCAAACCCAAGGAAACTGCCCTTAAGCCTGTTTGTGGCATTGCCAAAGGTGTGACTAAAGGTGAGTGTCACTACTGCAGTCAACCTGGACAATGGAGGAGGAACTGCCCAAAATATCTGGAGGACAAGAAGCTTGGAATAATGATTCCACCACCACTAGGTATTTTTGTTATAGATGTCAACTTAACTATCTCTTCATCGTGGGTATTGGATACTGGATGTGGATCTCACATTCGTCGAAATGTGCAGGATCTAAAGAGAATAAGAAGATTGGCTAAAGGGGAGATAGACCTGCGTGTTGGGAATGGAGCAAGAGTTGCTGCATTAGCCGTAGGCGTGTACGAGCTGTCTCTGCCTTCAGGATTAGTTTTAGAATTAAATAATTGTTATTTTGTGCCTGCTATGAGCAGATACTTTCTATTTCTTGTTTTGGACAACGATGGTTTTACAATTTCAATAAAGAACAATTGTTGTTACATTTATTTTGATAGTGTACACTAATGTAGTGGGAAATTATTTAATGGATTATATATCCTTGATCTAACCAATCATGTCTATAACATTAATACTAAAAATATTAAAACGAATAATTTAAATTCTGCTTATCTATGGCACTGTCGTTTAGGTCATATAAACGACAAACGTGTATCTTGACTCCATAAGGATGGATTTCTAGACTCATTTGATTTTGAATCATATGAGACATGTGAGGCTTGTTTATTGGGAAAAATGACAAAGTCCCCTTTCAATAAGAAAGATGAGATAACTCTTGAGCAATTGGCGCTAGTACATACTGATGTATGTGGGACATTTTCAACGCCTGCCAAGGGTGATTATGTCTACTTCATCACATTTACTGATGATTTCAGTAGATACGGATTTGTATACCTTATGAAGGCCAAATCCGAATCCTTTGAAAGGTTCAAAGAATTCAAGAATTAAGTAGAGAAGCAGCTTGGCAAAAGTATTAAGGCTCTACGATCAGATCGTGGAGGAGAATACTTGAGCCAAGAGTTTGATGACTATCTTAGAGATTGTGGAATAATATCCCAACTCACTCCACCCGGAACGGAACAATGGAATGGCGTATCCGAGAGGATGAATCGAACTCTATTGGATATGGTTCGATCTATGATGTGTCAAACTGGTCTTCCATTATCATTTGGGGCTATGCTCTATTGAGTGCAGCTTTCATTAACCGCGTTCCATCTAAGTCAGTCATGAAGACACCACATGAGATGTGGAGTGGGAGGCGTCCCACTGTTTCGTTCATGAAAATTTGGGGCTGCGATGTCTATGTAAAACGTTTACAATCAGACAATATAGGGCTTAAGTCGGACAAATGCAAATTTGTGGGATACCCTAAGGAAACTAAGGGATATTATTTCTACAATGCAACTGAGAATAAAGTGTTTGTTGCTCGGACCAGCGTGTTTCTAGAAAGAGAGTTTGTCTCTAAAGAAGTAAGTGGGAGGACTGTAGAACTTGAAGAAGTTCAAGAACCACAAAGCATTGATCCTACGATGGAACATGAGCAGGAACCACAAGAGGTTGTGGAACAACCTGTTCAAGTAACACAAGAACTTCATAGATCTAGTAGAGTGCGCCAGGAGCCAGATAGGTATTGACTTATCGTGACTGAATCTGGAGACACAATGCTCATAGATGATGAGCCTACTACCTATGAAGAGGCCATAGAAGGGCCGTAATATCAGAAGTGGCTTGAGGCCATGAGATCCGAGATGGAATCCATGTATACCAACAAAGTATGGACTCCATGTATACCTAAAAATGACAAAATCCATCCGAATATTCCTTGCTATTGCAGCATACTACGACTATGAGATTTGGCAGATGGATGTCAAAACTGCATTCCTATATGGGAATCTCCTCGAGGATGCGTACATGACACAACCTGAGGGTTTTGAAGATCCAAAGCAAGCCAACAAAGTCTGTATGCTGCACCGATCCATTTATGGATTGAAGCAAGCTTATAGGAGTTGGAATCGACCTTTTGATGAAGTATTCATAGATTTTGGCTTCATCAGAAACGAAGATGAGTCTTGTGTCTACAAGAAGGTTAGTGGGAGCTCTATTGCGTTTCTGGTCTTGTATGTAGATGACATACTACTCATTGGAAACGACATTCCCATGCTGCAATCTGTTAAAGATTGGCTTGGAAAGTGTTTCTCAATGAAAGACTTAGGCGAAGCAGCCTATATACTCGGTATAAAGATCTATAGTGATAGACCTAAGAGGTTGCTCGGCCTAAGTCAAAGTACATATATAGATAAGGTGCTGAAACAATTCAGCTTGCAAGATTCCAATAAGGGATTCTTGCCCATGTCACATGCAGTCACTTTTTCGAAGAGTGATTGTCCTTCCAATGAGATTGAGAAGGAACGCATGAGTAGGGTTCCCTATGCCTCGGCCATAGGATCCATCATGTACGCCATGTTATGTACTAGACCAGATGTGTCATATGCATTGAGTATGACAAGCAGATATCAGTACAATCAAGGTCAGAGTCACTGGATTCGGTCAAGAACATCCTAAAGTACTTGAGAAGAACTAAGGATGCGTTCTTGATATTTGGAGGTGAAGAAGAGTTGTGTGTAATGGGTTACACGGATGCAAGCTTTCAAACCGACATAGATGATTTCAGATCACAGTCGGGGTTTGTATTTTGCCTGAATGGTGCAGCGGTGAGCTGGAAGAGTTCCAAGCAAGAGACGGTGGCTAATTCTACAACAGAGGCTGAGTATATTGCTGCAAATGGCGCAACAAAAGAAGTTGTTTGGATTAGAAAATTCGTTACTGAGCTCGGTGTGGTTCCTAGCATTGCGGATCGAATAGAGTTGTATTGTGGCAACACTGGAGCGATCGCGCAATCAAAGGAACCTATGTCGCACCAGAAAATCCAAGCACGTACTCAGGAAATTCCATATTATTCGAGATATTGTCGAAAGAGGAGACGTTCGGATATGCAAGATTCCTACAGACGATAATTTGTCTTTTTCTCTTACAAAGTCGCTTGTTCAGCGCAAGCATGAAGGGAACACTAGGAGCATTGGCATACGAGATGCATCGGATTGGCTCAGGTACAAGTGGGAGACTGTTGGAATAGGTACCCTAGAGGCAATATAGGTTAGTATGAACAATAAATGGGCTAGAACATTCATTGTATTATATATTGGATATTTAATATAATGAAGTCCTTAGATATACAATTGTGTTGTTTATCTTAAATATTCCTAGTCCATTATAATGATTAATGGGACAAGAATCTATAGAGTAGTATGGGGTTGGATTGATATGGAGATATTATGATCCAACACGCGGGTATGCATTATGAGTAATGGCATACTGGATTGACCCAACTCCGAGAAGGCTACATACATGTTATGTACAGTCACAAGTGCTTCTCGCGGTGACAACGGTATTGTCATCCTTAGACTTGAGGTCACTAGTTATTCTAGTTGTGGAATATTATGTTTTGGTAGCGTCAAACGCTACACCGTGATTGGGTAGTCATAAAGGCGCGTATTGGACACAATAGGAAGCAAGCTTATATATCGTAGTGAAGTAGATAGAATTTTTTCCCTCCCATATAATGGGAGTAAATATCCTAGGGCCACTTGAGGGATAGTACTTATAGAATGTTTGACCAGACTCAAATAAATCAATATAGGATATTGATGTTATTTGCACGAATAAGGCTATTCCCAGGATCGAGGAACTATGGATTGGATATACGAGTGTGACTTGTATGTCTCGTTTCCAATCCGGATATTGAGACAAAGGGGTGAGACAATACTTGCACAAGGTTTGTCATGATGACTATTTCTATTTGTTGGCTAGAATGGATGTCTTGTTAGTGGCCGCTCTATATTAGAAAATAGATACTACCAACTAAATAGAACCTATTGGGTCACACGCCATATAGAGTTGAACTAGACTTGGGAAATAATTAATTAATATGATTAATTAATTAGAATGATTAAATCGCAACAACTTGCTAACTTAGTAGGACTAATATGCAAGTTGGACTAATCCAAACTTGAGTAGGATTAGGAGAGGGCCTTTATGCAGTAACAAGGAGTTGTTAGACTATATAAACGATGCTCCTAGATTCCTTCCCTAGAACTTATGCTCATAACATACTTTGAGTAGGAGAGAAGGAAGGAGAGAGCAGGACAAACAAGGAGGCCGAACCCCCTTGTCCGTCCGTCCTACCCATCAGCCACAAGAGAAGGGACGCCCCTCTATTTGGTTCTCCATTGCGTGATTTCTTAGTGCTCTTCCATTCCTCATAGCTAGCACAAGGCATTTGGAAGATCTAGATCTTACCTCTAGGCGTGGATACACCATAGATACGTGATAATTTTCTCGTTAGAAGTCATCAAGGAGACCTCAAAGGTACATAACACTATTTTCTTACCATCTTCATGATTTCTCTTCCTGTAATCCTAGGATGGTCTTGATCGGATAATTATATTGTTCTTCCGGTGCGTATCCATGATCAAAACCGTACAAATTGTAGTCAACTGAGGCGTAAAATGACATGAGACCAATGGGAGATTTTCATAGCCTATCACCCGACTTGATTAGGATAGAATTAATGTGTTACTCAAATAACCTGGAAACCGTCTACAGCCCTAGGTGATCTAGAGATTGCCTAGTTTCTCCATATTAATTTTAAATATAGAAATCCAAAAGTATTAGTTAGTTGTTATTTCAACTCAGTCGCTTGTTGGGGCGAAAACTGTTTAATCACAATTATTCCTCATGTACTGTATTCTTAACTAAATAACTAATTAAATAATCTCGAGCATGTCCTCGTGGAGTCGATAACTCGGGGTTGAAATACTACCCCTATATTACTTGACCGTGAACTTGCGTATACACGTAAGAAATTGTGTCACCTGGCCACAGGGAGTACCATAATTGATGGAGCTAACTGAGAGTTGACGATGAGGATCAATGATTAGAAAGTTGCATTCAACGTCTTTGAAACTATGAAGTTTCCTGATTATGCGGTGAGTGAGCAGTGTTTTGGTGTGGAGGCATACACACCGGATGAGGAGGAAGACATTTCATTTCTAGCGAAAAAGAGCAAGCTATGGAGGCTCATTGGCGCCAGCCCTTACCCCTCTTTAATGAGGGAAGCATGAAGATTCTTATCCCTTCTCTTGATATTGCTCCTACTTTAGAATTAAAGAATTTACCTACACATTTTAAATATTTATATCTTGGATCTAATGAAACTTTACCTGTGATTTTTTATGCTTGCTTTGACAGGGAACAGGAGGAGAAGCTACTAGAGGTATTGCATGGAAGAAAGGCAGCTATGGGATGGACCATAGCGGATATCAAGGGGATCATGTAACACCCCCTTCCTAGAGTGCTGGAGAACTACACTAGGATCCCCAGACTCTCTGGAGATGTCCTCCGCTCAGCACGGAAATGCCTAGCAAGGAGTCTAACCCTAACGGTTCTATTATCAGACAGAATTAAAGAAATATAAATTTAAAAGAAATTACTTTTATAGCGTGTAAAACTGGTGTGATGATCCTCTAAGTGATAACATATTTCCCCACACATCCCACATACTCACCTGCCAAGTACAGAAGGCAGTGATGTCAAGTGATCAGTTATAACGACAAAGATATAATTCATAATGAAGCATACATGAACTGATTTGAAACGTGTAACCTGTACTTGTATTTCTTATGTTTTAGTAACCTGACCCACGTCAGATAGAGAAGGAAACGTTATACCAAAAATTCAAATTACTCGATTATCAACTATGACAAATCCACATTATTTCACCCATTCCTGTACCACCTATTAATCCACCAAGACAAACTAGACCTTAAGTGTGCACACCCCCTACTGGATCGTCAGTCCAGAGGGTAGTACTAGTTGCCTACAAGTCGGGAGCTAGCAATGTACTGACTTAGCCCGTAGGCCATGAATGTAATGCCCGAAGAACGGGTCCCATAATTTTATTAAGCCCGTAGTCCGGGTCCCATAGTATTTGACCATGCAGAGGTCTGGGGTACATGAATTAGTCCTTAAGTAAGTATTCTCAAAAAATTATGAATAATACTCTTACTTACCTGATTCATATGCGTATATATAATTGTTCAAGATCAGCCTTCCTGTTATGCCATTATTTATGTATCTCCCACTCATAGAGACATGCATACATCCAATATAGCATTCTTCAATAGTAAATAAGCATTCGTATGCTTACCTGGTCTCCAAGTAATGAATTGTTCCAGTACTAACTCCTTGTATTGCCTATACAAGTCAAATATGAACTTCCATTACTATTTATCCTTTCTATGCAATTAAACTGCACGCCTGAATTCCTAGCCCAGAACTTCAGTAGTATCCCTTACACAATAGTACCGTTTCTCCGGAAAGACAATGTCCCCAAAGGATCAGTCGAAGAGTCCTAGACTGATTCCATACCCCCTTACTGGACATTTCAATTTATCTGACTATTCAAGACCAGATAATTATCCTAGTTATTTGGCTTACACAAATTTTGTAGGTTTGTACTTGGGTCCCCATAAGTTTGGCAATTTTCTATTGCGCCTCCCGCTTAATTCTATTAAATGTCAATTGGACCCCCTAAAGTTTAAAAAACATATCCATTTAGTCCCCGTAGTTTAACTAATGACCATTTGTACCCCCAAGTTCTAATACATGACAAGTATTACCAATTAAAAGAAAAAAGAAAATATATAAATTTGTTTTTGCTACCAACCTGTTTTATTATTTCCTCCCCAACTGATAGTATTATCAGCTCCACAAATTACACATTTAGAGAGGTATTACCCTCTCCTAGGCTCTTATTTTTTTTGTTTTTATTTTTTTTGTTGTGTGATTAATCTCCAACTTTGGGTAACCAACTAGCTAAACTAGGACTAGTTGTAGAGTTAAGCAAGCACTAGACAAAACAACAAGAGACATCCAATTTTAATCAAATGTTCAAAGTTAAATGGACTTGAATTCGGGAGTTGTGAACTTGAGAATATGCACTTAGTGCAGTTCTTCCTATCCCCTCTTACACATGTTCTAACAAGGGAATTTGAGCCTTGCAATCAATCCAAAAACGGTATGTTGATCCACTTATAAACCTTAGAAGTGGTAACCCTTGCCTCAACGAGTGTCTAGTGTGATCCAATGTTTACAACATCAAGTTTGAAAGAGGAAAACTGGACTGAAACATAATAGTAATATGCTGGAACATGCCTTCACTCCGGTGCATTCTACAGCAGTTTGAGAGATATTTAGACACAACTAGAAACTAAACTAGGAGACGCAATCTGGCTGGACATGTAGCCTAGATTGGCAAGATCTCATAAAGCCAATTGGCTTCCCAAATCATAGCCAAAACAGCATGAAGAGGAAGCTGCAACAGGGCCTGAAACTGTGTAGTTTCTGGGTTCAAAGCATGAACAACCCATGATCATGAAACAAGAACATTATTACCAGGTCCTTACATAATCCCTAACCTACTGGAATCCACTAAGGGCAACCCAAAGAGCCCCTAACCAATATCCCTGACCCAAACTTGCAGCGAGAAGGCTGAAAACAATCAAGAACAAGGACAAGTTTCTCTCCGGAAAAGCGTTGGCTGAGGTAATTAAAACCCATTCTATCGAAATTCTGGGCTAGTTAAAGGGATTAGAAATGATTATCTACCACCTAAGGAGCATGTAGATGAAATTTGAATCGAAAATAAGTAGGAATTCATGATTTTACCAATTTCCGGTGAGAGCTCGCAGTTTCCGTCGAGTTACTTGCAGAATCCTGCGAATGGTGCAAAAACCGACGAATTAGCCACTCCAACTGAATGAAATGGAATCCCTAAATCTTCAGGAGAGCGAATCAGATGTTTAATCGGACTAATTTAAGGTTTATAGAGAGTAATTTGAGAATAAGAAGTTTTGTTCTAGCGGAAACTTACCCAAATCCAGACAACACTGATAGTTTGGCTGGATTTAGGCTTGTGTCTTCTTCTCATAGGGTAGAAGACAAGCTTCAGTAGCATCAGTTTGCGTAGGTAAGAGGTATTGAGAGAGAAAAAAGTGTAAAGATGGAGGAAGGGTTGAAATGGAGGTGGAGAAATGGTTGGGTGTTAGTGGAGATGGATGTGGTGGAAGCTGGAATGGGTGCCACCTATGATGGTGAAAGAATTTTCTAGACTACTCGATCATGGATTTGTATTTTGGCATTGAATTCAATTTTGGGTTTATTTTGATATAAGATAAAACTTAGGGATTAAAGGGCAATTTTTCCATGTTTTACAAAAAGTTTATGAATTTCTATTTCGAAACCATCACGTTAGGGTTAATCACGTTCCCACCTATCTGTTTCCATTGCAGGCTAGGGTTCAACTACATTGATGAACTAAATGGAGCAAACACATACCAACATTCTTAACTTATTACATTTAAACCCCTATAGAAATTTCAGGATGTTACAGATCACCCCCACAGTTTGACAACACAAGATCCGGCTTATGGAGGATAGGAAGCCGGTGGTCAAATTTCAGCGCCGCCTCAACCCTCATATACATGATGTGGTGAATAAAGATGTGCTTAAATGGTTGGAGGCAGGCATCATTTACCTGATTCAGACATCACATGGACTAGCCTGGTGCAGCGTGTCCCTAAGAAGGGAGGTATTACTGAGGTGGAAGGGGAGAAAGGTGATCAGATTGTTACTGATAACTCTCTATTAGAGTTATAGTTCTTGCATATTTTATATTGTTTTGCGTGATTCCCGGGTTGAAATATGAGTTTTACACTATGAATGTTGAGAAAACGTAGAAATTTGAGTTTCTAACACTTTATTGTTAATCCGGGCGTTTCAATGCATATTTCGATGTTATTTGTTAAATATAATCACTTGGTATGGTTGTTCATGTTGTCTTGACAGGAACGGATACTAAGCGATGGCTAGGAGTCATGAAACGAACTTCAGAAACAAAGCAAACTCAAGAGGAAGCAAGAGAAGCAAAGTTAGAAGAGTAAAAGTGACCAATCTCTACTATTTTGATAGTATCTTGAGTTATACAATACAATTTGGAGTGAGACCAGTGGAAAATGAAATTAGACTCAAAGAGCTTTCCAACGATAGGTCACAGAGCTAAAACGGAGATCGGGCAAGAAAGATATGGTCCGTCAAAGAGGATGCGAATATGAGAAAATCCCCAGGGCTGTTCGTGCGAACAAACTTTTGTTGGCACGAACAAAATGCCTTAGAAAAATTTTAAGACGGAAAAAAGGGTGAAAAAGGGGATGTTAAATTGTAGGAACAAGAACTCTGTTCGCACGAACAGAGAACAAAGGTCTGTTCGCACGAACAAGAAGTTTGTTCGCACGAACAAAGAGCAAAATTCTGTTCACACGAACAGACGAGTATTCGTGCAAACAAAAGGCCATAACGCAACTTTTTGGGACTGTTTAGCTATTTTTTGAAAGTTTGAAGACTCCAGACCTATTCTAACATAGAGGGAGGACCTTGATGGAGTATTCACACATCTTTGGAAGAGGGGAAGGAAAAAGACGAAGACGGAGGAGGAAGATCCGAACTCCACCATTGGAGGACTCTAGGGTTTGAATTATTTCTTCTTCTCTTCTCAATCATTGTATGGAGAAACTTGTAAGTTGTGTTTGGTTGATTTCAATTAGCTAAACTCCATTGCTAGGCATCTCATATGAGATCGTAGGGTTATGTAGACAGTTATTTCCCGGATTTGGATCTTTGTTTCATGCTCTATGTTTCAATTTATTGAACGAATACTTAGTTTCTTGAACTTGTTGTTGAGTCTCGTCTATTGACACGACGTGATTATGATTCGATATGCAATAAAACTAGGGTTTATTCTTAAATTTAATTTTGCTTAAAGTTAATATTGTTCTAAGTCAATTGTTCACGTGCTACACTTGATTCTTAGTGTTGAAGGAGTCATGACCCGGAAATATTACTTAGCTAGCGAATGCACGACAGTGATTCTAACTAGCTAGGATGAGACGTGAATAACAATCCCGAATCACTGAGACCGAGAGGATAAGTGTTAGGATTGGCCTAGTGTGGGTAGATTCGGTAGGATTATTCCGCTGTTTCGTGAAACGGTGGACCAATGGACCCGTTATCGTACCAGTAGATGATCTGCTAGAACTAACCGGTAGACAACATGAGACCGAGAGGAGATTGTAGTCAAGCAAGACGTAAAATGACATGAGACCGACGGGAGATTGTCATAGCCTATTACCCGGCTTGATTAGGATAGTTTTAACGTGTTACTCAGATAATCCGGAAATCCTCTACATCCCTAGGTGATCTAAAGAATGCCTAGTTTGTCCATATCTATTTCTTAAATATAAAAAAACAAAAATATTAGCTTAGCTGTTATTTTAATTCATAAATCAATCAAATCATTCCTCTTGTACCGTACTCTAGATTAAGTAACTAATTAAATAGTCTCAAGTCTGTCCTCGCGGGATCGATAACTCGGGGTTGAAATACCACCCCTATATTACTTGATCGTGCGCTTGCGTTTAAACGCGTTAGTAAATCGCGTCAGCTACCCGTACTGTTACTGGGTGGAGAGTTTGCATGGATTACCGCAAACTCAATGATTCCACTTTGAAGGATCACTTCCCCCTCCCATTTGTTGATCAGATGCTTGATAGGCTGGCTCACCACTCTCACTACTACTTTTGGATGGGTACTCCGGGTACAACCAAATTTCCATTGATCCAGCGGATTAGGAGAAGACAACATTCACATTTCCATATGGGACCTTTGCATTTAGACGCATGCCTTTCAGATTATGCAATTTACTTGCTACTTTTCAGAGGTGCATGATGTCCATCTTCTCTGATATGATGGATCAGAAGTTTGAAGTGGTCATGGATGACTTCTCGTTGTACGGTGATAAATTTGAAGACTGTTTGCGGCAACTGGCCCGTGTATTGGATAGATGCATTGACACCAACCTAGTGCTCAACTAGGAGAAGTGTCACTTCATGGTCACTGAGGGCATTGTTTTAGGACACAAGATCTCCAGGAAAGGTTTAGAGGTCGATAGAGCCAAGATTGAGGTGATTGAGAAGCTTCCCTACCCTACTTTTGTCAAAGGGGTAAGGAGTTTCTTGGAACACAAGGTTCTACAGGCGTTTCATTAGAGACTTCTCGAAGATCATGACGCCTTTGTCTGGTTTGCTTCAGAACGATGCAGTCTTTGATTTCAATGCCGAGTGCAAATTAGATTTTGATCTGCTCAAAGAAAAGTTGATTAGCACGCCCATCATCACCACTCCAGACTGGACCCTACCATTTAAGCTCATGTGTGATGCTAGTAACTATGCAGTGGGAGCAGTTCTGGGACAGAGGAAGGATAAGGTTGCTCACGTCATTTACTATGCTAGCCGGACGTTGAACAATGCACAAGTAAACTATGCTACTACTGAGAAAGAAATGTTAGCTATTATTTTAGCATTGGACAAGTTTCGGCCGTATCTTGTGGGTTCTCAGGTGACTATCTTTACCGACTATGCCGCCCACAAGTATCTTCTCACCAAAAAAGACGCAAAGCCAAGATTGATCCGGTGGGTACTTTTGATGCAAGAATTTGATATAGAAATCGAGGACAAGAAAGGGGTGTAGAATTATGTGGCAGATCACTTATCTAGGTTAGAGAATGAGAAGCATGAGGAGGTGCCTATTAGATAGGAATTTCAAGATGAACAACTTAGGGTAGAGGTCGCAGTCGTGCCTTGGTTTACTGATTTGGAAAATTCCAAAGCACTCAACATTGATCCCAAAGACATGTCCTCACACCAGAGAAAGAAATTCTTTGCAGATGCACGCCAATAATTTTGGGATGATCCCTATCTGTTCAAGATGGGAGCAGATAATGTATTGGGGAGATGTGTAGCACCGCCAGACACATTGGAGATTCTCAAACACTTCCATGAGTTGAACTGTGGGGGTCATTTTGACAAGACACGCACTGCGGCCAAGGTACTTCAGAGTGGTTTCTATTGGCCTACATTGCATAACGATGCTCATCTGTTTGTGCAGCAGTGTAACCGGTGTCAGAGAACTGACATTATTTCCAACCGAAATGAGATGCCTCAAAATTTTGAGTTGGAGGTAGAGCCGTTTGATGTCTGGGGTATTGACTTTATGGGGCCATTCCCCTTGTCACTTGATAATCTTTATATCTTTCTAGCTGTTGATTATGTGACCACGTGGGTGGAGGAATTGGCATGTCCAAAGAACGATGGCGCCACTGTTGAAAGATTCGTGCGAAAGAACATCTTTACGCGGTTTGGGACGCCCGGGGACATTATTAGTGATGAAGGGACGCATTTCGTGAACAAAGTCTCTGCCAATGTCTTGAGAAAATATGGGTGAAGACACACAAGATGTCACTGGCCTACCATCCGCAGTCAAATGGGCAAGCTGAAGTTTCTAACCAAGAGATCAAGGTAATTTTAGAAAAGACAGTCAATCCGGGACGCAATGATTGGTCCCTACACTTGGATGACAGTCTATGGGCATATAAGGCTGCATACAAGACTCCCTTGGGCATGTCTCCTTACCAGCTAGTGTTTCGGAAGTCATGCCATCTCCCGGTGGAGCTTGACGATAAGGCGTTTTGGGCACTGAAAAAGATCAACTTGGATGCTAGGCTCTCTGGTGAGCAAAGGAAACAGGCGTTGCTTGAGTTGGAAGAATTCAGATTGATGGCATATCAGAGTGCCAAGATTTACAAAGAAAGAACCAAGCAATGGCATGACAAGCATATCATCCCATAAAATTTCAGAGTAGGACAGAAGGTGCTGGTCTTCAACGCCTGGTTGAAACTTTTTTCGAGAAAGTTGAAATCGAGGTGGAGCTGTCCGTTCACGATTACCGAGGTCTATCCATGGGGATCATTTGAGGGTGAAGCTGAAAACGGTAATCAATTCAAGGTGAATGGACAGAGAGCAAAACCATACGTGGACAGGAATGTCATTGGGGTAATTGAACGCCTCAGCGCAATTCCCGATATCTGAGCTCATGTGAGGTAAAAGGGTCGGGTCGTCGACCTTAAATTACAAGCGCTTGTTGGGAGGCAACCCAACTTATTTATTGTTTTAGTGTAGGATTTTAAATACTATTTGTATATATGTTATTTATGTTTATTTATTCTGAGAGGTGCAAGAGAGTGGGACTGATATTTCCAAAGAGTGTTCGCAGGAATTCTAGGTAAAAGGCCTATTCCGGATCCCTCGTCTTGATGCCCGTATGAAGAATGTCACAAAAAGCGAGAAAAAGTAGTACAAAATGCGTATCGGGATCCGGAATGAAGAATTTGGTGGAGGATGCTATTCCAATACTCATTCAACACACGCACATGGGGAGGAGCGTGTATCCGGATTCCCCGTCTTGATGTAAGCAAAGAATGCAGTGCAAAACAGAGAAAGCTGACATAATGGCACGGATTACGAGGCGAATTTTTGAAAACAAAACCGTGAGCTGAATTGAAGAGTGCCATTGTATGGGGGTGGTCAAAAGTTTTCCGTTGATATGTGGATTGCATACATCAGAGTCCGGACACGAAATTTATGCCCATTTGGATGTTTATGTGGACAGAAAGCGTCAAAAGCATCAAGAAATGGCAAAAGTACTGAGCTCATATGCTGCCCCGTCTAATTTGTGAGACGGCATGTCGGGACCCAAGTGTGGGGGTGAAAATATCATGTTTTGACTTGCCGTGAGATGTTACAACTTCAAAAGTCAGAAAACGACACGTCGGGAGAAGATCAGACTCGTTGCAGTTTGATCAGAGGTCGCACGACCTAGTTTATCAGGTCGCATGACCTACTCAGAGAAACCCAGAGGTTGCACGACCACATTGTGTAGGTCGCACGACCTAGTTGCAACACAGCCGAGTGCAGTTGGTCCCAACTGGGGTGTTGTGTGCAATTTTATTAAGCTTGGCAGGGGGTAGGTGTCATTTAACAAAAAATCAAATAAAAACACCCCCTCACGGTAAAACCCAGCAGACACCAGTACTCTCTTCAACCCGTCTCCCTCTCTCTCACATCCTCCATCTCCGCCACACCTCCACATCACCACCATCACCGCTCACATTTCTCACAACCATCACCGCCGGCCAACTATTAGCACGACCCATCACACTCTTATCTTTGCTCAGACCCACGAAAAAAACACCCCCAAACCCGTCGTCGTCCCCTCTTCTCCTTCTACCTTCTCCATCGCTGTTGCTCCTCTAAACCACCACCACCACTGCAAACGGCCGGCGCACGAGGTAGGAGATGAGAGGGGTTGTTGATTGATCTCAGTTCAAGGATGTGTTTGGTGGAAAATTTAGCAGGAAGAAAAGCTAGGGTTCCGAAAATACGAACTGAAATTCAAGCAATCCAAGGCCAAATTAGAAGATTTCTTCAGCAGGGTTTTTACCGGGATACCGTGAGGAGCGCGTGGGTGTCTTCAATTGGGGAAAATTTTGGAAAAATTTGGCGGTCAAAATTTGACCCCTTTTTGTCAATTTTTTCGCTAAACGACACCCAAAAGAACGGAACTCTAGGTGCCCAGGTACAATTCTTCCTCTCTCAACTTCAATTTCCCCGAGTCTACGCACATTGAGTAAAAGCCCAATTTTTTTATTGTTGTCGCTTAGTTGCGACGTTTGGGGGCGATTGACTAGTGTCCTAGGACTTATCTGTTAATTGCGTACTTGCTTCTTTTCAGTACACACATCCTGACACTGTGCACGTAGCGTAATTTAAACTGTAAAATTACTTGCTACCTTCTTCTGCCAATGTTGAGTCGTAGAGATAAGGGTAAAGCTGTGGCTACGACCAAGAGTATGTCGGGGGAAAGAGAAAAAAACAAAAAGTCGTGAGTGATAGTGACGAGGATTATGACCCCGAACCTGACATGAGAGAGATGAGGGGAGCAGAATCTGACCTAGAAGAGACCGCTACATTTTGGGTTATAGGGAGCATGGTTTCACAGGCTCACCAGAACCTGCTGAGTTAGCGCAAGGGGAACCCGCAGTGATGTCGGAGGCGAGTGAAGAGAGGTCGTCTGTACCAAGTGATGATTTTGGCCGTGAGAAGGAGAGTATTGCGACTATAGGTTCATTTGTGCTGATGCGCATGCTAAGTATAACCAGCGCGAGAGTGTGTTCAATGGGGTTACTGCAGAGAAAATTTTCCTGGTACACAATGGCATGCCTAAAGAGATTATGGATTTCATGGAAACGGAGATTTTTGAGGGGTGGTTTGGGATAATCGAGGGAAACGCGAGCTCAGAGCTATTGTGGTAGATTTATGAGAATGCAAAGTTCTATGGGACATCGGAGGATGCAGAGGTGAACAATCCTAGGGTTCTCTATGCCCGTAGGAATTTTTTTGTATTCTCTCATGCTACCATAGCCACGGCCCTACA
Source organism: Linanthus parryae (assembly GCA_023055425.1). Taxonomy (NCBI): domain Eukaryota; kingdom Viridiplantae; phylum Streptophyta; class Magnoliopsida; order Ericales; family Polemoniaceae; genus Linanthus; species Linanthus parryae. The sequence continues at coordinate 94,383,137 of JALGPY010000005.1, read as the reverse complement.
ATGGCCACAACTAGAGGGTCCTTGTCACTTTGAGGAAACCATGAAAATGAATGTAGAGGAGTTAGTGACTTTGGTGTGTGCATTTCCTTTTGGTGATGTGACGGGAGCGCCGTGGGACACTCATGCGAGTCAGGACGTAAGAAAGTGGACGGTTGCAGCCAACTGCATACTTCGTCGGGCTCGTTGGTTCGTGGAAGTAGTAGAGGCCTGGGTTGAGGGCGTGTCAGCACAGAACAATAACCGGTTTGAGTGGTGCATTATGGCTATGTGTTGATTTCAGGGCCAGCGATTTGATGTCCCGAAGCGCAATTATAGGAGTTTTAGAGCGAGGCTTAGGGACTCAAACCGTCGGGCAGCACGGTTTGGTTATTTGTTGTAGCACTTGGCTACTGAAGCCAGTGCGAAGCTATGGGGTTTTGACAGAGACCGTGAACCTGAACCCCCGAAATTCTGGACCAATGTACCTAACCTTAAGAAGGAGAAGATCATAGTTGAGAGCAGCCATGCCCCACCTAAAAAGGGGCTAAGAAGGGAGGTAAGGGTAAGGCACCGACTGTGAGTGGGGAATCGAGTTCGTCTATTCCAACTAGTGCTATCCTCAAGGCCAATTTGAAGGCCATGCAAAAGCTTTTGATTGCTCAGGATAAAAAGGCTGAGGCTCGATGGCAGGCATCGAAGAAGCGCGTAGATGAGGCTGAGAGGAAAGCCAAGTCAAGATCTAAGCATGTGCGACGCAACCAATGCTAACTTGGTAAGAAGCTAGATAGGCAGGATCGGTGGTTACATGCGCTAAGAAAGGAAGCCGATGTGACACTGAGCCCGAGTCCTGAGGGATGTGAGATATGAGCCGAGCACCAACTCAGACGACTCGGAGGAGGCCGAGTAGATCCGGCGGAACTCGCATTGGAATGTCGAGTCCCCTTATTTTATCTCTATATTCGTGGGGGACAATGAAGTATTCTAGTGTGGGGGTGAGTTTTACCTTTTACTAGCCTAGTCGAGTCTTGCGTAGCCAGTCACATTTAGCTAGATTTTTCGTTATGTCGTTATTTTTCACTTTGTTATTTCTCATTTTGCTTTCATATTTATTGTAAATTATTGAGTCCCCCTACCCTAATTGAGTCGTTAGTCGAGTTGGCCTTTGCATGTAGAGTTAGATTTTTTTCTAAAAAAAAGAAAAAAAAATAAAAAAAATGAGAAATTGGAAAAATACAAAAAATAATAATGAGAAAGGGCAATCAAAAGAAGAGTAAAAATGGGTAAAATCGAGGAGTGTGAGAATTTTAGGCATACGGCGTGACTTGCGACTGGGAATGACAAAGTGAGTTCCCCTAGTACGTATAGAGAGACTTTCTTTACAGGAATACCTGCCTATTTTCATACACTTACTTGGTTTTCAAATACAAAGTGTGTGTCGTGTTTTCTTACAAGAGTTGAGCTAGGTGTGAGCTAAACAAGCCAAACGTTTATGTGTACGTCTTAGGTAGTCGCGAGCCCGCCTCGTAGTGGCACAGAGAACAGCTGTGCGAGGATGCGTATTAGAGCACTCACTGTTTCGTAGAACTCACCTTGTAGGACCACTAGAAAACCCGATTTGAACCTTAAATTATTTGCTAGCCTCTTGACTTAGGGTGACGATTCTTGGCCTTCATCACAAATCGTTTAGAATCACTACTTAGTGCGTCACGAGAGAGTTGTAGTTGAGGGGGTTCGATGAGGGAGAACTTTATTGCATATACTTGTGAGTCTTACATGATCGCACGTGCGTTAACTGATATTTTTGAGGGGATGCGAGGGTGAGTGAGTAGGCTTGCGCACTTCGGTGTGGCAGTGTTCCATGTCATTACACCAAGGACACGTTGTGGAGAGTCGTGAGTGCGTGACGTCTAATCTGCACGAGAATGGGGTTGGTTGATCTTAATTGGTGTCTCATGCTAGGTATCAGTACTTCCATCATCTCGGTGTAGTAGGATCGGTTGGATTAGGCACGAGACAAACATTTATTGACTACTTGAGAGGGGACATGGATATATACTAGTGCGGGGGTGTCGACTTTTGACTACGGACATAGAGACTGCACTTTTGACGACTCCCCCCTCATACATGTACTTGGATTATTTGAGGCTTTGTTTGGTGGCACTGTGTACTTCATCGAGTTAGGGGGAGATGAATCTTACTTGTGATACATATTCATTGGATTGTTTGTTTCCTCCCCCTTAACGTATTTGTTTGGCTACTCTTGGAAGACCACTCGTACAATTGGAAGGATTATGTAGCATTTTAGGAGATTATTATAAAAAGCAGAAAATAAAAATAAGAAAAGAAAAAAAATAAAAGGAGAGGTTGAATAAAGGAATAAATGGAGCTTAACGAAAATCGAGTGGTGGAAGCGACTAGTTCATTGATGACGGTTTTCATTTCGTGCACAATTCACAACGGTGGCCACGGAAATCGTGATTGTACCGGGGTTTGAGGGAATCGAGGGCCGGAGACGGTGAGTTTCGGGTTGCGGTTTCTATCATCGTGGTGAGGGTGTGTGAGATGTGGGTTACAATGTGATAATGTGACGCTTCATGACTTGTTTCATCGTGATTATCTTTGTGACCCTAAGCCTCATAATTCTAAACCATTAGTGGAATAGGAGCTCGGACTTTGAACGTGGCTTAGCCTAGTGTAGCCTCTTATTTTTTCGGCACACGCGAAGAGGTAGGTTATTCTTGTACTTAGTAAGGCTAGGCTTTCTATACTAACTAGGGGAAATTCTCGTTGTCAAGTTTAGTTTCAATTCACACCTTGTCCCTAGATTTCTCATCACTCCATGATAACCGGTTTAGAGATAACTGAGATTGACCGATCTCGCAAAAAGAAAAGAGAACAAATTGTTATTTTAATACTTGCATTGTTTGTATTGCATCTGCATATAGGTGCATTGTGTATAATTGAGTTGTGTCGGCTAGTAAAAGGTGGTTTGTGGTTTGATCTTTGCCTCAGACTCGTATGAAATGTTGGTGAAAGTATGCAATTGGCGTAGGGATAGTATGCAATGTTAATTGGGGATGTATGCAAAGCGAATTTGAGAGATTGTGTGAGTTGAGGAAGTTGAGTTGAGAGATTGAGTGTTTGTTTGGATATTTTCTCAGGAAGAGCAAAATGTAGTGTAAGGTAGGTGATAACTCCGTTTTCGGAGTTATTTTATTGCTTATTTTGCTACATTTTGTATGCTCATCATGGAGAATCGAGCGTCTTTTCGAGTAAATCATGCTTTAATTGTTGATAATGAGTTCATGCGTTAAATGGGAAGTCCGGGCATTTTATACATCATTTTATGCGCTATTTATCATATTTTGTCACATTTGATCTTTGCGGGGTGTTTGTGTTGTGTTTTTCAGGAACGGATCACGCGAGGAACAATTGGAGAGAGGAAACAAACTTCGTAAACTAAGGCGAGCTCGAGATTTGAGAAGGAAAGCAAGAGACGAGGATTCGAGTGCTAGAGAGGCACGTGAAAAGATGTTACGAGCATTGAAGCATGTGGAGAGATCAAAATGGAGGATCAAGTGGTGAATCAATGCTTGGGAGGTGATTCGAAGGCAAGAGGTAGAAGTTAATGAAGTGCAGAATTTGGCAAAGTATAGACTAGGTCGCACAACCCGTTCTCAAAGGTCGCACGACCTAGTGGTCAGAAGGCAGTGAGCAGAGGATTTGGAACTAGGTCACACGACCTATGATCAGAGGTCGCACGACCTAGTTGTGGTCAGAAAATTTCTAAGTGTTGAAGACTAGGTCGCACGACCTAGTCAAGTAGGTCGCACGACCAAGTGCGCTGCAGAATATTTTTGGAAACTTTTGGGAACTTTATGTAATTACTTTTAATTAATCCCAAACACTTGGGGAACATACTTAGACATTATTATGGCTTGTTTTGTCCCGTTAAACATTACCTACGGTCTTCTTGGAGCTTTGGATTGTGCCTGGAGCTTGGAGATTCTTCGTTTGGATTCTTTTCTCTTCTTTTCTTTAGATTTTGCTTATGATCAACTTGAAACTTGTAATATTGATCATGAGTAAGCGTAGCTAAACACTTTATTCAAGATATCTCGAAGGTAGATACGGTTTAACATCGTGTTTGGTGGTTTATGGATTATATTTCATGCGTTTAGCCTAATTGGATGTTTTTATACTTAGTCATGCTTGATTTTATGATTACTTCTATCATTCTTATTGTATGACGTCACAATAAGTCTGATCATAGGTAGAGAATGCTTGAGGAATCAGTATTTACTACCCGAAAATTGAATCATGCACTAGTCGTATCTAAACTAGAGGAATCAGTTTAGTTAACTACGAACTAGAGTAGATCACGAAAGCTTAATGCATACTTAGACTTATGTGGGCTAGAGGAATCAGCTATGTATGTCTAAGTATAGACTTTGGTTGAGGAATATTCAAGGTAGTGTTGCTCGTTTGGCTAAGTATAAGATATCCGTGTTATATGAACATAAACCATTAACGGTATAAACACCCCAGTGATCCTAAGAGATATTCTGAACTTTGTCTCCATTCATTAATCCCACAACTTTAATCATGTGATTCTTCAATCGGTTAACTTAGTAAGCTGTCTGTTATTTTTTACTAGGATTTAGCAAACAAAATCAACGCGCTATGCTCACATAAGGTTTGAGTTATTAACTAGTTAAGAACGAAGTCTCTTGGGTTCGACAACCCGAAATACCGGATTATTACTGCAGCAACAACTGTACGCTTGCAGTTGGAGCGTGTCAAGAAGCACTTGTGACATTCCCATAACTCCCATGTAGACTTCTCGTGGTGGGTCAATACAGTATGCCATTACTCCTAATGCATACTCATGTGTTAGACTTGATATCTCCATATTAATCTACCCACATACTAGTCTCCATGCATAGTGATCGTCATACTAATCAATATACTTGACCATGGATAGTTTACGATAAACAACAATTGCAATCTAAGGAATTCATTATATTAATATCTCCATATATAATAGAATGAATATTCTGGCCAAAACAATGTTAATAGAAAAATGGGTTGCCTCTAGGGCATCTACACCAACAGCCCCGTGAAACCCGGTGGGGTACTGTAACGAATTGGAGCATGCTCCCAGGAGAGATTCTGGACTACTCTGTCACGGGAACTGTCGATATCGTAGTTCGATTTCAAAACCGTTGCGCAAATGAAGGGTTTGAAATTGGGGATCTTGAAGGTCGCGAAGGGCTCATAGTTGGAGAGCGTGATTGGGTTGGCGAATTGAGGGAGGAAAAGGGGTGATTGCGGAGGGACGACACGGAGCGCCCATATTGACCCGATGGGAGAGAGATATAGCAACTCCGAGATGGGACTGGGAGGTGACGAATGACAGTTTGACACATACTACATTTTTAGTCTAATTCATTTGTGACAGTGCGATGGCTGGTTGAAGCAGCCGCCGGTGAATCTGGCCGAGTCATTGTCTGAATCTGAAGAAATCCAATCCGATAACGATATGTGACTAAAAAAAAGGAAAGAAACAGTGTACCGATTTTGTTTACCTGCAATGTCAATTTCGTTTAGGGTAAAAGGCACCTTCATCCCCTCAGGTTTGATGCAAAGACACTCTCACCCCTTCTTGTTTCAGAATGATACTTTCACTCCTTTGTGTTCCAAACTTCAGGAGACATACACCCCCTAACTCCGTCACATCATACTCTAAGAGAGCGAAATTTTCCCTGAAAAACTAATGTAGTGACGAACAAATGCCCCAGGCCAATCATGTCACAGTTGAGGAGCGCATATATGCTAAATTTGACAAACAATGTTTTTTTCCAAACTGTAAGGGATGAAAGTTTCTTTGCACCAAACTTGAGGAGGTGAAATTGCCTTTTACCCTTTTGTTATAGGATTAATTAAGAATATTCCCTAATTGCCTCAAAATATATCTTCCTTATCAGTATACTTTCCTCCGATGAACCAAATTCTCGACATGGAAGAAATGCTAGTATTAAATTGCCGTAAACCTATGTATTGTTTCTAAACATACTTGTAGTTGGAATTTTCCCTATCAGTATACTTTCCACCGCAGTTTTAATTTAATTTCTAAACATACTTGTAGTTTGACATTGTTACCCGGAATTTACTGCAATTTTAACTTGATCTCAAAACCTACCTACATTTTATAAATTGCTACCAATAACAACAATCTCATCGCGATGTTAACTTTTAACGGTACCATGCATGAGTGTACACCGGTCAAATGGTAATTGTCGCGTGATGGTGTAAATGACAAGTGACACGTAAGTAGAAATGGTAGTTTCTGCTAAGAACAAAGCTGGTAAATATCTAAATGGAGCTAAGCTTTTTTCAAAAGTCATATGGTATGTTGATTGGTAGAAATTTATAAAGTGCGTGTAGGATTTTGAGGTTTAATTAAAATTACAGTAGGTTTTCAAGTAATAAATTTCAAACTGCGTAGAAATCTAAAATCTACGTAAGAAAGATAAACTGTGGGTATTCAATGATTTATCATTTAACATAAAGACATAACTTTAAGTAAAATCTCTCACATGAAAGGATAAGATTTAAAATATTGTAAAATCTAGAAGAAAAGATCTATGGAGATTGGACTTGCAAAACAAGCGAGCAATCAAGAACTCAAAGAGGAGGCGACCATGCCTGAAATTTCACGTGTGGTTAACGTGTATTGACCGGCAGCGCCCTAGGGTGCTTCAGCCCTCTTTTGGGCTTCGACTCCTTCGTCGTTTTGGTCATTTCGTCTGTCACCTAATTAGATGAATCATATGGAAATAATCCTAGACCTAAGAATGAGGCATGACATTAGGAAAAATACCTAAATACTATTGAAATGATATATTGATGTACATAATTCAAGTTGCTTGAATACCTGCAAGAATAGGGTTAGCATCGCAGATATGTCAAAATAAAGAGTTCACAAGTCATTTATTTACATCATATACACCAATTGTACATGATTTGAGATTTTTATCCCGAGTTGACAAGGGCTAGAAATAGCAAAAAATTGTTTCAATGTCATTCAAGGACACTAAAAGGTCATTCACATGAGTTCTAAAAAAAAGGTCATTCACATGACAGAATAACATACGACACCTCGTTTAAGAACATGTGCCCACTATCATTGCAAATGTGTCGGTTGTCTCAGAACAAATCCCCACGTATTGAGCCAGACCTATTCTACTAGGGGGCTTAGTGTAGATGGGTTCGTGTGACAAGGATGATGACAGAGTGTTCTTGAAGACTACTAGTACTGTAACACCCCCAAAAAAACCAAGCCGGAAGCCCAGGGATGTCACTCCGTACCCAAGATTAAACCCGAATACAAGGAGATTTTATAACAGAATATCCAACCAAAATCCATAAAGTAATTAATTAAAACTTCAAACTTGTCTAGCCACAAACATGGGAATTATTCAAATCTAGAGATTCTCTAAGTCTAACTGAAGTTCTAAAGTAATAATGTGATCTACTAAATTTTTCCTATGTATGTCGAGTCGCGCTCCCGTTAATCCAAGCTTCCACCTAAACCTGTGGTGCAGAAATAAAAGAAACACCACAGTTTCCAAAGTCAGCGGAAAATACTGAGTAAGCAACACCCAGACATGTAAACAGATTATGAAGCAGTTTAAAAATGACACATGAGTTTGAAGAGTAAAGTATTCGAGTAAGAGCATAAGTTCGAAATAAGAGTTTTTCATTTTTGCATTTCACGTAGGGAAACATTCCCAAACTCTTCCTCATTTGTCCAATCGGGATTTTCAATTCTCAATCATAAAGATGCATCATTCAGAAAACATATATTACCATGTTGACACGGGGAGAAACCAAGTCACACAACGAGGTGCGAACCAATACCACACTCACAAGACCATAAGTGTCGACACCCCCCTAAGACTTCGTGCAGTCAGAGGAGTAAGTACGAGGAGCAACCCGGGGCTTGTGGCGGCCGAGCAACCAAATAAAAGTGGGTTGAGTGAACGTAGTCACAACAATCGACCCCATAATAATAAAGTGTTCCCCGGTACAACTCTTTCACTTTACGTTATTACGTCTTATTAATCATGTGATAGTTGTGATAAAATCACCTTTATAAAATCACTAAACTTTCTCAAATGTACAGTTCAAGTAGATATTCAAATTTTGAGACAATAAATCACAAAAGCAGTTTAGACACGAAAGAAGATATGGGCACTAGGCCTGGCATGATTACTTACCTCAAACAAATAGCAATTACATCGAACTAGTCGTAGTATTCGACGTAACCTTCGTCAGAGATCTTGTTGTCTACAGTTAGATAATATTCTAATTAAAACATAATACTAAAACAATTAGACAATGCCTACTTAAGTTCCTAGGTCATCCCTTTCAATCCATAACCCAAACACAACCAACACACTACCCAAAACTCCCATAATTCATTGTGCTCATAACCTAACACAAGTCTACTAATTTATTACTCCACCTTCCTAAACAGATCATGGCTCAAAAGTGGTCTTATTAGATCCGAAACATTCTGAAAAATAAGTTTAGCCTCAAACGGATCCGAATTTCGATTTTCGAGTCAAAAGATATGCTTGTTTTAACTTCCCAATCTCACTCATAATACCCATACGGGAAACATGTATTTTCCCACAAATTACCCTTCAACATATTTTGGGTTTCTTCTTTAACCATGAACATTCATAATCCCCACTTAACACATCTAGGGTTCGGTAAAAGAGAAAGAAGATTACAATAAAATATTGGTTTAAGAATTACCGGAAAGAATCAAAAGAACGAAGACGGTGCACGGTGGAGGCTGCGTCGGTGTGAGGCGTCGGCGGCTAGGGCACGGCGTCGGCGGACGGGTAGGAGAGAGAGAGAGAGCTTTGAGAGTTTTTGAGAGCTCTTTGATTTGATGTGGAACAAAATTATGAGATGGAGGTGGGTTTATATAGGGTTTGAGTGTAAGAGTTTAAGGAAAACTAGGATTGTTTTCAAGTTGTCCTAGATCTTGAATTGGGACACTAATATGAGACAAATTAGGTTTCTTGTTGCTAAAATTTAGGTCTTTGCCCAATTAATACCTAATTAGGATTCAATTTGATTCAAATAAGGAAACAAAATCAAAGAAAGAGAAAGGGAGAGATTTGGCCATTCATGGCGAAAATTCGGTCATGAGAGAAAAATTAGCAAGAGAGATTTTTGGCCATGCAAGGAAAAGATGATAAAGTTTTGGCCTAAGGATAATTTCCCCCCAAGATTCTAGTCAAAAGACAAACACAACCCCCTAATTTAATTAAAATGCACTAAATAATTTAAGTAAAAGACATAAAACTCCCAAGCCTTTAATAATAATAAAACTAACTCCCAAATAATAAAAACTAATACCCGACACTTATAATAATATTATATTAACACCTAATAGTTATATTAATATCATAAAACACCCGTATCCACAAAACGGGGTATTTCATCCTTCCCCCCTTAAAGAGAGCTTCGTCCTCGAAGCTTGAACCAACTTCTCAACAACCTTTAAGGTATGAGTCTCCACTCAAAGGTATAGTCACTAAATGCAAATCTAAGGTTATGCATGATGGGCAATATTCTATAAGGGTACTAAAATGACGTGCTTCCACAATGACGTGTTTCAAAATTGATGCTTTAAAACCGAAGGATTACAAGTACAATATCCGGTGATTGGTAGAAATGGAAACACAAAGATTTGTAGCAATGGGGATTGGAGAGCCAAAAGTGTATGAAAGGAGAGAGACAGCTTGTCGTTGTCTATGAATAATGAATTACCTGAACCTTTATAAAGAGGATGACCATCCTATATATACACATCCAGTATTAACGGTCATGGGGGAGTTACGACGTTAATCAGCCCCATTAAGGCCATTAAGTTTAGTAGTTGCGGATATCGCGACGGGTGTCTCGGGAAACAATTACTAGATACGCGCATATATAGGCGCTCTGTGTCTCTTTTTATACACTCATACTGGTTCACATTTAACCAAAACACCACAACCACCACCCAGTAACCAGCGATAACCGCCCATCACCAAAGCTAAACCCCAACAAATCGATTAGGCGCTCTCTGTCTCTCTCTCTCTCTCTCTCTATGTGTGTGTGTGTATAACCACATATACTTTCTCCCTTAGTTCTCCTTCAATTTGGTGATATGTTTCAGCTTAATTAGTAACACAGTTTGCGTGTTTGTAACGGGTTTGGATTTGTACTTGGGTCTCACGGATCTGACCCACCCCACTGTCTCGAGGGTTTCGAGGGTCAGGGTCTCATGGGTCATGGAATGGGATTGGGTCGCTATGATTCAGGTCGCAGTGGGTCGGTTCGGTTTGGCCCATTTAGAGGCCTAAGACCAAGTGTACTACCAAAAGCCCTCATGGGCCAAAAATGTAATTGACTATGATCTAGTGGGCCAAATCGTCCCTTCATAATATAGTCAAGTTTTCTCTAAAGAGAAAAGGAACTCTTTCCCTGCGGACTTTCGGTCATGGTGAGTTAAAAGACAAAAATGTAATTCTTTCCCTGCAGATCGTGAGACCCCTTAAATCCCTGTCGACCATCCATGTTTGCGAATGTGGATGAAATTGGCAGTGAGGATGCTATCCACAATATTTCCTTTATTCTCTCTTTACCAAATTAGCTAAATATTTTGAAATTTGATAAGTAACTCTCTCACTCTTGACAAGTCTGCTCCCTAGTGCCCTCATGGAACTCTCCCTGCTGACTTCCCAGCATCAAACCGCCTCCCTCTACCACTCTCTAACCTCCATCCTCACACCCAGTACTCTCTCTCTCTCTGTGCGTGTGTGTGTTTGTTTGTGTGTATGGGTGTGAACTGATAGAAATATAATTGAATTGGCAGGGACGAGATTTTCGAAGAGGAATGTCTCAATATTGTCTTGTAGGTGTGCAGCTTCTTCCTCAGATACAGAAGTAGCACCTACAACTATCTCTTTGCAATGGGCGAGGAGGGACTTGATGGGATCTCTTCTAGCAGCAGGTTAGTTCTTCACTAATTGGTGCCTCGTTGCACTTTCCAGTTGCTGTTTCTAATATTTGCATTGCAACCCTATGATACCCTAATATGTATCTACATAGTAGAAGTTGAAGTCCCCATTGAACTGTCACAACCTCAAGGAAGGACATAAACAAAGAAAAGAGACAAATAAACGAAACGTCAAAGACAACATTCTTTCTAAGTTCCTGGAATGGGTAAGCGAGGGAATGACTCGCCAGTGAAGTTCTTTCGCGTGAAAGCCATAAATCAGTGAATGAAAGGCATTTCATAGCCTAGCCTATAGGGGAGCTCTCTGTCTTATTTGAAGCCTTCTTCCTACTACGACAAGGCCCAGAGCGGTGAATCACAAGCACTGGTTTTGCCCAGTCATTCTCATTGGGCCTCAGCCTCTCGCTCTCAAAGAGAGACTGGCCAATCCCATTACTTCCGCTTCACCCTAGGCTCCTCTGGCTTCCCTTACTTATGGTACTTCGCTCCCTTACTTGGGCATTGGCAGCAGCTGCGACTGGAACCGCTTACTTGTTGTTAATTTTTTAGGTCTTAGTAAATAAAGGAACAAATAAGAAAATACCGAGGTTCGGTTCAGGCTTTAGCCAACTACCTTCCGGTTTCATTAGACGTTAGCAGCCACGATCATAGGTTGTTAGCCTTGGATCTGTGCTTCTATTCGACCTTTCGTTGCTAACACGTATTATTTGAGTTCTACCGAGCTTATATATTCATCTAGCTCATGACCTATCTCTTCATCTTATAGCTCGTTACCTTTGAAAGCGGTGGAAAGTGGCAACAAAGCCAGGGAATCTTAGTTTACAATGAAATACTTTATCCAGGTAAACCTTCGCTGAGTCCGTCGATCGGTAAGCCTATCGAAGTAATGTAATAGAAGAAGTTTAGTTCGTATTAGTCGTTAGATGGTACGTCTCGTAAGAGAAGAGCAATAGATCTGTCTGTGTCAGTATGAGATAAGAGAGAGTACTAACAAGGAGTGGTGATAGAGAAGGAGATCGAGTCGATCGCTAGCTCTTCATTGATTTGACTTTTCTCTTTTTCGATCAAGGGCTAGATGACTCAGTCGACCCGATCCTGGCTTACCGAAGAGAATAGGTCAGGTAAAAGCGCAGTTCATTGTATATAAAGCGAAGTACCGGTGCTATTCCTTTTCTCTATCCTATTCACTTCATGAAAGAGATTGTGTAGTTGAAAACACCAAATTCTATACCTATCTCAATATGAATTCAAGCAACTCTATGTAATAGAATAGAATCCGTAACAACACACCCTAACATGGAATAAGAGGAGGAAAAGAGGATAGTAACTCGCTATGGCTTGTCTTGTCCCTTCTGCCTCTGGTAGTAGGTTTGCTTCTATAAAGGAAGTGAAAACTCATGTTACGCTACCGAGCTGGGTTCTTCTTGCTGGCGTCTCCGCTTGGTACCGTAGTTCGTGCCATAAAAACAGTGCCCCTATAAAAGGAGTGCGAAGCTCCTGATCATGGCATAGATGAGAAAGTGAGGAGCTATATTCAGAATTGAAGAAGAACAAGGTATCTCCCTAAGTAGTTCCCAAACTATACGAAAGAAGCATTCCTAATGCCATAAACCAGTACCAGAGATGGTAACGAATAAGCCTCTAGTTCACTAGTCAGTTTCTGTTTTACTACTTGAGCTATGAAAGAACTCACTTTGAATCAAGTTACTCGGAAACAAGAGGTTACCTACCTAGCTAGACCCTTCTTCGATCTGTTCATGGACCGGCTCTTAGTTGCTTTAATAGCCAACTAAATAAGAGAAGAAAGGCTAACCGGAATGAATTAATGAGCTTAATACGTTGCCAATACCAATGGCCGCTCCCGCGAGGGCCGTAGTGGCTGCTCCGGCACCAATAAGTTTCGCTCCTTCCAACATAGGTGGAGTGAGACTTATTACTTCTTTTTTTATATTTTGAAGTTAAGCTCAGATCTTTTCTATACGCAATTTCCGAGTTTGACTTCCTCTAGAGCTGGAACCAAGGGAATAAGTAGATCCTTTACTAGAAGGAGAGAATGTCTGTTGCTTCTATAAATAGGAGTGAGTTCCGCTCAAGAAAAGAAAGTAAAGCGATTCTCTCTATTTAGAAGCCCCTTCCTTTTCTTTTCGCTACCATTTCCCATTCCCAATCTCAGTATTTGATTAAGAAGTCAGGTACAAGCCCCCTTCCTCTTCTTCTTATTGAGCACGAGCAGGAACCTCAGCAGGGGCTCGCTTTCGCACTAGGAATTTCATTCGGGTCTGACTTTTGACGCAGCAGGAAGGGCTTCCGCTACTTAGGCTGATGGGCCTTCGGATTCAAAGAAAGCGACGTTTAAGGCATCGGAAATTAACCCGGATAGGGGGATCGACGAAGAAAGACTTCAGTAAAGCATGTTTCTTCTCTTCCTGTAATGGCGGGTTGGCTAAAGTGATGGCTGTCCCTAGTGCGCGATGTCCGCTTCCGTGGTCTCCCATGTCAAAGACCAAGCAGTCTCCTTTCGTAAAAAGAATCCGACCTAAGGCTCTATGTCAGCTACCGAAGCTAATGCCGATGCCCGAAGTAAAGAACGATGCCCAATGTTCAAAGTAAAGTACAAAGCTAAGTAGTCTTCTTTCATAACAAGATGTCCTGCTGTGACCTAAAGGCGGGCCCCAGTCCTATGTAGGCTAAGGCAGGGTTTTGAAGAAGCTTTTCCAGGGCGTTAACATCCGCCGTCTCTACCGCGAAAGTCAAACCTAAGTCCCACCTAATTCCAAGCGAATGTGAATAAGCTTTATTCTGATAAAAGTGGGCTTACGCTCCGGGGGCAAATAAGGCCCACGAAAAGGTGCTTCACGGCCAATCTATACTATAGTCCCGGGTGCTACTTTCTCTTTTCTAAGCAAAGTCTTTCCGTTCTTACTTTCTCTTTTGCTTGGGACAAGGTCTAATAGAAAACAAGGCTGAAAAGCCGAATTCTCAATCAAGGTAGAACCTAGGTACTGTCTGCCGTCCCAATCAACTAATTGAATTAGCCTAATAAATGAATAAGCGAATTTCAGCAGATTCGAAAGACCTGGCTGGAGCTCTAAGAGTCAGGAACTGGAGTTAAGCCGAAACTTGGCGTACTCATCAGTTGCAAGCGAAAGAGGGTACCTCTAGTTTGAGGATAAATATGGTATCACTAAGTCGGTACCCATGTTCTTTTATTTAAGTGGATGGCAAGGCTGCTGCGGATAGCAGACAAAGAAAGGCTCAAGGCTAGATTCCCTGGTTCCCGAGTAGGGCCGGGGAAGGGAGAATAATAAGAGGAATAGGTCTACGCCCACCCTCTCCCTTTGGTCGAGCTGGTCTACGCCCACCCTCTCCCTTTGGTCGAGCTGGTCTACGCCCACCCTCTCACTATCGTTCTTCGCTTTCACCCTCTCGTTAGAAGACATGATTTGGTTGTAGAAGATGCCATTGAATGCGTATTCCTTTAATAAGGCTAGAATAAGCTTTATTTGAGTTGTAACGCGCTATAAGATGAAGAGATCATTACCTATCCTAGCGCTTTCAAGTAGCTTAACAGCCACAGAATCCTGGTTTCCAATTCTATCTCTTAGCCCGGTTACATGATTGAGATGCTATTAATGAAGCAACTCGAACTAAAGCAAGGTTAGTTGATAGGGCAGAGCTCTCGACTAGTTCCCTATTAGATTGGGTGAAGAAGAGAAGGGCCTAACTTGTTAAGTGCAGCGGAGCAGATAAAGAAATTGTAGCCTTTGTTATGAGAAAGTGAAAAAGAAAGAAGGAACTAAAAGAACAAGGGAAGGAAGTCTTCGTTGAAGCATCGGAACAGAGATCTATCAAGCGAGAAGCCTCAACAACACGCAACAAAGAAGCAGCGACTTTCGATTACCTTCGCACTTCCCTTTCATCTCAGGGTGAGGCAAGGAATTCAATAAGATATTCGTTGTTCAATATCTCGGCAGCTCAAGAAAGTTGGACTAGCTGCATCCAAAATGGCATCCAAATGGGAGTCTTTTTTAGCATCCGATTAGCAATAAAGAAAAGAAGAGAATGAAAGAAATGATCAATAAAGGGAAGAAAACTATTCCATTCTGTCGCCCCTACCGAGACCTCTCCCTTTGGTCGAGCATATAAAAGACCCTTGACCAAACAAGATTTCTCTTCATACGAGGGCGAGAAAAAAGACGATCAAGAACAAAGACCACAAATGAGAGGAAGAATAGAGGTTAAAGACAACAAAGAAGAAAGTCAAGCAATAGGCAAACAACATCCCCCAAACTATAGGCTTAATCCAAGGGAAGACCTTTCTCGAGGCATCAAATATTCTTTCTAATTAGCTCTACTTTTTTCTTCACGCTTCAGAGTCTGTCTTACTTATCGCTCTTTAGGCTCGGCTCGGTTGGCTAGCTCCACTTCGCGAACCCAGACTCCGGGCATTCCCCTTATCGGTTCCGCCTTCGAACAACAGGTTTACCTATTCCACTCCCGTAATCAAAGGAAGCAATTCAACAAATTAGCTTTCTGATCGAAGAAGCAATAGGAAAAGAGGAGGCTAGCCCATACCCAATCAAGCAACGAATCACCCTCATTGAACCACATGCCAAGCTTTCTGTACACCTTCTAATTACCAAGGCCAGCACAAGAACCCCAAACCTCTACAGCCAAGTGCAGGGAAACCAAATCTACTCTAGAACAATGAAGTTCAGAAAATCCAACATCTATTTAAGAATCCAAAACCTGGCATTGGAGCCCTGGACATCGTTAAAATATAAAAAAACACGGATACGGGGATGCGAACCTTCCTTGCACTGGTGTTCTTAACTTTAAAAAAAAAAGAAGTCCTATTATGCTCCCTCCAAATCACCCTCATTGAACCACATGCCAAGCTTTCTGTACACCTTCTAATTACCAAGGCCAGCACAAGAACCCCAAAAGCTTTCTAGTGGTTAGTCTAATAAAAGCTCCTTGAATGAGTTTAAAGCTGGAGAATGGAGCATTATGGGTGATCGAATCATAATCAACCTGCAGAACTCTTAAACAGTGATGGACCCATAAATTTTCATTGGGATGGGGCCAAAGTAGTAAGAGGACCAAGACTATAGTAGAAAGTAGAAACAACATATTTAGGCTACAGCTTATTCTATACACTTTACAAAGATGAGAAGTCTAGAAAATTAGCAAAACTCCATACAAGCAAGGAACCACAATTCTCCATTTCAGCATAAAATTTTCACCTATAACCTTCACCAACTACAGTAAAGACCTATGTTGCACGGAAACGGGTACGGCAAGACACGGAGATGCCGACACGACATTTTTTGAAAATCGAGAAACGCGGACACGGGATATATATATACATATATATACATATATGTATATATATATATATATATATATATATATATATATATATATATATATATATATTAAGGTAAAGTCATAAGGCACTACAATATAGACATTAATATATATATATACATATGTGTATGTATGTATATGTATGTGTATATATATATATATATCAAGGTAAATTCATAAGGCACTAAAATAAAGACATTAAAGCAATAACAATTTTAGTCACTACCAAGTACAAATAGATCAAAGCATAAATAATTTCAGACACTACAGGTAGGTTTTCGATTCTTCTCTTCCTTCGTGTTCGCCTCTTCGCCTTTTTTTCTTTGTTTCGCAACCCTGATGAGTATTTGAGATAGTGTGCGGCTAGGGTTAAGGATCTATGTATTGAGGAGATGATACTTGACAGTTTCAGAACAGTCCCTCTAATTTTTAATATATCACAATACGAACCCCGAGAAATTTTAAAAATTTCCAGACACGTGTGTCTCCGGTTTAAGGCACGCGTGTCTCCCGCGTGTCGGACGGCTAGACACGCCATTTTTTTCTGTTTTTTGAACCGAAACGCCACCTGGCGTGTCGGAGACGTTTAGGCTGAGTGTCGGAGACGTTTCCGCGTGTCGGAGTGTCTGAAACGCGAACCAGAAAGTATTTGGACTGTCGGTGCAACATAGGTAAAGACTCTATGTGGATGACATTGCCCAACAACGCATATACTAGATTAACATTTCTTACAAAAAGAAACAAGGAAACAAAATATATATCAGTGCCATATGACTGTTGCGTCAGGTTCTCCCCTTTTCACTCGCTTCCTAAATTAATCTCTTTCACAATTTTCTCTCTATTCTAGCATTGTTTAGCCGACTATCTAATGAACTTTTCTATTACAATTCAGCTGTTGGCATGTCTGTCTGTGACGGAGCTGATGCACTAAGCACAAGTAAAAGAGCAGTAAGATTCCTATAATGTACTCACCTAGTAACCATTTCTCCAATCAGATATTTGTTTGTTAACTCATTGTTGGAAGTCTGACTCTTTTCTATTGCCTGCAGCTTAGAGGTTCAAAGATTCCCGAGAGTGAATATACTACTCTTCCCAATGGACTTAAGTCAGTGATTTGTGATTTTCTCTTCATATACTCATGATTCACAAACTTCATCGTGTATGTAAATATGTCTACCTGAACATTGTCACCATATGGGAATAAATCATGTACATTGGGGTGTTTGGGAAACAAGTTTTTTTGCGATTTTGGGTTCACAATTTTTTTAAATAGTTTTGGGAATGGGCCGAGCTATCAAATGTGACATAAAACCAAAACAAAAAGTCTGACGACCTAAACACCACAGCTTTTACCAAAACCAAAACCGTGAAATCCAAACGACCCTATTATCTTTCGTGCCTTTTATATGTTTTTCATATAAACTGTTTGGAAGGAATAGATGTTCGTTTCTTCTGAATAGAGTAATTATGTGAAGTTTCTGCACTATTGCATTACATTTCTAGAGGAAATGTTCAGAGAAATTCCCTTTTGTATCATTCAGGTATTATGATATTAAGGTTGGGACTGGAGCTGAAGCTGTGAAGGGTTCTCGAGTTGCAGTATGTTTGTGACTCACTTAATTCTGTAGGACTTAATTTACTTCTTATCGAATATACTTACAACCCATGCACTACCAAACATGTATTTGCCTTAAAATAACTGTTATATACTTATTTTGTCATAAAGTAGAATCTGCAAGGTTAGACCTTAAATAAGTGCTAAACCATAGATATGTTGATGACTGTCGACTTGACATCATTTGTCATTTCCTGAAAGCAAAGCAAAGGATTTGAAAACTGCAGCTGAACTACTTTAAAAGTTGAGGTCATATTTGACCAGTTACAACAAATCATAGTCCCTACTTCCCATTTTATGTGTCCCGCTTGACTTAGATTTACAAAATTGCCCTTTGTCTTATGTGGTCCTTTTCTTGGGAAGTGAAAAAGTACCATTTAAAAAAAAGCACAAACGGAGTGAAATGAAAGTGAAAAGGTAACAGAATTTTGTGTAAGCTCACTCATATTTTTGGACACCCATTTCAAGCAAGGCGGACACATAAAATGGGTTGCAGAGAGTATTGTTTAATGCTTCGGCAAATAACTATCATAATTTCCTATAGGGGATTATCCAATCTATCCATCTTCTTAGTGGATATTAGGTTTCAGATGTCTTTAAGATTCCCGAAATGGTTAGCTTAATTGATTTGAGATTAATTTGCGTAAGAACCTAGTTTAGGTGTTGTTTTACTCATTTTACAGGTTCACTACGTTGCTAAGTGGAGGAACATTACTTTTATGACAAGTAGACAGGGAATGGGCGTTGGTGGAGGAACGGTAATATTTTTATGCTTTTGCTTCAATGTTCATACAACAGTACATGTGTCAACTAAACAAACATATACAAGAGTCTTTTTGAACGCAAAATGTGCTAATTCTTTCATGTTGTTATATGCTTCCCTGAGATTAAACATATGCTTCAACTGCTGCAGCCTTACGGATTTGACGTCGGAAATTCAGAGAGAGGAAACGTACTAAAGGGATTAGATTTAGGTGTTCAAGGCATGCGTATAGGAGGCCAGGTGAGACTTCAAACTGGAAAAATAATTTACTTTTGCATGTTAGAATAGTTTCCATGTTTTTGAATATCGAGTTGTAAACAGGAGATGGAAAATTGTTTTCTTCTACCATTTATCTGAACTGACAATTTCTAAATCTTTGTGATGTTAATTTTCTCACTCTGCTATTTATTATGCAGAGATTGCTTATAGTACCTCCTGAGCTAGCCTATGGAAGCAAAGGGGTGCAGGAAATCCCCCCAAATGCAACAATTGAGGTAAAGTTTTCTTTTTTGAAGAGAAAGCAATAATATTTGCAAAACACTAAGGCTTAAAATTACATCTGCTCCGTGGGCTCACAGAAAGGAGTCACCATTACGGATTAAGTGGGATGCAAACTTGTTTTCTGCTATGAAATTTTATTTAATTTTTAGCACATTTTGTTAACGAGGATTTCCATTTTGTTTGTGAACTATTTGTCACTTTTGTGGAGTAATTTAAGTTTGTTTACACATCCAATGTCGTAAATTTATGGCCAAAATTTTCGTATTTGTTTCTGTTTGTTCCATTCCCACAGGATACATCATCTTGGGGTGGGCTTCTTTTTGGGCCACCTGCCCCGGAATGCATGAGCATTATCTTCCAAATAAATAAACATGAATGTAGAGATTTGACTATGGCGCCAACATACTAACCGTGTTAAGGTTTCCTCAAATTCTATTATAGTATGATTGGTCAATTAGACAACTTCTGAAAGTTTGGCCTAATCCTCTTAGTTTAATCAAAGCTCGGAGTTACAGATATATCTTTTTGCAATTATTTGAAAGCTACTATAATAGACGGATAAAAGTCCTCTCTGCATAGTTTACTGTTAGGAAAGGAGTTGGAAATCAACTTCTCATATTCTTTCATCGATCCACTAGAGATGAGACCAAAATCATTTGTGTTTACAGTAACTGCTCAACTGTCAGATGTTAGCTTGAAATTGCCGGAGTCATTGGATCTTGCAAATGTGCTAATAAGTTTCTAGTCTTCTGTGTCAGTTGCTTTTTGTGCATGGAATGAGTCTCATTAATAATAGTTATGAAGAAATGTATGCAGAACATACATTTTTTGCATATTGGTATGTTTAGACATCTTAGGTTGAGTTACTAGGTTTCGCCACTGCACTGAACCTTAGATTTCTTGGTCCAACAGTAAGGCCAGAAGTTATTTCTGTTCACCATTTTTCTGACATTCTTAATTTAAATCTCACTACGTAATTTTTGTTGGAAAAATTGCAGTTGGATGTTGAATTATTGTCCATCAAACAGAGCCCCTTCGGGTACGTAAAACCTTCAAAAACTTGTGCCGCTACTTACCACAGTTGTCTTTATTTTGCACTCGAAAATCATATACTGTTATCTCTTATACAGGACTCCAGTTAAAGTTGTAGAAGGATAACTGTATTATGGAGGTTGTTCCACCTGAGGCTTGTCTGATTATCAAATTTACGGTACACTTCCTCGTATAGAAGTAATGTTTCTTTTCGCATTGGTATAGCAGCAAAAAGACTTGAATTGTCGGTGACCAATTCTGTAAGATTCAATCATCTTCATCTTGTTACTAAATAGTGTGATAGCAGATTGATAAAACCAACTGGAATATATGGAGAAACAGTGGATTTATACTAAAAGTGATCAGTCCTCGTGATGTGTGTCTTGATTAATGTGCGGTCACGTCTTTTACTACTGATCTCTGTTTCTTAGACCCATAACCATATGTTATCCGGATAATAACAATTTACTTCCCTAGTTTCATCCTTTATCAGCTATGACCGTATCCTTTTTTTAGTAAAAACAGTTATTATTTTTTAGCAAACATAATTTATATTCCAAAATAACAGGAGAGTTTCACATATTTAACTTATGTTTTGGCTGTGCATTTCTTATTAACATACCTGCCTACAGCCTACCTGGTCAGAATCAGTTCTGGGGTCAAGTATCCGATGTGGCAGTGTTCAGTGTGGCACAATTTCTATAAGCGAAAACGCAACAAAAAAAGCATGATAACATGTTAATAAAAGGCGCTTTTACAATAAGTTCAGGGGCACAATTGAATAAAACTCAGAAAAACTATGGTAAACATAGTTATCGAAAATTGGGGGGGGGGGGGGGGGGGGGTTGGGCAAGTGACCCCGTGCTCGCGAAAGGCTCTGCCCCTGGCAGTGTTCCTCGTTTTGGTCTCTCTGCTTACCAAGCAACAACAAAAATGCATGTTAAAAATACAATCACACGTCATATTTTGCCTACTTACGTATACCTGCAAGCGAAGGCCAGAGAAGCTACTCCTTCTGACAATGCCAAATGATGTCCTTTGGTTTGCTCCTGTCGTTGTTTTTGTGCCATATTCAAATTGGTGCAAATTTGGTGTGGATAAGTCATTACTCTAATTCGCTAAATATGGCACCAATAATAGAGCAGGTTAATATCTTCCCTTCTTAATATTGCGCACTCGGAATTCGTAAAGACGCCAATAATATAGCAGGGTGGTATCTTAATGTTGTGCATCAGTTTCGTACGCTGCATTGTCTTTGGCACACTTGTGTCAAGAGTGGCATTTCTGCATTGGGCTCAAATAATGCATGCCAAAACTTTAGCAGCCGTAGTATGTCGAGCAAAAGAAGACGATAGCATCTCCTGCTCTTCAGGTGGTGTCCAAAACATAGTCCTCACAGGAAGAGTAGCATGGGTATCATTTTATCTACTACAGTAAATGTTGGAAATTCTGGGTGTGTATGTCGAGAATCAAAAGGCCTGGATTGTCTCTGAGTCGTGTGGATCACTCTCAATTAAAGTATTTTGGTGGTATACACATGAAATCGATAATCGGATAAAACAGAGACTGTATCAAGAGCGAAAGTGATTTGTTATGGATTTCCGAACTCATGTTTTTCTCTCTATGTTTTTCGTTCGACCAAATACAGACATCAAGGAAGGGGACGTCGTTTTAATCGCGTCGGTTATAACAACCAACGCAGCGGTTATAACAGTTGCGATTTCAGTTCGTTTTTCAACGAAAAAAAAATTCGGAGACGTTTTTTGTGAAGCAATAAGCATTGCCCCTTGGACCCCACCGGGGCGCTGCCCCCGAACCCCCGCAGTCGTTCGGGAGACATTAGTATAGTCGTGTACACGCGTGCATTCCACACCTCCTAACGTGTACAATGTATACGCTAATGTCTATTTTGGTTGTAAGTAAATCCAATTACACAAAATGATTGATGACTCTAGAATCACCAACAGTAAAACCCTGATAAATGAATACTCTTGGAACCGGAGAAAATTATGCATTTTGCAAGTTCGATTATCAAACATTTATTTAGCCCATTTTTCCCAAGTCGGGACTCGGGACCAGGGAAAACAATTCATTTGGCGATGCTATTTGTTTATCGAACATTCATTTATCGATGTTTTCTTGTATTTGTCTCTTAGTAGCTATATTCTGTTGCCGGATTTCTTTAGTCACTTGAGTTGTACAGGACTGCTGAAACAACTATGGCCGGAAGCATTAATTAGTGTGGGGGAAAGAAAATGATCGGAACCTAATTGCAACCCAAGAATTTTTCACTCCCTTTGTTTCAATTGGTTAAAATTTCATTGCTACCTTCTTAGTTCATACTGTACGTAAAGGTAAACTATCAATCACAGGGAATAGTACATTATATGTTTTTCATACTTATCTCGATAAATAAATACTCTTGGGATCGGAGTAAACAATTCATCTGGCGAGGTTATTCGTTTATCAAACATTCATTTAGCCCCTTTCGTAAGTCGGGTTCAGAATTGTTCCTTTAGCAAGGTATCGTTTATGGATTATTTATTTATTGAGGTATTACTTAAGTATGTTAGTAAGCCCAATCTAGATGCATCACTTGACCGCAAAGTCACTACCATCTGCTCATTGCCCTCTTTCCAACCGGCGATCTCCCCTGCGTCGTCGTCCTCAATCGTCTTGTTGGGAATCAAAGGTGTCTTGAATGTACTTGGGCTTGGTGAGGAGTTGGCGACGAAGCGGGAGAAGAAACGAACCAAACGGAGGAGCTCGAGATGAAGAGAACAACCTGTTGGAGCAGGGTCTTCGTGCGAAGACAAGTGTCTTCGTACGAAGGGTCTTCGTGCGAAGACAACGTTGGAGGCGGCCATTAGTTGTTTCCTTGTTCGTAGCTCGGTTTATGGTATTTCTTTGGGCACAAGCTATATCGTAGGCCTATATAAAGGCTATATGTCGTGATCTACATTGTGTGGGTTGTATTCGTTGGTTTCTGCCAATAAAATCGGTGTTTTCTCGGGTTGTGGAGGTAGCTAGCTCATCGCTAGTGAACCACGTTATATCGTGTGTGTTCGAGTGATCTTGTTTCGTCTAATTCATCGTTCTCTAAGCTCTGCACGGATCATGACAATTTGGTATCAGAGCTTAGGTTGCGGTGTTCCAAGATCACATGGAGCTATAGGGCTAGGGTTTCACAATCCGTGAAATTCATAGCTACAGTTTAGCGATCAAGGTGGAGCACGTATTCGGGGGTTACGGATATGGAAAAGGAGCTGCAGAGAAGATGACCGGGGGATGACCAAGATCTACAAGTTCACGGGGAGAAACAGCTTCAGTCTTTGACAGTTCAAGGTACATGCTTTGTTGAAGCAGCAAGGCCTGTAGTTCCCATTGACAGAAGATAAGGATTTGGCTTCTACAGCCACCAAGGAGTACAAGACGTTGGAGGAAAGAGCACACTCAACGATCATGTTGTGCTTGGCGGATGACGTGATTACAGAGGTAGCGGATCAAGAGACTGCTGAGAAACTATGGAGCAAGTTGGAGAGCCTCTACAAGAAGAAGTTGCTCACCAACAAGTTGATGTTGAAGCAACAACTCTTTGGTCTACGCATGGGAGAAGGTACGGATCTAAGAGATCACTTGGATCGTCTAAATACTATTTTGCTTAAGTTGCGAAATAGTAATGAGAAGATAAGTGATGAAGAAGTCGCACTGAATTTGTTAGTGTCTTTACCACCGTCTTATGAGGGGTTCGTGCAGAGTGCTTAGACTCTCGCGTCGGAGGAGGTAAGATCAGCTCTTCACACAAGGGAGATGTGGCAGAGGGCTGCATATGGGGAGTTCGACGTTCCGGGGTCGGGTGCATTCATGTCATCCAAAGGGGGTTATGGAAATAGGAGGAACAAGGGTTGTAAGTTGCCAAGCGACGTGTGTGCATTGTGTCAGGAGAAGGGTGACTGGGAGAGGGAGTGTCCGAAGGGGAAGGCGTTTGCAGACTTGGCTGTAGACGCAAAAGACGACTTCGTGCTCTAGGCCCCGTTGGGAGGCAAGGGGGAATTCGTGCTCTTGATGAGGAGGCGGAGGATGGAATAGGGGAGTCTTTGACGAGGGACATGGAACGTGAAGGGGACACGTGCTGGGGGGTTTGTTGTAGGGACTCGGTGGGAGTCGGAACAACAAAGAAACTTGTCGTAGGAACTTGGTGGGAGTTGGAACAACAAGAAAGGGGATTCGATTGCAGGAACTCGGCCGTAGTTGGAGCATCGATAGGTGTTCAATTGCAGGAACTAGACGGGGGGGGGGGGGGGGGTTGGAGCATCGCTGGGGGAACACGTTGTAGGATCTCAGCGAAGATGAAGCAACATGTGAATTTGGAGTTATTGGAGAGAACCGGCTAATTCAAGCGCAAGCGGACAAGAGGATTCAAGGCAAGGTGGAGATTTGTTGGGAATCAAAGGTGCCTTGAATGTGCTTACTTGGTGAGGAGTTGGCAACGAAGCGGGAGAAGAGACAGACCAAACGATGGAGCTCGAGACGAAGAGAACAACCTGCTGGAGCGGGGTCTTTGT
Source organism: Linanthus parryae (assembly GCA_023055425.1). Lineage (NCBI taxonomy): Eukaryota > Viridiplantae > Streptophyta > Magnoliopsida > Ericales > Polemoniaceae > Linanthus > Linanthus parryae. Next base: position 94,358,229 of record JALGPY010000005.1, on the reverse strand, counting down.
GCGAAGACATCGCTGGAGGCGTTCAATTAGTTGTTTCCTTGTTCGTAGCTCGATTTTTGGTATTTCTTTGGGCACAAGCTGTACAGTAGGCATATATAAAGGCTATAGGTCGTGCTCTACATTGTGTGGGTTGTATTTGTAGGTTTCTCTCAATAAAACCGAGGTTTTTTCGGGTCGTGGAGGTAGCTAGCTCATCGCTAGTGAACCACGTTATATCGTGTGTGTTCGTGTGATCTTATTTCGTCCAATTGATCGTTCTCTAAGATCTGCCCGGATCATTACACGTCTATAACAACGGACTGAGATGACAACGAAAGTTTCAGGAGAGTCGAAGATTTGGATGCGTTAACCAAGAGCATATAATTGTAGAAAGTGATGTTGCCTTGGGAGGAAAAGCTGCTTCGGGAATAAAGTTATTGTGGTTGTGGATGCGAAGAAAAAACTGAATCCTCCGATGGAGTGGCCAGGTGTATGTTGGAGAAGCTTGCTGAAGCGATGAAGAATAAGAGTACTTCTACATTGGCACCAGGTACGTCGTGTCTTCCATATCCTGAAGAGATCCAGGACAGGACATGCCGTATCTAAGGAAGTTCACCTTTCCTAGTTATGAAATTTTTACAGGTACCAGAAACCCTGTGCGAAGATACTTTGCTAAATTCATCGAGGCACTAAGGCCCCACGTAGACAATTATCCGAGAGTTCTCCGTATTTTTAGATTCGCTTCCATATGATTGCTAGTATCCGAAGTTGCCAGAGAATTTCACCCGCTCATGGAAGGCTCTAGCCTAGAGCTCCCTGGCGAAGTCCTTTCAGGTTGAAGAGACTTTCTCTGCTTGACCTAATAAAAGATAGAAAACAAGTAGGAGAGGAGTTCTCAGAGTTCGTCAAAAGATTCAAACTCAAAGCTATTCGGTGCACATTCGATCATTTTGAGAAAGAGTTAGTTGATGTTTGCAAGGATTGCACCACCGTGGAGTATCACCAGCTTCCGATGAACATAAAATCGTAACCTTCGCTGAGCTTGTATAATTGTCAAGGAGATTAAAAGGTCTAGTACCCTTTTCTTCTAAGACACACGACAAAGTTAGCCACAAACGGCCCAGAGTACCACGACTGTTGAAGAGAAAAAGCGAATGAACCTATCAAAATGGGCTAAGTTGTAACTGGAAGACAGAAGAGTCCCTGTCAAAATCCCTCCATAATTTCCTATGACGAAAAGGCATCGATTAATTTGCTACGTGAACATGAGCGTATGGGCACTCTGGAAGTGTCAGGGTTGCATGCAGTGGATGATCCCAGGCTGAATATGTGGTTCTGTTTCTATTGCAAAAAGGTAAGGCATTTCCTCAAATATTGTTGGCCCCTTCACCGCTTGTATCAGTGGTGGTTAGCAGATGGAACAACCCACAGAGATAAGAAGAGCGTGAATGACAAGCCACACTCTACACATGAGAAGGCGTCCTACGCACCTATGTCCATGCTATATGAGGAAGAGAACGAGGGGCTCACGGTAGGGTATGATTCAGAGGAAGCGGATGGCATCAAAGAAGTACGACCCTTGCTCACTTAGGCCAATGATAGCTAAAGAATGCAGGAATGAACAAGATTGACGGAGACGCATAGCCAGAGATCTACAAATCAGAACGTGTTCGACGCTGAATCAGAACACAGGGATGACGGAAACACACCTGGCCAAAACCCTAGAAGCTCACGGCCAGAAACACTAGATATGTCTCTCCTAACCAAGCTCACATAGTAGGGGACACCTCTCTCTAGGTCGAACCCTGTTGAGGAAATATCCATCTCCCTCCTTCTCATGTGTAGGTGAATGAGACTAGATTGATTTCTATTGAACCCTCTATTTATATAATAGGAATACTTGTTCACCAAGTAAGAGTGTTCTAGAGAAACTCTATAATGAATCTAGACTTTTAATATCAAATAAAAGGCAGGCTTTAATTAAAGAATAACTATCATCAATTAAAAAGAGTTTTTCATATTACAGAATAATGGGTAAAAGAGAGTTTCCACCCCTACATTATCTCTTAAGTACAAATACCCCCCCCCCCCACTATGCTTTAATACATATACCCGCGATCAGAGACAGATATGCCCACTGTCAGTGGATGAAGGGTGGACAAATACCACCCTTCTGTTACAATCAGTTAGTAGGGTGTGATATGACTTTTTTATGACCATTTACCCTTGCAAGGGACGTATTGTGGAAAAACACCACGCTTTTGTGTTTATAATTGTGTTAATCATCTTCTTGACATTCCTGGTGTTCTTGACCACCACCTCCATCACCACCAAATCCCCACCGGCAACACCACCACAACCACCACCACCGAATCCCCACCAGGAAAACCACCACCACCACCACCAACAACAACAACACAACAACAACAACAACAAAGAAAACAAACAAACAAAAACTAACAAAATTTAATTAGAGGTTCAGATCGACAATTGAAAACAAAAAAGATTGCACCTACCATGATTGCAAAACTATTTGTTCAGCCAGAAAAGTAACAATTTCTCAACACCTATATCCAATCGATCAAATCCATCATCGCCTAAAAATGGGGGAAATAAAGAGAAACCCAAATTAGTAACTCTGGGACTTTCAAATAGCAACACCTCTCACCTGAACTGGAAGGAGTACCACTCGTACTCAGAAAAAAATGCATCATACCACTCCTACTCAGAAAAAATGCATCATGGCAGCTGCTAAGGTGAATTATAAGCCTGACTAGGGATGAGTAGCACTGACACTTAGATAAGCACCATGAAATTCCAGAAAGTCTAACAAAAAGCAACGTTGACCTATATTTTCTGAGGAATCCTCCAATAACTATCACAGGAATCCACCAGATCCAAAACAACACCCAACACCAGATCTAAACACCATTGACCCATAAATCACCGAGAGAGAGAGGCAAAGAACAGGAACCACGAACATTCCCGTACTTGCAAGAACCATCCTCTATTTAAACCAAACAATTTACCCAGCTCTCGAGAAAATCGATCCGAATCGAGAAAGGGCAATTTCTCCCCGATCTGCACCACCCACAACCATCTCAACCATCGCCTCCGTTCGTGGTGGTGAGTACGACCCGGATGATCTCCTCTCGAGACCCATAAAATACCCTCTCTTACTACGTCTCCTCCACTGTTCTCCACCAGTCCCAAATCAATTTCGAACTTCCTGTGCACTTCATCCCGAACCCAAACAGCCCACAACAACGGGAAGGGGTTCGATAGAGATCTGGAAGTGGGCTCAGTAGTGGGTGGCGAAGGAAGAAGAAGAAGAGAGAGAGAGAGGTGATGGTGAGGTGGAGAGGAGGAGGCAAAGGAGGTGGAGGAGAATTCGGATTTGAGGGTTAGGGTTTGAGAAGAGAGGAGGCGGTGGTCGTTGTGGGTGAAGAAGGAGATGGCGTCAGAGGTGTTGTTGGTCCGTGAGAGTGTTCATTGGTGGAGAGAGAGAGAGAGAGAGAGAGAGAGAGAGAGAGAGAGAGAGAGAGAGAGAGAGAGAGAGAGAGAGAGAGAGGAGGCTGCTAGGGTTAGAAATGAGAGGAAAAGGAGGAGAATTGTCATTTATAGTGGTGTTGCTTTAATCTTGAGGGTAATTTTGTCTTTTGGCCCCTTTGTTAGTGTGCTATTAGTTGCTAACTCTTACACGTGCTATATGTATTTCCCCATAGTGCATGGGGTATTTGTATTTATTCCATAATAGAGGGGTGACAATTTTCTTCTACTTTAGAATAATTATTTCCAAAAATTCTAAATTCGTAACTGATATTAAAAATAGCAACTAAAGTTATTCCATAAAAGATAATACTTAGTAATCAATTTTTTTGGTTGAATAATTGATATCAATTTTTCATAACTCTTCTTTATTAATTAAAAAAAATAATCTAATAATAATCTCTCCATATTTCAAAAATATTATTCCAAAATAAAGCGGCGGAGAGATAAAAATAAAATCAATCAAGAAAATATAATTTCCAGTCAATCAAATATTTCTTATTGATATAAATCATATTATATAGTAATTATAAAAATCTTATTTAAGTAACATCTTATTACTATACAGAAAAAGATTTATATAGAAACGCTTTACAATTTGCTTTAACTAAAAAATTAATTTAAAATAAATAGAAATTTAATAGGTAAATAATTCTTGATAAAATATGTGATTAAATTACTATTTTTGTCATATTAGAAGAAGTATTTTAATTCCAAAATCTCTCTCAAATGGAAGGACATGTTTAGAAAACTAAGAAATCTTGTAAGAAGACTTCTAAACTGAACTTGCAAAACAAGCTGAAGAGGAAGTCCAAGAAGGCGGGACGTCAAAACCCTGGCCATCCACCACTTTGGCACCGTGCCTAGGGTGCAAACGGCCGTGTTATGCCCTTAGGGTGGTCGGCCCACTCTTTGTGGCTTCTTTTCATTTGCGGTTTTGACAATTCAGTCCCTAGACAATTGACGAATGTTACATGATTGATTCTAGACCTATGAATAAGGCTTGACACTAGGAAAAAAATACATAAATACCCTTAGAAGAAATAATTATCTTCACCTTGCTTTACTAGACTCTAGACACTTGAATTATCTGCAAGAATAGGATTAACATCACATAATTATCTAAATAAGAGCTCTCATATCATTTCTATAAATCATATGCATCAAACTAATTGATCTGAGATATTTTGACCTATAATTGACAAGTCAGACAGAAACAATCAAATTTCCATTAAGTGGCACTTCTTGTTTCAATCTCGCCCTTTGTCAATTATGGGACAAAAACTCTTTTTGGATTTCTAAGAAACAATAAAAATATAAATCTTCAATCTTCTTGCTCTTTCATGAGATCTTCAAAACTTTGTCTATCAGAAGTAAAAAAACTTTCTCTTCAGAGTTTCCTTCATTCAATCATATTCGAATGATCATGCAAGGACATTCATACCAAATATCAAGTGTAGATGAACATAAATAGTTAAACAAATTCATATGACCATATCAGAGAAAGATGAGCACATGTAGGCATGGATGCTTCTTTTAACTCACTTAGAATCAATGATTCAAAAATTAAGGATGAAACTCTTTGTATATTCTAAATCCAATGAACAACGCAGTTGGAAAAACATGGAACATGTTTGGAGTGTGTAAGTAGGTAACACTACGTGATAAAATATACTCTAGACGGAGGGGGGATGAATAGAGTATAGCAAGCAACTAAAGAACTTCTGAAGATTTTCAAGGTTTTGAAAGGCTTTTCAAAACTTTGAAAAATTTCTGTTCTGAAACAGTTTGCAAGCAAGTTAAGAACAAAAATGTAAAGCACATGATACAAGTATTTGTTACGAAGTTTTTGTTACCAAGTATTCACATGACACAAGTGCTGATGAAAAATGTAAAGCACAAAAATGTCCAAAAGGCCTTCTCTCCACCCGAGGGATCTTATCCCTCTTTGATTTCAACAACTTCTTATTTATCACTAGTTAAGCCCTAGATCTCACGCCTAAGAGAATTGCCTTACTCTTATACAGCCTGTGGTTCTCTCTAACCTATCTAGTTAGAGCTTCAACTAACTGATACAATAAGATTCCCTATTGTTCCTCTTGAACAAATCAACGAGAACATATTATAGAAGATATAGAGTTCTAATGAATAGCGTATTAAGCAGAAGTAGAAGAGCACTATGAAGATTATGAAGCCTGAAAGATTGAAAGTGTTCTTCTGGATAAGAATGGATTGAATGATGAGTTGATCTGCTTCCTTGTTGCTCTGTCAATCCGAATGTGTCTCTGTGTCTCAATGTTCAGTCTTTCTTCACAAGTTTAATCTTGTTTGAATTTAAAGAGATGCTACGAAGGTTACCAAAATTGATGCAACAGAATCCCTAAAAATCCGCAACAGATTCTGGACTCTTTAGCATCTCTTTTCCAACGTCTATGGGCTTGTATTTCTCCACTGATTGTCAGCATAATCTGCATCTTCAACCTTGAGACAAATTTAGAACTAATCCCATAAAAATAGCAAAGCTCTAGTGTCCTATTAGGCACTTCTATATTCAGGAATCTCGCGCTAAGAACTCTGAGTATTATCAAAGATTTGAAAAGCTTTGAAAAGCTTTGATCCCTCAAAACCAAGTCAGAATAGAATCCTGCTAACAATAAGTATGTTCTGAACATGAACACTGTTTGGTTATCCTGCATTCATATAGTTAAGAAAATATCCTGTAAAATAGAACTTTAGCAAACAAAGATAACTTGTCTTTCATCACACATAAAAGTAGAGTTAAGACCTAGGAGACAATCTCCCTTAGTTCAACACTTTTCCTCTGAGGAGTTTCAAAGCTTTGAAACAAGTTTCAAGGCTTTGAAACAAGAGTTGAATTAATAATATTTAATACCTACGACCTACCAATTAAGTCATCATTATGAATAACCACATCACATTATTCATCAGCAATTGATAGACTCGGGAGATGGTCAACACATAAAGAAAAAGATAAATCTCCCCTAAAAATCATATTTCAATTCCATAATCAAACAATGACCCATGATCAAAAAAGTAATCAAAGTTGGAAACTACTCTTTCTAGAAAGGAATCTAAGATTTTGGTTCCACAAAGAAGGAGAACAAAGTAACATGACCCAAACCAATGAAAAAATCGGCCAACCCTAGGAGTAGGTGCCGATTTTTAATCAAAATTTTGATAACAATTTTTTTTTTAATTACAAACATGAGTCAAAGGCAAATTTTGAAATAAAAATAAACTCTCCATAGCTAAATAAGTTCATGAAACATACTGGGGGTAATACATTTTTTTTGAAGTATAGATTGGCGGCACAACCTTTATAATAATTTTGATTTTTTTCCTTCTAATAAAAACCTCCCTGAATTCGAAATGTTCGAAGAGGGGCTATTGAAACATTCGTTTCTGAAAAATTATGAAACACCAAAAGATTACGTAATTCTTATAATTTTTCATAAAGAAATGGGGTATGAGAAAAATGTTTACCCATAAGAATGACAATGTGAAGAATGCACACAAATACAAAATTTGTGGTTGGTAGAGATTGATCATGTGGAAAGACATACAAAGGTTTCCATACTAAGAAACAATGTACCCACTTCACTCGAAAAAAAAAATAATGTAAATGAAAATAAATATTCTCATCCTAAGGATTCGAACTGTACATTATACGCTGCAGTGGGTCTAACTAGAAGCTAGGAGACACCAATCTCAAATTATTTTAAATTTAAGTGTCCTGTAATGATGGAACTTTTAAGGTTTCATCTAATGCTGAGCATTTGAAACACTGTTTTAAATTAGGGTATTTGAGACCCTGTAAACCACATTGGATTATTTGAGACTCTAATTTTATATAATCTTAGCCGTGATTATATCGAATACAAATTATCCTTGTGAAATGAGGCACATTGGATCACTTACCTTGTTGTAGGGCAGAAGTGTGGGCTTTTTAGAATTTTTTCTTAAGACCAGTACATGACGTACTAAAGAATAATGTGGCAATGCCCCATAACTTCAAATATGTTACTGCAACAGCACCAACATAAAGTGATCCAAAACACAAAAGTCTACCCTCGATCTTAAGAATCCACAAGTTTCCACAATTCACACACACATACACACATACATACACACATACATACACACATACACACACATACATACATACATACATACATACATACATACATACATACATACATACATACATACATACATACATACATACATACATACATACATACATACATACATACATACATACATACATACATACATACATACATATGTTGGAATAGATGCCCTAGATGCAATCTAGTTTAGTATGAATTTATTTTAGGTAGAACATTCATTGTATTATTTATTGGATATTTAATATAATGAAGTCCTTAGATTTATAATCGTGTTGTTTATCTTAAATATCCGTAGTCCAGTATAATGATTAATAGGACAATCATATATAGACTAGTATAAGGTTGGATTGATATGGAGATATCATGATCCAACACATTGGTGTGCATTAAGGGTAATGGCGCACTGGATTGACCCATCTCCGAGAAGGCTACATACATGTTATTTTGAGTCACAAGCGCTTCTCGTGGTGCAATGGTATTGTCATCCTTAGACTTGTAGTCACTATATTTTCTAGTTGTGGATTATTGTGAAACGCTACATCGTAACTGGGTAGCTATAAAGGCGTGTACTGGATACAATAAGAAGCAAGCTTGGAAATGGAAGTAGAAATAGATAGAATTCGTCCCTCCCACATAACGGGAGCAAATATCCTAGGCCACTCGACGGATAATGCTTATAGAATGTCTGGCCAGACTCAAATAAATCAATATGGGAAGTTGATGTTATTTGCGCGAATAAGACTATTCCCAGGATTGAGAAACTATGAATTGGATACGAGTGTGACTTGTATGTCTCGTGTCCAATCCGGATATAGAGACAAAGGGATGTGACAATTACTTGTACAAGGTTCGTCGGATGACTATTCTATTAGTTGGCTAGAATGGATGTTTTGTTAGAAACCGCTCCATATTAGCAAATTTTTGCTGCCAACTAGATGAAACCTATGGGGTCACACTCTATATAGAGTGGGAATTAATTAATATGATTAATTAATTAGAAGGATCACTTTGCAACACCTTGCAAACTTAGTAGGACTAATTTGCAAGGAAGGGACTGAACCGAATTCTAGTAGGACTAGAATAGGTCCTTTAGGAAGTTGACAATGATTTGTTGGACTATATAAAGGATGCTCCTTCCTTCCTTCCCATACGTATGAGCCTATTGTTCATAACTTGAGTGGGAGAGAACAAAAGGAGAGAGAGCAAGCAGGCAAGAGGGCCGACCGACCCCCTTGCCGCCGCCCCGTCCCCGTCGGCCAACAAAGGAGGTTGCCCCTCCTTGTTGCCTCGTGTTGCGTGATTTCTTATTCCTCTTCCTCCGTTCCTAGCTGGCACAAAGGAGAAGGAAGATCTAGATCTCAACTCTAGGTGTGGATCAACCGTAGAGACGTGACACAATTCGCGTTACAAGTCATCACAGGAGAAACCCTAAGGTGTGTAACATGATTAGTTCTTTACCATCGTTATGCTTCTTTTCCTGGGATCCTTGGAGGGTATTGAAGGGATAAATTATATTTTCCTCTGCGTATCCATGATCAAAACCCTACAGTGGTATCAGAGCCTGGTTGTAGAGCATAAACGTGGTTTATGTGTTACGTTTTGATAGTTTTACACTTTAAATTTATTGTTTATCGCGTAAAACAAGACAAATCAAGTATATGATGCAATTTGTCAATAATCAAACAAAACAAGACCTAGTTTTTGCATTTGATGCATGAATTAGTGAGTTTGAGAAATTTTAGGATCTTAGATCTAGATCTCATGGGCATCCTATTGAAAGAAGGAGTTCTTTTCAAACAAGGAAACTACCAAACTTGGGCAACAAGCAAAGGAGTTGTTTTGGAAACATCTCCCAAAGAGTTTCGGCCCCCTAGGGGACCGCCCCTCCTTGCTTGCCGCCCAAGTAAGGCACGGCCTAGGGGCCGGGGGCTGCCCTAGCGCACGACCTAGCCGTTTAGGCTAGGGGCCGGCCGGCCTAAGGCCTAGGCGGTCCTCTTTGGGGCTCGGCCAAGCAATTGGTTGGGCCCCTTAGACCGTTTTGAGTCTAGATAAATCCTAAAATCAATTAAAATTGACCAAGCGCGTTAAAATTGGATTTTAACTGTTTATGTGCAAATCGCATGGTGGTTGGATATGGCCTTAGGATGTGGTTTGGTGTATAGATTAATTTTGTGGTTTGGTTTACGTCCTACGAGCTGATCAATTTGTTTTAATAATTAATTAGGCTTTTATGGCCTGCGAGTCATTTTTCTCTCAACTTGCGAGATTTATTTTATTTAGTATAGTTTATTAGCTAGTGCTAGATAGAATAGATTGTTAGCCAAGATTGAAGAAAAGAAGCCCAAAGCCAAAGAAGCCACAAAAGATGGAGCATTCCACATGAAGGATGGACCAAAAGATGAAGACACATGGAGATGTGTTTGCTTTTAGGGTTCATAGATAATTCCATTGGCTTGGAATTATCTTAGTCTAGAAAAGGCCATATCCACATCACATTTTATTTTATTTTGTGGTTGTTTATTTTATTGTCTTATTATTTTGTGGTTGGTGTATGAATGATGCATGCAATTAGGATAATAAGATAATCAGACAACTCGGATCTATTATTTGGAGTTGTGCCGAAACTCATATTGATAGATCAGTTGATATGGATCAACAAAACAATTAAAAATTGAATTTCAAAATCCCTCAAAATTCAAATATTGTGTTTTTGCCTTCTCGTTATTTAAACACTCGTTATCATTCATGATTTATCAAGCTCGTGCATGCCAAAGCAAGGCGACTTGGTTCATAATGATGGAATGAGATGACAGAAACAAGTAAGTGCAATTGTTTAAATAAGAGATTGGACACAGCTAGGCTATTAATGTGATTAAAACCTAGAGACAACCAATTGGGATTATCCATACGGATGGGTAAATAACGCGTTATTTGCCCAATTGAACCAAGAGTTGCATAGGATGCAATTGGAATTGTTCCTACCTAAAGTAGTCAAATTATGGGTAACTTGCCAAAGCAAGCTCATAAGGAGATGAAACATGGATCTTGGCCCACTAGAAAATATAAGGAAATTTTCCGCATTAATATCTTGAGGGTTATTAATCCGTAAAATAGTGGGAGCCATATTTGATAAACTAGCCATTATTGAATATAGTCAAAAATTCATAAATACTAAAACTTGCGTATTTTCCTTTTGTAGAATTCCAAATGGCAAACAACTCATCGAGTTCACAACATTCCCTACGATCTGTCCTTGAGAAGGACAAGCTCACTGGAACCAACTTCCTTGATTGGTACAGAATCTTGAGAATCGTTTCCAAGCAAGAGAAGAAACTGTACGCAATAGAGGAGCAAGTTCCAGCAGGTCCATAGAACAATACCCCTGCAGCCCTAAAGGCGTATCAAAAGCGTGTTGATGACGCTAATGATGCATCCAGCCTTACGCTATGCACCATGACTTCTGAGCTTCAGAAGCAACATGAAAACATGAATGTTGTCGATATGATCGAGCATCTGAAGCAGCTCTTCCAAGAGCAGGAAAGGGTTGAGAGGTATGAGGCCTCTAAGGCATTGTTCAAGTGTCATCTGGATGAAGGAAACCATGTGGGACCTCATGTACTCCGTATGATCGGATACTTGGAGAATCTCGCGCGGCTAGGGTTTCCGGTCGGCCAAGAGTTGGCCACCGATCTCGTGCTGCAATCGTTGCCTGAGAGGTATGGACAGTTCATCATGAACTATAACATGAATGAGATCGTGAAACCACTTCCAGATTTACTCAATATGTTGAGGACAGCTGAACAAAGCATCAACAAGAGTAAGGGCAAGGCCATTATGATGGTACAGAAAGGAAGGGCAAAAGGTTTGCCTCATCCTCCAAGGGAAAAGGGCAAATCAGTTGCCAAGTCCAAGGAACATGTCCTTAAGCCTGTTGGTGGCATTGCCAAAGGTGTGACTAAAGGTGAGTGTCACTACTGCAGTCAGCCTGGACACTGGAGGAGGAACTGCCCAAAATATCTGGAGGACAAGAGGCTTGGAATAGTGATTCCACCACCACCACCACCACCAGGTATTTTTGTTGTAGATGTCAATTCAAATAATTGCTATTTTTTGCCCGCTATGAGCAGAAACATTATTTTTTGTTTGGACAAGGAAGGTTTTATTATTTCAATAACGAACAATTGTTGTTCCTTTTTATTTTAATAATATTCACTATTGTAGTGCGCAATTATTTAATGGAGTCTACAACATTAATACAAAGAGGATTAAAATAAATGATTTAAATCTTGCTTACTTATGGCACTGTCGTTTAGGCCACATAAACGAGAAACTTGTATCTAGACTCCATAAGGATGGATTCCTAGACTCATTTGATTCTGAATCATTGAGACATGTGAGGCTTTTTTATTGGGAAAAATGACAAAGTCCCCTTTCAATAAGAAAGGTGGGAGGAATAGTGAGCAATTGGCGCTCATACATACTGATGTGTGTGGGCCATTTGCCACGGCTTTCAGGGGTGGTTATGTCTACTTCATTACATTTACTGATGATTTCAGTAGATATGGATTTGTGTACCTTATGAGGGCCAAATCTGAATCATTTGAAAGATTCAAAGAATTCAAGAGTGAAGTAGAGAAGAAACTTGGCAAAAGTATCAAGGCTCTACGAACGGATCGTGGAGGAGAATACTTGAGCCAAGAGTTTGACGACTATCTTAGAGAGTGTGGGACTGTGTCCCAACTCACTCCACCCGGAATGCCACAATGGAATGGCGTGTCCGAGAGGAGGAATCAAACTCTATTAGATATGGTTTGATCTATGATGTGTCAAACCGATCTTCCATTATCATTTTGGGGCTATGCTCTATTAAGTGCAGCTTTCACCATTAACCGTGTTCCATCTAAATCAGTCATGAAGACACCACATGAGATGTGGAGTGGGAGGCGTCCCACACTGTCGTTCATGAAGATTTGGGGCTGCGATGTCTTTGTAAAACGTTTACAATCAGACAAGCTAGGGCCAAATTCGGATAAGTGTAAGTTTGTGGGGTACCCTACAGAAACTATGGGTTACTACTTCTACAATCCAACTGAGAACAAAGTGTTTGTTGCTCGGTCTGGCGTGTTTCTAGAAAGAGAGTTTGTCTCTAAAGAAGCAAGTGGGAGGACTGTAGAACTTGAAGAGATTCAAGAACCACAAATCACTGAACCAATTTTGGAACAGGAGCAGTATCCACAAGGAGTTGTGGAACAGCCTGTTCAGGTAACACAAGAGCTTCATAGATCTAGTATAGTGTGCCAGGAACCCAAGAGGTATGGACTTCTCGTGGCTGATTCCGGTGACACGATGCTCATAGATGATGAGCCTACTACCTATGAAGAGGCCATGAAAGGGCCAGACTCTAAAAAGTGGCTAGAAGCCATGAGATCCGAGATGGAATCCATGTATACCAACAAAGTATGGACTTTGGTGGAACCACCCAAAGGGGCGTGACCCATAGGGTGCAAGTGGGTCTTGAAGAAGAAGATCAACATGGATGGTAATGTGATTACCTATAAGGCCCGATTGGTGGCTAAAGGATTCAGACAGATTCATGGTATTGACTATGATGAAACTTTTTTACCTGTCGCTATAACCAAATCCATCAGAATCCTACTTGCCATTGCAGCATACTATGACTATGAGATTTGGCAGATGGATGTCAAAACAGCATTCCTTTATGGGAATCTCCTCGAGGACGTGTATATGTTACAGCCGGAGGGTTTTGAAGATCTAAAGCAAGCCAACAAAGTCTGTAAGCTGCAACGATCCATTTATGGATCGAAGCAAGCTTCTAGGAGTTGGAATCGACGTTTTGATGAAGTAGTCAAAGAGTTTGACTTCATCAAAAACGAAGATGAGTCTTGTGTCTACAAAAAGGTTAGTGGGAGCTCTGTAGCTTTTCTGGTCTTGTATGTGGATGACATACTACTCATTGGAAACGACGTTCCCATGCTGCAATCGGTTAAAGATTGGCTAGGAAAGTGTTTCTCAATGAAAGACTTAGGGGAAGCAACCTATATACTTGGTATAAAGATCTATAAGGATAGATCTAAGAGACTGCTAGGCCTAAGTCAAAGTACATATATTTACAAAGTGTTGAAGCGGTTCAACAAGCAAGATTATAAGAAGGGATTCTTGACCATGTCACGTGGATTTACTCTTTCGAAGAGTGGTTGTCCTTCCAATGAGATTGAGAAGGAACGCATGAGTAGGATTCCCTATGCCTCGGCAATAGGATCTATCATGTACGCCATGTTATGTACCATACCAGATGTGTCATATGCCTTTAGTATGACAAGCAGATACCAATCCAATCCGGGTGAGAGTCACTGGATTGCAGTCAATAACATCCTAAAGTACTTGAGAAGAACTAAGGATGATTTCTTGATTTTTGGCGGGGAGGAGGAGTTACGTGTAAGGGGTTACACGGATGCAAGCTTCCAAACCGACATAGATGACTTTAGATCACAGTCGGGATATGTGTTTTGCCTGAATGGAGCAGCGGTAAGCCGGAAGAGTTCCAAGCAAGAGACGGAAGCTGATTCTACAACAGAGGCTGAGTATATTGCTGCAAACGGCGCAACAAAGGAAGCTGTTTGGATCAGAAAGTTTATTTCTGAACTTGGTGTGGTTCCTAGCATTGCGGATACAGTAGAGTTGTATTGTGACAACACTGTGGCGATCGCACAATCGAAGGAGCCCAGGTCGCACCAGAAATCCAAGCACGTGCTCAGGAAGTTCCATCTTATTCGAGATATTATCGATAGAGGAGACGTTCGGATATGCAAGATTCCTACAGATGAAAATCTGTCAGATCCACTTACAAATTCTCTTGTGTAGTGGAAGCATGAAGGGCACACTAGGAGCATTGGCATACGAGATGCGTCAGATTGGCTCTAGTGCAAGTGGAAGAATGTTGGAATAGATTTCCTAGAGGCAATCTAGTTCAGTATGAATTTATTTTGGCTAGAACATTCATTGTATTATTTATTGGATATTTAATATAATGAAGTCCTTAGATTTAGAATCGTTTTGTTTATCTTAAATATCCCTAGTCCAGTATAATGATTAATAGGTAAAATCATATATAGACTAGTATGGGGTTGGATTGATATGGAGATATCATGATCCAACACATGGGTGTGCATTAAGGGTAATGGCGCACTGGATTGACCCATCTCCGAGAAGGATACATACATGTTATGTTGAGTCACAAGCGCTTCTCGTGGTGCAATGGTATTGTCATCCTTAGACTTGAAGTCACTAGATTGTCTAGTTGTGGATTATTGTGATTTTGGTAGCGTCAAACGCTACACTATAACTGGGTTGCTATAAAGGCGTGTACTGGATACAATAAGAAGCAAGCTTGGAAATCGTAGTAGACATAGATAGAATTTGTTCCTCCCACATATCGGGAGCAAATATCCTAGGCCACTCGAGGGATAATGCTTATAGAATGTCTCGCCAAACTCAAATAAATCAATATAGGATATTGCTGTTATTTGCACGAATAAGGCTATTCCTAGGATCGAGGAACTATGGATTGGATATACGAGTTTGACTTGTATGTCTCGTGTCCAATCTGGATATTAAGACAAAGGGATGAGACAATACTTGCACAAGGTTTGTCATGATGACTTTTATGTTTGTTGGCTAGAATGGATGTCTTGCTAGAGGCCGCTCCTTATTAGTAAGTAGTTACTACCAACTAAATAGAACCTATGGGGTCACACGCCATATAGGGGTGAACTAGACTTGGGAAATAATTAATTAATAGGGTTAATTAATTAGAAGGATCAAATCGCAACAACTTCCTAACTTAGTAGGACTAATATGTAAGTTGGACTAATCCGAACTTGAGTAGGATCAGGATTGGGCCTTTATGTAGTAAAAACGGAGTTTTTGGATTATATAAAGGATGCTCCTAGCTTCCTTCCCTATAACTTATGATCATAAAATACTTTTAGAAGGATCACTTTGCAACACCTTTCAAACTTAGTAGGACTAATTTGCAAGGAAGGGACTAAACCGAATTCTAGTAGGACTAGAATAAGTCCTTTAGGTAGTTGACAAGGATTTGTTGGACTATATAAATGATGCTCCTTCCTTCCTTCCCATACTTATGAGCCTATTGTTCATAACTTGAGTGGGAGAGAACAAAAGGAGAGAGAGCAAGCAAGCAAGAGGGCCGACCGACCCCCTTGCCGCCGCCCCCATCGACGTCGGCCAACAAAGGAGGCCGCCCCTCCTTGTTGCCTCGTTTTGCATGATTTCTTCTTCCACTTCCTCCGTTCCTAGCTAACACAAAGGATAAGGAAGATCTAGATATAAAAAATAGGCGTGGATCAACCGTAGAGACGTGACACAATTCGCGTTACAAGTTATCACAGGAGAAACCCTAAGGTGTGTAACATGATTCTTTCTTTACCATCGTTATGCTTCTTGTCCTGTGATCCTTGGAGGGTATTGAATGGATAAATTATATTTTCCGCTGCGTATCCATGATCAAAACCCTACAACATACATACATACTTACATACACACACACACACACACAAACACACACACATACACACACACACACACACACACACACATAAACGAGGACACTCGAGAATTCCTTCCAACCAGCACATTAAAGGAAGTGAATATAAACTATTATACCCTTTGGGTCAATACAAGAATTTCCCATAAAAATTAATTCCAATACTTTGGCCTTAGCATGACAATATACTAGATGCGGCAGAAGTAATGGTTGGTAGAAAGACACATTCTAACCATGAAAATTCCCGAGGGTAGAAAGACACATTCACATCTCTCATACTGGAAGCATCTTTTATCACCCCATTAATGGCATGCAGAAAGTCATTTGCATTGTTTAAGAAAACAAAATGATGTGGGGTTAGAATGAAAAGGAACCATAACTCTTAAAGTCTGATACGCAAGCCTTCTTAAAGAAATTTTAAGGTTGATAATCTCTACAAAAAAGGACTTAAGGTAGGCAGGAAAGATCCTGAGTCATTTTGGAAGGTTCTATGGTCATAGTTTCTTGCTACAGAGATCTTATCATGGGTAGGTTAAGAGTCTTTTTTATGTCCTCTAGCATAAAGTGATCCAATGGCTTGCTAGGTATTTTTTCTATCTTAAAACTTCTAGATATTTCTTGCAGTGAAAGCAGGGCTCTAAGAAGATCCAAATGAGAGACGCATATGGTTTTCCTTGTCATGAAGACGGCCAGAAATGCATTCCACTAAATTATATCACATACATATGTGTACCATGATGCCAACGAGATACACTGAGAAAGACTACATATAAGTCAATCTAATTCACACCATCCCATATTTGAGAATAAGCGCGAGAAGTTTGCATCTTCTTAGTACTCTAAATGCGCATATCAAGATAACCAAACCAACTTTAAGCAACAGAGAGAAAAAAACTTTAAAGTTTTTCATTCTAAACAATTGGATAGAACAAAAATCTCAGGTTCTTGTTACCTCACACCAAGACAATCAGTACTAGGAAGGAAAACCTACAGTACTTCTTCAAAGATGACACCCGAACTCATGAGCTTCTCATAACCCAAGCTGACACTTCTTAATTGATAAATATATAAAACTTCCCACACATTGGACTACATTATAGCAGAGCAACCAGCAAGTATCAAATATTTGTCAAATGAACTATGTGAGGATGTGCATGCAAGATTTCAATGAAAGAAGCAACCTCATATGTATGTGAAGAAACAAAAATGAGATTAGCTTCAAGAGAGATCAATGCATGTTCAGGAAGAATTGTGATGAGCACAAGCTTTTTATTTCGAGACACTCGTGTTGGATTTTTTCCTACCCAACGTGTGTGCGACTGCAACAGTCTTCAAAGAGATCTCTTGTTTGGAGACGTTGTCTGGATTCTCATGAAGTGAGTGCTTGGTTCCACAATGTGTCCGAGAACATGTCGAGCTTTTGTGCGAACATTGTCTCAACGAGGAAGTGACTTTTCATTATGTACGACACACCATTGAACAAATTTTGCCTTTCTGGTTTCAGTCTGTCAAATTACTGCTTGATTCCTACTCCAGTAGTTCCTCATCTAACGAAGTCTTGTTCTTGAGTTTCTTCACTAGACGCCTTCTTGTGTTGAGTATCAGATACATAGATTGTTCCAAAACCTTCCAAGATAAGAGCCTTGGATACAGAGTGATCTTTCGCTATCAGCTAGCACGCTACACCCCTATCTTTCAGCACCTGAAACTATCTCACTTGTTTTCTTCAACCAAAAAAAGGGTTAGTACCACCAAGCACAAATAGTGGGCATGTCATACTAAACAATTTTGCGAGTAGACAAGTTTCCAAAAGTACTCCATCAGATCTTATCAAAGAAGGAAATGATATGTACTATACTCATAAACATAAACCTCTAGTTTCCATGGAACATAGACAAATGAAAGAAGCAAACTGTAAAAGTATCTCAACAAAAATAACTAAAAAGACTATTTTTGTGAAATATGTGATGCTCTCAGTGAGTTCGTTCGGGTGAAACTCAAATTTTTGGGTTTTGACGTAGGTAACGCAGCGGAATAAATAAATTAATCCTACTTCAAAGCCCACCACGGATCGTCAAGAGGAGACATCATAACATGATAAGAGACATAGTATTGTGTACCTTTTGATTTGTGAGATTACACGAATAACGATGTCCTCGTCTCTACGGTTGATCCACGTCTAGAGGTGATATCTAGATTATTCCTTCAAACAAGTGCTAGCTTGAACCCGGATGAAGAGGGAAGAAGAATCAACGCAACAAGACAAGAGGAGGTTCGGCCTCCTCTTTGTGCCGACGGGAAGGGGGGTGGGCGAATGGGCCTAGGGCGTTCGGCCTAGGCTTGTCTTGCTCTCTCTCTCTCTCTTGCTCTCTCCCACTCTCTTTTTTTATGTCTAATAACATATTTTTGGTGGGAAGGAAGCTAGAGCCCCTTTATATACTCCAACAACTCCTTGTTGTTTCCATAAAGGTGTTTCCTAATTCTACATGAACTAGAATTATTCCCTTCCTTGCAAATTAGTCCTACTAAGTTTGCAAGGTGTTGAACAATGATCCTTCCATTAATTAATCAATATTAATTAATTCCAAATCTAGCTCTACTCTATTTGACGTGTGACCCCATAGGTTTATATCTAGTTGGTAGTAACTATTACTAACATGGAGCGGTGTCTAGCAACACATCCATGCCACCCAACTAATATAAATAGTCAGTGATCTCGACAAACCTCTTGTGCCTAATATCTTCATATTGCACTTTCCCTTTGTCTCCATATCCGGATTGGACACGAGACATAAATATTCACACTCGTATATCCAATCCATAGTTCCTCGATCCTGGGAATATGCTTATGCTAGCAGATAACATCAATATCTCCATATTGATTTACCTGTGTCTGGCCAGACATTCAATAAGCCTCATCCCACGAGTAGCCGTGGATATTTACTCCCATTATGTGGGATGGACAAATCCTATCTACATCACTACGATCTATAAGCTTGCTTCCTATCATGCCCGATAGCCATCTTTATGATTGCCCAGTTACGGTGTAACGTTTGATAACATCAAAGCACAATATTCCACTACTAGAGTATCTAGTGACTTCAAGTCTAAGGTTTGAAATTATATTAGCCCTACGAGAAGCGATTGTGACTTGACATAATCTAATGTATCCTTCTCGTGGGTCAATCCAGTATGCCATTACTCCTAATGCATACCCATGTGTTCGACTTGATATCTCCATATCAGTCTACCCACATACTAGTCTATATTTGATCGTCCTGTTAATCAATATAGTGGACTAGGGATATTTAAGATAAACAACACATTGTATCTAAGGACTTCATTATATTAAATATCACAATATATAATAAATGAATATTCTAGCCAAAACAATGTTCATACTAAATATACGATTGCCTCTAGGGAATCTATTCCAACAGCCTCCCACTTGCACTAGAGCCATCTGGCGCATCTCGTATGCCTATAGATATGGCATGCCCTTCATGCTTTCGCTGCGCAAGAGGTTTTGTTAGCGGATCTGAAACATGGTCATCCGTTGGAATCTTGCACATCTTCACATCTCCTCGATCGATCATATCACGAATAAGATGGAATCTCCTAAGTACATTCTTTGATTTCTGGTGTGATCTTGGTTCCTTGAATTGTTCGATTTCCCCAGAGTTGTCACAGTACAACTCTATGGGATCCACGATGCTAGGTGCAACAACCCCCTTATCCGGCTCGGACAAGACCGGGAGGGCGATGCTATAAGTAACGGCGGAAATCAAAAGCATAACATCCCAAAATATTTATTTATTACATAATATTAAACAACACAAAAGTTTCTAGATATTACACAAGCGTTTCTGAAACTACTACATTATTCTTAACTAGCCAAAACTAGATTCTACTCAAGGTGAAATCCAACTACGTGAGTCTCGTCCCCAGCTACACCTTAGTCGTCAGCTCCTAAACCTGCGGTGGGAAGGAAATAGGAACCGCAGTTTCAAAGTCAGCATGGAAATACTGAGTAAGTGACACCCAAGCTCGTAAAACAGAAGATGAAGCATAACTTTCTTTTCTCAATAAATATAAAGAGGAAATAAATCATAAAAATTGTAAAACTTGCAGAGTAAATCAGGAACTCAAATATAAACTGTAAAACAGTAAAAACACTTATAAGATTTTCTTTCTTTTGATCTTCCTTTCTCTTATTTCAAACGGGGAGAATTTGTCCCAGTCTCTTTCTTCTTCTCTTTCTTAAATATCCAAACCTCATAGAAAACTGTATTATTAAATTTGTTGATACGGGGAAGAATCTACTATTCCATCACTAGCAACCATGACCTTAAGTGCCGGCACCCCCCTAACACTCCTCGCGGCCAGAGAGGTGAGTACATGGAGCGATAACCACGGGCCGAGTCAAGCTCGACAATACTAAAATAATAACCACGGGCCGAGACAAGCTCGACAATAATAACCACGGGCCGAGTCAAGCTCGACAATAATAAAATAATAACCACGGGCCGAGACAAGCTCGACAATAATAATGAAATAACCACGGGCCGCGTGACAGAAGTCAACACGACAATAATAAAGCTTCTCCCGCACAACTCTTTCCACTTTACGTTATTACGCATTATTAACTTTTCGTGTGCAATATCAAATCAAGCAACTTATTTAAAATGTAAAGTAATCGCAAATAAGTCATGTAAATCATAAACACATTTTGAGACAGGTATTAAAAATCATACAACGACACGAAAAGAGCTAGGCACGCAAGGCTTGGCATGTTCACTTACCTTACTTTCTGTAGCAAAAGCACGTCCTAGCAGTGGCTCGGGCCTACAAAGACGTCACCTACAAATCGTGTCTTCTACGTCAACAAATATCCAAATAAAATGCTATAAGTCCTTAAAGAGTATTTATATCAACTTAAACCCCACTATTTATATTTCTATCGTTTTATTACCCATTTATAATTTCCTAGAAATGCTACAACCCATCTATTTTTAAACAACTATTATTATTATTATTATTTAAAAGTGACTATTTAGATTAATAAAATTATGAACTAAAGAAATTATACTTAAGAACTAATTTGAATTATAATGGAAAAAAGTAATATTTCGACTATTAGGTTTTTAAGAGAAACTTCACACGATACTATATTATTTAGGAATAGTGAAAAGTCTAATTTTACAAGTTAACAACTAATTTAATAAGCTAAGTGATTAAACATTATTTATTGCAAGTTTTTAACAAAAACGCTTCTATTATAATTTTTAACAAACCACCCGTTTACTATTTTCTTCACCCGAATCAATTTTTCAAGACGAGAACAAAACCACTATTTTTAGAAATTATTGTTAATCCAAAAATTATTATTATTATTATTATTATTATTATTATTATTATTATTATTATTATTATTATTATTATTATTATTATTATTATTATTATTATTATTATTATTATTATTATTATTATTATTATTATTATTATTATTATTGTTGTTGTTATTTTAACTAAAAGTGTGGTTTAAACTCTAATTTATATTAAAAATCAACAAATACCTAATTTTATATTAAAATAGTTATGTTAAAAGTCACTAGTCACCCCCTAGTTTCAGAAAATACAAAACAGCCCCTATGTCATGTTATAATAATTTCTGAAAATTACACTTTGACCCCTTTTTCAAGAACAAACCGTTTTAGCTCTTCTACTCGTGAATCTAGCTATCGACTTTTGGTTTTGATTATGTATAATGACTAAGCAGAGGGTATAGCACATACCTAGGCCAAAAAATGGCCGGAAACCGATGAGATTTGCGTCGGGTCGAAGTCTCGAATCGGAGTCGCCGGACTTTGAAGCTCACCGCCGGCTTTAATGGCTTCTCAGGCCTGGTTTGAGTCTCCCACTGATCTGGTCGGCCCTCTAGGAGTCTACTGGAAGCAAAGAGAGAGAGTGGGTGGCGCTGGAACTCTTCGCCGGAGCTTGGCCGGAGCTTTGGCCGGCTTTAATGGAGGTCGGGGTGGCGGGTGACCTCTGCTACTCCTGCTGCTGCTACTACTTGGGTTCTGGAACCTCTTTCGATTGGAAAGAGAGTGAAACAGGGGCTGAGAGGTGAGTTGAGCTGAGGGTGTTGTTGCTCGGTTTTTACCACCGTTGGCGGTGGTGGTGGTGGTAGTGGCCTGTGGCCGCAGTTACTGCTACTGCAGCTTCTGTTTGTGTTCGTTCCAGAGAATAGAGAGCTAGGCAGAGTGAGAGATAGATGGGTGTTCTTTTGGTGGTTGCCGCCGGCAACTATGGCGGTTGTGGTGGTGGTTGTGGTTGCGGCCACCACTGCTCCTACTGCTGCTGTTTTTTGTTTGTTGGTGAACAGCAAGGTACTAGAGAGAGAGAGAGAGGTGTGGCAGAGAGTTGGGAGTGAAGCTATGGTGGGTTTTCTTCCTTGACGGAGGTGTTGATGGTGGTGGTGATGATGTTAACGGTGGTGAAGAGGATGGTGGCTATGGTGGTGGTTGCTGGCTGCTCGGCGTGAGAAGCTGTGTTTTATAGAGGGTTGAGGCGGTGAAGCTTGGGGCGGCACCAACTCCTTTGCCGTGAAGGCAAAGGAACGTGAGGGCGGTGGAAAGAAAACTTCCCGAAGGTTGTTTTTTTTGGGGAGGATGAATGTTAGGGAGGAGTTATAAGGTGTTTTTGTTGTACCACCTAGCTAGAAGACAAAGGAAAGGTTTTTGTTTTTATTGGATAATGGAATTTGTGATTTGTTTGGGTGTGGTTAGCCTATCGGGTTTCGCGGTGGTCGGACACACATTATAACCAAAATTAACTAACGAAACGTTACATATTTATTCTCGAATATTAGCTTAATAGTTTTTTTTTCTAAAATTGTACACGAATATACTCGATAAATTTTCCGAATATAATTTTGAAATCAAAATTTCTTTTTAGCCTTCTAAAATTAATTCACCTTTGCTAATATAATGTTTCCTAAAATCTCACAAATATTTCTTAGCAATAAAATTGAAATAATTTACCCAACTTTATTTTCTCAATTAATTTCTTATTTAACTTCTTAAAATTACTATTTTACCCTTGTTGTCTAGACGGGGTATTACATCCTTCCCCCCTTAAACGGAGCTTCGTCCTCGAAGCTAAAATCACATAATTAATCAAGATGCTCAGACAATTTATCAAGCAATTATCTACCGTAATCAAGATCACGCAACAGGCAAGCAATTTCACACAGCAAATACCCATTTTCTGTAACACATAACATCAAATGAGATCGTAGCCTCGTCTATCTACTAAAGTAGTCATAGTCCCATTTAGTTATTAAGGGTCACAGTCTAGAACGCATATTCCTTTTCTGTCGATCCTCGAGAAGCTAATTTCCATACCGCTGATAATTCCTGTGATTGCTATGCTGAAGTGGCTCCTCCTCGTTTTATCTGTTGATCACCCAGATCTTACAAGCTTTTGAAGTACTCTATCTTCGAGCTTCTGCTTTGTTTTAAGTTCATGAACTCTGGATACTTCCTTGCTCTCACCTGGCCATGGCAAAAGCAAGATCTGAGAGCAGCCTGATGTGCTTCCCAGTTAAAGTTGGACCTTGCCAACAGAGTTTCTCATGATTTCCTCCTTCAGAGGTTCACCTCACTTCTTCAAATAAGATACTGCGCAGTTTGACCCTTCAATCTTCAGGACATTCTATTGTCTCTTAGGGTCTTGTCAATTCCCATGATCCAGTGTACTAGTTCTACGGGATCTTCTTTTCCCGTGGAGTCTACTGGCCTCATGTCTGCCACTTTCTTGGCTCAATTGTCTGAATAGCCTGAACGATGAACCATACTGTAATTATCCTGAGCCACTCATTCTTGCCGTCTCGTCTTCGCGTAGCAACGCAATGGTCTACCAGTCGTATTCATGTGCTTCTACTTATCATATCATTTCTCATTTTACTATAGTCTAAAGGGTTTATATCTTTCTTCATAAAGCACAACTATCAATCAACCAAATATCACATAGCATGTCACACGTAGGAATCAAAGCAACACGTCAATTCACCATTCACATTCTAACTTCTATAATTCACACTCAATTATCTATCCCACAATCAATCAGGGATGATCACACAAACCAATCCATATCAGAATACGCAGCATATATCTATCCTCAGTCATACACATATAACTTATCTTCTCAAACACAATCCAGAATTCAACTTTCACATCTATTTTCCTCATTACAGGAGTATCATACCTTGCTAATAACTTGTCTCATCAAATAACACAATACTTCTTCCATAATCCGGATTCTAATCCATACTTCTGAATTTCTATCACAGTGGTAACATTCATCAATCAATAGAAATGAAGTTCTCAATTCATGCCAAACAATATCTAAGGATGAGGGAGGAACAGCAAGACTAACACTTAAACTACCCGTAACCCAATCGGCTTTTCTAATTTTAATTATCTTGCCCTATGTTCATTTTAAGTTACCCTACAGGTTTTATACTGGAACGAACGCTATGATACCACCTGCAACAACCCCCTTATCCGGCTCGGACAAGACCGGGAGGGCGATGCTATCAGTAACGGCGGAAATCAAAAGCATAACATCCCAAAATATTTATTTATTACATAATATTAAACAACACAAAAGTTTCTAGATATTACACAAGCATTTCTGAAACTACTACATTATTCTTAACTAGCCAAAACTAGATTCTACTCAAGGTGAAATCCAACTACGTGAGTCTCGTCCCCAGCTACACCTTAGTCGTCAGCTCCTAAACCTGCGGTGGGAAGGAAATAGGAACCGCAGTTTCAAAGTCAGCATGGAAATACTGAGTAAGTGACACCCAAGCTCGTAAAACAGAAGATGAAGCATAACTTTCTTTTCTCAATAAATATAAAGAGGAAATAAATCATAAAAATTGTAAAACTTGCAGAGTAAATCAGGAACTCAAATATAAACTGTAAAACAGTAAAAACACTTATAAGATTTTCTTTGTTTTGATCTTCCTTTCTCTTATTTCAAACGGGGAGAATTTGTCCCAGTCTCTTTCTTCTTCTCTTTCTTAAATATCCAAACCTCATAGAAAACTGTATTATTAACTTTGTTGATACGGGGAAGAATCTACTATTCCATCACTAGAAACCATGACCTTAAGTGCCGGCACCCCCCTAAGACTCCTCTCGGCCAGAGAGGTGAGTACATGGAGCGATAACCACGGGCCGAGTCAAGCTCGACAATACTAAAATAATAACCACGGGCCGAGACAAGCTCGACAATAATAACCACGGGCCGAGTCAAGCTCGACAATAATAAAATAATAACCACGGGCCGAGACAAGCTCGACAATAATAATGAAATAACCACGGGCCGCGTGACAGAAGTCAACACGACAATAATAAAGCTTCTCCCGCACAACTCTTTCCACTTTACGTTATTACGCATTATTAACTTTTCGTGTGCAATATCAAATCAAGCAACTTATTTAAAATGTAAAGTAATCGCAAATAAGTCATGTAAATCATAAACACATTTTGAGACAGGTATTAAAAATCATACAACGACACGAAAAGAGTTAGGCACGCAAGGCTTGGCATGTTCACTTACCTTACTTTCTGTAACAAAAGCACGTCCTAGCAGTGGCTCGGGCCTACAAAGACGTCACCTACAAATCGTGTCTTCTACGTCAACAAATATCCAAATAAAATGCTATAAGTCCTTAAAGAGTATTTATATCAACTTAAACCCCACTATTTATATTTCTATCGTTTTATTACCCATTTATAATTTCCTAGAAATGCTACAACCCATCTATTTTTAAACAACTATTCTTATTATTATTATTATTATTTAAAAGTGACTATTTAGATTAATAAAATTATGAACTAAAGAAATTATACTTAAGAACTAATTTGAATTATAATGGAAAAAAGTAATATTTCGACTATTAGGTTTTTAAGAGAAACTTCACACGATACTATATTATTTAGGAATAGTGAAAAGTCTAATTTTACAAGTTAACAACTAATTTAATAAGCTAAGTGATTAAACATTATTTATTGCAAGTTTTTAACAAAAACGCTTCTATTATAATTTTTAACAAACCACCCGTTTACTATTTTCTTCACCCGAATCAATTTTTCAAGACGAGAACAAAACCACTATTTTTAGAAATTATTGTTAATCCAAAAATTATTATTATTATTATTATTATTATTATTATTATTATTATTATTATTATTATTATTATTATTATTATTATTATTATTATTGTTGTTGTTGTTGTTATTTTAACTAAAAGTGTGGTTTAAACTCTAATTTATATTAAAAATCAACAAATACCTAATTTTATATTAAAATAGTTATGTTAAAAGTCACTAGTCACCCCCTAGTTTCAGAAAATACAAAACAGCCCCTATGTCATGTTATAATAATTTCTGAAAATTACACTTTGACCCCTTTTTCAAGAACAAACCGTTTTAGCTCTTCTACTCGTGAATCTAGCTATCGACTTTTGGTTTTGATTATGTATAATGACTAAGCAGAGGGTATAGCACATACCTAGGCCAAAAAATGGCCGGAAACCGATGAGATTTGCGTCGGGTCGAAGTCTCGAATCAGAGTCGCCGGACTTTGAAGCTCACCGCCGGCTTTAATGGCTTCTCAGGCCTGGTTTGAGTCTCCCACTGATCTGGTCGGCCCTCGAGGAGTCTACTGGAAGCAAAGAGAGAGAGTGGGTGGCGCTGGAACTCTTCGCCGGAGCTTGGCCGGAGCTTTGGCCGGCTTTAATGGAGGTCGGGGTGGCGGGTGACCTCTGCTACTCCTGCTGCTGCTACTACTTGGGTTCTGGAACCTCTTTCGATTGGAAAGAGAGTGAAACAGGGGCTGAGAGGTGAGTTGAGCTGAGGGTGTTGTTGCTCGGTTTTTACCACCGTTGGCGGTGGTGGTGGTGGTAGTGGCCTGTGGCCGCAGTTACTGCTACTGCAGCTTCTGTTTGTGTTCGTTCCAGAGAATAGAGAGCTAGGCAGAGTGAGAGATAGATGGGTGTTCTTTTGGTGGTTGCCGCCGGCAACTATGGCGGTTGTGGTGGTGGTTGTGGTTGCGGCCACCACTTCTCCTACTGCTGCTGTTTTTTGTTTGTTGGTGAACAGCAAGGTACTAGAGAGAGAGAGAGAGGTGTGGCAGAGAGTTGGGAGTGAAGCTATGGTGGGTTTTCTTCCTTGACGGAGGTGTTGATGGTGGTGGTGATGATGTTAACGGTGGTGAAGAGGATGGTGGCTATGGTGGTGGTTGCTGGCTGCTCGGCGTGAGAAGCTGTGTTTTATAGAGGGTTGAGGCGGTGAAGCTTGGGGCGGCACCAACTCCTTTGCCGTGAAGGCAAAGGAACGTGAGGGCGGTGGAAAGAAAACTTCCTGAAGGTTGTTTTTTTTGGGGAGGATGAATGTTAGGGAGGAGTTATAAGGTGTTTTTGTTGTACCACCTAGCTAGAAGACAAAGGAAAGGTTTTTGTTTTTATTGGATAATGGAAGTTGTGATTTGTTTGGGTGTGGTTAGCCTATCGGGT
Source organism: Linanthus parryae (assembly GCA_023055425.1). NCBI lineage: Eukaryota > Viridiplantae > Streptophyta > Magnoliopsida > Ericales > Polemoniaceae > Linanthus > Linanthus parryae. The sequence continues at coordinate 94,330,373 of JALGPY010000005.1, read as the reverse complement.
TTCGCGGTGGTCGGACACACATTATAACCAAAATTAACTAACGAAACGTTACATATTTATTCTCGAATATTAGCTTAATAGTTTTTTTTTTCTAAAATTGTACACGAATATACTCGATAAATTTTCCGAATATAATTTTGAAATCAAAATTTCTTTTTAGCCTTCTAAAATTAATTTACCTTTGCTAATATAATGTTTCCTAAAATCTCACAAATATTTCTTAGCAATAAAATTGAAATAATTTACCCAACTTTATTTTCTCAATTAATTTCTTATTTAACTTCTTAAAATTACTATTTTACCCTTGTTGTCTAGACGGGGTATTACATCCTTCCCCCCTTAAATGGAGCTTCGTCCTCGAAGCTAAAATCACATAATTAATCAAGATGCTCAGACAATTTATCAAGCAATTATCTACCGGAATCAAGATCACGCAACAGGCAAGCAATTTCACACAGCAAATACCCATTTTCTGTAACACACATAACATCAAATGAGATCGTAGCCTCGTCTATCTACTAAAGTAGTCATAGTCCCATTTAGTTATTAAGGGTCACAGTCTAGAACGCATATTCCTTTTCTGTCGATCCTCGAGAAGCTAATTTCCATACCGCTGATAATTCCTGTGATTGCTATGCTGAAGTGGCTCCTCCTCGTTTTATCTGTTGATCACCCAGATCTTACAAGCTTTTGAAGTACTCTATCTTCGAGCTTCTGCTTTGTTTTAAGTTCATGAACTCTGGATACTTCCTTGCTCTCACCTGGCCATGGCAAAAGCAAGATCTGAGAGCAGCCTGATGTGCTTCCCAGTTAAAGTTGGACCTTGCCAACAGAGTTTCTCGTGATTTCCTCCTTCAGAGGTTCACCTCACTTCTTCAAATAAGATACTGCGCAGTTTGACCCTTCAATCTTCAGGACATTCTATTGTCTCTTAGGGTCTTGTCAATTCCCATGATCCAGTGTACTAGTTCTACGGGATCTTCTTTTCCCGTGGAGTCTACTGGCCTCATGTCTGCCACTTTCTTGGCTCAATTGTCTGAATAGCCTGAACGATGAACCATACTGTAATTATCCTGAGCCACTCATTCTTGCCGTCTCGTCTTCGCGTAGCAACGCAATGGTCTACCAGTCGTATTCATGTGCTTCTACTTATCATATCATTTCTCATTTTACTATAGTCTAAAGGATTTATATCTTTCTTCATAAAGCACAACTATCAATCAACCAAATATCACATAGCATGTCACACGTAGGAATCAAAGCAACACGTCAATTCACCATTCACATTCTAACTTCTATAATTCACACTCAATTATCTATCCCACAATCAATCAGGGATGATCACACAAACCAATCCATATCAGAATACGCAGCATATATCTATCCTCAGTCATACACATATAACTTATCTTCTCAAACACAATTCAGAATTCAATTTTCACATCTATTTTCCTCATTACAGGAGTATCATACCTTGCTAATAACTTGTCTCATCAAATAACACAATACTTCTTCCATAATCCGGATTCTAATCCATACTTCTGAATTTCTATCACAGTGGTAACATTCATCAATCAATAGAAATGAAGTTCTCAATTCATGCCAAACAATATCTCAGGATGAGGGAGGAACAGCAAGACTAACACTTAAACTACCCGTAACCCAATCGGCTTTTCTAATTTTAATTATCTTGCCCTATGTTCATTTTAAGTTACCCTACAAGTTTTATACTGGAACGAACGCTATGATACCACCTGCAACAACCCCCTTATCCGGCTCGGACAAGACCGGGAGGGCGATGCTATCAGTAACGGCGGAAATCAAAAGCATAACATCCCAAAATATTTATTTATTACATAATATTAAACAACACAAAAGTTTCTAGATATTACACAAGCATTTCTGAAACTACTACATTATTCTTAACTAGCCAAAACTAGATTCTACTCAAGGTGAAATCCAACTACGTGAGTCTCGTCCCCAGCTACACCTTAGTCGTCAGCTCCTAAACCTGCGGTGGGAAGGAAACAGGAACCGCAGTTTCAAATTCAGCATGGAAATACTGAGTAAGTGACACCCAAGCTCGTAAAACAGAAGATGAAGCATAACTTTCTTTTCTCAATAAATATAAAGAGGAAATAAATCATAAAAATTGTAAAACTTGCAGAGTAAATCAGGAACTCAAATATAAACTGTAAAACAGTAAAAACACTTATAAGATTTTCTTTGTTTTGATCTTCCTTTCTCTTATTTCAAACGGGGAGAATTTGTCCCAGTCTCTTTCTTCTTCTCTTTCTTAAATATCCAAGCCTCATAGAAAACTGTATTATTAACTTTGTTGATACGGGGAAGAATCTACTATTCCATCACTAGAAACCATGACCTTAAGTGCCGGCACCCCCCTAAGACTCCTCTCGGCCAGAGAGGTGAGTACATGGAGCGATAACCACGGGCCGAGTCAAGCTCGACAATACTAAAATAATAACCACGGGCCGAGACAAGCTCGACAATAATAACCACGGGCCGAGTCAAGCTCGACAATAATAAAATAATAACCACGGGCCGAGACAAGCTCGACAATAATAATGAAATAACCACGGGCCGCGTGACAGAAGTCAACACGACAATAATAAAGCTTCTCCCGCACAACTCTTTCCACTTTACGTTATTACGCATTATTAACTTTTCGTGTGCAATATCAAATCAAGCAACTTATTTAAAATGTAAAGTAATCGCAAATAAGTCATGTAAATCATAAACACATTTTGAGACAGGTATTAAAAATCATACAACGACACGAAAAGAGCTAGGCACGCAAGGCTTGGCATGTTCACTTACCTTACTTTCTGTAGCAAAAGCACGTCCTAGCAGTGGCTCGGGCCTACAAAGACGTCACCTACAAATAGTGTCTTCTACGTCAACAAATATCCAAATAAAATGCTATAAGTCCTTAAAGAGTATTTATATCAACTTAAACCCCACTATTTATATTTCTATCGTTTTATTACCCATTTATAATTTCCTAGAAATGCTACAACTCATCTATTTTTAAACAACTATTCTTCTTATTATTATTATTATTTAAAAGTGACTATTTAGATTAATAAAATTATGAACTAAAGAAATTATACTTAAGAACTAATTTGAATTATAATGGAAAAAAGTAATATTTCGACTATTAGGTTTTTAAGAGAAACTTCACACGATACTATATTATTTAGGAATAGTGAAAAGTCTAATTTTACAAGTTAACAACTAATTTAATAAGCTAAGTGATTAAACATTATTTATTGCAAGTTTTTAACAAAAACGCTTCTATTATAATTTTTAACAAACCACCCGTTTACTATTTTCTTCACCCGAATCAATTTTTCAAGACGAGAACAAAACCACTATTTTTAGAAATTATTGTTAATCCAAAAATTATTATTATTATTATTATTATTATTATTATTATTATTATTATTATTATTATTATTGTTGTTGTTGTTGTTATTTTAACTAAAAGTGTGGTTTAAACTCTAATTTATATTAAAAATCAACAAATACCTAATTTTATATTAAAATAGTTATGTTAAAAGTCACTAGTCACCCCCTAGTTTCAGAAAATACAAAACAGCCCCTATGTCATGTTATAATAATTTCTGAAAATTACACTTTGACCCCTTTTTCAAGAACAAACCGTTTTAGCTCTTCTACTCGTGAATCTAGCTATCGACTTTTGGTTTTGATTATGTATAATGACTAAGCAGAGGGTATAGCACATACCTAGGCCAAAAAATGGCCGGAAACCGATGAGATTTGCGTCGGGTCGAAGTCTCGAATCGGAGTCGCCGGACTTTGAAGCTCACCGCCGGCTTTAATGGCTTCTCAGGCCTGGTTTGAGTCTCCCACTGATCTGGTCGGCCCTCGAGGAGTCTACTGGAAGCAAAGAGAGAGAGTGGGTGGCGCTGGAACTCTTCGCCGGAGCTTGGCCGGAGCTTTGGCCGGCTTTAATGGAGGTCGGGGTGGCGGGTGACCTCTGCTACTCCTGCTGCTGCTACTACTTGGGTTCTGGAACCTCTTTCGATTGGAAAGAGAGTGAAACAGGGGCTGAGAGGTGAGTTGAGCTGAGGGTGTTGTTGCTCGGTTTTTACCACCGTTGGCGGTGGTGGTGGTGGTAGTGGCCTGTGGCCGCAGTTACTGCTACTGCAGCTTCTGTTTGTGTTCGTTCCAGAGAATAGAGAGCTAGGCAGAGTGAGAGATAGATGGGTGTTCTTTTGGTGGTTGCCGCCGGCAACTATGGCGGTTGTGGTGGTGGTTGTGGTTGCGGCCACCACTGCTCCTACTGCTGCTGTTTTTTGTTTGTTGGTGAACAGCAAGGTACTAGAGAGAGAGAGAGAGGTGTGGCAGAGAGTTGGGAGTGAAGCTATGGTGGGTTTTCTTCCTTGACGGAGGTGTTGATGGTGGTGGTGATGATGTTAACGGTGGTGAAGAGGATGGTGGCTATGGTGGTGGTTGCTGGCTGCTCGGCGTGAGAAGCTGTGTTTTATAGAGGGTTGAGGCGGTGAAGCTTGGGGCGGCACCAACTCCTTTGCCGTGAAGGCAAAGGAACGTGAGGGCGGTGGAAAGAAAACTTCCCGAAGGTTGTTTTTTTTGGGGAGGATGAATGTTAGGGAGGAGTTATAAGGTGTTTTTGTTGTACCACCTAGCTAGAAGACAAAGGAAAGGTTTTTGTTTTTATTGGATAATGGAAGTTGTGATTTGTTTGGGTGTGGTTAGCCTATCGGGTTTCGCGGTGGTCGGACACACATTATAACCAAAATTAACTAACGAAACGTTACATATTTATTCTCGAATATTAGCTTAATAGTTTTTTTTTTCTAAAATTGTACACGAATATACTCGATAAATTTTCCGAATATAATTTTGAAATCAAAATTTCTTTTTAGCCTTCTAAAATTAATTCACCTTTGCTAATATAATGTTTCCTAAAATCTCACAAATATTTCTTAGCAATAAAATTGAAATAATTTACCCAACTTTATTTTCTCAATTAATTTCTTATTTAACTTCTTAAAATTACTATTTTACGCTTGTTGTCTAGACGGGGTATTACACTAGGGACCACACCGAGCTCAGTGATAAACTTATTTATCCAAACTGCCTCTTTTGCTGCTTCCGCAGCAGCAATTTACTCAGCTTCTGTAGTAGAATCAGCAACTGTCCCTTTCTTGGAACTCTTCCAGCTCACAGCTCCTCCATTTAGGCAAAACACGTATCTAGACTGCGATCTGTAGTCATATTTGTCGGTTTGGAAGCTCGCATCAATTTAACCCTTTACACTTAGCTCTTCCTTACCTCCAAATATCAAGAACACATCCTTAGTTCTTCTCAAGTACTTTAGGATGTTATTGACAGCAATCCAGTGACTCTCACCCGGATTGGACTGATATCTGCTCACCATACTCAACGCGTATGATACGTCTGGTCTAGTACACAACATGGCGTACATGATGGATCCTATGGCCGAAGCATAGGGTATCCTACTCATGTTGTCCTTCTCAATCTCATTGGAGGGACAGTCATTCTTAGAAAGAGTGATTCCATGCGACATGGGCACGAATCCCTTCTTGGAATTTTGCATGTTGAACCTCTTCAAAGCCTTGTCTATATATGTACTTTGACTTAGGCCTTGCAACCTTCTATATCTATCCGTATAGATCTTTATACCAAGTATATAGGCTGCGTCTCCTAAGTCCTTCATTGTAAAGCACTTTCCTAGCCAATCTTTAACAGATTGCAAAGTAGGAATATCGTTGCCAATGATTAGTATGTCATCCACATACAAGACCAGAATACTACAGAGCTACCACTAATCTTCTTGTAAACACAAGGCTCATATTCGTTCTTGATGAAGCCAAACTCTTTGACCGCATCATCAAAACGTCGATTCCAGCTCCTAGAAGCTTGCTTTAATCCATAAATGGATCTTTGCAGCTTACACACTTTATTGGCATTCTCTGGATCTTCAAAACCCTCTGGTAGTGTCATGTACACATTCTCGAGGAGGTTCCCATAAAGGAACGCTGTTTTGACATCCATTTTCCAAATCTCATAGTCGTAGTATGCTGCAATAGCAAGTAGGATTCGAATGGATTTAGTCATGGCGACTGGCGAAAAGGTCTCATCATAGTCAATACCATGAAACTGTCTATACCTTTTGGCTACCAATCGCCCCTTATAGGCAACTACCTTGTCATTCATGTCGGTCTTCTTCTTGAAGACCACTTGCACCCTATGGGCTGAGCCCCTTCGGGTGGTTCCACCAAAGTCCATACTTTGCTGGTGTACATGGAATCCATTTCAGATCTCATGGATTCTAGCCACTTCTTAGAGTCTGGGCCTTTCATGGCTTCTCCGTAGTTTGCAGGCTCATCATCCATGAGTGGTACGTCATCGGGCTCAGTCACGAGAAGTCCATACCTCTCTGGCTCATGACGCACTCTTCCTGATCTACGGAGTTCCTGTGTTACCTGAACAGGTTCCTCCACAACAGTTTGCGGTTCCTGTTCATGTTCCATCATCGGCTCAGTGATTTGTGGTTCTTGAATTTCTTCAAGTTCTACAGCCCTCCCACTTGCTTCTTTAGAGACAAATTCTCTTTCTAGAAACACGCCGGTCCGAGCAACAAACACTTTGTTCTCGGTAGGATTGTATAAATAATATCCTTTAGTTTAATAGGATATCCCACAAATTTACACTTATCCGCTTTGGGCCCGAGCTTGTCTGTTTGTAAACGGTTTACATAGACATCGCAGCCCCAAGTCCTCATAAACGACACTATGTGACGCTTCCCAGTCCATATCTCATATGGTGTCTTCATGACTGATTTGGATGGAACGCGGTTAATGGTAAAAGCTGCAGGCATTAGAGCATGTCCCCAAAAGGATATCGGAAGATCTGATTGAGACATCATAGATCGCACCATATCTAATAGCGTGCGATTCCTCCTCTCGGACACGCCATTCCATTGTGGCGTTCCGGGTGGAGTGAGATGGGATACTATCCCACACTCTCTAAGATAACATCAAACTCTTGGCTCAAGTATTCTCCTCCGCGATATGATCGTAGAGCCTTAATACTTTTACAAAGTTGCTTCTCTACTTCATTCTTGAATTCTTTGAACAATTCAAAGGATTCTGATTTGGCCTTCATAAGGTAGACAAATCCATATCTACTGAAATCATCCGTGAATGTGATGGAGTAGGTATAACCACCTCTGGTAGGCGTGGGGAATGGTCCACGGGCGTGGGGAATGGTCCACATACATCAGTATGTATGAGTGACAATAACTCACTAGTCCTTTCACCTTTCTTATTGAAATGGGACTTTGTCATTTTTCCCAATAAACGAGATTCACATGTCTCATATGATTCCAAATCAAATGATTCTAGAAGTCCATCCTTATAGAGTCTAGATATGTGTTTCTCATTTATATGGCCTAAACGACAGTGCCATAGATATGTAGGATTTAATCATTAGTTTTAATCCTTTTAGTATTTTATAGATTGGACTATTTAGATCAAGGATATACAATCCATTAGACAAATGCGCACTACAATAGTTCATACTATCAAAATAAATGGAGCAACACTTGTCCTTTATTGAAATAGAAAAACCCTTCTCGTCCAAACAAGAAATGACAATAATGTTTCTGCTCATAGCAGGCACATAAAAACAATTGTCTAATTCTAAAATAAGTCCAGAAGGCAAAGATAGCTCATAAACTCCTACAGCTAATGCAGCAAATCTTGCTCCATTCTCGACGCGCAGATCTATCTCCCCTTTACTCAATCTTCTACTTCTTTTCAAATCCTGCACATTGCGACAAATGTGAGAACCACATCCGGTATCCAATACCCAAGATGAAGAAATAGAAAGATTGACGTCTATAACATAAATACCTGGTGGTGGTGGAATCACTATTCCAAGCTTCTTATCCTCCAGGTATTTAGGGCAATTCCTCCTCCAGTGACCCGACTGGCTCCACTAGTGACACTCACCCTTAGCCACGCCTCCACTAGGCTTCAGGGCTTCCTTGGATTTCGCAACTTTCTTGCGTTTTCCTTTGGAAGTAGAGGCAACTGATTTGCCCTTCTTATGCACCATCATAATGGCCTTGCCCTTGCCTTTGTTGATGCTCTGTTCCGCTGTCTTTAGCATGTTCAATAAGCCAGGAAGAGTCTTACTGATCTCGTTCATATTATAGTTCATAATGAACCGATTATAACCGTCAGGAAACGATTGCAAGACAAGATCAGTAGCCAAATCTTGGCCAAGTGGGAATCCCAGTCTTTGAAGGTTCTCAATGTATGATCATTCGGAGCACATGAGGCCCTACTGGATTCCCTTCTGCAAGACTACTCTTGAATAATGCTTTAGACACCTCATAGCGCTCATGCCTAGCCTGTTCCTGAAACAATTGTTTAAAGTGTATGATCATATCATAGGCTTCCATATTCTCATGCTGCTTCTGAAGCTCAGGAGTCATGTTACAAAGCATGAGGCAAGTCACGTCATTAGAATCATAAATATGTTTCTGACGTGCCCTCACTTCCGCTAGAAGAGACTCATCTTGTGGTGGTTCTGGAATTGGAGTGTCCAAGACGTACAACTTCTTTTCTTGCTTAAGGACAATCCTTAAGTTTATGTACCAGTGAAGGAAATTCGTTCCAGACATTTTATCCATCTCAAGGACAGATCGTAGGGATGAAGTCGATGCGTTGTTGTTTTCCATTTGGAATTCTACAAAACGAGAAATGTGAAATTTTAGTATTTTGAACAATTTAACTATATTCAACAATGGCTAGGCCATCAAATATAGATCTCACTATTTTTTTTGGATTAATAGCCCTCACCATTAATGCGGAAAATATCATTATATTTTCTAGTAGGTACAAGATCCCTTTTTCACTTCTTCTTGAGCTTACTTTGGCAAGTCACCCAAGAATAGGTTATTTAGGTAGGAACCATTCCAATTGCATCCCATGCAACTCTTGGTCCAATTAGGTGAATAACTCTTTATTCTTTATCCCATGGATAACACCTAATTGTCATGACTCTAGGCTTATCAATCCAATTGATTCTTGCCTAGTTGCGTCCAACCTCTTGCTTCAACATACACACATTACTAGCTTGTGTCGTCCGCAATACACCGTGGTAAATTAAAATTGCCTTGCTTTGGCAAGCTCGAATTCTAATGAATCCTGATCATGAAGGGTGTTTTGGCAAGAGAAGGCAAAACACAATATTTAATTGATGGAAGTTTCTTTCTTAATTTGTTTGATTGATCTCATCAACATGGTCTACTTATTTGGATTGGGCAATCCAAATAAGTTTATCCTTCTCAAGGACAGATCGTAGGGATGAAGTCGATGCGTTGTTGTTTTCCATTTGGAATTCTACAAAACGAGAAATGTTCAATTTTAGTATTTTGAACAATTCAACTATATTCAACAATGGCTAGACCATCAAATATAGCTCCCACTATTTTTCTCGGATTAATAGCCCTCACCATTAATGCGGAAAATATCATTATATTTTCTAGTAGGTCCAAGATCCCTTTTTCACTTCTTCTTGAGCTTGCTTTGGCAAGTCACCCAAGAATAGGTTATTTAGGTAGGAACCATTCCAATTGCATCCCATGCAACTCTTGGTCTAATTAGGTGAATAACTCTTTATTCTTTATCCCATGGATAACACCTAATTGTCATGCCTCTAGGCTTATCAATCCAATTGATTCTTGCCTAGTTGCGTCCAACCTCTTGCTTCAACATACACACATTACTAGCTTGTGTCGTCCGCAACACACCGTGGTAAATTCAAATTTCCTTGCTTTGGCAAGCCCGAATTTTAATGAATCCTGATCATGAAGGGTGTTTTGGCAAGAGAAGGCAAAACACAATATTTAATTGAGGGATTTTTCTTTCTTAATTTGTCTGATTTATCTCATCAACATGGTCTACTTATTTGGATTGGGCAATCCACAATAAAAGACCAACCTTGTTTATTATTATCTTGTTATCGTTTTTGCTAGTATCGCCATACCCACAACAATTAAACAACAAGACATGAATAATAAACATCCACAAAAAAAATGTGGCATGGATATGGCCCCTAGACTAATGATATTATCAAGCCAATGATAATATCCAATTGCCCTAAAGTCACAAGCTCATCTCCATGTGCTCCACCATAGCCGCGCGCCTAGGGGTTGTCTCCTTTGTCTTTTGGCTTCTTTGGTCCTCCGGTCTTCTTCTCCATGCTCTTGGCTATCATCTAAATATTTCTTATTCTAGCCTAACATCTAGAATAAATAAATAACAAAAGCCTCACATGTCGAGGAGAAAAAGACGACTCGCAGGCCGTAAAACCTAACCACAAAGCAATAAACATCCACAATCCTAGGCCATATCCATCCACCATGAAACAAAGCACATAATATAGTTAAAACCAATTTTTAACGCGCTTGTTTCAATTTTAATTGAATTGGGTAATTAGGGTTACAACGGTCCAAGGAGTTCAAGCCAACAAGGGGCCCGAACCCCTAGGATTGCCGCCCGCCAATTGTGGCCCGCGGCCTTTGCTTGGGGCGCAAAGAGTGGGCGGACGGCTAGGGTTTCGGCCCTAGCCTCCTTCCCTCTTCCTTGTTGCCCAAGCAAGGTTGTTTCCTTTATGGAATTAATTCCATAACTTTGTTTCCATAACTGAAAACCCCTTTTCAATCATGTGCCCATGAACCCTAATTTTTCAAGAACCCAATTGTTCACATCCTATGTGATTAAACTCACCAATTCTAACATCTAATGTTAAATTGGATCTTGTTTATATTGAATCAAATTCAATTTGCATCTACTATGCCAATTATTTTCAGTTTTCGCGTAATAAACGATAATACGGTGTATAAACTGAAATCGTAACACAAAAAATCATGTTATAATCTACGACCTGTGGCTCTGATACCATTGTTGGGTTTTGACGTAGGTAACACAGCGGAATAACAAAATTAATCCTACTACAAAGCCCACCACGGATCGTCAGGAGGAGACATCATAACATGATAAGATACATAGTATTGTGCACCTTTTGATTTGTGAGATCACACGAAGAATGATGTCCTCGTCTCTACGCTTGATCCACGTCTAGAGGTGAGATCTAGATTCTTCTTTCAAACAAGTGGTAGCTTGAACCCGGAGGAAGAGGGAAGAAGAATCAACGCAACAAGGACAAGAGGAGGTTCGGCCTCCTCTTTGTGCCGACGGGAAGGGGGGGGGGACGGGCCTAGGGCGTTCGGCCTAGGCTTGTCTTGCTCTCTCTCTCTCTTGCTCTCTCCCACTCTCTTTTGTTATGTCTAATAACATATTTTTTGTGAGAAGGAGGCTAGAGACCCTTTATATACTCCAACAACTTCTTGTTGTTTCCATAAAGGTGTTTCCTAATTCTACATGAACTAGAATTATTCCCTTCCTTGCAAATTAGTCCTACTAAGTTTGCAAGGTGTTGCACAATGATCCTTCCATTAATTAATCAATATTAATTAATCCCAAATCTAGCTCTACTCTATTTGACGTGTGACCCCATATGTTTCTATCTAGTTGGTAGTAACTTTTACTAACATGGAGCGGTGTCTAGCAACACATCCATGCCAGCCAACTAATAGAAATAGTCCGTGATCCCGACAAACCTCTAGTTCCCAATATCTTCATATTGCACTTTCCCTTTGTCTCCATATCCGGATTGGACACGAGACATAAATAGTCACACTCGTATATCCACTACATAAATCCTCGATCCTGGGAATATGCTTATGCTAGCAGATAACATTAATATTTCCATATTGATTTATCTGAGTCTGGCCAGACATTCAATAAGCCTCATCCCTCGAGTGGCCGTGGATATTTACTCCCGTTATGTGGGAGGGAAAAATCCTATCTACATCACTACGATATCTAAGCTTGCTTCCTATCATGCCCGATAGACATCTTTATGATTACCCAGTTACGGTGTAACGTTTGATAACATCAAAGCACAATATTCCACAACTAGAGTATCTAGTGACTTCAACTCTAAGGTTTGCAATTATATTAGCACTACGAGAAGCGATTGTGACTTGACATAATCTAATGTATCCTTCTCGTTGTGGGTCAATCCAGTATGCCATTACTCCTAATGCAAACCCATGTGTTAGACTTGATATCTCCATATCAATCTGCCCACATACTAGTCTATATTTGATCGTCATGATAATCAATATAGTGGACTTGGGATATTTAAGATAAACAACACATTGTATCTAAGGACTTCATTATATTAAATATCACAATATATAATAAATGAATATTCTAGCAAAAAAAATGCTCATACTAAATATACGATTGCCTCTAGGGTATCTATTCTAACATAAATGACCCTGGATCTCGGTTCAGGGTTAAAGAGACAATCGGTAACCAAAAGTAGAATATTAGCTATTAAGATTACATTTCATCTAATAAGTACAATAATCTTGCGAAGATAAGTTTACAAATATAATGTGATTGAAAGAAGCTATGTGATCTACTAAGTGATCTAATCTAAGCTAAACGTCTTCTTCTCGATCCGTATTCCCATCCCCCACATTGATTGATGACCTGCGGTTTTAAATTGGCAAATGCCGACGCAATTTTGAAGAAATTGATCAGTGAAAACTGAGTAAATACACATTATGACATGTAAACCAATAAGTAGCATGCAAGCATAAGTTTAAATAAAGCAAGAGATTTGAAACATTAATAATTAAGAGAGTTGGGAATTTATAAACAATTATAAGTAATCACGTAGCAAAAACTTTTCGACTTTAAAACTTGAATAAACAAAGAGTACTAAAGGAATTCTTAAATCAGTATAATCTACAGAATAAACAAGTTATTTTGAACTCATAACGATATTTATTCACAAGTAGCATATGCATTTCAATTCATTTCATTCAATTATGGCATATCCAGAGCCACATAAAACATCAATAGAGTATTCAACTTTCTTTCAAGTTCAGTTAACCGTTAAGTTTAGCTGAGGCATGTCCAGAGCTACCAACAGGATCGATGTAAACAGAGGGATCACGAAATAATCACCAAGGGTTCCTTCTAGAGTTTATCAAATCTTATTTCACCCGAGCGTTAAGGGAGCCCATTCTCAATCCCCGCTCACAACAATAGCTAAAAGGCCTTAAGTGTGGACACCCCTATACCGTAGTGACCCTTACAAGTATAAGTAGCACTCTATAGCTCTAACAAACCCTTGGCCGTAATACCTTGGTACATTTTGGTTCATCGGGGGCAGATTTGTGAACAATTAAGTTCTATCCAATAATAAGAAGCATTGCTTCAATGACATTAGCCATAAGAAAATAGAGGATCGCTTGCCGCCTCCCATTAATAACACAACTCTGTACATCGTCCTAAATCTATTAGAGGTATCTTATTACCTTTATTTCTCAAAACCAAAATTGGTATACAATCTTCAAAAGTCATTTCCAAGAGTTCTCAGTATAAATAAATATTCGTAATTTTTTAGTATAAATCATGCTTTTCATACTCTTCCAAATAAGACGATATTCATTTAAAACGTCACACACATGGGCACAATGTGATAATTAAAGTTTCGCACATATGTATTTTATTAATTCTCTTTACCATATACAAAAGCATATCAACTTATCACAAGTAAAGTTTCAGGACTTATAAAGAGGATTCAATTTATATCCAAACAATTTCGAGTATAAATCATACTTTGCATACTTTTTCAATCAAAAAAATATATTCATTCGAGATATCACACAAACACTCACATTTAATAAGTAAAATTCGCACATATGTACTTAGCACTGAGATGAAGCACAACCAAAAGTAAGAAATTAATCCTAGAACTCCCACGACAACCGCTCTCTCCTACGAGGTCGATGTCACAAGATTGAAGAAGAGGTGAGTGAAAGAGTGAAATTGCCTCCAATCCTTGAGTATAATGGTGAAATAACGCCCCTCCATATTTATACCAAGCTTGGAATCAAGTTTTTCATGTCTGGGAGACTAGAAATTGAAGTTTTGATGAAGTTTTGTGGATGTCAAACTGTAAAAACGGGAATGAATTTGTGGGGAGAGAATAGAGCCATTGAATGTTCTTCAATGGAGGAATTGAGTGGAGAGAAGAAGATGATGTTGCATATAGTGTGATGGTTAGTGTAGTAGTGATGAAGAAGATAAATAATAGTTTACTAGAGTTGACTTAGTTAGTGGTCAGGGGTGGAAGTGAAAATATAGATTGGAAGAGTTGATAAATTGTGGTAGAAATTGAAAACAAGTAAAGTTGAGGGGTGAAAATGCAACTTCTAGCTACTAGCTAACACATAACAACTTTTTGTTTTTATATTTTGGAAAACTACAAAATAATTCTAAATAGATTACTATGTATATAAACACAATTAGAAACCAACAAATAAGTCCCAAAAATACAAAACAAATTTTAAATAGTATTACTCAAGTTTGCAAAACTACAAAATAATCTCAAAACAAAATTCTTGTATAATCATAGATCTCGAATGATATCCTTAAACTTTAAAACTAAGAATAAGTCCTTAATAAGTTTGAAATATAAATTTCATAAAATACTAATTTTTTTTTTCGAAATGACCAAATAACCCCTAACTTAAAGACGGGGTATTACCTAATATCCCCCCTTAAAATGAAGCTTCGTCCCCGAAGCTTAAGAAAATTTTTGCATAAAACTACGACATGCTTCACGAGAATGCTACTAATGCACATGAGAGTTGTATGCAATGCTAATGCATATGAATAACTTATATTAATGGGAACGAACTCTCGGTCGTTTAGTCTCCTCACTTGCATCACATTAGGGATTCATATAAAATTAAACCAAGTAAAATGTCGACATCAAATTTTGAAAGGTCTACACCAACATACGAGTTCCCAATTTTAGAAACGATTCAAAAAGAAAATTGTAGAATTTAAACAAATATCGAAACATTTCGAAAAATACTTCGATTAGAACTAACATGTCATAATGCTTGACTCGTACACATTTAAAATGTTGACTTCCCTATATAGGATTAGATAAAACAATCATCTCAAGTGTTCCATGCATACGAGGGAGAAAGAACACTATGTGTCGTCACACAACCTGCCTCTCTAACACAACTCGCATGTGTTTCAAATGTTCCAACTTAGTCTATCGAGCGGGTACAACTTATAGTACCGTCGTACTAAGAGTCGCGCCAGCGGACTGATAAACAAAGTGGTCCATATCACTTGGCATTTGGTAGCTCGACACCCCAAAAATTTTGGAAAACCATTTTTGTTTAAATAAATAATTTATTGTTTAAACTTTGTAATTTGGAAATGACTGTGTCAAATAAACTCAAGATGAAAGAAAATAAAATATAATCTTAAAAGTCACGCTCATAGGTATAATATGAATGGTCTCATGGTGTTCTAAGTCAAAGCGTCGTTACTCTCTCGTCGACAAATTAACATAATCAAACAAGGGAACGCGGATACGCGTCACATGACAATGATAAATCATTTCTATATAGCAACTGAACATGCCCATAGAATAACCAACATATAAATTAGCAAGTAATTTTCGCATAGATCACATACATAAGCAGCTAACAGTTAATTAAAAAGTAAGGTGCAAATCGAGTTTAGCTATACGTAAGAACCCGAATTCCCCGACGGCTTGGTTACTTTATTTATTCCCAAATTGAGTTATCCTATTTAATTTTTGAAATTTCAAAAATGTGTTATCTTTCTTATTCACTACTAATGGAAATCGAAAATTCACTTTAACCGGAGAACCTATGCTCTGATACCAGCTGAAACCAACCCCCGGGATCTCAGTTCAGGGTTAAAGAGACAATCGATAACCAAAAGTATAATATTAGCTATTAAGATTACATTACATCTAATAAATACAATAATCTTGAGAATATAAGTTTACAAATGTAATGTGATTGAAATAAGCTATGTGATATACTAAGTGATCTAATCTAAGCTAAACGTCTTCGTCTCGATCCGTATTCCCATCCCCCTCCTTGATTGATGACCTGTGGTTTTAAAATGGCAAAAGCCGACGCAGTTTTAAAGAAATTGATCAGTAAAAACTGAGTAAATACACATTACGACTTGTAAACCAATTAGTGGCATGCAACCATACGTTTAAATAAATGAAGAGATTTGAAACATTAATAAGTAAGAGAGTTGAGAATTTATAAACAATTATAAGTTATCACGTAGCGAGAACTTTTCGACTTTAAAACTTGAATAAACCACGAGTATTAAAGGAATTCTTAAATCAAATAATATTAAGAATAAAAAAGTTATTTTGAACTCATAAAGATATTTATTCACGAGTAGCTTATGCATTTCAATTCATTTCATTCAATTATGGCATATCCAGAGCCAAATACAACATCAATAGAGTATTCAACTTTCTTTCAAGTTCAGTTAACCGATAAGTTTAGCTGAGGCATGTCCAGAGCTACCAGCAGGATCGATGTAAACAGAGGGATCACGAAATAATCACCAAGGGTTCCTTCTATAATTTATCAAACCTTATTTCACCCAAAAACTTTAAGGGATCCCATACGTCAATCCCCGCTCATAACAATAGCTTAAAGGCCTTAAGTGTCGACACCCCTATACTGTAGTGACCCTTACATGTATAAGTACCACTATATAGCTCTAACAAACCCTTGGCCGCAATACCTTGGTACATTTTGGCTCATCGGGGGCGGATTTGGGAACTATTAAGTTCTATCCAATAATAAGAAGCATTGCTTCAATGACATTAGCCATCAGAAAATGGAGAATCCCTTGTCGCCTCCCATTAATAACACAACACAACTCTGTACATCGTCCTAAATCTATTAGAGGTATCTTATTACCTTTATTTCTCATAACCAAAGTTGGTATACAATCTTCAAAAGTCATTTCCAAGATTTCTCAGTATAAATCAATAATCGGAATTTTTCAGTATAAATCATGCTTTTCATACTCTTCCAAATAAGACGATATTCATTTAAAACGTCGCACACATGGGCACAATATGATAATTAAAGTTTCGCACACATGTATTTTATTACTTCTCTTTACCATATACAAAAGCATATTATCAACTTATCACAAGTAAAGTTCCAGGACTTACAAAGAGGATTCAATTTGTATCCAAACAATTTCGAGTATAAATCATGCTTTGCATACTTTTTCAATCAAAAAAAATATATTCATTCGAGATATCACACAAAAACTCACATTTTGATAAGTAAAAGTCGCACATATGTACTTACCACTGAGATGAAGCACAAACAAAAGTAAGAAATTAATCCTAGAACTCCCACAGCAACCGCTCTCTCCTACGAGGTCGATGTCAAAAGATTCAAGAAGAGGTGAGTTAAAGAGTGAAATTGCCTCCAATCCTTGAGTATAATGGTGAAATAACTCCCCTCCATAGTTATACCAAGCTTGGAATCAAGTTTTTCATGCTTGGGAGATTAGAAGTTAAAGTTTTGATGAGGTTTTGTGGAGGTTAAACTATAAAAACAGTAATGAATTTGTTGGGAGAGAATAGAGCCATTGAATGATCTTCAATGGAGAAATTGAGTGGAGAGAAGAAGATGATGTTGCATACAGTGTGATGGTTAGTGCATGTATACATAAGTTTAGTAGTGATGAAGAAGATAAATAATAGTTTACTAGATCTGACTTTGTTAGTGGTGAGGGGTGGGAGTGAAAATATAGATTGGAAGAGTTGATAAATTGTGGTAGAAATTGAAAACAAGTAAAGTTGAGGGGTGAAAATGCAACTTCTAGCTACTAGCTAACACATAACAACTTTTTTGTTTTTATTTTTCGGAAAACTATAAAATAATTCTAAATAGATTACTATATATATAAACACAATTAGAAACCAACAAATAAGTCCCAAAAATACGAAATAAATTTTAATCAGTATTACTCAAGTTTCCAAAACTACAAAATAATCACAAAACAAACTTCTTGTATAATCATAGATCTCGAATGATATCCTTAAACTTTAAAACTAAGAATAAGTCCTTAGTAAGTTTGAAATATAAATTTCTTAAAATTCTCAAATATATTTTTCGAAATGACCAAATAACCTCTAACTGAAATACGGGATATTACAGAAACGGATTTTAAAGAGATGATACAGAAAGTAAGATCAATTTCTCATGAGTCTCGTAACAAGTTTCTCAGGCTGAATTATCACATACTTCTCAGAGCAACACATGTACCAACAAGCAAATATAATATACACATATGCATGCAGTGTAAAGTAAGAACCCTTTAAAGCAGGTAAAAAATGTAAACATGAGAAGCTCATTCTTTTCTAAAAAAAACATACAAGAAACCTACGTTAACTTCTTATAATTTATAAAAATATTATTAGCTCCCCCTTGCTAAATGCCACAACTACTGAACAAAAAGAAACACATTCTTGTAAGCAAGTTTCAACTAATGAAAACACATATAATGAGGCAAGATATACCTCTTCACAGCTCATTACGTGAAGGATGATCTACAGTATGATGATCCACTGATCCGTTCTTGACTCAACTATCCTTAGATGGTGTTCCAATAAGGCCCGACGATTCATGATTGGATAAAAAAATTCTCTTAACATGACCAACCTTATTGCAGAAGAAACATATGGGAACAACTGTATGAAGCATTCTAAAGATACACAAGGTTTGCAATGAGAATGGCTAGGGTGAACTTTCTTACCATTAGTTGTTATCCCACTAACACAACTTTTATGGATAGGTAAGCCATTTGTATGATCCCTCTTATTTTTAGTCTTATTGGTAACTGAGGGCATTAGAGAAGAGGGTGAGAAACTACAATTTTCGATTTCTTAACGCGTATGCGCAAGTGCACGGTCAAGTAATATAGGGGTGGTATTCAACCCCGAGTTATCCATCCAGCCAGGACAGACTTGAAATTATTTAATTAGTTATTTAATTTAGAATACGGTACATGAGGAATAAGAGTGTTTTAAGAAATTCTTCACCCACAAACAAGTGATTGAAAGCGAAATAACAAACTAATCTAATATATTGTATTTTTATATTAAAGAAACAACATGGAGAAACTATGAAATCTCTAGATCAACTAGGGATATAGACGATTTCCGGATTATCTTACACTCTAACGGCTTGACAAGCATCAATGAGGAAGATCTTTCATCCATTCAATCCATTCCAGATTCGTGAAAAACACTTCAAGCTTCATTGCTTCACTGTCTTCATAGTGTTCTTCATCTTGAGCTTAATTTGTATATCATTCTGTTATATTAATTAATCATCTGTTAGAATTAAGTTTTTAAAGAGGAACAAATGGTATTCTTATTGTATCAGTTAGCTAGATTTGTTACTAGATAGGTTAGAAAAAACCACATGCTGAAATTGATTAAGGCAATTATCTTGGCATAAGATCTAGGGCTTAGCTTTTGATAAATAAGAAGTTGTTGAAATACTAGAGGGATTAGATCCCTCAGGCGGAGAGTATGTCACTTGGGACCGAACTTCGTAAAAAATCACTGTGTTCATTGTCTTGCTTTACTGTTCTTTACTTGTCTTCAAAACTGCTTCAAAAAAAGTTTCTGTTCAAGCTTTGAAAAGCTTTTCAAAGCTTCGAAAATACTCAGTTCCTTTTTAATAGTCTTTTTTATTCAAAGCTTTGAAACTGAAATATTTCAAATTCTTCTCATTTTGTTTTAAAACCACACTTTTAGCAAAAGTTGTCATACTCTATTCAACCACCCCCACCCCTTCTAGAGTATTTGATCTTGTAACTGCATATCTACATACAATCTTCAATTGGTATCAGAACTAACAATCTTGTGATCATGAGTAAAGTAGATGAATGTGGTTTCTCACAGGGAAGAGCTGCTTACAGACCTCCTCTATTTTGTGGAAAAGTTTTTGTACATTAGAAAGCCTTGATGAAAATGTTCATCATTGATCAGGATATTGAACTGTGGTCCATTATCCAAAATGGACTTCACAAATTCTACACATAAAAGGATGGGATAAGAACTCCCATACCAGAAAACTATCTCTCTACTTTTGAATTAGAACATCTTTCAAAAAATTATAGAGTCATTAATCTTTTATAATCTGCTTTGAATGCAAATAAATTCAATAGGATATCTACCTGCAAGACTGCTAAGGAGATCTGAGAAAAATTGGTGGTCACTTTTGAAGGAACCAGCCAAGTGAAGCAAACCAATATCAACATATTCCATAGACAGTATGGACTGTTCAAGAAGAATAGAGATTATTCCATCAAGGGCATGTTCAAGACAACAATTTGGAGTCCTTGGGGAAATCGTTCTCAAATGAAGAGAAAGTCAGAAAGATCTTGAGAATTCTTCTCAAAGCCAAATGGGAACCAAAGACTACATCCATTGAAGAAGCTCAAGATATGTCCTCTCTCCAACTAGATGATTTACAGGGGAAGCTACTCACACATGAGATATCCATGAGTGAAGCTGATGGAGAACTACCAGATAGTGTCAAGAATCTGACACTCAAGGACAAAGAGAGTGAACAACCTCAAAGCCTTGAAAAAGAAGAAGATGGCCAAGAAGATCCTTTTGCTCTCATTTCCAAAGCTTTGACAAGGATTCTAAACATGAAGAAGAACTTTGGAAACAAAGACTTCAGCAGAGATAAATTCAAGTCGTCAAGTAGCAAAGACTACGAAGGTAAGTCCTATTTCCATGCACATAAACCTAAAGGACTGAATTGCTATGAGTGCGGTGATGCTGGACATTTGATCAGAGAATTCCCTCAGAAGAAAAGCAAGAAATTTCAAAAGAAGGACAATGACAAAAGGAAGAGGGCCATGGTAGCTTCATGGTGTGACTCTGATTCTTCAAGTGAATAAAATTCTGGAGAAGATCAAGACAACCTATGTATTATGGCCAAACATGATGGAAACTTAGAAAAGAACATTGAGGTTGTCACAAAGAGAAAAGAGCATAAGTGAACTATGGATAGCGGTTGCTCCAGGAACATGAGTGGCAATATTTCTTTATTCACTGAACTGAAAGAACAATCAGGACGGACAATCACACTTGGTGACAAAGGCAAATGCAATATCATAGGAATGGGAAAAGTTGGTAATGATTTTGAAAATTCTATTTCAGATGTTTATCTTGTAGATGATATAAAGTTTAATCCTCTTAGTGTATCTCAACTTTGTGATAAAGGTAGTAAAGTTATCTTTGACAAAATAAATGTGTGGGGCAAGATGAAATATTTGACAATTGCATTCTCACTGCTCCAAGGTCAAACAATGTTTACTCTTTGAATACTAACAAAGTTGCAGGTGAAAGTCTGAAATGTCTCAAGGCTTTGAAAGAGGATTCAAAGCTTTGGTACAAAAGCTTGGACACATCAACTTTCATACACTGAACAAACTAGTATCTAAAGACTAAGTCAGAGGATTGCCATCCATCAAGTTTAAGTATGAAGAGGTATGCAAGGCTTGTACTCAAGGAAAATAGACAAGGAGCTCATTCAATCCTAAGAACTTTGTAAGTACAACTAGACCCATCGAGCTTCTTCATATGGATTTGTGTGGTCCTCTGAGAATTCCAACTCCAAAGGGTTAAAATTATATGCTGGTTATTGTAGATGATTTCTCTAGATTTACTTAGGTAAACTTTTTAAGAGAAAATTCGGTGGCACTGTCTGAATTTTCAAAACTGTGTGAAGAACTGTAAACTTTGAAAAACCTACATATTGCTTCAATAAGGAGGGATCATGGCAGATAATTTGATCAACTGGTGTTTGATTTATTTTTTGGTAAGTGTGGAATTTCTCACAACTTTTCTGCTCCTAGAACTCCTCAACAAAATGGTGTAGTTGAAAGAAAAAAAAAAAAAAAAAAAAAAAAAAAAAAAACGGGACTCTTGAGGACATGTCTAGGACAATGCTTTTGGAAAACAAATTGCCAAAGTCTTTCTGGACACAGGCTGTTAATACTACAAATTACATTATAAATAGGTGCCTCATTAGGCCTATTTCAAAGAAGAATCCTTATTAACTTTCCAAAGGCAGAAAGCCAAATATTTCATATTTCAAACCTTTTGGATGTACTTGTTTGTTCACAACAATGGTAAAGATAATCTTGGAAAGTTGATGCCAGGAGTGATGAAGGTATTTTCCTTGGTTATTCTTTGACTAACAAAGCCTACAGAATTTACAATAAGAGAACCAAGCTTGTTGAGGAAAGCATACATGTTATATTTGATGAAAGAAATGATGGTTCTTTAAGCGAAGGTTTTACAGACTTAAATTTGAACAAGCATGAGTCAGAGGATGAAGCAGATCCAGAGAATGGTTCTAAGACTAACATGCAGGAAAACAAAAGAGAGATTTTCAAATCCTTGAAAACGGCTTTCAAAGACTTGAATCAGGATCTTAAGGAACAAATAGTGGTCAAGTCACTACATCAAGCTCTCAAGGTCTTGAAAAAATTTCTAGAGAACCAGAACCCTGGACACAGAGAAAGAAGTTCAAATATCTGCAATCCCATCCAAAAAAAAGCCAATTTTTTTATCCATCCACTGGTACACAAACAAGACTCAGTTAAAGAACTTGTGTGCTTTTAATGCTTTTGTGCTCTTGTGAAACCTAAGAATGTGAAAGAATCACTACAAGAAGCAGACTGGATCATTGCAATGCAAAGTGAACTGGATGAGTTTGTGACGAAAAAATTCAGGAATCTAGTTCGTCCTCCCAAACCTGAGTCTGTAATTGGAACAAGGTGGGTGTTCATAATCAAGCTAAATGAAAATGGTAAGGTTATCAGGAATAAGGCAAGACTAGTAGCCCAAGGCTACAACCAGGAAGAAGGTATAGATTATGAGGAGAATTTTGCTCCTGTGGCCAGGTTGGAAGAAATAAGAATGTTACTTACATTTGCATCACATAAGAACATCAAACTTTATAGAATGAATTTTAAATGTGGATTTCTAAATGGTTATCTGCAAGAAGAAGTATATGTTGCTCAACCTCATGGTTTTTAAATTGATGAGTTTCGAAATCATGTTTATAAGCTTAACAAAGCACTTTTATGGCCTCAAACAAGCTCCAAGAGCTTGGTATGAAAGATTGTCAAAATTTTTACTTCAAAATGATTTCAAAAGAGGATTAGTTGACAAACTATTTTTATAAAGACACACGAGAAAGACATTTTAGTAGTAAAAATATATGTTGATGATATTCTATTTGGTGCTGCTAATGATTCTCTTTCCAAGGATTTATATACACTTATGAGCAAGGAATGTGAGATGAGCTTGATGGAAGAGCTAAATTTCTTTCTTGGACTTCATGCACATCAAATGACGAAATGAATTTTTCTGCACCAGAGTAAGTACACCAAGGATTTGTTGAACAAGTATAATATGTCTCAATCCAAGGATGCTAAAACTCACATAAGCTCTGCACTATCCTTAGAAAAGGATCAAAATGGTAAGAGTGTGAACCAGAAAGTGTTCAGAGGTATGATTGGTTCACTACTCTATCTTACTGCAAGCAGGCCAGATGTTATGTTTAGTATTTGTATGTGTGTTAGATTCCAAGCTGATCCTAAAGAATCTCCTTTAGTTGCTATCAATAGAATTTTCAGATATCTTAGTCGTACCAAAGAGTTAGGGGTTTGGTATCCAAAATAGTATAAATTCTCTTTGTGTGGCTATTCAGATGCTGATTTTTAAGGATATAAAGCAGACAGAAAAAGCACATTAGGGTGTTGCCGATCCCTTCGATCATCCCTGATAAGCTGGAATTCTAAAAAGAAAAATTCAGTAGCGTTATCAGCAGCAGAAGCTGAATACAAAGCAGCTGGAGATTGCTTCTCACAAGTGTCGTGGATAGCTCAACAGATGAGAGATCTGGGTTATCACTTCAGAGATATTTCCATCAAATGTAACAAAACTAGTGCTATCTCAATTATAAAGAATCCATTACAACATTAAGAACTAAGCACATTGATGTCAGACATCACTTCATTAGAGATCATGTGGAGAAAGGTGATGTATCTCTATCATTTGTGTCAACCAACTTGCAGTTTGCAGACATCTTCACTAACCTATTGCGTGAGGATAGATTCAAAGCTCTGAGATTAGAACCTGGGATGCTGAATAAAGAAGCACTGGTTTAGGGGGAGCATCAGGTATGTAACGTGTGTTTCAATGTTTTGAAAAGTTTTTCAAAGCCTTGGATAGTTTACGTGCTGTATAAAGTTTTTCAAAGCATTGAAACTCTTTTAAAAGCTTTGAAAATAAATCTATGTACTATGTAGATAATTGCCTAACATTATCTTTTACCTTTTAGAAACAAATAAATTTCAAATCAGTACATTTTTATTTAATTCCAAACGAGTTTGAATTTCAGTCAAACTTTCATTTTTCAAATATTTAGTAATATTCAGTTTCCTTCTCCCACTCAAACTCTTCAATATTTATCTTCTCACTTTTCATTATATCTTCTATCTCTGTTGCCTAATGGAATCACGTAGATCCTCTCGAAGAATCAAGATGGCTGGTGGAGGTTCAAAGAAGAACACATGGAAGAAAAGAAAAGCTGGAGAAGAAGAGTTTCAAACTATCAATGCCAGTTCCAGTTCCAGGACTATCAGTGCTTCTCAGCAACCTTCTTCTCCTCCTTCGCATAAGAGAAGCACGAAGGAAAATGATAATCAAACTGTTTCTAGCAAGAAGAAGTCAGATCCAGTTGCTGCATCTAAGAAGTAAAAAGGCATTAATATTTGTAGTCCGAAGAAGGTGAAGAAGGTAAAGACTCCTCAGAATTCAGACAAAGTGAAGAAGATAAAGGTTTCAGAAAAGGCAAAGGGGAATGAGATTCAGGTTTATTTTGAAGAGAAAAAAACTTCTGGTAAGAGACATATCTCTTCTAAGTGGTTTATCTATCATGCTGAAAAGAGGTATATAGTTAGATGGATTTGCTTATTCTTCTTTTTCTTACTTTAGTATGATCAATATTAGCATCCTGGATTATATCTATTTGGAGTGTATTAGGAGATTGAAACATAGTTCAATTCGGAAAATCCCAAACCCCTATGAATTTGCATCCCTAGGCTTACCAGACTCTTTTATTTGAGTATGAAGCAAGTGAATACTTTGTTATTAACTTTACCATCCAATGTAGCTGGTATTGAGGTTGAATTAGATCATGATGAGTTTGCTAATGTCTTGGTTTGTCTAAAGAGGTACAAATTTAGAAAATCACCCCAGCAGGATTGATGTTTTAAAGCTAGCTAAGGAAGAGTTCTTTCTACCTAATGTGTCCACTACCTCTAAGAAGTTAACTCACTATGTGTTAACTGTTGTAGCCAAAACCTTATTCACCTTGATGAGGTGTGTGGTACCACAATAGAATTCCAAAGAGTTGCTGTCTAATAGGGTATTGTATCTGACGTACTTGGTAATGCATGGTTATAAGACTGATTTGCCAAGCATTGTAATGGAACACATGCTGTATAGCTGTACCAAGAACAGGAAGCATACACTACCCTATGTCAACCTCATTTTACTTTTCTTTCAACACCTTGAAATACCTGTAGACAGGGAAGGGACCATTACTACTGGTTTTTGGTTGATTGATGAAAAGTTCTTTCAAAGGATTGGAATTGTGAAAACCAGTGAGGGAGAGTGGAAGTTCTATTTAGAAATGTCTGAAAATGAGTTGAAGGCTAAGAAGTTTTCAAAGCCTAAATCCTTGACCTCTCCACAAGTGTCTACCACTCAAGATCAATCTCAAGTGCTTCAGAAACTGGACTTTATTGAGAATGAAATACATGGGCTTAAGCTAAGTCAGTATTAGTTGGGTACTCAGTTCAGGGAGATGAAGTACATGATTGAAAGTGTTTTCAAGAGCATTAATTTGATTAATTTGGAAGAAGTGGGTACACAAGCTCAAGAAGGCTCAAGACAGTCAGATTCTACTAGAGATTTATTTGATGAGTAAAGTTCTGGGGAGAAGACTGTTGGGGGTAAGGATACAGGGGCAAAGACTAATGAGGTTTTGGAACTGGATGAAAAAGATATTATGGACACTGGGTTGCTACTCAAAGACTTGAATAAGAAGAAGAAAAACAAAAGCAAGGTTCCAGCCATTGTCAATTCAGTTGATCTGTTTGAAGATGATGTGGTGGCTGATGAGCTTGGAGAAGAAGTTGCACAAGAAGATGATGCACAAGAAGAAGCTGAAGAAGATTGTGATCAGGAAGATGTTGCAGGAGGCAAGACAGATGCAGTCCCAAAGCCTTGATTCTAGCCTTTCTTTCTTTCTTTCTTTCTTTCTTTCTTTCTTTCCAAATCCTTGAATCCTCTTTCAAAACTTTTACAGCTTTCAAGTTTCTCCAGTATTTAAGTTTTTAAAACAATTTGATCCAACATTCTCTTACTCTTTTGAAGAAAGTCAAAAAGGGGGAGATATTTAGGGAGTTTAGGGGGATACTTTAGTTTCAGTTTTTATCTTGTTTGGATGTGTGGCAGTTAGTCATTTGGACTCCTTATTTTTTGGGTTTTAAGTTTTGGATTGGTTACTTAGTTTAATTTTGATTCAGATCTAACTGTTAGTAATGGTGTTTGGTTTTGATCTTATATAACTGTTTCTGCTATGCTCTAATGTATATCTTTTGCAGAAAATCAGTTCAGACAGAATAGTCGGTTTTTTCTTTCATGACGGGGGAAATTGTAAGTTCAAGGTTGTTTTCAAAGCCATGAAAACTCACAACATGAACTGAGGGGAAGTTTTCACTCCTACTCAGTCTCTAATACCCTGTAATTTATTGCTTTATTTGTTATGAAAGAAAAACTAATTTTGTATTATATCATGCATTGATATCTTCATTTATCTAAGTTTCTCTGCAGGGATAATGAGCAAACTCTCTGTTTCAGGTTTATCTAAGTTTCCTTATTTAAAGAGATCCATAAGTGACAATCATTGTCTGCAGATTCAGTGCTAGTGTTATGGAAGAGTGTCTAAAATTTCCTTAATCCTACAGATTGAAGATCAGGTCAAAATCAGTGGGAGAATCAAGCAGTTAGCCGTTGGTGCAAGCTGCTGAAAGTCAAAGATCTTCAGAAGGATTTTTAGGAGATTCTGTTTGAAGCTTCCTTTATATTCTGCAATTCAAATTGACAAAATAACAAGTGATTCAGAAAAAGAGAGAAGCATAGATCATTACAAACAGATTCATACTCTCCAACGGATTGACAAGCATCATTGAGGAAGAGTAAACATCGATTCAATCCATTCCAGTTGCCAGAAGAACACTTCAAGATTTACTGCTTAAACTATGTTTACAGTGTTCTTCTTTAAGAGCTTTATTTTTATATCATTTTGCTATACTACTTAATTATCTTTTCTCGTGTTTTGTTCAAGAGGAACAACAGATAATTCTTATTGTATCAGTTAGCTAGAGGGTACTAGATAGGTTAGGAAGAATCACAGACTGCAAGAGTAAGGCAATTCTCTTGGTCTTATATCTAGGGCATATCTTTTGATAAATAAGAAGTTTGTTGAAATCCTGGAGGGATTATATCCTTCAGGCGGAGAGTAGGTCATTGTGGACTGAAATCCATAAAAATCACCATGTTAATTTTCTTGCATTTATGTTCTTTATTTATCTCTATGACTGCTTCAAAACATTTTTCATTTCAAAGGTTTGAAAGGCTTTTCAAAGCCTTGAAAACTATCAGTTCATTTCAAACAGTTTGTTTTGGTTTCAAACTGTGTTCAAATCTTTGAAACTGCTGTAGTTCTTCTTACTTTGTTTTAAATCCACATATTTGGCAAAAGTTGCCATACTCTATTCAACCCCCACCCCCTATAGAGTTTTGATCATGTATTGCATACCTAGAGTCTTCAGCTGGCTCAGTTCCCTTAAGATTCGCCTAAAATGTCTAAATTATAGCTCATCTAGAACGGTTAAATGGCATTGAGGTCATTGTGGTCTAGATGTTTCCTCCATTGATTTCTCTATGGTTGCAGCCACCATAACGTGCAGCTGCTCTGTCGTGAGGCTAATAAGCCTTGGCCTTCCGCCTCGCTCCCTGAGAAAACAACACTAGCACACCCGTGAGGTAACTTAATACTAATATAAAAAATAAGATTAAAATTAAAATCTAAACTAATTTTAACTAAACAATCTACCACTGACCCCAACAATGGTGCCAAAAACTTGACATGATTTCTTACGTGTTATCGCAAGTACACGGTTCAAGTAATATATGGTAACATTTCAACCCCGAGTTATCAATCCCACGAGGAAAATCCGCAAATTATTTAGTTAAAATATTAACTTGGATTTAAATTAACAAAGAGGAATGTTTGTTGGTTGCCATCTCCAAACAAGTGGCTAAAAGTAAATAACTAAGAGATAGTATTTTTTGATTTATAACTAATCAATATTTAATTAACTATGGAGATGGACTAGACGATCTGTAGATCATCTAGGGCTGTTAGGCTATTCCGGATATCATATTGAAACATGCTAATCTTCATTTAGTCATCTCGGGAAACCAGTCCCTACGACTCACATATTTCTAACCACGGTCTACTACAGGTCATGTCGGTCTACTGTCGTCTACCGGTCTATTCTAGCAGGCTAACGACATGCACGATGGGTCCTATCGGCCCACTGTTGCACAAAACATTCTCAACACCTACCGAATCCACCCAAATGTCCGATCATATTCAAATCATCTTTCGGTCTCTTACATTTGGGATTGTGTTGACGTTCTCTATCACACTAGGGTAAGTCTCTGTCCAGCACCACGCCTAATTACTAGCAATTCCGGGTAGATACTCCATTGTTGCTAAGGTTGAAGCTCAGAACATGAACACTAACAAAACTAGATTAAACACTAGCTTTTAACATGTGCGATGCACGGGTAATATGCTGCTAAATTACTTTATTTATGATGGTCTGATTAGTAGTAGATTATATCCAGAGCATAATTTTAGGAATGTAGACTTTTAAAATATATCTTTTACATTTAGAAATAAATTAAATATTTCTCAAAAATGAAGGGTTAAATCCGCAAGTCCTTGTCTGAGACAAAAGAGTTTCTCCAAAAAAAAGTGTATGTGCGTACCATGTGTGAGTACAACTAATTATTATTTTTAGAATTAGTACAAGTAATTTTTAAAGAGAAATACTTAAATTTTATTATGAAACTGTGTATAAGTAGTTTTCTGGTTAGCTACATAAAATTTTAATACAGTAATTTTAATGCAATACTTATATTATTATCATTGAAAATGTAAAATATTTCAACTTAATATCTTTTTCACATGATGAATCATTGTCAATTATGTTTTCAAGAGTCATGCAAAGCTCACATTTTTTTATAGGAAAAGAAAGTGCACGCTTTAGTTATATGGTGAAACAAAGTTTCATTCTCATCCATCCTTCAAAATACTTGTGCTTCATCTCTATTTTTTTAAATTAAACCCACACGTTTGCTTTCACATATTATATATAGGGATAATTGAAATATAAGATTAAGTAAACAATCTATATACTAACTTTACTTAATTTTTTATTATATTTTTACTGAATCTCAACACATATATTTACTTAAATTAATTTTTTTAGGACAGTGGAAATTTTATAAAAGCACTACGGCGGAAACGAATTTTCGACAGTCACATCTTGTTGTGATACCTCTAACATCCAATCTGGAAATTTGTAACCCAGTCAACAGTTACTGAAAATTAATTAGGGTAAAAGACATTTTCCACCCTTCAATTATGGGGAAAATACATTTTGCCCCCTAATTTATGGAAAAAGACATTTTGCACCCCTGATAGTTTTTTTGTGACCATTTAACCCTTGTAAGGATGGACTGACTTAAATACCCTCACCCCCTTAAAGACCACTTTGCCCTTTACTCTAATATTTAAATAAATACTAATTAAATACATTTATGACATCACCTATTAACAAGATTACATCACACCTGGTATTCTAAAATGACCATTATACCCCTGGTACTGTTCACGTGGACAGTTACCACCCCTGGTACTGTTCACGTGGACAATTACCACCCCTGGTACTATTCACATGGACACTTTGCACCCCTATTTTTTGGACACTTTGCACCCCTAATTTTGTGGACACTTTGCACCCCTAATTTTGTGGACACTTTGTACCCCTAATTTTGTGGACATTTTGCACCCCTCTACTGTTTTAAAACCAGCTGTTTTTTTAGCTGTGAGTAGGATCCTTACTAAATTACTATTTTCCCTCCTGTAGCTTCCCTCCAATAACTTTCCTCCAAAAAAAATCCCTCCAAAAAGTTCATCTCAGACGTAGTTAATCTCTACGTCTTACTAATTACTACTTTCCTAGTAAAGGAGCTAGTGCCAGCTAGTGCCAACAAGGCAATTCAGAGAGTCAAATTTGTTGGTGCTTGGTTTGACTTCTGAGACTGCGTCGACTACCTTTTCAATCCCTTTACACATCCATTCAAGGACACGTGAATCGGAAGACGTAGCTCCCTGCCCAATAGGATCGCACCAACTCCATAAGTTACAACAATCGTTCCTACAAACATAGTAGAGTCTACCCCGATTGCCGTATATGTTAGACTCCGTCTCTCGTATATCTGTCGTAAGGGGAACTTCACAGAAGCAATACTTCCTCTGGTACGTTAGGAACTCTTCTCCCCGTCTTGTTATTCTGCTTGAGCTAGACATTCTACCTAAACAAACGAAAACATATTATTACAACAAGGCAAAGAAAATAACTAAAATTACACCATACTAGCTAAAATAAAGAGCTTCATTCTAAAAAAAAACTATTAGTATTACCTTGCCTTAATTGTTAGGGAAGTATGATTGGAGCTACAAGTGGGTAAGAGTTTGAGTGGAGATCATTGTGAAGATGAGATGTCTATATATAGGACTTTTTTGGAGGGAGGTTTATTGGAGAGATTTTGTCAGTGGAAAAGTAGTAATTGCGTAAGGATCATACGCAGAGCTAAAAAAAACAGCTGATTCCAGAAAATAGGGGTGCAAAGTGTCCATGTGAACAGTAACAAGGGTGGTAATTGTCCACGTGAACAGTACCCGGGGTGGTAACTGTCCATGTGAACAGTACCAGGGGTATAATAGTCATTTCACAATACCATGTGTGATGTAATCTTGTTAATAGGTGATGTCATAAATGTATTTAATTGGTATTTATTTAAATATTAGAGTAAAGGGCAAAGTGGTCTTTAAGGGGGGTGAGGGTAGTTAAGTCATTCCATCCTTAAAAGGGTAAAATGGTCACAAAAAAATTATTAGGAGTGCAAAAGGTCTTTTTCCATAAATCAGGGGGCAAAATGTATTTTCCCCATAATTGAAGGGTGGAAAATGTCTTTTACCCAATTAATTAATACTTTTAGCAACTGAAAAAATATATTTGTCAATGATTTTCTTTGATTTATTTGGCAGTGCAGTTCTCCATATTTTGAAACATACTTTCATGTATATGTGTTTTTTATTGGAAGAATACAGTCGATTGTGAGAATAATATTGAACTACTTCACACTCTTTGAATATTGAAATTTCAAAATAATTATATACTATTGTTTAATTTTAAAGTTTCTATAAATTAATTGTTTTTAAACAGGATTTTAGTACAACATGTGTTGCAAATTGTGAATACTTGAGCTCCTTAATGTATCGATGTTTTGATACATGAGTTTTAATCCGGAAGAATAACTCATTTTTTCAAAAGAAAATATCTACTAATTCAATTGAGGAAATTCAATATGAGAATGAGTTAGAACAAAACAAAAATACATAATAACCTTTTGAAAAGACCAAGTGGCCACATAACATAAAAAAACAGTATATATGCTTTAAGTATGATGGATGGGATGAGTTATATAACTTCGATTTCAATTTTAAATTCACATTTCTTGAACTTCTTAGCGACAAATCACAACAAATAAGAAGTAAAAATTGTCGGAGCAACAAAAAAGATGACTAACCTTATTTCATCCGAACTTCTTATAAATAACTCACATAGAAGAAGTAAAATAATATAACTATTAACTACAAAACTAAGAATAAAAAGAATATATGACACTCTTGAATTTTAGTTATGATTTATTGATATACATAGAAGAAGAGGAATAGAGTTAAAAGGAATATGAATTAACAATTATTTATAAGTTAGGTAATTAATACGTTATTATTAGTAAATTATCGAATTAAAGGAACACTTTTAAAAGTACTAAATATTATAGCAATTTCCTACATAGAAACTACCAAATATGGAAAATAATTTTAACATTAATTAATTGTAATTCGTAATTTCCACGTGGCAATTTCTGATGCAAAGTTGGGGAAGACTGATACGGTTAACCGTATCGTCATCACGTATTATTATTTATTTACTTATTTATTGTTAGTAGTTTATTTATTTCTTTAGTTAATTAGTTTATTATTTAATTAGTAGTAGATTGGGCCGAGCCCATTAGGTCAAGTGTCTAGCTAGGGTTAGTGTTTTTTCTATTTAAGCATTGTAATGGTTAATAATATTCATAGGGAATAAGAATTGTCTTTGAGTTTTATTTAGTTTATTTTCAGATTTGTTTCGTTTTTCGTAGTAATTCGTAGTCTCACGAACTACTGGTAGAGATTCGTAGCATCTCTCAAGCTACTGATACGATACTGGGTGTATCATCTGGCGCTTTCATTGAGTTTCACCACACTCCACTGGTGAATCATGACGAACACACGCACAATCGAAGAACGATTAGCTACAATCGAAGAATGATTCACTACAATCATGGCCGCGATCATAGCTTTGCAAACCCAGCTCGCGGCAAAGAATCCGGGTAATCGGATTTCAGTTCTTGAGGAGCCGCTTCCTCCACAGCAAGGACGACAGTTGGAGCAAAACCCGCAGCCGCAGGTTAAGCCTCGTTCTGCAGCCGTCGAGGTCCCACCGCCGTCTGCACCGCCTCTGCTGCAATCACGACAGCAGCAACCGGTGGCTCCAACCGCGCAGCCTGCAACTCCAACGATCCCGACCACACAGCCGCCACCTGCTCCGATTCCGGCGACCACCCAGCTGTTATCTTCGGCCATTGCCGCCGGTCCAGCAGGCCTTCACTCGGAGTTCACAACGGCGAACAACCACCTGCACGCACAGCCGTCGCCTCCTTGGTTGATTTCGCCGGTGCACTTGCCTCCATATCCGCCACCGTGGTCCTGGCACCAACCAGCGCCACCAGTCTCGATGAAATCAAGCCCCAGCCTCTCTCCGTCCAAAACACCACCAAAGCCGCCATGGATTCCGGCGAACCAACCGTTTATGCCTCCGACCCAGAACCAGACACGGCTTCTAGTCGCCTTACATCCGCCGTCGCAAGCCCTAGCACCGTCCACCCTACTGGTTCCGTCGCCGCCTCCGCAGTCTCTACAACTCCACGAGGCGATTTCATAACCGTTCGCGTCTCCTGTCCAGGCACCCCCAACGGCTCCACCACAGCAAACTCCATCGCCGACGGCATTCCTACCACCTGATCCACCACCACCATCGCCACTGTCATCCACGGCCTTTGTGCATGTCTCCTCCGATGACCCCGCACGCCAACCATGGCCGCCACCTTCACGAGCTAGGGCTGCGCACAAACAAGGGCTGACAATTTCATTGGGCTGCAAATTACATTCGGGTATAAATCAGCTACTGGGCTCACTTCTTCAATTGGAGCTCCATTCTTTTATTGGCCCTAATTTTCTTTTTGGACCTATTTTTTCTTGGAAAATTGTTGGGCAAAATATATATAGGCTTTGTGCTAGTTTGACACTTCACAGTGACCTCCTCAAGCTTGTTTGTCGTCCATTCGATCCGGGCAAACGTGTGCAAAAGTTACGCGACGTCGCGCCTATTTTCAGCTCATCCACCTTAAGGACAAGGCGTTTTACGAGCGCGGGGGAGTTGATACGGTTAACCGTATCGTCATCACGTATTATTATTTATTTACTTATTTATTGTTAGTAGTTTATTTATTTCTTTAGTTAATTAGTTTATTATTTAATTAGTAGTAGATTGGGCCGAGCCCATTAGGTCAAGTGTCTAGCTAGGGTTAGTGTTTTTTCTATTTAAGCATTGTAATGGTTAATAATATTCATAGGGAATAAGAATTGTCTTTGAGTTTTATTTAGTTTATTTTCTGCATTGTTTCGTTTTTCGTAGTAACTCGTAGTCTCACGAACTACTGGTAGAGATTCGTAGCATCTCTCAAGCTACTGATACGATACTGGGTGTATCATCTGGCGCTTTCATTGAGTTTCACCACACTCCACTGGTGAATCATGACGAACACACGCACAATCGAAGAACGATTAGCTACAATCGAAGAACGATTCACTACAATCATGGCCGCGATCACAGCTTTGCAAACCCAGCTCGCGGCAAAGAATCCGGGTAATCGGATTTCTGTTCTTGAGGAGCCGCTTCCTCCACAGCAAGGACGAAATTTGGAGCAAAACCCGCAGCCGCAGGTTAAGCCTCGTTCTGCAGCCATCGAGGTCCCACCGCCGTCAGCGCCGCCTCCGCTGCAATCACGACAGCAGCAACCGGTGGCTCCAACCGCGCAGCCTGCAACTCCAACGATCCCGACCACACAGCCGCCACCTGCTCCGATTCCGGCGACCACCCAGCTGTTATCTTCGGCCATTGCCGCCGGTCCAGCAGGCCTTCACTCGGAGTTCACAACGGCAAACAACCACCTGCACGCACAGCCGTCGCCTCCTTGGTCGATTTCGCCGGTGCACTTGCCTCCATATCCGCCACCGTGGTCCTGGCACCAACCCGCGCCACCAGTCTCGATGAAATTAAGCCCCAGCCTCTCTCCGTCCAAAACACCACCAAAGCCGCCATGGATTCCGGCGAACCAATCGTTTATGCCTCCGACCCAGAACCAGACACGGCTTCTAGTCGCCTTACATCCGCGGTCGCAAGCCCTAGCACCGTCCACCCTACTGGTTCCGTCGCCGCCTCCGCAGTCTCAACAACTCCACGAGGCGATTTCATCACCGTTCGCGTCCTCTGTCCAGGCACCCACGACGGCTCCACCACAGCAAACTCCATCGCCGACGGCATTCCTACCACCTGATCCACCACCACCAACATCGCCACTGTCATCCACGGCCTTTGTCCATGTATCCTCCGATGACCCCGCACGCCAACCATGGCCGCCACCTTCACGAGCTAGGGCTGCGCACAAACAAGGGCTGACAATTTCATTGGGCTGCAAATTACATTCGTGTTTAAATCAGCTACTGGGCTCACTTCTTCAATTGGAGATCCATTCTTTTATCGGCCCTAATTTTCTTTTTGGACCTATTTTTTCTTGGAAAATTTTTGGGCAAAATATATATAGGCTTTGTGCTAGTTTGACACTTCACAGTGACCTCCTCAAGCTCGTTTGTCGTCCATTCGATCCGGGCAAACGTGTGCAAAAGTTACGCAACGTCGCGCCTATTTTCAGCTCATCCACCGTGAGGACAAGGTGTTTTTCGAGCGCGGGGGAGTTGATACGGTTAACCGTATCGTCATCACGTATTATTATTTATTTACTTATTTATTGTTATTAGTTTATTTATTTCTTTAGTTAATTAGTTTATTATTTAATTAGTAGTAGATTGGGTCGAGCCCATTAGGTCAAGTGTCTAGCTAGGGTTAGTGTTTTTTCTATTTAAGCATTGTAATGGTTAATAATATTCATAGGGAATAAGAATTGTCTTTGAGTTTTATTTAGTTTATTTTCAGCGTTGTTTCGTTTTTCGTAGTAATTCGTAGTCTCACGAACTACTGGTAGAGATTCGTAGCATCTCTCAAGCTACTGATACGATACTGGGTGTATCAAAGACATTCTCAAATAGTATATAGTATAGGTTAAGTAGTATAACACAATCATGCATCAAAATCATTGTCTAATAATTAGGGTATGTCATAACAAAGAATCCTAAACACGAATCAATCTCAATTATCCCGAAATAGATGTCTAATCATAACCATAGGCTCTCCATAGAGCCTAATAAAGTATATAGTTGCTCATGGAAATTACAAACACTACAAGTTTCTCCATGGAAACTTAAAGAGAAGAAGAAAAGTAATCAAATTGGGAAATCTCGAGCTCGATGATGATCCCGAGCGATCTCCACAGCTCCAAGCTCCCTTGAGTCTCCGTCTCTTGCCTCTCTGCACGTGAATGATCGCTTTCCAGTCCCCTAGGTTGTTCTTGAGTCAATACTCTTCAATATTTGCATTCTAAACCACAAAATCGTGCTTTGGTGTCAGTGTCATTCGTGCGAATGCTTCGGGCATTCGTACAAATCCTTTCCTGCGAATGTAATTCCTTTCATACCAATTGACTCTGGACCCTCACTTCATCGGGAAATATATTCTTCATCCGATCTCCGATTTAGCTTCGTGTCCTATCGTTGGAATCAGTCTTTGAGTGTACTTTCATTTGGAACCGGTATCAATCCAAAGTTCTTTGTAGAACTCCATATATCATTCAATGAGTGTAGACTGATCATTCTAGCTTCTCCAATATGGTTTCTTTTCACTCCACTCAGCTCAAGTTGATTTCCAAGTTCACTTCAAGCCCCCTACCAACTGATTAGAATTCTTTCCTACCAAGATGACATGAACAAACATACCAAGCGATTATATATGGCAAATAACGTTGAAATATGGATAGAAATGCCCAGACTAACAATAAAGCGCATATGAACCAACAAGTGACAAAACGAATCATATTCTCTGCAATTAGGCTCAAATCTTACATATTAATGTGGAAAATGACAATAAGATATAGCTCCTAAAAAGAGGTATCAATATGTAATAGGTACTTGTTATGAGATGAAACTTTTGGAATGAATTTTTTGTTATGGAATGGAACTTTTTTTTTTTAGTTTTGGTTTTATCACAAACATCCGAACAAGGACTATCGACTACAAACACATGAACAACGACAAACAAACGAACATCGATTATCGATTACAGAAAACATGTTTGGATTTGTATAGTTTTAAACTTGGATACAGAACTCTTTGATTTCGTATGAATACATAACTACGACATGACTAGATAGCAAACACATAAGTCCGCAACTAAAAAAATGAAAAAAAGGAGTGAGTTAACTTTTGATGGTGTATGAGCAACTACATTTGAAGAAGTCGATTGAAGTGCATGAACATTTCCCTCGGAAGCAGTTGATGGTCCGGCATGAACATTTTCACCGTGGAGTTGCTGCTCCTCAAACAAAGCAGTTCTAATAGGAATATTTTTGATCATTATCACTACATATTATTTCATAAAAAATATATTATATTCGTAATTAAATTCTCTTACTTAAAAGAAAATGAAAAGGGTAAAAGACACTTTCATTCCCTCTAGTTTCAATGAAGGACACTTTCACCCCTTCAGTGTATCGAACTTCAATTAATTTACACTCTCTGACTAAAAATAATTTTAGAGACCAATTCGACCCCCCATATAATGCAAAAGTCTAATATAGCATTGGGTAATTCCTAGTATTTTCATAACATGAAGGAAAATTTCTCCCAAAAATTATTTTTACCGACGGTTCTAATCCCAGACTAACAACGTAACAATATGGGGTTTAATTTTTTTGAAGTTCCGCGCACTGACGGGGTGAACGCATCCTTTTTGAAACTAGAGGGGGTGAAAGTGTTCTTCAATGAAACTAGACGGGGTGAAAGTGTCTTTTATTCTAAGGAAATAGATCCTAAAGCATCTCTAAGAAGAATAGCTGATTGACTGAAACTGCCAAAAGAGCAAGACACAAGAACAAGGAGCCTGCAGATCCCAATCCGGCTGCCACCCTAGCTGTGCACAACCTCCTAGGGATGCGTGTGCGACATGTGGGCGTGATAGGTGTTCTTCTGCTACTTGGGCCATTTATCTTTTGCAAATAGTACATTTTAGCTTAAAGACATATGGATTGACGCTACAGAAATAATCTTAGAGCTAAGAATAACTCAGAAACTTCTAAGAGAATACCTGAAAGCCAATGATCACATAACTGATGATATCTGATGATTTCTTGTTTTACTAGATTTAAGACACCTGAATTACCTGCAAGAACATGGGTTAGCCATCATAGTTTCACTACATGATCTGAGCTATTTTGTTTCTGAAATTAACAAACACCAGAAACCAGGTCCTAAATTGAACACATTCTGACTCATCTTGTTTCATCTTAGAACTTGAAGTCAAGTGAAAAACATCAATTTGGGAATTAATAGATGAGCCAGGAAATCAAGCCGGCCGGGGCAAGATTCGCGAAGTCAAAAGTCGAAGTCAACTGTCAAAAGTCGTTATATTTCATGTACACACAAACATCAAATTAATAATGAACACAATACTCACAAGTCAGAATTTGTTTTTTTCGAGGATACAATGAGCTTTTAATGATAAATGGTAAATTATAATGAACACAATACTCACAAAGTCACAATTTATTCTCTTATTTGGAGTACACAGTGAGTTTTTAATGGTAAAACTTGGAGGAGAATTGAACCCGTGTAGAAGGATTTGCCACAACAACTAACAACTTGGGAAACTGGTCAATTTCAAATTTCAGGAGGGCAGAATTCTATATTCCAAAATGGCATGTTTGGTTTTCTATTATTAGTGGTATTAACTAGTACTACCTCTGTTTCTTCTCTTTCAAGTGTGTTTGACTTTTTTACCCGTAATTGGATCACTTTGACTCGGTGATTTGGATAGCAAAACGATGTATTTTTTTGTAATTTTTTCATAGTATTGTAGAGTAAAATTTACTCTACAAGATCATGCAAAGAGTACCAAATTCGTGTATCGTTTTGCTTACCAAATCACCGGGTTAAAGTGACCAAGTGAATAGTGTCAAAAAATGAAGTAAGGTGAAAGAGAAGAAACAGAGATAGTATTGGACTAATTATAGTACTGTGATTATTAATACTTTGTTTGGTTTGTTCCGTGTTAAATATAATACTGGTATTAAATAGTGAAAAATATTGGTTTATTACCCTATTTTAATCCCCTCCCTGAGGAGAGTATTAACAGTATTGGACTATTCATTATAATTGGTATTGACATTCATTACACCAACAACTATTCATAATACTTTGACGATACATAACCAAACACAATATTAAATATAATACAGCTAATTCAGTCCAATCCGACCTAATCTAGTCCATTACAGTCCAGTACGGCTAGTCCGAAAAACAAAACGTGACCTTCAGTTTAATCATAAGAAATCTCTAAAACTAGGGGTACTAATAAAAATTTTCAAATTTCAGGCGGGCAACTGCCCCCTTTGCTCCTACATAGGTCCGCCCCTGGACACTGCAAAAACAATCGAAGAAATAATAACTTGTTTGAGCTGTTTCAAAACTGGTTCGGATGGATACCTCCTCCATTCAATTTCTGTAAAAAGGAATGACGAGAAAACAATTTTCCACTATATTTACACAGCAAAGGAGGAATCATAAAGTACTTAGGGATTGAGGGTCCAATTTAGGATCACTCTTGTAAGGGTCGAAGGAGGAAATAGTAATATAATTAATTCAGCTACCAACCATTTTTGGCGGTGTGTGAAAGCCAATTTCATTTCCACCCCTCAACAAGAGACTCCTGCAATGACACACTACCTCAACACGAACTATAGTTACCAACCAACACAGTCTTTAACAAATAAACCACACACACAGACAGAAAATCAAACAACCACACTTCAACACACACATACACAATAACACACACACTAACGCACAACGCTGGGTTAAAAAAGAGCATGTAGAATTCCTCATCTCTATATATACATCTCCATTTTCCATTGAATAGCCTCACAACACTAAGCTACTCAGAGAGACAAACAAAGAGATAGTTAAGACGAAACTATGGCAGATAAAGGAGCAGGCAAGAGCAACATGGCGGAGGAGAATTCTTATAGCGGCGACAGGCAGGGGACAACGCCGTTCAAATTCAAGCAAGGCAGCGTGCTTCCAGCACCGAAGAAGTTGGTGATAACGAGGATGGTTGAGTATTGTGTTGGATCTTCATCTAACAGCGAGAAGAAAAGTAAGGGCAAGAACAACGCCTAGCACGTTTGATTTACTACTTCATAACATGTATACATTGAATAAGTAACCGACAATTTATGTATTATTTGCTTGTTATATTTCAAATTTCCATTGTAACTACATATTTCCTTATGTCATGGAATGTTTAAATGTTTCCTCTACTAGGAAACATAATTATGTTAGTTTCTCTATCTTTAGTATATTTTTTCGGCCTATTCATAGGTGTGTAAGCCTTATATGGGCAGTCTGCTGTTCTTTCTCAATTTCCAGTTTTTCTTATACTACTACCTGAGAACTCATCTATCTCCGGAGTTTGTGAGGTTCACATTAGGGATGGCAATTGGGTCTAATCCGATCCGGTATCCGACATGATCCGACACTAATGGAGCAGATCCGATCCGATCCGTTTGCAAATGGATCGGATATGGATCACGAGTTTTGTGATCCGCGAAACCCGATCCGATCCGATTAGGTTATCATACCGAATAAATTCAATAATATACATGTATATAAGTACATATATAACTTTTAGTCTTTTACCATGTTTACTTTATATAACGTCCTAAGTTTAATATATATATATATATATATATATATTTATATTTATATATATATATATTTATATTTTTATTGTGAATAATTCTTTTTTTTAGAATCTATTGTGAATAAATTGATAAAATTATAGATGTAAAGTGTATGTTAATTCAATTTTGATTTTTATTCATAATAATCTTAGGTCAGATGAACTACAAATACTGGCTGCCATGATCCGGTGGATAATTCGATTCGAATCCGACAAAACCCGGTCCAAACCCGATTCGATCCGAAACCTTATGGATCGGATCTGGATTTAGGCTGACCCGATCCAAACCCGATCCGTTACCATCCGTAATTCACATCTGACATCCCAAAACATAGGTTTTCATTCTTAACATGACAAAACTATATCTTTTTTTTTTGGTTCCAAAAACAAAACTAGATCTACATGTACATCAAAAACACCAAAATCAATTCAAGCCACCGAATTCACTGAAGTAATTAGAACACGCCTTTTGGTTTTCTTATATGTACGAAGTTGTTGCATAAAGTCAACATAACGAAGTTATGTTCAATGTTTTTCTGATTCAGAGATATTTCATTAGCATTTCATATTCAGGTCTAGTGGCGATGCAAAAATGTTATCGCGTAGGTGTCGGAGCCTGAAATGTTGTATAGCAAAGTCTGTTTTACATTTTACCAAGTAAAAAACTAAGGGTGAGTTTGGGAATGCTTCTGCTGGCAGCACAACTGTTTTCCGACAGCAGAAGCAGTTTTAGTGTGTTTGGTAAAAATTAAATTTCTGCTTTTCCGGACAGTTTCTGCTGTCCCACAGCAGTTTTCAGGAAGCAAGGGGGGAGATGCTTTTCCAGAAAATGCTTTTGATTAATTTATCTACAACCGATTTTGACCTTATAATTTTTTAAAATATCAATAGTTATCTTTCCAGAAATGACACGTGTCATATATTTTTGTCATTTTACCCTCTCACAGCAACTTCACAGTTGATTTTACCATACACAAAACTACTATATCAATATTTCACAGCAGCTTCTACATAATATTTACCAAACAATATTTTATCAAGAACTCACAGCAGCTTTAATTTCTATTGTGTTTTTACACAGCAGCTTTCTACCACCGCCACAGCATTCCCAAACTAGCCCTAAATCCTACATGCATGATGCACGTATTTGTGTGACAAGATGATTTGAATGCTTTACACAAGATGATTACATACTCCCATACGGATCGTGAAAATGACATTCACATGTTATTACTTCTGAATTATTTAAAATATTTATGGTACTGATAAAGTTATGTAAAGGTCAAGAAAATGTCTCAAAAAAATAAGTCATGAAATGGAAGAAACTTTTGGCGCATCCGCCTCTGTCTACTAGACTTAGAATAATTATAAAACTAAAAATAGATATATATAATAGTGATAGCTTATACTTAATTTAGTGATTAAATTGTAATTAGTCTTGTATTAGCTTTGTTTATATTGTTAATGAAATTCAGAAGTCTAAGAGGAAAATTTCACAATCTTTCATGGTATCAGAGCAACCCTAGCAATTGCCGCCGCCGCCGTCGCACATCCTACCAGTGCATTGTCGCCGCCGCAACCTAGCGGTCCGATCCATCTCCTCTGCTTCTTCTCTCTCTCTCCCTCTCCGTCGCACACTGCGACGAAATCTGTCCTCAAACTGCCGCCCACTGCGACAGTAACCTTCGCCGTCCTCCGCGACGATTTTTGATCGAACCCTCTGCGAACGGAGGTCCTTTGATCCCAAACGCGCCTCCTGTTCTCCGCTTCGGCTTCGATCAACGCGCCTGCTCACCTCGACGCACGCTCCAGACCTTCTCGGCTCCGGCTCATCTTCTCGGATTCCGGCTATCCGACTCGTCTTCTCGGCTTCGGCTCCTCTTCTCGGCTTCGGCTCATCTTCTCGGCTTCTTGGCTTGTCACCAGATTGCAAACGGACCTTGTCCCCTTTCCGCAGTGCGTCCCTCTCTCCCATCAACGATCTGCTGAGTGTCGTTCTCCTCCGCAACCGGCAACGACCCCGGCGTTGAAACTCGTATCCGCAATCTTTAGCTCCTCGGACCTAATCCTACAGTCAATTTTGGTTTGTGGTGCGCTGATACAAATCTTTAGCCGCCAACGGTGTGTGGTGTGCAATAATTTTTTCTGTGGGTTACAAACTGTTAGTGGGTTACAACTTTTGCATTGGCCACGTCTTCATCACAATTACAAAAGCAGCTTGTGGTTACATTTGTTGATGATGTGACTTTTATTGTCAGTACTTGATTGTTGGTTTTGACATCTGGCCGTGGCTAATTAGTTTTTTGTGATTGGCTGCTAGTTAACGATTTTGTGTGACTCATTTTCCATGCAAAC
Organism: Linanthus parryae; assembly: GCA_023055425.1. Classification (NCBI taxonomy): domain Eukaryota; kingdom Viridiplantae; phylum Streptophyta; class Magnoliopsida; order Ericales; family Polemoniaceae; genus Linanthus; species Linanthus parryae. The sequence goes on along the minus strand of JALGPY010000005.1, from coordinate 94,287,174 downwards.
TCAAACAAGGGATTCCTTGGCCTCATCTAACGACCAGCTCCATCCCGTGTCACAGGGTCGTCACAATCACGGTAATCGGCGCTAGAATTTTCGAAAAGGGCGGGGTCGGGCTCTGTAACACACAGCGCCACCAAACTCTCCTCACGGAAGTTGGGTGTGGTGTCCCGCCTCTTCATTCCCGGCTGCCCCATCATCCACATATCCCGCAACGACGGACTAGTTACAGTCAGGACCCTCTCAGCCTGCAATCACGTCAGGTATTCTTGGTCCAGGACCTGCTCAGCATCCACATGTTCTTGCTGCCACTGCGGGTTCGTCTCCTTCTGTTACTGCTCTGAGTTCGGTACTTGCTGACATGCCCGTAATGCTCCGGATAAGACTTGGTACATGGACTCTGGGGCCTCGTCTCATCTCATATCTCAGACAGGTACTCTCTCTTCTGTCTCATCAAATTCTCCAGTTTCTAATATGATGGTCGGTAATGGGATGCAAATTCCAGTGTGCGGTTCTGGTCAGCAGACTATTACTACCCTAGCCCGTCCCCTACACCTCAAAAATGTCCTTCTTGCTCCAAACATCATTAAAAATCTTTTCTCTGTCCGTCAGTTCACCATTGATAATAATGTCTCTATCGAGTTTGACCCGACTGGCTTTTCTGTGAAGGACCTTTACTCGGGTACCCTTTTACTTCGGAGCAATAGTTCCGGGGACCTCTATCCTCTTATCTCCACCCCGTCACCCTCTCCAGCCCAGCCTCTTGCCATTCTTCCAGCCCCACTGTGGCACAACCGTCTTGGACATCCTGGTCGCCACGTCTTAGATCAACTTAGCTCTAGTCATTTCATTTCTTGTACTCAAGCTGAGCAGACCGCATTGTGCCATGAATGCCAACTCGGCAAACACATTCGACTTCCCTTTGCTCCTTCACAATCTTGTATTGTGGACATCATTCATAGTGATATTTGGACATCCCATGTTGCTAGCAAATCTAATTTCAAGTATTATCTTCTCTTACCTGATGATTACTCCCATTTTCTATGGGTTTTTCCTTTAAAACTCAAATCGAACGCTTTCACTCACTTCAAACAATTCCACACGTATGTGCATACCCATTTTTCTCGTGACATCAAGAGTTTCAATGCGACCTTGGGGGGGGGGGAGTTCGATAACTCTGTATTTCATGAGTTCGCCAAGTCCAATGGCCTTGTTTTTCGATTTGCTTGTCCCCAAACGTCTCCTCAAAACGGCAAGGCCGAACGTATGATACGTCGTATCAATGACATATCTTGTACCCTTATCTCTCAGGCCTCCATGTCTCCTCGCTTATGGGTTAAGTCTTTTCTCACTGCTGTCTATCTCCACAACATTCTCCCCACCAAAGCTCTCAACGGTGGTATTCCTACCACCATTCTCTATCATCGTCTTCCCACATACGATCATCTTCGTACATTTGGGTGTTTGTGTTACCCTAATCTGACTGCTGTGTCTCCCCACAAGCTTACCCCTCGGTCCACTCGATGAGTGTTTCTTGGTTACCCTTCGAACTTTCGTGGTTATCGGTGTCTCGACATCTCTACTGGTCGCATTCACATCTCTTGTCATGTTATGTTTGATGAACATGTCTTCTCGTTTCCCACACCGGGTTCCGTGTCACTTCCCGGGCATACTGTCTCAGACCCCGACGATGGTCTTCCTCCTTTAGATCTGTTCGGTCATACTCACAACCCCTCTGCTCCCTCTCGGCTAACCCCACCCTTCCCTCTTCACTACACTCGTCGCCCGGCCACACCTCCTCCTGTTGACTCGACGCCACCTCAGGCTCCTCCTCAGCCTCCAGCCTCCCCATCTTTCACGGTTTCCCTGCTGTCTCCATCACCAGACTCTCCTAACCCACCGACTCCACTTCTCTCCCCTCAGATGAGAACCCGAGCCCAGCACGGCATCCATAAACCCATATCTCGTCTCACCCTTCATACTCAATCTCCCTCTTTCGTGTCTCCCTTGCCCAAATCCCACGTGTCTGCCCTTTCGGACCCACACTGGAAAGCTGCAATGGATGATGAGTTTGAGGCTATGATCACGAATCAGACTTGGGAGTTGGTTCCTCGCCCGTCTGGGGATAACATTCTCCGGGCCATTTAGTTATTCCGTCATAAGTTTTGGGCTGATGGTACTCTTCAGCGGTACAAAGTCCGCCTGGTGGCGAATGGAAAATCTCAGTTAGTGGGTGTTGATTGTGATGAGAATTTTAGTGTTGTTGTCAAACCGGCCACCATCCGTACTGTTCTCACTCTTGCCATCTCTCATGCTTGGCCTATTCGCCAGTTGGATGTCAAGAATGCTTTCTTGCACGGTGATGTGGATGAGGTAGTGTATATGCATCAGCTACCTGGCTAACGGGATCTTCGCCATCCGGATCATGTCTGTAGTCTTCGTAAGTCCCTCTATGGGCTGAAACAGGCACCACGCGCGTGGTTTCAGCGTTTTGCTACCTTTCTCACGGGCTCAGTGGGATTCTCCAGTTGTCGATGTGATGAGTCTCTATTTGTCTACAGTCATGGATCAAATATTTTCTACCTCCTCCTCTACGTCGACGATATTATCATTATAGGGTCTTCTCCTACAGTTGTGCAGCGGATTATTGCTCAGCTTTCGACTGAGTTTGCTATGACTGACCTTGGACCTCTACATCACTTTCTGGGCATTGCTGTCACTCGCACTAAATAAGGTATGGTTCTCTTTTAGCGTCAGTATGGCTTTGAGATTCTATAGCGTGCATCGATGGTCGGCTGTAAGCCGATTAGCACTCCGGTTGAGACTGGCTCTAAACTCACCGCGGGTTCAGGACCTCCGATTGATGATCCCACTCTCTACCGCAATTTAGTTGGTGCTCTTCAGTACCTTACATTCACCCGTCCTGACATCTCATATGCTGTTCAGCAGGTCTGTCTCTTCATGCACGATCCTCGAGAGCATCATTTTTGCGCGTTGAAACGCGTTCTTCGCTATGTGAGTGCACTCTTGATCTCGGGTTTCACATCTCTGCAAATGCCTCACGGGTCTCACGGCCTACACTGATGCGGATTGGGCAGGCTTCCCGGACACACGTCGCTCCACCTCCGGTTTTTTCACCTTCTTTGGGGACAACCTTCTTAGCTGGTCGTCCAAACGACAAGCTACTGTCTCTGGTCTAGGTCCGAGGCCGAGTACCGTGGCGTGGCCAACGCTGTTGCTGAGCTCTGTTGGCTTCGCAATATTCTTCTTGAGCTGAAGGTTCGTCCTCCGAAATTCTTACTCTGATATTGTGACAATGTTAGTGTCGTCTATTTATCGGGTAACCCGGTTCAGCATCAACGCACGAAACATATTGAGATCGATCTTCACTTTGTACGAGAAAAAGTTTGTCTCGGCCAACTTCGGGTTCTTCACATACCCACTGACTTCCAGTATGCGGATATCTTCACCAAAGGTCTGCCTAGCCAGTTATTTGAAAGGTTCCGCTCCAGTCTGAACGTTCATCATTCTCCCGCTCCGTCTGTGGGGGTGTAATAGCGATAGATTATACTTATTTTAGGGACTATACTGTAATTAGTCTTGTATTAGCTTTGTTTATATTGCTAATGAAATTCAGAAGTCCAAGAGGACAATTTCACAATCTTTCAATATATGGGTAAAAGATAATTTCGGGGTGTTTGGATAAATATAGTTGCCTCCCTGTCAAAGACAGTTACCCCATGTCAATGGGTGGAGGGTGGACACACCACCATTCTATTACAATCATGTCAATGGGTTTCATCGCCATTTTTCCCATATTTGTATTTTCGTGTTTTATTGTGTTAATGTTCATGATTTTCTTGGTGTTCTTGTTGTTCATGGTATTCTTGAACATCATTCTTGGTGTACTTAAGCACCACCTCCACCACCACTGAATCCCCACCAGCAACACCACCACCACCACTGAATCCCCACCAACAACACAACAATACAAAAACAAACAATCAACAACAAAAACAAACAAACAAACCAGAACATGCCCATATTTATAATTGTATACATGCAATAAAGATTGCACCTACCATGGCTGCAAAACTAGTTTCCCCGCCTAGGAAAGTAGCAATTTCTCAACACCTAAATTCAACATGCCAAATTCAACATCGCCTAAGAAAGGGGGAAAACATGACACACAAACAAATCAAAGCATTGCAATTCTTCGTAGTCTAGTACCACTGCTCGTGAACAACTGAAAGCATTTGTACCTATGTTTCATCACAACTTGATAAGCATATTAACTTTTAGCAATAAAGCTCACACCTTCATAAAATTACCAAGAGCAAACCATGCTCTTCATAGAGAAGACCAAAAAATAGAAAGAACAGATACAATATGAAGAAATTAAATGAATTTGTTGAATACAAACAAATACGAGATATATTATCAATAGCAAAGATCAGGGTTTAGAACCAACAAATTAAACTAATTTGGGATGAATTCCTGAGTAGCCCATGGTCTTGACTGAGGAAAGCAAGAAGAGCCCACAAATTTACTAAGATCAGATTGAATACGAACAAAGGGCATGCCTTATAACCAACAAATAACGTAACCCCATTGGAAACTCAAACAAACGTAGCAGAAAACCACAATTGAACCCAGCCAAATACAAAAGTCGAACTCCAGTCTAACCCTACCCTCTTCAGAAACACATCACCCTCGGCAAGTGATTCCTCCCACCAATTTGAACGGTTATGGTTTCATATTCGAGCAGATTCGGCCACCAATTCGAGCATATGTCGCATTCGAGGGTTAGGGTTCGAGAAGGAAGGATGCGTTGGTCGTTATGGGTGAGGAAGATATGAGCAGTGGTGGAGGAGGAGAGAGAAGAAATGAGGGAGTGTAGAAGAGTAGGAGTGGGATGGAGCTTGTAGGTGGTGATGGAGAGGGTTTTGGAGGTTTTGTGTAGTTGAAGGAAGAGGAAAAGAAGTTATGGGTTTGGTGTTGAAGAGGGGAAAAGAGATAAAGGGAGAGATAAGGTTAGCTAGGGTTAGAAAATGAGGAGGAGAAGGGAAGGAAATGTGCTTTATATTGGAGTAATTTCCTTAAATTTCAAGGGTATTTTTGTATTACCCCCTCCATTAGTGCGCATTTATCTCATAAATCTATAGGGGATTCGACTTTATCGAAACACAAGGGTGTATTTGTATCTAACCCATACCTTAGTGAATATTTTCTTTTACAATAGATATATGGATGCAGCTTGAAATTTTCATAACTCCCCTCACCCAAATCCACGACTGACCAGATCCCAAAATGAGAAATCGTCATAATGTGGTGGAATTAACAAAACTTCTAAATGATGTTTGTAGTCCATGAATTACAACACACAATTCTTAAAGAAATATTGGTTCGTTTTTTTAAGATAGAGAACTTCAATTAGCAAACAACCAAAGGAGAGTACAAATAGTAAACAAATCTTTGTAGAATACCTATGCAAAACAACAAAGAGACCTTGAAATCTAAAGACTGATAAAGTATCTTGACACATAGCTAATACACAAATAATATCATTACAAAATCAAACGAAGAAAAATATACGAGGCAAACGATCAAAAACTAAAAACGGAGCACTAAACTTTTTCCTAGATTTTTCTTCCAGAAACTTGAGAAGCTCTTCAGCTGCTGGATCCACTTTCGCCGGAGAAAAGCTCAAGACACGGGAGGTTTACATTGCCAGGAAATCTGGAATTGAAAGTGAAGGCGTACAGGCAACCCTTGGCTTTCTTGAGATCTTTCTGGTTGAAGGAACTGCAAAATGATCTAACTTGATTAAGGTGGGTAAAAGTGAAACAAAGCTCCTGAGTTAGACCCATGATTTCAAAATAGCAATTGTTAACAGAGGTAGAGCTTTCATTGAATGGGAGAGCGAAATTTATTTCTTGGACTTCATGTACATCAATTGAAGAAATGAATTATCCTACACCAGAATAAGTACACCAATGATTTGCTGAACAATTATAATATGTCTATATCCAAGGTAGCCAAAACTCCCATAAGCTCTACACTATCTTTAGACAAGGATCAAAATGGTAAGAGCGTGAACCAGAAAGAGTTCAGAGGTATGATTGGTTCACTGCTTTATCTTGTTGCAAGTATGCTAGACATTATTTTTATTGTTTGTATGTGTTCTAGATTCAAATTTGATCCTAAAGAGTCTAACTTAGTTGCTGTCAAAAGAATTTTCAGATATCTCAATGGTACCAAAGACGTAAGGTTTCAGTATCTTAAATAGTCTCACTTCTCTCTGTGTAGCTATACAGATGCTGATTTTCCAGGATATGAAGTTGACATAAAAAATCACTTCAGCATGTTGCCAATTCCTTGGATCATCTCTGATAAGCTGGCATTCTAGAAAGAAAAATCATGTAAATTTATCAAAAGCAGAAGTTGAATATATAAAAGCAGGAGCTTGCTGCTCACAAGTTTTGTGGATAGATCAACAAATGAGAGGTCTATGTTATGACTTCAGAGATACCTCCATAATATGACAACACTAGTGCTATCTCAATTACAAAGAATCCAGTACATCATTCAAGGACTAAGCACATTGATGTCAGACATCACTTCATTAGATATCATGTGGAGAAAGGTGATGTATCTCTAACATTTGTTCCAACTAACTTGAATTTTGTAAATTTCTTCACTAAACCACTGCCAGAAGATATATTCATAGCCCTGAGGTTAGAACTTGTCATGTTGAATAAGGAAGCACTGGTTTAGGGGGACATCAGGTAAATTATTTGTGTTTGAATGTTTTGAAAAGTTTTTCAAAGCCTTGAAAAGCTTTTCAAAGTTTGAAATTTTTGTCTGCAGTATAACAGTTTTTCAAAACCTTGAAATCCTTTTCAAAGTTTTGAATATAAATATGTATACTATAATATCAATGATGGATCACTAATGCTGGGTGTTATTTTTGTAGATAATTGCCTAACATTTTTTTACCTTTTAAAAAGGATCTTTTCCAAATTAGTATAATACTATTTCCATTCCACACGAGTTCAAATTTTAAACAACTTTTCCTTCCTCAAGTACTTGGAAATATTTAGTTTCCTTCTTTCATTCCAACTCTTCAGTATATATCTTCTATCTTTTCTCACTCTCTTCTAAACCCCAAACCCTATGGATTCACGGGGATCTTCTCAAAGAATCAAGATGGCTGGAAGCTCAAAGAAGAACACAAGGAAGAAAAGAAAATCTAGAGAAGAGAAGTTCAAGCTATCAGTGATAGCTCTAGTTCTAGAACTGTCAGTGCACCAAAGCAGACCACTCCTCCTCCTCCGAAGAAAAGCAACAAAGGACAAGGATGATCAGACTGCTACTTCTAGCAAGAAGAAGTCAGATCAAGTAGCTACTTCTGGGAACAAAAGGGTGTTCTGATTTATAGTCCAAGAAAGGGTAAGAAGGTAAGGTAATCTCAGAAATCAGGAAAGGGGAAGGAGATACAAGGATCAGAAAAAGACAAAGGGAAGGCTATTCATATTTTCACTGATAATACTGAAAACAGATCATCTTCTGGTAAGAAATCTCTTTATGATCATTGGTTTATCAATCATGCTTCTCATAGAATTTGGTTAGATGGATTTTCCTCTGCTCCAACTGCTTAATGTAGTATGATCAACACTAGCATGCTGAATAATATGGATTTGGAGTGTATTAGGAGATTGAAACAAAGTTCAATTTATAAAATCCAAAACCCCTTTGAGATTGCATACCCTAGGCTTACCAGACTCTTTCACCTAAATCTAAAACAAGTGGATGCTTGGGTATAACTGTATCACTTAAGGTAGCTAGTATTGATATGGAATTTGATCATGCTGAATTTGATAGAGTCTTGGGTTGTCCAAATTGGTACAATACAGAAAACTACCCTAGCAAGAGTGATGGTATAAGGATGGCTAAATAAGAGTTATTTTTCCTAATGTAGCCACTACCTCTAAGCAGTTAGCTTCTGTGTTAACTGTTGAAGCCAAAATACAGTTTACTATCCTAATGAGGTGTGTAGTACCAAATGAGAATTATAAAGAATTGTTATATGATTGGGTGTTGTATCTGATGCACTTGGCGATGCATGGATATGAGATTGATCTGCCACGCATTGTAATGGAACACATGTTGTACTACAGTACCAAGAACATGAAACATCCTCTACCCTATGCTTACCTCCTCCCACTTTTCTTTCACCATCTGGACATGCATGTTTAGAAGGAACAGACAATCACTACTGGTTTTGGAGTGATAAATGAGAAGTCTTTTCAAAGGATTGGAACTGTGCAAACCAGTGAGGGAGAGTGGAAATTCTACTCAGAATTGTCTGTTGATGAGTTGAAGGCCAAGAAGTTTTCAAAGAATAAGTCCCTAAATACTCCATTAGCCCTACATTTTACCTCTCACGACCAGTCTCAAGTTCTTCATAACCTGGACTTTATTGAAAATGAAACTGGATGAGCTAAAGCAGGGACAATATAAGGTGAGTACTGATTTCATGCAGATGAAGTACATGATTGAGAGTGTTTTCAAGAGCATCAACTTGGTACATGTGGAAGAAGAGGATACACAAGCTCTAGAAGGGTCAAGGAAGTCAGGATGTACGAAGGACCTATTTGATGAGCATAGTACTAGGGATAAGGCCGTTAGGGATAAGGAGGCTGGAAAATGTTGCTGGGAATAAGGAAACTGGTAATTAAGATAGTATTGAATGAGGGTTACTACTCAGACAAGCTCTATATCAGAATAAACAGAATGGAAAGGTTCCAGCACTTGTCAACTCAGATGACCTGTTTGAGGATGATGTGGTGGCTGATGAGACTGGTGAAGAAGTTTCACAAGAAGAGGATGCACAGGAAGCCGATCAGCAAGAGAACGAGGAAGAGGAAGAAAAAAGTGGTCAAGAAGATGCTGCAGAACCTAAGACAGATGAAGATCCAAAGCCTTGAATCCAGCCTTTCTTTCTTCTTCTCAAACCCTTGAATCCAGCCCATCCTCTCTTCTTTCAATTTTTTTTTTTTTAAGTTTTCAGAACATTTGATCCAACTTTTTCTCACTTTTTTTATGAAAGTAAAAAGGGGGAGAAATTTAGAATATAATCTACGGTTGTGGGGAGATCTAGTTTGGATTTGTGATAAATTGTTAAAATGCTTCGTTTGTTTTGAATTGTTTATTTTATTTTATTTTGATTTAGCTATTATAAATGTTGGTATTGCTATTTGTTTTTTATCTTATATAACTATTTCTGCTATGCTAATAAGGTATATCTTTTCCAGAAATACAATTCCAAGAGAATAGTTGGTTTTTCTTTCATCAAGGGGGAGATTTTAAGTTAAAAGTTGCTTACAAAGCTTTGAAACTGGTTTCAAATCCTTGAAAACTTCACAGCATGAACTAAGGGGGAGTTCTTATTCCTATTCATTCTCTAATCTCCGGCACTTGATCATGCTATATTATATGATAAAAGACAAACTAGTTCTATGTTATTACATGCTTTGATCTTATCATTTGCCTAAGTTGTTTTTCAGGGATTATTAGCTAACTCTGTGTTGCAGGTTCAACTGAAGTTTCCTTCTTTACAGGATAGCAGAATTGGCAATCAAGGCCTACAGATTGGTGCTACTCTTATAGAAAGTTGTATGGACTTACATTAGGCTTGCATATTGAAGATCATATAAAAATCTATTGAGAAAATCATGCAGCTAACCGTTGGGAGAAAGCTATTGAGTGGTCAAGTATCTGCAAGAGGATTTTCAGGGATATCTGTTGAAGCTTCCTATATAGTCTACAATTCAAATTGACATAATAAGACTGATTCAGAGAGATTGAGAAGTAAGGAGCTTTACACAGATATTCATACACTCTAACGGATTGACAATCATCATTGAGGAAGATCAATCATCCACTCAATCCCTTCCAGATTCCTAAAAAAACACTTCAAGATTCACTGCTTCACTGTCTTCACAGTGTTCTTCATCCTAATCTTAATTTGTATACCATCATGTTATATTACTTAGTCATCTGTTAGAATTAATTTTTTCAAAAGGAACAATTTATATTCTTATTGTATCATTTAGCTAGAGTTATTACTAGATAGGTTAGTAAGAACCACATGCTGAAAAAGAGTAAGGCAATTCTCTTGGCCTGAGATCTAGGGCTTAACTTTTTTTAAATAAGAATTTGTTGAGATTCTAGAGGGATTAGATCCCTCGGCCGGAGAGTAGGTCACTTGGGACCGAACTTCGTAACAAATCACTATGTTCATTGTTTTCCTTTACTGTTCTTTACTTTTCTTGAAAGCTGCTTGAAACGGGTTTATGTTCAAAGCTTTGAAAAGCTTTTCAAAACTTTGAAAATACTCAATTTCTTTTAATTAGTCTGTATTGATTTCAAAGCTTTGAAACTGAGTTCTGAGCTTTGAAATATTTCAAGTTCTTCTCATTTTGTTTTAAAACCACACTTTTAGCAAAAGTTGACATACTCGATTCAACCCCCCCCCCCTTCTAGAGTATTTGATCCTGTAACTGCATACCTACATACAATCTTCATAGGATTTTGAGATTTCCTATATTTTAGTAGAGCATGCTAGAAAAGAAAACATGGAGGTTTTTGCAAAACCCAAACTCGTTAGTTTGTCGAGTTTTCAAAAAAAAATATTTTTGGATTTCGAGTTGAAGAAAACGTGCAAGTATCCTATGTTTTCAGAAGTATTTTGGCGGGTAGAGATCTACTAAAACGTGGTCTGGTGTGGAAAATAAAGTATGGGAGAAAAGTGAGAATCTTCAAGGACAAGTGTTTGACGAAGCACATATAGTGTTATAACTGTGTATCCTCCGGGATCAGAATAGATGAAGGTCGATGAACTTATCAGCGTGTAAACAGGAACATGGGATGTTGTTTAGGTGCAACAACTTCTGCGGACAGTGGATGTTGAAGCAGTAACTTCGGTTCCTATAGCCTCTCAAGTTGTTTCGGATCACTTTTATTGGGTGTATTCGAAAGATGGCATTTACTCTGTGAACACTGGTTACAAAGCTCAGAGGGTGCTGACCTACGCCACTCCCTCTACATCAGGTTCATACAAAAATGGTGCTTAATTGAAAAAGCTACGGAGTCTCATAATTCCGAAGAATATTATCACGCCTTGTTGGCGTTTATGTCATTCCTCATTACCGGTTGCAACCAAACTGAGACGAGGCATTAAAATCCTTATAGATTGTAAATTGTGCAAGAATGGAGTGGAAACTTTAGAACATATGTTCCTAGAATGTCACCACTCTCAGGCAATCTGGAATAACATTCTTGGTAAGAATTTCTCCTTTATTCTGGATGGTTGCCCGAGATATTTTATTTCGCATTTTTTCATGACAGCGAGCAAAACAAGATGAGAGTTATTTGTATTGGAAATTTGGGAAATTTGGATGAATAAAATGAAGAAACTTTTAATGCTAAGGTAAGGGAGCCGGACATGGTAGCTAGCTGCAGCCTGGGGTATTTTAATTGGTTTAAGGAAGCTAGGGTGGTACGAAAATCGGAAAATCATGCGCTGGTGAATGCAAAGGGTGACAACATATGGTGTTTACCAAAACAGGGGTTCATCAAGATTAATTGTGATGCAACTTGTAGAGCTTACTACCCAGCCTCCGGACTTGGTTGCGTAGTCAGGGTTGGTATTGGGAAATTCATCGCAGCAAGGCAATGGCGTATTCCTCGACAAAGATCGCCATTAATGGCGGAGTTAGCTGCAGTGAGAGGAGCTTTGGAACTGGCGTCGGAGCAGGGCTACTCTTTGGTGAATATGGAACTCTACAATCTGGTGGCAGTCTCGTTGCTACAGGATGGAGTTTCTGGAAAGATTAAAGAGCTCAATGCAATTTTGGAGTTAAAGTAGGTTCTAGGTGATTGCACAACATGTTCGAATAATTTCAACATGGTCGAGTACCTCCACATTCATAGAGAAGGGAGCACTCCCGCAGATTTAGTAGCTAGAAAAGCGATATATTAGGATGACATAATGTCACGCCCCAGACCCTATGCATGACTAGGAACGTGCCAACTGCCGTATACCCCTCGTGGGCATACCAGGCTGCTCTATATTGATAGTTACATTCGTGTGAAAAGACAGTTACAAATTCCCATTATACTCAACATAGTAGAACATACTCCAAAAACATTAAGCTATCATAATTGTTGGAGGTAATAAGGAGCAGTATGTCTCCAAAATATCCACTGTCATCCTAGACAAAAAAAAAAATAATAATCAACCGACTTATCCCAATAACCATGACCCGAAATCACAAAAATAATGTTTAAACGAAACTAAGAGTTTCTAAAAAGGAAAAATAACAGATTGGACATGTCCACGATTTTCACAGTAGGTGAGCTATAGATTTATTAGGAATAGCGTCTAAAGGAGTGAACTAAGTAGATGTGAAGAGCTCGTCAATCCCATGCCTTCCAATATCGTCTAATTAATCTCATCATCTGTAAAAATGTCAAAAAGGGTGAGTTCAACAACTCAGCAAGCAGCTCATAACGTTACTAGATGGACGAGTAATGAATTCCGAACAGATAAACATAGAGGTTTTTCCATAGCGAAGGGTACAAAAAGGAGACGCATGAAATTCAAATGGTAAAACTGAAGACACAAATCCAGAGTATCACATTTCTCAAATCAAATTAATGTATCACATGTCATCAGTTAACAAATCCAATTCAGAACTCAAACTTTTTATCTCATTTTCTATATCCGTATTAGCCTTGCGGCAAGCATCTGAACCACACCTAAGCCTGGTGGGGAGACATCTAAACCACGAATAAGCCGGTGGCATGGCGTCTAAAGAAAGCGCTTTCTATGTTGACGTATGACCCCCGTCAACTGGGTATCTAAATGTTGACGTATAACCCCCATCAACGAGGAATCTAAATCATATTTATACATAATTATATAAAAATATAATATTCTAATTTATGATTCTGTAGTGCTTCTAATTTTAGAGACAAGGATAGCAATACTTCCATCCGCAAGATGCTTGATCAAGTCTAAGCATAACAACTTATCACCACTATATATACAACTATTCTATTAACATCCGGAGACTTAGTAATTCTGAGTCTTTTACCCATAGGACAAGCTTAATAAAATTCCAGCAAGGTTATGAGCCACTTACCTGTCCCCAACACAACCAACAACTCTCAAACTTGGAACTGCTAGGGAAAACCTCGTCGAGATCCACATGTCCCCTTGTTTTTGTAAGGGAACATTCAAATCAAAACAGCCCGCTTAAGATGCCACCCTTCTCGGTTCCTTCTTCTTTGTTCTACCTTCTCTTCCCCCTTCCAGCGTCTAATCCAACTTAGGGTAAAAGATGGGCTCTAGTTTAATGATAAGACCCTAGGTTGATCCTACATTCTAACAAAAGCCCCCCAAAATTTACCTTCCTACCAAAGAGGTCAATTTCTTCTAATCTAGTAAAAGTAACTTCTGTTAATTATGTAAGTACCCAATAGTTCTATAATTATATCAATAAGTCCTCTTATCTAGAAGAAATCCACTGTTCGAATATATATACATGTAAAACACATAAAGGAGGAGGATAATAATAATAATAATAATAATAATAATAATAATAATAATAATAATAATAATAATAATAATAATAATAATACATTTTACCCCCCTTAAAAGAAGCTTAGTCCTCTAAACTTGCGTACCTTAACCTTCGAAAAGGCCAGGTAGTTTTCCCTCATTTCCTCCTCGAGCTCCCAAGTTGCTTCCCTCTTAGTGTGATTGCTCCACTGCACCTTGACATAATTGATGGTTCGACGCCTCAACTCTTACACCTTGCTATCCACAATACCGACCGGTTTCTCCACATAGGTCAAGTCCTCTTTTACCCTCAACGGTTCGTATATCACAATGTGAGAAGGATCGTGCACGTATTTCCTTAGCATAGAGACGTGGAATACATTATGAACGTTCGGCAAAGCGGGGGGGGGGGGGGGGGGATCGATTGGCAACATCACCAATTCTCTCAAGAACTTCAAATGGCCCCACATATCTAGGACTCAAATTCCCTCGTACACCAAAGCGCATTACCCCTTTGGTTGGGGAAACCTTTAAGAACACGTGATCTACGACATTAAACTCGAGCTTCCGTCTCCCTCTATCTGTATAACATTTTTTTCTACTCTGAGATCTATGCAACCTTTCTCTTATTAGCTGAATCTTATCCACCGTTTGCTGCACAATCTCTGGGCTCAGTAATTTCCTCTCTCCAACATCGTCCCAACAAATCGGCGATCTACACTTCCTCCCATAGAGAGCCTCATAAGGTGCCATCTGAATACTCGCTTGGTAGATGTTATTAAAGGCGAACTCCACCAAGGGCAAATGTTCATCCCAAGATCCCTTCAAATCGATGGCGCATGCCCTCAACATATCCTCAAGAATTTTTATGGTTCGTTCTGACTGGCCATCTGTTTGGGGATGGAAAGGGGTACTAAAATTCAGCTTTGTTCCCAACTCTTTGTGTAAGCTCTTCCAAAAGTGGGACGCAAACCTCGTATCTCTATCAGAAACAATTGAAACTGGAATTCCATGAAGCCTAACGATCTCCTTAAGGTATAACTTAGCCAACTTCTCAAAGGAAAATCCAACTTTGATTGGCAAGAAATGGGCAGATTTAGTTAACCTATCCACTATTAACCATACCACCTCATTACCACAGGTAATTCTAGGTAGGCCTGTCACAAAATTCATACCGATATGCTCCCACTTCCATTCAGAAAAAAGGAAGAGGTTGTAATTTTCCCGCTGGCCTCTGATGTTCAATCTTTATCTGTTGGAAAATTAAACATTGTGCCACAAAATGAGCTATCTCCCTCTTCATATTGCTCCACCAAAAATTATTTCTCAAATCCCTATACATTTTTGTTGCTCCTGGATGAACTGTATAACCTGTATCATGTGCTTCTCTCATAATATCTCGCCTTAAGTCCATGTCATTAGGTACACATATCCTGCTGCCATGCCTCAAAGAACCATCCTCGTGAACACAAAATTCTGATTGTGTTCCTGCCTCAAGGTCACCACGAACCCTTTGCAACTGGGGATCAGAAGATTGAGCAGCTTTTATTCTCTCTGCCAACGTAGGTTGAACTCTAAGGTTTCCTGGAAACGCCCCTGTACCATACGGTTGAAGCCTAATTTCGAGTCTCCTCAAGTCTTCTAATATTTTCATCTGAGTTGGAATCAAATTCGCCAAGTTACCCGAAGACTTTCTACTAAGAGCGTTAGCCACAACGTTAGCTTTACCTGGATCTTAGCTGATAGACAAGTCATAATCTTTTAGTAACTCTAACAATCTCCTTGAGCACTTCCAACGGAACGCTGAGTCTGCTGTCTCTTTGGAGGTCCGCTACCCTGATGAGTCGGTTGAGATCTGAGCCTCTTCCTCTGTTCAAAATCTCCCAACAGCTTGGTATCCTCTAGCCCTTTCTCTACAACCAATGCCTTATGCAACACATCACTAAACCTATTCAGCTCAAATGGCAACACCCCCTGCCTGATATCAGCTCTAAGGCCATCCTCGAATCTCTTTGCCCGATCTTCATTATTAGTTGTCAACGAAAGAGCGAACTTAGCCAACCTTTTGAACTCTTTCTGATAATCAGCAACACTCAAATTTCCTTCCGTAAGCTTCAAAAATTCCCTCTCTTTCTGGCGGTGGACCTCTTGGGCACATATTGCCTGAGAAAAGCTTCCTTAAACATATCCCAAGTATAGGTATGAGCATCGTTATCAACATGCATCCCCCTCTCCATAAGCCACCACTCATTAGCATCACCTTGCAACAAATAGGCCGAGAACTCTACCTTGTCTTCTTCAGGGCACTTACAAACTTTCAATGCCTTCTCTATCTCTTGTATCCATTTCAGAGCCACAAAGGGGTCTGTAGTCCCCTCAAAAGGACCAGGAGCTAGCTTTATGAAATCAGTCATCCAATGGATTTGATTTCCTTGGATGACTTGTGCCAAGGTCGTGACTAACAACGATAGAGCTTGTTGATCCGCCACAGGTGGCACAGTAGTCTGAGCATTGGTGGAATTAGAGTTGTCTTAATTAACTTGTTCATTCCTATCCTCTGTATTCACTCCATTACCTCTGCTACTTCGCGTCTGCATCATGTTCCTATCACAAATAGCGACAATCAGTATTCACTAAAGTTCCACATATAAGTGTGTCATGAAAGGAAGTAATCACAATAATACGATAATGTAATACTCTTGACTTGTCCACCTCCCCTCCAACACAATGGATACCGAAGAAATTACCAACTAACGCAAAATCGGGCTCTGATACCACTTAGTTGTCACGCCCCAGACCCTATGCATGACTAGGAACGTGCCAACCGCCGTATACCCCTCGTGGGCATACCAGGCTGCTCTATATTGATAGTTACATTCGTGTGAAAAGACAGTTACAAATTCCCAGTATACTCAACATAGTAGAACATACTCCAAAAACATTAAGCTATCATAATTGTTGGAGGTAATAAGGAGCAGAATGTCTCCAAAATATCCACTGTCATCCTAGACAAAAAAATAAAAAATAATCAACCGACTTATCCCAATAACCATGACCCGAAGTCACAAAAATAATGTTTAAACGAAACTAAGAGTTTCTAAGAGGAAAAATAACAGATTGGACATGTCCACGATTTTCACACTAGATGAACTAAAGATTTATTAGGAATAGCGTCTAAAGGAGTGAACTAAGTAGATGTGAAGAGCTCGTAAATCCCATGCCTTCCAATATCGTCTAATTAATCTCATCATCTATAAAAATGTCAAAAAGGGTGAGTTCAACAACTCAGCAAGCAGCTCATAACGTTACTAGATGGACGAGTAATGAATTCCGAACAAATAAACATAGAGGTTTTTCCATAGCGAAGGGTACAAAAAGGAGACGCATGAAATTCAAATGGTAAAACTGAAGACAAAAATCCAGAGTATCACATTTCTCAAATCAAATTAATGTATTACATGTCATCAGTTAACAAATCCAATTCACAACTCAAACTTTTTATCTCATTTTCTATATCCGTATTAGCCTTGCGGCAAGCATCTGAACCACACCTAAGCCTGGTGGGGAGGCATCTAAACCACGAATAAGCCGGTGTCAAGGCGTCTAAAGAAAACGCTTTCTATGTTGACGTATGACCCCCGTCAACTGGGTATCTAAATGTTGACGTATAACCCCCATCAACGAGGAATCTAAATCATATTTATACATAATTATATAAAAATATAATATTCTAATTTATGATTCTGTAGTGCTTCTAATTTTAGAGACAAGAATAGCAGTACTTCCATCCGCAAGATGCTTGATCAAGTCTAAGCATTACAACTTATCACCACTATATATACAACTATTCTATTAACATCCGGAGACTTAGTAATTCTAAGTCTTTTACCCATAGGACAAGCTTAATAAAATCCAGCAAGGTTATGAGCCACTTACCTGTCCCCAACACAACCAACAACTCTCAAACTTGGAACTGCTAGGGAAAACCTCGTCGAGATCCTCACGTCCCCTTGTTTTCGTAAGGGAACATTCAAATCAAAACAACCCGCTTAAGATGCCACCCTTCTCGGTTCCTTCTTCTTCGTTCTACCTTCTCTTCCCCCTTCCTGCGTCTAATCCAACTTACGGTAAAAGATGGGCTCTAGTTTAATGATAAGACCCTAGGTTGATCCTACATTCTAACAAAAGCCCCCCAAAATTTACCTTCCTACCAAAGAGGTCAATTTCTTCTAATCTAGTAAAAGTAACTTCTGTTAATTATGTAAGTACTCAATAGTTCTATAATTATATCAATAAGTCCTATTATCTAGAAGAAATCCACTGTTCGAATATATATACATGTAAAACACATAAAGGAGGAGGATAATAATAATAACAATAATAATAATAATAATAATAATAATAATAATAATAATAATAATAATAATAATAATAATAATAATAATAATAATAATAATAATAATAATACATATTATTACACATAACCTTTTATTCACAAACACGAATTGGGGCGCAGTATGTACAGAACTCTGATTAGCCGGGGTTGACTACCCATAAATAGTATAATCTTTTTCTCTCAAAATAAATAAATAAAACAAGATTAGTAAATAATAAATAAAACGTGGTATGGATGTGGCCCCTAAAACTAAGATATTCCCAAACCAATGAGAATATATATGAATCCTAAAACACCAAGCTCATCTCCATGTGCTTCCGTCTTTAGTCCATGCGTCCTAGCTTGTGGGTCTTCTCTATCTTGTGATCTCTTTGGTCTTTGATCTTCTTCTCCCTGCCATTACTATATTCTATAGTATCTAATTCTGGCTAGCATCTATAAATTAAATAGATGAACCTCGCAGGCAAGGGAGAAGACGACACGCATGTCGGATATTTATATTAATTATAACAAAACCAAAACCAAAACCAAACCAAAACTGAACCACAAAATTTAAACATCCACACAACTAGGGCCACATCCAAACACCATGCGATAAACCACATAAAATAGTTAAGATACAATTTTATCGTGTTGGGTCAATTTTTAATTAAATTTGGATAATAGGGTAACAAGGGTCAAAATAGTCGAACCAGTCAAACAAGCCGAATTTTTTCTTGACCGGTCGGCCCAGTCGGACAGGTCCGGCACACAGGGGGGGCACCCTGGCTGATATCCCCTTTGGGGTAAAAAAAATCCCTTCCTTGTTTGGCCGACCTCAATGTGGGACAGAAAACCCTTTTCTTCCAAAAATTTTCCCTAACCCTAGTTTTACATCACCATTCAGTTAGTATATCATATGTACATGAAATTCACTAATTTTCACATCATATGTAAAATTAACTAATTTCCTCATGAATCATATTCACGGCGTATCTTAATACGCATATCAATTTGACGCGAAAATTAATAGTATGGTGTAAACTAGTAAAGCACACAACCACATAAATCACATTATGCGCTATCGACCTGTGGCTTTGATACCACTGTAGGTTCTAATGCAGGTTACGCAGCAGAAATACAAAAAACATTTGCTCAAAACCCTCCATGAATCACAGGTGAAGCTTTCATAACGTGATAAAGGAAGTAAGGTTACCTTGTTGATCGCAACGTAGAATTGATATCCACGTCTCTATAGGTATCCACATCGTAGGATGAGCAGCTGGATCTTCCTTTACTATTTGTGCGAGAAGTGTAGGTAAGGAAGCAATTAGAAGCTTGATCAAATCAAGCAACGCAACAATGGAGGAACGAGAGGGGAGCCACACTTGTGTAGTCAGCCAAGCGGGGAGGGGGGTGGTTGGCCTCCTTTTGGGTTTTCTATCTTGCTATAATTATTTCATATATGACATAATAGGCTTAGACTATCCTTTTACAATCAATAACTCCTTATTGATTACAAACTTTTCCCAATACTAATTGTCAAGCCCGTAAATCGGATGATTTTTGTAAAATAAATTAAGGAACTTATCAAGAAAGAGGCAACAAAGCAACTCAAACTTTTATTACACAAATTATAATATGTTACAAACAATACGAGTCGAGACTCGTCTCAAAAGCTACAGACAAGCTAGCACTCCAAACAGCTAAGGCAACTCAGGGACTGAACCGTTATCACCACTATAACTTGTACCTACAAAATGATAGGGGTGAGCTTATTGCAAGCTCAGTAGAGAACATTAAGGAAACAGTCCAAGCACGTATTTTTTCACGGTACATATCACATCACCATCATGCTATCACAGTTCAGTATATCATGTATATGACAAGACTTGCATATGCAATTCTTTCATTTTTTTATTATCTTCATGGAACCTGAGGTGCTCACATACGCACTCGCAGCTAAAAGTGAATCCCCTACCTCCGCATACGCACTCTCAACTGGGAGCGGAGTACCCACCTACCATCAAGCTGGCAGTGCTTTCTACATCAGACCTTAGGTGCGTTCCGGGTCTTTCACCCAAGGGATGTGCAATCCCATCTTGCTATCAGTATCAATTTATATTTTCATCCATTTATATTTCCGCTTTCAGTATCAACTTCACATGCATATCGTGCATGAACAGTATTATCGACAATATTATCATGGTAATAGCATATCAACAATCAACCCAGTTGATTGCAAGTATCCAGCTGTGCACAAGAGATTCCGGCGGGGAGACCTCCGTGTGCACCGTGTGTAGTGGATCAAGGAACGCACAGGAAGAATAGGGGTGTGTGTAGGGAGAGAGTAAGTCAGTGCAATGTCTGAGAGAGAGACAGAGGTTTGGCAGAGCTTCCGCGTATGGCAGTGTGTTCTCCTTTGTATGGAAAGGTTGACGATATATATATACTGGAGAACGTGACCGTTGTAGTGTGGTTAATGCGCCCATTAATGGCGGCTTAATTAGCTTAACCATAACGGCACGTTCGTCCGAGTATATAGGAACCGTTAGAGCACGTGGTGCGCGAATACCGGAACCGTTACGAGGTTGACCGGGTTTGACCGGATTGACCGGGTTTATGGAGCTCGTGCCATAAATCTCTCAAAACAGTTACTAAAGGTCGCGCGCGGGCTTGGCTCGCACGCGACAGGGCTTACTCTAGCCTCCAAACCACAAGTCCCTACAAGTCCCGTGCAGTGGTATGCGAGGGCTCTGTCTCGCAGCCCCCACATGGATCAGCTCGGCTGGTGATCCTGTGTGTGTGGAGCACAATATGGTGTGCTGGATGGCCGCCACGTGGCCGTGATCTGTCATGTCAGAAAGCAGTATCTACATTAGCCCCCTTTCTGCGCGTGAAGATTCATAGCCGTATAGTCTTCCATGCGCGGAAACCAACATACGCGTCGCCGCCACGCACCAATTCAAATACGGGTAAGTTCAGCCCCCGTGCGTGTCATTATGACCTAAAACCCCTAGAGTCGTGCCGTCTGACCTTTAGGGTTTTAGGCGTGACGTCAGCTTGTCCTGTGATTGCGCGATTCGACGGTGACGGTTGCGATTCGACTATCGAAAGGACGCAACCCTTCATTGTTTTGGATAAATACCTTGTATCCCTCATTATTGCAAAGCATTACTTTTTCCTCTTAAAGTGAATGGTACCCGGAGATCTTCGAGAGCAGATCCAGATAATCAATCACTAGTTCAGAACTGCAATCCGTGTTCTTCAATTGTGCGTATCCAAGCAAGCTTCAAGAAAACAAGGTTGGCCTCGTTTACTTTTGATTTAAGATACCAGTGTTTGCTTTGAACTGCGTTGAATCTGTAAACCCGTGGGATTTGTGAAGAGGTTTTGGTCTTTGGACCCGCTTCGTTGTAATCTTTCAACAATATTGGATCTTGCAATTCCCCAATTTCTGAAATCGATAACCGGAACTGTTCATTTTCCTTCGCATAGATCTTGAATTCCCAAAATTCAAACTGAAGTGTGGTATTTCTCCCCCCTTTTTCTTGCTCTTTCGCAGGAATGGCCAAGACAAGAGTAACCAGACCCGTCAAGGAAGATGAAGAGATACCCGACCTTCCGCAGGCCTTGTGGCGAAAAGCCCCCTTCTTAGGCGGCAAAGATTTCTACCATGCGAGGATAAAGGCGAAGAGAATGCCTGATCCTGTTCCTGTTGAGCGATTGCTGACGTTGACTCGCCCAGTTAACTCAGCCCTGCTCGAGTGGGTTGGTTCCGAGGATGTAGTCCGATTGGGGATCGAGAACGGGCACTTCCCGTATACTGCGATTTCTACTCAAGCGTTCGTCCAGAAATTGGACTATATGGATGAGTGGATTGACCACGTGTTGGAACATTACGCCGAGACTCTTGACGAAGCCGGCGTGTATTTTGCTATCCGTGCTATGAAGGGTGCTGCCGTGAAGCTGGATCAATCCATGCTTCTAGACCTTCTGTCCCGTTACTCGCCTGCGACTCACACGTTCCATTTTGCTGAGTTCGAGGCTGCCCCCACGCTCGAGGACGTACAAATGCTGTACGAGCTTTCCCCCATGGGTGAAGTGGACCCTCTGAGTCCCTTGAGGACATCTGCGGAAATTGCCTTGTATACGCAGATGGAGGAATGCCTAGCTGAGGTGAAGAAAATCTCCACTCGGTGGACCACTACAAAGCCTCTTCCGAACTGGCAGCTGGTTGATACGTCTGCGAAGAATACCTGGAACAAATGGTTGCAGTACTTCTTCCGAGACTATGCGAACAGCAGCATCACTAAGAAACTTCGGAGTGAGGACCCAGAAGCCGAAAATTTCGTAGAGGGCAAGGGTTATCACCTGACCCTCTGTGCTTTTCTCTGTGCTTGGCTGTCGAGGTACCTGATCGATGGTCACCCCCACGATGGAGTTTTCTACCATGTGTTGCCACTTGCCGTGAGGCTCGCCCTTGGCCAAAGAGTCGCACTCGGACCCTTGGTTTTGGGCACGCTGTATTATAGGCTCGATCAGCTGGTTTTGGCTATGAGGGAGTCGCGTGGCCGCCTTGATGTCCTGACCTTTGTCAATATTTCCTTCTTGACAATGTGGGTTTTCGAGCGCTGGCCGTCTTATGCCCCAACTGCTCTCCAACTTGATAAGTGGTGTTCCCCAGGCGAGACAGAAGCGCGCAACAGCGGAAGAGCTGCGAGATGGTTTGGAACAGGCAACACCAAGTGCGTCTGGAGTTTGATATGCGACAAACGGAAGGAGTTTACTGCCAGGCCCTATGCCGTGCGCATTGAGAACGTGAGATGGTTTCCAAGGCTATACCCCTCCAAAGGTATGGTCTTCTCAGAAGAACTTCTCTTTGAGAAGGGACCGCATTTCCACGAGCGCTATCGCGATTTCTTTTGCTGGGGCCTGCGAGGTTCCCTTCCTGCCCTTGCGGAGCATATTCGTGAGCTCGCGCCAAGGTATGAAAAGCTTACAGTGGATGTTGACCCTACTCAAGTCTCTCCTCAGTTTGGTTTTGACGCTGTGGCCCCATCAATCTGGCCTCAGTCCATTGTCAGAGGATGCTACAAGCGCTTGCTCATAAAGGAGTGCAAGACAGTTTTCATGAACAACCTTCCTTTCGAGCAGCCTGCGGGTACCCGCGAGGGTGGTTGTTCCCAGAACTGGCTCGCATACTGGGCTGCCCTGCAAACGAGGATTGAGACGGAGTCGGCGGCGCAGCCAGGCAGGGCCCCCTTGCTCAAAAGAAACTCTTTTCCGTTTCGCCCGAGTCTGAGTATGGTTGCTACTCACTGTGGGACCGTGAGAACCATTTGTGCCCTGATTTCATTCTGAAGGAGCAGGTCGCCGCAATCAAGAAGGGCGACACGCAAGTCGTCAGATACAGCAAGGCTTTTGCTGACGTAAGTACTCTTCTTCGCATGTGTTAAGTTTTCTCGATTTCCTTGTGCTGACACTTTTATTCTGTACTGTTGTAGTGTCATGTGCGGAGATTCGCAGCTGGTGATCGCTCCAAGTCGCTGGTCAACACCATTGTTGCCACCAGAAGACAACAGCAGCCGTTCCGGCTTTCATGGAGGATGGACGCTGAGGTTGAAACAAAGGTTCGCGCAGCCATGAATGTTTTTGCTGACTCGCTGATAGACAATCCTCCGGCTCCGTCTCCTCCCGGGGATGACCCGTCTCCCCCAGCGACTGCGGCGCCAAGAGCGAAGAGACCTAGGCAAAAGGGAATTACCATTTCTTCCCCTAGAAGCGCTCCAGCTTCTCCTTCAGTGAGGTCTCTCTCTATCAAGGACAAAGGCAAAGGTCGCATGCCCAGCAAAGTGCGGAAAGAGCTCGCAGTTGAGTCTTTCGTTCCCTTCGATCAAGAGGGAGAGGAAGAGAGGCAGGAGCCCCAAGCAAGTGATGAAGAAGAAGAAGCAACAGTTGTGATGCATGAGGAAGAACCAGGAGGTACCTCCGTTGCACCTCATTTCCCGTCATCATAACTTCTTTGCACTTCTTTTCTTTAAACCATTCATGTATTCGCAGATGACGATGATGAGACCGCTGGCAGCCTCGCGGCCAAGAGGCAAAAGAGGGATGTCCATTCTGGCATCCCAGATGATCCCATAAGCGAGGACATTATGGCTGAGTCCCGGAAGACAGCCGCGGAGGCTGCTGAGAGAAGAAGGCGTCGGGAGGAAGAGGAACTTGAGCGTGCGAAGCAGCGGAGCCTCAAAGAGCGGCATGTTGACGACTTAGCGCGTCCAACTGTCGAGGAGGACGAGCTTCCCGAAGAGGTGGCTCCTCATGCGGAGGAGGAAGATGAGGTTCTCGGAGAGGATGCAGCAGCCTTAGAGCAAATCCAAGCGGATTTCGAGGAAATCGCAGGCGGCGATAAAGGTGAGATCTTCAATCTCGCAGTAACTTATAGAGATGTTATTGTGGGTGCGTTAAAGCATGGCGTGTCAAAGGCTGACATTCGTCGTTGGTTAGTAGACAAGTGCGGAGAACCTTCAGGTAATTATTTGAGTGATACGCATGTACTAGGCTTTAGCAACTTGAGGCAAAGTCATGACTGGTTTATTCGCATCCCAGGTCACGCTCCTCTTACAGACTTGCTTAGTGAGGATACACTGATAGGGCATGGTTCTACGTCCTTAGTGTATGACGAAGATATCTCAATCCCACCTTCGCGTGGAGGTGCTTATTCTTAGCTTTTAGTAAAGATAGCAGAATAACTTATAGCGCAAGTTACCTCATATCATCGCATCTAATGTCGCAGGTCGTGCTGAGGAACCTGAGCTGGAGCAGAGAAGTCAGCCTTCTGCGCCCTATGTTCCAATTCCGAGCTCCCATACCGAGAAGCCCGTCGCAGCTGCTGACCACGCGGGTGTGCCTCGTGAGGACATCATCGAGCTTTCCGACGATGCTGGAGCCGACACTGTATTGATGGATGAAGATGTCCCTGCTAGTGCTGACGAGGTAAGGACAACTGCTGCTAATGCTTCCGCATCCGAGAGCGTCCTTCGACAAGCGACTACGGCTGTCTCTTCTCCTCCGACAATGACTGAGTCAGAGGCACCCATTCCTGCGTGGAGCTTTTGGGGCTCGCAGGTTGGGAATGTAGTCGCAGCTGGCGCGGCCTACATTCTTCCTCCCGACTACGAGATATTAGAGCTCGCAGCTGATAGGAGAGCTATGGAGCGAGGGCAGTCTTCAACCGCCCCTGCAGCACGCATTCCTTCTCTTCATGAGATTTTGGAAGGAACTGGTAAGTAGAGCTCTATTGTTCGCGCGTCACATTATTCGCTTGCGAATTTTGACATCATAACCTATCTTTGACGTCTCTTCAGGTTTGAAGCAAACCGACGTAGACTGGGTGATTCGAATGCGTCTCAGATACCCTCGCTCGTTTGTGAGATCTCTGGAGATCGGGCCCTTTGACAGGAGGTTGTTTCTTACCGAAGCCATTTGGATTTTGGAGCAGCTATCTGCGGCTACGCCTGCGACCATTTCGGTCCAGAGTGCTGAACTGCTATGTGGCATGTGCCAAAACCTCGTGACCAAAGTCCAAGGCAGAATGGGCTTTAAATTTCTTAAGGACAGAGTCACGCTGATTCGCGCAGCCGTAACTTTGAAACTCGGTCACCAGAATCTCGCAGTCGAAATGCAGAAGGTGGAGCAGCAGAAGCAAAAGGTTGATGAAGCTCTGAAGCTGTATCATGAGATGAATGCCAGGTGCGAGCAACTGAAGCAGGAAGTGGCACAGGTGGAGAAGCTGAGCGAGCAGTTCGCGCCCCAAGACACTTTAATCAAGAACTTGCTTTGATTCTTCGAATATTGCAAAAATAGTTCGAAAAATAGCTGAAACATTAATGTAATATCTTGATCATTAATGTAATGTTGCTAGGGTTTCTCCCCCTTCTTTTTTTTCAACAAGAACAATGAACTTCCCGTTTTGCCCCTTTTTTTTTTCGGGATTTGATTGGACATTTCTGTGCATATCCAATTATGACATCAGCAATTGATTCTTTGCTTGATTTTCGCGCTAATTTCTCGGCAGATAAGCACGCTTCCGTTGGGAAGTCCATCCGAATCATGACTATTCGTCATTTATTAGGATACGCAACTGAATCGTCGTAGCCTTTAGTAGGGTAATTGATTGTTACCGCTTTTCAAGGCGTAAGTGATTTGAACTTACCCTCTTTTTGAATTTTGCTGACTCATCTTAGGCAACCGAAGAGTCTGTACAGGGTCTATATAAACCCTGTCTTTGCTATTTGGGTTCTTCATCCCAAACATGTGCTTTGCCGTGAGTCCTTACGACTGCTGGCTTCAACGCTTGTTTTTCGTTGATTCATGGCGACTTCAAGCTTTGAATCCTGAGTTTGCGCTTTGTGCTATAGAAATAGTTTCCAAGATCCACTTTATGAGGCTTATTGCTCTTTATAACCATCATAAAGAAGATGCAGATAATATCTCATGCGTGTTCGAAGAAATTTCTTCGTGTATTATGTGTGCAGGTCATGTTTCCGGCCGCCTCGTGGCGAGGTGCAGCGCCGAAGTGACCGTGCTACCGTCTCGTAATGAACGGCGGAATTCTCCTCCAGCATCCCTGGAGGAGGATTTCTTGCCTCTTCGTTCTTGAACTCTGGGGGCTTGTCAATGCCCTTGTCTATCATGACAAGGAATCCATCACCAGAGGAATGACTGCTTCCCCTGTTTCGCAGGGTAGCATATGTCGGAACAGGAAGCTCCTCCGGCGCCTATCTTGATCAGACAGAGGCTTTTGTCATTCCTTGGGGTCTTGGGCGTATCGCATCCCTGACCTCGCTGCTAGGGATGTAGCAAATGACAAGTTGATCTCTTCGCGGCAGCATCCCTTTTGCTATAGATCTTTGGCCGCAGATCTGCGTGTTGAACTGCCGGTGTTAGGACCGGTGGGTTCCTCCTTTCCTTAGTCGGGAGTTCCCTAGTGTCTCTGCTGGCTTACCAGCCACTTTTCGAATGCATTGTAAGCCATGTTGGCTGCGTAGTTAGATTCGAGCTTTTCGTTTGTAAGCTGCTATCTAGACAGATAAATTGTAAGTCATTTGACTCGTAATGATAAATAGTTTTCTGTATTATCTGCTGTCTCTTTACAACAAATACAATTTCGCATGCGTTTCGGCACATTTCGCCTTGCATAATGCTATGTAATTGTTTCGTGTCCGCGATATATTGATTCGCGGGTGTTTTGTTAGATCGTTCGAGATCGTATCTTCGCAGCTGTGCCATCTCGGCGGATGGGCTTGTAGTTGGCCGTTGCAAACCATTCAAGATCATGTTCACAACATTGCTATCGTAACAGATAGTCTTTAGCAGATCAATTAAGATTATTAAGTGGTGCGAACTGCTATCACAAAAGATAGGCTTTATTAGCTAACTGCTTGAGATCGTTTCTCGCATAAATTGCTATCGCAACAGATAGACTTTTAGAAGATCCAGTAAGATCATCTTGCGCATGCGTTGCCATCGTAACAGAGGCTTTGGTGATCAACTAAAATCACTTTGCATATAAGTTGCTATCGTAACAGATAGGCTTGAGAAGATCAGGTAAAATCGTTTTGTGTATAAGTCACTATCATAACAGATAGGCTTGAGATCGCACCTGCGTAGACCGCTATCTTAAGAGATAGGCTTAGATGATCAATCGTGATCGCATTTGCGTTTGGCTGCCATCGTAAGAGATAGGCTTTACAAGATCAATCAAGATCACATATGAATTGGCTACTACCGTGAGAGATAGGCTTTAGATGATCAATTAAGACCGCATTCGAATTAGCTGCTACCGTGAGAGATAGGCTTTAGATGATCAGTTAAGATCGCATTTGCGTTTGGCTGCTATTGTAAGGGATAGGATTTACATGATCACTTAAGATCGCACTTGCATTTGGCTGCTATCGTAAGAGATAGGCTTTAGATGCTCAATTAAGATCGCATTTGTGTTGGCTGCTATCGTAAGAGATAGGCTTTACATGATCAATTAAGATCGCATTTGTGTTGGCTGCTATCGTGAGAGATAGGCCTGGATGATCACTTAAGATCGCATTTGCGTTTGGCTGCCATCGTAAGAGATAGGCTTGGATGATCACTTAAGATCGCATTTGCATTAGCTGCTATCGTTATAGATAGGCTTAGATGATCACTTAAGATCGCATTTGCATGGGCTGCTATCGTTAGAGATAGGCTTAGATGATAACTTAAGATCGTATTTGAATTGGCTGCTATCGTTAGAGATAGGCTTAGATGATCACTTAAGATCGCATTTGGATTAGCTGCTATCGTTAGAGATAGGCTTAGATGATCACTTAAGATCGCATTTGCATGGGCTGCTATCATTAGAGATAGGCTTAGATGATCACTTAAGATCGTATTTGCATTGGCTGCTATCGTTAGAGATAGGCTTAGATGATCACTTAAGATCGTATTGCATTGGTTGCTATCGTTAGAGATAGGCTTAGATGATCACTTAAGATCGCATTTGCATGGGCTGCTATCGTTAGAGATAGGCTTAGATGATCACTTACGATCGTATTTGCATTGGCTGCTATCGTTAGAGATAGGCTTAGATGATCACTTAAGATCGTATTGCATTGGTTGCTATCGTTAGAGATAGGCTTAGATGATCACTTAAGATCGTATTGCATTGGTTGCTATCGTTAGAGATAGGCTTAGATGATCACTTAAGATCGCATTGCATTGGTTGCTATCGTTAGAGATAGGCTTAGATGATCACTTAAGATCGTATTGCATTGGTTGCTATCGTTAGAGATAGGCTTAGATGATCGCTTAAGATCGCATTGTATTGGTTGCTATCGTTAGAGATAGGCTCATATGATCAATTAAGATCGCAGTTTGTATAAATTGCTATTGCAGCGCATAAACCATTGTCAACAGTGATAACAAATTAAATAGAGTGACATAAAAAGCTAGAAATATGAACTTCTCATTTGGGAGAATTCTTTTATTATAATGCTCTCATATGGGAGAGATGGGATTACAATCCTCTCATATGGGAGAGGAGGTTGCGTAAATCATAGCCACATGAGACATTAAACACGTTATCATAAAACGTATGAAATGAGAGAAGTCAGGGATAGTACTTCTTGATCCAGCGCATATTGATTGAACTGGGAGTTGAGGTTGTACCGTGCAACCTTCGTATGCTGCAGTAGCCACTATTGAAGACTTCTGTGACTTCGAAGGGTCCTTCCCAGTTAGCTGCGAATTTTGGGTGAGTTGCTTCTCGCATGCAGTGGTCAGATGCGCGCAAGACCAGGTCTCCGACTGCGAAATCCCTTCGCTGGACTGTCTTGTTGTAAGCGCGAGCGATTCTTTCCTGGTACCGCTTGTTAGTCCTTTTGGCTTGTTCTCGCTTTTCTTCCAGCAAGATTAAGTCATGATCGCGTTGATTTTCATAGAGTGCATGGAAGGCCAGCCTTGCCGAGTTGACTCTAACCTCCGCAGGTACCACAGCTTCGGCCCCATAACACAGTAGAAATGGCGAGGCCCCTGTGGGTGTCCTTGGAGAAGTTCTGTAGGCCCACAGAGCTATGCTTAGAGAATCGGCCCACTTCTTGTGGTCGTCTGCGACCATTTTGCTCAATATTCTCAACAGCGTCTTGTTAGTCGCTTCGGCTTGTCCGTTTCCCTTTGGGTAGTAGGGGGTAGAACATATCTGCCTGATGTTGTACTCCGCTAATTTCGCAGCTACCTGGCGATTAACAAAAGGAGTACCGTTATCTGAAAGAATGGTGTTTGGGATTCCGAACCTGCATATGATGCTTTCCTGAATGAAATTGACCACAGCCAGCGCATTTGCCGTCTTTAGTGGTATTGCTTCCACCCACTTAGTGAACAGCTCGGTTGCGGTGAGAATGAAATGGTTCCCATGCGATGTCGGTCGGATGGGACCGATGAAGTCCAGAGCCCATGTGTGAAATGGCCATGGCGTCCCTAATGCATGTAAGTCCACGGCGGGAGCGTGCACCAGGTTCCCTTTGAATTGGCATTCTTGGCAGCGTCGCACTTTTGTGCGGCAATCGACCTCCATTGTGGGCCAGAAGTATCCGATTGAGAGGAGCTGTCTGCATAATTTTGCACCTCCTTGATGCTCAACCTGATGAGAAAGGTCCATGACTTCTTGTGCTTCTCTACCGTCTAGACATCGCAGCAAGTTGCCCTCGTGACCTCTTCGCCAAAGCAGGTTTTCCTGTACCACGTATCGAGACGCTTTCCTTCTCAATTTTTCGGCCTCTTTTCTCGATTCGGGCATGGTGCCGTGGGTGAGGAAATCAAACAGCGGCTTCCTCCAGTCCGTGTCGTCATCGGTTAGGGCGACGAGTAGAGAGTCTTTGATTAGCGCGCAACTTTCGCACTTCCCTTGTATCAGGGTCGCGGCTGTTGACATGCCTGGCCAATGAATGCCATATCTCTGAGCCTTTCTGTAGATTGACACCTCGCTTTCTCCGCAAGCGTGTTGGTGAATTTTTTCTAACAGCTGCTGTCCCTCTTGCTCGAAGACGCACCGCATGAGTATTCCTCCAGGACCTTTGTAGTAAAGGGTGTTGTCGTGGATGCAGTATCCTTTTGTAAGTGCCCAGCTCTCGCTGCTGGTGCCTTTCGTAATGGCTTGCAGGATTGCTTTCCGCCAGTCTGCATCATCCATGTGTTCGTCATCGCACGCATCTTCTGTTAATGCTGACGATGTTCGCACCTCGATGGAAATCCTTGCAGGGCACTTGTCTATGCTGACCTTAGATCCCAGAGTTGCTAAGGCGTCTGCGTGCCTGTTGTCTGCTCGAGGCTTGTGCTCGTACTTCACATCGCAGAATTGTTGCATCAGTTTCTGTACTAGGGTACGATAAGACAGGAGGTTGATCTCCTTCAAACCATATTCGCCCGAGGCTTGCTTAACAATCAGCTTGGAATCTCCCATGACTGTTAAGTTGCTCACTTCCAAGGCCTTTGCCGCACGGAGCCCCACGATAAGAGCCTCGTACTCCGCTTCGTTGTTTGTGACTGCGAAGTTGAGCTTTGCGGACATCTGTATGACTTCCCCATCTGGTCTTGTCAAGACTATCCCAATGCCTCCGCCTTTCCTGGTTGACGAACCGTCGAAGTGGAGGGTCCAATAGGGCACGTCGATTGCGTAGATTTCAGGGCCTTCGAGCTCTTCTTCGATCACAGGTTCGTGGCTGTTGTCGGGAAACTGTGCCAACAGATCCGCTACCGCCTGCGACTTGATCGCTCTTGGTTTCACGCATGTGATATCGTATTGAGAGATGGTCATGTACCATTTCGCCAGTCTCCCACCCGGAGTAGTGTGAGTTAGCAAATATCTTATGGGGTCGCTCTTGGTGACCACCACTACTTTGTGTGATGCGAAATAGTGTCTCAACTTTTCTATCACAAAGAATAAAGCAAGGCAGTGACGTTCGATGTCTGTGTACCTTGATTCAGCAGGCTGCACAATGCGAGAGATATAGTAGATGGGCCTCTCTTGGCCTTCATACTCCTGGGCCAAGAGTGCTCCTATGGATCTCCTTGTTGATGTGAGATATAGCAGAAGCGGTGATCCCAGCTGGGGCGCGATCATTATCTTTGAGGACGTGAGCAGCTCTTTCAGCTTTTCGAATGCAGCTTCGTGGTCCGGAGCCCAGTTGTACGCGGCGTCCTTCTTGAGAAGAGCGCTGAAACAGCACGTGATTTCTGCAATGGCTGGGATGAATCTCCGCAGGTACGACAGTTTTCCCAAGAATGTTTTCAAGGTACTTTGGTTATGGGGTGGCGTCATGCCGGTGATGGCTGACACTTTCGCAGGGTCAGGCTCGATCCCTTGGCGATGGACCACGCATCCCAAGAACTTCCCCGAGGTCACGCCGAACGCGCATTTCATGGGGTTCATTTTCAATTGAAAGCTCCTGCATCTGTTGAACACCTTTCGCAGGTCTGCAAGGTGATCCGCTTCGTGCTTGGATTTAACCACCAGGTCGTCCACGTAGAATTCCACCTCTTTGTGCATCATGTCGTGGAACAGAGCCATCATGGCCCGCTGATAGGTTGCGCCTGCGTTCTTAAGACCGAACGGCATCACCGTGTAGTTGAATACCCCCACAGGAGTGATGAATGCAGTTTTCCGCGCATCTTCGGGATCCATCTTGATTTGATTGTATCCGCTGAAACCGTCCATGAAACTGAACATGCGATGGCCTGCTGTTGAATCGATAAGCAAATCGATGTTGGGCAGTGGGAAATCGTCCTTAGGGCAGAAGCGATTGAGATCCCGGAAGTCCACGCAGATGCGGAGCTGTCCGTTTTTCTTCACCACCGGCACGATGTTGGCCAACCATGTGGGATGATGGTTTGGCTCTATGAATTTGGCATCTAGGAGTTTGACAATCTCCTGCTTGATCTTCACGTTGAGTTCTGGCCTGAAGCTTCTAGTGCTTTGCTTGACCGGTTTAGACCCTGGGATGATGTCTAAACGGTGCATGGTGATGCTTGTATCCAGACCTGGCATCTCATCATATTCCCATGCGAAAACGTCCTTGTACTCAGTTAGGAGCTGCAGTAGTCCTTGTTCCTCTTCGCTTGTGAGGTCCGCGCTCAGGAAGACTGGCCTTTTCTTTTCCTCGTTCGGGCTGAGGAATACTTCCTTTAGCTCTTGCTTTTGCGGTCTTGGCCTGTCTTCCATGCATTCAGGCGCCTCTTTGAGCTTCTCGTCTGGAGTGCCTTGTGTTGGCTCTTCCGTTAGCGCGACTTGCTCGATTTGATTGATTTGCCCAGGGACATCCCCATGCCCGTGTGAGGACATCCCCGCGCACCTTCATATGCGATAGCATTTCTTCCCATTGGCGTAGAAGCTCTCTATCTCCTTGCCCTCGGGGTCATGCTTCGCGATCCTCTTCAAGGTGTACACATTCTTTCTATGATATGCGATACGTGGCGCCTCTTCGCGTGCAGGCGGCTTTTCCTTGGCATCTTCCCTTGTCACCATCACGCCCGCAGGTGACTGGTCCTTGATGTCCTCCCAGAGAGGTAAAGGAGTAGGGTTAAAAGGCCCGGGTGTTTGCTCGTCCGCCATCTCGGTGAACCACACCGCCTCGCTGAGATGTGCTTCGTCCAAGTTAAACGGGTTAGTCGAAGCCGGTATCTCGACAATTCTGTCGTTCCAGATAGCTTTCATAACCTGGTGAGCCGTCGAAGGGACTGCGTCGAAGCGATGAATCCAGGCTCGACCTATGATCATGTGGTATGTGGTGTTCGCGTCTATGACATAGAACTTCGCCGAGCATTTGATCTTGCCAATCTGGACGCCCAGGCGGATCCATCCGATCGTCATTCTAGAGTCGCTTCCGAATCCCACCAGTGGAGATGGACGTTTGACTACCTTGTGCTCGGGGATCCCTGCTAGCTTCAGTGTGTGGAGGGGAACAACATTGACCGCTGCTCCTCCGTCAACGAATGCTCGCTTGAATTCGACGCCATTGATGATGGCGGTCACGTACAGAGGCCTCTGGTGACTCGCATCCGTCTTCTTGTCGCTGGCAGAAAAGGTCATGATCTTTTCTGTGGAACGAGACGCCCTGATGACTTTCCCGTTGGAGACCACGAGGTCCTCCTCGTAGTTCTCCGCTATCCTTAAGATTGCTTTTGTCATATCGGTCCGGCATCTCTCGGAGAAATTCATCTCGTCGAAGAATTTGTTGAAGCCGTGCGACCCTTTCATGCGGTCGGCACGTTCATCCTCCGTGTCCATGCTGTAATCTTCGTCTTGCTGGACCTCAGCAATGATGGGTAGACCATCCTCTGCGACCTCCTCCAGGTCTACGATCGAGATCATGGCGACCTCTTTGCCTTTCGAGCCTGACTCTGTATGGGCAGGAAGCGGGTTGTTGCGCACGTCCTTCCTGTTGTCGCTGACGATTAGCTCGCCGTTCTTCATCTTCTGATCGAACGCGAACCTGAGTTTCTTGCACTCGGCGGTGGGATGCATGATCTTGCCGTGGTATTCGCACCACTTAGGGTCCCTCAGCATCTCCCTGGAGGGTGTTTTCTCGAGTGGTGGCAGAACGCCGTCCTTGCGCCACTGTTTGCAGAGGTCACTCGCTTCCTCTACCGAGCAGGGCAGAGGCGGTACATCGAAGTTCACAACCTTCGCTTGTTTCTGGGGCGAGACTGTGTTGACCTCAGCTTCGCGTCCCCGCTTGTAGCTGAACCTTCCGATCTTGTAAGTGGTGCCGCTCGCAGGTCGCTCTGGAGCGTTCTTCTTTTTCTGTCTCTCGACTATGGGCTCGATGTTCTTTGTGCATTCGATTAGTTTTGAAAACGTAGGTGTTTGCAAATTGATGAGCATACCTTTGTATTCATCTCGCATGCACTGTAGGCATATCTCCACGAGCCGGCTTTCGAGCATTGGATCTTTGCACTCCAAGGATTTCGCCCGGAATTTCTTGATGAAGGTGATCCCATCCTCCTCGCGCTTCTGGTACATCCGCGAGAGATGGATCATCGTCACCTTCTCCTCCATTTGAAAGAACTTGGTATAGAACCTTTGGACCATGTCGTCCCAAGTCTTCACGGATCCAGCCTCCAATGTCCGGTACCATTTGTATGCTACGTTCCCAAGAGATTTTGGGAACTCCCGCATCAGTAGTTTGGGATCGGCTCCGAACGGGCCCATGACGTCGATGAAACGCATGACATGCTCATGAGCGTTTCCATTGACGTCCTCGAACTTATCCCATTTGGGAGCCTTGTACCCCGCTGGGTTAGGCATGAGATAGATCTCTCGTGGAATAGGCGGATCATTGTCTAACTTCGGGATAATGGTATCCGCGAATGACTGATGAGCCAGGATGGTGTCTACGCGCTTTTGCAAAGACGTCATGCATTCTGGAATGCTTCCCTCGGTAGTCGCCGGAGGGGTTGCCGTAGGCGGTGGCGACACATATGCCGCCGGAGGATTGGGAGCATACTGGGTACCCGCGTTTCCCCAGATCACCGTTGGGGGAGGTAAAGGGTACTGCAGAGTTGTGTTGGACGCCAAAGCCGAGG
The DNA here is from genome assembly GCA_023055425.1 of Linanthus parryae. NCBI lineage: Eukaryota > Viridiplantae > Streptophyta > Magnoliopsida > Ericales > Polemoniaceae > Linanthus > Linanthus parryae. The sequence continues at coordinate 94,252,057 of JALGPY010000005.1, read as the reverse complement.
GCTGAGGAGCGTGAGCAGCAGGAGGCAGCATCTGTGCTGTTGATCCTTGAACCGAAGGCAGTTGCGCAGCTGACGGTGGAGTCTGCAGATGAGGGTTGGGAGGTGTGGCTGGCACTCCCAATCCTGGAGCAGTAGGGGTTCCTCCTCCTTGAGGGATAGCGGCAGCTGGTGGAGGATTCGGCGCGAGGGTGCCTAGAACAGCCAAGATTTGTTCTAGTTGCGCAGATTGGGATTTGAGAGCTTTCGCCTGACTCTGGACGGTGGCGTCCAAAGACTCTAACGTCGGTGCTTCGCCGGGAGTCGTCGGAGTACGGCGGGTCTCGTCTCCCGAGGGAGTTTCGGTGGAAGGCGATCGGTTGCTGACATCATCCTCCTGAGACATGGTTGCTTTTGCCGGTAAGATTCACGTCGGGTTCACCAAAATGTGCACAAGAGATTCCGGCGGGGAGACCTCCGTGTGCACCGTGTGTAGTGGATCAAGGATCGCACAGGAAGAATAGGGGTGTGTGTAGGGAGAGAGTAAGTCAGTAGCAATGTCTGAGAGAGAGACAGAGGTTTGGCAGAGCTTCCGCGTATGGCAGTGTGTTCTCCTTTGTATGGAAAGGTTGACGATATATATATACTGGAGAACGTGACCGTTGTAGTGTGGTTAATGCGCCCATTAATGGCGGCTTAATTAGCTTAACCATAACGGCACGTTCGTCCGAGTATATAGGAACCGTTAGAGCACGTGGTGCGCGAATACCGGAACCGTTACGAGGTTGACCGGGTTTGACCGGATTGACCGGGTTTATGGAGCTCGTGCCATAAATCTCTCAAAACAGTTACTAAAGGTCGCGCGCGGGCTTGGCTCGCACGCGACAGGGCTTACTCTAGCCTCCAAACCACAAGTCCCTACAAGTCCCGTGCAGTGGTATGCGAGGGCTCTGTCTCGCAGCCCCCAAATGGATCAGCTCGGCTGGTGATCCTGTGTGTGTGGAGCACAATATGGTGTGCTGGATGGCCGCCACGTGGCCGTGATCTGTCATGTCAGAAAGCAGTATCTACACCAGCATAATCACGAATATAACAAGTATATTCGAATATCAATTTCAGCAACATCTCTACACGATTCAAATATTCAAATAAAATATTTTACAACATCTCCGCATGAATCATATATCAATTTACGATTTCACAATAATCAGGAATAACTTCGACACAGTAATAGTAATTCGATAATTTCAACGAATATATCTAAGCAGTTTAACGAATAGCATATAAACAAGCAACACAATGCGGTAGGGCTATAACATTGAGATTCCCTACCTCGGTCGGACGAAGCTGCTAATATAAAGATTATAGAACCTCCAGAACCTCCAAACATAATATCGAGAATAGCCTCCGTTAGCCTCTCTAGCTCTCTCTCTCTCTCTCTCTCTCTCTCTCTCTCCCTCTCTAGTATTTGACCGAAATCTAGAATGAAAATTAACTATAACGTCGGGTCGTATTTATAAGGGGGCCGAGGAGTAACATCGCAACACGCAATGGAATACGTGGTGAGTCCCTGCACTGCTGACTCGCCGCACAAACACGTGTTATGAGAGTGGGTTGTGGGGCCACATGACTAAGCATGTGCCGCCCTAATTAGGTAAGGCTTTCCTAGCCGTTAAGTATTCCCACGAATTATCCATGAAGCAACCATGTGATGTGGCCACCCACATCCTGCCACGTCAACAAGGCCATGCAACATCACAGAACACACTTACCTGTTCATTTCTTCCTTCCGAAGTTTTCCAACGTTTTTATTGTTTTGCTTCATTTTCTTTCTTTTTGTTCTTCGCTACACTTTTAATTACTTACCTTTATTTCATTTTTCAGCCCCACTGCATCACCATCCCCAGGGAGAACACAACTACCCTTCATGTCAATCCCATCTCTCCATCCATACCGCCTCTATCTCTTGGTCAAGGTAGGAAGATTCCATTCCTTCTAAATTTTCATACAAATGAACTAAAAATCAAATCAAGTAAGGCAAGTATAGTGAATGTGTATTTTATGAGTATAATTAATTGATAGTAATAACAAGTCTTTAAACCAAAGGAGTATACATTGGGTCTAAACCACTGTTATGGTGCTATTTGTCTTTATTAAGAAACACCTACATCAGAACTTCATTCCCCCATTCTTTAACAGAAACTCCAATTAACTAAGAGTGTTAGTTCAATTTGTATATCTGCATGTATCTATCTTCTATAACAAAAGAGGCTAAGCGATTTTTTTATGGGAAAGTACATGTCTGCCCTTCGCTGCTTTGCTATTGAAATGGGAGTGGTAATTCTGTAATAATGTTGTTTGTTGTGGTCGGTCTCGTCGGCGGGCAATGGGGAATGACGTCGGTGCTCTTGGTAGTGACGTGTCATTTTGGGCTTGGAGGTTATTAATTGGGTCATCTAGGAAGGCCTTATGCATCATTGGGGTTTGTTTGTTTAAAAAACATTGGCGTTGTTGCCCTCAGTTAGTTAGAATTTTGTCAATCTAATGTTGGTATTCCGTTAATTGTGCATGTGTTCGGCTGTTTCATGGACAAACCTTAAGAATCCAAGTGCACTTTTTAGAGGGAATTTACTGCTCTGTCCTTTGTTGTGTTTCTCTTAGAATTTCGGAATGGTCGAGGTATTTTGTAATAAAGGTCGTTCTTTTGGTTGGTCTTGTGCGGTGGTGATGGTGAATGACGGTGTGTCCTTGGGCGTGTCATGCCATTGTAGGTTTGTGGGGACGTTAATTGGATCAAGCGGGAAGGGTTTGAAGTCTTTCATCTTGGGTGCATGTTGATAGTCAGTTACGTGCTTTCCCTCGTTTAGTTGGGATTGTGGATATATGATGTTGGTATTTATGAAATTATTGTGGCTGTATTGGTTTGTATCATGGATAAACTTTAAGAAAAATTTGGATTTTGAAATGACGGTAGTCCTTGCAACTGTTCAGCCATGTTAGTTTTCTGGCGTTGTTAATTTAAGTGTAATGGTGTGGTTTGCGGGTCATTTCGTCTTTCTTCATTACAAGTTGCTCCACTATGGATTTTTACCTTTTTGTCCTGTTTTACTTGCCTAAATTTCATGCTATTAAAGTAGTGGGTGTCTTTATTTTAGCTGCATGATCAATAGGTGTGGGGAAGAAAAATACCCATGCTTTTTAGTAGTGGCGGTAGATTGAGCTGCAATTTTTTCCATCCATGTGTTGGTGATGGTTGTGACGCGATCATCTCTTTGACTGTGGTGTTTTCCTTTATAAGAGTGTTGTATTGCTTCGGTACTCACTAGCTCATTTGGCTTTGGTCTGTGGAAAGGGGTTTTCTCTCTGTAGATTTACATATTCCCCCTTTTTTCCCTTCCACTTTGTCATTTCCCATCCCCTATTTCTTTGTTTTTTTTTCCTTTTCTATGTTATTTATTTTCATTTGAATGTAGCGTTCTTTCGTTGCGAAAAATCATATCAGCTTGTTTCGATGGCTTCTGTGGTATGGCTTATGTACTCTTACTATGGATTCTAAACAATTACGGAATGGTTTTGCGCCATGTTTTCCTTCCATATTTTACAAGTTTTGTTCATGTGGAATGGGGGATTTGTATTGCTGTTATATTGTGCATGTAGTGATCTTATTTGTATGTTCAAATATGCATCTCACCTATATGTCTTTTGATGATAATTCCCCAGTTAAATGTGGGATGCTGATGCATGCCTAGGGGTTCCGATGTGGTTCTATGTTTATTTATTGTCTGTGTATGTTTATTTTTTTTAGATTTCCCATTTGGTTTTATGTTATTATTAGACATCTGCATGTGTTGATCCTTTGATCTTTTTTTATGTGCAAATATGCATCTCACCTATATGGTTTCTGATGATAATTTCTCTATTAATGTGGGATATTGATGCATGCGTAGGGGTTCCAATGTGGCTTTATGTTTCCCATTTAAATTTATGTTGTTGTTTGAGTTTCTCTTAGTTCGTGTGGGAATCTGTATTGAATTTATATGTGGTATATTCATACGTGATCACGTGTTAATTTTCTTGATGTAATCCTATTTTTGCTTCTATTTCATTCATTTTTTTGATCGTTTTCTATTAATTTTTTATCATGTATGGTGGGTTTGGGTTGCGGCGTGTTCCTTCATGTCGTGATCCTTTTCCTTTTTTATAACGTCTACCTTGTTTTGAGATATTAATGAAAATGTGTGGTTTTCCACGTGGTTTTCTATATGGTTGTAGTCTCTGTGTGTTATTCCCTTGATTATTTTCTTTGTTGGGTTTGATGTTCTATTTTGCATGCCCTCGTGTTCATACGTTATTATGCATTAATAATTATTTTTCCCATTCAATGATTTGATCTTTATTGTGTGATACTGATGCATGTGTATGATCAATTATGTGGTTCTGGTGTTGTAATTGTTTGACTTTTTTTATCTTTTTTTTTTTTTACTGACGATGGGTTAGATGTGTTAATATGTGTAAGTCCCTGATGTCATATGTGATTTCCTTGTAGAGGTACGCATTTGTAATAGAATGAAGTGTATATAATGTGTTTTGTGAGACTTGAACATGACATGAGTTGTGTGTTATTGATTTAATAAAAAAATATGCATGTTGTTTACGGTTTCGCACATTGTGCATTTGTGTGACACATTGGGAACGAGAGATTGGCGCCCAAAACTGTCATATTCTTTTTTGGATTCAGACTGATAGTACAATTAATGGGATATCCAAGTTACCGCCATGGTCAACAAATTGTTATTTCAATCGTATCATGTTAGCAGCTTCATTATTTGATATACTCTTTTATGCGATCAATGATAATTATCTGTCTGATTTTGTGATCACCAAAACTGAAAATATCCAATCAGATGATGGTACAACTGACTTTGTATCTGCACAACTGATTTGAATCCCATTTCAAACATCCTTGAACTTTTCCGGTAAATTGTGGTTTATGCTGTAGTTTTTTTTTACTTTTCCATCTGTTATGCATGCATGCATTTGTTCGTTTGTTTTGTGCATTCATATTAACAACCATAATATGTTTACTACGTGATATTGAGTTGTTGAACATAGTAGTTTATTTTTGTTTTCCTCTGTTGTTTTGTTATTATTTCTTGTGTAGCAACGAAGCGATGTAATGGACAAAGTTGTAACGAAATTACCAGAACTTGCGGAGGATACAAAGGAATGGAAGATTCGGATGCGTGTTGCCGAGAAATATCGGATACTTACCGGGAAGGTGGGTGGCAACAAATACCACCGCTATGTGTTGTGCGATAATCATGTGAGATGTCGTGCTTACCATGTGCAACATCCGGCGTCGATGAAGTGGACTTGATAACTTTTTGATGTCATATGATATATGTTTTTTTATTGTAACAATAGTATTCGTATTGTTTACACTAGGAATATGGTGTTTAATTGTGTCTTCATTTTTTAATGTAATTGTTATGGCAAAAAGATAAAGGCTATTGTGTTTGGGACCGATATTCCTATGTATGATGTCAAGTTGCATGTGTACTCGTCATACTGGTCCAGCAATGGGAATGTGCGGCGTGTTGCTCCGGTACATCGGTACATTGACAACGAATTTCATATTGTTCTTAACAGTACTCTTAAAGTGGAAGATGTCTTTGATGTTTTTTTCACCGACGTTGAAAACAGGTTTAGTTTGAAATCCTTGGAGGAGGCACGAGCTGTGGCAGATCCCCGAGAAAATTCTGTCAGTTTATCGAAAATATTAGTCGCTTTGCGATTCTGAAATCTGTTCGTCTAAATGGGTTTTGAATTTTTTTGCTGATGTGTTTTCCGTGGAAACAGATGTCGCTGTTGTTCTTGTAGTTGTGTAAGCAAAGAAGATGCCTCACAGAGATGTTAATGGTCGGGCTGATGTGTGCGACATATTATTGGTGGATGAATCGTGAGTGTATTTATTGACATGTTTCTGATTGTGCTAACTGAATTATTATGTATTTCTTCGCACTATGTCGGTAAGTCTGAATTGTAATGGTCGATATTGTATGCAGGCTGAATCTTGTTTGTGTTTCTGCCTGGGATGACGTCGCTAAGGTGGATGGTAGTAGGCTAGCCCTTTTTACGTCCACGTACCAAGTTATAATCATGACTAATGTGTCAGAGGAAAAGTATTTCGGTTTGTTACTCTGTTCTTTTGTATCTCATATTTTTATGGGTCAATTACTGATTACCCACTTCCAGTATAGGGTAATAATCCATATACCACCTCCAATTTCAAAATACTCTTATTACCACCTCCAGTTTGTAACTGCTAGCAATTAGCAATTGGGCTGATTTCCGTCCAAAATATTATGTTAGTTAACGGTTTTTTGGGGGCAAAGTGGTCAAATAAGAAAAATATGGACACTAAGAATACAACCCCACTGCTGCTGCAAAACCACCATCACCGCCACCCTCCTTCATCAAACCAAACCACCATCGTTGCTACCACCATCCTTCAACAAATCAAACGCCCATTCAACGCTCAGCAAACCCATGACTTTCTTTGACAACCCAATTCAACATATGCCAACAAAACCTCAAATTCCCATTCGAAAGTTTCTGAATTCACCAAATCAAAACCCCCAAAAGAAAACCCAAAATCCATGTTCGAGAGTGAATAAAACCCTGGACTTTTTCTTTCGATTGAGTTGAGCTCTGTCCCGAAACCCACAAAATTGGATTTTCGGGTTGGTCCAAGGACTGAGAGAAAGAGAGGGCAGCGATACAGATTGAGATAGGAGGCATCAAATTGACATCTTCTCCTTCTCATCTGCAGATCTGGAGAGAGAGAGAGAGAGGAAGATCGATAAAGAGAGAGGAAGATCGATTGAGAGCCACTTTCGCTTGCAAAACACCATAGTTGACCATCGCAGTCGTCTCTTCGTGCAACCTACACATCTCTCTCTCCCCCAGTCGATCCAGTCGATTGTCTAAATCATCTCTGTGTAATTTTCTATAGACCCACTCAAAAAGGACACCCCAATTCGGACATGAGATAAGATAGCATAGAGGGAGAGAGAGAGAGAGAGAGCGATATACAACAGATAGTTCATCTTCATCTTATTTCTTTTTAGAAGCATCTGAAATTATCTTCATCTTCTTGTTCTTGTTTCTCATTCTTTTTTTCTCTTTATTTTCTTTAGTTTTGTTCTTGACGATTTTACCCTTAGCAGTGTTAGTTTTTTTATGAATAATTTACCCAAATGTTGATTGCTAACAATCATAAACTGGATGTTGTAATAAGAGAGTTTTGAAATTGAGGGTGGTATATGGATCATTTCTCTATACTGGAAGTGGGTAATAAGTAATTGACCCTATTTTTATATACGTATGTATTTCACGAGTAGCAATGCAAACAAATTTTCTGAATATTCTTGTGTTTCACAAGCTAGATATGTTATTTGAGGATGTTTTATACGCAAATTTCTCTTTGAAGACCACGGGTTCAACTCAGTTTTTGTTTTAAGCACGGGGTGGTCACGTTGAGGGGTTCTCATAGTGGTAGAAATTGTAACTTATTGGGTATGTTACTTGGCCATAGTAATGGATAAGCTTGTACATGAATTTTGTGTGCGGAGTTTGCAGGCGATATTGCAATTATAAGAAAATCGGTGTATTGAGTGATCCGAAGTTTGATGTCAAAGAGAGCGTCAAATAAACCAAATACATATTTCAGGTTAATGAGAATTGTGGATCTGTCATCAGTTACAGTATAGTTGTGTGCCCTTACTTTAACTGTTTGTCAGCTACGTCTTGCGAATGTTAATTGCTTATGTGATATGCTTATTTTTTAATTTTTGGATCTTTTTTTACATTGGACATTATTAGTGTATTGACAACTCCCAATTGTTGTTTGAATTTACCCTGCTGAAATGTGTGTTTTTTATAGCAAGACACAAGTTAATCTATAAACTGAAATATTTGCGCTAATTTCAGGCCACGACGGAGTGCAATGTTAGTACACGATAGTGGTAAGTTGGATATCCCAATGTTTGAGCCTCAAGTGGAAGTTGCATTAAAACAGAGTGCAACACCCTTGTGTGCGATGACTGCCGAGGTAATATTATGTCAATGATTTGGTAAATATATTCATGTTTTAATAATTTTAGGTTAATACCCTGTGTTTTTCTTTTAGCTCCAGTTTCCAATTTCCCACCTTTTATAAAATGTACTTTGTACTCCTCTGTTTTGGAAGGATTATTTGTTGGTGGAATATGGGATATTCATGGGTTTCACGTGTTGATTGAAGTTTAATTACTCTTCCGCGTGTTGCTATTTTGTCATGGTAATTCTATTTGGTTTAATGTTGTTATTTGAGCTTGACGACGTTTGTTGTGTTTTTGTATGACATACACACACCTAACTGTTTAGAAGTAGACTTACTTCACGTATGATATTATGTGCCCCAAGAACATAGAGAGATGCTTGAGAAGTTAAACAAGGGAGGGAATAACAAAAGGTACTTTCTCCATCTGTTTCCTGCAACCAGCTCAAAGGCGCAGTGAATGAACAGATGGAATTTTTGTGATGAAGATACGTAGCGTTTGTTCTTGTGTGGATGGGCAGTATGATATTGTGAAGAATATGTATGATGTATGCAGCTAGATGCAATACACTTATATATTATAGGTTATGTAACTGGAGGTAGTAATCTTGCTTAAGATGCATAAATATGTTTTTCAATATGTGAGTGTATATAAAAAAGGCTATACATATTTACGTTTGTGTGTGTGTCTATTTTATGGTGTATGTGTTGGTGTGAAATTTGTGGATGTTAGTGCATGAACAAAATTTGTGCATCGATTATTATGTTTAAGTGCAAACGGATGTGCGTATCTTTTCAAATGATGCATGATATATAGGCAAACTTTACACATGGCTACTTTAGGTGCAGTGTATCCGTGTATTATTGGAAGAATAGGTACGGATTTTTTATCGTTGCTATTGGAGGGTGTCATGTGTAGAGGGATGTTTCAAAGTTAAGTAAGTTATGCAACATTATTCCTAAAACCCACAGACTAGATGAAACATTTCTCTACACACAATTGTTAGTCTTGCAAGATGCATATCAGGAACGTTGATGCCAGTGATGATGTGTGGGATTTTGGATATTTTGCACTTTCCTACTCAGACTACTATTCATTCAGATTCAGATCATTACTATGTCCCCATGAATTTTGCGGGCACGAGTGAGCAACGGTCTTTGTTGAGGTACGAGAGTGTAATGCGAGTGTACAACAGTGCGGGTGATACCAAGCAGGTAACCGATATATCTTTGTAATTGCAGCATAGATCACCTGCATATTATGTGAAGGAGAGATATGATTCGTTCACGGTTGTGTACAACAACGCACGTTCTGAATATATCTTTTATGCAACCGCCGCTCAACTTTAAAACTCAGGCTATGATCCCTCAGCGTGTAGCTCTAATGAGGCGAGGAACCATGGCTGGTACAATATGCAATCCACGTGTGGTATGCTATACTATGTGGCCAATTTCAATTAGCAGTACGTTATGTGCAATGAGTTCAATAAATATGATATGCCAGATGTATTTGTATATTCATCTTTGCATGCTCGCAGGTCAGGAGATATTCATAGCTAATGTCCATGCATCGCTGCCATTTGATCCCATTTATGATGGAATTCCAATAGGCTTGATGATCCACCCGCGTGTTGGAAGATTATCGTTCATTGGCTTCCTCCCCCAAGAGGATGCTTGAATCTGAACTTTGATGAAGGTGTTGGTAGTAATTACTGTGACTTGAGAGTTGCAAAAACAGTTGCATCTAGTATTTTTAGAGATAACATAGGCAGGTGCGTGTTTGCATCCGTCGACATCGTCAATAATGGAGACACTAAATATGCCGAAGTTAAAGCGATGCGCAAGGTGGTTGAAATTGCCCTTGAAAATGGCTGGACAAGTTTGTGGGTGAAGGGAGATGCGAAGAATATTGTTATTGACAAGGTTTCTGGATATTCAGCATATGAATTTTCTGATGAGGTTGAAGCAGAGATAGCGATCCAACGTATGCGAGAGAATTTTATTTCGTGTGTTTATACTTTATTTACTGATAAGGTAATTCGGAAAAATACCACAAAAATGTCGCTTTTATAATGAGTGGGATTTACCGTAGAACTTGAACAAAATAATTGGGAAGGAAAAATATGGTAGATGATATTACAGAGTAAATTGGGGGTGGAGGTATTTACAGAGCATGTAGTAGACTAAGTATTCATACAATCTAGATTTCAAGTTGTGTGCTTAGAATGATTTTTATTCTATTCTCTATGTAGTCTACCTGTTTAAACTTTTCGTATGTTAGATGCTTGCATTATGTTTATGATTATTGTGTTTCGGTTTGTAAACCATGCGATGGTTACGGAAATAATTTGGTTTGATAGAAGCATGTGGGATGTAACATCTTGAGACTACTATGCAAGTAGACTAAAGTGAGTATTGGAATAATTGGAATACAATGTGGTAATAATGTCGTCCGAATTATATGTCTACATTTATTCCTTTGGGGGTCCCTTGTGGGTGTGTGCGTGGTGTCTAGCTAATAACGAGGTGGATGAAAGTATTCTTCGCAAATGGTTGGTGCTAGCTTGCGCAGTGATATTCTATAACAATGTGGTGCTTTCTTCAGTTCATGTACAACAACAGTTGTAACTTAAAAGTAGTCATTGTGGATATAAGTGGCTATGAGAGTAGTTAACGGCGCAAACATGTTATTATTTGCGGATATATGATTGAAAATGATGGGGATGATGACGCTTCCCTGGATGTACAAACTGAGGTCTGTAAAACAACATCAGTTTAGATCATTGGAAATCTATTATATACATCATGGATCTTGAAATGTCATGTATCGTAGGTTATAATTCATAAGGGGCCACTTAGAATTATAGCAACCTTATTTTCACGGACACTTTTTATTGTTAAATGCATCTTTAACCATTGTGCAGAATTAGGAATTTAGTAATTAAACAATGCAGATAATATAAGGACTAAACGTAACCAAGAACATACTTTTGCTCCATTGTCACATCGGCTGGCGGCTTATATAACCAAACAGATTTTAATTCTTCTAGAATACTCTTTCCACTATCAATCTCAATGAAATATGTCTTTCAGGAAAAAGTAGATCCATGCATGTGAACCAGCAAAGTATATGAACTCTTGTTTACTTACTTTACTTTCTTATAAACTTATGCTTGCTAAAGTTCATGATGAGAGAGAAGTCTCTGGAAGAGCCCAGTTAGAAGCATCGTCTTCATTGAGTTCCATCATTTGCCAGGCATAGTAAACATCTTGTTTTCTATTTGATAGTCATGTTCTTCTTTTTCTTTTTTCCTTTATTCTTGTCATCTCACATTTACTGCATGTCAAAAATGATGTAATTGATTTCCATGCTGCCTGAATGCGTATGTAAGAAACATGACAATGTAGAGGAATCTGGAATTTGTATCCCATCTGAACTATGTTATAATTATGCTTGTCGACTTTCATTGTGATATTTCCATATGTGATCTATATTTGTATACATGCATGTTAGGGAAATGCGGCGATGGATTACGCCTCTACGATGATTGGAAGACCTAATGGTTTGTTGTGGCTGTGAATAATGTTTTTCTAATTTGTAACTTCTTGAAGAAGATATAATGTTGAGTACAATAGCATATTCGTGCCGGTTATGCGTTCGATATGTTATATTAGTTCGTTTTCTTAAAGCATGTTACTGTTTCTTTTACTACTAATCGATAGGTACAAATACCATTTGCCACTGCCCAATTCATATTGATGTACACATTAATGTGATTGCATAGACATGGGCTTGGTTTAATTTCATATTACACATTTTCCGTGGACCAAAATGAAAAATATTATTTCGTGTACAGATGGAGAAGAAGCATATGAAAATCACCACACACTTTGGTACTAGGGCACATCCAATTGTTATCTTAGATTGCGGTGATGGAAAGATTCAACAAATTGAAGAATGATCAAACAAAAAACCCGCCCAAACATGTTTACCATCATTTATTACTTCTAAACAGAACTTATTTCCATCGTGTTACGACTCGAGCGTATTCTGTCCGAAGGAAAAACTGAAGCTCTCAAAATCTGCCACATAATTCTTGTCGGTGGCAAAACAGCCGGAGAAATGATATCACCAATTAGACATGAAATTGAACAGGGACATCGAAGGATTGATGTTTATGAGAGGCTGGTAGAAGAAAAGCGACAAGAAATAGCTGTGGAGATGGATATTTATTTCAGCTTCATCATTTGGATGCAAATGTACACATCCCTGAAGCTGGAATCTCGGGCAATCCTATGCCCTAAAGGACATCAGAAGATAAGTCTTAGACTATGCCATCTCCGGAGCATAAAAAGTTGTAGGCTCCGATGTTCAAAAGTATAGTACTATTTTCAATATAAGGTGTGGCCAGGTTGCATCATTTTTTGTATGTAATGTAGTATGTTTATGTATGCAGCCATTGTTGTGTTTGGTGTAATATGATATTATCGGTACATATTGACTATTTCATATCATTCAGTTTCTTCTCTACCCCATCTACCTGAATCCTTGCACTATTCATTGGGTGCCTTTGACAAGGCGATTTGGGTAGCTAAATGATGGAACGTCTTCATAAATTTTCATGCTGTTGTGGGTAGAAGTCGTTCTATACGATGGTGAAAAAACTATGAAAAATATTGTTTGTTTCGTGATCTGAAACACCCCGTCAAATTGACCAAGATATGAGTAAAAAAGGCGAGTGATGGGAACACATAAATCAAAGTGGTTTGTGTCTTCCACAGTAATGGATTGGGACATGTGCAATGTATTCGATAAATATTAGTTGAATACCACCCAACATTACTACCGTGTTCGGGTAGCTAAATGATGAAACGTTTTGATAAATTTTCACGTTGTTGTGGGGTAGAATTCGTCCTATACGATGGTGAAAATATTATAAAAAATATTGTTCGTTTTGTGATCTGAAAACCCCGTCTGATTGACCAAGATGCGAGTCAAAAAAAGACTGGTGATGTGGAAAACAGAAATCAGAGTGGCACATGTCTTCAACAGCAATGGATTAGGACATGTGCAATGTATTCCGAAAATATTAGTTGAATATCATCCAACATTACAGCCGTTTTTGGGTAGCTAAATGATGCAACGTCTTGATAAATTTTCATGATGTTGTGGGATAGAAGTCGTTCTATACGATGGTGAAAAAATTATCAAAAATATTTTTATTCATTATCTGAAATAACCTGTCAGATTGACCAAGATGCGAGTCAAAAAAAATTGAGTGATGGGGAAAACAGAAATCAGAGTGGTACATGTCTTCGGCAATGGATTTGGATGTGTGCAATGTATTTGGAAAACATTACTACCATTTATAATATTGCATAGTGCAAATCATTGATCTATTCAATGATATTATTATCTGAAAAAATATTTAACTGCTTTAAGCCTAATTTCGTTGTATGTTAATAGCGTCTGATAGAGTTTTATTAGACTGACCTTGACTTCCATTCAGTGACTATCGGGTGTAAAAATAAAATATACTGTAATTCCCTTGGTTAAATTGCTAGGTAATAACTTGAATTTTTTTTTGGTATTATAATATTCACACATTGGACCAAGCAGACACATTTATCGCATCACAATATGTGTCACCACCCATAAAGTAAACCAACAACATATACTGGGTAATAGACCTACTAGGCTGAACTTAATATTTCAGAAAAAAGGTATTGCGTTGCAATTGTCAACCTTAAACCTATGTTTTCTTTTTATTTTATTTTATTTTTCTAATTATTTTATTTTTTATTTTTTTGAGAAACCCTCGGCTTCTTTTGTCCCTCTATATTCCACATATACCTATATACAAAACCTATGTACATATTAGAGAGTCTATTCTTTGAGAAGTTTTCCCCCCGGTCTCTTTCGTTTCTGTGATAACTATATTCGTAGGTGTAGATACTTGCAGAAGTGGTGGAAGTTTTCAGATCTCTGCAGCGGGTCGGTCTATTCGTGCAAGTGATACATATATCCCTTTCTCTTCCATTTTTTCTCTGGTGTTCTCTATGTGTATATTAATGCAATTTGAAGTACATTTGTATAGGTTTGGGCCTATATGCTAATATTTTTACTCCGCCAATGGTTTTCTTCTTTCTTGCGTTGTTTCGTACTAAGTGATTTAGCTTTATCACCTGGTAATTCCCTAAATAATAAGGTTTAATACAGCTGAGTTTGTTCTGAGTTAAAAAATTAACCCTAATTTTCGCCATGGTATGTATATTGCATAACATTCGTTTATGGGGTACTATATATTAGACAAGTGCATATGCAATCTAATAATATGTTTTAACTACCGATCAATTCTATTTATCTCACAGAAATAACATCTATGTTTGTGTATATATTGTGACAACTGACATTAGACTTGGGGTTGTTGCACAATTATACTGCCTGTTTTGAACATTGATATCCTCTAAAGTCGTAACTACCATGTTCAAAGGATTCCCCTGTAACTTGAGGTTGGGAGGCCCCAATATGTTGACGCCATCTTTTTGCTAGGTTTACTACTGTTTGATTGAACTAACATTCATTTCTCTCTGCATATGTTTCTAGCTTAAAGACGAGAACACCATTGTTCCTACATATACCCATCATTACCTCTACGCTCTAGGTTAATTGACGTAGACAAATGATACTGTTTTTTGTTTCAAAGTTTCTGGATGTTGATATAAACGTTTGTTCATATCATACACTTATGTTTTCACTATTCCTATACACTCTTAATAAAATTTGACACAACCGGTTGCACGCACCACAACAGACATTCTGCCTGCAATAAACGGAGCAACTATGTCTGAGGAAGAAGTTACCGGCCATGCACCTACTATAAGAAAACATGGTAAAGAGTTTTTCGGAGCAGAGATTAATCGAGAAAAAAATCAGATAGAGGATGGGATTCAGACTTTGAAAAAAATAATATGTATCCTAGAGAAGCGCACAACAATTGAATGTGGGTGACACAAGTGAAGGATGCTCAAATTGTCGAGAGGAATAATTTCATGCACACAATACAACAATGCACCAACTCCTTCTCGCAATGGTATGTGCCCTTACATTCTTTTGCTCATATGGTCCACTGCATTTGGTTTGCCAATGTTAGTGACTACTTTTCTTGAAAATTTATGATATTTGAATTTATTACGGAGTTGCTATAATTAAAATTGGTTCGTTCATATCGCACTAACAAGTGTAAGTTTCCATAATTTAATATGGTATGTGCATGTCGCAACAACAAGCGTAAGATTGAGTTTTAACATTGCAATATTGGTTTTCATATGACTTTTCTTGATACGTACAATAGAAACTGCAATGTCATGTTTTAGCTGTTGGCACTTGCTAATTTTTTTTGTATACTTCGGATAGTTCATATCTACTGACGCTTGTATTTATTTATGCTTTGATTGTATGATTTCTACAGCAATAGTAGTACAATAAAATGTGCATGGATGTCTATGCGCTACAGCCAACAATGTCGGGATTGGAGGAGTGTTTAGAGATGATGGTGGAGACTGGCAAATAGGCTTCTTTGGAAGAGTTGATGGAATTGGTAGCTTGGAAAGTGAAATCTGTGCAAATTTTCTAGGCATATCTCTGGCTTCCAACAGGAACTGGAAAAACATTGATGTCAATAATGCCTGTCTACAAGTAGTTTACATTTTCAAATGTATTAGGTCCGAGACATCTTCCATGACCACCCAAATTGCTCAGGGACGATTGTTGTTCACTGAATCAAATGCAGGTTTGACACATATTGAGAGAGCTGACAACCACGTTGCAAATGCCACCATGGGAGCCGAACAGCCAATTCGACACATAATATAATATGATGTTCCACAAGTAGTAAAAGATCTGTTGGTTGAGGACAAGATGGCATCTTGTGGATTTGTGTAGTGGGAATCAAATTTGTCTATTTCGTGTGTTGTTCCAAATGTTGTTGCTAGATTTAGTAGGTAAAATAGTTTGTATTACGGCTGTAGTTCCGTAACGCGTCCTTCATTTTGTCTGTATAAGGTTATGGCTGAAATGTACGCATCAAATTTACACACCTACTTACTGCCTGATCGTATACATAAATGATTCTCAGATGTTTGTTGTTAACGTTTAGAATTGGTACCCGATTCATATAGGATGGCATCTTGTGCTTTCACTTACGATACATCTCTGAAATCCTATGAGTCTGCTTAACAACATTATGCTTATCAGGATTTCAGTGTTTGTTTTGACAATGTGGAATCCAAGCCTCCAATGGCAACTATAGTTTGCGAACTGCATCAACAATTATTGTACGAAAATTCTGCTTTCCTATAACCGTCCGGACTTACTTCTTCGCTTTGAATTAAGAACATATATTGCTCCAATTTTGTAGATACTACTTATGTCTCTCCTCATCCTAACAGTACTACTTTCCCTACTCAACTGATGATCAATGTTTAATATTGACAAATTATAGAACTAAGAAAACGGATAAAACATCGGCTAACTAAAAATAATAAATATAGATATTTTCCATCTCCTATTTTTTTCTCTCTTTTGGGTTGCATTGCAATGGATCGATTTAAAAGTAATGAGCATTGTTTTTAAACAAATGCATTGTACAGCCCGTAAAAGGGTTGAATAAAACGGTACCAATAGAAAGACATAAATTGAAGCCTTGACTGAGAGTTATAATTGGCAGTCCATTCATATGAAGAGTGAGAAGTCAGTGACAACTTATGTTTTGTTACCGTAGTTTTTTATTTTACCTGTATTTTTTTTAAATGGTGTCGTAGTATTTATTTGTGAAAGAAAATGTTTAAAAATATTGAATCAATACTCATATCAATACAAATGGTATTTATTTATTTATTTATTTATTTATTATAATATTAACATAAGTGCGTTTTCCACAGAGCCGCACATGCAATTTTCCTCGAATTACTTTTTTACCCTGCGAGTTTGCACATGTTTAAGTGCTCTTCTATAGCAAAGGAAGACCTTTCTTCCGAAAAAATTCTCTTCGATCTCTTCGACTCTTGCGATTAGTCAACATGAAAATACAGTTACTCTGGTCTCCGTCAAGGCTAGGTTGAGCGTAAGACTATACCGTTGCAATTCAGATCTTCGCGCCGGTAACCCTTCAATTGCATCCAATATTTATTCATCATTTTTTGCTAATTTTTCTGCCGTTAGTTTGTGCGCATATTCTGTAATCTCCCGTAGATGCTATTTCGATATAGATCGATATGATGGTTTACATATTCGCTGGCTTCCTTCGTCCTTACTTTCCCATCAATGCGAACATATGTAGCGCCATCACATGGTAATTAGACTAGCGATGTAGATTTGATACACATAGATTGGATTGGTCCATGAAAATAACCCTAATTACAAGTGAGACTAATTACGATTGCTCTGAAACGAGATTGAGCAACCTCGGTTAAAAACCACCATCTGTTTATATTGTTCTCCACAATTATATAATATATGTATGTTTGTATATATGACAACAATTGTCTCCAGACTCGAGGCTTTTGTAAAATCTTGTAACTATTTTAACAATTCGCTGTGTTCTTATTGCCTTTTACGAACATTAAATTGTTACAAAATCATAATCATCTTATTCATAAGTTGTCAATTTAAGTTCAGTTATAAGGTTTCAATTTTTTTTAATTGTGCTAACGTTAAATGTCATGGTGTTATTATTCGGGTGTATACATATCATTTCTTCTATACACTAGATTACTTACACTACTAACTATGTGTTTCAACGATGCGTGTTCACAGTCACTCCTACTATAATTTAACCACGTATCAGTAGACAGGAAATCCCATTTGTCTGCTTTAATATCCATTACAAACACTGATACTAATATTACCGAAAAAATCACATTTGTAATTTCTTGCATGCTCTGTTGGAACAGAGATGAGTCTATTATACATATACATACGATATTGTCTTATATTCAAGGAAATTGGTGTTCTAAGTTAGACATCTATTAACACCGTTCTCGATTACATACTTATCATTTCATTCCTATGATTCTTGATTGTACATGTTAGCTTGAACACATCGTAGCACATATACTGATGGCAACGCACGGAATAAGTTTGTCCGAGGAAGATGCCTCTAACCCTACATTGGAGTCTCATAATGTTGCTACCAATCATTTCAATCCTCTGGCACCAACACCTGGTAGAGAAGAAAATTTCCAGGATATCAAAATTGGAACGACAAAATAAAGGAGGGAGTTACTTCAAGCAGAGATTGTTGGTGAGAAAAATAAGTTGCAGGATGGAATTCAAAGTTTGCAAGGAATGATCTCAACTGTGAACAAGCGGCTCCATAATTTGACTCTGGAAGATGAAACTGAAGAATCTTTAAATTTCTAGAGGAAGGCAGCCTATGTACGCAAGGGACCATCACGACGAAATTCCTCTGCCAAGAGTAAACGTACATGTCTTGCGGTACTTATGTGATTTTTTACCCATAATTATACACATGCATGATTTTTCCAATACAATTAAAAAAATTTATTATAATATTTAAAGATTCGTCGGACAGAGGTAGGGAATCTCAACGTCATAGCCCTACCGTATTGTGTTGCCTGTTTATATGCTAGTCATTGTACTGCTTAGATATTCGTTGAAGTTATCGAATTGCTATTACTGTATCGATGCTATGTCTGATTATTGTGAAATTATAGATTGATATATGATTCATGTGTAGATGTTGTAAAAATCGTTATTTGAGTATTTGAATCATACAGAGATGTTGCTGAAATTGCTATTCGAGTATATTATTGATATTCGTTACTATGTTGGATACATGCTATCAACTGTGTTGATTGTTAATATGCTGTTAGCATGATGATATTGACGATAGTACTGTTCATGCACGATTTGCATGTGAAATTAATAATGAAAGTGGAATGATAAATGGACGCGGTTAGCAAGAAGGGATTGCACGTCCCTTGGAAGAAAGACCCTGAACGCACCTGAGGCCTGGTGCAAAAAGCACTACCAGCTTGATGGCAGGTAGGGCACTTTGCGCCTCCCAGCAAAAGTAGGAAATTAGATTACTGTTAGGGAAAAGTTTAAGTTTATATCTCAAGGTATTCGTGTATACCAGCTTTTTCATAGTGTTTACAGCTATATATTCGTTCAGGATTTCCTCAATTATGTAAATTCAATGTTTGTTTGACATAGGCGGTGAAACTGAGTGTGAATGGCTCTACATGTAGTACTGGAAACGGTGCTGGGATCGGAGGTGTGTTCAGGGATGATAGAGGAGACTGGCAGCTCGGGTTTAGTGGAAGAATTAGTGGATATAGTAACTTGGAAAGTGAATTATGGAAAATTTATTGCGGCATTGATCTGGCGTTCGATAAAACTGGAAAGAGATTGACATGGAAAGTTCCTGTCTCGAAATAGTCTGCATATTTGAAGGTTTTAGATATGGTCCTCCTTCTATGATTATCCGACTTGCTAAAGGACGAACATTGCTTCACAACATGAGTGAAACTTTAAAACCTATTTATTGGGACGAAAACCGTGTTGCCAAAAAGCTTGCTAGCATGAGAGCACAACAGATGGATGCAGTGAAGTTATGGGACAATCCAAAAGTTGTTAAAGATCGTTAGAAGAAGATAAGCTGATTGACTGTTGTTTTCTTTTATGTGTACAAAACTTGCATCTTATATTTTGTTTTTTTAATTTAGCTTGCTTGTTGTTCCAAACTTTGTTGTGTGATGTGAATAGTTGGACATGTGAATGTTACATCTTCTGCTTACATGACCTTATGCTAAATTTTAGCTCATAATATGTGGGTTGCTTTTGAGTGCTCTGTTTGTTTATGTGACAAAGGGGCTAGCTCTTACGCTTCTTTCATAGTTCTATATACCTTTTTCTTTGTCTTAGCATCCCTCTTTGAAAGAAGGCAGTGGCAAGAGAGCTGGCTATCAATCCAGTAAGCTATGTAGAATGAGTGCACTCATTTTGCTTCATGTGCCCTATGTACGTATGATGTCACATATAATATTACGTAAGTTTATGTGTTGAATTGAAGTTGGAATTAACACGATACAATGTTTGTTTTCGTTCTTATTGGTGAAGGACGATATATGGATCAAATATATGATAACTGAAGTGCAAGAGTCACAACGGCCATCTCATACTCTGCCTCCGATGTGAATCTTATGAAATGAACATTTATGTGATATCTGTTTTACTAAATAATTTCTTGGTTCAGGTTTCTAGTGTATGCACTTTATTTATTGCGACAAAAAACAATTATATTATATGGTGAAAATATAAATACAGCCTGCTATTTTTTCAATGGTCTATTGCAAAATATGTCATTCGCAATCGTGACGTTATCTCATTAAACTGCATCGAAATTACAGTCTTTCCTATGCATTGTCTCCTAATAATGCAAATTGCCTACACCCCATCATGCAATATGTGCGATAATATGTATGTTGTTGCATTGTTATGTTTGAATTTGAATTTGAACTGTAATTATTAGTCCAGATCGGTCATTTGTGGTGTGCCTTATAAATGACGGGTAAGAAAAAGTTACATTCATGGATTTGAACTTACGGTGATGTTAATGAATACATAGATTCAAAATAGGTAACTTCATGTTTGAATGTGTGGGTATGTTAAAGTAATCGACAAGTATTATTAGCGAAGCTACAAAGACGTCCATACCTTGTGTAAGAATCGGAGATATGACTGCGTAGTTGGTAAGTGGATCGTTTTGCACGTGAAATTTTCAATCTATATTCAAAAATTGTGTTTGCAAGCGATGATAACACAACCAGGAATAAGTATTATTTTTTTACATTTAAATATTAGGTTTATAGATCATATTTTTCGGCCGAATTAGGAATCGAGTACAACTTATTATACATATCCCCCCGCAATTTTTTATTCGTATCGCACGGCTACATCCAACGTGTCACGGAAATTTTGTGTTTAAGAAAAAACATTGTACGTCATACATATGTACCGCCACCACATATTCGTGAACATTCAAATTATCTCGACATTTACCATTGCAATAACAATATATAGTCTTAATTTCTAAATATTATAATTTTAGAAGAACTAGGAAAATATTAATAGCACATATATTCCATTCATGTTTAATATGATTTAAGTGAACTCTATGTAACATAAACGAGAAAATATTACTACAGAATGCACAAATTAATAATCGACACATCATATCAGTTACAATTTCTTAATCCATTTCCACTCAAAGTCATTGTAACCACATATGCCCATTTTATCTTATGCAAGACATCAGTCTGTTCTTCTTCCATCATCACTTAAACGTCGGTGAGAAGACTCCTATGTAATCCATAATATTGTTTCTTCATCTCTAACTTATCTCTGCATTTCTTCGCCTTCAAGGCATGCTTGGCGAATCAGATCATCTCTTCCTCGGCGCTCTCCATCTTCTTCCCAATCTGTTAGTAGTTTACTCTTTGGAATTTCCACTGCATAATCAAGTACACATTGCAAATGTCTTCTTTTACATGTTTAGATTACATTACGGAGACATATAAAATCATAAGAGTATCATAATATTTGAAAAATCTGATATTTAGGTATATTCATACTATTGACAAGATTTTTGTACATATATATATATATACATATGTATATATATATATATATATATATATATATATATATATACAAATCTCTGTTACATAGGGTGTGGGAGAGGTAAATTTCTTTTTTGTTGGTGCGGATATCTTCCCTTGAATATAAAAATGCGTGTTTTGAAAGAGAGTATGTGATGACTGCATGACCCGTTTTACCTAATTCTCAAAAATTCAAACCAACTTATCATGCATATTTAATTTGCGCTTTTTCCAACACAGATATCATTTTGTTACAACAGATGCATATGAAGTATGTATGATTTACTATAATTGGAATTGTGTGACTATTGAGATGCATGCTAAGTACATCTTATCATATAAGATATGATCTAGAAGATGCAGAGTATCATAATATTGGAAAATACTATATTGATGAATCTATTCAAAAAGCCATTAATAATGTGTAATCGTCAGACGCAGCTATATTCGCATCCAAAACTGTTGTTATTATGGCCAACCAAGACAACAGATTCACTCCTGCTACCGATGAGATCCAGAAACCAGCAACATCAGACACTGTACCATTGCATCTCAATGAAGAACTAACCTCCCAAGAGGATATTACGGATACAACACGTCGGTCAGAAGACCAGCCTCAATTCTCTCCTGATACTAGAACTGATACGAATGGACCGGCATCGAACGTAGATCCATGCATTATCGGAGGTGAAGCTGAAGGTACAAGAATATGCCGCCACATACTTGAAAGAGGTAAAACCAATGCAGAAACTGTAGACGATTGTGCAAGAGAAATAGATAGCGTCCAAACTGAAATCGAAGTACTAAAGAAACTGGCTATACTAAGGCGGCAGGAACTGCGCCTGTAAATACAGTTCATGTTCAAACTTGAAGACTAGATAAAAATATTGACAGAGAACACTGCAACTGCTTAAGAAATATTTTCTCCAAAAAGGCCGAGAGACAATGATCCACCATCACCTCCAGCTTCAACAGCTATCAAGCTGTAGAATGTTAATAACAAGGACTTCTATATACATGTAAAGAAGACATCTATTAGCACATATGGTTTCTGGTAGGACTTGTTTTCGTATGACATTAACTACGTATACAGGTGGCCTACTGATGTTTTAGTACTCATGGACAAGTCGTGAAATCTGTTGTGCTACATGCATTCTAAATCCGAGTTATCGCGGATCTATTTTTTGGCATGCGGTATGAAGAGTCAATTATGTGGATTTATAATATTAGTTGGATTATATGTCACTGTTCTAGCTTTTCCCCAAATATATAATTTGCCTTGCCCTGCAAATTTAGATGCTGGTGTTTGATGTGATTGGTATATAGGTTGATAATAGTATTGAAATAGGAGTTCCAAATCAAATTATGACTGATGTTTAGAAAGTGCTTTCAGGGTATCCTCGTATTGGCATAAAGGACTATCTTCGTATGCAATTCTACTGTAAACTCCATACATGTTGTCTGTTTCTTTGCCAATATCAAGTAAATCTTTTCTTGTCATTTCAGACATCTCTTCCGCATTATCTCATTATTGTGTGAGATGCTCTACTTGCAATTGTAGGTTCCAATGTAAGGGACGTCTCTTGTAATAATAGTGGACTGCATAGATAATGTACCTTGGAGATGTGGAGGAAGAAAATAGATACATGGTATCATTCTTATCACTGAGTTTCTAATTAGATTGATCAGACGTAAAGTTCCTCGCATATTATTATTGTATATGATACTAACATCAACAACCTATACGTATATGTCTGGTAAATTGTATTGTTGTTCCATCTGTTGCTTACTATTAATTCCAACTCATCGTCTTTTTACGCTTTAAAGATAGTGATATACAAAATATTCACTACATTAATGGGATTCGCTCCCCTACATACTACTGCACAAAATTCTCCTTAAATTGATTGGATTCACCCTTCCACTAATGATCAACCCCAGCTCTAAAGTTAGTGATATAAAAAATATTCATTACAATGAAGGGAGCACTCTTTGCATTGATTGGATTCGTCCTTCCGCTTATGATCAGCCACATCCCCCCGTCACTTCAACCTAGCATCAAAAAATTCAACATATTCTCTCTGTTGCTCCTTTGTAGCGGTCCATTGTAGTGGATCCTTTTGTGACCTCCCAATGCTTGATCTAATGCAAATACTTTCAAACTTATTGGGAACTCGTGGTCCTTAACATCTGTAAAAACAAGACCTTTTTTCCCAATATCAGCAAGAACAACTGATTTTGACTCCTCTATCATCGTTTCAGCGTGAACACGGCGCTTCTCAGTTTGCACATGGCATGATTCAGGTTCGGGCTTCTTGTCACCACTTTTGGAAGCTTCCAATTCGAACTTCTTGTTCCTGTTCCAAAGTGTGGGATCTAAATTGTGAAACTCAGAGTCTGTTCTTCCAACCACATCATACCCAGCTCAAGAAACAAAAGAATCAAACCCCTATGTTGTCTTCAAAATCGCATAACAATGTGCTGATGATTTAATCGTTGCATTGTTATCAGTGAATTCTCTTGAACCCCTTGACAGCATCATTAAACAAATAGCAACTTCTTCTGCTTCTTCAAAATCATAATGGCATGAAGAAAAATTGGAAATAGAGAAAAGCAACCTTCTGTTAATCTTGTACTTGTTTCTCGGTCTCTTCTTTCGGACCGACCACTGAATGTCATGATCTGGTATGTTGTTGACAGAGTCACGAGAAACACTACATTTTTTAGGATGATGTCTCATATGACCAAAGAGGGCTTAATTGAGTTAAACCTTTCTCCACATTCGTTGCAAACGTTAGCTTTTGTACATTTAATTGAACCTTTCTCACTTTAACTTATCACTGGATGATGTGGTTAAGAAATCTTGCGATATTTTTTAACCTTCTCTCTGAGGACATAGCTGATAACTCCGTTTTGGAGTTATATTATTCCTTATTTTTTGCTATGTTTTGCGTGCTTATCATGGAGAATTTTATCGTCTTTGAGCGTTATATGCTAAAATTGTGAAATTTGAGTTTTTGAGCGTTCATCGTTAAATCCAGGCGTTTCTCGTATATTTTGTTGCTTTTATTGTGATATGATCGCGGGTTTGTGTTTCGTGTTGTGGTTGGCAGGAAATAGGACGCGAGGATCAAAGGTGGTGAAGAAATGAGCTTCGGAAACAAAGAAAGCAAGGAAAACTCAAGGAAAAGAGCCAGAAAAAAAGCTAAGGCAGATTCTCTTCGCACGAAGAGAAAAGTTCTTCGCACGAAGAGAATACTTAGCCAAATTTTCAAATGTCTTCGTGTGGTATGATGCTGTCTCAAAGTAGGAAGACTTTTGCAAGAAGAGTTCAGACAGAGTGAAGAATCTCTTCGCACGAAGAGAATTTCTCTTCGCACGAAGAGAATGCCCAGAATGTTAAATTCGTCCGGGGTCTTGTTGCAATTATCAGAAACTTTGTAATATCATTATAGAAACGTATTTAAGTGTTCTAGGTCGACTTTTTCAGTAGTTCCTCACGTTATAAACACTTTTGGGAGATCAAGAAGCTATGGGAGAGCTTAGGAGCTTTGGATCATCCGTTTGGATTCTCAACTCTTCTCTTTTCTTGATTTTTATGCTTAAACTCATGAAACTTGTTGTTTTGAGTATGAATCGTAGTAGCTAAACGTTATTTTCTTGGAATTCTCGTTTGGTGTAGCTAGGGTTTAATCTAAATATCATGTTTTGAGATTGTAATTCATGTTTTAGTTTAATCTCACGTATTCTTTCATTGCTATGGATTATTTACGATTGTAATCATATTATTTTTGCGAGTAGCTAACGTAAAGATAATTTTAATTAATTTTCACGTGGTAACTCCGTGATAGTTAGTCGGTAAATTGAATAATCTACCTAGTCGAATCAATGTTTGGTAACTCGATATTGTTAATTAGGATCGTTAGAGTAGAATTATGATTTTAATGCATGCTTAAAGCTAAAATAGACTTGGTAACTCGGTTTGCTTTGGTTTTAAGTATAGTGAACTTGCTTGGTAACTCGGTAAGTTTAATATTGCTCGATTAATAGTGAAGGACACACGGTTGTTTTACGAATCAAAACATAAGTTTAGATCAACCTAGTGAACCTAGAGAATTCCTGGTATTTTTTCTTATATTACAAAAACCCTAAATTTCATTCTTTATTAATCGTGACCTACTTCACTCGGTTAATTGAGAATAGTGCGTTTTTATTTTAGTAGAATTAGAACAAAACACAACTTGTGACGTACCAACATAAGGTTTAGAATAATAATTATTTTAAACAAAGTCCCTTGGGTTCGATAGCCCGGATTTCCGGTTTATTACTACACACGACAACCATACACTTGTGGTTAGAGCGTGTCAAGTTTTTGGCGCCGTTTCCGGGGATTTCGGCTAAATTAGTTATAATTCCTAGCCTTAGGGATTTTAATTTAATGTTTATATTTGTTACTCACCTACGTTTTGCGTGTTTTGTGATTTCAGGTTGATTTACACGGTGCATGACCCGT
The DNA here is from genome assembly GCA_023055425.1 of Linanthus parryae. NCBI lineage: Eukaryota > Viridiplantae > Streptophyta > Magnoliopsida > Ericales > Polemoniaceae > Linanthus > Linanthus parryae. Next base: position 94,225,781 of record JALGPY010000005.1, on the reverse strand, counting down.
TCTAGAGACGAGCCTTTGTATCCAACGTTTGAAAACCCGGAATCCTTATTGAAAGCACATCGTAGAGACAAGAGGAATTCAAGCTCAGTTACCATGGATGAAGAAACGAGAGCTGAGTTTGAGAGAATCCGCAAAAATGTGCAAGATGCGGAAGCAGCTAGAGCAGCTGCTGTAGAGGAGGCTACAAACAGAGCCGCGGAATCTGAGCAACTTAGGGCTCAAATGGCTGAGATGCAGGCGATGATTGATCGCATGAATCCTCCAAATCCACAAAAACTTCCTGGTGCGGAAGTAGTTGGCAGAAATAACGGTGGCAATGGGAATAATGGGGGCAATAATCGGAACAATAACGGTCGGAATGCGGTAGAGCAAGTTAACAATGCTAAGGAGGATGAGCGTCCTTTGGTGGACTACTTCAGAACTACACCGGAGGGATATCGACCCACTATTGTCAGACCTCAGATTAATGCCGCACATTTCGAGATTCGCCAATCGTTGATCAACATGGTTAGGGATGAATGCTTATTCACTGGAGCCCCGAGTGATGATCCACATCAACACTTGCTCAATTTCGAGCAGATTACTTCTACCATGTATGATCATAGAGTTCCACTAGAGACGATAAAGCTCATGCTTTTCCCCTTCTCTTTATCGGGAAAGGCAAAGACATGGCTTATGGAACTTCCAGCAGGCAGCGTAGTTACATGGGCAAATTGTAGCAGAGAGTTTATCAGGAAGTATCTTCCACCATCCAAGGTTGCTCAACGGATGGATGACATAACTAAATTTACACAGCAGGAGATGATTCTCTGAGTGACACGTGGAGAAAGTTCAACCAGCTCCTGCGCAGATGCCCTACTCACGGAGAGCCATGGTATAAACTTCTCCACTACTTTTATAATTCTTTGGATAGAGAGACTGCTAGTGAACTGGACATGATGGCTCAAGAAAATTTTATGGGAATGGGATTACAGAGATGTCGTGATCTGCTAGATAATGTAGCAAAACGTGAATCCACGAGGTCTGAGACTCGTAGAAACACGAAATCAGATGAGGCATTGGTTAGTAAGATAGACTCCATGGTGGAACAGAAATTTGAACATCAGATGGCAGTGGTGACTTGAGCTTTCAGTAATTTGAATCCATCGGCACAAGTGAAGTCAGTGGAAGAGATGGTAGCAGATGCGAATCAGGGATATGGGGATGATATTGAAGACGTGAACTATATGGGTCAACCAAGACAGCAGCAATGGCCAAACACCTATCATCCCAATAACCGCAATCACCCCAACTTCAGTTATGCCAATCTGAATAGTGGACTATATGCGCGAGGTCAAAGGCCAAATGTTCCTTATCAAGCTCAGAGACAGGCTCCACAGCAAAAGGCTCCACCCCCACCCTCAGAAGAACATGACACAAACGCACTGTTAGCTAGCAATGATAAGATTGAGAGCAATATTGTCGCGATAGAAGCCTCGATAAAAAGCCATGAGACACAGATTGGCCAAATAGCTAATCAGAATACTCGACTTCCACCAGGTATACTACCTTCTAACACAATCACTCCACCTGAGCAATTGAAGGCTATCACTACTCGCAGTGGGACCACCACTAAGGATCCTCCATATCCTACACACACGCGAGCCGAGGCAACTAAGGCCACAGAAAAAGCACTAGATGAAGAAATTCTCGTGCCTACCGTGATTCCCCAATCAAAGGACACGAGTAGGAAGTCGGAGGAGAAGCCTAAGCCAAAGGAAGAGTATAGTGTTCGTGTTCCCTACCCGCAGAGATTGAAGAGCAAAGAGGATGCCAAGCACTTCAAGAAATTTGTTGATATCTCAAAAAGTTACACATCAATATCCCCTTTGCTGAAGCAATTTCACAAATGCCTAAATACGCAAAATTTCTTAAGGACCTACTTTCTAATAGGAGACGCATGGATGATTTTGAGACCGTGACTCTGAATGAGGAGTGTAGCGCCGTAGTTCAAAAACTGCTACCCAAAAAGATGAAAGATCCGGGTGGTTTCATTATTCATGTGACATTGGGAGATGCGTTCCATGGTAGAGCATTATGTGATCTTGGCGCAAGCATAAATTTGATGCCCACATCAGTATTTGAGCAACTTGGTGTAGGAGATCCAAAACCTACTCGTATGTGTTTACAGATGGCTGACCGTACTATGAAACGGCCACGGGGTGTTTTGGAGGATGTGCTTGTGAGAGTCAAAGGACTCATCTTTCCCGCAGATTTTGTGATCCTAGATATGGATGCTGACGATGATTTCCCACTCATATTGGGACGGCCATTCCTTGCTACGGGAAAGACGATTATTGATGTTGCCAATGGAGAATTGACTACGCGTATTAACGATGAGAAGGTGGCATTCAATGTCTTTGAAGCTATGAAATTTCCTGCATATGCAGTGAGTGAGCAGTGCTTTGGTGTGGAGGCATACACACCGGATGAGGAGGACAATATCTTATTGGAGCAGCTATATGAGGAACTTGCCTTACTTGATTCGAGTGAAAAAGAACAAGCCATGGAAGCTAGCTGGCGTTCACCCCTACCCCTCTTTAATGAGGGAAGCAGGAAGATTCTTACTCCTTCTCTTATTACTGCTCCTGATTTAGAATTGAAACCGTTACCTGCTCATTTAAAATATTTATACTTGGGATCTGATGAAACTTTACATGTTATTGTTTCTGCGTGTTTGGACAGGGAACAGGAGGAGCAGCTTCTCAAGGTATTGCAGGAAAGGAAAGCAGCTATGGGATGGACCATAGCGAATATCAAGGGGATCAGCCCCACAGTTTCCCAACACAAGATCCGGCTCATGGAAGACAAGAAACCGGTAGTTCAGTTTCAGCGCCGCCTCAACCCTCACATGCAGGAGGTGGTGAAGAAAGAGGTGCTTAAATGGTTGGAAGCAGGTATCATCTATCCGATTTCCGACAGCATGTGGACTAGCCCAGTGCAGTGTGTCCCTAAGAAGGGAGGTATAACTGTGGTGGAAGGGGAAAAAGGTGATCAGATTGCCACTCGTACAGTTACTGGGTGGAGAGTTTGCATGGATTACCGCAAACTCAATGACGCCACTTTGAAGGATCACTTTCCCTTCCCATTTGTGGACCAGATGCTTGATAGGTTGGCACGTCATTCGCATTACTGCTTTTTGGATGGATACTCTGGGTATAATCAGAAGCGATTGAGCCAGCTGACCAGGAGAAGACGACATTTACTTGTCCTTATGGGACTTTTGCATTCAGACGCATGCCATTTGGGCTATGCAATGGCCCTGCCACGTTTCAGAGGTGTATGATGTCAATCTTCTCAGATATGATGGAGCAAAATTTTGAAGTCTTCATGGATGATTTTTCACTTTATGGTGATGGGTTCGAAGACTGTCTCCAGCAGCTAGTTCGGGTACTGGACAGATGTATTGACACCAACCTAGTGCTTAACTGGGAGAAGTGTCATTTCATGGTGACCGAGGGGATAGTGTTAGGGCACAAGATCTCCAGTAAAGGCTTAGAGGTAGATCGGGCGAAAATTGAGGTGATTGAGAAGCTTCCTTATCCTACATCTGTCAAAGGGGTACGGAGTTTCTTGGGACATGCAGGTTTCTATCGGCGCTTCATTAAAGACTTTTCGAAGATCACAAAGCCTTTATCTGGGTTGCCTGAGAAAGATGTCGTCTTTGATTTCAATGAAGAGTGCAAGAAAACTTTTGATTTTCTCAAGAAAAATCTAATCAGTTCTCCCATTATAGCCACCCCATACTGGACCTTGCCGTTCGAGCTTATGTGTGATGCCAGCGATTACGCGGTGGGAGCAGTGCTGGGACAGCGGAAAGACAGGGTAGCTCATGTCATTTACTATGCTAGTTGTACGCTTAATACTGAAATATCTTCTGACCAAGAAGGATGCGAAGACTAGATTGATCCGATGGGTTTTGCTAATGCAAGAGTTTGACATAGTGATCAAGGACAAAAGGGTAGTAGAGAACGTTGTTGCAGACATTTGTCACGACTGGAGAACGAAAAACAAGAAGATGTGCCAATTAGAGAATATTTTCCAGATGAACAACTTATGGTAGTGGCAGCAGCTGTTCCTTGGTTTGCGGATTTAGCAAATTTCAAGGCGCTCAATATTGTCCCAAAATACATGTCTTTCCATCAGAAAAAGAAATTTTTCGCAGATGCACGACACTATTTCTGGGATGACCCCTATTTGTTCAAGTTGGGAGCTGACAACGTGTTGAGAAGATGCGTAGCTGAGCCAGACACTTTGGACATTCTTAGACATTGCCATGAACTAAATTGCGGAGGGCATTTTGGCAAAACGCGCACTGTGGCAAAGGTATTGCAAAGTGGATGCTCATTTGTTTGTATAGCAGTGTGACCGATGTCAGAGAACCGACAATATCTCCAACCGAAACGAGATGCCTCAAAATTTTGTGTTGGAAGTAGAGCCCTTTGATGTTTGGGGCATTGATTTCATTGGACCATTCCCGTCTTCACTTGGAAATCTTTATATACTGTTAGCTGTGGATTATGTGACCAAGTGGGTAGAGGCAATGGCTTGCCCCAAGAATAATGGAGCTACTGTAGAGAGATTCGTGCGTAAGAGCATATTTACACGGTTTGGGACTCCCAGAGCCATTATCAGTGATGAAGGATCGCATTTCGTGAACAAAGTCTTTGCCAATGTCTTGAGCAAATATGGGGTAAAGACGCATAAGATATCACTGGCTTATCATCCGCAGTCGAATGGGATGGCAGAAGTTTCTAACCGAGAGATAAAAGGGATTCTAGAGAAGACGCAAAGATTGCTCCCTGCATCTAGATGACAGTTTATGGGCGTATAGGACTGCGTACAAGACCCCTTTAGGCATGTCTCCCTATCAGCTAGTATTTGGGAAGTCATGTCATCTTCCGGTGGAACTTGAGCACAAGGCATTCTGGGCCTTGAAGAATATCAATTTGGACGCTAAGCTCTCAGGTGAGCTACGGAAGCAAGCACTGCTCGAACTTGAGGAATTTCGATTGATGGCATATGAAAGTGCGAGAATTTACAAGGAAAGGACAATGCAGTGGCACGACATGCACATCATCCCGAGAGACTTCAAGGTTGGACAGATAGTGCTGATTTTTTAATGCTAGACTAAAGCTGTTTCCAGGGAAATTGAAATCTAGATGGAGTGGTCCCTACACAATTACTGCAGTTTTTCCGTGGGGATCTCTTGAGGTGGAGGATGCAGATGGGAACAGGTTTGAGGTGAATGGCCAGAGAGCGAAACCGTACGTGGACGGGAATTTCATTGGAGTCATTGAATGGCTTCATGCAACTCCCGCAATTTGATTAATCTCTGAGGTAACTGGGTCGGGCCGTCAACCTTAAATTACAAAGCGCTTGTTGGGAGGCAACCCAACATATTTATTGTTGTAGTTTAGGTTTTAATACTGTTTTGTAAATTTTATTCTGTTTTATGTACTTGAGAGGTGCGAGAGAGTGGATTTAATATTTCCAATGAGTATGTGCATGATTCCGAGGTGAAAGGCCTATTTTGGATCCCCCGTCTTGATGCGCACGTGCGAAACAGAGTGAAAATTGAAGAATTGCAGCCCAAAACGCGCATCGGGATCCGAAGTGAAGGAATTGGAGAATGAATCCATTCCTGCGCTTATTCAACACACGCACCTGGGGAAGATCATGTTCCCGGACTCCCCCTCTTGATATACGCAAGGATTTGATTGATGAACGGAGAAAACTAGCTCACTGGCACGGATTACGAGGTGATATTTTGAAGAACGGTCTAAAAACAGAATTGAAGAGTGCCATTGTGTGGGGGTAGTCGAGAGCTTTCTGTGGACCGGTGGATCGCGTAAATCGGAGTCCGGACGAAGAAGTTAGGCCAAAAAGGATGTTAAGCGGGCAAAAAGGCGTCGAAAAGCATCCGGAATTGCCAAACGGGTCTTTGGAAGGATCAAATTGAAGAATAAATGATTCCCCGGACATTGGGAATCTTTTATAATGCAAAAGGAATCTCGAGGTCGACGAGATTCATGAAGAAGCAAAGGCACGAGCAAAATGGTGAAAAAAGGATGTTCGAGCGGCTTAAAACATCCGGAAATTTTAAGTGGATCTTCGAGAGCATGAATTTGAAGAATAAAATATTCCCCGGACTTTGGGAATCTTTTATCATCTACACGGGATCTCGAGGACGAGGAGATTCATGAAGATTCGAAGAAACGAGTAAATAGTCGAAGAAAATCAAGCAAAAAAAGGGATTTTTAAGCAGTGCCCAGACCTCTTCGCACGAAGAGAAAAACTCTTCGCACGAAGAGTTTTAACTTAGAAAAATTTTATTTCTCTTCCTGTGACAGCCTTCTGTCTCAAAATAAGAAGACTGTCACACGAAGAGGAATAAGGCCAACTGGGATTCTCTTCGCACGAAGAGAAATTCTCTTCGCATGAAGAGAATGCCTAGAAGGCGCGAAAAGTCCAAAACGCCCGTGACAAAGCAAGAGGGGGATGCATTTATGGAGGGGTATTTATGGAAAATCGTCTAAAGGGTATTTAAACCCCAATTCACCCGAGAATCATCAGCAGCTTCATTCTTCATCAAGTCGTTGAAAAATTCATCCTCTCTCTTAACCTTCAAATCCTCAAATTTTCAAATATTCACCAAATCAGAAGAGATTGGAAGGGTTTTGCTCGCGAGAAGAAGGAGAAGAAGATTAAACCGTGGAGTTTTGGCTCAATCTTAACAAGCTGTTTTGGGGAAGAACAAAATCTAGGGTTCCATTCCTAGATTGAAAAATTGAAGCACTTGGAGGGGGATTCAGTCAAAAGGTCAAGAACAAACATCGACGGGGACTACGAGGGGAGTAAGGAAAGCACAAATTTTTCACTTTTTCGGGAAAAAATTTCACCGGTCAGTTTGGCCCTTCTTGTTGAATTTTTCGCGGAAACGAAACATGTAAGAAAGGTACTCCAGGTGACTCAGGTACTATCTAAACTAGCAATTTCAATTTTACGAGTCTAGGCACGATTGAGTAAAATCCCATTTTTAATTTCTTTCGCTTAGTTGCGAACCTTGGGGGCGATTGATTAGAGTCCTAGGTATTATCTGTTTAATTGCTATTTGTTAGTTTCTTTCGGTTACACTTCCTGTCACGGTGCACAATTTAAATTTTCATCTTATTTGCTTGATTTGCTAAATGGCCTCAAAAAAGAGAAAGACGGGTGAGGGGTCGTCTATGGAGGCGTCCGGTTCTGCTCCGCCTACCATAGAGGCGCCCGAGTCGCCCAAATATGATTTGCTAAAAACTCCGTTTCCTAACCGACCTGTGATGAGACAAAGAAGAGAGGGGAAAGTGAATGTGAGGAGACTGACTGAGTCGAACTTTGACTCGTATCGCTTCGTGACCCACGTGGCCCATTATGATTATGACCATGACCATTACCTTAACCAATCGGGACTACCAGAGAAAGTGTTCGAATTTCACTCGGACATGCCCCCACCTATTAAGAACATTTACGATAGGGAAGGGCTTCTTAAGTGGTTTGAATTGGTCGGAATTTCGAGCGCATCAATCGCTAGGGAGTTTGTTGTCAACCTTAGGTATGCGTTGGATGGTGAGAGCCGCGACCATAGGTTGGTGTACTGTTGAAACAAGTGGATAATCTTCACACCGGAGGCTATCGGCTTTGCACTTAAATTCCCACCTCTAGCGGATGTGTGTGCTTTTTCTCGGGTTGTGTCGGACGAGAACATTTATGAAAAGGTCAACAAGTTTTGTTTTCCATCGGGTAAGTCTCCGTGGGATAGGAAAGGGTCAATGCTTAAATGGAAGGTTGTGAATGGGGAGTTAAAACCGGAGGCTCGATGGATTTGTGAGTTATTGGAGAATTGGGTTTTGGGAACCACCTCAAACCCCACATTCTCCTTTAGACTTTGTGTAATGGCGTTGTGTCTTTGGGAGGGGCAGAGAATTGATATTCCTCGCTTCATATGGGGTAATATCATGGATCGAATTTCTAGAAACAACAAGATGGCCCCCGGACATACTTGCTTGCTCACCCACTTCGCCGTTGTTTCTTAGGTGGCGATTCCCGAATACGACAAAGTCATTCCCGTCTTCCCTAAGAGAGAATGGTCTAAGTTTGACGCCACGGCCAAAGCCTTGAAGCGGAACAAGGGTCGGAAGAAGAGTATAGGGGTGAAGAGAGCTGGTTTTGATGGTGAGGCAGCCTTCAACCAGTTGCGATAGGAGATGACAGTGGATAGGGAAGAGAGGAGGCGGCAGTTTGAGTGCTTGCAAAGTAACCAAGACCAATTGGGTAATTTGGTTCAAATGGTTGGTGAATGTACTCGACTGAGGTGCCTAGAGAGGAGTTTGTGCCACATGTCCCTACCACTGAGAGATGGTATCAAGGGACCGCGTATGAGGCCTCGCCTGCTGAGAATGGCGACGAGGAAGTTGGGGATGATGAAGACGGAGGCGAGGATGCCCCGTACTCCGAAGAGGATGAGTAGAGGAGAGAGAGACCTTGAGGTAGGATTGTTGAGTCCTCGGTTTCTCGTTGAGGACAACGATGCATCCTAGTGTGGGGGTGGTGGTACCTTTTACTAGCCTAGTGTCGAGTCTTGCATAGCCTTGTTTGCATATAGTCGTAGTCGTATTGTGTGAGTTTTTGTGGTAGATGTGTATATCTTTGCATTTAGTTGCATTCTTGTTAAATTATTGAGTCCCCTACCCGTATTGAGTCGTAGTCGAGTTGGCCTATGCATTTTGTCTTATAAAATAAAATAAAAATAAAATAAAAATAAAATAAAAAAATCATAAAAACTGAAAAATTTGAGAAAGGGCAATCGAAAAGAAGCTTTAAATTGAAAAAATCGAGGAATTGTGAGGAATTTAGGCGTAGGGCGTGAATTGAAACCATGAACGACAACGTGAGTTCCCCTTAGTACGTATAGAGGGACTTTCTTTACGGGAATGCTTACCTATTTTACACACGTACTTGATTTTCAAAATCTAAAGTGTGTGTCGTGCTTTCTTACAAGAGTTGAGCTAGGTGTGAGCTAAACAAGCCAAACGTTCTTGTGTACGTCTTAGGTAGTCGCGAACCCGCTCCGTAGTGGCACACGAAACAGCTGTGCGGGGTTGTGTATTAGAGCACTCACTGCTTATAGAACTCACCTTGTAGGACCACTAGAAAACCCGAGTTGAACCTTGGTTTATTTGATAACCTTTTGACCTAGGGTGACGATTCTTGGCCTTCATCAAAAATCGTTTAGAATCACCACTTTAGTGTGTCACGAGGGGGTTTTAGTTGAGGGGGTTCGATGAGGGAGAGCTTATTTGCATATACTTGTGCAGTCCTACATGATCGCATGCGCGATAGTTTATATTTACGAGGGGATGCGAGGGTGAGTGGGAGTAGGCTTGCGCACTTCGGTGTGGCGGTGTTCCATGTCACTACATCATGGACACAAGTGTGGAGAGCCGTGAGTGCATGATATCTAATACGCACGGAAATGGGGTTGGTTGATATTTATCGGTGGATCATGCTAGGGATCGGTTCTTTGCTTCGTTGCGATGTAGGAGGATCGGTTGGATTAGGCATGAGACTTTCGTATACTTGACTACTTGAGAGAGGGGCGAGACGATGTTCTAGTGTGGGGGTGTCGACTATTGACTACGGACATGGAAATTGAGCTTTGACGAGTCCACCCCCCATGCATGCTTTTATATTGATTTCGGCTTGTTTTGTGGCACCATGTACTTCATCGAGATAGGGGGAGATGATTTTTCGTGTGATTCGAATTCATCGGGTTGTTTGATTTCCTTCCCCTTGTTATTCATTACTCTTGGAAGAACCACTCGTGTAATTTGGGATATGTTGGACGACGGTGTTGAAAAAAAAATAAAAAATAAAAAAAAAAACAGAAAAAAAAAGAAAAAAAAAAGAAATAGACAAAAAAAAAGAGAGAGAAAAAAAAGAGATTGAATAAAGGAAGAAATTTGAGCTTTTTGGAAATTGAGTGGTGGAAAGTTGCTAGTTCGTTGACGATGGTTTACATTTCGTGCACGTATCGCCATGGTGGCCACGGAGATCGTAATTGTACCGGGGTTCGAGGGAATCGAGGGCCGGAGACGGTGAGTTTCGGGTTGCGGGTTCTATAATCGTGGTGACGGGGTGTGAGATGTGGGGTATAATGTGACGCTTTAGGACGTGCTTCATCGTGATTATCCTTATGTCCCTAAGCCTCAACATTTTATAACCCGTTAGCGGATTAGGATCTCGGACCTTGAACGTGGTTTAGCCTAGCGTAGCCTCTTACTTTTATCGGCACACGCGAAGAGGTAGGATATTCTTGTACTTAGTAAAGCTAGGCTCTTTATACGATCTAAGGGAAAGTCGTGTTGTCAAGTTTAGTTTCAATTCACGCCTTGTTCCTACATTTCTCATCAACCCATGATATTCGGTTTAAGTTGATTGAGATTGCCCGATCTCGCAAAAGAAAGAAAAAAAATTGTTCTTTAGTTGCTTGGATTGTATATTTTGCGTTTGCATGTAGTTGCATTGTTTATAATCGAGTCGTGTCGGCTAGTAAAAGGAGGTTTGTGTGGGGATCTTGACCTCAGACTCGTAGGTGATGTTGTGATAAGTATGCAAGGGCAAATGTGGTATGTATGCAAAGAAAGTTCGGAGATTGGAAGAGGTTTGAGGAAGTGAGATGAGATTGTGAGAGTTGGCTTGAGGATTTGCTCGGGACAAGCAAAATGTAGTGTGGTGGTAGTTGATAACTCCGTTTTGGAGTTATATTATTCCTTATTTTTTGCTATTTTTTGCGTGCTTATCATGGAGAATTTTATCGTCTTTGAGCGTTTTATGCTAAAATTGTGAAATTTGAGCTTTTGAGCGTTCATCGTTAAATCCGGGCGTTTCTCGTATATTTTGTTGCTTTTATTGTGATATGATCGCGGGTTCGTGTTTCGTGTTGTGGTTGGCTGGAAATAGGACGCGAGGATCAAAGGTGGTGAAGAAACGAGCTTCATAAACATAGAAAGAAAGGAAAACTCAAGGAAAAGAGCCAGAAAAAAAGCTAAGGCAGATTCTCTTCGCACGAAGAGAAAAGTTCTTCGCACGAAGAGAATACTTAGCCAAATTTTCAAATGTCTTCGTGTGGTATGATACTGTCTCAAAGTGGGAAGAATTTTGCAAGAAGAGTTCAGACAGAGTGAAGAATCTCTTCGCACGAAGAGAATGCCCAGAATGTTAAATTCGTCCGGGGTCTTTTTGCAATTATCAGAAACTTTGTAATATCATTATAGAAACGTATTTAAGTGTTCTAGGTCGACTTTTTCAGTAGTTCCTCACGTTAGAAACACTTTTGGGAGATCAAGAAGCTATTGGGAGAGCTTAGGAGCTTTGGATCATCCGTTTGGATTCTCAACTCTTCTCTTTTCTTGATTTTTATGCTTAAACTCATGAAACTTGTTGTTTTGAGTATGAATCGTAGTAGCTAAACGTTATTTGCTGGGAATTCTTGTTTGGTGTAGCTAGGGTTTGATCTAAATATCATGTTTTGAGATTGTGATTCATGTTTTAGCTTAATCTCACGTATTCTTTCACTGCTATGGATTATTTACGATTGTAATCATATTATTTTTGCGAGTAGCTAACGTAAAGATAATTTTAATTAATTTTCACGTGGTAACTCCGTGATAGTTAGTCGGTAAATTGAATAATCTACCTAGTTGGAATCAATGTTTGGTAACTCGATATTGTTAATTAGGATCGTTAGAGTAGAATTATGATTTTAATGCATGCTTAAAGCTAAAATAGACTTGGTAACTCGGTTTGCTTTGGTTTTAAGTATAGTGAACTTGCTTGGTAACTCGGTAAGTTTAATATTGCTCGATTAATAGTGAAGGACACACGGTTGTTTTACGAATCAAAACATAAGTTTAGATCAACCTAGTGAACCTAGAGAATTCCCGGTAGTTTTCCTTATATTACAAAAACCTTAAATTTCATTCTTTATTAATCGTGACCTACTTCACTCGGTTAATTGAGAATAGTGCGTTTTTATTTTAGTAGAATTAGAACAAAACACAACTTGTGACGTACCCACATAAGGTTTAGAATAATAATTAGTTTAAACAAAGTCCCTTGGGTTCGATAGCCCGGATTTCCGGTTTATTACTACACACGACAACCATACACTTGTGGTTAGAGCGTGTCAATAGCTAGCGCCCAAGGAACCCTCGAGAAGAAATTATGGGTCATCGTGTTCATCCGAGGTTTAGATCGAATCTTCATCTGTGAAAGCGTCCTCGAGATTACCTCCAACATCATCTCCATCTTCCATTAAGACTTCAAGCCTAGAGCAGCTATCTTGCCTCGAATAGATAGAGAACGACTCTACTCAAACAACCTAGCCTTCTAGCTATCGTCAGACACCATATTAGGGGCATATCAGGAAAGCTCAGTAAACTTCGCCTCATATTGCATTACAGACATACTACCCTACTTCAAGTTCAAAAACTCTCGAGCCTTAGCTGCCCGAGCCACCTCTGAAAAGAACTTCTTCAAAACCAGGTCTTGAAGGTCCTCCATGAAATAAGTGATATGTCTAGGCTAGAGGTTACCAAACACCACCACTGATCATCTTCATCCTCTAACTTAAAAGTTGCTAACCTCACTCTAGTCTCATTTCCAAAGATCCCCATAGCAATGAAAGTCTTCTCAATCTGTCTTACCCAATGCTCAGCGGCAAATGGTCAGGGATGCCTCGAAAAACAAGTGGTTTTTGCCTCCTAAACTATTTAAGGGCCTTCATAGTATCAGGTTTAACACCTTAATTAGGGAAAGAAGCACAACTATCTCCATTATTCCCATTTCCCAAGTTTGTTGTACCCATCTACAACAACAAAAATCTAAAATGTCATATATTTAAACTTGTGAGGTAGGATCAAGTCAAGCACATAGAACAGATAACACATAAGATTCCTAAGACAATTCCCCAAGCCCAACGTGTCTCGTATACCTAAGCTCTGATACCAAGATATCACGCCCATAAACCGGGGAATTTTTTTTTAAATAAATAAAGGAACTGATCGAGCAAGAGGTGAACAAGGCAACTCAAACTTTTATTACACAAACTGAAATATGTTACAGGTAGTGAGAGCTACTAATGGTTCCCAACCCAACTATATTACAAACAGAACGAGTTGAGACTCGTCTCAAAAGCTACAAAAGCACTCCAAACAGCTAAGACAACTCAGGGACTGAACCGTCACCACCACTATAACTTGTACCTGCAAAATGTTAGGGGTGAGCTTACTGCAAGATCAGTAGAGAATATCAAGGCAAATGTCCAAGCACGTAGTGTTTCGTGGTACAAATATTGAATCATCATCATGCTATCACATTTTAGTATAATCATGTATATGTCAAGTCTTGCATATGAAATTCTTTCATCGTTTTATTATCGTCATGGAACCGGGGGTGCTCAAATACGCACTCGCTGCTAGGAGTGAGTCAGCCTACCTCCGCATATGCACTCTCAACTGGGAGCGGAGTACCGACCTACCATCAAGCTGGCAATGCTTTCTGCACCATGCCTTAGGTGTGTCCAGGGTCTTTCACCCAAGGGATGTGCAAACCCTTCTTGCTAACCTCGTCCATTTATATTTCCACGTTCATTATCAATTTCACATGCATATCATGCATGAATAGTACCATCGACAATATTATCATGCTAACAGCATATCAACATCATCCCAGTTGATATCATGTTGATAGCATCTTTTAGGAACTATCGATTACCTCCATTTTACCACATTATCATGAGATATTTGAGCTTAATTGTAGAGAATATGAGACGTTTTGTCACTTGTTGCTTACTATGCACTATAATGTTAGTCCGGGCGTTTCTATGCATATTTAGATGTTATTTGTCAAATATAATCGCTTGGTATGTTTGTTCATGTTGTCTTGGAAGGAACGGATGCTAATTGGTTGATAGGAGGCATGGAACGAACTTCAGAAACAACGGGAGCTCAAGTGGAGTAAAGAGAAGCCGAATTGGAGGAGCTTGGATGACCAGTCTGCACTAATTTGATCATAGCTAATTGTTCATATACTCTGTGTAATCATTGCCAAGAATGGAGTAATTAACCGGACTTGTTAATTAGCTAGCGAGTGCGTGAGAGAGACTTAGACCTAGTTGTGATGAGATATGAACAACAATCCTTAATCACGGAGACTGAGAAGAGAAGTGTGTAGGATTGGCCTTAGTGGGTAGATTCGGTAGGAGATAGTGAGTTGTTCGTGTGGTGGTCTGAGAGGACATCATTCCGTGCATTGTCGTTAGCCTACTAGAACGGACCGGTAGATGTAGGTGGACCGACATGACACTAAGTAAACAGTGACGTAGAACGACATGAGATCGAGAGGAGATTGTTAGTGCTATTACCCGGCTTAACTAGAATAGAGTTAACGTGTTACATAGCTAATCCGGAAATCGTCTACAACCCTAGGTGATCTAGAGAATGCCTAGTTTCTCCATAATTGTTTTAATAAAATAAAAATCCAAAAATATTGGTTTAGTTGTATATTTAATTTCAGTCACCTGTTTAAGGGTCACAACTCTTAAAATCAGAATTCTTCCTCCTATTACAATACTCTAAGTTAATAACTAATTAAATAACCTCAAGTCTGTCCTGGTGGGATCGATAACTCGGTGTTGAAATACCACCCCTATATTAATTGACCGTGCACTTGCGGTAACATGTAAGAATCCGTATCTATTTTTTGGCGTCGTTGCCGGTGACATCGATAGATTATTTAGTTAGGAGATAGTTTAGAGTATTTCTTTTGGTTTTGTTTAATTTTTTTTTCTCTCTGTGCTTCACGGGTTTCTTGTGAGTTTATTTTTTCAGGAACACATGAAGAAGGAGATATCATGAGCATGTCGAGCGATGACGATTATGAGGGGATCTTGGATTACCCCTACTATTGTGCTAGATGCAGAATTTGGCTCACATATGACTGCTCAGTGATTTGGTGCTATAAATGCAAGAAAGATCACAAGTATGAAGACACATGCATTTTTGATCCACCCCAACTTCATCAGCACCAAGAAGACTCGTCAGCGGATATGGCAGAACGACGCAGTATTATGGAGGATGTCCAAGTGTGCGTCAAGTTCTTGTCTGTTGCTACACAATTTTCACAAGAGGATTCAACCACAGGTATGGAATACGTGAGGGAGATGATGAAGAGGTTAACGAAACGAGTAGAGAAACTGTCAGCGGCAGGGGAATCAGGTATTCAAGTGTCACAAGAGGATCCCTTGCCACGCGACGTTGAGCCAAAATTTGAGCCTCCATCATCATCACCACAAGAGGACGATTTGGATGACACCTTCATTGGGATCTTGTGGGGTGCTGATAATGAAGTTGATGTAGCACTTGTGACTATTGCTATAGAGGAATTAAAAACCAACAAGTGTGGGGGTGAATTGCATGGGTCACTAGAAGAGCATATGGAACCAAAGTTGTACTACTGGGATGACTTTATGGAGCAGGATGCATTTGACCAACAAGTGTCGGGCCGTCGACCTTAAATTACAAGCGCTTCTTGGGAGGCAACCCAACGTAGAGTAGGATATTTGTTATTTTATTTTTGTATTTAGTTCTCCATATTTGATTTTTAGGAATGAGAGAGAGTAGTTTTAATATTTCCTATGAGTGTACTGGGCACAGGTACCGAAGAACCCTTCGGATTCCCCTTCTTGATGCACGTGCACTACATTGCATGCAAAACGAGGAACAGCGAGCAATTTGATAATAGGAGCTTGAAAGAGAGGCTACTCGAGGTCGAGGAGTAGCTATTCATTTATTGATTATATTGGCAGCTAGTTGTGGCCCGGAGTTGCACGCATCGGAATCTGAAGAGGGATGAAAAAACACAAGTTTAAAGGGGCACGATTCTTGCGCTAGAGAGAAATTTTGGAGATGAGATGAAAAATTCCCCGGACTTTGGGAACTTTTCAGTCAAAAATGGATTCTACATTCAATGACGAGTCCGTGAGCGCGAGAATCGAAGGAATCGGACACCGGATGAAGAAACTAGAGCAAAAACAAAAACCGGTAAGTTCCAGAGCATTTCGGGCCGAAATGCCCTTGATTTCGGGCCGAATTAAAAACAGCATACTTTTCCGAGTTTTCCAATTTGATTTCGGGCCGAAATCAACTATTTCGGGCCGAAATCAAACCATTTCGGGCCGAAATGGTCTGGACAGCTCATTTATTGAGGGCATTTTTGGTATTTTGGGGCTATTCTTTAAAACAAAAACCGGGTTTTAACCCTCCTACACCCCAATTTAGGATCAAAAACACTCATCTTCATCTTCTTCCTCTCAAACTCTCAAGAACACTAACACACAAAACCCTAAACATCTCCAAATCCAAAACTTTTTGGTGGGTTTTGCCCCTCGCAAGCTCGCCATCAACATTAACTCGCAGAGTTTTGAGATATAATGAGCGGTTTGAGTGTGGGGGAATTCAAAGAGTAAGAACTCCAAGAACTTAAATTGTCCAATTCATAGCTTTGGAGGGGGATTCGGCCAAAGCTCCAAGAGAGACTTGCAACGGGAACACCAAGGAGCATAAAGATGTAGTCTTTCTTCAACTTGCTTGAGTTTTCGAAAAATTTGGTCGACCGATTGGGTCCTTCTAGACCAATTTTTGCGAAACCGGTCCCTTAAGAACGGTACTCCGGGACCGTATGTACGTTTTCTCTCTCTCACTTTAGAATTCTTGTCTAGTCACTCTATGCGAAGAGCCCTGCAACACTTGTAATTTTGTCATCTAATCCTTACACTTTGAGATAACGTCCTTTGGGGGTACACTCTAAATTCATTGAGGAAAATGATTATCTCACGTGTGGGGGGTTTACATATATCTTTACTAGTCTAAAGTTGCATAACCATGTTACATATAGATTAGTGAGTCGGTTTTGCATATAGAGTTAGTCCTTAAGATTGCATGTGCACGTTTCGATATTGCATTGTATATATTATTTGTGCACGTTTAATTATTGAGTCCACCTACCCAAACGTTTTTAGTTAATCAAGTTGGCCCAAGCATATAAAGTTAGGAAAAAAAACTAAAAATAAGAAAAATTGAAAATTGAATTTTTTTTTAGAAAGGGCAATTGAAGAGAGTGAGCGTGGAGAGGGCTCGATGATAGAAATTCCCTAGAAGTAGGACAATCTGAGGTGAGGTAGACGCGAGAATCTGGAGTAGGAAGGCTATAGGGATAATGCACTTGAGAATTGTGAGTAGTTGTCTCTCAGACTAGTTATCCTACTAGCGCTACACCACCGTCACTTAGGTAGTCGTCGACCCTCCTCGTAGTGTCAATAGAACAGCTGTGCGAGTGATTTTTATGGGGACCTCACGTCCCGTCTCCATCTCCTAGGTCCACTAGTTACCCCCAATTTGATCCATTTACCCCTTTATTCACAGCCTCTAGCCTAAGAAATCGTTCCTTGTGACTTTCATCACTTGTTAGAATGGTCCCTTCCTATGCGTCATGATAGAAGGAGTTGAGTTAGGAGGTTCGTTGAGGGTGAGGTGATATTATACATCTTACGTGGATTTTCTTACATGTCATATTTTGAGGGGATGTGAGGGTGAGTTAGAGACGGCAACACACTTCGGTGTGGCGGTGAGTCGTGTCCGTACACCACGACCACAGGTGGAGTGTCGTAGTGCGTGATACTTTTTCCGCACGTCATGGGGTGGGGGTTGATTGAGCTTATAGGAGGTCATGCTTCGTTTTTCACGTACATTCTCTATATCTTAGGTGATGAGGAGGATCGGTTGAAAAAGCACGTTTACACATTAACTACCGAGTTTTTGATAGGTTTACATCGAGCGTGGGGGTGTCGACATCTATTTTGATTACATCATTGATTTGACACATTCCACCCCTACGTTATTTTTTTAATGGATTGTTCTCCTCGGATATTGGCTATAATTATGAGCTCCATGTGATTTATTGTGTTGTGAAAAAAATACAAACAGAAATTGAAATTGAATTGGAATAAGGAGCCGAAATTGAACTTCATGAAGACCGAGGATATTAGCTATGGATCTTGATAACTTCTTCACGTTTGTGGCCGCGAGACCGGCGTTACACCAAGATTGAGAGAATGAGGGCCGGAGTAGTGAGATTCGGTGGGGTTCCTTGGATTTCGGTGAGGGAGTGTGAGAATCGGGTTTTGTGAGTTGTATCATGACGTCTACGACTGAGCTTCTAAATATCCTATCACACCCGTCCTAAGCAGTCAACCGTTTAAACCCGTGGATAAATAGCTCGGATGGTAAGTGCTAGGGATACGTTTGATGAGTGTGCGGAAGCAACTTATTTTGTGTTCGTTCCCGTTCTGTCTGACGAAACTGGCCGCAAGTTCTACCGATCACCACGGTTATAGAATCTCCAAGGGAATGTGAGAGCCTTATGACATGCCGGTTTGTTCTTCGAGATTCCCCAATCTCTAACTAAAAAAATATGTTCTTTACTTTTTTGAATTGTTTATAATCGAGATGCATTGTTCAAATTCATGTAGATTGCATGGTCCAGTGTTTGAGTCATTGTGTCTAAGGCAAAGTAAAGATATATGTGAATCTCGGAAGCAAGTGTTGCTCGGGACGAGCAAGAAGGTAGTGTGGGGGAATTTGATGGCACCTTTTAAGAAATATAGATTACCTCCATTTTACCACATTATCATGAGATATTTGAGCTTAATTGTAGAGAATATGAGTCGTTTTGTTACTTGTTGCTTACTATGCACTATAATGTTTGTTCGGGCGTTTCTATGCATATTTAGATGTTATTTGTCAAATATAATCGCCTGGTATGTTTGTTCATGTTGTCTTGGGAGGAACGGATGCTAATCGTTTGATAGGCATGGAACAAACTTCGGAAACAACGGGAGCTCAAGTGGAGTAAAGAGAACCCGAATTGGAGGAGCTTGGATGACCAGTCTGCACTAATTGATCATATACGGAGTTACCATCAATTTGGGGATGAGACAAGTACCAAATGAAAGTAGACTCAAAGAGCTTTCCAACGATAGGTCACGGAGCTTAATTCGAGTTCGGACAAAGAAGTTATGGCCCGGCAAAGTCAGGAGCATATTTCAGGGGGCTATTGTGCAATTACTGAAGACTTGTGACGGGTTATGACTAAAGAACGACCTAGGGACGAAAAAACACAACATTCACGCATACGGAGGAAGGAAGAGAGGCAAGAGAGCTGAGGAGATCGATTGGGATCATCCCCAAACTGGAGATTTCACCGTTTGATCTCTTTCTCTTCTCTTTCATCACTTTTATGGAGAAACTCTATTGCTTTGCTACGATTTCAATTAGTAACTAGACGTTTTGCTAGGCTTCTCTAGAGAGCCTAGGGTTTATGTAGACGATTATGTTTTTCGGGTTTAAGACTTTGTTTCATGCTTTTTGATTTGATCTATTGGATGACATTTGATTTCATGAACTTGTTGAAGATCTTAGTCTATTGACACGGCTAGGGTAGGAATTGATAATTCATGAATCTTCGTGTTTTTTATAGATTGTGATCTTGCTTAAAGTTAATATATGTTTTATCTAATTGTTCATATACTATGTGTAATCCTTGGCAAGAATTGAGTAATTAACCGGACTTGTTAGTTAGCTAGCGAGTGCGTGAGAGCGACTTAGACCTAGTTGTGATGAGATACGAACAACAATCATTAATCACGGAAACTGAGAAGAGAAGTGTGTAGGATTGGCCTTAGTGGGTAGATTCGGTAGGAGATAGTGAGGTGTTCGTGTGGTGGTGGTCTGAGAGGACATCATTCCGTGCATTGTCGTTAGCCTACTAGAACGGACCGGTAGATGTAGGTGGACCGACAGGACACCAAGTAAACCGTGACGTGCAACGACATGAGACCGAGAGGAGATTGTGAGTGCTATTACCCGGATTAACTAGAATAGAGTTAACGTGTTACATAGTTAATCCGGAAATCGACGACAACCCTAGGTGATCTAGAGAAAGCCTAGTTTCTCCATAATTGTTTTAATAAAATAAAAATCCAAAAATATGAGTTTAGTTTTTTATTTTATTTCAGTCAACTGTTTGAGGGTGACAACTCTTAAAATCAGAATTCTTCCTCCTATTACGGTACTCTAAGTTAATAACTAATTAAATAATATCAAGTCTGTCCTCGTGGGATCGATAACTCGGGGTTGAAATACCACCCCTATATTAATTGACCGTGCACTTGCGGTAACACGTAAGAATCCAAGTCACATGTATCCAGCAAAATCACGAATATCAACAGTATTTTCGAATAGCAGTTTCGGCCGCATCTCTACATGATTCAAATATTCAAATAACAATTTTGACAACATCTCCGCATGTATCATATATCAATTTACAATTTCACAATAATCAGGCATAACCTCGACACAGTAATAGTAATTCAATAATTTCAACGAATATATCAAAGCAGTACAACGACTAGCATATAAACAGGCAACACAATACGGTAGGGATATAACGTTGAGATTCCCTACCTCGGTCCAACGAAGTGGCTAATAAAAAGATTACAGAACCTCTAGAACCTCCAAATATAATATCAGGAATACCCTCCATTAGCCTCTCTCTCTCTCTCTCTCTTTCTCTCTCTCTCTCTCTTGTATTTAACTGAAATCTAGAATGAGAATTAACTATAATGTCGGGTCGTATTTATAAGGGCGCCGACGAATAACATCACAGCGTGCAGGGGGATACAAGGCGAGTCCCTGCACTTCTGACTCGCCACACGAACACGTGTCGCGAGAGTAGGTTGTAGGGCCACATGACTAAGCATGTTCCGCCCTAATCAGGTAAGGCTTTCCTAGCCTTTAATTTTTCCCACGAACTACCCATAGAGCAACCATGTGATGATGCCACCCACATCCTGCCACGTCAACAAGGCCATGCAAAATTCACACAACACGCTTCTCTGTTCATTTCTTCCTTCTGAAGTATTCCAACGCTTTTATTTTTTGCTTCATATTCTTTCTTTTTTTTCTTCGTACACTTTTAATTACTTATTTTTATTTCAATTCTCAGCCCCACCACGTCACCATCCCCGGGAGAACACAACTACCATTCATATCAATCCCATCTCTCCATCCATACCGCCTCTATCTCTTGGTCAAGGTAGGAGGATTCCATTTTCTTCTAAGTTTTCATACAGTTCAACTAAAAATAAAATCAAGTAAGGAAAGTATAGTGAATGTGTAATTTAGGAGTATAATTAATTAATTGATATTAATTACAAGTCTTTAAACCAAATATGGATACATGGGGTGTAAACCAACTGTTAAGGTGCTATTTGTCTTTATTAAGCAAAACCTACAGCAAAACTTCCTTCCCCCATTCTTTAACAGAAACTTCAATTATCCAAGAGGCTTAGTTCAATTTGTCTTCTTACCCACAATGAGATGTGAAAAGAAAATAGATTTCATATTAATTAAACAAGTTTTCAAAATAACTTGATAAAATTTCTTTTCGAGTAGGCTTGGCTCAAATAGTTACATGATGAACATGTCTACATGTATATAGATAAAGGTACTAAATTTATAATTTAAGAAGATGTATGTATGTATGTATGTATGTATGTATGTATGTATGTATGTATGTATGTATGTATGTATGTATGTATGTATGTATGTATGTATGTATGTATGTATGTATGTATGTAATCTTCACATAGACCAATATTTTTCAAAAACAAACTTTGGATAATTTTCTAAAATAGTCGCACAAGTCATTCCCTATAATTAAGGGACCTTAAAAATCACATTTCATTCGACTATCTCATAAAAACAATATTTTTACCAAAGAAACAAGAGTACTACTATTATTACCAACAGTATAATAAAGGTAAGCTTGACGTGCTAATAACCAATTTTGAAAGTGGTTTCAACTTAATAAATTGTGATCTTCTGAAGGGATTTCAATAACTACAAATATAGACGGTAAAATTGTGAATTTTGCCTATATATTATTTCAGTGAAATAAAGGTATTACACTAATCCTATCCATAAACGATTTAGTCTAATTGCTATTTAGTCCAACTAAATATGCATGTTGTTGTATTTTGATCCCTGGTCCATTTAACTATTAATTAGTCCAATTAATTGACATATGCATCCAGTTCAATCCTTTTGGTGTGTGACCCTGCAGGTTCCTATTAAGTTGGGAGTAACAATTACAAACATTGAGCGGTGTCTAGAAACACATCAATGCTACCCAACTAATAGAAATAGTAAGTGATTAGACAAACCTTTATGACCAATGTTATCGTGCTATGGTTTCCCTTTGTCACAATATTCGGTTTGGACACAAGACACATATGTCACACTC
Source organism: Linanthus parryae (assembly GCA_023055425.1). Lineage (NCBI taxonomy): Eukaryota > Viridiplantae > Streptophyta > Magnoliopsida > Ericales > Polemoniaceae > Linanthus > Linanthus parryae. The sequence continues at coordinate 94,203,281 of JALGPY010000005.1, read as the reverse complement.
GTATATTCAATCCATAGTTTCTCGATCATGGTAATAGATTTATCTGAACAGATAACAACAATATCATATAGTGGTTTACTTGAGTCTGGCCAGACATTTAATAAGTACTACTCATCGAGTGACCATGGATACATCCTCCCGTTAGTGGGAGGGACAAATCCTCTCTACATCACTATCATCTCTCAGCTTGCTTCCTATCATGTCCTATTATCATCTTTATAATTATTCAGTTACGATGTAACGTTTCCTGATATCAAAACATGATATTTCACAACTAGAGTATCTAGTGACTTCAAGTCAAAGGATTACAACACCATTGTCACTACGAGAGGTACTTGTGACATTCACATAATTCCCATGTAGCCTTCTCGCGGTGGGTCAATCCATAATGTCATTACTCCTAATACATACCCATGTGTTATACTTGATATCTCCATGTCAATCTACCCACATACATGATATCTTCATAGATAGTCATCTTCATGCTAACCAATATTCTCGAATAGGTATAATTAAAGATAAACAACAATTGCAATCTAAGGATTTAATTATATTAATATCTCCATATATAATAAAATGAATATTCTAGCGAAAACAATGTTCACACTAAAATCGATTTCCCCTAGGGTATCTACACCAACAATACCAAGATTAAGTAAGCCATATTCACGATCATCATTAATTTTTTAAGCATTGATGAAGTGAACTAAGTCAACGAGAAAAATTGATGTCGTCATAAATGTTCTTACCAGCAACAAAACTAGCCAGAGCTGGGTTAACCAAGGAAAGACCCACCTTTGTAAGCCTATTACCCAGAACTTTAGCAATTATTCTGTAAACTATATTTTTACGGCTTATCCCCTACCTTCTATGGATAATCGTCCTTAGACAGGAGAAATATGAAAGTTCTATTTTTTCGCTAAACATGACTTATGACCTTAAGAAAGAAATCACGGTAGGAAAATATCTTGTGTTTGATGACAGTTCTTTGTTTTCATAAAAGAGGTTGTAGATATGTCGGTTGCATCTGTCTAAAGCGCCTTAAAAGCTGACCCATATGACAACTTTCAACTTCTTAGACCATCCGGTTCAACGGGTCCTCGGCTAGCCGGGGATTGCGATTAAGCTGTTTAGGCCGTCCAGAAAGAAGGCCAAGTGTGGGGTCGGGGCGTCACGTTGGCTAATCTTACTTCTGGCCTGGCTTGCCGAGCACGTTACCGAGCCTAGCGATCTCTGCAGAGCCCTCCTTGTTTCTGCTGTAATTGGAGTGTGTATACCCTCTATTGGAGCATCACCCTCTTTCTATCCTTATGTATGTCTCTTTGTACATTTATTCAATTCCTTTTTTCTTCTTCTTTATTTTCTTTTTCTTTTCCTTTTAATTTCCTTTTTAGAAGTAGTAGGTGAGCAGTGGAAGACAAGAAGTTGTGTAAAATTGGATAATATGCTTTTAAATTAATTAGGTTACACTATGTTTATTTTTTACATATGTTTTCTAATTGTTTTCTTATTAACTATAGATAATAAAAATTAATAATTTATTTGTGCTAAAAGAATTATTAAATGTGTGTATGAAATGTTTTGGAATCGGAATTTCATCTTTTTATGAGATGCAAATATGTGCACCCTATTTGGGAGGCTGTATTGGCCGACCGTTCTTGTCACCGAACTCACAATAATGTTTGGGAATGGTTCCATGAGTTGCTGGAGGTGCTAAAGAGAGGGCAGCATCTTTGACAAGATTTGGATAATCTGGAGAAATAGGAGCTGTCTGAGTTTTTGAAGGGAAAGTTATGGAAATAGATGACTTAGTGGAAAAAATTCAAAGGTCCGGAGAAGAGTATAAGGCAGTATCAATGGAGGTTCATCAGCCGGCTCACACACAAGCCCAGCCCCATGCAGCATCCACGACACGGCAAACATGGATGGTGCCGGCTCCGGGTTGGCACAAGATAAACTGCGATGGTGCGTGGGACCAGACCAATGACAGAGGTGCATTGGGGGTTGTTATTCGTGATCACAGAGGCCAAACGACCGCTGCCATGGCCGCCAACCTACCACTGGTCTCGTCGGCGCAAATGGCGGAAGGACTGGCGACACGGGAGGGCTTGTTACTTGCCTGGCTCATGGGGTTTCGGAAAATTGAGGTGGAGGTAGACCTACAATCTATCCCGTCATACTAGGAAGTTCCCGGTACTACTAGATGAGATCTTTCTCCCTTCGGAACCGTAATGGAGGATTGCCGACAAATTTTCAGGCGGTTTCATGCAGCTACAGCCAAATGGAGTCCCAGGTGTAGAAATCATGTCTCTCATTGTTAAGCAAAGTTTGGAATGTCCTTAGACTCACCGAGAGTATGGGTACGTGTGATCCCTGAAGGACAAAATATTGTACTGAGGATGAGTTGGTCCATATGAATTCTTAATGAAACATCCTCACTTTCAAAAAAAAATGTTTTGGAATATAATATGAGTAGAGGGTTTCAATAAGACTTTTTCTTGCTGGTATAATATGGCAGTTTGGTAATATTTAAGACGTTGTGTGGGGGCCAAATGAGAATAACAGCGTTTCGGGAATGGCCCTTGCTGCTGATGGCCTTATTGGTGGGACTTAGGCGAATCTTGGGAATCAACCAAGGTCTTTCTAAGGTTCCCTATTACCATAGGACCTTCTCGTATTTTGTTAGATCCCACCTAGGCAATTTATGTGAATCAACCGTGGTCTTTCCAATGTTACTTTTTTTGTAGTGGGTTATGTATTATGTCCTCCAATGTTTTTGTTTTAAAAGTTTTTTTTTTTTTGAACCTCTTGTTTTACAAGTTCACATACCTGGTTTCGGTCTTAATAAGATGCATGGTTTACGTAGCCCTACCCTCCTCCACGCAGGTAAAAAGAATTGTTCATGGTAATGTTTTTTTAGGAAGTAAATTTCTATTTAACTAAATAGTAAGATTACAGTTCGCAAACGCCTCTTTTGCTAACAAATGAGCATTAGAGATATTTTTTATATTGACAGCTCTTAAAAAGCAATAACTAAAAGAAGACATTAGATAACGGATATCAAGAAGCAGGCTCGGATGTTGGCAGGAAAATTTGCTTGCTTGAGATGAGTGACAATGTTTTTGCAATCCGTTTTAAGCTCGACATAGACAAATCCATGAGAAAGAATCCATTTAAACTCCTTGGAGATTCCTTGAGATTCAGCTTGGATTGGGGAGTCGGCAGAGAAAGTAGATGTGCTTTGAATATGAGAGCTATGATCCAGAATCCAACCTGCTGTAGACTTGCAATTATTCTTCCACCTAGCATCAACTGAGAAACTTGTAGTAATTGAGGGAGGAGTCCGAGGCTCCTTAAAATTTCCTTTTATCATAACATATTTAACTTGTTGAGTCGAAGTTTCGGCAGGAGCAAACTTGGACAAAAGATTAACCCGAACTTTGTGCGTGGACATCGATAGATTGATGGCTGCAAGGAAGGAGCGAACATTGATAGGAGATCCTCTCATTTTTTTTGCATTCTGTGAGAGCCATATATGACGAAGGATGAGAGAGACATAAACGCTTTCATCTTTTTCTTGAAGACGATCAAAAAGTAGAAGAATGTTATTGTTGAAAGAATGTGGCATGCCATTCGATGGCAGGAAACCAAAGTTGGAGTCTAACCAAGTAGCTCTAGCATAAGGACAATCAAAGAAACAGTGATATATCGTTTCTTCATAAAATCCGCAGAGATCACATGTTGAAGATAAGATAGGGACCTTTCTACGTAATAAAGTGGATTTAGTTGGGATGATACCAATAATGCATTTCCAAAGGAAGAAATGTAACTTTTCCTACAGTGGTAGTTAAATGATGAGCTTAATAACCTTTTCACTTGTATCAATGAGACGAATGTTAGGAGCAGGTAATCTTGATTTGGCTAGACGAAAAGCTGATTTGACTGTGAACTTTCCTGATTGTTCATGTTCCCAAATAATACTGTCTTGGTGGAGCACAAATGGAATTGGAATATTAGCAATGATAGAATAGTCCAGTTCCAAGACTGAGAATTGAAGTCCATGAAATGAGATAACATGACATCCTTAAATATGTCAAGGACGAATGGATCGGGATCAGGGATAGTTTTTGCATTTGGGATCCATTTATCTTTGAGAGGATGGATTTGACTTTCGTATCCCACAGACCATCTGACTCAATTTGAGATTAAGTCCTTCCCCCAACAAATACTCTTCCAACCCCAAGAGCTTGATGATGCTGCTTTAGCTTCCAAGAAGTCCTTTGCGGCGAAGTATTTTCCTTTTAAAACTTTAAAGAGGAGCGAAGAGGTGTATGTGGCTAGCCGGAAAGCAGTTTTAGCAAGCAAAGCTTTATTATGAGCTTGCGGATCTCTGAGGCCCCAAGCCTCCGAATTTAGTTTCTTGACAAATAAAGTCCCAGCTTTTCCAATGCATTCCTTTTTTGCTACCATTTGACCAGAGAAATTTTGAAATTGTAGCTCTCAGTTTTGCGAGGAAGCTTGTCGGAGCTCTGAAAACTGACAAGAGGTTAGTTGGGATAGCGTGTAAGGTAGCTTTGACAAGAGTCACTCTTCCTGCAAAGAATAGAGAGCATTGCTTCCATGAGGATAATTTAAGCTGAATCCATTGAAGAATTCTCTTGAAAATTTCCCATTTTGGCTTGGTGAAGTCAATAGGAGTACTAAGGTAAGTTCCTAGAACATTAACAATCTTAATTGAAAGAAATTATGAGATATTATGCTTCAGATCATCTGTCATATTGGGGCTAGCAAATAGTTCTGATTTCTCCCGATTTATGATTTGCCCAGAATTATCACAATAAGCTTTGAGAGCTTCGCTGAGGGCTTCGACACTTCCAGAGGAAACTTCTTGGAAGATAAAAGTATCATCCGCAAAGAGAAGATGAGAAATTGGCGAGGACTTCTTTGAAATAGAGATTCCTTTAATTACCTTGTCTTCAGAAAGATTAGAGATCATGGAGGACAGTGCTTCAGAAACAATAAGAAAAAGAAAAGGGGATAGAAGATCTCCTTGCCTGAGGCCCTGAGAAGGGTTGAAGAAAGTAGACGGTTGACCATCAACCAGAATAGCCTAAGAGACCGAGGTGAGGCACATCATAACATTCCAAATAAAATTATCTCCAAACCCCATAGACAGTAGGCAGTATTTTAAGAAACTCCAAGAGACTCTATCAAATGCCTTGTTCATGTCGAGTTTTAGAGCATAATACATCGCCTTACCCCTTGTCTTCTTTCGAATAAAGTGCAATAATTCACGAGCCAGCAGAACGTTGTCCGAGATGAACTTGCCTTGCTGGAAAGCCACCTGGTGCTCCGAGATTACTGAGGGAATCACCCTTTTTAGCCGATTGGCCAAAACAGAATTTTATAAGAGGTGTTACACATGCTAATTGGTCGAGAGTTTCCTAGCTTCAAGGGTCTTTGATCTTTAGAATAAGAGCAATTAGGGAGCGATTCATCTCCTTCAATAAGAAACCAGTTGAGAGAGAATGGAGTATAGCAGAGCAGAGAGAGCTCCCTACAATATCCCACTGGTGCTTAAAGAATTCTGCAGTGTACCCGTCCGGACCCGACGATTTGTTGTTCCCAAGTTGGAAAACACCTTCTTTTATTTCAGCCTCATCATACGGACAGTCCAGAGAAGCTGCCTGAGAAGAGGATAACTTTTTAGAGAATTTCAGAGGTAAACTTCGTTGATGTGGCCTAGAATTGTCAATCATCTGATCATGCTTGAGAAGTTGACGAAAGTGATTATTAAGACATCTAGCAATATCCTCTTGATTGTCAAGAAAAGAGCCATCTTCCGAATAAATACCCACAATCATAGATTTGTTGCATTTGATGGTGGCTGCGCGATGAAAAATTTTGTGTTCTCGTCTCCGTTTAACAGCGAGTTCTGTTGGGAACGCTGCTTCCAATAACATTCTTGTTCTGTCAGTAACGCATCCAGCTTAATTCGAGCATTTTGATCAGCCGCGACAAGATCCAAAATAGACGACCCATTATGATCACATATAGCAATGGAATTCTGAAGAGATAGGATCTCTTTTTGGACCTCCTCAATTCTAATTGGGATAGCCTTAAGAGCCGAGTTACCCCAATTTTTGAGGTGCTTTAATAAAATTTTAAGCTTAAATAGGGGAGCCAATAAAGGGGGAATTCCACACCTTAGAAGTAATCTGACCAACCGCGTCATGGTGTAGCCATGAGTTTTCAAATTTTCGCAGTCTGCGTGGTTTGAAATTCAACCCATTTGTGTCAAGGATAACCAGACTATGATCCGACCGTTGAATCGGGAGATTACTGACTAAAGCTTTCTGAAAGATTTTCAGCCAGTCAAAGTGAGCAAACACTTTGTCTAGCTTCTCGTAAGTAACATGATTTCATTTTCTTCCGTTAGTCCAAGTATAGAAGACTCCATGGGATTGAAGTTCAACAAGCAAATTTTGTCTAATAAAGTCTTCAATAAAATCCACTCCCTTGATGCTATTTTTTTTAGAAACTTAGCTTTTCATGAGCACCTCCTATTTGACTAAAATCCCCACAAGTGATAACAGGTTGTGCTAACGTTAACATAAAACTATTGAGATGAATGAAGACTTCTTTCCGCTTGGCGAAGTCTGGATGGCCATAAAAGAAAATAAGATTCCATGGACCAATACGAGGATCAATAATTTGCAGCGCAATGAAGGAAGCACAACAAAACAGGACAACAATGCTGAACCGTGAATGCCAAGCTATCCAAAGACCTCTTGATCCATCCGAGTCAAAACCACAAAAGCTATCATACCCAAGCATATTACCCAAAAAGCACATATCCAAACTTCTTTTTTTTTTTTGTTTTTTTTTTTTTGTTTCCATGACAAAAGTGACGTCCGGTTTCTAAGTGAAGCAAAGATTTTTTAGCGCAACTCCCTACAGTTCCAGCTTAGAAGTCTCATAATGTCGGCGGAGACTGTTGCACAGTCTCCACCATTTTGACAGTTTGTTCAAATACATCACTCAAGGTCTAATGCACTACGTTTTCTTTAATGAGAACTTATCTTCAGTCAAGAAATATCAAGCAGCAAGACTCCTCCGCTGGAAAACTAACAATCCAAGCAAAGGCCAAATGACAACAAACATTTTTCTAAACTCTGAGTCAAACTGTCGAAGATCAACATGAAAAAATGATGTTAGTATCTCTTCAACCATCATCAGCACTACTCAGAACACAGCTAGTAGACAGCCTCCAAGGTAGTTGGTAAAGTGATACAAAAATCTACAGTACAGTCGTCAAGTATTATCATACAAACAGTTTCTCCAACAGAAGGCTTCATTATTACTCTGTCATTGCACGGTCCCAAATAGCAGCAGCTCCAGTATGAGCAACCCACAGAAGAAACATCTTTGACATGGAACCACAAAGGCCGCAACACCCGCACAAAAACTCATCGGCGGTACCGATACCGTTTGAAGTTGAAATACAGGTGCAAAATTCCCCGTTCAAAAGTGCACTTAAAGCCCTTCTTGTGTGAGTATTCCCATTCCTTGTTTACAATACGAAATGCCTGTGTATTGCGGATATGGAAAATGAGGTCAACCAGTCTAATAGTTGTGACATGAAATATATTTAGCTCAAATCTAGAAAAACTTACCATGTCTTCATATGGTGGTCCAGCATGAAACCTAATGACGCAAGTGTCCGCACTTTCTCCATCCTTCTCGATGGTATAAGTAGGAGCATTTGTTTTGTCAACCAGATCAGGGTAGAATATGTTGAATTTGTACCCTTGAACAACCTTTGGCGGTGGATTGTCGTGATCATAATGAGTTTGGTTGTATTTGTTCCACTCATACCCAGTGTGAACACGGTTGAAGTACTTCGGCTTCCTAGGGCGATATTTGTCATGCCACCAATAAACCTAGATAGACGCCAATGTTCAGAGTTAATAACATGATCACAAGCCAAATCTGAGGTACGAAGATTGTACCAATTCAGGAGATGATATACCTGGTTGTCGAGGTTTATTTCATTATTTGAGCCAAAAACTGCATCTCCTTCCTCCATAGCTCCCATTGTTTTCATGGCCTTCACCTCCAAGTTATCAGCTGGCGCAGTTGGTCTTGGAGCCATTGCTTCCTTGATTCGTCTTTGTTGTTCATCCAATACAGCCTTACGTTTAAGTTCCTATTGAATTACATATTCCACAATCAGATATTTTTTGCTCACAATTAGTCGGTGCAACAAGGGGCAATGATAAGGAAATTGTGAAGATATATAAACAAAACTTACCAATATAGCCTTATCCTCTTCAGGATCAATTGCTTCTTCAGCATCAGCATCACTGCCATGAAACAGCTGAGGTGAATATGATCCATCGTACTCTTCTGCAACCTCATGTGTCTCTTCATCCAGTATAGGTTCAGGGGAGAAAGCCTGAGCATCTGAAATGGGCAGGAATATTAGCAAGACTGATGTAGGACAGGTGGCAATCATACTCTGCTTTTTTTCCAGATATACTCTTTACATAACTTGGAGTGGTGCAAACACGAGTCGGTACATGCATACTATCTAGTGTCTCACCCACTCCCACTAGCAGATGCCACCCGACCCATGCAAAAAGAGAAGGGTCGGGAATCTTATGCATGAGCACCCTATTTTTCTTTGAAAGGGACTATTCAAAGTTAGAATTTTTCCTTTATAAAAAACAAACAAAATCAATTTAAAAAACTCCGATGCGGAGATCCATTAGACCTTGGCCCAAACTCCTTTAACTATGATGAGTGGGTGGTACTTCCTAGCAAGTTAATTTCTTGAAGGTGCTTTTGGTCTTATTACTTCCAGCATACCACGTTAAAGGTGCTGTTGTGTTATACCTTTATCGTCATGGCTGTCATCTTCTTTAGGACTCAAACTGAGCTCTTGCACTAGCTTGGTATCTTCACCCTTCCCAGGCTGCTCAAGGAGTGCTAGATGCTTCCGCAGCATTTTAGTGTGAATTTCCCTCAAACAGGCCTGCAGATGTTATTGCAGCAAATAAATTCCTGGATCTATTATGAATTTGTTAGTGTAACATCTCTAATGAAGTATCAAACTATCATACCTTTGCCTTGTAAATGTGAAGCCGTTTAAGAAGTGCCTCCCAGTACTCCACTACTTTTGCTTTGCCGGACCGCATATCTGACTCAATGTGAGACTGTAATGCTTCCAGTTCCTTATAAGTTTTCCCTTGTAGTTGATTCCTGACCTCAGCCTCGATACTGGAGTGCAGTCCCCTCTCTTCAGCAAGCAACTCAGCAGGTGGATGTTCACCACGTACTGTCGCTCGATCCAGGGCCTCCTTCTTACGGATCTCAGCAAGTTCCCAATCACAAACCACTAGGAGTGCCTGATGAATTCAAAATGTAACATGCTTCATAAATGCTATCTTTACAAGTACGAGATTAACTAAAATGCATTTGTGAAGAGATGCCCACTTGTCTACAAAAGAAAAAAAAAAAAAAAAATAAAAAAAGATTTAACAGAGACCTAAAGTTTGAAAGCAATCTGGAACACACGTGGAATATCAAGTTAGGAATCAACTCTTTTTCTGAAGTTGTGTCAATGTTTTGGATTCCCAAAATAACCTTGTGAAACTTGCACATTTGCTTACCTTAACCCAACATCCCTTGGTAACCAGCCTAACTTTCTGATTCACTCTCTTATTACATATGTCTGTTTTTTGTTCCAGTTGGCGAATATAGAGTAGCCAAAGATCTCATAAATAACATGTCTAGCTTATTGCTTCTCATGTCAAGTAAGTGTCAATAATCAAGATGTCCTTGCATAACATCATGTAAGCCAAACACCTGAACCTTGACAGCGGGTGGCACCAGCAAGGGTGAACGTAGAATACGGTCTAGTGGGGGCTATACTGATACGAAATTTGAACGAATGGATAAATGTTATCATTTAATTCCAATCCTTAACGTGCTTTACTAGCCAAAAATGTGTAAAAAGTGCATACCTAAAGGAAGAGTATATTGCATAATATGAAAATCCAACATAGAATTGTAACCTTATAAAACTGTCATGACAAGTCAATAGTATTTAATACTATGGCCTACATTGTAGTAATACTTGATGGCATCAAAAATAAATATAGTTTATAACTGTTAGGGCAGTTTTTAGAAATTGTTGAACGTCCATAGAGTCATAGACCCCACTCCTTATACTAGCTCTGCCCTGGTTACGGTAAGCATGTGACATGTAATCATGTAAGCACCCCCGCAGGTACGACAGTCTCGCCCCCTTGATCACACAAAAAGGTCATCATATAAATATATTTTAACTCGTGCTGATCCTGGTTTTTCCTTCATACCGTTACCTCATTCCAGAGAAAGAGAAATATTCCCTCAAAAAAAAAAAAAAAGACAAAGAGAAATATCAATATTTACTAAATCACACTTGGTTCATAGGAGAAAGATATTGCATCAGCACATTTTGTTGAAATCCCGCGGTTGTTTTCATTCCATACTCATGTTTAATTAGCTTATACTCCCTATGTTCCATAATGTTTGTCTTGTTTGACTTTTCACACGTATTAAGGTAGTGAAAAAAGATACCAAAAAGATCATATACTACCAACATCACCCTCACATATTAATGATGGTAGTACATGTAGGTCCGTATAGAAAGATTAAAAACAAGTAGTTTAAGTGGAAAAGTAGTGGTAAAAAGTGGTAGTTTTTCCAAAGGAGTCACAATTTTGGGACAAGCCAAAATGGCAAACAAGAGGAAACATTTTGGGACAGAGGGAGTAATATTTATTTTACGACTTTTCGTAAAAATAATAGTGTATATACTCGTGAGTCGTGACTACTGTCATTACTTCAAATATTATTGACAAATTTATACTACTCTCTAAAAGTGTGAGTGTTTTAGTATTTTACCGAGTTTCCAAAATCACCCTTGAAAAATTGGCATATTTACAATCCTAAGATTGTGAATATTCAAATTAAAATTGTAATTTAAAATTCAAATTTATTTGAGTTAAAACTTCAATAGTTGTGACTATTCAGTTCATGCCTTTTCGTACCCGTATCTTCATCATACCCGAATAGTTGTGACAATTCAGTCTGTGGCTTTTCGAATGGCTACCTTCACCATTATAAAAGTAAGTCTTCAGAACCCAAAATTTTCACTCTATCTTACCAACTCTCTTTCCCTCATTTCTTTTAATATATGTTGTATTTTTTAAAAAATGCGGTGACCATTTTCGAGACTGTACCATACATTGGGGGCTTAACAAGGCCTAAGTGTACCACACTATCTGACCTAAGTGGAGAATGAAGCAACTATCATGGGAAACATTTGCCCGAACCCATTTACATTGTTGAGGGCATATAAGTCTTTAGAAAATTATTTTTTATGTCAAATATTCATTCACTCGCATTTCATTCACTTATTTGCTGAGATGAGTATTAAATGTTAAAAATAAATTATTCCCCGTCTCTGAATTTTACATCGATTCTTCTCTTACTTGTTTCTTGAGTTTGAATTATATTTCTCATTAGTCTTATTTTTTGTTAGTACTCTTTCATATCTAACACCATTTAAGTTTATATATTATAACAAATAAAATAGCACGTGCAACGCATGTACTCATAACTAGTATACTTACTGTTTATCAAAATATTAATATTTTAAGTTTCTCCAAAAACATTATTCATATTTGAAAATGTAAATAGAGGTTGATGGAGTACAATAATGCGATCGCCCATGAAGTGAAAGTGAGAAATGATCAGTGATATAAGATCCAGATTGAAGATGAACGGATGGGGTTGGGTTCGACCAATTTGAATTCAGTGTGTGGTTGAAAGTTACGATGATATAATGTTTAGATCCATCCAATCCAGTGGATCAAAAGATATGTTGAAGGATTCTATCTTTCTGCCTCAACCACTGCAGCGCTACCACCATCATCGCCTGACACCATTAACGGCGCCGCCACCACCAACAAGAAGTACCACACCGCCACCACCCTTAGTACCACCAAGAGCTAGAGAAAGAGAAAACCCAAACCGAACTCCTAGCTACTGCTATCGTCGCTGGCGCCAAAACAAAGCTCCCCTCTGATTCACTCTCACGTCCAGACCACCAGAACTCTCAACGACAACCCGGACCTCTCAAACCAAATCTATAAACCCCGACACTAGACCACACTGTACCGAACCCTCATGCCGTCGCCTTTCTGTCTCGATCTCCAGGTCCAAATCAAAATTAGAACGAACACAGAACTGCCATCAAACCACTATTGGGCTTGTTTGGATGAGAGTAAGTAGAGAGGAAAGGAAAAGTCAAAAATTTGAGATAATCGGTCAAACCTCTCCAAGCACCGGATTTCCTCCCAAAAATCCGGAATTCCGGATTTTCAGCCGGATTTCCGGATTTTCAGCCGGATTTCCGGATTTTTTTGGCAGAAATCCATTTTTTTGGCAAAATTCAGAACTTCTTAAGGTAATTATGGGTAAAGTGAAATCTTCAAATTTGCCTTTATTTGACAAAATCTTGTAGTCGTCATCAAGTTAGAGTCTTCCAGGGTATAATATGCTTTCCAAGGACAATCACTCTCCCTTGATGAGAAGTGTGAGTTTGAATAAAAAATTGCATCACAATGACATAATATAGGAAAGACAAACTCTGCCTGTTTGGAGTTGTGCTCGGTCAGCCTTGTATCATATAACGAAATCCTTACACGACCTGTTGAGCTGAAAGGGGCTATATGACGGTAATTGATAACCACCCTGTCAATAAGAACAGCTCTCAAAGTGACCAACTTCTTTGTGTAATCAAAGAGCGAAGGGAAGTAAAATTTTATCTCCTGTGGCTCTGAAGTCGCCTGCGAGTGAACTATGTTAGAGGAGAAATCTCCCTCGAAAGGCTGATTAGCAGATATTTCCATGAATCAGTGCTTAATGTCTAAATTTGTTGTAAAAGCATTTAAATACGTGGACACAGATCTGATACTTGTTCCCCAAGTAATGATAGCGTGCAGCACAAGCTACCTTTATTTTGAATTTTGAATTTTCAAATACCAATTTTCCCCCCAAAACTAGTCTATAAAAAAACTGTTCGCCAAGACATAATCACGAAGCGCATGGAAGTTTGTGCTGACAAGGAAGTCTGGTTAGTACTATCAGTTTCTCTGATTTATATCTCTCTGTCTATTTTGTTTAATGGATACACGTCTATACTATGTCGGAGAATATCCAGACAATTTAGAGGGAGTCAGAAGTATGTGTGTGGACAAATGGCTAACATCACAGATCGATTGTCTACGGTTGAGGCTGTCGCATACAGCGACGGATTGGACATCTCCGATTACGGAGATGAACATTGAGTGTGAGAAGCTTGTTAAGCTTCGCAAAGCTCTTCGCAAGCTGAACCGTAAGGGTTACCGGTTTGAGCGTCGTCAGGAATTTAAAAAAACTCTGGATATTTTGCAGAGCAATGTCCACTTTAAGACGGAGGAAGCCGGAAGACTGGGCTGCTATTGCCGCCAGGAGAAGACAGACGTACCCCCAAATTAATCGCAATCTTTTCGGAGCTCCCAGAGTCAATTTTAATAACAGATGGCGTAGTGGTAATCGCTTCAAGAAATACAAGAAACCTTCATTTAATGGTTTTCGAAGAAAGAGACTTGTTGAGAGGAGGATCAGGACCAACTGTGGTACTCTGGTTGCTGATAACGAAGGTGAAGTTAAATTCACTACACTAATCGCCCAAGGACCGCACAACGATTGTAGAATTGGTGACGAGATCCAGATCAATGCTTTATACATCAAGGGTAAAGTTACCCTAGAAGAAGCACCTCCTGGTGTGGGGTTACATGGCCTCTTCTGGGTGGTGGTGGATAAGAAACCATCAACTAATTCTTCAGAATCTCAGCCCCTACAAGCAAGTGACATATTTACCATTCATGATGGTGAACCATCTACTGCTATGATTAGAGAGGACTGCACTGATCGTTTTAGGTGCATTCACTCTAGTGCTTGGTGTCTAAAACGTTCTTCTGACGAAGTTATCGGCCTCCATTCGATGTACATTGAATTATACATCAAGAAACGTGTTCGCGTGAAATACGGTTCTGGGAGCATGGGAGATTTACCAAATGTCCATGAGAATGCAGTGTATTTAGTTGCTGCCTCTAGCACCAAAGGCAGTACTGTTAAATTTACTCTCAATGTTAGAGCCTATTTCAATACATGATGTACTGTAATCAATATTTTTCAATAAACAAGATTGATATCTGCTGTTATCAGTATTTATAAGAACATGTCTTCCTTGTTCACATCTATTTCAACGAAATTGAAATTTTATTTAATTTGCAGACAAAACAGCAAAACAAGTAAATTAAAAGATAGGCCCATAGAGGGTCACAAATACAACATTTTCACAAGCCCAGTCCATGAAATTAGGATCTGCACACATCGCAGTCTCATAACTCATATCAGGGTTACACAACACAATACAAGGAATAGATGTGACCCTCTATGGACAAAAACTTCACTTACACCCCCTCAATTTAGGATGATCTTCACTTACACCCCTTCTAGTTTGGAAAACTTCACTTACACCCCTTATGACTACCAAACTTATTGTCACTTGCACCACTTCTGTGCATTCACATAGCTAGTTGATAGGGAAACTTCATAAATTCAGTTTTTAGACAGATTTACCCTTAGAGAGACTAAAAGGTCAATCCATTAAACCGTACCTCAAGTTAGCCTCAACTTTCACTTGTAGTAGATGCACAATATTCAGAAACATCTACCAAAAATGCGATAGAATACAAACATTTGACGTGTTAAGAGTTTATACTGCTGTGGGATTCAGCCTCTGCAATGGTAAATATCTCATAAAAGGATTAGGGTAGATACTTCACCACCTAGCAGAGAGAATACATATAGGGGATGTAAGTGACAACATGTTTGGTAGTCGTAAGGGGTGTAAGTGAAGATTTCCAAACTAGGAAGGGTGTAAGTGAAGATTCTCCTAAACTGAGGGGGTGTAAGTGAATTTAACCCTAATCTACCTCATCCAAACACTACAGATAAAAGGAGCTTTTAAGCTGAACGTCTCACTTATTTCAGCTCATCCAAACAACCCAATTGGTTCCATGAATCCTTGGATACTCTGTTCTTCATTAAGGGTGGATTTGGTATGACTTTTTCAGCTTTTAAACCACTTTGGACTTTTAATCTGTTTCGAACTTTTCTGAAATGTTTAGTACGACTTTTTGTGCCAACTCTTGGATTCTGGCTTTTGGCCCTATAGTGTAAAATTGAATTTTGAAAAAAGTTGGGTTTCATGAGCTTTTTTGGACTTTTTTCATCTTAAGCAACAAAATGACCAACTTACCCATACTTTTTTTTGTATTATCATACTACAACAACTAATTTTGACCTACCATAATTTAGTAAATATAAAAATGTAAAATGACAATTTTCACTAACAAACATAAGTGTTGCATCACTAACATTTTAACAGCACAACTTTTTTCACCAAACACGTACATCTTTTTCATCAACTTCTTTGTCACCAACTTTTTTCACAACAACTAAAACGTGAACTTAAATGTCCAAAATGTCATACCCAAGCCACCCATAACTTCTCTTCACCTCAAACTACCATCCAAACCAGCTCAAGCAAACCCTGCTATCAGTCTCTCTCTTTGATAGCTCACTGTTACGACCAATAATTGGGATGATTGTTGTTTAACTGGAATGATATCAACACAGAAATTGGAGCCAAACGCAGTGATCACTGGTTTAACAACTTCAATTTGGAGGTGGAGCTCGACTTTGATTTGGGTGGTGATGATGAAGTAAAGACATCCTGATTTTTAAGTTTAAATTGTGATCTCGGTGTTCAATTATCGGGTTCATTTTCAATTCATGCTTGTGTTTGACCAGGGTCTGTATAGTTCAACAGCTGTGGTGGTTGATTGTCTGTGTGGGATCCTGGTTGCCGAGAAAGAGAGGTGAAAATAGTTAAAAGCTTCAGGTGTAAACCACTATAAGAGATAATTTAGGGTGTGTATCTATTTAATTGACGTAATTTTCATCATAATGGGACAAAAAATCAAAAACTCATGTTTAACAGACTTCACTAGACGGAAACCCGCATATGAAGCACAGATACATATTGATCACATTTGAAACAGGCGTAGTGGGATGAGGCCAAGCTACAGGTACTTTCCTACTTCTTTACCAGTGTTCCACTAACTACTTCTTAGTCAACCAATGCTCCATATCAAAGTTGAAAAGATAAAACAAGAAAAATCTAGAGAGAGAGCGGCAGAGAGATGGGAACAGAGAAAAGATAAATAACGAAGAAGAAACTCGAAAGACCCACTGATGGTCAATAAACGAAGGAAGGAGACGACAGTAGAAGATATCTGGCGATACCGGCTTCCGATGAACCAAGGACTGAAGGAGATTTCTTGAGATTCAGGTCACTGAATCTGGTAAGAAGCTATAGCATGAACAAAAAAAAAGTAGTTTTCTCTTAAGAGAAGGACATGCGCTGTGTGTTGCAAAGAGTACAACTTGTGTCTAAACTACCTGTATTTTACTGAACTATTGGAGATGGTATGGCGGACGGAAACTTTTTTGGGAAGTACTTGCGTACAAGTATTATACATGAATTTACTAGCGTAGAAAACAATCCTCCCTTCGCCATACCTTATGAGCACAATCCTTCATAGTTTCCAACTTGATGGTGGATAAGCAACCCATAAGGTATGGGGCACGCAGGATTATTATCTAAGCTAGTAAATTCATGTATAATACATCTATGCAAGTACTTTTCAAAAATCCGCCATACCAGTCTTCAAAATATCTAAATGCCATCACAGTCTTCGATGCAGGTGCATAAAGAGGTCCAGCTAGTAGAAAATTTTACACAAAACTTCCCAAAGTACAGAGTAAGCCGATTGCCATGCCCTAGCAACAGTGCTCATTTATTAAACAGATAACTACTGCATACTGCAGTAGGGAGCAAACAAATGAAAGACATATACCTCCCAATAATCTATATGTGTAGGGGTTGCTCGATCTAAATCCAGATGCATTTTGATATCCTCCCGAAGTTGCTCCATCTCCCTTACCGTCAAACCCTGCATTGTAAAGAGAGAGAGAAATAGTCTGAGTGTATCAGAATTGCATGAAGCCAAACAATCGATATATAATTTACTTGTAAACCATGAACATGATGCAGAAGGAGAACAACCCCCTCCCAACCCACACACACACCACCCCACAGCTTCACAAATCAAGTTCTGAAAATGTCATCTTTCACTTCATCATGACAACCAAGTAATTTATCATGAAATTATCAGCCAGTGTTTTAAAGAATACGGAACCAAAACGCTACATTTAGACAACGACAAAAATATGTTGCTGGCAAAAAAAGTTCTCAATGAGTAAATGACCTAATCGATGTACAAAAAAATTAGTCAGTTAACAAACAGGTAATTATAGAGGACCTTCAGCTCATTCTTGGAAAAGAATTATACCTTGAAGATCATATATGGCTCACTTATTTCTATATCGAAGTCATCCGAAGGATTAATCTGCTTCGAAAGGATATCAATTGGCATCAAACGCCCCTCGCGCAACCGAATCTCTGACCTGACTTTGCTTTGATCAAAATGGAACTGCATGCAGATAAAGTAGGCACTTGGTTATATCAGAAAGCCGTAGTATAGAGAAGCATACCATTACAGCACGAAAATACCAGCAAAATCTATGTATTGATGAGTAAGTGATCACAATAACAAACCTCTTCTTCTTTCTTCTCCCAGTCTTCGACCTCTGCCCGTGCACGTTCTCTGGCTAATAATGCCTTCAAAACACATATTAAAATGTTCAGATATATTGCTCTGAGCCCACGGAACCAAAAGGACTATACACTAAACTTTATCCTCCCACTTACACAGAAAAAATGCAAGGAAGTTAAGGATATCGCATACCATTTCTTCCTCGTGTTGTGCTTTCTCAATAGCTCTTTCTTCTCTTCTCTTTTTCACTTTTTCAATCTCTGCCTGAAATATATAGAAACGTATGCTTAACTATTGTTCAACGGCCAAACCCTCAAGCTACCCAACAATATAAAGAGATATATCTCAAGCAGGTAACTGTTGGGGAACTTGGTAGTTTGCAAACTAAACTCATCGAGCACATTAATCTTGTGACTTCTATATGACATGACCCAACACTCTTCTACTGATCCAACAGCTGAAATGCAGAACAACGGAATAGAATGAATGAGTAAAGCAACTGTTCTTTCTGTAAGTTTTAAGGAAATACTAAGACTGTATTGTCACTGCTATGTTCTTAATTAGTTTTTAGTATAAAAAGGAATCTCGGAGCTTGATGGCTAGCCTAATTGGAAAGCATTGTAAAAGCCACGCTCACCACCATGGTTCAAGCCCTGGGGCAATCATGTTTAATCGTAATTCTATTGTCCACCACCACAGTTCAAGCCTGTCATTGTGAAGCCATGCTCACCACAGTTCAAGCCCTAGGGCAATCATGTTTAATCTCGGAGCTTGATGGCTAGACTAGTTTGAAAAGCATTGTAAATCCATGCTCATCACCACGGTTCAAGCCATAGGGCAATCATGTTTGATTGTAACTTCTTTGTAGATGATGCTCTATGTTTATGGCACAAAAGGAAAGGAATCTCGAAGTGATAAGATATGCATTGTAACATTTTTCACTCCATTCCACAAAATGGTCCATCCTCGGTACACCCAGTTTGTTAAGAGATATGCACTAGTTACATACATCTTTGATTTATCCTTGAGTACATTTTAACATTAGGCTGCAATTTGCATAACTATCTCATATCTCTCTTTCTGATACAATTATGATAACATTTTCTTGAAAGTTGTCAATATTTTAATTTTGAACATTTTAAAGGGAACGTGGACAAAGAAAATAGGGCAAGCTCGAATAGAAATATGGAGCATTTTGGCAGGGCGAAGGGAGTAATATTTTTAACCTATGAAGTATGAATAGAGAACTAAAGTATTAATCATTTTCTCATTACTCCATCTCTAAGTTTAATCTGTGCAAAAACATGGTTTGGTTTCAGAAGCGGTCACATTCGTACTCGCAAAGCCTATTCAAGAAGTTTGACTTAGACATGTTTACCTATTTTTTTTACGAGAATACCCAACGAATGAACCTTCTCCAGCCCTGAGGATCAAATTTTGAAGGTTTGTTCTTCATGAATATGTGCCACGGCATTAAACCTAAAGGCTATGGGATTTAGGGATGCGAGGAAATAATGCTATGGAAAAAGACTAACAAGATATTTAAAGGTCCATTCGACATTGAACTACCTAATTGTGATTGTGTTCATGAGTATGACGTATTGGACACCTAACACAATAGATACTTAAGAGCTTTCATAGTTGACATAACTGTAGGAACTTCCAGTAATTTATAATTTTTTCTCAGTCAATTCTTTTTATTGTGGGGATTAAATGCAAAAATATTGATGGCTAAGAGCCTTCTTAAGCCAAATGTCTAAGTTAGACATCAATGTGACTTTACAATGTAATCAGGATAAATAAAACATCGCCTTCCACAAACAGCTTTACCAAGACCTCCTCTTCTCAATCAAACACAGAGCATGCCTCAATACCCTTGACAGAATCGTGCATCTGCTTGCTATAGCAAAATAGTTATTTACACATTCTTTATGTTCAATTCACGAGCTGTACAGCATGATCATATCATGCAATTTTTCATAACCCTTCTTCACACAAAATGTTTCATTGCTACTTACGACATACAATGATCTCTTTTTTTAACCATGACGTGAGAATATTTGAAAAGCTAATAATATGCAAATAGAAAGAATCGATCTGCAACGACTTACCATCCGTTCTTTTTGCCTCTTCTTTTCAGCTTTCACTGAAAATGTATCAAGTGACGCACCTTGAGAAACATCTCGCTCTATCTTCTTTCCCCACACAAACCTGTGAATAAAGTTATTCAAAATCATAGGTCGATCAAAAAAGAAAATTGTGTGATAACATTTATCATATTGCCTCCGAATTCCATCACCATATAGAAGTTCTAGCCTGTGGATGTAATAGAGTTTTTCAGCAGTGAAAGAGCATGATGGAAGCTGAGCATTTTCACTAGCACACGGCTTTCAAAACGGTTTTAGTCGACTTAGGTCACAGTTGCGTGTAACGGAATCGGCCTGTATCGGAGAGACTGAAACGGGAATCAGGAATTGACTGCGTGAGGGAAGTGGTGGGGATTCATTGTGGTTTTAATTAGTTCTCACTTGATACATATTTTTATAATATGTATGCAAGTAAATGAGATACCTGTACTTGACCTTCTGCTGTAATCAACAGAAAAGGCCTAGAGTGAGGCGAGGACGCTGACCCGAGACAGATAAAAAAAGATAGGAAGATAAGAAATCTCACCAAAGAAGATGCTTGGTCTCTTTAACCAAATCTTTAGGTAGGTTCTAATCTTTCCAAGCCTCTATTTCCTGCTTTCACTTCTTGTTCTCTTCTCCTATGCTCTGTGCCCCCCCCCCCCTCCAACCCCAGTTTCCGACTCCTCTTCCTCCTGTTTTATTATTTCGCGAGTATATTTGCAGAACAGCAAGTGATACTGGGTGCCAATTTGCAACGGAACTAGTTGACCAAGTCCTACACATCTTTCCGTGGCTTATTTTAAAGTCGTGTCCTAAACGACGGTTAATATTCTGTAGACCAGATTTTAACTTTATAATAAACTGGAATTTGCTATTCAGTGTTTCTTTATATTGTCTTCCGAATTCAAAATAAGCATATCCCACACAACATATATAAACAGATACATTTGCTGCATCCACGCTGCACCCACATCTCCATTTCTTTCAAAAATCCCTGCTGTTCTTGCAGCTATGCAGTGCTTCATAGATAAAGAGCATCCTTTTTAATCTCAATGCATGCTCCACTAGCCCTAATAGCTCGCACCACACCGTTACTTTCTTTCTTGAGTCAATTTCAGTTGGTAACCCCAAAGAACTACCAAATGTATGATTTACCCCTGGTTCCAGTTTCCAAATATTGGCCAATACCGTTAATTCGTTAAGGAATGTTGTCCTTTAATACCATTACGGCTGATGCCCTACGGTGTGAATAAATTTACACGACACACCCTAGGGTGTGAATTAAATTTACATAACAATCGGCCGATTCGCTACAATGCAATCTTTCATGATGTTGAAAGATCCGCGAATTCGGTTGCTAATTCCTGTTACGGTGGGTCCGATATGGTCCTATGGCAGTACCCAGTGACGGTAACGCTGTGCGTTACCATTATTTAGAACCGCAGTTTTACCCTACAGACCTACCAAGAATCTGGGAACGCACACTCATTTTATTCTTTTCCCATTGCATAAATTATGGACTTCTAAATATATCTTTAATGTTTCCTACCTATTTAATCCTAAGAATAACGTAATAACCTCTTTAATGCACCCACAGACTTAAATACCCGTGATCCGCCGATTGCATCATTTAGAAGAGGGAATCATTCACGTTCAAAAGTTTATTAGAGAGGGGAATATATGAGAATAATGCTTGAGTTGTGAGGAAATAAAAGTAAAATGTGTACCAAAATAATAAATAAAAAGACGTTTAATACAGTAAATGAGAAAAGAAAACTGGTATTAAAGTGAGAATTTGCAATTTTTTTGTAGTTCGTGCGGGTCTTTGTGGGGGGGGGGGGGGGGGGGGGGGGGGGGGGGGCAGTAGTAGTTTGGTGGTGAGCTTTTGTAATTAGCCTTCATTTCTATTGTTTAAAGTTTCTCCCCCCTTTGTTCTATGTCTCTTACTCTTGATTAATATGAAGTTTCTCTCTCCTCCCCAACTTTTCTTGACACTGTCCTCCTCTCAAAATAGACGGTGCGTACAACCTAGAGGCAGATACTAGTCAAACTTCAGCATAGTTGCTATTTAGTTATCTTTTGGCAGGCTAAACTTCCAGCTATGGTAGTTGATGCTCATCTAGCTTTTCAGTAAGGAAAGGATTTTAGGTAAGTATCTAGCTACATCAAAAACAAGAAGTCAACATTGTTTGACTTTTCTTCGTAAATATCTCCCCCCCCCCTCTCTCCACGATTCTCCTTCCTGTATTCGCTATTCCTCGTATTCTCCAGATGGACACTGAAGCAGGAGGTGGTTAACCGATTCTGAACTAGACTTGAACATACTGCACCAATTAACTAACACCTGACGACGCCGGACCAAGTTCTCAACTGCCAAATTCCTGTCCTGAGCTGCAAACCAAACAGGAAAGGAGATCCTTAAGGTAGCTCCTACCTTCCAGATCGAAGGAGCTGGAACTGAGGACACACACAAACCAGACAGAGACAAGTGCTACTCCAAATAATCTAATCCCCTAGGCGAAGTTCCAATACGATAAAGGTCACTGAAAAAATGTAATAAGTCATGAACCTCCCAATCATGCAAGTTCGGCCTGAACATAATATCCCAAGCCACACTCCCAACCCCCGCTCCTCGGCTCCCTCCTGAGCCACAACACTGACTCATTAAAGCCCTGTGGTCCTGAGCTATACGATAAAGAGTAGGGAATTGGCAAGACAAAGAAACATCCCAGCCACCTATCCTCCCAGAAAAGAGCATGATTCCCCAGACCAACCTTAAACCTTGCCCTCTCCAGGAACCTATCCCAACCCGCTCAAATAACTTTCCAAAAGAACAGACAACCCCGTCAGATCACCAGCCCCCTGCTTAACCAAACTAGCATCAACCACTCCCCCCACCCACCCATACACACACACACAGACTTTCTCACTGTAGATCAAACTGTTATAACCACTTTCCCCAACAAAGCCTGATTAAAAAGGGACAGACGGATACTCAAACCCCCACACTCAATCGCCTGAATTTTGCGTTTAGAACATTGTGTTCATTTCAGGATTCTTCCTTCCAATGGTGCCATGGTGTGTTAATTCAAAAGAATTTATACAATTATAAAACTTCGTAGAGGTAATGTACGTCCGAAGTTGATTCAGAAACATTGACCTATTTGTGTATTCATTGCCCAACTATTTGGTCTGGAGTTTGATTGTGTATACGATCGGGGTTTGCTGAGTGGCCCCATTCAGGACTATATGAAATCAGATCTACAATTGGAAGGCATGTAAGACGTCTCACTTGCCTGACTCAGTTTTCCCTTACATTCTTTGTGAGTATGACTCTTCCCTAAGGTTCTGAACCCCAAGTGAGTTCTTAAAGCTGCAGGTGCCCTACTTGTGTACTCAATTCATTTATGATACATGCGTAAAGCCCAAAAGAATTCGGCGTATATGAGATGATTAACTTACGTTTCATTGAGATTGGGATCTCCAAAGGGATTGCCATCATTGGAATAGCCAGATACTCGCTGTGTCTTCAATTTCTTGGCAACTTTAAGGGCCTTCAAATCAAGTAAAACCATTCAGGCAACAGTGAAACCCTAGAAACCAAAAAAAACACCAAACGAAATCAATCAAAACCCTACCTTTCTCTTTGCCTTCTTGGCCAAGTACTCAGCAATCTCCTCGTCCGTGACTTTCTTAGAAGACGACCTCTTCCCTCTCCTTCTGCTACCATCGTCGCTGCTGCCGGAGTCTTCGGAATCCCTAGAGGGGCTCCGGCGCCGTCGGCTGCGACGTCGTTTGCTCGAGCGCCTCGACGGCGACGAGTCCCTGCTGCTATCAGACTGGGCTGGTGAATCGGAGGCGGAATCATCGTCATCCGATGGCCTTCTCCTCCTCTTAGACGAAGAGTTCTTCTTGCTCTTGCTGCTGCTTCCGTGAGTACCCATTGGAGGGGTGTTCGCGACAACGAATTGGATCAAAATCGAGCACCACTATATTATGCCCTTCGCGGATTTTCACTTAAATTACAGTAGTAGTGTATTTTTATTTATTTTTTTTAAAAAAAAAAGACTATTTAAAAGTTTGATTAAAAACCGGGTATTTCTGGTAAACTCATTTGATATGCTTGTTTTTTTGCCGATTTAAAAACAAAAAATGCTGAAAACAGTTGTGTTTAAAAAAACAACAAATGTGGTGTTTTTTTAGTTTTTTTCATACAATTGGTGTTTAAAGACATTTAAACTATGATTAGATGCAAAAAAATATCAAATATATGTTGGTATTGTACGTTCAAATGATATTCGAGCAAATTAACATTGAAATTGATTAATGTTGCCAAATGTGTTTTTGATTTTAAACACTGTCTTTAAACGGATACCACAATTCTTTTATTATGTATTTAAACGTGTTCTCTCAGCACGTTTTATTTTCTCTGTTTTTCTTGTTTTTAAACGGATTCCAAACAAGCTCTAAGTTAGGCCTTATAGGCCTATTACACGAGCCTAATAGTTGCTTTGCTCATTGGAGCTCGGTGTTGGTCCATGTACATTTATTTATCTAGCCCGACCCATGTTTGGCAAAAAGTGCGCTACTTAGCTGGCCGTGCGCATCCAGAACTCATTAAATTGTCTTTCGGTTTGTGACAAATGAACTGGGCAAAGATGCGGGGTACAACGCAGGTTTAAGAGCTGAGCTGAAGATGAAGGAAGGCATGCAAGAAACGATTAGAACAAGGCATGAAGGCAGATGGAGAACGGAGTACTGGAAGAAGAGGATGGAAATCGTCATGGTTGTCGGTGTGGAGGACGAGCTTGCTGAAGAAGATGAGTGCGTGGATAGTGGTAGAAAGATGACAGTCTTTGTCGCGGCCGATACAAGTAATATTGCGAATGACCTCCACGGTACGGGGAGTAGCACATAATAGGACATGTTTCCTAATACAGATGGGTATAAGGACAAGGATGGCAAAATAGGGAATATGATTATTAGGGTTTCAGCTTCAGTTGACCAAAAGGATTAGTGGGCTAGTCAGGAGAAGCCCAATATTTTGTAGAAGAACCACAAGACAGCCCAAAATCAGAAGGCCAGTGTAATAGCTCAATTTTTTCGAAAATATTAGTCTTGTTTTGGTATGGTTTTGATGCAGGTTAAGGAGCGGAAACACAAAAAATTTCCTGATCAAAGCCCTCCATGAATCGCAGTTTAAGCTCTCGTAACGTGATAAAGGAAGTAAGGTTACCTTGTAGGTTTGTGTGATCACAACGTAGAATGATGTCCACATCTCTACCGGTATCCACACCTTGGGATTGCAAACCGGAATCTACTCTAATGATTGTGCTAGCAGCGTAGGAGAAGGAGTCGCCAGAAGCTTGACCAAATTAAGCGGATCACACAAATCGGAGCAAGGAGGTCGTGCCTCTTCTTTGTCGTCGGGTAGGGTGTGGCTGAGCCTCTCTTTGTTGTCTCTCATTGCTCTAATTATTTCATCTAATGAAATATTAGTGCTAGGTTTAGCCTTTTATAGTTAATAACTCCTTATTAACTACAAACTTTCCCCAATACTAATCATGTCCATACGCAGATTAGTCCACTTTGTAATTTAGTCCAACTAACTTTGCATGTTGTTGTGTTTTGATCCTTGATCATTTTAATTGTTAATTAGTACAACTAATTAACATTCCAGTTTAATCCTTTAAGTGTGTAACCCTGCAGGTTTCTATTAAGTTGGTAGTAACAATTACAAACATCGAGCGGTGTTTAGCAACATATCAATGCTATCCAACTAATAGAAATAGCCAATGATCTGACAAACCTATGTGACCAATGTTACCGTGCTGTGTATTCCTAACTCCGTTTTCGGAGTTATTTTATTGCTTACTTTTCTACTTTTGTATGCCCAACATGGAGGATTTTGCGTCTAAATTGAGTAAATTGTGCTTTATCTGAATACAATGAGTTTATGAGCGATAATTGTTGAATCCGGGCATTTCTAGCTTAATTTGATACTTTTTATTGTGATGTGATCGTGGGTTTGTGTTTCGTGTTGTGGTTGGCTGGGAATACTAGCTTGGGGATCATATGGAAGGAGGATACGAAGTTCGAAAATGTGTAGCTCAAGGAAAAAAGAAGCCAAGAAGTACACAGAGGCAGTGTCTTCGCACGAAGACAACACTTAGCCAAATTCATAAGAATCCAGAATTGTCTTCTCAGAGGAGCTCTCTGTCTCAAAACACGAAGACCTTTGTGCGAAGAGGCTTAAACGCTTCGTACGAAGACAATATTCACCAAAATTTGAGAAAATTTGGAAGTTGTCGGAGAATCAGCCTCTTCTTAATCTGGGAAGGCCTTCGTGCGAAGGCAAAAATATGTTCGCAAGAAGACTCTTCGCACTAAGACACGATGTCTTCGTACGAAGAGATGTCTAGAGGCGGCCAATTTCAGCGGGGTCTTTATGAAACTTATCCAAACTTCTTCCTATTATTTTGGAAACGTATTTAAACACTTTATGTCGCATTTTTCAGTAGTTGGCAACTATTCTACGCGTTTTTTGGAGCTAGGGAGCGATCTTGGGAGCCTGGAACCATCGTTTGAATATCTAAACTTCTTCTTTTCTTTAGTTTTTGTTACATGATCATAAAACTTTGTATTTTGATCATGTCTTGCCGTAGCTAAACTCGTTATTCAGTATATCTTGTCAGTAACTCGGGTTTGAACACCGTGTTTGGTGAGTTATGGATTATGCTTCATGCTTATTAGCTTAATTGAATGTTTATGCTTAGTTATGCTTGATTCATATGCGTAATTATATCTTTCGTATTGTTTGACGTCACAATAGGATTTATCTAGGTGATGAATATTAGAGGAATCAATATTTGATGCTTGAACTTGAATATTGCACTAGTCGTATCTAGAGTTGAGGAATATTTCTAGTTAACTAGAATCAAGATAGATCACAAGAACGTAACGCATATTTAAACTTGTGTAGGCTAGAGGAATCAGTTACGTGAATTTAAGTACAGACTTTGGTTGAGAAATCTTCAAAGTAGTGTTGCTCGTTTGGCTAAGAAGAAGATATTCGTGTTATATGAACGTAAATAATAAACGGTGTGAAATCCGTAGGGAACCAAAAGAGATATCATGAACTTTGGTATTCATAAGTAATTCCAGTAACCGTTATTTATTAACCATTAGATCATTCAACCGATTAATTGAGATATTTGTCTTTTATTTTAGTAGAATTAGAAACAAGCTCAATGTGTTTTTCCCACATAAGGTTAAGAAGTGTTAACTAGTATATAAGAAGTCTCTTGGGATTCGACAACCCGTATTCTTAATTACTACTTCGTGCGGCAACCGTAGACTTGCGGTAGGAACGTGTTAAGTTTTTGGCGCTGTAGCCGGGGACTTCGGTTAAATATAATTCGTAACCTTAGGGATTTTACTTTACTGTCTATATTCGTTACTCACCTATTTTCTTTGTGTGATCAGTGCTTTCAGAGCCTTTGTACCCATTGCATGAAAACCCGAAATCGTTGTTACGTATTCAACGTAGAGACTCGAGGAAATCAAACTCAATTCTTATTAGGACTGCAACTCGGGCGGGCTGGACGGCTTGACACCCCTGTCCAAGCCCGAACCCGAGTTCTGTCATGGCTGCCCAAGCCCAGCCCGACCCGAGTTAATAGCATTATCAACCCGTCCGAGCCCAAGTTCGTATAAATCAATTCGGGTTCGGGTTGAACTCGGGTTAGTACATTACATTTAATATCTTCTTCAAAACACAAGGAATGATAAAACTGCTGGCGAAAAAACAAATCAAATAGTTCAAGAACAAAAAATAAAATTTAAAAATATCGCTAATAATTAAAAGAAAAGTAGCATATTCATGTTAGATATGCTACATAATTCTTTCAAAATATAATATTTATATGTATAGGTCATGCAAATCGGACAATTCGGGTTGGCCCGTCGTTCGGTATTTGAGCCCAAGCCCGACCCTAATTGCAATTCGGGCTGAGAATTTCTGTCCAAGCCCGTCCAAATTACCAAAACTATGTGTCTGGGCCCTATTTAAGTTCCGATTGGGCTCGGGTTGGTCGGGTTCCACCCGACCAAGTTGCACCCCTAATTCTTATGGATGACAAAGAAAGAGCTGAGTTGGAAAGACTCCGCAAAGCGAATGTAGACGCGGAAGCTGCCAGCATCAATGTGTAGGGTTTTGATCATGGATACGCAGCGGAAAAACATAATTCATACACTTAATACCCTCCAGGGATCACAGGACAAGAGACATAACGATGGTAAAGGACGAAATCAAGTTACACACCTTAGGGTTTCTCCTGTGATGACTTGTAACGTGAATTGTGTCACGTCTCTATAGTTGATCCACGCCTAGAGTTGAGATCTAGATCTTCCTTCTCCTTTGTGCTAGTTAGGAATGGAGGAAGAGGAAGAAGAAATCCCGCAACACGAGGCAACAAGGAGGGGGCATGATTTAAATCATGTATTTTAATCCTCTTGGTATTAATGTTGTAGACAGGATTGCTTATATCAAGGACATACAGTCCATTAAATAATTGCGCACTACAATAGTGAATATTATTAAAATAAAAGGAACAATATTTTTTCTTTATTGAAATAATAAAACCTTCCTTGTCCAAACAAGAAATAGAAATAATGTTTCTGCTCATAGCAGTCACATCATAGCAATTATTTAATTCTAAAACTAATCCTGAAGGCAGAGAGAGCTTGCACACGCCTACGGCCAACGCATCAACTTTTGCTCCATTCCCAACGCGCAGGTCTATCTCCCCTTTAGCCAATCTTCTACTTCTCTTTAGATCCTGCACATTTCGACAAATGTGAGATCTGCATACAGTATCTAATACCCATGATGTAGAGACAGTTAAATTGACATCTACAAAAAAAAATACCTGGTGGTGGTGGGATCACTATTCCAAGCCTCTTGTCCTCCAGATACTTTGGGAAGTTCCTCGTCCCGTGTCCAGGCTGACTACAGTAGTGACACTCACCTTTAGTCACACCTTTGGCAATGCCACCAACAGGCTTAAGGGCAGGTTCCTTGGACTTGGAAACTGACTTGCCTTTGCCCTTGGAGGATGAGGCAAACCTTCTGCCCTTTCCTTTCTGCACCATCATAATGGCCTTGCCCTTACCCTTGTTGATGCTTTGTTCAGCTGTCCTCAACATATTGAGTAGATCTGGCATTGGTTTCACAATCTCGTTCATGTTATAGTTCATGATGAACTGTCCATAACTCTCAGGCAACGATTGCAACACGAGATCGGTTGCCAACTCTTGGCCGACCGGGAACCCCAGTCGGGCGAGATTCTCCAAGTATCCGATCATACGGAGTACATGGGGTCCCCCCGGGTTCCCTTCAGCCAGATGACACTTGAACAATGCCTTAGAGACCTCATACCTCTCAACCCTTGCCTGATCTTGGAAGAGCTGCTTCAGATGCTCGATCATATCGACAACATTCGTGTTTTCGTGTTGCTTCTAAAGCTCAGAAGTCATGGTGCATAGCATAAGGAACACCACATCATTAGCATCATCAACACGCTTTTGATACGCCTTTACGGTTGCAGGGGTATTGTTCTCTGGACCTGCTGGAACTTGCTCCTCTATTGCTTACAGTTTCTTCTCTTGCTTGATAACAATTCTCAAGATTCTGTACCAATCAAGGAAGTTGGTTCCTGAGAGCTTGTCCTTCTCAAGGACAGATCGTAGGGAATGTTGTGAACTCGATGAGTTGTTTGCCATTTGGAATTCTACAAAAAAGAAAATACGCAAGTTTAGTATTTGTGAATTTTTGACTATATTCAATAATGGCTAGTTTATCAAATATAGCTCCCACTATTTTTCTACGGATTAATAACCCTCAAGATATTAATGCGGAAAATATCCTTATATTTTCTAGTGGGCCAAGATCCATTTTTTGTCTCCTTATGAGCTTGCTTTGGCAAGTCACCCATAATTTGACTACTTTAGATAGGAACAATTCCAGTTGCATCCCTTATGCAACTCTTGTTTCAATTGGGCAAATAACTCCTTATTTATCCATCCGCATGGATAATCCCAATTGATTGTCTCTAGGTTTTAATCCTATTAAACACCTAGTTGCGCCTAACCTCTTACTTTAAACAATTGCACACGAGGTGTGCCATCACACCACATCATTATTAACCAAGTCGCCATGCTTTGGCACGCACGATCTTGGGACATCATGATGATGATGAGTGTTTAAATAACGAGAAGACAAAAACGCAATATTTGAATTTTGAGGGATTTTTAAATTCAATTTTAATTGTTTTTGTTGATCCATAGCAACTAATCTATCTATTTGAGTTCGGGCACAACTCCAAATAATAGATCCGGGTTGTCTAATTATCTTATTATCCTAATTGCATGCATCATCCATACACCAACCACAAAATAATAAGACAATAAAATAAACAACCACATAACAAAATAAAACGTTATGTGGATATGGCCCTTTTCTAGACTAAGATAATTCCAAGTCAATGGAATTATCTATGAACCCTAAAAGCAAACACATCTCCATGCGTATTCATTTTTTGGTCCATCCTTCATGGTCATGTGGAATGCTCCATGCTCCATCTTTTGTGGCTTCCTTTTGGCTTCTTTTCTTCAATCTTGGCTAACAATCTATTCTATCTAGCACTAGCTAAAAACAATACTAAATAAAATAAATCTTACAAGTTGAGAAAAAAATGGCTCGCAGGCCATAAAACCCTAATTAATTATTACAACAAATTGATCAGCTCGCAGGCCGTAAACCAAACCACAAAATTAAACAATCACACCAAACCACATCCTAAGGCCATATCCAATCACCATGCGATTTGCACATAAACAGTTAAAATCCAATTTTAACGCGCTTGGTCAATTTTAATTGATTTTCGGAATTATCTAGGGTTAAAACGGTCCAAGGGGCCCAACAATCCAATTGCCCGAACCCCAAAGAGGACCGCCAAGGCCTAGGGCCGGCCGACCCCTAGCCCACACGGCTAGGCCGTGGGCTAGGGCTGCCCCGGCCCCTAGGTCGTCTCTTACTTGGGCGGCAAGCGAGGAGGGGCGGTCCCCTAGGGGGCCGAACCTCCTTTGGGAGTTGTTTCCAAAACAACTCCCTTGCTTGGTGCCCGAGTTTGGTTGTTCCCTTGTTTGAAAAGAACTCCTTCTTTCCATAGGATGCCCAAACCCTAGATCTAATATCCTAAAATTTCTTAAACTCACTAATTCATGCATCCAATGCAATAACTAGGTCTTGTTATGATAGATTATTGACAAATTGCATCATATGCTTGATTTGTCTCGTTTTACGCGATAAACAATAAATTTAAAGTGTAAAACTATCAAAACGTAACACATAACCCACGTTTATAATCTACAACCTGGCTCTGATACCACTGTAGGGTTTTGATCATGGATACGCAGCGGAAAAACATAATTCATCCATTCAGTACCCTCCAAGGATCACAGGACAAGAGACATAACGATGGTAAAGGAAGAAATCAAGTTACACACCTTAGGGTTTCTCATGTGATGACTTGTAACGTGAATTGTGTTACGTCTCTATAGTTGATCCACGCCTAGAGTTGAGATCTAGATCTTCCTTCTCCTTTGTGCTAGCTAGGAATGGAGGAAGAGGAAGTAGAAATCACGCAACACGAGGCAACAAGGAGGGGGCGTCCTCCTTGGTGGTCGACGGGATAGGGGGCGGCGGCAAGGGGGGCGGTCGGCCTCCTTTGCTTGCTTGCTCTCTATCCTTTTGTTCTCTCCCACTCAAGTTATGAACTGAAGGCTCATAAGTGTGGGAAGGAAGGAAGGAGCATCCTTTATATAGTCCAAAAATTCCCTGCCAACTACCTAAAGGACCTATTCTAGTCCTACTAGAATTCGGTTTAGTCCCTTACTTGCAAATTAGTCCTACTAAGTTTGCAAGGTGTTGCAAAGTGATCCTTCTAATTAATTAATCACATTAATTAATTACCAAATCTAGTTCAACTCTATATAGCGTGTGGCCCCATAGGTTCTATCTAGTTGGTAGCAACAATTTGCTAATATGGAGCGGTTTCTAGCAAAACATCCATTCTAGCCAACTAATAG
Source organism: Linanthus parryae (assembly GCA_023055425.1). NCBI lineage: Eukaryota > Viridiplantae > Streptophyta > Magnoliopsida > Ericales > Polemoniaceae > Linanthus > Linanthus parryae. The sequence goes on along the minus strand of JALGPY010000005.1, from coordinate 94,171,156 downwards.
AATAGTCATCCGACAAACCTTGTACAAGTAATTGTCATCCGTTTGTCTCTATATCCGTATTGGACACGAGACATGCAAGTCACACTTGTATATCCAATCCACAGTTTCTCGATCCTGGGAATAGCCTTATTCGTGCAAATAACATCAATATCCCATATTGATTTATTTGAGTCTGGCCGGACATTCTATAAGCATTATCCCTCGAGTGGCCTAGGATATTTGCCCCCGTTATGTGGGAGGGCCAAATTCTATCTACGTCCACTACGATCTCTATGCTTGCTTCTTATTGTATCCGGTACACGCCTTTATAACTACCCAGTTACGGTGTAGCGTTTAGCGCTACCAAAATCACAATATTCCACAACTAGAATATCTAGCGACTTCAAGTCTAAGGATGACAATACCATTGCACCACGAGAAGCACTTGTGACTTAACATACCGTGTATGTAGCCTTCTTGGAGATGGGTCAGTCCAGTGCACCATTACCTTTAATGCACACCCATGTGTTGGATCATGATATCTCCATATCAATCCAACCCCATACTAGTCTATAGATGATTGTCCTATTAATCATTATACTGGACTAGGGATATTTAAGATAAACAACACAATCGTAAATCTAAGGACTTCATTATATTAAATATCCAATAAATAATACATTAATGTTCTAGCCAAAATAAATTCATACTAAACTAGATTGCCTCTAGGGCATCTATTCCAACAAAATGTGGAGACTAATGCAGCCACACAAGAAGCGGAGCAGCTAAGAGTTCGAGTAGCTGCCTCTGCCGCACGCTACCCCCCAAATCCACCACCACCTCATGATGTTGGGGTTGTGGATGGAAATAACGAGGCAACAATTGAGGCAATAATGGCGGAAACAATGGGCAGAATGTTGCAGTCCAAGTGAATAATGTCGCTATTGATGATCTTCCTTTGGTGGACTACTTCAGAACCACGCCAGCTGGATATCAACCTACTATTGTGAGGCCACAGATTAATGCACAATACTTTCAATTGCGCCAACCGATGATTAATATGGTTCGTGATGAGTGCTTGTTCACTGGAGCTCCCTGAGATGATCCAAATACCCACCTGCTCAACTTCAAGCAGATTACTTCGACTCTACATGATCAAAGAGTCTCGGATGAAACAGTGAAGCTGATGTTTTTTCCTTTCTCTTTATCTGTAAAAGCGAAGACGTGGCTACAGGAACTTCCACCAAGTTCAGTGTTGTCAGGAGTTTCTCAGGAAATATCTTCCACCATCCAGGGTTGATCAGCAAATAGCTGACATTACAAAGTTCACCCAACAAGAGGACGATTCATTGGGAGGTACATGGAGGAAATTCAACCAGCTCCTTCGCATATCCCCTACTCATGGAGAGCCGTGGTATAAGTGACACGCTCCAACTGCAAGTGTACAACTGTCGTGTGTAGTAATAAATTTCGAAAATCCGGGTTGTCGAACCCAAGAGACTTCGTTGTAAATTAGCTATTACATTAAATCTTTGTGTGGGCAAAGCGCAAATGTGTGTTCTACTGATCCTGCTAAAATTAAAGACAAAATCCCAATTAATCCGATGAATTGCTTCACGATTAATAAAAATGAATTATTATGAGTTTTTCTCAAGTTTTGACAAAGTCGGGATATCTCTACGGGTCACTACGTATTTCCCACTTTAACGGATTTTTGCTTTGTTAACACGATGATTCTTTAATCTAGCTAAACGAGCACGAATGTGTTGAAGATGTCTCAACCAACACCAATACTTAGACTAACAAAGTCGATTTCTCTAGCCTAATCAAGTTCAAGTATGCATTAAGATCATTAATCTACTCTTTGTTCTTAGCTAACTAGCAAGATTTCTCAACCTTAGATACGGCTAGTGTGTATTTCAAGATTCCAGGCAAGAAACATTGATGTCTCAAATGTTCTAAGCCTAACTCAATCCTATCAATACGTCTACCGATAGTTAAGGTGAATTTAAACGCATAAAATACAAATAGCTAGATAAAAAGTCATCAATTAAGCTCAAAGCATGAAATCAAATCCATAAATCACCAAACAAAGTGATCAAACCCTAGCTCCCTACGAGATACCCTGAGAAAAGTGTTTAGCTACGCAAAAACATGATCCACGTACAAAGTTTCGTAATCAAATAACAAAAACTAGAGAAGAAACGGAGTTTTAGAAGTCAAACGAATGATTCCAAGCTTCCTTGATCGTCTCCTAGCTCCAAGCCTTCTTCTCCAACGTCCCTAGTCTCCAAAACGTGCTCTGATACCTTAGAATCATGACCTAGGACTCTTTAATACGTTTCCATAAAGCTATGACAAAGTTTGCAGAAAACCACCGCCAGAAACGCCCCTGACTGCAGCCTCTTCGTACGAAGACATTCATCTCTTCGTGCGAAGGCCTTCTCACTTTGGGGCAGGATGTCTTTTCTGGGAAGACTTTTACAGCATAAAAAATTTCTAACTCTTTTTCTCTTCGCACGAAGAGATCTTCATTCCATCTTCTTTTGGCTCTTTTCTGAGTTCTTTGACTTCTTCTTTAAGTTCCTCCTTTCCGAATCTCGTTTCCATTCCTCGCATAATCCTCCAAGCCCTATTTTTTCTGCGAATCACAACAAGAAAACACAACTCGCGATCATATCACAATAAAAGCTCAAAATTACACTAGAAACGCCCGGATTCAACAATAATAGCACAAGAACTCATTTTCACAAATAAAAGCATAATTCACTCAAAAGACGACAAATTCTCCATGTTGAGCACGCAAAATGTAGCAAAATAAGGAATAAAATACTCCAAAAACGGATTTGTCAACTACCTTTTGCTCGTCCTGAGCAAATATCCAAGCCAAACTCAAACTTCTCAAATGCACATCCTCTCAAATCTCACAAAACTCCAACTTTGCATAAATTCCCAATTTATCATTGCATAACTTCCCTACGCCAATTGCATACGTTCACCAGTCATTGCATACGAGTCTGAGTCAATTACCAAACCATCATCCTACCCTTTTACTAGCCGACACGACTCAATTATACACAATGCACCTATATGCAAATGCAATATTCACAATGCAAGTATTGAAACAACAATTTTTTTTCTTTCTTTTGCGAGATCGGGAAATCTCCATTAGCTTAAACCGATTATCATGAAGTGATGAGAAATCTAGATACAAGGCATGAGTTGCAACCAAATTCGACAACGAGAATCTCCCCTAGCTAGTATAGAAAGCCTCACCTTACTACGTACAATAATGCATTATCTCTTCGCGTGTGCCCACTAAATAAGAGGCTACGCTAGGCTAAGCAACGTTCAAGGTCCGAGCTCCTAATCCGCTAACGGGTTAAAATGATGAGGCTTAGGGACAAAAGGATAATAATCATGTTATAGTCCTAAAGCGTCACATTCTCACAATAATACCACATTCACACACCCTCACAACAATGATAAAAACCGAACCCAAGACTCACCATCTCCGGCCCTCGATCCCCTCAAAACCCCGGTACAATTACGATCTCCGTGGCCATCATCGTGAATCGTGCACAAGATGAAACTTCCGGTTGATGACTTAGTTGCTCCTCCACTCGGTCTTCCAATAAGCTCCCCTTTATTCATTTATTCCAACTCTCCTTTTTTTTCTCTCTTTTTTTTGTTTTTCGTTTTTTTTATATATCTCTCAAAATTCCCGAAAATTATGCATCACAAATCCCGAGTGGTCTTCCAATAGTAAAGCCAAGAAATAAAAGGGGGAGAAAATAATCAATTCCATGAATACGTATCACAAGTAAATCCATCTCCCCCTAACTCAATGAAATCAATAGTGTCACAAACTAAGCCTCTCACAAATCAAAGTATATGTGTGGGGATGGAGTCGTCGCAAGCTCAATCTCGATGTCCGTAGTCAAAAGTCGACACCCCCACACTCGAATGTAATCATGCACTCTCTCACGTAGTCAATCGGATGTATGTCTCGTGCCTAATCCAACCAAACCTCCTACACCTCGATGAATTAAATCCGGTACCTAGCACGATCCACAAATTAAATCACCCAACCCAATTTTTGTGCGTATTAGATGTTACACACTCACGGCTCTCCACAACTGTGTCCATGGTGTAACGACATGGAACACCGCCACACCGAAGTGCGCAAGCCTACTCTCACTCACCCTCACATCCCCTCGTAAATCACAAATGAAGCATGAGCGATATGCAAGACTCACAAGAATATATCATGAAGTACTCCCTCATCGAACCCCCTCAACTACAACTCCCTCGTGACGCACTAAAGCGGTGATTATAAACAATCAATGATGAAGGACAAGAATTGTCACCCTAAGTCAAGAGGTTATCAAAGAATCCAAGGTTCAAAGCCGGGTTTTCTAGTGGTCCTACAAGGTAAGATCTAAAAGCAGTGAGTGCTCTAATACACATCCTCGCACAGCTGTTCTGTGTGCCACTACAAAGCGGGTTGGCGACTACCTAAGACGTACACATGAACGTTCGGCTTGTTTAGCTCACACCTAGCTCAGCTCTTGTAAGAAAACTAGGCACACACTTTAGATTTGAAAATTAAGTTTCGTGTGTAAAATAGGCACGCATTCCCGTAAAGAAAAGTCTCTCTATACTTACTAAGGGGGACTCACGTTGTCACTCTCGGTCGCAAATCATGCCTTATGCCTAAAAGTCTCACACTTCGTGATTTATCAACCTTTAGCCTCTTTTGATTGCCCTTTGCTCAAAAAATTTAATTTTTTAGGATTTTTCAATTTTTAATTTTTTTTTCTTTTCTTTTGTTTTGATTTTTTTTGAAATAATTTCTAATTCTACATGCAACGGCCAACTCGATTAACGACTCGATAAATTGGTGGGGTGACTCAATAATAATAAACGTGCAAACAAAATTATAAATAACAAAGAGGAAAATAAGGACATAACCAAAAACTAATATACATGTGACAGGCGATGCAAAGACTCGACAAATGGCTAGTAAAAGGTATACACCACCCCCACACTAGGATGAATCGTTGTCCTCAACGAGACGACGAGGACTCAACAATCCTAGCGTAAGGGCACTCTCTCCTACTCATCATCATCGGGCCCCACCTTCGGGGCCAACGTCTCATTCTCTCCGAACTCACCATCCTCTTCTTCTTCTGAGTCTCCATCCGCGGACTCCTCATCACTAGGTGGTACCGGATACTCGAACTCATCCTCTTGGAACCAAGGATCAGTGTTCGGAACCGGTGGCACAAATTCCTCTTCTGGCCGTCCACTAGACTGAACTACCCATCGCCCCACCATCTGGATCAAATTTCCCAGTTTCACCTAATTGCTCCTGGTGTGAGCAAACAGGCTTCTCCTCTCTAATCGATCGCGGGCCATCTCTTCTCTCAACTTATCATATCCCACTTGATTGTCAAATCTAGAAGCTTTTGGTCTCTTCCCCTTGGACCTAGTTTTAGCAGACTCATCAAATCTAGACCACACCCGGGCAGGGAATACTTCAACTTCCGTGACAACATCTATCTCAGCAGTCTTAGCCAAATGGGTCAAAAGACAAGTATGACCGGGTCATAACTTGTTGTCCCTAGATCCCCTCTCAAGAAAATTAACCCATATCATCTTCGGGATGTTTATCCTATCACCTGACCAAAGACATAAAGCCATGACACACAGCTTGAATGTGTAAGTTGGGTTCCGTGTAATTCCTTGAACCCAATTCTCTAATAGCTCACAGCACCACCGAGCTTCGGGCTGGAACTCATTCTTGTGAGCCCGCCAACACGACAAATCTCCCCGCCTATCCCAAGGATCTTTTCCTGGTGCAAAACAGAATCGATTCACCCTCACGAAAATGTTTTCACTCCTCATGGTGTCATGATAAGAACACGATGCTCTCATACGCGGGAACCCAAGGGCAATGCGGATAGACTCTGGCTTGAAGACTATCCACTTGCCCCGACAATACACCAGCCGTGGGTCCTGGCTCTCTCCATCCTTGGCATACCTCATATTAAGAAAAACATTCCCTAGACAGTTTCATGCTAGATTGCCCTACCAATTTGAACCAATTGTTCAATTTATCACGAGTAAAAATAGCTTTAATAGCATCAGGCATCTCATTATGCAAAGGGAATTCTTTCTCAGGTTCCCCTTTCTTTTTCAAGTATGTGTCATTATAGGCGTCAAGGTGAGCCTCATATGTCACAAACCTAAAACTATCATACACCCCGAGCCTATCTTATGTTGTTGAATACCCGCACGCCTTGTCCTACGATCAACAACTCCCGGGTCCTCAGGGACAGGTGTCTCTAATATAGAATAGGTGGGTGAAGGTGGTATCTCGAACTGAGACTCACCCGACCGGGATGCATCACGAGACGACCCCTCACCGGTCTTTCGCTTTTTAGGCGCCATTTAGATTGTTAGAAAATAAAGCAATATATGACATGTGCACCGTGACAAGAAGTGTGTACAGAAATCAAACACGTAAGCACGTAGCAATTACACACGTAAGCCCTAGGACTCTGATCAATCGCCCCTAAGCACGCTACTAAGCGCAACAATAAAATTGGGCTTTTACTCAATTGTGCCTAAGACTTCTAAATGGAGAGTTTAGGACGTACCTACGTGCCCGGAGCAAGTCTTACGGGCACGATTTTCAGAAATTCCGGCAAAAAGGTCCGTTTCGGGTAGCCGAATTTTTTCCCGATGGATTTGTCAATAAATTGGTGCACCGTGCTCCTTGTGTTGTCCCCGTCGTAATTCTCTTCTTCACCTTAGGCTGAATCTTCCTCCTTCTTTCTCAATTTTTGAATCTAGGAATAAAACCCTAGTTTCTTCACCCACTAATTTCTCACTTTTGCTTCAAGTTCAGCCGAAATCATCCACCAAACCTTGAACTCCACTGAATTGCGCACAAACCCTTGGTTTGATTGTTGAATTGGTGAAGAGATGAGTTGGGAGGAAGAAGAGCTTGAGAGGGGCGGCTATGGAGGTTGTGGGGAAGGGAGAGTGAAGAATGTAGAAGAAGAAGGAGGACCCGACGGTATAGGGTGTGTGGTCTTCAAATATTCCGACAAAAAGTCAATTTTAACCCCCATTAGTGCCTCCCTTCTCTCTTCCGTCGCTGGGAAAACCTGTCTTTTCACCAGAACTCTTCGTGCGAAGAGGGTTTTGTTCGTGCGAAGACTCCCCCTCTTCGCACGAAGGTCTTATCAAAAAGGGGAAGATGTCAATTCTCAGAAGAGAAAAATCACTCCAAAAATTTTTCTAAGTCTTTTTCTCTTAGTACAAAGAAAATTGCTTTAGTACTAAGAGAATCCTGGGCATCTTCAAAAACATCCTTTTTCGTCATTTTTCGCGTCTTTAGCCTTTCCTTTGCTTTCCGAAGGATCTCCTCGTCCTCGAGACTCCTTTCATGTCATAAAACATCCCAAAATCCGAGAAACATCTTATTCTTCAATTTTACGCTTCCCAAGGAACTTTTAACGTTTCCGGATGCTTTTGGCCTCGTTTTACTATCTTGAGCATCCTTTTTGGCGTAACTTTCTCATCCGAACTCCGATATGCGCGATCCACCTATATAAGCTCTCGACCACCCCCACACAATGGCACTCTTCAATTCCCTTTCAGTCTTGTTTTCAAAATTTCACCTCGTAATCCGTGCTAATGTGGCAGCTTTCTCTGCTCTTTAATGTAATCTTTGCGTATATCAAGACGGAGGGTCTGGGAATGTGATCTCCCCCAGGTGCGTGCATTGAGTATATGTAAGATAAGGCGTCACACTCCAATTTCTTCATTCCGGATCCCGATACGCGTTCTAGGCTGCTATTTCTCAAATTTTTATCCGTTTTTCACGCGCGCATCAAGAAGGGGGATCCGGAATAGGCCTTTCACCTAGAAATCCTGCACATACTCATTGGAAATATTAAATCCACTCTCTCGCACCTCTCGAATAAATCAAATATAATAAAACAAACAAAAAAATATTTAAACCTATCCTAATGCAGTAAATAGGTTGGGTTGCCTCCCAACAAGCGCTTTGTAATTTAAGGTCGACGGCCCGACCCAGTTACCTCCAAAGAGCTCAAGTATCTAAAATTGCTTTGAGGCACTCAATCACCCCAATGAAATTCCCGTCCACGTATGGCTTTGCTCGCTGTCCGTTCACCTTGAATCGATCCCCATTCTCAGCTTCTACCTCAAGCGATCCCCATGGGTAAACCTTGGTAATTGTGAATGGACCACTCCATCTTGACTTTAGCTTGCCCGGAAGCAAATTCAGACGTGCATTGAAGATCAGTACCTTTTGGCCCACTCTGAAGTCTCGTGGAATGATGTGCTTGTCATGCCATTGCTTGGTCCTCTGTTTGTAGATCTTGGCACTTTGATATGCCATCAGTCTGAATTCTTCTAACTCCAGCAATGTCTGCTTCATTTTCTCACAAGAGAGCTTGGCATCCATGTTCAATTTCTTTAGCGCCCAAAACTCTTTGTGCTCAAGTTCCACCGGGATATGGCACAATTTCCCAAAAACGAGCTGGTAGGGAGACATGCCCAAGGGAGTCTTGTACACAGTTCGATACGCCCATAAACTATCATCCAAGTGTAGAGACCAATCTTTGCGTCTCGGATTGACAGTCTTCTCTAAAATCACCTTGATCTTTCGATTGGACACTTCAGGTTGCCCATTAGATTGCGTATGGTAAGCCAATGATATCTTGTGCGTTTTCACTCCATACTTGCTCAACACATTGGCAAAGAGCTTATTAACAAAGTGAGATCCTTCATTGCTGATAATCGCTCTAGGTGTCCCAAATCGCGTGAAAATATTCTTGCGCAAGAATCTCTCAACTGTAGCACCATCATTTTTTGGGCATGCCACTGTCTCGACCCACTTGTTCACATAATCCACAGCAAGAAGTATATAAAGATTGCCAAGCGAGGGGGGAAATGGCCCCATAAAGTCAATTCCCCACACATCAAACGACTCTACCTCTAACACGAAATTCTGAGGCATCTCATTTCAGTTAGAAATATTACCTGTTCTTTGACACCGGTCACACTTCTGCACAAATAGATGGGTGTCTTTATTCAAATTTGGCCAAAAGAAACCACTCTGGAGTACCTTAGCGACTGTGCGTGATTTGCCGAAATGTCCCCCACAGTTCAGCTCGTGGCAGTGTCTGAGGATCTCTAACGTGTCCGGCTCCGCAACACACCTCCGCAATACATTATCCGCCCCCAGCTTGAACAGATAAGGATCATCCCAGAAGTATTGTCGCGCGTCTGCAAAGAATTTCTTCCTCTGGTGGTAATTCATGTCCTAGGGCACAATGTTTAGTGCCTTGAAATTTTCCAAGTCAGCAAACCAAGGCACAACTGCAAACATAACCATAAGCTGCTCATCTGGAAAATCCTCACTAATAGGCAAATCTTCCTGCTTATCATTCTCCAGCCGTTACAAATGGTCCGCAACAACATTCTCTACCCCCTTTTTATCTTTGATTACTACATCGAACTCTTGCATCAATAAAACCCACCGGATCAATCTCGGCTTGGCGTCCTTCTTGGTAAGCAGGTACTTTAAGGCTGCATGGACTGTGAAAATGGTCACCTGAGAACCCACAAGATATGGACGAAACTTGTCCAACGCAAAGATGATAGCCAACATTTCTTTCTCCGTGGTAGCATAGTTAACCTGTGCATTGTTAAGAGTTTGACTGGCATAATAAATGACATGAGCTACCTTATCTTTCCGCTGCCCCAGAACTACTCCCACCGCATAATCACTAGCATCACACATGACCTCAAACGGCAATGTCCAGTCTGATGTGACGATGATGGGTGCGCTAATCAACTTCTCCTTGAGCACATCAAAAGCTGACTTGCACTTTACATCAAAATCAAAGACTGCATCTTTCTCAAGCAAACCTGATAGAGGCTTTGTAATCTTTGAAAAATCTTTGATGAATCGCCGGTAGAATCCTGCATGACCCAAGAAACTCCTTACCCCTTTGACGGTCGTAGGGTATGGAAGCTTCTCAATAACCTCAATCTTTGCCCGGTCCACCTATACGCCTTTTCTTGAAATCTTGTGCCCCAACACAACCCCCTCGGTCACCATGAAATGACACTTCTCCCAGTTGAGCACTAAGTTGTTGTCAATACATCTGTCAAGAATCCGAGCTAGCTGCTGTAGACAATCTTCGAACCCATCACCATAGAGCGAAAAGTCATACATGAATACTTCAAAATTTTGCTCCATCATGTCTGAGAAGATTGACATCATACACCTCTGAAACGTAGCAGGTGCGTTGCATAACCTAAAAGCCATGAGTCTAAAGGAAAAAGTCCTATAGGGACAAGTGAATGTCGTCTTCTCCCGGTCTGCTGGCTCAATTGCTATCTGGTTGTACCCGGAGTACCCATCCAAAAAACAATAGTGAGAATGACGCGCCAGCCTATCAAGCATCTGATCAACGAATGGGAGGGGAAAATGGTCTTTCAATGTGGCATCATTGAGTTTGCGGTAATCCATGCAAACTCCCCACCCAGTAAAGGTACGAGTGACAATCTGATCACCTTTTTCCCCTTCCACCACAGTAATACCTCCCTTCTTAGGGACACACTGCACCGGGCTAGTCCATGTACTGTCGGAAATCAGATAAATGATGCCCGCCTCCAACCATTTAAGCACCTCTTTCTTCACCACCTCCTGCATGTGAGGATTGAGGCAGCGCTGGAACTGAACTACCGGCTTCTTATCTTCCATGAGCCGAATCTTGTGCTGGAAAAATGTGGGGCTGGTCCCCTTGATATCCGCTATGGTCCACCCCATAAATGCCTTTCTCTCCTGTAATACCTTGAGAAGCTGCTCCTCCTGTCCCCTGTCCAAACATGCAGACACAATAATAGGTAAAGTCTCATTAGATCCCAAGTACAAATATTTTAAAATGAGCAGGTAAAGGCTTTAATTCTAAAGTAGGAGCAGTAATAAGAGGAGTAAGAAACTTCCTGCTTCCCTCATTAAAGAGGGGTAGGGGCTGACGTCAATGAACATCCAACGCTTGCTCTTTCTCGCTGGAATCAAGTAGAGCAAGCTCCTCATATAGCTGCTCCAATAAAATTTTGTCCTCCTCGTCCGACGTGTATGCCTCCACGCCAAAGCACTGCTCACTCACTGCATACGCGTGAAACTTCATAGCCTCAAATACATTGAAGGCCACATTCTCATCGTTGATCCATATAGTCAACTCTCCATTGGCAACATCAATGATAGTCCTCCATGTGGTAAGGAATGGTCGTCCCAATATGAGTGGGACAGCATCATCAGCCTCCATGTCTAGAATCACAAAGTCCGCGGGGAAGATGAGTCCTTCGACTCTCACAAGTACATCCTCTAACACGCTCATTGGGTGTTTGATGGTACGACCAGCCATTTGAAAGCACATCCTGGTAGGCTTAGGATCTCCTACACCGAGCTACTCAAAATCCGATGTGGGCATCAAATTGATACTTGCACCAAGATCACATAATGCTCTCCCATGAAAAGCATCTCCCAATGTTACAGGAATGATGAAACCACCCAAATCTTTCATCTTATTTGGTAACGCCTTTTGCATAACGGCGCTACACTCCTCATTCACAATCACGTTTTTAAAATCATCCATGCGCCTCCTATTAGAGAGGAGGTCCTTGAGAAATTTTGCGTATTTGGGCATTTGTGAAATTGCTTCTGCAAAGGGGATATTTATGTTCAACTTCTTGAAGATATCCACAAATTTCTTGAAGTGCTTGGCATCCTCTTGACTCTTCAATCTCTGCGGGTATGGCACACGCACACTATAATCTTCCTTTGGCTTAGGCTTCTCCTCCGACTTCCTACTCGTGTCCTTTGATTGGGGAATCACGGTAGGCACGGGAATTTCTTCATCCAATGCTTTTTCGGTGGCCTTGGTCGCCTCAGCTCGTGCGTGGGTAGGATATGGAGGATCCGCAGTGGTGGTCCCACTGTGACTAGTGATAGCCTTCAATTTCTCAGCTGGAGTGATTGTGTTGGAAGGTAACATACCCAGTGGAAGTCGAGTATTTTGATTGGCTATCTTGCCAATCTGTGTCTCATGGATCTTCATTGTGGCTTCTATAGCGACAATCTTGCTCTCAATTTTGTCTTGACTAGCTAGCAGTTTCCTTAACAATGCATTTGTATCTTGTTCTTCTAATTGTGGAGCCTGCTGTTGTGGAACTTGTCTTTGAGTTTGGTATGGAACATTTGGCCTTTGACCCGGCGCATATAATCCACTGTTTGGATTGGCATAGCTAAAGTTGGGGTGGTTGCGGTTGTTTGGATGATAAGTGTTGGACCATTGCTGCTGTCGTGGTTGACCCATGTATTTCACATCTTCCATACCATCTCCATATCCCTGATTCGCATCTGCCACCATTTCTCCCACTGACTTCACCTGTGCCGATGGATTCTATTACTGAAAGCCAAAGTCATCAATGCCATCTGATGTTCGAATTTTTGTTCCACCATGGACTCGATTTTACTAACCAATGCTCCATTAGATTTTGTGTTTCTACGAGTCTCAGACCTCGTGGACTCACATTTTGCCACATTATCCAGCAGATCCCGACATCTCTGTAGTCCTAGGCCTATAAAATTTCCCTGAGCCATCATATCCAGTTCGTTTCCAGTTTCTCTGTTTAGAGCATTATAAATATAATGTAAAAGTTTGTACCATGGCTCTCCGTGAGTGGGGCATCTCCGAAGGAGCTTGTTGAACTTTCTCCATGTGTCTCCCAGAGAATCATCTTCCTGTTGCGCAAATTTTGTTATATCAGCCATCCGTTGAGCAACCTTGGATGGCGGAAGATACTTCCTGAGAAATTCCTTGCAACACTCTGCCCATGTAGCGATACTGCTTGCTGGAAGTTCCAAAAGCCATGTCTTTTCTTTTCCCGATAAGGAGAAGGGAAAAAGCATGAGCTTTATCGTCTCGAGTTGAACTTTCTGATCATACATAGTGGAGGTAATCTGCTCGAAATTGAGAAAGTGTTGGTGTGGATCATCACCTGGGGATCCAGTGAATAGGCACTCATCCCGAACCATGTTGATCAATGGATGGCGTATTTCGAAATGCGCGACGTTACTTTGTTGCCTGACAATAGTTGGTTGATACCCCTCCGGTGTAGTTCTGAAATAATCCACCAAAGGACACTCATCCTCTTCAACATTATTCACCTGTGCCGTCACATCCTGTGCATTATTCCCCCCATTATTATTGTTTCCCCATTGTTGTTATTACCTCCATCATTCCTCACTCGTACCCCCACACCAAGACATGGTTGTGGATTTAGAGGGTTCAAGCGTGCTCGGTCAACTGAGCTCTGAGCTCCTCAGCTTCCCTTGCTCTATTTGCTGCATCTTCCACAACTGCAACTCTAGCTGCTTCCGCATCTTGCATACCCTTGCGGATTCTCTCAAACTCAGCTCTAGTTTGCACGTCCATCTGAACTGAATTTGCTTTCATCTTGTCTCTACTCTGTGCGCGTAATAAGGATTCCGGGTCTCCAAGTGTTGGATGCAAAGGCTCGTTTCTAGAACGGGACATGCACCAAGTAAATCAAACCTGAAGACACAAGTCACACACAGAAAGTAGGTGAGTAACAGATATAAAATAAAAAAGTAAATCCCTAAAGAGAAAAATAATATCTAATTTATCTGATAGTCCCCGGAAACGATGCCAAAAACTTGACACGCTCCAGCTGCAAGTGTACAGCTGTCGTGTGTAGTAATAAATTTCGGAAATCCGGGTTGTCGAACCCAAGAGACTTCGTTGTAAATTAGCTATAAAACTAAATCTTTGTGTGGGCAAAGCGCAGATGTGTGTTCTATTGATCTTTCTAAAATTAAAGACAAAATCCCAATTAATCCGATGAATTGCTTCACGATTAATAAAAATGAATTATTATGAGTTTTTCTCAAGTTTTGACAAAGTCAGGATATCTCTACGAGTCACTAGGTATTTCCCACTCTGACGGATTTATGCTTTGTTAACACGATGATTCTTTAATCTAGCTAAACGAGCACGAATGTGTTGAAGATGTATCAACCAACACCAATACTTAGACTAACAAAGCCGATTTATCTAGCCTAATCAAGTTCAAGTATGCATTAAGATCATTAATCTACTTTTTGTTCTTAGCTAACTAGCAAGATTTCTCAACCCTAGATACGACTTGAAATACCCCATTTTGTGACTAAGGGTATGTTGTGATATTATTATAAGTGTTGGGAAGTTGATTTAATTGTAGAGAGTTAATTATAATGGTTATGAGAGTTTGGAGAATCTTGGTGACTTTAATTGAAGGTTTTAGTGTCTTTTACTTGAGTTTGGGGGAGGTATTTGTCTTTTGGCAAAACTAAGGGGGAATAAGTGTCTTTTGACCTAACTTTTCTTCCTACGTAAAAGTTTCCTTATTCAAGAGGGTTTCCTACTTATGAAGTTGATTTTGTTTCCAACTCTCATAAAACCCTCACTCTCCCTATTTTTTCTCTATCTCTCTCACGTCCCTCACTCTCTACCCGTCCCTCTCTCTCTCTCACTCTCTCGGCCTCTCTCTCTACCCGACGGCAGCCACCCACCGCCGTCGCCGTCTCTCTCTCCGTTGAGGTAATATCTCTCTCTCTTTTTCCTTCTTTGTTTTCTTTCCTTCTTTCTCTCTTTCTTTTTTTTCTCTCTCTCTCTCCGTCCGGCCTCCATGGCGGCGGGTTTGAGGTAGTTTTGTTTCTTCTTTTCTTTTCTCTTGTTGATCTCTTATTCTTGTCATCACTTGTTCATGATTCATGTATGTTGCATGTAATCTTTAATTTTCAGTTTGATATAGTTAAGATCATTGTTCATGAATTTGTAGGATTGATAATCAAGTTTTAGGGTTTATCATGTTCTTGGGCGATGGGAAAAAACCCTAGTTTGGAAGAGAAGTTGATTAAGTGATTTGGGTGTTTGAATGATCATAGTATATGGGTAACAATCTGATTTGAATGTGGGAATCATGTTATATTAGGTTTAGTATGAATATAGGATGAATTAGATGCTTGGGGGAAAAGTTTCATGAAGATTGACAATTCCCGTATGGATATTTTGAGTGAAGTTGGAAACTTGAAACTAGTGTAACTTTTGATTCAGGAATCGAAATTAAGATCCGTTTGAGGCTAAACTTATTATTTCGAATGTTTTGAATCCAAAGAAACTGTTTTTAGACCATTATCTGTTTGGGAAACTGGAGTAATATATTGGTGGAGTTATGATAGATTATGTATGCTTTAGGTTAGAGGATTTTGAAGCAAAGTTTTGGATTTTGTTTTGATGTATGAATTGAGTGGGATGTTAGGTTAGTGTTACAACCCTAAACCATTGACTATCATATGCATGTAATTAGTATAGCAAGTATATTGCTAGAATATTTGTTTGATTAGAATATTGTTACGTGTAGGTAACGAGTTCGTCGACGACGAGTACGTAGAGTACGTTGATTGAGTTGCTATAGTTGGAATTTGCTTTGAGGTAAGTAAACATTCCAAGCCTAGTGTGCTTATCTCTTTCGTTTCAAATGAATACTTTGATTTGTTAAGTCTCAAAATGTGTTTACGTGCTACATGACTTGAAATACATGATTTCTACTTGTTAAATGTTTTTGCTGAAAAACATCAGCATGATATTAATGAACTATAACGTAAAGTGGAAGAAGTTGTGCGGGGATATTATTATTATTCTCTTTGGGCGGTGTTGGCTGCGGTCCCGTCTCTTTTTGATCCGGTTGCAAGTCCACGGATAGCGGCATGTACTCACTCCTCTGGCCGCCGTAGTCTTAGGGGGGTGTCGACACTTAAGGTCATGGAAGCTGTGGTTTATTTGGTTTTCCCCCGTCACAACGAATTAATAATGAGTATTTTGGTTTTTTTAACAGAAAAGAGTTAACGATGGATTTTGGATTTTTCCTAATGATTATGGAATTGGTTGGAAATATTATGGAATCGGGAACTCTTATGTTTTATTACAAGAGTCAACTTTATTACCGCTGTGTTTGCGAAAAACTCTTACTTATAAATGAGAAGTTGTTTTATAACTATCCTATCACTGTTTTACATGTTTGGGTGTTTATTTACCAGTATTTCATGCTGATTTTGTACTGTGGTGTTTCTTTTTGTTTCCGCACCATAGGTTTAGAGGATGGTTATCTGGCGTAGAAGGGGACGCGTATTATCACATGGAACATTTGTAGTAGTATCTCATTTGAATTTGAACTCTTAATTAGTTTAAACACTTTAGTTTGTTTATGCCCGGTTTGTGGCTAGGATGTTGAAGTGTAATAATGGATTATTTCAATTATTTTTAATTATTATTGTGGATGTTTTGCATGAGAACCGTGTTATAAAATCTCCTTGTATCCGGGATCCTCTCGGGTACGGAGTGACATCCCCGGGTCTCCGACTTGGGCCATTTGGGGGTGTTACAGGTGGTATCAGAGCTGGCATTCCAAAAAGGAAATCGAAACTTGTTAGGATAACTAAAATGAGGATAGGAGAAATAACTTAAAATTTGACAAGCCGTTGGAATTTGTGTAGTATGGATATGTAAGTGTTTAGAAAATAGGATAGAAAGCAAGTATTTCCTGTTGAGTCAAAGACCCTTGAATGTGGTTTGGTTAGTAATTATTTTGAGTGATGAAAGACAAAGACTAAGACATAAGCAGCAAAGCATCTCAGTTACTTCAAGGCCTTGAGATATTGACTGAAAGCCTTGAGAGTTATTCTATTATGCTATATGTTCTAACAGTTCTGTGTTGCATATTGGATATCTGATTATACAAATCAGGGATTTACTGCATATACTTATGGATTACACTATTTACATATCTAACACAATTGCAGATGATCAGAACAGGAAGAACCAAAGTTATCTGGGTTTAACTTTGAAAATTTATGAAACAGGTTCAGAGCTTCAAGGCCTTGAGATGTGCCTTGAGTTGCTGACAGTTTTTACAGAACTAAGTTGATTCTTTCTTGCAGGTTGTGATTCTTAGTATTGTGATTATTTACTCAATTCTAAGTGCCTTAAACTTGATTTTATGATTCATATGTATTAGAAGTTATACATGTTATTGTTCTAATCTGTTAAACAGTTTTATCAGAAACTGGATAACCAAACAGTCATAGCACTGTTATCTTTCTGGATTTTGTTTTTGCTGTGTCTCAATGCTGTTGCAGGGTTGTTAAACGTGCAGGAGCAATCTCAAAAAACTCCAACGGATATCCACTTAGAGCTGTTTGAATTTCAGTTGAAAACAAAAAGAGGATTTGTAGGAACTGAGATCCTAAAATCTCTCAATCAGTTGCAGCTGTGGATAAAAGAGACTGGTTTGAATTTTGAAGTGAGAGAGGCTTGCAGAATACTCAGAGAGGTGTGACAAATTCGTGGGAGATCATTCATTCAAACACACAATCATTCAGGCTTCAATCAAGATTCAAGAAGATCAAATCAATCCAGTATTCCAGAAGAACACGTCCAGGCTTCATCAGCTTATCTTTTTTCTGTGTTCTTCCTTGTACTTTAATCTGCGTATCTTTAGATTATCTTAAACCTCACTTAACTTAGTGGTTGGTTGTTCAAGTGAACAACAAGAGGTTGTTGTTAGCTCAACAGTTAGTAGCTGGAACTAGATAGGTTTGGAACCACAAGCTGTATAGGTGTAAGGGAAATCACTTAGGCTTGGAGATCTAGTGCTGTTTCTGTGTGAGTAATAAGGAGTGTTTGCCCAATCCTGGTGGGATTAGATCCCTCAGGCAGAGATTAGGTCCATTGGGACTAAACTCTGTAAGTTGCTTTGTGTTCTTTACTTTACAGTTTGATTATTATCTGCTGCACACAACTCAAATCAAACTAGGGTTCAAAAGATGTTTAGAGTTGTTCACAGTTCAAGGCCTTGAAGCTTTCTTTTTTGCCTTTGAAAGTTTCAGAAAGTTTACTAAAATCTCAAGGCCTTGAGATTTGAGTTTCACACAAAGTCATTCTGTTAAACTTTGAGTTTTGCAAAAAGTATCCATACTCTATTCACCCCCTTCTATAGTATTTAGGTCCTGTATTTAGTCTACATTACACACTTTCAATTGGTATCAGAGCTTGTGTCACTGTTTTAGATCTAATAATCTGGTGACTGTGAGTAATGTAGGAGATGGTGGATTCTCACAAGGAAGGGCAGCCAACATACCACCATTGTTCTGTGGTGATATCTTCATGCACTGGAAGGCATTAATGAAGATGTTCATCATAGATCAAGACATGGAACTATGGTCAATAGTTCAGAATGGTCCTCATGAGTACTACACTACAATTGACGGAGTCAGATGTATCAAGTCTGAGGAAAATCTTTCAGTTACTGAACTGGAAAAGGTATCAAAAAATTACAAGGCTATGAATCTGTTATACTGTGCTCTTAATGCAGATGAGTTCAACAGAGTGTCAAATTGCAAGAGTGCCAAAGAAGTATGGGATAAACTGGTGGTGACATATGAAGGAACTAGCCAGGTTAAGCAGACCAAAATCAACATACTTCTGAGGCAATATGAGTTGTTCAAGATGAACTCAGATGAGACCATCAAGGAGATGTTTAAAAGATTCACTGATGTGGTGAACAATCTGGAGTCATTCGAAAAGAAGTTCTCAAATGAAGAGAATGTCAGAAAGATTCTAAGAAGCTTGCCAAAAGCTAAGTGGGAGCCAAAGACAACAGCCATTGAGGAAGCTCAGGACTTGAGTCTTCTTCAGCTAGATGATCTACAAGGAAAGCTGCTCACTCATGAAATGTCTATGAAGGATGTGGAAGGTGATTTGAGTGAAAACATCAGGAACCTAGCACTTAAGGCAAAAGACAGTGAAAAGTCTCAAAGCCTTGAGACTGAGGATGAGCCTGATGATGAAGAGGCTTTAGCATTGATCTCCAAGGCCTTGGCCAGGATTCTCAAAAAGAAAAGAAACTCTGGTAACAGGGATTACAATAGAGAGAGATCAAGACCCTCAGGGAGCAAGGACTACAAAGGTAAACCTTCATCACAGTCACATAGAACTAAAGTAATGAATTGTTTTGAGTGTGGTGATGCAGATCATTTGGTAAGAGACTGTCCACAAAAGAAGAAGAACAGGAACTTTCAGAAGAAAGACAGTGACAACAGAAGGAAGAAAGCCATGATGGCTTCTTGGAGTGATTCTGATTCACCAAGTGACTCAGACACAGAAGACGAGCAAGCAAACCTATGCTTCATGGCAAAGCAAAATGAGGAAAATTCATCAGACAGACATATTGAAGATATGGTAAAAAATTTACTTGCTAGTCCTTCTGATGTACTTCCTGAAATTCTCAAAAGTATGTTTTTAAATGAGGAAAGTTATAGAAATGAGATTTCTGCTTTAAAGATTAAGATTCATGAGCAGGTAAAAGAAAACCTGGACCTAGTTTTTTCAAAAATAACTGTTGAAGTTTCTAAGACAAAGCTTGAAAACGACTTCAAGGCCTTGGACAGCAGGTTCAAAGCCTTGAAGGCACAGATAAAAGAGGTTGTTGATCAAAACACTCTTTTGACTGAAAGATATACTGATCTAAAGACTCATTCTGAGAATTTAGAACAACAGATCTGTTCTTTGACTAAGAAACTTCAAGAGTCCAAGAAGGTCCTAGCTAGGTTTACAGGCTCAGAACATAATCTGAATCTCATTCTTGGACGAAGTCTGAAATCAATGCATAAAAGTGGGATTGGCTATAATCCAAATTTTCCAAAGAAAGGCCAAACTACTTTTGTCAAATCTGGTAGCAGACATTCTCCAAAATGTCATTACTGTGGAAAAATTGGTCATGTCAGATTAACTTGTCCCTTCAGAAGATCAGAACCTCACATTATGAGGAATACTTATCCTTATCAGCTTAAGGGACAGGTTAGGCAGATTTGGGTTCCAAAAGGAATTAGGCCACCAAATATGGCTGATTCTGAGTATGACTCAAAGTTCTGCACTTGGTCTAACAGCCTGTTGAGGCAGTGATTTGTTTTTGCAGGATTCACCAAGGCCTTGAAAGATCAGAAATGTATATTAGACAGTGGGTGTTCCAGACATATGAGTGGAAAGAAGTCTCTCTTCACTGAACTTACAGAAAAATCTGGAGGAACAATCACACTTGGTGACAAAGAAAAATGCAATATCATTGGTATAGGTAGTATTGGTAATGGTTCTACAAATTCTATATCCGATGTTTATCTGGTAGATGGACTTAAGTATAATTTGCTTAGTATCTCTCAGTTATGTGATAAAGGTTCTAAAGCTATATTTGACAAGGAGAAATGTGTGGTGCGAGATGAGAAATCTGGTGATTGCATACTCACTGCTCCTAGATCATATAATCTATATGCTATGAATACTAACAGTGTTGCAGGTGACAAGCTAAAACGCCTCAAGGCCTTGAAGGAAGATTCAAAGCTTTGGCACAGAAAGCTTGGGCATATTAGTATACATACCTTGAATAAACTCATCTCAAAAGACTTGGTAAGAGGTTTACCATCACAGAAATTTTCAGATGATGAGGTTTGCAAGGCATGTGTACAAGGTAAACAAACCAGAAGCTCATTCAAGCCAAAGAACTTTGTAAGTACTTCTGGACTCTTAGAATTGCTTCATATGGACTTTGTGTGGTCCTATGAGAGTTCAGACCCCAAAAGGTAAGAGGTATATGCTTGTTATAATTGATGATTATTCTAGATTTACTTGGGTGATGTTTATTAGAGATAAAACTGAAGCTTTATCTGAATTTTCTAGACTGTGCAAAGAGCTTCAAACTTTGAAAAATTTACCTGTTGCATCCATTAAAGTGATCATGGTAGGGAGTTTGATCAACTTGACTTTGATTTGTTTTGTGCAAAGCATGGCATTTCACACAACTTCTCTGCACCTAGAACTCCACAGCAAAATGGAGTAGTTGACAGAAAGAATAGGACACTTGAGGATATGTCCAGAACCATGCTTCTTGAAAGTAATTTGCCAAAGTTTTTATGGGCAGAAGCTGTTAACACTGCAAATTATGTGCTGAATAGATGCTTGATTAGACCTATTTTGAAAAAGACCCCCTATGAACTGTTTAAAGGTAGAAAGCCTACTGTTTCTTATTTCAAACCTTTTGGTTGTATCTGTTTTGTGCATAATAATGGTAGAGACAATCTTGGTAAGTTTTATTCTAGAAGTGATGAAGGTGTATTTCTTGGATATTCTCAAAGTAGCAAAGCCTATAGAGTTTATAATAGAAAAACCACGATTGTGGAAGAGAGCATTCATGTAATTTTTGATGAAAGTACTAAGGATTCTCTGAGTGAAAGTTTTGCGTATCTAGATTTGAACAAGCATGAATCAGATGATGATGCTGTGAAAGAAGACAAAGTCAAAACTAATGTGCAGAATCAATCAGCAGAATCACAAGGCCTTGAACCTCCTGCTGAACCAAAATCTCAAAGCCTTGAGACAGAAGCTGAAACTTTCTATGATGCTCCCTCTACTGTTTCAAGGACTCAAAGCCTTGAAGGAGAATACTCATGGATACCAAGAAAGAAGTTTAAGTACCTTGCAGACCATCCAGCTGATAACATTATATCAGATCCATCAACTGGAACTCAGACAAGAGGACAGTTAAAGAACTTGTGTGCTTTTAGTGCATTTGTATCTTTGATTGAGCCTAAGAATACCAAGGAAGCACTAGAATATGCAGAATGGATCATTATAATGCAGAGTGAGCTGAATGAGTTTGAAAGGAACAAGGTTTGGAATCTGGTCCCCAGACCTAAAGAGAAATCAGTTACTGGAACCAGATGGGTATTCAGAAACAAGCTTGATGAGAATGGCAAAGTGGTAAGAAATAAAGCAAGACTGGTAGCTCATGGATATAATCAGGAAAAAGGTATAGATTATGAGGAGACTTTTGCTCCTGTTGCCAGGTTAGAAGCTATTAGAATACTTCTTGCATTTGCATCTCACAATCACATAAAGCTTTATCAAATGGATGTTAAATGTGCTTTTCTGAATGGATATTTACAAGAAGATGTTTTTGTACCACAACCTCCTGGTTTTGAAGATGAAAATTTTCCTGATCATGTTTATAAACTGGATAAAGCTCTTTATGGTTTAAAACAAGCTCCAAGGGCTTGGTATGACAGACTTTCAAAATTTCTACTTGAAAACAATTTCAAAAGAGGCTTAGTTGACAAAACTCTTTTCATTAAACACCAGCAAAGTGATCTGTTAGTAGTTCATATTTATGTAGATGATATTTTATTTGGTGCTACTAATGATGCTCTTTCAAAAGAGTTTTCTAGTCTGATGTGCAGGGAGTTTGAGATGAGCCTAATGGGTGAACTGAATTTCTTTCTTGGACTTCATATCTTACAAATGAAGAAAGGATTTTTTGTGCATCAAGGAAAATATACCAAGGACTTATTGAATAAGTACAATATGTCACAGTCCAAGGTGCTTAAGACCCCTATGAGTTCATCACTCTCTTTAGACAAAGATTCAAATGGTAAGAGTGTGAATCAAAAGGAATACAGAGGTATGATTGGATCACTATTGTATTTAATTGCTAGCAGACCTGATATTATGTTCAGTGTCTGTATGTGTGCTAGATTTCAAGCAGATCCTAAGGAAAGTCATTTAACTGCAGTCAAAAGAATTTTTAGATATTTGAATGGAATCAGAGACTTAGGGCTTTGGTATCCAAGAAGATCTAATTTTATGTTGAGTGGCTATTCAGATGCAGATTTTGCAAGATATAAAGTAGACAAGAAAAGTACTTCTGGATGCTATCAATTTCTTGGATCTTCATTGATCAGTTGGCATTCTAAAAAGAAAAATTCTGTAACATTATCAACTGCAGAAGCTGAATATATTTCAGCTGGTGCTTGCTGTTCACAAGTGTTATGGATTGCTCAGCAACTTAGAGATCTTGGCTATAACTTCAGAAATGTGCCTATTCATTTTGACAACACAAGTGCTATTTCAATCTCTAAGAATCCAGTTCAGCACTCAAGGACCAAGCACATAGATGTGAGACATCACTTACTTAGAGATCATGCATAACAAGGTGATGTTGTTTTAAATTTTATCTCTACTGTAATGCAGATTGCTGATATTTTCACTTAACCTTTTCCAGATGATAGGTTTTCATCTCTAAGGCTAGAATTGGGGATGTTAAACAAGGATGCATTGGTTTAGGGGGAGTATTAGTACTTATATCTGTTTATGTGCTGGAATCTCAAAGCCTTGAGATTATAATTTCTAAAGCCTTGAAAGTATAGCTCAAAGCTTTGAAGTTTCTTCAACTGCAGAAAATCTCAAGGCCTTGAGATTGTTCTCCAGGTCTTGATAATATCTGTAATTTAAAAAAAAAATGGATCATCAAATATTATATCTTATCTTTTTAGATAACTGTATAATATTTGAATTACTCAGAGAATTTTCTAAAATATCCCAAAAATATTTTTCAAGATCCTATTTTGCATGTTGATATGGCAGAGTCCTTTTATGACTCATCCTTTTCAACCTACTTAAGCTGAAAGTCAGGGATTTTTCTTCTCATTCTCTCTCAATCCTCTACGACTCTACTCTCTCTCTCTCTCAATTCCTCTCAATCACATTCTCTTTTCAAAACCCTAAACCCCAAAATGGAGCGCAAATCAGCCAGAATTCAGCAACAGGGAAAACCCTCTGGCAGATCCAAGAAGAGAGCAAATAAGTAGGAGAAGATAGTGATTTCTGATTCAGATTCAGAAAACACTCAGAGTTTGTATGAGGATACTCCTCCTGCAAAGAAGTCCAGAACAGAGAAGGGAGATGAAGGTTCAAGCATTGATCCACAACAAGAGAAACAGGGTGGTGATCAACCTAGGTCAGAGAAGAAGAAAGGGGGAGAAAAGAAAAATACTAGTGAGGAGGAGAAGGGG
This sequence comes from Linanthus parryae, assembly GCA_023055425.1. Classification (NCBI taxonomy): domain Eukaryota; kingdom Viridiplantae; phylum Streptophyta; class Magnoliopsida; order Ericales; family Polemoniaceae; genus Linanthus; species Linanthus parryae. The sequence continues at coordinate 94,147,101 of JALGPY010000005.1, read as the reverse complement.
AAATCAACTCAAGAAATCCAGAAGAAAACAACTGAAGGAGGACAAGAAAAGACCAAACCCTTAGAGAAGAAAACTAGGGTTAAGCAAGTTGCTGCTGCAACTAAGAAAGGATATCAAGGTAAGAATGTACTTCCTACAGACTGGTTTGTTAGTTCTGAGGTTAGAACTGTATGGATGCAAGGGTATGCTTCATCTAAGGTATCTTTCTGTAGTATGATTTCTGATGAATTATTGGATAAATTGGACATAGACTGCATGAGAAAGTTAAGAGAAACTGCTGTTTGGAAGGTGTTAAATCCTAGTTCAAAGGCCTATCCTAGGTTAACTAGGTTATTTTATCTGAACTTGGTTTCTGAAGGTGATGATAAAATGGTGTTAACTTCAAAAGTGGCTGTTGTGGATTTGAGGTTAGATCACAGGACTTTTGCCAAAGTCTTGGGCATTCCTAGGAAATACAATGTTGGAGATTATCCTGATAGGAAGGAGTGTCTGGATAAGGCAAATGAGATGTTTTTTATTGAAGGTGTTCCCTCTGGTCCAAAGCAGTTGACACACTATGTGCTCAACTGTGAAGCCAAAATCTTGTTTACAATTCTGATGAGGAGTGTAGTTCCTAGGGAAAACTCAAGGGAGTTAGTGATTGATAAGGTTATGATTTTGATGTATCCGATATCTAAAGGGTTTGAGATAGACTTGCCAACAGTTGTTATGGAGCCAGGACTAGAAACCATCCTCTTCCATATGCCAACCTGTTACCTCTTTTATTTGAATATTTTGATGTACCTGTGAAAGGAGAGGAAAAGATGAGACTGCACTTCAGAGGATTGGAGTAGTTCAGACTGGGAAAGGGCATTGGAAGTTTTATTCAGATTTGTCAAAGGAAGAACTTGCTGAGAAGGAGTTTGTGAAGCCTAAGGGGAATACATTTGGGAAAGGACAAGACAATGAGGATTATTCTTTGTTGGTTGAGAAGTTAGAAGATCAGCAGGTTGAGATTGAAGATCTCAGACAAAGATGGATGTTGTCATCAAGGGTTTGAATCTGGAGAAGATACCTTCTGCTACTAGTCATGACACCAGTGTGGATTTAGAGGAAAGGCTGGGAGATTTTCTGAAGAAGAAGAAGAAGCCAATTTCAGTGGTTCTTAATTCAACAGATTTGTATGAAAAAACTGATGAAGAAGATGCTGGAGAAGACACAGGTGTTGATGCAGCTACAGAGGTGGATTCAGTACAGGCTAAGAAGAAAGTGGATGAGATAATTCAAGAAGTGGTTGCTGAAGTGGAAGCTGAACAAGAAGGTAATCAGTCTGCTGAAGATGGTGCAAGTGAAGAAGAAATTGGAGAAGGCTCAGAAAAAGGCCAGACATCAAAGAAGAAGTGAAGATCAGAGACTGCCAAAACCTTGACCCTCTATATCTTTCTCTTCTTTCTTTTCTGTTCTCAAGGCCTTGACTTTTTAACTAAAACTTTGTTTTAAGTTTTTTTTCAGACTCTGAGTAATGATCCAACATTTCTTCATCCTTATTTGATGAAAGTCAAAAAGGGGGAGAATTTATGTGGTTCTGTGTTCTGTGTTTGCAGTATTTGAATAATAATACCTAGATGTTTTTGTGGTTTAATCAGTTGTGTTTATGTTTCTATGGTAATATGAAAATTTTATGTTTGCTGGTTATCTTTTTGGCATTATTGTATATTATATCTGCATTTTGTGGTTATCTAATTTTGAATATGAGTGGCAGGAAAATCTATACAAGACTGTAGGTTTTTTCTTTCATCAAGGGGGAGATTGTTGAGTCAAAGACCCTTGAATGTGTTTTGGTTGGTAATTGTTTTGAGTGATGAAAGAAAAAGACCAAGACATAAGCAGCAAAGCATCTCAGTTACTTCAAGGCCTTGAGATATTGACTGAACTTCAAAGCCTTGAGAGTTATTCTATTCTGCTATATGTTCTAACAATTATGTGTTGCAGATTGGATATCTGATTATACAGATCAGGGATTTACTGCATATACTTATGGATTACACTATTTACATATCTAACACAACTGCAGATGATCAGAACAGGAAGAATCAAAGCTATATGGGTTTAACTTTGAAAATCTGTGAAGCAGGTTCAGAGCTCCAAGGCCTTGAGATGTGCCTTGAGCTGCTGACAGTTTTTACAGAACTAAGTTGATTCTTTCTTGCAGGTTGTGATTCTTAGTATTGTGATTATTTACTCAATTCTAAGTGCCTTAAACTTGTTTTTATGATTCATATGTATTAGAAGTTATACAGGTTATTGTTCTAATCTGTTAAACAGTTTTATCAGAAACTGGATAACCAAACAGTCATAGCACTGTTATCTTTCTGGATTTTGTTGTTGCTGTGTTTCAATGCTGTTGCAGGGTTGTTAAACGTGCAGGAGCAATCTCAACAAACTCCAACGGATATCCACTTAGAGATGTTTGAATTTCAGTTGAAAACAGAAAGAGGATTTGTAGGAACTGAGATCCTAAAATCTCTCAATCAGTTGCAGCTGTGGATAAAAGAGACTTGTTTGAATTTTGAAGTGAGAGAGGCTTGCAGAATACTCATAGAGGTGTGGCAAATTTGTGGGAGATCATTCATTCAAACACACAATCATTCAAGCTTCAATCAAGATTCCAGAAGATCAAATCAATCCAGTATTCCAGAAGAACACATCCAGGCTTCATCAGCTTATCTTTTTTCTGTGTTCTTCACTTGTACTTTAATCTGTGTATCTTTAGATTATCTTAAACCTCACTTAACCTAGTGGTTGGTTGTTCAAGTGAACAACAAGAGGTTCTTGTTAGCTCAACAGTTAGTAGCTGGAACTAGATAGGTTTGGAACCACAAGCTGTATAGGTGTAAGGGAAATCACTTAGGCTTGAAGATCTAGGGCTGTTTTTGTGTGAGTAATAATAAGTGTTTGCCCAATACTGGTGGGATTAGATCCCTCAGGCAGAGATTAGGTCCATTGGGACTGAACTCTGTAAATTGCTTTGTTTTCTTTACTTTACAGTTTGATTATTATCTGCTGCACACAACTCAAATCAAACTAGGGTTCAAAAGCTGTTTAGAATTGTTTACAGTTCAAGGCCTTGAAGCTTTCTTTTTTGCGTCTGAAAGTTTCAGACAGTTTACTAAAATCTCAAGGCCTTGAGATTTGAGTTTCACACAAAGTCATTCTGTTAAACTTTGAGTTTTGCAAAAAGTTTCCATACTCTATTCAACCCCCCCTTCTAGAGTATTTAGGTCCTGTATTTAGTCTACATTACACACTTTCATTTCCGCCCACCCATTCCTAACTAAGAGCCTTAGCCTATCCAAGGTGCCAATGGATTGAAATTTTGAAGCGTTTCATTTGAGTTCAAGTTGTAAGCCTACTTTTAAGGGATTTTGTTGAGAAATTTCTTCAAGAGTCTTGTGACTATCAATTTGGAGTCTTGGGAATGATTATTAGTTGCAAAGAGTAGTTATTTTGGATTACGATATATGCCTTTTGAAATTAGAGATTCATTAAGTTGTTTCCTCTTGTAGATGGGTAGAACTAAGCATACAATAAGGAAGCGTGTGTTGCCTGTTGAGAAGCACCCTGTTGTTACACGTTGGGTCGAAGGTGAAGAATTTTAAGATTTTCGCGACCGCGTGATTCAATATTGTGAGGATAGATTCCAAGCCTTAGATTTTCCTCGGTATAGAAATCCAGCTTTTCAGGTTTACTGTATGGTGAAGGCATTACCTGTGAAACCCATGTTTGGGGAAATTATTACGAAGTATAGCAACATCATGGGCAGGATGAATCGTCTGAATGATAGGGATTATCGTTGCCAAGGTGAATAGACGGTAAGTGCATATTTTATATGCAAGCTATTGATGGAGACTTATCTTAAGTGGCAAAGCTATACAGTTATTGAGATAGAGTCCAGTGATGAAGACGTGATCTACATAAGCTCTAGTGATGAAAAAGAGGTGATTATTATAGACTCTAGTGACGATGAGGAAGTCGAAGAGGATCCAATGGAAGATGACGATGAATACCCCGAGATTGAGGAAGATCCCATGGAGTATGAAGAAAGTGAAGAAGACCCGAGTGAAGATGAAGAGCACGATTATGACTCCGATGAAGAGGAAGAGATGGATGAAAGCGATGAGGACGAGGATTAAGCTTGTTATAATTATTTAGATTTCCTAGACTTGATGCTTTTTAAGTTTTATTTATTGGGTTGAATAAGGCTATGGAGCCAAGCAACACTTTGAAGTTTTAGAACAATTTTTGAATAGTCACTTTTGGGCTAGAGTTCAATTTTTAGCATTTTGCTTTAGGGGATGAATAATGTTTATGCTTTGAGGACTTGATTTGGGGAGTTTAATGAATTTATCTTTCTGAATTTTGGAGTAGTATTTGATGAATTAAGGTTGCGTTATGCTTTGTTATTATTGATTGAGTGCGTAGAAAGTGTTCATGGAGTTAGAACGTGAAAGCTTTGATTTTTGGTGTTGTTGATTCTGCGCAGCAATGAGTCTTTGTTGTAGCAGACGTATTTAATTTTGGATTTATTTTTCCCTGAATTTTTCCCAGATATTAGACATACTCAGGTATCTCCCATAACAATTTCAGCCCTATCTGAGTTCTGGAGAATCAGTTTCGAATTTTCAAAGTTGGTGGTTCAGTAGCAGAATTGCAAAGTGACTAGCTGTAGTATTTTTTATTATTACCTATCTTCCAGATCTTGTTTTGATTTCAAATTTGTATGAAAACTATTAGACACGTTCGTATAATTGTGGGAGAAAGCCTAGCTCATTTTGAGAATTTTAAAGTCAGTTTAAGGCTTTTCAAAGTCAAAATTTCTGATTTGGTTGGCTGTAACAGCAGCTGTAGTATTTCCTGTGTATCTTGAGTTCTAAAATTAATTTTAAGTTGATTCTTCTTGATTATGAAATTAGACTCAAAGAGGTTATCTCACACCAAAATTCACAATTTTTTCTTGTTCGATTGATTCCTTTTCCAATTTTTGGAGAAGATGAAAAGTTGAGACGCGATCAGCCTATGTGGAAATACATGAGTAATTGATGTAAATGATGATCAATGTGTGACATTACTTGTTAAATTGTGCACTACATGCCATATGTGCATGATTGTTTGTACTTCTTGATACTTTATAAGTAATTCAATAGGCTATAGTGTAGGGATTATGACTGATAGACCACATCAATACTACACCAGGAGAAATCGCCAAGTACCAATGGCAGCACCAAACAACAACAACAACAACAACAACAACATGGAGCAGTTCTTTGCGCAGTTTGCTCAAATGGCGTAGAACGCAAACTAGGGAGAGCAGAATAACGCAAATTGGGCAAAGAAAGTGGCAGACATGAATCCAGGGAACTTTACAAGCAATGAGGATCGTGTTGAGCTCGAAAATAGGATCGATGAGATGGATAAGGTCCTTGAGCTAGTTGAGTGCCAAGAAGACCGCAAGGTTGTTTGAGCGACATTTTACTTGAAGAACGAAGCTTATACATGGTGGAGGAGTACACGTCAGAACTTTTTGGCTCAACCCAATTTCGATTGGGAGGCTCTTCAAATGGCACTTCGCACTCGCTTTTATCCGCACCATGTCCAGGATCAAAAGTACATAGACTTCGTGAATCTGACACAAGGGAATGATTCCATGACCGAGTACTTCAAGAAATTCATGGAGATATCCCGATTCGCAGGTCAACTAATGCCTGACGAGGCGACTAAAGTTAGGAATTTCATGTGTGGTCTCGAACTTCATCTGCAGAAAGATTTGATGTGCAGGACGTACGATACTCTTCAGGAAGCTTATGACAGAGCTGCAGCCGTGTGGCGCATTCAAGAGGCGCAGGCTGAGAAGCGTGGAAAGCGCAAGGTTGAGAGCGCTGTGGGCTATGGAAACAATCAGGGTAGGACTAACCAAGGTAGTCAGGACAAGAGGTTTAAGCCTAACCATGGAGGAAGTAACCAGGGACAGTACCGTGGTAACAAGAAGAACAATGGAGATGATCAATCTTGCCGTTATATCTGCAAGAAGTGTCAACAGAATCACCCAGGAAAGGACTGTCAAGGAAATCTTGTCACTTGCTACCACTGTAACAAGAAGGGTCATCGTTCGTTTGAGAGTCGATCGAAACAAAATGGAAATCAACAAGGGAATCAAGGAGGCAATTACCAAGGGAATCGACAGTTCAACAACAACAATCAATGCGGAAACCAGAACTGTGGAAACTACAACAACCAGAATAATGGAGGCAACAATTATAGTAGACAGCAAGTGAACAACCAAGGCAATGGAAGGAACAATGGAGCTCAGAACGGGAATAGGAACAACAACGCTCCAGCTAACGCCAACAACAATGGGACTGGTACGGCAGGAACTACCACACAGAACGGGAATGTTGCAAGGATCGCTGTCATGAGCAGGACTGAAGCGGAAGCAGCAAACGGATTAGTCACTGGTACATTTCTTGTTCATGATCAACCAGCATTTACTCTATTTGATTCCGGAGCTTCGTATTCATTTATTTCATCATCATTTGTGGAAAAATTGAGTCTCAATAAGCCGTCTAGAATATCCATCCCCGTAGCTACCCCAACCGGTCATGTTACAGTATGTGACGCCATTTTTGAAGTAGTAGACGTTAAGATTTCGGCTAGTACCTTGCCAGCCAACCTGATACAGTTTGATCTTGGAGGAATATATGTTATATTGGGTATGGATTGGCTGAGTAAATACCGAGCATTCATAGACTGCCACGATCAGAAAATATGGCTTAAAGGTCCAAAGGGAGAAAATGTTTCTTACCGTGGTATCACAAAAGAGCCATGTATCCGACTAGTGTCAGCTTTGACCATAGTCAACCAAGTGAAGAAGGGGAATAGTGCTTATTTGTGTTATGTTCAAGACATGTCTAAGAAGGAGAATGTGCTAGAAGAAATACCAATAGTTAGAGATTTTCCCTATGTGTTCCCGGACGAAATTCCAGGAATGCCACCTAGAAGGGAGATTGAATTCACTATGGACTTAGCACCTGGAACAGCTCCAATCTCAAAGGCACCGTACAGAATGGCGCCAGTAGAGTTGAAAGAACTAAAGGATCAGTTGCAAGAGCTACTTCAAAAGGGTTACATAAGGCCGAGTGTTTCCCCATGGGGAGCACCGATGTTGTTTGTGAAGAAGAAGGACGGAAGCTTGAGGTTGTGCATTGACTATAGAGAGTTGAATTGCAACAACCCGTGGATTCCCAAGCCTTCCGTTCCGTACCGGAAAGCCCAGGAGGGCGCTTCTAAACGTAACGGCGGGAATCAAAAGCATAACGTTCCAAAAGTATTTATTTATTACACAACATTAAACGTCATGAGAGTCTCTAATTATTACAAAAGTGATTCCAAAAGCTATACATCATCCTGGCTTTCTAACTAAACACTACACGTGAGTCCCGTACCCAGCTTCGCCATAGCCTTCTGCATCAAAGCCTGCGGTGGGAAGGAAACAAGAACCGCAGTTTCAAAAGTCAGTACGAAATACTGAGTAAGTAACACCCAAACATGTAAAACAGATGATGAAGCTTGAATTCACTGTTTGCAATAATAAAACAGGAGGAATAAAACTTGTAAAGAATGAACTCAATAAGTAAAGTAGGAACTCTTATAAAAATTCTTCTTATCTTATTATTTCTTCCAACGGGGATTATATTCCTCAATCTCTTCTTCTTTCCTTTCAAAAGCTCAAACCAAAACTGTATTATTGGCTTTGTTGATACGGGGAAGGAACTACTAATCTATCACTAGCAGCCATGACCTTAACTGCCGGCAGCCCCCAAGACTTCTTGCGGCCAGAGAGGTGAGTACATGGAGCGAACCGGCAGGTTGCGACCGGGTTAAAATAAAATTTGATCACGGGCCGAGTGACCGAAGTCAACACGACAATAATAAGCTTCTCCCGCACAACTCTTTCCACTTAACGTTAATTACGAATTATTAATATTAATCATGTGACAACATCAAGTAAAATAACTTCTTGAAATAAAAGGAAACTTCAACTAAAACATGTAAATGAATAACCAAATAACAATGCATTTTGAGACAAGAAATAAAAGTCATATTAAGACACGAAGGAAGCTAGGCTCAACGCTTGGCATGTTACTTACCTTACTTCCGTAGCACTAGCACGTCTAAAAGCCGATCGGCCTACAAACTGTCACCTACAACCCGTAACTTTTATGTCAACAAATAATCTAACAAAAATACTACACGTCCTAATATTCTCTTTTATTTCTACCCAACCCCACTAGCTAACTTTCCTAACGTTTTGTTTCGTTATAATCTTTTATATCAAAATTATATAAAAACCACGTGTTTATATTTAAACGATTATTATTATTATTATTAAGTGGTTAACTAATTAGAGAAATTATTTTATAAAATACTTGATATAGTTGTGAAAACAAAACTAGTTTATTTTTATGAAAAAAGGCATATTATTATTTAAACAATATTTAAAACTATTTAATTTAAAGAGAAATTTTCCCAAAATACTAATCACAACAAAACAATATTTAAAACCTAGCAAAATATCCAATTTACAAGTATTAAACATCCAAGTTATTAACTAAGTGATTTAACAACATTTATTTAAAGTTTTAGCTAAAAAATATTTCTTGTTTAATTTCTAACGAACAAACCGTATGCTATTTTAATACCCGAATTACTTTTCCGAGACGGGGATGAAAACTAGTATTTTTAGAAATTATTTATATTCCGGAATTATCATATTTATTTTAGCGAAAAGTGACAAGTTTAAGTAAAAGACACATAAACCCCTATTTATATTAAAAGTCTACAAATTCCCCCACTTCTTACAAAAACAGAATTGATATAACACACTAACAACCCACTCAGTTTCAGTAAATACAAACAGCACCCCTAAGCCATGTTATAATAGTTTACATAAATTACACTTTTACCCCCCCTACGACAACAACTTCAATTTCTTCAATCCAACTATGATTTAAGCTATCAAGTTTCAATTTTGACAACATAATAACAACTAATCAGAAAGTTTAGAACGTACCTAGGCCAAAAATGGCCGGAAACAGTCGAGAAATGGGTCGGGTTGGAGCTCGACGTCGGAGTTGCCGGAGTTGGACTTGGTGGTCAGCTCTAATGGCTTTCCCAGCCTGGTTTGAGTCTCCTAGTAAGTTTGTCGGGGTCCAGAGGGTCGTCTGGAAGCAACGAGAGGGACTGGGTGCTGCTGCGGTGCTTGGGCGGTGTTCGGCCGAAGCTTTGGCCGGCAACAATGGAGGTCGGGGATGGCAGAAGTGGGTTTCTTCCACGCTGTTGCTGCCTCTGATGCAGGTCAGGGACGTGCCGAGACCGTTCAGAGATGGTCAGAGAAGCCGTCGGAGATGAGAGAGAAAGTGGGTTTGCTTGGTGGTCGTCCGACGGCGGCAATGGCGGCTGTAGTGGTGGTCGCTGCTACTGCCACTTCTCTGTTTGTGATGATATCTGAGAACAGAGAGGGAGGGAGAGAGAACTGGGTTGAGAGAGATGGTGGGTCTTCTTGGTCACTTCCCGTCGGGTGGCTTGGCGGCCTTGGTGGCTGCGGTGGTGGGTTTGCTACTACCACCATGCCGCTGCTAATAACTTCAAGAGACAGAGGGTTTGTGAGAGAGAGATGGGGCAGGGAGTGAGATTGGTGGGTTTGCTCTTGTTTTGCCGAGGGTGTGGTGGTGTTGAAGATGACGATGGTGGAGGTGGTGGTTCTGATCGCGGCTGCGTGGTGTGTGAGGGAGGTGGTGAGGGCTTATATAGATGAGCTTTCTTGGGCACCAAGTAGGGATGATGGTGACAGGGGCGGTGATGGAGAATTCCCGAAGGTGTTGAGGCGGAGAAGGAGTCGTAGGGAAGAAGAAGGAGATAACCTCCTGGAAAAAAAAAACACATTTCATTTAACTATTATTTGTTAGAAATATTTGGGTGTGGGTAGAGTACTATGTGGTTGGGTGATTAGGTGTGGCAAGCCTATCAATTCTCGCGGTGGTTGGACACGCGCCATAAATTTAAACTGGCTAAAACTTGTGAAACGTCTACGAATTAATTCTTGACTATTACTCTAATATTATTCTAAAACTTTTTATAAACTATACTCAAAGATCTATTCAAATATTATTTTGCTAATTAATTATTATTATGATTCTAAAATGACTGTTTTACCCCTGCTAGATAAACGGGGTATTACATCCTTCCCCCCTTAAGCACAGCTTCGTCCTCGAAGCTAAAATCAAGCGACTAATCATAATATTCAGATCATCTAACAAGTAACTATCTAACAGAATTAATATCACATGGATGGCAACTAATTTCACATAACAAATAATAGCAAGTAATCATTTTACGACATACGCAATGCAACACGTAAAGTCAAATAAGGTCGTAGTCACGTCTATCTAATTAGGTGGTCATAGTCTCATTTGGGTTCTAGGTCTCAAGGTCTAACATATCTCAAAGGTACTAAGACGTAACAATAACATACTAAGGCGTAATAGTATTAAATAGAGGGTTGCATCCTCTCCCCCTTAGAGAGTGACGTCCCCGGAAATCCACGTACCTCATTAAATAAGTGTGGGTACTTCTTTCTCATCTCTTCTTCAGCCTCCCAAGTTGCTTCTTCTGTTTGGTGGTTAGTCCAAAGGACTTTGACCAGTTTGACGCTCTTGGTTATCGTATCCCTTGTCTTTGTATCCAGTATCTTGACAGGTTGCTCCTCGTAGGTCAGTGATGGATCAAAATCCACTGGTTCTGGATCCAAGATATGAGACGGGTCTGGTATATACTTCTTCAGCTGGGATACGTGAAAGACATTGTGTACTCGCCCCAAGTTCGATGGTAAATCCAATCGATATGCAAATTCCCCTATCTTCTCAATTACATCGTATGGACCAATAAATTTAGGGCTTAATTTTCCTTTCAGGTTAAACCTGATTACCCCCTTAGTAGGTGAGACTTGCAGGAATGCTTTCTCTCCTACCTGGAACTCCAGTGGCCTTCTCTTCTGATCGGCGTATGATTTTTGCCTTTCTTGAGCTGCTTTCATCCTTTGCTGGATGAGTCGTACTTGGTTTGTCATGTCTTCAATCATTTGTGGGCCAATGATCACCGTTTTGCTGATGTCACTCCAACATAGTGGTGATCGACACTTTCTTCCATAGAGGGCTTCGTACGGTGCCATCCCGATGCTAGCGTGATAGTTGTTGTTGTAGGAGAACTCTATTAACGGCAGCTTATCGACCCATGAACCTTGGAAGTCCATAACGCATGCTCTTAAAATATCCTCCAGCGTCTGTATAGTTCTTTCCGTCTGGCCATCTGTGGCAGGATGGAAAGCTGTACTGAATTTTAGCTGAGTTCCCAACGCGTCTTGAAGCGCTCTCCAAAAATGAGAGAGAAAGTTAGGGTCTCTGTCCGAGATTATCGAACTCGGAACCCCATGATGTCTCACGATGTTTCTGACATATGAATCTTCCCTTTGCTCCATGTTCCACGTGTATTTCATTGGGATGAATCTCGCCGTCTTGGTTAGTCTGTCTACGACTACCCATATCTCGTTGAGTCCATTCTTCGACGTAGGTAGAGTTGTGACGAAATCCATTGATATGGAGTCCCACTTCCAGAATGGAACATCCAACGGTTGGAGTAGACCTCCCATCCTCTTGGGCTCGAACTTCACTTTCTGGCATGTTAGGCATCTAGCCACGAACTCGGCTACTTCCTTCTTCATATTGGGCCACCAGAACGTCTTCTTCAGATCCTTGTAAAGCTTATCGCCTCCACGATGGACAGAATATGGAGTGTTGTGTGCCTCCTGCATCAGCTTCTCCTTAACCTCTGAACACTTATGTGGCACGCACCATCTTCCTTTGTAGAGAATGCTCCCATCCTCGTGAATCTGGAACTCTTTGGCCTCTCCTGCTGCAATCTTCTTCTTAATCCTTTCGAGCTTCACGTATCCAGCTTGATTGGTTCGTATTTCTTCGAAGAAATCTGGTACTGCCTCCAGGCTTCCGAGCAGCTTCTGTACCGTTCCTTGTTCCACCACTTCGATGTTGAGCTTCCGGAACTCGTGACATAACCAGTCTGATAAGATTATTAAGCGTTCACTGCATGGCTCGATTTACGACTTAGCGCGTCAGCGACTACATTAGCCTTCCCCTCGTGGTACTGGATGCGTAGATCGTAATCCTTGATAATCTCCAACCATCTTCGTTGCCTGTTGTTTAGCTCCTTCTGTGTGAAGATATACTTCAGGCTGCGATGATCCGTGTAGAGCTTGCAAACTGCCTTGTAGAGATGATGCCTCCATATCTTAAGTGCAAAGACTACTGCTGCCAACTCCAAATCATGCGTGGCATAGTTCTCCTCGTGTGGATTCAACTGCCTTGAAGCGTAGGCAATTACCCTCCGGTCTTGCATCAGCACAAAACCAAGCCCTTTCTTTGACGCATCGCTGTATACTTCTAACTCTCCAGAGTCGTTTGGCAAAGCTAACACTGGTGCTGTAGTGAGCTTCTCCTTCAGAGTATGGAACGCCTCTCACAGCTGTCGTCCCAGTGATACTTCACCGCCTTCTTCGTCAGCGTAGTCAGTGGCCTGGCAATCTTCGAAAAATCCTTCACAAAACGCCTGTAGTAACCGGCTAAGCCGAGGAAGCTTCGAATTTCGGATACGTTCTTCGGTGTAGGCCAGTCCTTAACCGCTGAGACCTTTGTCGGGTCAACGGATATTCATTCCTTGGAGATGATGTGGCCTAAAAACGGCACACGATCCAACCAAAAATCACACTTTGAAAGCTTAGCGTACAGCTGCCCTTGCTTCAAGGTCTGTAATACTTCTCGGAGATGTTCCTCATGATCCTCTTCGTTCTTCGAGTACACCAGGATGTCGTCGATGAAGACAACCACGAACCGGTCTAGAAACGGCTTCATTACTCGGTTCATCAAGTCCATGAACACGGCAGGAGCGTTGGTCAAACCGAACGGCATAACCGTGAACTCGTAGTGACCGTACCTTGTGCTGAAGGCCGTCTTTGGAATATCTTTCTCGGCTACGCGGAGCTGATGATACCCAGATCTCAGGTCGATTTTAGAGAAGACACTGGCTCCTTGCAGCTGATCGAATAGATCGTCAATCCGGGGTAGTGGATACTTGTTCTTGATAGTGACGATGTTTAGCTCCCAGTAATCGATGCATAATCGCAAGATCCCGTCCTTCTTCCTGACGAACAGCACTGGTGCTCCCCAGGGCGACACACTAGGTTGTATGTACCCCTTCTGCAGAAGTTCTTGTATCTGATCCTTCAACTCCTTCAATTCCACAGGTGCCATCTGATACGGCGCCTTGGAGATGGGTGCAGTCCCAGGTGCCAAGTCTATAGTAAACTCCACTTCTCGTTGAGGTGGCATTCCGGGAAACTCGTCAGGGAATACAACAGGAAATTCCCTCACAATTGGTATCTCGTCCAGCACATTTACCTTCTTGGTTATGTCCTTGACATAACACAAGTAGGCAGAGTTCCCCTTCTTTATTTGGTTGATTATTGTCAAAGCACACACTAGTCTGATTCGAGGTTCCGTGGTGACGCCACAATAGGCGATCTTTTCTCCTTTAGGTCCCTTCAATCGAGCATTCTGATCATGGCGTTCAATAACTGCCCGATACTTTCCAAGCCAGTCCATTCCTAGGATCACATCTATGCCTACTAGGTTAAATTTTATTAGGTTGGCAGGTAGAGTGCATGTTAGGATTTTGAGTTCTACCCCTTCGAATAGGGTATCAAAGACAGTTATCAGGCCATTAGGGGTCGCTACTGGGATAGATATACTAGATGAGCTAAGTAAACCCAATTTCTCAGCAAACGAGGTCGATATAAAGGAATAGGATGCACCAAAATCAAATAGTACGAAAGCAGGTTGCTCATGAATAGAGAAAGTACCCGTGACAACTCCATGTGCAGCCTCTGCCTCAGTCTTTGTCAGCACAACAATTCTTCCCACGTTTTCATTCTGAGCTCCTACTCCTCCTGCTCCAGCTCCATTGTGGTTGTTCCCGTATCCAGCATTTTGGTTTCCGATCCTCGGTTCGTCTCCGTTCTGGCCTGCATTGCCTGGGTTGTAGTTCTGCTGCCTGACATATCCATTGCCTCCATTGTTCTGGTTGCGGTTTCCATTCTGCTGGTCACGAACTGCTGGTTGCGGGCAAAGTTATTCCCGTTCTGCTGGCGGTTTCCCTGGTAGTTGTTCTGCTGTGGCCTTCCAAAGTTGCCTCCTTGGATCATTTGCTGGTTCCCGGCTGGTTGAGATCGGCATTCATAAGCTCGATGTCCTCGTCTGTCACAGTTGTTGCAAGTGACCGCATTTCCCTCACAGTCTTCTCCTGGGTGGTTTCGCGGGCACCATTTGCAAAAATAGCGCCGATTCTTCTGAGGCCCAGCATTCTGTTGATTGCCACGATACTGCCCTTGATTACCTCCTCCATTGTTAGGCTTGAACCTGTGATTCCCTTGGCAAAGTTGGTGTTGCTTCTCCTACCTCCTCAAGCTTGCATTTCTTGCGATTTTCTTCCTGGGTGACACGAAATCGATAGATGTCAGCAGTTCTGTCGTACGCTTCATGAAGCGAAGAGTAGGTCCGGCTCAGCAGAGACTCTTGCAGCCTTTCGTGCAATCCACTTATGAATCGGGAGACTTTGGAGTCTTCATCCGGCACCATGTTGCCTACGAATCGTGTCAGCTCAGTAAATTTCCGGAAATACTCATTCACTGAGTCATTTCCTTGCCGCAGGTTCTGGAATTCCTGTTCCTTGCTCCTCTTCACGTGATGAGGATAGAAACGAGCTCTGAGGGCGGTTTGGAGAGCCTCCCAGTTGAAGTTGGGTTCGGCTAGAAGAGTTTCTCGTACATTTCTCCACCAGAGGTTCGCTTCACTTTTCAAGTAGAAGACTGCGCAGTTGATCTTCCGATCATCGGGACATTCTATCACCTCAAGAATTTTATCCATTTCCATGATCCAGTCTTCTAACTCGACAGGATCCTCCTTTCCAGTAAACTCCATTGGTTTCATTTCGGCTACTTTTTTGGCCCAGTTGGTTCCTGCCTGTCCTCCGTTATTCATCATCTGAGCCATTTGCGTGAAGAATTGCTCCATAGGGATGTTATCGGCCATCTATCCTGATCAAAATTTCCTATAGTGGTAATGGAGTGGTCTATTAGTCACATCCTACGGTATCCTTGGTTAGGGTCGTGGGAACTTCAATAATCATATTTTGAAATCAATATATATAATAATATCACATAACTAACACGCATGAAATAACAATTTTGCAAAAAAAAAAAGCACATAAGGCTCATATCTGCATAACTCAGCTAATCAAGAAAGTGCATCTTGTGCAAGTTAGATTCTATCTCTTTCTCATAAAAATCAGCAAAAATATGCATCTCAAATAACTTGGAACACATAAAGTTGAAACTCAGGATGCGGGTGGGTGGGAGAAATCATGTTCTAGACTACCCGTAACCCCCACGGCATATCCAATTTTTAATTATCTTGCCCTATGTTCATTTTTAGTTGCCCTAAAGGTTTTAAATTCCCTTTTTATGGATTGCCTGCTCTGATACCACTTGCAACAGCCCGTTGATTCTCAAGCCTTCCGTTCCGGACCGGAAAGCCCAGGAGGGCGCTGCTAAAAGTAACGGCGGGAATCAAAAGCATAACGTTCCAAAAGTATTTATTTATTACAAAACATTAAACGTCATGAGAGTCTCTAATTATTACAAAAGTGATTCCAAAAGCTATACATCATCCTGGATTTCTAACTAAACACTACACGTGAGTCCCGTACCCAGCTTCGCCATAGCCTTCTGCATCTAAGCCTGCGGTGGGAAGGAAACAAGAACCGCAGTTTCAAAAGTCAGTACGAAATACTGAGTAAGTAACACCCAAACATGTAAAACAGATGATGAAGCTTGAATTCACTGTTTGCAATAATAAAACAGGAGGAATAAAACTTGTAAAGAATGAACTCAATAAGTAAAGTAGGAACTCTTATAAAAATTCTTCTTATCTTATTATTTCTTCCAACAGGGATTATATTCCTCAATCTCTTCTTCTTTCCTTTCAAAAGCTCAAACCAAAACTGTACTATTAGCTTTGTTGATACGGGGAAGGAACTACTAATCTATCACTAGCAGCCATGACCTTAACTGCCGGCAGCCCCCTAAGACTTCTTGCGGCCAGAGAGGTGAGTACATGGAGCGACCCGGCAGGTTGCGACCGGGTTAAAATAAAATCTGATCACGGGCCGAGTGACCGAAGTCAACACGACAATAATAAGCTTCTCCCGCACAACTCTTTCCACTTTACGTTAATTACGAATTATTAATATTAATCATGTGACAACATCAAGTAAAATAACTTCTTGAAATAAAAGGAAACTTCAACTAAAACAAGTAAATGAATAACCAAATAAAAATGCATTTTGAGACAAGAAATAAAAGTCATATTAAGACACGAAGGAAGCTAGGCTCAACGCTTGGCATGTTACTTACCTTACTTCCGTAGCACTAGCACGTCTAAAAGCCGGTCGGCCTACAAACTGTCACCTACAACCCGTAACTTTTATGTCAACAAATAATCCAACAAAAATACTACACGTCCTAATATTCTCTTTTATTTCTACCCAACCCCACTAGCTAACTTTCCTAACGTTTTGTTTCGTTATAATCTTTTATATCAAAATTATATAAAAAACACGTGTTTATATTTAAACGATTATTATTATTATTATTATTATTATTATTATTATTATTAAGTGGTTAACTAATTAGAGAAATTATTTTATAAAATACTTGATATAGTTGTGAAAACAAAACTAGTTTATTTTTATGAAAATGACATATTATTATTTAAACAATATTTAAAACTATTTAATTTAAAGAGAAATTTTCTCTAAATACTAATCACAACAAAACGATATTTAAAACCTAGCAAAATATCCAATTTACAAGTATTAAACATCCAAGTTATTAACTAAGTGATTTAACAACATTTATTTAAAGTTTTAGCTAAAAAATATTTATTGTTTAATTTCTAACGAACAAACCGTATGCTATTTTAATACCCGAATTACTTTTCCGAGACGGGGATGAAAACTAGTATTTTTAGAAATTATTTATATTCCGGAATTATCATATTTATTTTTAGCGAAAAGTGACAAGTTTAAGTAAAAGACACATAAACCCCTATTTATATTAAAAGTCAACAAATTCCCCCACTTCTTACAAAAACAGAATTGATATAACACACTAACAACCCACTCAGTTTTAGGAAATACAAGCAGCACCCCTAAGCCATGTTATAACAGTTTACATAGATCACACTTTTACCCCCCTACGTCAATAACTTCAATTTCTTCAACCCAACTATGATTTAAGCTATCAAGTTTCAATTTTGACAACATATAACAACTAATCAGAAAGTTTAGAACGTACCTAGTTAAAAAATGGCCGGAAAAAGTCGAGAAATGGGTCGGGTCGGAGCTCGACGTCGGAGTCGCCGGAGTTGGACTTGGTGGTCAGCTCTAATGGCTTTCCCAGCCTCGTTTGAGTCTCCTAGTGAGTTGGTCGCGGTCCAGAGGGTCGTCTGGAAGCAACGAGAGGGACTGGGTGCTGCTGCGGTGCTTTGGTGGTGTTCGTCCGAAGCTTTGGCCGGCAACAATGGAGGTCGGGGATGGAAGAAGTGGGTTTCTTCCACGCTGTTGCTGCTGCTGCCTCTGATGCAGGTCAGGGACGTGCCGAGACTGTTCAGAGATGGTCAGAGAAGCCGTCGGAGATGAGAGAGAAAGTGGGTTTGCTTGGTGGTCGTCCGACGGCGGCAATGGCGGCTGTAGTGGTGGTTGCTGCTACTGCCACTTCTCTGTTTGTGATGAGATCAGAGAACAGAGAGGGAGGGAGAGAGAACAGGGTTGAGAGAGATGGTGGGTCTTCTTGGTCACTTCCCGTCGGGTGGCTTGGCGGCCTTGGTGGCTGCGGTGGTGGGTTTGCTGCTACCACCATGCCGCTGCTACTAACCTCAAGAGACAGAGGGTTTGTGAGAGAGAGATGGGGCAGGGAGTGAGATTGGTGGGTTTGCTCTTGTTTTGCCGAGGGTGTGGTGGTGTTGAAGATGACGATGGTGGAGGTGGTGGTTGTGATCGCGGCTGCGTGGTGTGTGAGGGAGGTGGTGAGGGCTTGTATAGATGAGCTTTCTTGGGCACCAAGTAGGGATGATGGTGACAGGGGCGGTGATGGAGAATTCCCGAAGGTGTTGAGGCGGAGAAGGAGTCGTAGGGAAGAAGAAGGAGATAACCTCCTGGAAAAAAAACACATTTCATTTAACTATTATTTGTTAGAAATATTTGGGTGTGGGTAGAGTACTATGTGGTTGGGTGATTGGGTGTGGCAAGCCTATCAATTCTCGCGGTGGTTGGACACGCGCCATAAATTTAAACTGGCTAAAACTTGTGAAACGTCTACGAACTAATTCTTGACTATTACTCTAATATTATTCTAAAACTTTTTATAAACTAAACTCAAAGATGTATTCAAATTTATTTTGCCAATTAATTATTATTATGCTTCTAAATTGACTGTTGTACCCCTGCTAGATAAACGGGGTATTACATGAATAACGCAACAATCAAGAACAAATACCCTTTACCCCAAATTGACGAATTGTTTGATCAGTTACAAGGGGCGAGCGTTTTCTCAAAGATAAACTTGAGATCAGGGTATCACCAGCTTCGAGTAGCCGAGAGGGACATCCCGAAGACAGCCTTTAGAACGAGGTATGGACACTACGAGTTTACTGTTACGCCTTTTGGTCTAACCAATGCACCAGCAGTATTTATGGATCTCATGAATCATGTTATGAGGACGTTTCTCGATCATTTCGGGGTCGTCTTTATTGATGAAATCCTTGTTTATTCAAAGAGCGAGGAAGAACACGAAGAACATCTCAAAGAAGTGTTAGAAACTTTGAGACATGAGAAGTTATATGCTAAACTCTCGAAATGTGAGTTTTGGCTAAAACATGTTCCATTTTTGGGTCACATAATCTCCAAGGAGGGAATATCCGTGGATCCAGGAAAGATTTCAGTAGTAAAAGATTGGCCAACTCCGAAGAATGTGTCCGAGGTAAGAAGTTTTCTGGGATTAGCAGGATATTACAGGCGTTTCGTGAAAGATTTCTCGAAGATCGCTAGAACGCTTACTACGCTAACCAAGAAGACAGTAAGGTATAAGTGGAGCGAAGATTGTGAAAAAGCATTCCAGACATTGAAGGAAAAGTTGACGACAGCACATGTGTTAGCTTTACCCGCTGAATCTGGCGAGTTTGATGTTTACAGTGATGCGTCGAAGAAGGGTTTAGGATGCGTGCTTATGCAAGAAAGAAGGGTTATTGCCTATGCTTCAAGACAACTGAAAACTCATGAAGAGAACTATGCTACGCATGACTTAGAACTTGAAGCTATAGTTTTTGCACTAAGGATATGGAGGCATCATTTGTATGGATCTGTGTGTAGATTGTATACGGATCATAGCAGTCTCAGGTACATCTTCACACAGAAAGAACTAAACAACAGGAAAAGACGTTGGTTAGAAGTCATAAAGGATTATGATTTGCGTATCCAATACTACGAAGGGAAGGCAAACGTAGTAGCTGATGCGTTAAGCCGAAAATCGAGTCATACTTTAGATACTATGCTAGTTTTGCCAGATCGTCTATGCCGAGAGTTTCGAAAACTTGGAATTGAAGTAGTGAAACAAGGTGGAGTAAAGAATATCCTTGGGAATATGACAGTTGTGCCAGACATTTTAGAAGAAATAAGGAGTAACCAGCCAGGAGATGTGAAGCTGGAAAGGATAAAGAAGCAGATTGCAGAAGGTCAAGCAAAGGATTTCAAGATCAATGAAGATGGAAGTATTCGCTACAAAGGAAGATGGTGTGTACCACATAAGTGCACGGAAACCAAGGAAAAGTTGATGCGAGAAGCGCACAACACACCCTACTCAGTACATCCAGGAGGTGACAAACTTTATAAGAACATGAAGAAGATGTTTTGGTGGCCAAACATGAAAAAGGAAGTGGCAGAATTTGTGGCAAAATGTCTAACTTGTCAAAAGGTGAAGTTTGAACATAAAAGAATGGGACGCTTAGTTCAATCATTAGATGTCCCAGTTTGGAAGTGGGATTCGATTTCAATGGATTTCGTGACTGCGTTACCGACATCAAAGAATGGACTGAATCAGATTTGGGTCGTAGTTGACAGATTGACCAAGACAGCAAGGTTTATTCCGATGAAAGAAACTTGGAACATGGAACAAAGAGCTGATGCGTATATGAAGAACAATGTGAGGTATCATGGAGTAACAAGCTCTATAGTTTCCGACAGAGATCCTAATTTTCTTTCTTCTGGAAAGCACTCCAGGAGGCATTGGGAACTCAGCTGAAGTTTAGCACGGTTTTCCACCCTGCTACAGATGGACAAACCGAGAGGACAATTCAAATCTAGAAGACATGTTAAGATCGTGTGTTATGGATTTTCAAGGTTCATGGGTTGATAGATTACCTTTGATATAATTCTCCTACAACAACAGTTATCATGCCAGTATTGGAATGGCACCACATGAGGCGTTGTATGGAAGGAAGTGTAGAACATCTTTGTGTTGGAATGACATAAGTGAGACGATAGTAATTGGTCCACAAATTATTAGAGATGACAGATCAAGTGAGACTTATACAACAGCGAATGAAGGCAGTGCAGGATAGACAGAAGTCCTACGCTGATCAGAAAAGGAGACCGTTGGAATTTCAAGTTGGAGAAAAAGCATTTCTTAAAGTTTCGCCGTCTAAGGGAGTCATGAGGTTCAATCAGAAAGGGAAGTTGAGCCCGAAATTCATTAGACCATATGATGTCGTAGAAAAGATTGGAGAAGTGGCATATCGATTGGATTTACCATCGAATTTGGGTCGTGTTCTCAATGTATTTCACGTATCGCAGCTGAAGAAGTATGTGCCTGATGCATCTCATGTATTAGATCCCGAACTAGTAGAACTGGATCCGTCTTTAAATTATGAAGAACACCCTGTCAAGATTTTAGACACCAAGACAAGAAACACCCGTAACAAGAGTGTCAAGATTGTGAAAGTCTTATGGACAAACCACCTCACTGGAGAGGCAACTTGGGAAGCGGAGGATGATATGTGGAAGAAGTACCCTCACCTGTTTGACGAGGTATCTTGAGTTACGAGGACGTCACTCCTCTAAGGGGGAGAGGATGTAATCCTTCATTTTTCTTTAATACAGTACTACTTATAGTATATTGCATATCATTCATGACCTTAGGTTTGCATTTAGTAGTTATACCATTGAGGGGAGGTGTATACCTTATTGTGGTTAAGGTTTAGTTTAAACTTCAAGTACGAATTCTCATTAAGGAGGGAGTTTTTAGTTTAAACTTCGAGGACAAAGTTCTCTTTAAGGAGGGAAGGATGAAATACCCCGTTTTGTGACTATGGGTATTTTGTGATATTACTATAAGTGTTGGGAAGTTGATTTAATTGTAGAGAGTTAATTATAATGGTTATGAGAGTTTGGGGAATCTTTGTGACTTTAATTGAAGGTTTTAGTGTCTTTTACTTTAGATTGGGGGAGGTATTTGTCTTTTGGCAAAATTAAGGGGGAATAAGTGTCTTTTGACTTAACTTTTCTTCCTACGTAAAAGTTTCATAATTCAAGAGGGTTTCCTACTTATGAAGTTGATTTTATTTCCAACTCTCATAAAACCCTCACTCTCCGTATTTTTCTCTAACTCTCTCACGTCCCTCACTCTCTACCCGTCCCTCTCTCTCTCACTCTCTCGGCCTCTCTCTCTACCCGACGGCAGCCACCCACCGCCGCCGCCGTCTCTCTCTCCGTTGAGGTAATCTCTCTCTCTCTTTTTCTTTCTTTCTTTTCTTTTCTTCTTTCTCTCTCTCTCTCTCTCTCTCTCTCTCTCTTTCTCTCTCTCTCTCTCTCTCTCTCTCTCTCTCTCTCTCTCTCTCTCTCTCTCTCTCCGTCCGGCCTCCATGGCGGCGGGTTTGAGGTAGTTTTGTTTCTTCTTTTCTTTTCTCTTGTTGATCTCTTATTCTTGTGATCACTTGTTCATGATTCATGTATGTTGCATGTAATATTTAATTTTCAGTTTGATATTGTTAGGATCATTGTTCATGAATTTGTAGGATTGATAATCAAGTTTTAGGGTTTATCATGTTCTTGGGCGATGGGAAAAAACCCTAGTTTGGAAGAGAAGTTGATTAAGTGATTTGGGTGTTTGAATGATCATAGTATATGGGTAACAATATGATTTGAATGTGGGAATCATGTTATATTAGGTTTAGTATGAATATAAGATGAATTAGATGCTTGGGGGAAAAGTTTCATGAAGATTGACAATTCCCGTATGGATATTTTGATTGAAGTTGGAAACTTGAAACTAGTGTAACTTTTGATTCAGGAATCAAAATTAAGGTCCGTTTGAGGCTAAAATTATTATTTCGAATGTTTTGAATCCAATGGAACTGGTTTTAGACCATGAACTGTTTGGGAAACTGGAGTAATAGATTGGTGGAGTTATGATAGATTATGTATGCTTTAGGTTAGAGGATTTTGAAGCAAAGTTTTGGGTTTGTTTTGATATATGAATTGAGTGGGATGTTAGGTTAGTTTTAGAACCCTAAACCATTGACTATCATATGCATGTAATTAGTATAGCAAGTATATTGCTAGAATATTTGTTTGATTAGAATATTGTTACGTGTAGGTAACGAGTTCGTCGACGACGAGTACGTAGAGTACGTTGATTGAGTTGCTATAGTTGGAATTTGCTTTAAGGTAAGTAAACATGCCAAGACTAGTGTGCTTATCTCTTTCGTGTCAAATGAATACTTTGATTTGTTACGTCTCAAAATGTGTTTACGTGCTACATGACTTGAAATACATGATTTCTACTTGTTAAATGTTTTTGCTGAAAAACATCACCATGATATTAATGAACCATAACGTAAAGTGGAAGAAGTTGTGCGGGGACATTATTATTATTCTCTTTGGGCGGTGTTGGCTGCGGTCCTGTCTCTTTTTGATCCGGTTGCAAGTCCCCGGATAGCGGGATGTACTCACTCCTCTGGCCGGCGTAGTCTTAGGGGGGTGTAGACACTTAAGGTCATGGAAGCTGTGGTTTATTTGGTTTTCCCCCGTCACAACGAATTAATAATGAGTATTTTGGTTTTGTTAACGGAAAAGAGTTAACGATGGATTTTGGATTTTTCCTAATGATTATGGAATTGGTTGGAAATATTATGGAATTGGGAACTCTTATGTTTTATTACAAGAGTCAACTTTATTATCGCTGTGTTTGCGAAAAACTCTTACTTATAAATGAGAAGTTGTTTTATAACTATCCTATCATCGTTTTACATGTTTGGGTGTTTATTTATCAGTATTTCATGCTAATTTTTTACTGTGGTGTTTCTTTTTGTTTCCGCACCACAGGTTTAGAGGATGGTTATCTGGCGTACAAGGGGACGCGTATTATCACATGGAACATTAGTAGTAGTATCTCATTTGAATTTGAACTCTTTATTGGTTTAAACACTTTAGTTTGTTTATGCCCGGTTTGTGGCTAGGATGTTGGATTGTAATAGTGAATTATTTCAATTAATTTTAATTATTATTGTGGATGTTTTGCTTGAGAACCGTGTTATAAAATCTCCTTGTATCCGGGCTCCTCTCGGGTACGGAGTGACATCCCCGGGTCTCCGTCTTGGGCCATTTGGGGGTGTTTCATGTGGTATCAGAGCTGGCATTCCAAAAAGGAAATCGAAACTTGTTAGGGTAACTAAAATGAATATAGGAGAAATAACTTAAAATTTGACAAGCCGTTGGAATTTGGGTAGTATGGATAGGATTATTATGTGTAAGTGTTTAGAAAATAGGATAGAAAGCAAGTATTTCCATCCACCCATTCTTAACTAAGTGCCTTAGCCTATCCAAGGTGCCAATGGATTGAAATTTTGAAGCGTTTCATTTGAGTTCTAGTTGTAAGCCTACTTTTAAGGGATTTTGTTGGGAAATTTCTTCAAGAGTCTTGTGACTATCAATTTCGAGTATTGGGAATGATTATTAGTTGCAAAGAGTAGTTATTTCGGATTACGATATATGCCTTTTGAAATTAGAGATTCATTAAGTTGTTTCCTCTTGTAGATGGCTAGAACTAAGCATACAGCAAGGAAGCGTGTGTTGCCAGTTGAGAAGCACCCTGTTGTTACACGTTGGGTCGAAGGTGAAGACTTTCCAGATTTTCGCGACCGCGTGATTCAATATTGTGAGGATAGATTCCAAGCCTTAGATTTTCCTCGATATAGAAATCCAGCTTTTTAGGCTTACTGTATGGTGAAGGCATTACCTGTGAAACCCATGTTTGGGGAAATTATTACAAAGTATAGCAGCATCATGGGCAGGATGAATCGTCTGAATGATAGGGATTATCGTTGCCATGGTGAATGGACGGTAAGTGCAGATTTTATATGCAAGCTATTGATGGAGACTTATCTTAAGTGGCAAAGTTATACAGTTATTGAGATAGAGTCCAGTGATGAAGATGACGTGATCTACATAAGCTCTAGTGACGAAAAATAGGTGATTATTATAGACTCTAGTGACGATGAGGAAGTCAAAGAGGATCCAATGGAAGATGTCGATGAATACCCCGAGATTGAGGAAGATCCCATGGATTATGAACAAAGTGAAGAAGACCCGAGTGAAGATGAAGAGCACGAGTATGTTTCCAATGAAGAGGAAGAGATGGATGAAAGCGATGAGGACGAGGATTAAGCTTGTTAGAATTCTTTGGATTTCCTAGACTTGATGCTTTTTAAGTTTTATTTATTGGTTTGAATAAGGCTATGGAGCCAAGCAACACTTTGAAGGTTTAGAACAGTTTTTGAATATTCACTTTTGGGCTAGAGTTAAACTTTTAGCATTTTGCTTTAGGGGAAGAATAATGTTTATGCTTTGAGGAACCGATTTGGGGAGTTTAATGAATTTATATTTCCGAATTTCGGAGTTTGATTTGATGAATTAAGGATGCGTTATGCTTTGTTATTATTGATTGAGTGCGTAGAAAGTGTTCATGGAGTTAGAACGTGAAAGCTTTGATTTTTGGTGTTGTTGATTCTGCGCAGCAATGAGTCTTTGTTGTAGCATACGTATTTAATTTTGGTGTTATTTTTCCCCGAATTTTTCCCGGATAGAAGACATACCCAGGTATCTCCCATAAAAATTTCAGCCCTATCTGAGTTTTGGAGAATCATTTACGAATTTTCAAAGTTGGTGGTTTAGTAGCAGAATTGCAAAGTGACTAGCTGTAGAATTTTTGATTATTACCTATCTTCCAGATCTTGTTTTGATCTAAAATTTGTATGACAAGTATTAGACACGTTTGGATAATTCTGGGAGAAAGTCTAGATCATTTTGAGAATTTTAAAGTCAGTTTAAGACTTTTCAATGTCAAAATTTCTGTTCTGGTGGGCTGTGACAGTAGCTGTAGTATTTCCTGTGTATCTTGAGTTCTACAATTGATTTTGAGTTGATTCTTCTTGATTATGAAAGTAGACTCAGGTAGGTTATTTCACACCGAAATTCACAATTTTTTCTTGTTCAATTGATCCTTTTTCCAATTTTTGGATAAGATGAAAAGTTGAGACGCGATCAGCCTATGTGGTAAATGATGATCAATGTGTGACATTACTTGTTAAATTGTGCACTACATGCCATATGTGCATGATTGTTTGTAATTCTTGATACTTTATAAGTAATACAATAGGCTATAGTGTAGGGATTATGACTGATAGACCACATCAATACTACACCAGGAGAAATCGCCAAGTACCAATGGCAGCACCAAACAACAACAACAACAACAACAACAACAACAACATGGAGCAGTTCTTTGCGCAGTTTGCTCAAATGGCGCAGAATGCAAACCAGGGAGAGCAGAATAACGCAAATTGGGCAAAGAAAGTGGCAGACATGAAGCCAGAGAACTTTACAGGCAATGAGGATCCTGTTGAGCTCGAAAACTGGATCGATGAGATGGATAAGGTCCTTGAGCTAGTAGAGTGCCCCGAAGACCGCAAGGTTGTTTGCGCGACATTTTACTTGAAGAACGAAGCTAATACGTGGTGGAGGAGTACACGTCAGAACTTTTTGGCTCAACCCAATTTCAATTGGGAGCCTCTTCAAACTACGCTTCACACTCGCTTTTATCCGGACCATGTCCAGGATCAAAAGTACATAGACTTCGTGAATCTGACACAAGGGAATGGTTCCGTGACCGAGTACTTCAAGAAATTCATGGAGATATCCCGATTCGCAGGTCAACTGATGCCTGATGAGGCGACTAAAGTTAGGAAGTTCATGTCTGGTCTCGAACTTCATCTGCAGAAAGACTTGATGTGCAGGACGTACAATACTCTTCAGGAAGCTTACGATAGAGATGCAGCCGTGTGGCCCATTCAAGAGGCGCATGATGAGAAGCGTGGAAAGCGCAAGGTTGAGAGCGCTGTGGGCTATGGAAACAATCAGGGTAGGACTAACCAAGGTAATCAGGACAAGAGGTTTCAGCCTAACCATGGAGGAAGTAACCAGGGACAGTACCGTGGTAACAAGCAGAACAATGGAGATGATCAATCTCGCCGTTATATCTGCAAGAAGTGTCAACAGAATCACCCAGAAAAGGACTGTCAAGGAAATCTTGTCACTTGCTACCACTGTGGCAAGAAGGGTCATCGTTCGTTTGAGTGTCGATCGAAACCAAATGGAATTCAACAAGGGAACCAAGGAGGCAATTACCAAGGGAATCGACAGTTCAACAACAAAAATCAAGGCGGAAACCGGAACTATGGAAACTACAACAACCAGAATAATGGAGGCAATAATTATGGTAGGCAGCAAGTGAACAACCAAGGCAATGGAAGGAACAATGGAGCTCAGAACGGGAATAGGAACAACAACGCTCCAGCTAACGCCAACAACAATGGAACTGGTACTGCATGAACTACCACACAGAACGGGAATGTTGCAAGGATCGCTGTCATGAGCAGGACTGAGGCGGAAGCAGCAAACGGAGTAGACACTGGTACATTTCTTGTTCATGATCAACCAGCATTTACTCTATTTGATTCCGGAGCTTCGTATTCATTTATTTCATCATCATTTGTGGAAAAATTGAGTCTCAATAATCCGTCTAGAATATCCATCCCCGTTGCTACCCCAATCGGTCATGTAACAGTATGTGACGCCATTTTTGAAGGTGTAGAAGTTAAGATTTCGGCTAGTACCTTGCCAGCCAACCTGATACAGTTTGATCTTGGAGGAATAGATGTTATATTGGGTATGGATTGGCTGAGTAAATACCGAGCAGTCATAGACTGCCACGATCAGAAAATAAGGCTTAAAGGTCCAAAGGGAGAAAAAGTTTCTTACCGTGGTATCACAAAAGAGCCATGTATCCGACTAGTGTCAGCTTTGACCATAGTCAACCAAGTGAAGAAGGGGAATAGTTCTTATTTGTGTTATGTTCAAGACATGTCTAAGAAGGAGAATGTGCTAGAAGAAATACCAATAGTTAGAGATTTTCCCTATGCGTTCCCGGACGAAATTCCAGGAATGCCACCTAGAAGGGAGATTGAATTCACTATGGACTTAGCACCTAGAACAGCTCCAATCTCAAAGGCACCGTACAGAATGGCGCCAGTAGAGTTGAAAGAACTAAAGGATCAGTTGCAAGAGCTACTTGAAAGGGTTACATAAGGCCGAGTGTTTCCCCTTGGGGAGCACCAATGTTGTTTGTGAAGAAGAAGGACGGAAGCTTGAGGTTGTGCATTGACTATAGAGAGTTGAATAGCGCGAAATTCAAGAACAAATACCCTTTACCCCGAATTGACGACAGGAAAATATTTAATCAGTAAAAACTGAGTAATTTCATACTGCAATATGTAAAACGAGTTTTGGCACCAAAATATGAAATAATCACATGATAATTAAAGTACCCAAGTGAGATGTCAACATAAACTGATTCCGTTCTCATCATTAGTTTGGCTGAGGCGTATTAGAGCCCAGCGGGTAACGAATGTCGACAGAGGGGTCAAGATGCAATAAATCACAATAGGGTGCATCTTGGGATAACATGATTACCAATTCACCCGAGCGTTATGGGAGCCCCTACGTCAATCCCCGCTCGTAATCATAACTATGAGACCTTAAGGGTCGACACTCCTATACTGTAATGACCCATACTGGTATAAGTAGTGCTCTATAGTTTTCACATATATATAAGTCCCGGATGCATACAAGGTAACCACGGGGTAGGGTATGTAATATCGTAGGATTAGCACCCTAGGAGGATCGACTCACATGCGCCTTTGGCCGTAGCCTCCACACACATTCGCTGTTCATCGCCCCAATTATATTATTGTGCATTATTCATTCGTCGTTTCATAATAATCACAACTGGTTCCAAACCATCATTTCTCAAGAGTATCATCTGATTTCCAACTTGTCATCACATAAAAGTATCATTGGTTCAAGATTCATAATTTCAAACCAAATTATTCAAAAGAGGATTCTCAAAACTCATTTCACAACATTTGATCAATTCCAACTATCGGGAGTTATAACGAGATCATATTTCTATGCACACAAAATCACATTTGATAGTTAAAGTATTGCACATATGAACTCACCAGTAACAAGTAGATCGATGTGTCTACGACAAGGGGAGTCCTACCACTCGTACTCAACAAACTCGTCGTCTACGAAATCGTAGCCTACAAATCATAATTTCTAATCAATTCAAATCCAACTAGCATGTGAAATGCAATTATGCGATGAATGTCCTAATTATTGAGTGATCTTCTTATTTTATTTCAAGACACCCCAATTTTCCCATTCTATGAATGAAGTAGTTCCTTAAACCAACCCTAGTGTTCTTATTTTTTGTAAAGTAAGAAGAATGATGTATACAAGAAATTTTGAAATATTGATATTTTGTTAATAACGAGCTATTATTTAGAAAGATCAAGAATTACCAGTTAATAATCAAAGGTAAACCTACAATGCTTACTTCACTTCAAGAAACATAAATAATTAAACTTCTAGTGATATACAACTATTTGTGTTTTTTTTTTTTTTTTTTTTTTTTTTTTTTTTTTTTTTAATTTTGAAATTTTACGTTATTTCTTTATTTTTAGTCATCCATGAGAGAAGTGACAATTTCCAAGAATTATTTAAGAGGTTGCTAATTATTCATTTTAGCACGAGACTTTATTTAATCACAATATATTTAATTGTTAAAGTGCCGTAACATTAGATTAAACTTAATATTTCTTGGAATTGCTATTCTAGCTTACATCAAGAAATTCACTCTAAAAGAGAATACATATGTATATTTCATTAAGAGTATCAATTCCATTTTTATTTGGGAAATTCCTTTATTCCTATAAATAAATAAATTCTTTTCTTAGAAAAATCAACTTACACTTGAAATATATTGTAGTTCATAATTTTGTAATCAAGAGACTACAATCATAGCATGTTTACGTTTCCAAACTTATAAAAATATCATCTTCTCAAATTATTTTCCGAGGGTATTCATCTTTATATATTATATATAATTTATAAACACTATTTTAAATGAGTTAACCAATGTTTAGATTATTAAAAAAAATCAGATTTTGTAAGTTGTTGATATGTCACATAGGACCCCAAAGTTTATGTTTTATGCATAACTATCCCCCAACTTTCTATTTAATACAAAATTGCCCCCTCTTCATCTTCTTCCTCAAAAATTCAACAATCCAAATCATAAACTCGAGTATTCCTTGATACCGATCCCATTTTGATGTTACAAAACTCGAATGCAAGTCCAAATATGCAGATTTACATCAAAAATTGATTAAAACGATGACCGAATGAGGGTTAAATCAATTGCCGAAGTTTCCGCCAATGTCTCACCGGAATTAATGGAGCTCCGGTTGATGGGTCACCGGAATTAGAGTCTTCTGGGTTCTGTCGGACCCCTAGGGTCGTGGGGAGTGCCGGAGAGAGAAGGAGAGAGGCGGAGAGGCACGGTGGCCTTGGGTTCCGTCGGGTCTTGCCTTCGGGTCGATTTCTGCGGTGGCTCTGGCCACCGCTTCTTCTTCTTTTTCCTCTGTTTCTAGTACGAAGAACAGAGAGGTCAGAGAGAGTGAAGAAGGGAGAGAGAGAAGTTGGAGCAGGCGGTTGCAGAGGGTGGTTTTTCGTCAGGTCTCTTGGTAGTGGTGGTGGTGCTACGCCACAGCTGCCGCTGCTTGATTTTCACCGGAGAGACAGAGAGAAGAGAGTGAGAGAGAGAGAGATCGACAGAGAGAAAGGAGGCAGAGGGTGTTCATAGGTGATGGTGGTGGTGGTGTGCCGTCGGTGGTATGTGATGGTGTTGGTGGTTTGTGTTTTGTTTCTCCAGTAGTTGTGTAGTGGGAGAGTAAGAGAGGTAGAGGGGATTTAATAGGGTAAAATAGTAGGGGTCAAATTAGCAATAGGTCCAAGTAATTAGGTCTCAGTCAAATGGTCAAGTCAATTAGCCAATATGTGATGGGTCTTGGTCAATTGACCAATAGAAGACTTAGGGACAATTTTATGGTGTTTTGGGTGTAGTACTTGTTAGGTAAAAAAAATTTAGGGTGTTTTGGTAGTACTATTGTCATGTGGAAGTTGTAGTATGTTTTTGTAGCACCAAATTAGGAATTTAAATATTTGTTCAATTATTGTTATTATTATTATTATTATTATTATTATTATTATTATTATTATTATTATTATTATTATTATTAAGGTAACTATTTATAACTAACTAATAAAATTTATACACAAGCCTACCAATTACCCATATTCTCGAATTTGAAAAATACCTAGCTATTTTTAGTAACTCATAACCGAATTTTTATGAATTAAATTACCAAAATTGCCCCTTGTATAAAAACTGGGTATTTCAGTCGATCTTCTCTAATATGATGGAGCACAAATTTGAGGTATTCATGGATGGCTTTTTGTTGTATGGTGATGGCTTTGAAGATTGTTTGCAGCAACTGGCCCTGTACTGGATTGATGCATCGACACCAATCTAGTGCTCAACTGGGAGAAGTTTCATTTCATGGTGACTGAGGGCATAGTTTGAGGCACAAGATTTCGAGCAAAGGCTTAGAGGTGGATAGAGCCAAGATTGAGGTTATTGAGAAGCTTCCGTATCCTAATTATGTTAAAGGGGTAAGGAGTTTCTTGGGACATGTAGGGTTCTACCGGCGCTTCATTAGAGATTTCTCGAAGATCACGAAGCCTTTGTCCGGATTGCTTGAGACAGACGCGATCTTTGATTTCAACGAGGAGTACATATTGACTTTTGATTTTCTCAAGGAGAAGCTGATTAGTGTTGTGTTTTGTAACGGATTACGCAGTGGAAATAAACAAATAAGATTTGCACAAGATCCACCAAGGATCACAGGAGAGACATCATAATGATAGTGAAGATTGTCGTAACAAATTACCTTTGTTTGTCACTTGTGATGAATTCAAACACGAAATTGTGTTCGTGTCTCTATAGCTATTCCACGCCTCGGATGAAGAAATAGATTTCTCCACACCTTTGTGCTAGCAACCGGTAGATGAAGGAAGTAGGAAGATCACACAACGGAGAAAAAAAGATGGGCTCGGCCTCTTCTTTTGGCCGACGGGGTAGAGGGGGCGAACGGGGTCTAGGTTCGGCCTAGATTTTTTCTTGCTCTCTCTCCTTGCTTTTTCTCTCCTAATCAATTTATGTTATGAACATTAGTTGAAGAAATAAGCTAGGAGTGTCCTTTATATAGTCTAACAACTCCTTATTGACTGCATTAAAGCCCCTATCCTAATCCCGTCCATACACGGATTAGTCCAACTTGCAAATTAGTCCTACAAAATTTAAAAGTAGTTGTATATTGATCCTACCATTAATTAATCATATTAATTAATTCCCAAGTCTAGTTATATCCTTATGGCGTGTGACACCATAGGTTTCAACTTATTTGGTAGTAACTATTACTAACGTGGAGCGGTGTCTAGCAACACATCCATGCCACCCAACTAATAGAAATAGTCATTACTTTGACAAACTTTGTGCAAGTATTGTCTCATCCCTTTGTCTCTATATCCGGATTGGACACGAGACATACAAGTCACACTCGTATATCCAATACTTAGTTTCTTATTCCTGGGAATAGTCTATTCCATGCAGATAACATCTATCCCATATTGATTTATCTGAGTCTTGCCAGACATTCTTTAAGCACCATCCCTCGAGTGGCCCATGGATATTTGCTCTCGTTATGTGGGAGGGAAAAATTCTATCTACATCACTACGATCTCTAAGCTTGCTTCCTTATTGTGTCCGACTAACGCCTTTATTACTACCCAGTTACGGTGTAGTGTTTGGCGATGTCAAAACACAACATTCGACAACTAGAGGATCTAGCGACTTCAAGTCTAAGGATGACAATACCGTTGTCACTACGAGAAGTACTTGTGACTTTACATAACTTGTATGTAGTCTTCTCGCTGTGGGTCAATCCAGTATGCTATTACTCCTAATGCATACCATGTATCGGATCGTGATATCTCCATATCAATCCAACCCCATACTAGTCTATAATTGATCGCCCAATTAATCATTATAATTGACTAGGGATATTTAAGATAAATGAACACATTTGTAATCTAAAGACTTCATTATATTACTCCATAAATAATACAATGAATGTTCCTAGCCAAAAACATTGTTCATACTAAAAAGATTACCTCTAGGGCATCCATTCCAACAATTAGCGCGCCTATCATCACTACCCTGGATTGGACTTTACCGTTTGAGCTCATGTGTGATGCTAGTGACTATGCGGTGGGAGCAGTCCTGGGACAACGAAAAGACAAGGTAGCTCATGTCATCTATTATGCAGTCGGACTCTGAATAATGCAGAGGTTAATTATACCACTACTGAGAAAGAGATGTTGGCATTGGACAAGTTTCGTCCATATCTTGTGGGTTCTCAGGTGACTATGTTTACTGAACATGCGACCTTCAAGACCTTCTTACCAAGAAGGATGCAAAGCCAAGATTGATCCGGTTGGTTCTTTTGATGCAAGAGTTTGATATTCATATTAAAGACATGAAGGTGGTGGAAAATGTTGTGGCTGATCATCTATCACGATTAGAGAACGTGAAGCATGAGGAGACTCCAATCTAAGAATATTTTCCATATGAGCAGCTCATGCTAGTGGTTTTGGCTGTACCTTGGTTTGCGGAATTTTCAAACTTCAAGTCAAGAAACATTGTTCCCACCGACATGTCTTCCATTAAGAGGAAGAATATCTTTGAAGATGCACGATAGTATTTCTGGGATGATCCTTATATGTTCGAGCTTGGAGCGGATAATGTATTGTGGAGATGTGCAGCGTCACCAGACACCTTAGAGATTCTCAGAAACCGCCACGAGTTGATTTGTGGGGAAATTTTTTGCAAGATACGCACTGCGGCCAAGGTACTTCAGAGTGGATTTTATTGGCCCACTTTGCATAAGGATGCTTATCTGTTTGTGCAGCAGTGTGACTGGTGCCAGAGGACCGATAATATCTCCAAACGAAATGGGATGCCTCAAAATTTTGTCTTGGAGGTGGTACCATTTGACGTCTGGGGTATTGACTTCATGGGGCCATTCCCCTCTTCACTTGGTAATTTATACATTCTGTTAGCTTTGGATTATGTGACCAAGTGGGTGGAGGCTTTGGCATGTCCAAAGAACAATGGCGTTGCAGTTGAGAGATTTGAGCGCAAGAACATATTCACGCGGTTTGAGACGGCTATTATCTGTGATGAGGGACCGCATTTTGTTAACAAGGTCTTTGCCAATGTTTTGAGCACATATGGGGTGAAGACACATAATATGTCACTGGCCTACCATCCGCTGTCAATTGGGCAAGCTGAAGTGTCAAACTGTGAGATCAAGGGGATTCTATAGATGACAGTCAATCTGGGATGCAAAGATTGGTCCCTACATCTGGATGACAGTCTATGGGCCTATCAAACAGTATACAAGACCCCCTGGGCATGTCTCCCTATCAGCTTGTGTTTGGGAACTCATGCCATCTTCGGGTTGTACTTGAGCACAAGACATTTTGGCCGCTAAAGAAGATCAACTTAAATGTTAAGCTCTCAGGTGAGCAAAGGAAACAGGCGTTACTTGAGCTTGAAGAATTCTGGTTGATGGATTATGAGAGTGAAAAAATCTATAAGGAGAGAACCAAGCAATGACACAATAAGCACATCATCCTGAGAGAATTCAAGGTGGGGCAAAAGGTGCCGATCATCAATGCACATCTAAATCTGTTTCCTGCCAAGTTGAAATCCAGGTAGAGCGTTCCTTTCAGGACTACCGAGGTATATCCATGGGGGTCACTTGAGGTTGAAGCTGAAAATAGTAATCGTTTTAAGGTGAATGGACAGAGAGCCAAGCCGTACGTGGACGGCAATTTCAGTGGGCGATGGAGCGCCTCAGAACAATTCCCGCTATCTGATCTCAAGTGAGGTAACTGGGTCTGGCCGTTGACCGTAAATTACAAGCGCTTATTGGGAGGCAATCCAACCTATTTACTGTTTTAGTGTAGGATTTAAATACTATTTTGTAAATACATTATGTTTATATTATCTGAGAGGTACGAGAGAGTGAGACTAATATTTCCAATGAGTGTGTGTAGGAATTCTAGGATAAAGACCTATTCCGGATCCCCCATCTTGATGCGCGTGTGAAGAATGTCACGAAAATCGAGAAAAAGCATCCCAACACGCGTATCGGGATCCGGAATGAATAATTTGGAGGAAAAAATGCATTCCTACACTAACTCGACACATGCACTTTGGGAAGAACGCGTATTCGGACTCCCCGTCTTGATGTAAGTGACAAATACATTCAAGGATCCAGAGAGCTGGCATAATGGCACGATTTACGAGGCACATTTTTTTAAATAGTACGTCGAGCTGAATTGAAGAGTGCCGTTGTGTGTGGGTGGTTGCGAGCTTTCTGTAGACACGTGGATTGCGTACATCGGAGTCCGGACGCGAAAGTTATTTCCAAAAGGATGCAAAAGAAAATAAGAAGCGGACAAAAATATCCAAAAATGCCACACACGCCTTTGGGAGCGCGAAATTGAAGAATGAAGGGATCCCCGGACTTTGGGAATTTTTTCTATCATAAAAGGAGTCTCGAGGTCGAATCCTTTGGAATCAAAAGGCACGAGTATTGGAGCTAAACACGACGAAAATTGGATGTTTTTGGCCTGTCCAGGACTCTCTTCGTGCGAAGGGAGTTAGTCTTCATACGAAGACTTAGACTTAGAAAAAAAAATTGCAAAAAAGTCTTCGTGTAATATCAATCTGTCTCATTCTTGGAAGGCCTTCGCACCAAGAAGAAAAAGTCTTTGCATGATAAGTGTTGAAGAACTTAGTGTTTCTATTACCTTCTCTGAGCCAGGAGCACCTTGCTGTTTGAGCCCAAAATGTCTCTTCACATTTCATAAGATTCTGCAGCTTTGAATGCAATGAAAAGAAGTTTCAGAGGGCTGCGAGAGAGATTGGTGGAGATGGGACGGTAAGGCATTCTCTATGGGTGAGTCAAGAGCTTTTGAAGTAATAATGGGAGGCAACAGTCGTAACTCTTGAATCAAAGAGTCGGAGAATAAAGCTTGTGGGTTTCCAATGTGCATGCATTGAGTTAATGAGGGATCATAATTCAAAGAGGGAGGCGAAACGATCAGACACATTTGTTGAGTTCGAGAGGGTGAATGATAAGCAGCCGAAACAGAGGCATACATCTGATTTGGTTCAAGAACTGAAGCACCTACATTAAATACAAGATCATGAACCATGGCATCTGTGTGGGTTATAAAAGAAGGACCAGCATTAGAAATCATTTTGCTTGACACTTCAGGGGGCGTGGG
Organism: Linanthus parryae; assembly: GCA_023055425.1. Lineage (NCBI taxonomy): Eukaryota > Viridiplantae > Streptophyta > Magnoliopsida > Ericales > Polemoniaceae > Linanthus > Linanthus parryae. The sequence goes on along the minus strand of JALGPY010000005.1, from coordinate 94,110,888 downwards.
GTTCGTGTGAGGTGTGAAGAAAGTTTCCTCGGAAGAAGAAGAAATGTCATTCATGTAAAATATCAAGCCTTGGGGAGGGCCTTGATTGGGGTCAAAGAGAGTAGGAATCTCTTGAAAAGAGTACACAAGGTTAAATCTAGAATCAAATTTCATAGTTCTAAAAGGGCCATGTTTGAGTGTTCAATGAGAAACTTGGTGACCATCTGGCGCTGGGGCTTTTTTGAAGGGGAAAAGAAGAGAGATGATGGGATTGCAAATACTTGGCTTCCAAAGGACCTAAGACTTCCACCAGGTTACTCTTACATTGCTTGTTTGCATGTCCAATCTGTCCACGTCTATAGCGAACCTTGAAAATTATTTCATAGGAAAAATAAACCCTTCAATTCATGTTCATTTGGAACCGTAATGTAAGCCCCTGGAACCAAAGTGTCATCAACCATAACTCTAGACTTGATTTTCAGAGCCTGCATGTTTCTTACTCTTTCAAAAGACCAATCAACCACAATTAGATCTCCTGCTAAATTTTCCAAACCTTTGGCAGTCTCATAATCATAACATTCTAAAGAGATGTTGGGTACTTGAAACCAAAGGTCACCTGTGAAGAAATCAACTTCACAGAAAGCTTGATTAGGCTTTCTTTCTTTGAAGACCAAAGAAATTCCATGCAGAGTAATGACGGATTCATTGAGGATTGTTTTTTTATCTTCTCCCTTTTGAAAGTGAAACCGATAGAAAGATCATTTCTTCTCAATCCAAATAAACCTAAATTTTTTCTATGCATCACTGATTTCTTGTTGCATGAAAATCGGAGAGAGTGTTTTTGAGCCTAAGAACTTGGCTATCAGAGAGTCTTTCAACAGTTCCCTTAAGGCATAAATCTTTGTGGGATTAAGTGAAAATATGGACCCTCTTTCATCTAGGCTCTCCTCCATGGAATCGTTAGATGACGAACTATTGGAATCGAACAAAACGGGTTAGATATGGATGCAAATAAGCACACACTTGATATACAAGGAAAAGTAAACACAGAGAGGCAAGAAAGGTAGAATATGGAAAGAAGGTGGATGGAGAGTGAACGTAAGAAACCAATCCTAGATATAGTGTAAAAACATGCAGAAGATCAGCAACAATAGATTCGATTAGCACGGGTGAGGGATTAAACATATCAAAAAGAGAAAAGATACAAGAAACAAGGCATGCAAATGATTATGCAAAGGAGACTGAGTGTGCCATAAGAGAAAGCAATGACAGATTGACTAAACAAAGCACGAGAAGGTTGGATTCTTTAGATTAAAATGCATGGAACAAAGAACTAATGATGATATGGAGGAGAGCTAACTGGGAGGGTGATTTTGATAAGTGTGGCCGGGCAAAAGGCGGAGGCTCAAGGAGCATAAGGAAGTGGCTCTTTCTAGAGAGAGAGAGCAACAAACTGGGTGAGATGTAGCTTTCTATGACTTGCTTGAATAAATGTTATATTTTTAAATATCCCTAGTCTAATATTGCGGTTAATTAGGACAACTATAATGCATCGGCACTAGTTTGTGGGTCGATTGATACACTACAAAAAAATATGACATTTGTTGTCAGTTTTTTTGTTGACACACGGTTTTATGTAGCTAGTTACCCTATTAATCAAAAATATTTTTGTTTGTCGATGCATATGTTTTTTTTGTCGACCTTTTGGTTTTTATTTTATTCTACCCAAAAATTTAGTAAATGCTTGTGACCATTTATTTAAGTTTGACAATAAATTATATGGTGACATACCCAATTGTCAACTCCTGCAAAGAAAATGGAGGGTAAATGATTGGTGTTTCCCGCACTCCCAAATTGTAAGGAGGGAATAAAAATTAATTCCCACTAACACACATTTTACCAGAAGTTTAATCAGATATGGACTCTCTCACATTCATCAGACTCTCTCACACTCTCGTACGACTCTCTCAATTCCTAAACCCTCAACCGACGATCCCATCAATCGATTCCTTCAATTCTCTCATTCAATCGATCGATTCCTTCAACCTTGAATTCCTTCAACCTTGAATTTTTCGATCGAATTTAGGTATGGGACTCTATGGAATCGCGTCTTTCAATTTCTTGTAGACAAATTTGTTGTAGATGTGTCTGATGATTTTGTCTTCTTCCATCTTCTATTGATTTTTTCTGATGATTTTGTCTTCTATGTTGATGGGTTTTCATCTTCTTCTTCAATCTCACTGAAATCGTCTGTGAAATTGCATGTATGTGTTGATGAAAAAACTTACCCAATTATGACATGTATGTGTTGATCATTTTGTCTTCTATTGAAAGTTCTAGGGTTTTCTGCAGATGGGTTCATGTTCTAGGGTTTGGCCTCTTTCAATTTCTTTTGTCATGTATGTGTTCATGTTCTAGGGTTTTCTGCAGATGGGTAAAATTTAGGGCTTTGTTTGTGATCGATGGATTGAAGTGCCCCCTTATGATAGTGTCACTTATACTGCCTTGTTTATATTTCATTCTTGCTGTTTGAAGCTGCGGGGAAAATCCAACTTTGATTGCTCAGAAGGTTATGTTATATATTGCCTTGTTTATGCTATATACTATTTGTTTATGTTTATTGTCGCCGAAATGTGTTATGTATTTGCGTAAACATGTCTTGATTTACTTAGCAACCTGAAACAGTTAGTTATCGACTTCCTCCACATAGTGATAACTCCAGTTGATGCCAAATTGAAAGTTTTATGTTCGGTGCACTGCATATTGGATTACCTGTTCTGCATATCATTCCATGTTTTGTGTTCCAGATTCTTATTCTGGTTATGTTAGATAATAGATTACATTATCTCTTTATACGATTGTTAGTTCTGACCAGTTGAAGTAATTTTTGCAGAATACGGTGGTGATTGTAAAGCTTGAGGGGCTTAAAGTTTATTGGATTGTCAAGTACTTGGATCTGTCTCTGCTCGTTGATCGTTTTTGCCCTCCACTCTGTCAGTATGTTCCTTCACATTTGTTAATATTTTCTCTACAGTTTCATATTTTAGCCTGTGACTTTTTTTCGTTTGATCTCTCTGTGTCTCCACAAATTGACATATAAATTGCATATTCTAAGTATTTATTGTTAATATTAACGTAATTAAGCATCCTGCCATCTTCATGTACTGTAATTGTCTGAGTATCCACCGATCAGACTTCTTGTTTCGTGCTGCTTTAGTGTAGTGTTTTCTCCTTATAGAAACTTATTAGGATTGTCTCTGTTTATGAAGCAATTAGTGATAATTTACTGCATAGTGTCGAAAGTTGTTCTTGTCTTGTTTGAAAATCATGACTTTTTTCAACGTTCACCTGAGTTAAGGGTCACAAAACTGTTTCTGTTTTTTATAGAGATTATTTTTATAGAAGTATATATATATATATATATATATATATATATATATATATATATATATATATATATATATATATATATATATATATATATATAACGTGTAGGTATTGATGGATCGAAGTTGGATTGGGTTGAATGATAAGTGGTGTGATGAATATGTTAATGGTGTTTCAAACTTCATTAAGTTTGCGAGTCGTCATGCCGATGGAAGAAATAGGATACGTTGTCCATGTTCTAGTTGTGTTAACGTGACCTTTAGATCTGTTTATGATGTAAGAGAACATCTGGATTAGAATGGTATGCTTCAAGGCTATATGAAGTGGGTATTTCATGGGGAGGACTACACATTAGGTGAGGTTGCCGAGAATGATTCTGGTGACTGTGTATATGACATTTACGAGACACGCGTTGACGTTGAGGGCTTGATAGGGGACTTACAAGAGGGAAGGTTTGCTTGTAATCTTGGGGATGATATATATTCCGATGAAACATATTTTAAAAACGGGGAGGGTGATAAATTTGCTAAACTGTTAAACGATGCTCAGTGTAAGGCGTACCCAGGGTATCAAAAGTTCTCTAAGCTGTCACTAATAATAAGGTTGCTGCATATTAAGACGATTTGTAAATGGAGTAGTAAATCGGTGAACATGGCGTTAGATCTTCTTAGAGAGTTAGTGCCTCCGGGTCACACTCTACCAAAGTCGTTTTATGAAGCTAAAAATATTTTACGTGAACTTGGGCTTGGCTATGTCAATATCCATGCATGTCCAAACAATTGTGCTTTGTATTGAAAAGAAAATGAGAATTTGGTTCGCTGTACCAATCCTGATTATAAGGAACCTAGATGGAAGGAATGTTGCAATGGGAAGAGAATTCCTAGGAAGGTTCTTAGATACTTCCCTGTGAAACCTAGGATTCAAAATTGTTCATGTCAAAAAATATTGCCAAGGATATGCGTTGGCACAAGGATCGGCGAGTGCAAGATGGAAATGTCATTGGGCACCCGACTGATGCTAAGAAATGGCAATATTTTGACAAAGAACATGAATGGTTTTCTCAAGATCCTCGTAATATTAGGTTGGAATTATCCAGTGATGGTTTTAATCATTTCAGTAATATGAGTAGTACATATAGTATGTGGCTTGTAGTGCTTGTTATATACAATGTGGAGCCTACACAGGTTATGAAAGACCCATTTATTATTATGTCCCTATTAATACAAGGGCCGCATTCCTCGGGAAATGACATTGATGTTTTCTTCCGTCCGTTAATTGATGACTTGAAAGACATGTGGGAATAAGGTATAGAAACGTACGATGATTATTCTGGTGAAAGATTTAAGTTGCATGCTGCACTCTTGTGGACAATAAATGATTTCCCTGCATATGGTATGTTGTTCGCATGGAGTACCAAAGGGAAACTTGCGTGTCCGCCGTGTAACAAGGAAACTCACCATATAAGATTGAAGCATAGTAAGAAACAGGTTTACATGGGTCATCGTCGGTTCTTACCACTCAATCATCCATGGCGACGGAATAAAAAAATTCATGGTAGACTTGAGCCTAAACCGAAGCCGAAAGGGTTATCTGGAGATGATGTTCTTGATCAGTTAAAGTCACTTCCCTCAGATTTGAAGTTGGGAAAGACTTTAACTAACAAGAAGAGAAAACGCTGTGACAAAGAATTATACTGGAGGAAAAAAGTATATTTTTTGAATTATGTTATTGGCGTACACTGCTCAGACATAACTTGGATGTTATGCATGTAAATAAAAATGTTTGTGAGAGTGTGCTTAGGACTTTGATGAGTATTGATGGCAAAACAAAAAATTCTGAAAATTCACTTAAGGATTTGGCGGTACTGGGTATTATGAAAGAGCTACATGTACGGAAAGATGGTGATAGGGATGTCATTCCTCATGCACCCTACTGTGTGGATGTAGCTGGAAAGAAAAATATTTGTGAATGGTTAAAAAATATTAAATTCCCTGACGGTTACGCGTCAATTATATCTCGTTGTGTGAGCAGCAATGATAACAAGATAATTGGCATGAAAAGCCATGATTATCATGTACTGTTACAACGGTTTCTTCCTCTTTCTATACGTGGGAAATTGAGCAAAAAGTTTGTGAAGCATTAACTGAGCTTAGTATGTTCTTCAAAGAACTGTCTTCGCGAACTTTGACGGTGGAGTGCTTGGAGGGATTAGAAAGGGATATTGTGTTGATACTTTGTAAATTGGAGTTGATATTTCCTCCATCGTTTTTTGATGTTATGATGCACTTGCCAGTCCACCTTCCTCGAGAGGTAATGTATGGAGGTCCAGTTGTCGCTGGATGTATCCCATTGAAAGGTTAGGCCTTTCGTAATTTATGAGTTTTACATTATGTAATCCCTCAATAAATTTATTATTCATATCTATTTTGTGTAAACAGATTTCTATATACGCTAAAGGAATATGTGAGAAATAAGGCTCGACCTGAAGGTTCAATTGCCGAAGCATACATTGACAATGAATGTTTAAATTTCCGTTCGATGTATCTTCATAGCGTTGAAACAAGATATAATTGTGCAGAGAGAAACCATGAAGGAGTTCATATCAGCCAAAATAATAATTTGTCTATATTTTCTCGTCCTGTTCAGCCTTTGAGTGCCTCACAGGTTCAAAGGAGGACACCTTCAGAATATGATATTGTGCGATGGTTTGTTTTACACAACTGCGATGAAATCGATACATATATGAAGTAAGTATTTTTGTTTGGAAAACTTGATTACCTTGGTCAATAATTCAATCAAATATTTAAATACTGTTGACATGAATGTGGGTGCAGTAAGCATCTTGAGGAAATTGAGTTGCGGGATTCTTCAAATGTCGAGAAAACACATCAGCTTGAGTTTGCTGATTGGTTTAAGAAACTTGTAAGATGTCTTGTCACATATCCTGTCATTTTGTATTATATAAATTATATTGAATCTGTTCTGAAATGTTTATATGTTTAATCAGATGGTTAAAAAGCACATTGATAAGTTTGTAGAGGCAACTGATGACCTTTACTCGCTTGCTTGTGGGCCTGATAAACATATTAAACGGTATATAGGATGTGTTATTAATGGAATGAGATTTCACACAAGTGCACGTGACGAGCGACGCGTTACTCAAAACTCTGGTGTTCTGGTGCGAGCGGACCATGAAGGCACAAAAATTGATTTCTATGGTGTTTTAACTGATATCATTGAGCTGACATATTTAGGAGGGAATCGTGGTTTTTTTTTTTTTTTTTTTTTCTTTTTTATCTTTAAGTGCAATTGGTTTAATACAGGAGATACGAAGACAGGAGTTAGGAAAGATAAGTACTTCACTAGCGTGAACATTAGTCGTACTTGGTATAAAGGGGAACCTTATATACTAGCGTCACATGCTCAACAAGTGTTCTATGTCCCAGATGTTATTCTAGGTAAGAACTAAAAAATTGTTCAGAAGATTCAACCTAGAAATCGGTACAACATCACTGAAACCGAAGAGGAAACAAGTTATCATGATGACAGAGAAAACGATGCGTATCAACAATCGTTTTCGACTGGTAAGAGTCATGTGACTGAAGTTGATGATGAAGATAATTCTTTACTAAGTGAGGGAGAAGAAGATATGAATGATGACGATGCCGAAGTTGACGATGACGACGACAGTGATGACGACGGTTGTGAGGATTACATCAGCGACGATAGTCACATAGGTGATAATGATGATGCCGATGATGACGACGGCGACGATTACAATACATATTTGTGGGAGTTCTGATAATTGAATTTTTATAATTCTCGTTGACTAGTCTTTGGTTACTTGGATTTTTGTTCTTTGGGTATTATTTTTTTAAGCTACTTGAATTTCATTTATTTTGGGTATTAATTACTTTTTTCAATTTTTAGATGAATACAACATTATTGTCTTTATGCAGTCTTACCCCAAATTAATGTCGCTTGACATTTTGTTACACTTCAATTTGTAGATTACTGTAGGCCACGGAAACATATGCAAAGGTCAGGCGGTCGCTCCGGTTCACTCCTTCGATGTCTGCGAGCAGCGTACGTGGAGAGCCAGATCCTGAAAAAGATATTACGATGGAGTTAAGGATTATGCATTAAAACAAAACAATGTAATTAAGCATTTGAGTATGTTGCAATGCGGTGACTTAATTTTCTATGTTCATGTTCTCATAAAACAGGCCCTCGTAGTAGCGTAAGAAATTCCCCTCGAGACACCCCTAGTGGAGCAACACGTAACATCCAAGAGGCGCAATCTGTGCCCACTAGCAGTGTTTTGGAGGGAGACACCTACAAGAAGCGCAATGAAATCAGTATCACTTTTCTAAATTTCCTAGTTTATTGGTATTTTATAATTGTTCTTACACTGTGGTCTAGCTGGTTGAGATTGCCTTATTTATTGTGTTGTAGTATCAGCTGGATCTCAAATGCAGAAAAAACTTGGCAATTCCCAAAATCCGAAAGCTGTTTCAACAACAAATAAGAAATCTGTGTCACTCCCACCGGATGGTTGGCAGCCAATAAAGGTAATATGGGTCTAGTTCGTAATTAAATTGGTACTTTTGAGAATGTATACTTGTTTCTTAATTTATATTGGTCGCGTGCACGCATGATTGTCCACTGGGAAGAAGGCCAAAAACAAGGAAAATATGGTTGGAACTGTTACAAGGGACCATCCATCTGGAAATGCAGCTGGTAATGATGTCTTCTTGGATGAGCAGTGAAGATCTACAAGGTTGAATCCGACGAGGACAAACACCTCAATTAATGTTGGCAGGACAAATGAATTTCTGGTGGACACTGAGGTACGTAGCTGTTTGAAGTTAAATCTAAACGACCGTACCATACAATTTTCATAATATGACATCTTTTTTGTGTATATCGCAGAGAGGTAACTGACTCCCAAAGGCGCATAAGAAGATCCCCCAGATTGACTCCCAACAGGGCTAACACTAGTGATACAAGGGAAGATGGTACTCCGGACATTGGAGGGTTGGAGGAAAATATACCCAAAAGTTGCGAGGTGGTTGCAAGTGGTTTTAAACTTTTGATGATTTGTAAATTAAAATGTGTAACATTTTGTTCTAAATGTGACATAGGTTATGCCACATGATGTCGGCGTAGACGAGTCCATACGACTAACACCTCAAAGACTGACACCGACAATAGCTGCTGACGTGGGCGGTGATGGCGTAGTTCACAGCAGAAACTCCCTGGATGAACAAAATGCAGGAACACACTCCATCAACAAGGCTCGGAAGAAAACTGTTACAAGGGTTCAAATCGAAGAGCAAAATATCGATGATGACAACGATGAGGTACTGTTCAAGATTTTATTGTCATATGCATATGATTTTAATGCATTTTATCCTATTTCATTCCTTACCGTGTCTTACAAATGTACTGTATATGCAATCAAGGAATTCTTTCGGCTTCCACCTGAAATGTTAATTTCGAGACTAGCTGCAGATGCGCGTGCCGATGGCAGAGTGCGTAGAAGAAATTCACATGAACCGAATGTAAGATCACAAACCAGGAAGAAGGCCCGGAAGAACACTGTTACAAGTGTTGAAATTGAAGTGGAAAATGTCCATGTCAGTGATTAGGTACTGTTCATACGGCTTATGAAATATTATTTACCATTGTTGGCAACATTTTTAATTGTTAGCTTATGTGACAATATGCGATGCAGGTTACGAGAAGGTATGTTGGTATCAGAAGATCGCATCGATTAACACCAACTAGGACCATGAACAGAAAAACTGCAGCGTCGGGAACCAGGACGAATGCTCGTAACAACTCCGCGAAAAATGTGGAAAGGGAAGTGTGGAATCTGTTTGTCGATGACATAGATCCTGATGTATGTAGCATTATAACGTTTTAATTTTAAACATCATCTACAAACTGTTTATGTCTATTACTTAGCTTTTTATTGTGCAATATTGTTTCAATGTGATCCAGGTTACGACACGGGTTGTTGGCGAAAAAAGATCCCATCGGTTAACACCTAATAGGCTAACCAGAAAAAATACAACATCAAATTCCAGGACGACTGCTCGGAACAACAATGCTACAGATGTTGAAGTGGACTCGTTTCGTTCCGACGATGACATGGATCCAGCTTTAAGTAGCAGTACAAAGTTTTAATTTTTGAACTTAACCTATAAACTGGTAATCTGTCTTATTTAAGGTAGAATGTGGTGCAAGTTACGACACAAGATGTTGGTGTAAGAATATCGAATCGATCGACGCCTACTTGGTTGATGAAAAGAAAAAAGGCAGCATCAAACCCCAGTACAACTGCTCGGAACAAATCCGCCAGAGATATTGAAATGGAAAGGTTAGATCTGTCAGATAATGAGATTTCTCGTGATGTAAGAAGCAGTTGGACGTATTTATTTTTAAAAGTCAGCTACTGTTTGGTTATGCGTCTTATTTAACGTTTTATTGTAGATTGTGGTGCCTTGTGGTTCACCTAGAAGGTCGCGTCATCTGAAATCCAGAACAAGGGAACGAACACCACCAAGTAATGAGGGTCTACTGAGAACAACATGGTTGTCGAATGTATGTATTGTATAAGTTATGTTGATTCTTTAATACGGGGACATATTATTAATATTTTTATTTACTTAAATTTTTTTGAGGGAATTATTTACTTAAAATTGGATGCTTGTCCTAATGTATTGTTCTCTCGTAGCTCCCCAAATAACTAGAACTGGAAGAGGAGTGACACGTGGGCTATGTATCAGAAGTAAGAATAAAAAAAGGTAGGTAAGATTGATGTGTACATTCCTCTGGGGAAGCAGAGACCAGTGGGTGATGGCCGTTTGGATCTCACGGCTGAGGTTGGTGTTGCTGTACGCATGCATGCACAGGCTAGAAGTCCGTGATGGAAGAAAATGGAGGATCATCACAGGAAACTCGTATTCGATCACCTGCTTGTGAGTTCAGCTATACGTGCTTCATGTTTACCTACGTTAATAAGGATATGCTATGTCTTAATTTTTTATTTCTCTGTGACTTGTTGGATTTAACTTGAAAAGTGAATTTGTAATTGAAATGCGCATGAAACCTGATTCTCTGTATTTTATCGTTTAGGGGATGTTTAATCTGGATTTTTCAAAGAAGCATATTGTTCTTGCCATTAATTCCATGTGAAGCAGAGCACACAATGACTACAAATATAAGTTGCATAAACATTACAAGAGTTTCCATAGCCATACTGAAGCAAGGCGTCATCCATCCCCACTTGTAACCCAAAGTGATTGGGACATCTTTTGTTCCTACTTTCATTCCGATCCCTGCAAGGTAAAACCGATATAAGAAATGGGATGGAGTTTATGTATTTAATATGTTATGGAGTTCCTTTCACAATTTTGTTGGCATGTTTTCACAGGTTAAGAGTAGAAGAGGTACTTCAAACCGAGAACATGTTAAGAATCTGCACACTTCCGGTTCCAAGACATTTGTCCAGCGCTTTCACGATATGGCAATGTGTTTAAATTGATCTCATCTGTTGCTAATATGCATTAATGTTTATGTGTAACAGTCATTCATAAAAAATTGTAGGAAGAACCCTCACTCATTGAAAACTACGAGATCACACATTGCAAAAGTGGCACATCTGTCTGGCTGACGCATGAAGCCTTGGAAAAATATGTAAGTTTTATATTCATTTCTTACAAAAGCATCTTATTTTCCATAGCTATATATGAGCCTTAATAAAATGTTGTCAAATCTCAAAATCAAATGAAAGAAATGAGAGACAATGGCGTGGATCATGACCTAACCAAGAACAGATTGTTGAGGCGGTACTCGGAAAAAGGCCAAGTTTTGTAGCTGTATATGGTGGAGGTGAGGTCCCAAAACTGCTTGGACTTATGAAGATGGAGTGTATGAATTGCTTGCAAGGACTGAAGCAGCAGAAAAGAAGGAAAATGCGTATAGAAGAAGGGCTGAAATTGAACGACGAAGGGCAGAGGCTGCAGAGAGGCGTAATGAGGCCCTAGAGAAGAGGATATCCAATGTGGAGAAACTGATTTTGAAGGGCGTGCAAGTTGAAGAAGATTATGATACATAATCTGAGCAGGAATCCGAGATGGAATCCGAGGAGGGGTCTGAATCTTTCTTTTCAGAAAGTGAATGAGGTAAGAGAATAAATTGAATGCGTCTACTTCTTTTCCATATGAAATGTTCATATATTAAATTATTTGAATGCCTTCATTTCATTATTTCAATATCCTTATATACATAATATACGTATATGTATATCCTCACCAGTTAGAAAACAAGTATCCTGTTACAAATGGACTAGTTTCGGAAATTCATAATACGCTAACAAATCAGTTTAGACAATAGATTTGCAATTACTTGCATAATCTCTTAATACGTAACAAATTGACTACTTTTAAGAAATTCGCTTCGATTTTCCTGTATTGGATGTGCTTAACTACTAAATAAGTTGATTAAAATGTCTGGATGAGAATGGGATAGCTTTGTAGATTCTGGCTTGCAATTGATTGCGTCCACTCTAGGTATTCCATGAAAGTATGGATTCCTACAACAGACAGGGTTTATGGTAACATTCACGGCCTATACTTAATTATGTATGTGGCATAATTAACTATAGGGTGAATTAGCTACTTCTAGAATGTTTTCATAAGGGTTATGGTTTCAACGGTTTTTGGCTCTTTCTGTTAATGAAAATCAAATGTGGGTTTTCAATCTTTTTTGAATTTGTTATTACCTTAGATCATACATAACAAAGTTTATCAGTCAATCTCAGTTTCGTTGTTTGATCTTACTGAAACTAGATATTACGGCTTCATTTGACCTGAACTTAGGTTTCTAGGCAATTTGAAAAGCGTTCCGTTTCGAGAATGTGTACAGAGAGTTAGCCGTGCTAGCCACCATTTCCAGCTTTGTTAATTTTACAATGGCTGAAGTCTCTTCGACTATGCAGTGTGAAAGTCCGAGTGTGCAGGTGTTAAAGCAGATAAGATACTCTAGAAGGGGGGGGGGGTTGAATAGAGTATGCCAAGTTTTTTCAAAACTTGATAGGAAGATGAAAACTTGTGCAAACAATGAAGTTCAAGGCCTTGAAAACTAGTTCAAGCCCTTGGATAAGATGCAGACAGTATAAAGCAAGTATGCCTTTTTGAAGGCCTAGAAAACAAGTTCAATCCCTTGAAAAAACAGATAGTTGTGTGTGCTGCAAAAACTATGAAAAGGAATGAACTGTAAATGCAAGTGACAAGTGATTTATAGAGTTCAATCCACTTGGACCTACGTCTCTACCTCAGGGATTAGATCCCTGCAGGATTTTCAACTCAATTCTTATTAATCAAAAGCTAAGCCCTAGAAATCAAGCCCAGAGAGTTACCTTACCTTGTTACAGCTTGTGGTTTTCCCTAACCTGTCTAGTACCTGTTGGAATAGATGCCCTAGAGGCAATCCAGTTTAGTATGAATTTATTTTTGGCTAGAAATTCATTTATTGTTTATTGGATATTTAATATAATGAAGTCCTTAGATTTACAATTGTGTTGTTTATCTTAAATATCCCTAGTCCAGTATAATGATTAATGTGACAATCATCTAGAGACTAGTATGGGGTTGGATTGATATGGAGATATCATGATCCAACACATAGGTGTGCATTAGGGGTAATGGCGCATTGGATTGACCCATCTCCGAGAAGGCTACATACACGTTATGTTGAGTCACAAGTGCTTCTCGCGGTGTAATGGTATTGTCATCCTTAGACTTGAAGTCACTAGATATTCTAGTTGTGGATTATTGTGATTTTGGTAGCGTTAAACGCTACACCGTAACTGGGTAGTTATAAAGGCGTGTACTGGATACAATATGAAGCAAACTTAGAGATCGTAGTGGACGTAGATAGAATTTGTCCCTCCCACATAGCTGGAGAAAATATCCTAGGCCACTCGAGGGATAGTGCTTATAGAATGTCTGCAGACTCAAATAAATCAATATGGGATATTGATGTTATTTGCACGAATAAGGCTATTCCCATGAATCGAGAAACTGTGGATTGGATATACGAGTGTGACTTGCATGTCTCGTGTCCAATCCGGATATGGAGACAAAGGGATGAGACAATTACTTGTACAAAGGTTGTCAAGATGACTATTCTATTAGTTGGCTAGAATGGATGTTTTGCTAGAAACCGCTCCATATTAGCAAATAGTTGCTACCAACTAGATAGAACCTATGTGGTCACACGCTAAATAGAGTTGAACTAGATTTGGGAATTAATTAATTGGATTAATTAATTAGAAGGATCACTTTGCAAAACCTTGCAAACTTAGTAGGGACTAATTTGCAAGGAAGGGACTAAATTAAATTCTAGTAGGACTAGAATAAGTCCTTTAGGTAGTTGGCAAGGATTTGTTGGACTATATAAAGGACCTTCCTTCCTTCCTTCCCACACTTATGTTCATAATTGATCATAACTTGAGTGGGAGAGAACAAAAGGAGAGAGAGCAAGCAAGCCAGAGGAGCTCGCCGCCCCCCTAGCCCGCCGCCCGTCCCGTAGGCCCCAAAGGAGGCCGAACCTCCTTTGGTTTGTCTCGTTTTGCGTGATTCTTCTTCCTCTTTTAGGGATAGAACCAAGGAGTGGGAGATCTAGAAATCAACTCTAGGCGTGGATCAACTATAGAGAACGTGACACAATTCGCGTTTGAAGTCATCAAAGGAGAACCCTAAGGTGTGTTTATTGATTTCTTCCTTTACCATCGTTATGTCTCTTGACTTGTGATCCTTGGAGGGTTTTGCATGGTTAATTATTGTTTCCGTTGCGTATCCATGAATCAAAACCCTACAGTGGTATCAGAGCCACAAGTCGTAGAGCATGAACGTGGTTTATGTGTTACGTTTTGATAGTTTTACACCTTAAATTGATTGTTTATCGCGTAAAACAAGACAAATCAAGCATGGGATGCAATTTGTCAATAATCAATCATAAAAAGATCTAATTTTTGCATTGGATGCATGAATTAGTGAGTTTGAGAAATTTTAGGATCTTAGATCTAGGGTTTGGGCATCCTTGGGGAAGGAGTTCTTCCAAAACAAGGAATCAACCAAACTTGGGCACCAAGCAAGGAAACAACTCCCTAAGAGGTTCGGCCCCCCTAGAGGGACCACCCCTCTTGCTTGCCGCCCTAGGGGCCGAGGCAGCCCTAGCCCGCGGCCTAGCCACGTGGGTTAGGGGCCGGCCGGCCCTAAGGCTTTGCGGTTCACCTTTTTGGGCCCGGTCAATTTGATTGTTGGGCCCATTAACCGTTTTAACCCTAGAATATCCTAAAATAAATTAAAATTGATCAAGCGCGTTAAAATTGGATTTTAACTGTTTTTGTGCCATTCGCATGGTGATTGGATATGGCCTTAGGATGTGGTTTGATGTGGATGTTTAATTTTTGTGGTTTGGTTTACGGCCTGCGAGCTGATCAATTAATTGTAAAAATTAATTAGGGTTTTATGGCCTGCGTGCCATTTTTTTTCTCAACTTGTGAGATTTATTTTATTTAGTATAGAAATTAGCTAGTGCTAGATAAAGTAGATTGTTAGCCAAGATTGAAGAAAAGAAGCCCAAAGCCAAAAGAAGCCACAAAAAGATGGAGCATGGAGCATGGAGCATTCCACATGACTATGAAGGATGGACCAAGAGATCAAGACGCATGGAGATGTGTTTGCTTTTAGGGTTCATAGATAATTCCATTGGCTTGGAATTATCTTAGTCTAGAAAAGGCCATATCCACATCACGTTTTATTAATGTTTTGTGGTTGTTTACTTTATTGTCTTATTATTTTGTGGTTGGTGTATGGATGATGCATGCAATTAGGATAATAAGATAATTAGACAACCCGGATCTATTATTTGGAGTTGTGCCCAAACTCAAATAGATAGTTTAGTTGATAATGATCAACAAAACAATTAAAAACTGAATTTAAAATCCCTCAAAATTCAAAGATTGTGTTCTTGCCTTCTCGTTATTTAATCACTCATTATCATCATTATTTATCAAGTTCGTGCGTGCCAAAGCATGGCGACTTGGTTCATAATGATGGAATGCGATGGCACAAGCTAGTAATGTGCAATTGTTTAAATAAGAGGTTGAACACAACTAGGTCATTAATATGATAAGATACCTAGAGGCAATCAATTGGGATTATCCATATGGATGGATAAATAAGGAGTTATTTGCCCAATTGAACCAAGAGTTGCATAAGGGATGCAATTGGAATTGTTCCTACCTAAAGTAGTCAAATTATGGGTGACTTGCCAAAGCAAGCTCATAAGAAGATGAAACATGGATCTTGGCCCACTAAAAAATATAAGGATATTTTCCGCATTAATATCTTGAGGTTTACTAATCCGTAGAATAATAGTGGGAGCTATATTTGATAAACTAGCCATTATTGAATATAGTCAAAAATTCAGAAATACTAAAACTTGCATATTTTCCTTTTGTAGAATTCCAAATAGCAAACAACTCATCGAGTTCACAACATTCCCTACGATCTGTCCTTGAGAAGGACAAGCTCTCTGGAACCAATTTCCTTGATTGGTACATAATCTTGAGAATCGTTCTCAAGCAAGAGAAGAAACTGTACGCAATAGAGGAGCATGTTCCAGAAGGTCCAGAGAACCAAACACCTGATGCCCTAAGGCGTATCAAAAGCGTGTAGATGACGCTAATGATGCGGCCTGCCTTATGCTATGCAAAATGACTTCTGAGCTTCAGAAGCAACACGAAAACATGAATGCCGTCGATATGATCGAGCATCTGAAGCAGCTCTTCCAAGAGCAGGCAAGGGTTGAGAGGTATGAGGTCTTTAAGGCACTGTTCAAGTGTCATCTGGCAGAAGGGAACCCGGTGGGACCCCCTGTACTCCGTATGATCGGGTACTTCGAGAATCTCGCCCGATTGGTGTTCCCGGTCGGCCAAGAGTTGGCAACCGATCTCGTGTTGCAATCGTTGCCTGAGAGTTATGGACAGTTCATCATGAGCTATAACATGAACGAGATCGTGAAACCACTGCCAGATTTGCTCAATATGTTGAGGACAGCTGAACAGAGCATCAACAAAGGTAAGGGCAAGGCCATTATGATGGTACAGAAAGGAAAGGGCAAAATGTTTGCCTCATCCTCAAAGGGCAAAGGCAAGTCAGTTACCAAGTCCAAGGAACCTGCCCTTAAGCCTGTTGGTGGCATTGCCAAAGGTGTGACTAAAGGTGAGTGCCACTACTGCAGTCAGCCTGGACACTGGAGGAGGAACTGCCCAAAATATCTGGAGGACAAGAGGCTTGGAATAGTGATTCCACCACCACCATGTATTTTTGTTGTAGATGTCAATTTAACTGTCTCTACATCATGGGTATTAGATACTGGATGTGGATCTCACATTTGTCAAAATGTGCAGGATCTAAAGAGAAGTAGAAGATTAGCTAAAGGGGAGGTAGATCTACGCGTTGGGAATGGAGCAAAATTTGCTGCGTTGGCCATAGGCGTGTGCGAGCTATCTCTGCCTTCAGGATTAGTTTTAGATTTAAATAATTGCTATTTTGTGCCTGCTATGAGAAGAAACATTATTTCTATTTCTTGTTTGGACAAGGATGGTTTTATTATTTCAATAAAGAACAATTGTTGTTCCTATTATTTGAATAATATTCACTATTTTAGTGCACAATTATTTAATGGGCTGTATGTCCTTGATCTAAGCAATCCTGTCTACAACATTAATACCAAGCGGATTAAAATAAATGATTTAAATCCTGCTTATTTATGGCACTGTCGTTTAGGCCACATAAATGAGAAACGTGTATCTAGACTCCATAAGGATGGACTACTAGACTCATTTGATTTTGAATCATATGAGACATGTGAGGCTTGTTTATTGGGAAAAATGAAAAAGTCCCCTTTCAATAAGAAAGGTGAACGGACTAGTGAGCAATTGGCGCTCATACATACTGATGTGTGTGGGCCATTTACCACGCCTGCCAGGGGTGGTTACGTCTACTTCATTACATTTACTGATGATTACAGTATATATGGATTTGTGTACCTCATGAGGGAAAAATCCGAATCCTTTGAAGTGTTCAAAGAATTCAAGAATGAAGTAGAGAATCAACTTGGTAAAAGTATCAAGGCTCTACGATCGGGTCGTGGAGGAGAATACTTAAGCCAAGAGTTTGACGACTATCTTAGAGAGTGTGGGATCGTGTCCCAACTCACTCCACCCGGAACGCCACAATGGAATGGCGTGTCTGAGAGGAGGAATCGAACCATATTGGATATGGTTTGATCTATGATGTGTCAAACCGATCTTCCATTTTCGTTTTGCGGCCACGCTCTATTAAGTGCAGAATTCACCATTAACCGTGTTCCATCTAAATCAGTCATGAAGACACCATATGAGATATGGAGTGGGAGGCGTCCCACACTGTCGTTCATGAGGATTTGGGGCTGCGATGCCTATGTAAAACGTTTACAATCAGACAAGCTAGGGCCAAAATCGGATAAGTGTAAATTTGTGGGGTACCCTAAGGAAACTAAGGGTTACTATTTCTACAATCCAACCGAGAACAAAGTGTTTGTTGCTCGGATCGGCGTGTTTCTAGAAAGAGAGTTTGTCTCTACAGATGCAAGTTGGAGGACTGTAGAACTTGAAGAGGTTCAAGGACCACAAATCACTGAACCGATTATGGAACATGAACAGGAACCACAAGCTGTTGTGGAGCAGCCTGTTCAGGTAACACAAGAGCTTCGTAGATCTAGTAGAGTGCGCCAGGAACCCGAGAGGTATGGACTTCTCGTGACCGATTCCGGTGACACGTTGCTCATAGATGATGAGCCTACTACCTATGAAGAGGCCATAAAGGGCCCAGACTCTCAGAAGTGGCTAGAAGCCATGAGATCCGAGATAGAATCCATGTATACCAACAAAGTATGGACTTTGATGGAACCACCCGAAGGGGCGCGGCCCATAGGGTGCAAATGGGTCTTCAAGAAGAAGATCGACATGGATGGTAATGTGATTACCTATAAGGGCCGATTGGTGGCTAAAGGATTCAGACAGATTCATGGTATTGACTATGATGAAACCTTTTAACCAGTCGCTATGACCAAATCCATCCGAATCCTACTTGCGATTGCATCATACCACGACTATGAGATTTGGCAGATGGATGTCAAAACAACATTCCTCTATGGGAATCTCCTCGAGGACGTGTATATGATACAGCCTGAGGGTTTTGAAGATCCAAAGCAAGCCAACAAAGTCTGTAAGCTGCAACGATCCATTTATGGATTGAAGCAAGCTTCTAGGAGTTGGAATCGATGTTTTGATGAAGTTGTCAAAGAGTTTGGCTTCATCAGGAACGGAGATGAGTCTTGTGTCTACAAACAAGAAGGTTAGTGGGAGCTCTGTAGCTTTTCTAGTTCTTGTATGTGGATGACATACTACTCATTGGAAACGACGTTCCCATGCTGCAATCTGTTAAAGATTGGCTAGGGAAGTGTTTCTCAATGAAGGACTTAGGGGAAGCAGCCTATATACTCGGTATAAAGATCTATAGAGATAGATCTAAGAGACTGCTAGGCCTAATTCAAAGTACATATATTGACAAGGTGTTGAAACGGTTCAGCATGGAAGATTCCAAGAAGGGATTCTTGCCCATGTCATGTCACATGGAATCACTCTTTCGAAGAGTGGTTGTCCTTCCAATGAGATTGAGAAGGAACGCATGAGTAGAATTCCCTATGCCTCGGCCATAGGATCTATCATGTACGCCATGTTATGTACTAGACCAGATGTGTCATATGCCTTGAGTATGACAAGCAGATACCAATCCAATCCGGGTGAGATTCACTGGATTGCAGTCAAGAACATCCTAAAGTACTTGAGAAGTACTAAGGATGCTTTCTTGATATTTGGCGGTAAGGAAGAGTTGCGTGTAAAGGGTTACACTGATGCAAGCTTCCAAACTGACATAGATGACTTTAGATCACAGTCGGGACATGTGTTTTGCCTGAATGGAGCAGCGGTGAGCTGGGAGAGTTCCAAGCAAGAGACGGTGGCTGATTCTACAACAGAGGTTGAGTACATTGCTGCAAAATGGCGCAACAAAGGAAGCTGTTTGGATCAGAAAGTTTGTTTCTGAACTTGGTGTGGTTCCTAGCATTGCGGATCCAGTTGAGTTGTACTGTGACAACACTGGCGCAATCAAAGGAACACAGGTCGCACCAGAAATCCAAGCACGTGCTCAGGAAGTTTCATCTGATTCGAGATATTATCGATAGAGGAGACGTTCGGATATGCAAGATTCCTACAGATGAGAATCTGTCAGACCTGCTTACAAAGCCGCTTACGCAGTGGAAGCATGAAGGGCACACTAGGAGTATGGGCATACGAGTGGCGCCAGATTGGCTCTAGTGCAAGTGGGAGACTGTTGGAATAGATTCCCTAGAGGCAATCTAGTTTAGTATGAATTTATTTGTGGCTAGAAATTCATTTATTATTTATTGGATATTTAATATAATGAAGTCCTTAGATTTACAATTGTGTTGTTTATCTTAAATATCCCTAGTCCAGTATAATGATTAATAGGACAATAATCTAGAGACTAGTATGGGGTTGGATTGATATGGAGATATCATGATCCAACACATAGGTGTGCATTAGGGGTAATGGCGCACTGGATTGACCCATCTCGGAGAAGGCTACATACACGTTATGTTGAGTCACAAGTGCTTCTCAGAGGGCAATGGTATTGTCATCCTTAGACTTGAAGTCACTAGCTATTCTAGTTGTGGATTATTGTGATTTTGGTAGCGTTAAACGCTATACCGTAACTGGGTAGTTATAAAGGCGTGTACTGGATACAATAAGAAGAAAGCTTAGAGATCGTAGTGGACGTAGATAGAATTTGTCCCTCCCACATAACGGGAGCAAATATCCTAGGCCACTCGAGGGATAGTGCTTATAGAATGTCTGGCCAGACTCAAATAAATCAATATGGGATATTGATGTTATTTGCACGAATAAGGCTATTCCCATGGATCGTGAAACTGTGGATTGGATATACGAGTGTGACTTGTATGTCTCATGTCCAATCCGGATATGGAGACAAAGGGATGAGACAATTACTTGTACAAAGGTTGTCAAGATGACTATTCTATTAGTTGGCTAGAATGGATGTTTTGCTAGAAACCGCTCCATATTAGCAAATAGTTGCTACCAACTAAATAGAACCTATGGGGTCACACGCTAAATAGAGTTGAACTAGATTTGGGAATTAATTAATTGGATTAATTAATTAGAAGGATCACTTTGCAAAACCTTGCAAACTTAGTAGGGACTAATTTGCAAGGAAGGGACTAAATTAAATTCTAGTAGGACTAGAATAATTCCTTTAGGTAGTTGGCAAGGATTTGTTGGACTATATAAAGGACCTTCCTTCCTTCCTTCCTTCCTTCCTTCCTTCCTTCCTTCCCACACTTATGTTCATATTGATCATAAATTGAGTGGGAGAGAACAAAAAGAGAGAGAGCAAGCAAGCTAGAGGAGCTCGCCGCCGCCCGTCCCGTAGGCCCCAAAGGAGGCCGAACCTCCTTTGGTTCGTCTCGTTTTGCGTGATTCTTCTTCCTCTTCCTCTTTCCGGGCTAGCACCAAGGAGTGTGAGATCTAGAAATAAACTCTAGGCGTGGATCAACAATAGAGAACGTGACACAATTCGCGTTTGAAGTCATAAAAGGAGAACCCTAAGGTGTGTTTATTGATTTCTTCCTTTACCATCGTTATGTCTCTTGACTTGTGATCCTTGGAGGGTTTTGCATGGTTAATTATTTTTTCCGTTGCGCATCCATGAATCAAAACCTTACAGTACCTGCTCTAGCTAACTGATTAACTAAGAATTCTCTATTGTTCACCTTGAACAATCCTTGAGAATAGATGAAGAGTAAACTATAGAAATGATCTACCAATACAGCTCAACACAAAAGTACACTTAGAATGGAAAACTCCAGTGAAGAATGCAGTGAACTTATGTGGAATGGATTGAGAGTTTGATGGTCTTCTTTGGTGCTTTGTCAATCCAGAATCTTTGGTGCTTTGTCAATCCAGAAACGTGTCTCTTTCTTTTACCCGTTGAGTCTCGTATTTTGTTTCTTCAAAGTGAGCTCCATTTATACTGTTTGAAGCTCTGCGAATCTTCCCAGATTTTCAGCAACAACTTCCTATTTTGTAGGCAACAACTTTGACTCTCTTTAACAGCTTTCTCCAACGGATAGTTGATCACAATCTTCAAAGATATTGTTGTGATATTGTATATAAAAAATCTGAGAAGCTGTCATAAGTCTCTTATTGATCACACGATCAAAGTATTCAAAAATTTCCAAAATTGAAAAAATTCAGTTTAGGAAACAATCCTGCAAATATTGGAAACAAAATTTCCTGCAATATCAAAGTCAAACAAATGATATTCTATGATCAAAACATGTTAGAATAATTTGTCTTTCATGATCTAATAACAGTTAATCAAACATATGAAAGATAGAAAGGGAATCAACTCAGAGAGTTTGCAGAAAACTCCCCCTGAGAGAGTTCACACAGGTTAAGCAGTTTCAAGGCTTTGAATCCAGTTTCAAGGCCTTGAAAATAGCTAAACTATTTTTAAGCCTCTGAGACTGATTCAAGGCTTTGAAAGCTGATTCAAGGCCTTGAATTAGTTGAACTGTTCCAAGCCTTTCACAACCTGATCTTACAATCTCCCCCTTGATGAAAGACAAAACCAAATTTTGTTTGACCTTAGTCAAAACAAACTGATTAGTACAAAACTTATAAAAACACAAAAATTCCAAAAAGCTCCAACTTATTCATAATGAAAACAGAAACTAAATAGTTCAGCAAATAGCAAATAAACCTAGAATTAAAAACTACTAAATCCTAGAATTCCCCCCCCCCTTTTTGACTTTCATCAAAAAGATAGAAGATGTTGGATGAAATGTCTGGCCCAATTTGAAAACTTTAAGAAAAAATTTGTAGAAGAGAGAATGGTAAAGAAAGAGTAGGCAAGATTAAGGGGTGGGATCTTCATCTTCATCTTGATCTACTTCCTCTTTATCATTATCTTCTTCATCAGTCTTGTCGTGCACTTCTGGTACCTATTTATTCTCACCAGCAACAGTTACTTCTTCAGTCTTGTCATTTGCAGCAGCCTTTGGAGATTTCTTTTTCTTCTTCAAGGTAATCAACAAATCATCTGAGTCAGGGCTATTGACTTCATCTTCTTCCTGTGAGGCTTGTTCTGCTACCTGCTTTCCCTTATCTGTAACTGGAGCAACCTCTTCCTGGTCTGAATTCTCACTAGGTAAATCCTTGTCAGAGTCTCCTTTATTTGTACCTTCAACATCCTCAGGAACATCAAGCAAAATCATGCTTCTGAAGATGCTTTCCACCATGTAGACTTGCCCAATTTCACTTTCCAGTCCATAAACAGTTGCTTTGATATCCTCCATGTCCAACTCCAAACCATCAAGTATATGATTGTCTGTTGGCTGAGAAGTCTGACTTGAAGTGGGAGTCAAGGTATTGGGTTTAGGAAACTTCTTTGCACCTAGTTCTTCTTCAGTCAAGTCTGAGTAAAGCTTCCATACATTCTCCTTGGTGTTTACCACTCCAATTTTCTCAAAGGCATTCTCATTAAGTACTCCAAATCCAGATGTGACTGATTCCTCTCCAGTAGTTGGAATCCCAAAGTGTTCAAAGAACAAAGTGAGCAAGTTTACATAGGGCAGAGGGTGTATCCTTTTACTGGTAAGGCTAAAGAGTATATTTTCAATCACTAGTTTTGGAAGATCAATCTCATAGCCATGCATAACCAGATACATGATGTGCACCATTCTCTCCGTCACCAATTCTATAGAGTTCTCTCTGGGGAAAATACACCTAACCAGGATGGTATGAAGGAATTTGGCTTCAACATTCAACACAGAATGTGTTAACTATTTGGCTGAGGTGGAGATGTTTGGAAGAAAGAACTCATCTTTAGCTAGCTTCAGGGTCTCTGACTTTGGTGGATGGTTGCTAGTGTCATATCTCTTTGGACAGCCTAGCACATTGGCAAACTCAGAGTGATCCAATTCAATTACTATCCCAGCAACTTTAGATTTGATCACCAAATGTGCAGATCTCTTAACTTGGGTTAAATTCAGGTAGAATGCTTATTGATCATACTACGGAAACCAATAGATCTTGAAGAAAAACCATCTAACCACTGACCTTTGGAGATGTTTGAGACAAACCAAGTCTCATCTGGGGCTGAGTTCTTTGTTGAGGCTTGTGAATAGATCTGCAATGCCTTTTCCAGTTGATCTTCTGGTTGTGCTTCTTTCACCTTTCCTTTCCCTTTTTCTGCCTGAGTTGCTTTCTTCTTCAGCATCTTTGAACTAGCAGGCTCTGTTTCTGGTTGCTTCTTTGTAATAGCTTTCAGATTCTTTTTCTTTTTTGAAGAGGAGGTTGTAACCTTCTTGACCTTCTTCTTGGGCGGAGGAAGATCTGGAACTGCCTCTGCACTAGGTGTTCTGGAGCTAGAGTCCCCACTAACTTCTTGAACTTCATCCAAAACTGCCTTTCTTTTCTTTTCTGAAACAGATTTCGATCCTCCATCCATCTTGATTCTATCTGAGGCTCTCCTTGTGCTCATTAGAGTTTGGGTGAAGAATAGAGAGAGATAGAATGATACGGAAAGAAGTAGAAGAGAAGAGGATAAATACTGAAAGAGTTTGAGTTTCAAAAGGAAACTAGTATCTCTCTGATCTCAAAAGATTTGCAATAATTAGAAGGATTTCAAATCTTTTATGTCGTTGGAGACTAAAATATTATAATACTATTTTTGGCTAAAACAAATTTTTGAAAAGGGTAGAGGCTATATTAGGTAAATATCTACAGAGATATCACCCAACACAAAATGATCCAAGATCATTGATTATCAGTGTAGAAGACTTATTTTCAAGGATTTGAAAAGGCTTTCAAGGTCTTGAAAAGGTGTAACACTGCAACATATAAAGATCAAGGCTTTGAAATAATTTTCAAGGCTTTGAAAATTAGTTCAAGACTTTGAAAACTCATACAACTCACCTTGCTTACATGATGCTCCCCCTAAACCAATGCATCTTTATTTAGCATTCCCAATTCCAATCGTAGAGCTGAGAACCTTTCATCTGCTAATGGCTTAGT
The DNA here is from genome assembly GCA_023055425.1 of Linanthus parryae. NCBI lineage: Eukaryota > Viridiplantae > Streptophyta > Magnoliopsida > Ericales > Polemoniaceae > Linanthus > Linanthus parryae. The sequence goes on along the minus strand of JALGPY010000005.1, from coordinate 94,086,218 downwards.
GAAGATATGTTCAATTTTCATGTTATTAGCAACAAATTCAAGAACAGTATCACCTTTCTCATCATGATCTCTGATGAAATGGTGTCTGACATCAATGTGCTTGGTTATTGAGTGTTGCACTGGATTCTTTGTAATTGAAATTGCACTAGTATTATCACACTTGATAGGTATGCTTCTGAAATAAAATCCAAGGTCTCTTATCTGTTGAGCAATCCATAGAACCAGTGAGCAACATGCTCCTGCAGCTATATATTCAGCTTCAGCTGTTGATAGAGCAACTGAATTCTGTTTCTTGGAATTCCAACTGATCAAGGATGATCCAATAAATTGGCAAGTTCCTGAAGTACTTTTCCTATCCACCTTGTAACCTGCAAAGTCAGCATCTGAAAATCCATGCAAATAGAATTTAGAATGTCTTGGATACCAAAGCCCTAAGTCTTTGGTACCATTGAGATATCTGAATATTCTCTTCACAACAGTCAAGTGTGATTCTTTTGGATCAGCTTGAAATCTAGCACACATACACACACTAAACATAATATCTGGTATGCTTGCTGCGAGATAGAGTAATGATCCAATCATACCTCTATACTCTTTTACATTGATACTCTTACCAGATTCATTCTGTCTAAGGATAGTATAGAAATCATACAGGTTTCGGCTTCCTTACATTGAGCCATGCTATATTTTTTTAGTAAGTCTCTTGTTTACTTGCTTTGATGTCAATTGATGTAATTGAAGTCCTAGGAAGAAGTTCAGCTCTCCCATCATGATCATTTCAAATTCCCTTCTCATAAGACTTGAGAATTCTCTGCACAATTGATCATTAATAGCTCCAAACAACATATCATCAACATATATCTGAACTACAAGTAAATCTTTCTCATGAGTCTTTATGAAAAGAGTCTTTTCTACTAATCCTCTTTTGAAATCATTTTCAAGCAAAAACTTTGGCAGTCTTTCATACCAAGCTCTTGGAGCTTGTTTCAAACCATAAAGAGCTTTGTCAAGTTTGTAAACATGATCTGGAAACTTGTCATTTTCAAAACCACGTGGTTGTGAAACATAAACTTCTTCTTGTAAATTGCCATTCAAGAAAACACACTTCACATCCATTTGAAGTAGTTTCATTTTCTTGTGAGATGCAAATGCAAGCAAAATTCTAATTGCTTATAACTTGGAAACTGGAGCAAAAGTTTCCTCATAATCAATACCTTCTTCTTGATTGTAACCTTGAGCAACTAACCTTGCTTTGTTTCTGATCACATTGCCACTTTCATCCAACTTATTTCTGAATACCCATCTGGTACCAATGATAGACTGTTCTGTAGGTGGAGGAACCAGGTTTCAAACCTTATTCCTTTCGAACTCATTGAGTTCACCTTGCATAGCAATGATCCAGTCTGCTTCTTGTAAAGCTTCCTTCACAGTTTTAGGTTCTACAAGAGAGATAAAAGCATTAAAAGCACATAAGTTCTTCAACTGTGATTTAGTTTGTGTACCAGTGGTTGGATCTGAGATGATATTATCAACTGGATGAGATGAGAGATAATTGAATCTCTTTCTTGGAGACCATGGTTCAGGCTCTCCATAGATCTTTTCTGGTCTTGAAGTAGTGGCTTTGTCACTTGTATTTTTCTGATCATCTTTTTCAAGGCTTTGAAGCTTATTTTCAAGGCCTTGAGCACCATTTTCAAGGTCTTGAAAATGTCTTCTATTTTCTTCCGAGCCTTTCTTGAATCCTAGTTGATTCCCTGTCTCTTCCTCTGACTCATGCTTGTTCAAATTCAAGTCTGCAAAACTTTCACTCAAAGAACCATCATAGCTTTCATAAAAATAACATGAATGCTCTCTTCAACTAGTTTGGTTCTTTTATTGTTAACTCTATAAGCTTTGCTATTCACTGAGTAGCCAATAAATATACCTTCATCACTTCTTGCATCAAACTTACCAAGATTGTCTTTTCCATTGTTTTGGATAAAACAAGTACATCCAAAGGGTCTGAAGTATGATATGTTTGGCTTCCTCCCTTCGAATAGTTCATAGGGGGTCTTCTTCAGAATAGGTCTGATCAAGCACTTGTTCAAAATATAGTTTGCTGTATTCACAGCTTCTGCTCAATAATGTTTTGGCAGCTTGTTCTCAAGAAGCATTGTCCTTGACATATCTTCAAGAGTCTTGTTCTTTCTTTCAACAACATCATTTTGTTGAGGGGTTCTTGGAGCATAAAAGTTGTGAGAAATACCATGCTTATCACAGAAAAAATAAAATTCTAACTGATCAAATTCTCTACCATGATCACTTCTAATTGAAGCTACAAGTAGGTTTTTCATGTTTTGAAGTTCTCAACAAGGATTTGAAAATTCAGAGAGTGCTTCAGATTTTTCTTTGAGAAACAAAACCCAAGTATATCTAGAAAATCATCTACAACAACTAGCATATAACTTTTACCTTTTGGAGTAGGAGTTCTCATAGGACCACATAGATCCATATGAAGCAGTTCAATAGGTCTAGTTGTACTTACAAACTTCTTTGGCTTGAAGTCTGCTTGGCTTGAGCACAGGCTTTGCACATTTCATCTTATTTGAACTTGAAGGATGGCAATCCTCTTACCAATTCTTTGGAAATTAACTTGTTCAAAGTATGCAAACTGATATGACCAAGCTTCCTATGCCAAAGCTTTGAATCCTCTTTCAAGGCCTTGAGACACTTCAAACTTTCACCTGCAACTTTGTTAGTCTGAAAAGTATAAACATTGTTTGATCTAGAGGCTGTGAGAATGCAATCTCCTGATTTCTCATTTTGCACCACACACTTCTCTTTATCAAAGATAACTTTGTTTCCATTATTACAAAGCTGAGATACACTAAGTAATTATATTTCAAACCTTCAACAAGATACACATCAGAAATAGAGTTTTCAGAATTTGTACCAACTTTTCCAATACCAAGAATATTGCATTCGCCTTTGTCACCAAGTGTAATTGAACCTTCTGATTGATTCTTTAATTCAGAGAATAGAGATCTCGTTTCCACTCATATGTCTTGAGAAACCACTGTCCACCACTTCTGTTCTTTGATATTGGTGACAACCTGCAAACACCAATCACTGCCTTACCCAGCTGTTAGACCAAGTGTGGAATTTGGATTCATATTCAGGATCAACCATGTTAGGTGGCCTAACCCCTTTAGGAAACCAAATCTGCTTAACTTGTACTTTGAGTTGAAAGAGAAAAGTGTTCCTCATTATGTGAGGGTCTCTTCTTCTAAAAGGACAAGTCATCTTAACATGACCAGTTTTGCAGCAGTAATGGCATGTAGGAGAAGTTTTGTTTCCATCTTTTACAAATCTGGTATTGTTCCTCCTTGGAAAGTTTGGATTGAATCCAATACCACCTTTGTGAACAGACTGTGAACTTCCTCCAAGAATCAAGTTCAACTTGTGTTCTGATCCAGCAAGCTTGACTTTGACCAATTCAGATTCTTGAAGTTTCTCAGTAAGAGTAGTCTTTTGTTTTTCTAATTCATCAATCTGATGTGTTAGATTAACAAGGCTGTCACTTATTGAGGAGTTTTCAGTGACTACTTCCTTGACTTGTGTTTTCAAGGCTTTGAAACTGGTTTTCAAGGCCATGAAATCACTATCACTTTTCTTCTGAGAGATTTCAAGATTCTGATTTAGACAAACAAAGTGTAAGTTTTGTTTTGCTTGCTCATGAACTTTTTCTTTCAAAAGTCTGATCTCTTTCAGATAATCTTCTTCATTCAAAAGTATTGTTCTAAGATATTCTGAAAGAGCTTCTTTTGGTTTTTAAATCAGACAATTTACCATTACCTCAATGTTCTTCTCAAAATTTTCATCATGCTTGGCCATGAAGCATAGGTTGGCATGTTCTTCCTCAGATTCAGATTCACTAGAGCTATCTGAATAACTCCATGAAGCTATCATGGATTTCTTTCTTCTGTCATGATCTTTCTTTTGAATGATCTTGCTTTTATTATATGGACAATCTCTCATCAAGTTTCCTGCATCACCACATTCAAATCAGTTCGTAACTTTTGATTTATTTTGTGAAGAGGAATTACCTTTGTAGTCTTTGATGCTGGATGATCTATGCCTTTCTCTGTTGAATTCTTTGCTTCCAAAGTTTTTCTTCATTTTTAGAATCCTTGTCAAGGCTTTGGAAATCAAGGAAATTGGATATTCATCATCACCATCCTCAGTTTCAGGGCTTTATGTTCTCTCATATCTTTGGATTTGAGAGCTAAGTTCTTGACATTATCTGGGAGTTCTCCATCAATTTTATTCATAGATATATCATGTGTCAGGAGCTTCCCTTGTAGGTCATCAAGTTGTAGAGTTGAGAGATTCTGAGCTTCTTCAATAGCTGTGGTCTTTGGTTGCCACTTTGCATTTATAAGACTTCTGAGAATCTTCCTCACCTTTTCTTCATTGGTAAAATGTTTTCCCAGTGAATCAAGGTTGTTGACAATGTCAGTGAACCTCTTGAACATGTCTCTGATGGACTCATCTGCATTCATCTTAAACAGCTCATATTGCCTGAGATAGATGTTGATCTTGGTTTGCTTGACTTGACTGGTTCCTTAAAAAGTAACCACAAGCTTATCCCAGATTTCTTTAACAGTTGTGCATTCAGAGTTCCTGTTGAATTCATCTGTACTCAAAGCACAATACAAAATGTTAATAGCTTTGTTGTTCTTAGAAAATTTCTCTAATTCAGAAGAGCAGAGTGAGTCTTCTGCTTTGGGAGTTTTAATCCCTTCTTTCTCTGTGTAGAAAGTATGAGTTCCATTTGGATAATGGTCCAAAGCTCTAGATCTTGATCAATGATGAAAATTTTCATAAGGGCTTTCCAGTGAGCAAACTTTTCTCCACAAAATAGAGGAGGTCTGTTGGCAGGTCTTCCCTGTGAGAAACCACCATCACCTGCAGTACTCATGATCACCCGATGGTTAAATCTATACTGTGATACAAGCTCTGATACCAATAGAAAGTGTGAGGCTGCAGGTGTTAAAGCGTATAAGATACTCTTGAAGGGGGGGGGGTTGAATAGAGCATGCCAACTTTATGCAAAACTTGCTAAGAAGATGAAAACTTGTGCAAACAATGAAGTTCAAGGCCTTGAAAACTATTTCAAGACCTTTGATAAGATGCAGACAATATTAAGCAAGTATGCCTTTTTCAAGGCCTTGAAAACTAGTTCAAACCCTTGAAAAAACAGATAGTTGTGTGTGCTGCAAAAACTATGAAAAGGAATGAACTGTAAATGCAAGTGACAAGTGATTTATAGAGTTCAGTCCACTTGGACCTACGTCTCTACCTCAGGGATTAGATCCCTGCAGGATTTTCAACTCAATTCTTATTAATCAAAAGCTAAGCCCTAGAACTCAAGTCCAGAGAGTTCCCTTACTCTGTTACAGCTTGTGGTTTTCCCTAACCCGTCTAGTTCCTGCTCTAGCTAACTTATTAACTAAGAATTATCTATTGTTCACCTTGAACAATCCTTGAGAATAGATGAATATAAAACTATATAAATGATCTACGAATACAGCTTAATACAGAAGTACACTTAGAATGGAAAACTGCTGTGAAGAATGCAGTGAACTTCTGTGGAATGAATTGAGAGTTTGATGTTCTTCTTTGGTGCTTTTTCAATCCAGAAACTTTTATCTTGCTTTTACCCGTTGAGTCTCGTATTTTTTTGCTTCAAAGTGAGCTCCATTTATACTGTTTGAAGCTCTGCAAATCTTCCCAGATTTTCAGCAACAACTTCCTATTTTGTAGGTAACAGCTTTGACTCTCTTTAACAGCTTTCTCCAACGAATATTTGATCACAATCTTCAGAGATATTGTTGCGATCTTGCCTATAAAAAATCTGAGAAGCTGTCATAAGTCTCTGATTGATCACAGGATCAAAGTATTCAACTATTTCCAAAACTGCAAAAATTCAGTTTAGGAAACAATCCTGCAAATATTGGAAACAAAATTTCATGCAATATCAAATTCAAACATATGATATTCTATGATCAAAACATGTTAGAATAATTTGTCTTTCATCGTCTAATAACAATGAATCAAACATATGAAATATAGAAAGGGAATCAACTCAGAGAGTTTGCATAAAACTCCCCCTGAGAGTGTTCACACAGGTTAAGCAGTTTCAAGGCTTTGAATCCAGTTTCAAGGACTTAAACTATTTTCAAGCCTCTGAGACTGATTCAAGGATTTGAAAGCTGATTCAAGGCCTTGAAATAGCTGAACTATTCCAAGCCTTGCACAACCTGATCTAACACAGTGTATTGAACACATCTTTTGTTCTGAAATGTGTTCTAGTGTGCTTCCAGTGTCCTTAATAATGTTAGATTTTGAAAAGTATGATATTTGCCATCATGCATGCATATTCGCAGAAAACCTTGTATAAGTGAAACTGTATTTTAGGGCTTCATTTGACCTGAACTTATGTTGCTAGGAAATTTGAAAAGAGTTCCCTTTCGAGAATGTGTACAAAGGGTTAGCCGTGCTAGCCACCATTTCCAGCTTTGTTAATCTTGCAATGGCTGAAGTCTCTTAGATTATGCAATGTATTGAAGACATCTTTTGTGCTGAAATGTGTTCAACTGTGTGCGCAGTATCCTTAATAATGTGAGATTTTGAAAAGTATGATATTTGCCATCATGCATGCATATTGTGCTATATTCGTAGAAAACAGTTTATAAATGAAACTTCATTTTAGGGCTTCATTTGACCTGAACTTAGGTTGCTAGGCAATTTGAAAAGAGTTCCCTTTCGAGAATGTGTACAGAGAGTTAGTCGTGCTAGCCACCGTTACCAGCTTTGTTAATCTTACAATGGCTGAAGTCTCTTAGACTATGCACTGTATTGAAGACATCTTTTGTGCTGAAGTGTGTTCAACTGTGCGCGTAGTATCCTTAATAATGTGAGATTTTGAAAAGTATAATATCCGCCATCATGCATGCATATTGTGCTCTATTCCGAGAAAATCGTATATAACTGAAACTGCATTTTAGGGATTCATTTTATCTGAACTTAGGTTGCTAGGTAATTTGAAAAGAGTTCCATTTCGAGAATGTAGACAGAGAGTTAGTCGTGCTAGCCACCATTTCCAGCTTTGTTAATCTTACAATGGCTGAAGTCTCTTAGACAATGCACTGTATTGAAGACATCTTTTGTGCTGAAATGTGTTCAACTGTGCGCACAGTATCCTTAATAATTTGAGATTTTGAAAAGTATGATATCTGCATATTGTGCTCTATTTTTGCAGAAAACTGTAATTGTAAATTGGCTGGCCTATATGCGGTATCGAGTAATTGTAACTCCAATGTGTAAAAAATATATATTAAACGGTAACATGAACAATAAGCTAGGCAATTGATGTATATCGTAGGCGATATTCATTGATGTTAACCCATACAACCACTATCTTATGATCATTTTTTTCATTGTTTGCAGGTTTAGCGTTGCTTGTATAGGTTCAGGGAATCGAAGGACCCAAATAAGTACTGGCCGGTGATTCTAGAAACTTGATGATATAAAAATTTGTAGTTGTTGTCTGGGCACTTGATTCCTCTAGATGTAATAGTTTTTGAACTTTGAAACGCAAGATACTTGTTTTGTTAACTTAATTCTGCTTTAATTTGTACGACTCTTTAATTAGATTGAACTAGTGGACGGTCATTAACTCGGATAAGGATGCGAAATAGTTATTATGCAATATTATTTTTGTTTTTGATGTAAAAAATCCACCTTTTGGAGGGTTGATCTTGGATTTGAGCACAGTAGTGCATATATGTTTGAGTAGTGTTTGGATTTTGGGTGCATGTCTGCATATATGTAAAAATCCCCATTATTATTTTTTATTTGGTCGTGATACAGGAGACAAACATGTGTCTCGCCATGAAGATGTAATAGTGAGAAACATATCTACTGGTGACAAATAATTTTGTCACTTATCTACATAAACTACTAAATTTACTTGTTGGTAGTTGCACCAGCGACAGAAAATGTTTGTTGTTCGATTTTAACTGTCGACAAAAATTGATGTCGCCTGTTTTTTTTGCCGACATACATGGCGCTTTTTGGCTTTAATACTAACGACCGAGATGTAGTGACAACAGAGCGTCAAGAAATAATTTGTCGATAGAATTTCTACCGACATATTTGGCTATTCTAGCGACAACTTTTTATGTCAACGGAGGCAGTATTTGTTGTAGTGATATGGTATATCAAGTATAACACATGGGCACGCATTAGGATTATTGGCATAATGGATTGACCAGCCATGAGAACACTACATGGGTGTTATGTAAGTGTCACAACTGCTTTTCACAGTAACAATCGTGTTGTGATCCTACGACTTGAAGTCACTGCATTCTCTAGATGTGAAGTACATGTTTCAATATTGTCAAATGTCACGATTTAACTAGGTGATTATAAAGTAGATAATTGGACTTTCTATGAAACATGTTGAGATATGTGAGTGATGTAGAAAGGATTTGTCCCTCATACATAACAAGAGTAAACATCCATGGCCATTCGATGAGTGTGACTTAGGGAATGCATGGCCATGCTCAAATGAATCATTATGAGAGATTGATGCCATGTGTCTGTCTAAGTCTGCGCAGATAATCGAGAAACTAAAGATTGGATAAACAAGGGTGACACTCCATGCCTTGTGTCTAATCTAGATATATGGACAAATTGGTTATATAACACGGTAGCATTGGTCATAGAGGTTAGTCACATCACTGACAGTCATATTACTTAGGTAGCATTGATGTATTGCTTGATATCACTCAATGTTCGTAATTGTTACTGCCAACGTAATTAGAAACCTACAGGTCCACACAAAAGAATGGTTTTACTGGAATTAACTTCTCATTAGTTGGACTAAAAGAGCAGTTGTGAATTTTGGACTAAATGTAAACTATGCTCATTAGTTGGAATAAAGAGAAATTTGTGGACTAGAATGTAAGCTAATCCTAACTGTACGGACTAAAGGGCAAGATGAATGATCTCTAGCCTATAAATAGAACCATATGCTATGAGAAATTGATAAGAGACATTCAAACACCCACACATACATGCGAGAGAAAGAAAGAGAAGATCTTCTCCTAGGGTTCGGCCACAGCAGTGCCGCTCCCCCTTCTTGAAGCCCACGGTCTGGAGTGAATCCAGCCATTGTGCGCGTTCAAGTTAATTTATTTTGTGAGAGAAAATACTTAATATTACTTCACCAGTCTAGCACCGTAGAAGAGGACGTCCAACTCAGATCTGTTCGTGTGGATACCGTAGAGGAGCAATTTTCTTTTATGCGTTAGTGATCGCCACCAGTTAGTGCAACTGTGGTAAATCTTTAATCATCGGATTATGCTCATTCACATGGTCCCTGGGTGGGTTTTGGGCGAATAATTTTGTTTATTCGGCTGCGTTCGATTGCTAAAAAACCAAATAAAAATTACAGAAGAGCGATAGAAGATTGTAAGTGATATTACCCTAGTGTTTCTCCTTGAACTCATTAAAACAATCATTTATTTTAAATATCCAAATAATAATTCGTTTAATTTGATTATTTCATTTTAGTCACTTCTTGAGGGTGACAAACTTATAAATCACATCAAAATTACTCCCGGTTACAAGAAGTATTTCAAATCAATTCTTAGTTTAAAATTCAGTGTTATCCTCGTGTGATTGATAATACCCGGTATTTACTTGTACTACTTGACGACCTAGTGCACTTGGTAGGGTACGCTATAGTTTCGCATCAGCTACCTCCACGAAAGAAAAACACTCTATTTATCATGAAAGAACACCAAAGATACAACCCACACTACGACCACAACGACATAGTGGGCACCCACACTAGGTGCACACACTTACAATTCAATTATAAACCACCTAGGTTCCTTTTATAAAAGTAAGGAACCCTAGATCAAGTAGCCAAAATCCCGTTCTAGAAACCCAAGACACCGCCCCTTAGCTCGAGGAACCCTATACGCGGTGTTCGTTGATTTCTTCAAGTCACAATCTAACAAATCTTAACATTGACTTGATGCCTCTCATAATCCTAAAACAAAACATGGTGCTTCTCTTTCTTCAATAAAAAAGTCTTGTCTGTTCCACACCAACCTAGATGACCTTCGCACTCACGGATGATCTTCCAAAATCATATGTTTCGTTGCTGTATTCGGAAGCAGATGCATCACAAGTTGCTCCAACTTCAACAAGCTCGTAAAACGAATGTGCCAAAATCAATTTGCGCCAAGATTGCTCCAATTCCTACTGGATTCCTGAACTAATGCGCCCATCAATGCTCTAAATCCCATTGATTTTCTGCAGCAAATTCAATGAGATGTTGCGGCAATTAAGACTGAATTTCTGCAATAGTGTGCCAAAATTGCTCCAACTCCTACTGAATTCCTGCAATAACACACTGAGTGCTACATACGGGCCAGTTTTCCCTCGCCAGGGACCCACCTTGCTCCACACCTGGAGCCCAAATCCATACCCTTGTCAAGAGCCCGAATTAACCCTCTATGAGGCTCATGTGATGGATATGTGCGCTCCCCTTTTTTCAGAGGGCCATGGCATCGAATAACCTTGCTGTTTCATCAAAGCACGTGTCTTGATTCACCAAAGATCCGAGATGTTCCCCCCGTTAAATTTTTCTTCGCCTCCAGACATGATTATTCGCAGCTTTGAAACCCTAACTCTGTTATCCCCAGTCGCGTGCTCCACCCATATCATAAAAACCTAGTTCAGCTTGCTCCACCAGAATTTTGAAACCCTAGCTAAATAGCTTCACCTTGATCTTGATCTTGAAACAGCGGCAATCGTGCTCTGATACCAGTTTCATGAAACTGGTGATTCCCTTAACCAATCTTTGATACGAGTTTGTTATAACGAAAGGTATCAAACTGAAAAAGAGCAAACACACGCAAGCAAGAAAACGATTTAACATAGTTCACTAGCAATCTTTCCTAGCTACCTCTGTGGCAGAAAAGAACTTTATTTATCAAGGGATAACACCAAAGATACAATCCACACTACGGCCAGCGGCCACCTAGACATGGTGAACACACAAACACGCCGTAATTATGCCCGAGCTACGTTCATTTTATAGACATAAGTAACCCTAAATTAGTGCCCAAGTAGCGCAAATCCCTTTCTAGAAACCCTAGCCGCCGCTCCTTAGCTCGAGAAACCATAGCCGCCGCTCCTTAGCTCGAGAAACCCTAGCCGCCATGTTCGTCAATTTCTTTAAGTCACAATCTAACAACGTTTTTATTGCTGCTAACAAACTTTTGAATAGATTCAAGAAATCGATTAAATTATCATATCCTCAGTAGATAATTTTTTCACAAATGGTTATAAATGCATTACTTATCCAAACACTTTTAGTAAGGAGTAGTCTGGACAAAAGGGTATAGACTTTATGACCATGTGTCCAAAGTCATTTATTTACCCAAACATGTTACAATAACCCCCTTATCCGGCTCGGACATAACCGGGAGGGTGCTGCTGAAAGTGACAGTGGAAATCAAAAGCATAACATCCTGAATTATTTATCGCATATTATTAAACATTACACAAGTCTCTAGATATAACATGCTCTCTAAACCACTACATTATGATCACCTAATCATACTAGATTCTACTCGTGATGGTTACTTTCTAAGTGAGTCTCGTACCCTGCTACACCATAGTCTCCAGCTTCTAGACCTGCGGTGGGAAGGAAACATGAATCGCAGTTGTGAAACGTCATCGATAAATACTGAGTGAGCAACACCCGAGCATGTTAAACACAGGACATAGATAGTTTGTAATAAAATGATAGAAATACAGCTGAAGTAAAAAATTGACAGTTAAGTAATAAACATAATTTTTAAGTGCCTAACACATAGCTAGTGATATAAAATACATTACTTGTCCAATATCCAAGTCTGGAAATCCTCATTCAGCCACAAAGATCCAGTTTCTCTTTAACCAACTTCCAAGTCAGAAATTCTATTTTTAATCTTGAGTTGAACGGGGAAAATCCAATCGCAAAACATATATATCCCAAACCCGCTACCAAGACCTTAACTGTCGACACCCACCTTACAGGGTCTTTGTGCCCAAAAGGAGTGAGTACAATGAGCCAACTCGGGGCTAATTCCAACCGGGCTAAATATAAATGAGTCGAGTGACCGTAGCCAACAATGACCAAATCAATCGTAAATAATCCAAATGACGTTCCCCACACAACTCTTTCCACTTTAAGTTATTATGGATTATTGATTATTGTGTGAGATTTTCCAATGAATAAGTAAACAAATCCAACAAGTGCCAAGTAAAAACCATAAAGATACAATTTGAGACAAATTATGAAAACATGTTTGACACGAGGAAGCTAGGTACACAAGACTTGGCATGTATAGACACCTTAATTCTCAGCAAATAGCACGTAAGGTCCCTTTAGAAGAACACGTAGCCTTCGTCTATGAAATCGTCACCTACACATAACATTCCCTTATTCGGTTACAAATCATCGACACACGTATGAAATTACGAATTTCTATAGGTCTAACGAGTCCTATTAGAAATCAACTAATTCCCCCATACAACACTTATTTATTTCTAAAATTGTAATTATATAAGAGCCCATAACTTAAGTATGTTATATTTACTAAATGCTGAGTTATTAACCAACATTTTTATTTTTAAGTAACCAAGAATCTCTTTAAATACCTTGGTTAAAAAAGCTTACTAGAGAATTCATAAAATATATAAGAAATAATGCTAGTAACAAATACTTATTATCAAGTGAGAGAAAGTTAACTTAAATTCTAAAATACTAATTAAATAACCAACTTATTCAAAATATATGCTCATTCAAATAAATCGGAAAGAAATAAATAACTAAGAGATATATTTCTAACTTGTAAATTTTCAAGACAGCAAATTCTATTTAGCTAGCAAATATTTTTACTCGTATTATTTAAATATTTAAAAATACTTTAATCCAATTAGAAATGTAGCTAGAAATTGTAGAAATTGATTTCAAACCAAAAACCTAATTCTAGTTTTATTTTTATATAATTTTTTTTTAAAATGTCAAGAGAACCCCTAGGTTATGCTAAAAAGACACCAAATAATCTACCATAAAACATTACCCTGAGTTTCAGGAACTACAAGTTTAACCCCCTATCAAGAACATGATGAATCCATCCAAACAAAACACGAATCAAAGCCCTAAAACAAGATTTTAAGTACTGAAATCAACCTAGGGAGATATTTAGAGTGAACGCGGTCCAAGAAACGCAAGAAATGGCGGAGATTTGAGCCGGGTCAAAGTCGCGTCGGAGGTTACGGTGGGTGTGGCCGACGGTGGTCCTCCGGCTCCTTTGGGTCCTGGATTCAAGATCCTCGAGTTTCTTTGTACTCCTAGAAATAGTTTGGAACCAGTTTCAGAAGATGGGTGAGCTTCAGTGGCCTGGGCGAAATCCTTCACAGTAACAATGATGGCCGACAACAGAGATGGTGATGCTCTGTAAGCTTCCAGGTTTGTTCTCCTATTTCCTTCTTCTGTCTTATTCAATTCTACGAGCGAGGGGTAGAATGAGAGAGAAACTAAGAGGGAACGAGGGAGAAGAGAGGTGGGCCTTCTTCCTTGGTAACTTTCCGACGAGGTCCACAGTGGTGGAGGTGGTGACCTTATTGGCTGCTACCTCAGCTTCCGTCGCTTCTGCGTTGAGCTCAGACAGAGAGGAAGAGAGAGAGAGATGGGTTGCAGTGATGGAGAAGAGATGGTGGTGATGTTGGTGGCGATGGTGGAGTACGATGGTCATAGCGGAGAAGATGGTGGAGATGGTGATTATGGTGGTGGCTGATGAGGAGTGGTTGGTGGGGAACCAGTGAAGGGGTGGGGTGCTTATATAGAGAGGCTGAGGGCGGTGATAGAGGCAGTAATGGTGTTGGGGGAAGCGGCAAATCCGTTGCCGTGAAGACAAAGGTAGGGGAAGGTGAAAAAACAATAAAAGAAATAATATAATAATAGTAATAATAGATAGGTTATGATGTGTGTAAGGGTATCATCTTACGCGGCGGTCACATACGTGCTAAACTAAAGTATACACGTAAAAATGCTTTTTTTTCATTCTAAATTTCGCACAAGTTATCGATAAGTTACCCAAACAATTTAAAATTCATATTCTGCCTCCCAAATTACTACCTAACAAAAATACGGGGTATTACACATGTACTCTTTGATGAATAAATATTCCCTTTCTCTCAGCACCCACAACCAGTACTACAGCCTGGTCATTCCTTCTATTAATTTTGAATACATCACCTACCTCTACAGTCTCTTCTATTTCTTGAATACCTACTACTCATGGTATTTATACTTTATCACCATCTCCTTCTTCACTAGCTCTTCATACTTCTTCACCTTCTCCCATGCCTCCTCTCCTCAATCAGTAACATCTATTTCATCTCACCCTGTTACTACAAGGTCTAAACACGGAATTCCTAAGCCAAATACCAAATATGTGCATGTCACTGTGTCCAATGATGTTACAAAACCAGTATCCTTCAATGTTGTTAGCCAAGATCCAAAATGGCTCAATGCCATGTCAGAGGATACATTGAAATTATAGCTCAAAATACTTGGGTATTAGTCCCATTGCTTCCACATAAAAAAAGCTATTGGGCGAAAAGGGGTATAAAAAGTTAAGAGAAGTTCATACGGCACTATTGTTATGTTCAAAGCTAGATTAGTAGAAAAAGGGTGTAATTAACAATAGGGACTTGATTATGGGAAGACATTTAGTCTAGTGGTTAAGCCACAGACTATGAGAAGTGTGCTCTTTCTTTCTCTAAATAATAACTGGCATGTGAGATAATTTGATGTCTCAAAAGATTTTCTACATGGTCTCTTACATAACGAAGTCTACATGCTCCAACCTCAGGGTTTTGAGTACCAGCTTATCCTCACCAAGACTACGAACTCTAGAAATATGGTCTCAAACAGGACCAAAGGGTCTGGTTCACTATCTTAATCTCTTATCTCATTCAGTATGGCTTCAAGGCTAGATGGGAAGATTCATCAATGTTTGTCTGCATGCATATTGGTGTTTACATGGTGGTGCTGATTTATGCAGATGACATTATAGTCACAAATTCTTCTACTGCAGCTGTTGATACTCTCATTTCTCTCTTGCAGTCTTATTTTCTAAGAAATATCTTGGTCTATGGTCTTACTTTCCGGGCATCCTGGTCACAACCAGTACTTCTGGGTTTCAGATGTCTTAAGAAAAGTATGCTAAGGAGCTACTTCACAAAGCTAGTATGCAAGGTTGAATACCTTGTTCCACACCTGTTTCTACATAGTATTTTTCATTTTTCCACGATTCTTATTTCTAACATAATACTACATGGTTTAGAAGCTTGGTAGGTAGAATTTAGCATTTGACGATCACAAGGCCATATCTCCACCAAGTTGTCAATAATATCTGTCAGCACATGCATCAGCCATTTATGTTTCATTTTCCACAGCTCAAGAGAATTACAAGCTAGGTTAATGACACTCTTTCTACTGAGTTGCAGTACACTCCAGGCCCATATACTCTTATTGGTTATGCAAATGCAAACTGGGCTGAAGACCATACTACAAAGAGGTCCATTGTTGGCTACTTTGTTTTTGCAACCTTATTACTTTGGTTTATAAGATGCAGAACATTGCTTGCAGGTCTTTCACAGAAGCATAATACAGAACTTTAGCCTCTGCTTCTGCTGAAATGAAGTGGTTGGTTTTTATTTTAGAGATCTTGGTATTCAGTTTCCTCCTATCCAACTTTGTTCCATGAAAGTTTTCCAGCCATTGCATAGGCTAACGATCCTGTCCTCCATGAGATAACCGAATATATTGAGGCATATTTCCATTTTATCATGGAACATGTAGCTTCTGGGGCATTAAAGTTAAGTCATGTGTCTACAGCCAATCAAATTGCTGATGTTCTTACCAAGCCTCTTGATTCTCTTAAATATCTCGCCACCATCGTCTCCACCGTTCGAAGCCAGTGGTTCCTTGGTTTTTGGCTGTTCACGAAGCCCTCTCAGATTCTCTGATATGTTTTTGTTGAAGCCACAACCTCCGCCCACCACCATCGATATGCTATCTCTGTATTCTTATCTTTCTCTCTCTGCCTCCCGCTCTTCCTCTTCTTCTCTATCTCTCTCTGTCTGTCTGTGTGTGTGGCGGCTGTGGAGTGAAGAACTTGGTGGGGTTGTGAAGAACATGAAGGCGAGTGAGTGGGTAGGGTTGTATTTTTGGGTTGGGTAGTGATAAATCCTTAGTTGGAGTAATATACACTACCATTTTGCGTGATTTTATATCAGTTGAGATAATTTGTAGCTAAAATGATGAAGAGAGAGAGCATGTTGATAAATCCGTTTTCGGAGTTATTTTATTACTTACTTTTCTGCGTTTTGTGTGCTCAACACGGATAATTTATCGTCTTAACGAGAAAATTGTGCTAATATTATTAAAATTGAGTTCTTCACCTATTCTTGATAAATCCTGGCATTTTTAGTGTAATTTCAAGCTTTTATTGTAATATATACAAACGGTTTGTGTTTTCGTGTTTTGATTCGCACGAAAATAGGGCTTGGTGATCATGCGGAAGATGGAAACGAGGAGCTCAAAGAGAAAAGCTAAAAGAGGATATGCGGGATTGGTGTCATCGCACGAAGACAGAAGTCTTCGCACGAAGACTTACTCTTAGCCAAATTTTGAAGCTGCAAATTTATCTTCGTGAACACAGCTGCAGTACTTTTTCGAGAAGACCTTCGCACGAAGAGGTGACAGTATTCTCACGAAGCGGTGACAATCTGCGAAGAGAAAAGTGTTCGCACGAAGGACATTCGCACGAAGAGAAAAGTGTTCGTGCGAAGAGATCACTGACAGAGGAAGTTTAGCGCTGGGGTTTTTATGCTATTTATCAAGACTTTATTTTATTATTTTGGAAACATATTTAAGAAACTTAGGTCGTGATATTCAGTAGTTAGCAAGGTTTGGACGTGTTGTTGAGATCTAGGAGAGATTGTGGAGCCTTAGCAACGATTGGATTCATTTGTTTGCATCCTAAACTCTTTCTTATTTCTAGTATTGATAACTCTCTATTAGAGTTATAATTCTCGCACATTTTATATCGTTTTGCGTGCTTTTCGGGTTGATTATATTGGTTTTACACTATGAATGGAGAGAAAACGTAGGAGTTTAGCTTTGAGCATTAATTTGTAAATCCGGGCATTTCTCACATTATTTACATTTATTTTGTCACTTTTGATCGCACGGGGTGTTTTCGTGTTGTGTTTGACAGGAAACGGAGCTCATGGATCAAGAGGAGAGGAGAAACGCACTTCGGAACATATGCGGGACCCTGAGAAAGAAGAAAGAAAAAGCGAATAAAATCCCCAGCTGATCGCAGGACCAGAAAATCCTGGTCGTGCGATCAGAACAAAATCCAACTCACTGCATGTCACGACCAAGGCTTCTGGTCGCACGATCAAAAGCTGGTCGCACGACCATGATTTTTCTGGTCCTGCGATCAGAAGTCAGGACCAGTTCTCACGGCAATAAAGAGTGTCAAAAGTGCAAATAAGGACTTCTACTCAAAAGAGGAAGCACGGGTCTAATAGAATCGACCTAGGAGAAGCACGCAAAGGAAAAGAAGGAGGCCATTCACACAAGAAAAGAGGAGGAAGACGAAGGCCAAGACCTCCATTGATGATCTAGGGTTTGAGTTTTCTTCTTCTTTCAAATCTTGTATGGAGAAACTTGTAAGTCTTGTTTGGTTATTTTTATTAGCTAAGCACTTTTTCTAGGCGTCTCTACGAGAGCCTAGGGTTATGTAAACGATATTTTTCCGGATTAAATCTAGTTTCATGCGTATTTGATTTCATCTTATTGAACCAATGTTTGTTTTTTATTATTGTTAGTAATCCTAGACTATTGACACGTTTAGGAGAAGATCTAATGTTCATAAACTAGGGTTTGTCTCATCAAGTTGATTTATGATTAAAGTTAATATCGTTCTAAGTAAATTGTTCATGATCTATGCTTAATTCTTAATCGGGATGGAGCAATTAACCGGAACCGTTAGTTGGCTAGTGAAGTGCGCGACAGTGACTGTAACTAGCTAAGATGAGATATGAGCATCAATCCCGAATCACCGAGGCCGAAAAGGAGAAGTGTTAGGATTGACCTAGTGTGGGTAGATTTGGTAGGATTATTCCGCTGTTCCGTGAAACGTTGGACCGACAGAACCCCTTATCGTATCAGTAGATGACCTTCTAGAACGGACCGGTAGATAACATGAGACCGAGAGGATATTATAGTCTACCGAGACGTAAAATGACATGAGACCGACATGTGATTGTCATAGCCTGTTACCCGACTTGATTAGGTTCGAATTAACGTGTCATTCAGATAATCCGGAAATCGTTTACAGCCCTAGGTGATCTAGAGATCGCCTAGTTTCTCCATTCTTCTTTATAAAAAAATAAAAATACAAAAATATTAGATTATTTGTTATTTCAATTCTTAAATCAATCAACGCTTTCCTCCTGCACCGTACTCTAAATTGAATAACTAATTAAATAATCTCAAGCATGTCCTCGTGGGATCGGTTACTCAGGGTTGAAATACCACCCCTATATTACTTGACCATGCACTTGCGCATACGCATTAAGAAATCGCGTCAAGTTTTTGGCGCCGTTGCCAGGGACAGAGGTAGATTATTTAGTTAGGAGTTAGTTTAGAGTACTTATATTTTAGTTTTTATATTTTTTTGTTTCTATCTATGTGCTTCACAGGTGTCTTGTGAGTTTGTTTTCTCAGGAACACAAGAAGCAAGAGATTCTACTAAGCATGTGGAGCGAGGACTGTTATTCGGGTTTCCCCTACTATTTCTATTGCAGGGGACACCATGAAGAAGAGGACGCATACATAGTTTGGTTCTATCGATGCGGCATTTATCATGATAATAGAGACCCGTGCCGAGTTCATGCACCCCAGCTTCATCATCACCAGGAGGATTCATCAGCGAGTATGGCAGAACGACGCAGTATTATGGAGGACATCCAAGTGTGCACAAAGTTTTTGTCGATAGCTTCATAAGTTCCACAAGAGGATTCAGCCATCGGTATGGAATACGTGAGGGAGATGATGGAGAGGATAAAGGAACGACTAGAGAAACTGTCAACAGCAAGGGAATCAAGTTTTCAAGAGCCACAAGAAGAAACCTTACCACATGACAGGAAGACTCAAATTGAACCTTCATCATCACCGCCACAAGTGGAAGAAGAGATACCTGAGCTCGGCGAAGATTTTAGTGTCCAAGAACCATTGGTGGACTCTGTCATTTATGAGGACTCAGACTCTTATTTAGACTGGGGTGGACCTGTGTGCCCAAGGTGGGAGGATTTGCCGTATTGCGAGCCAAAACTGCAGGCGCCTTCACTTCCTGGGCATGAATAGGAAGAAACCGACATCGTAAGCCTATGGTGTGCTAATGATGAAGCTGATGAAGCACTTGTGCCCATACCTAATGAGGTAAAAGCCCCTACTCATACTTTTGAAGAATTCTCCATATCTCATATTAATCAAGTCTAAGATGAGTTAGGAAGACTTTTGTATGGAGATTCTTATGGGGAACATCATCATAAGAAACGTTCAATTTCTTATTCTATTGGCTATTTTATTGATGATCCACACGCCATAGTAAAGGAATTTGAAATAAACAAGTGTGGGGGTGTGGATACATTGCATGAGTCGTTTGAGGAGCATCGAGCACCAAACTGGTATTATTGGGATGATTTTATGGTCAGAGATGCATTTGATCCAAGTGGTACTTGGTGGAAGTTGATAAAGAAGATAAAATGCAAGATGAAAAGAGTAAGCTTTTACACTTCTCTACCATTTTTACAGCACAGCGGTGCACTTGAGAAGAAAGTTCTAGAGAAGAGATGGTTGAAGAAGAAGAAGTGGAGGGATAAAGCAGTCTCCACTATCCTTTTTGGTTGAGGTAATCGGGCTGGGCTGTCGACCTTAAGTTACAAGCGCTGTTTGGGTGGCAACCCAATGTAGAGTAAGATGCAATTTGTTTCTATTTTTTCTTTTAGTTCTCCATATTTTATTTTGAGGGGTGAGAGAGAGAGAGAGGGGCGTTAATTCTTCCAATCAGTGTGCAGGGACACAGGTACAGAAGACGCACCGGATTCCCCTTCTTGATGTGTGTTCTAGAGATTGCATGAAACTGTGGAAAGAAAAATTCCCACAGTAGTATGCATAAAGATATAGATAATTACTCGAGGTCGAGGAGAAATTCCAATATGTTGAGTGCCACAAGCATGAGAAGGCTACAAATCATGTCCTAGATGCACATAGGAATCCGGGAGTGTAGAGACTTTTCCAGAAACTGTCAACGGTCCACAAGACCCCTTCTTGTTGCAGTTCCGCGGCGACGGTGCCCATGTAGGTCCGGGCACCCAGGTACCTCTAACTCTCTCTTTTGCTCTATGTTTTGAGCATTAATGGTTGAAATCCATCGCCTACACATTAAAGCGAGGACACCTCCTAGTATATCTCTAAATTCGTTGAGGAAAACGAAACGCTTAAGGATGGGGGGGGTTGTGTATATTTTTCTAGCAATGTCAGTTATGCATCGCCAGTTACATGTAGTTGTGTCGTATTGTGTTAGGATTGTTAGTATGCATTTCTTTGCACTTTTACTTTATTAAGTCCCCTAACCAAAACTTGTGGTTAATCGAGTTGGCCAAAAGCATATAGAGTCCAGGAACATATGAAAAAATTAAAAAAATAGAAAAGCGAAAATCCATAAAAATTTAAATTTTTTGAGTTGGGCAATTGATGAAGCTTGAAACTAGAGAGAGTTCAGTGAAAGAGTCTCAATGAATAGGAAGCACCGTAGTGGGGAAAACCTTAATTTTTAGTATCTTGCGCACCGATTTCACGAACGGAAGTCCCGGGTATTCAGGGAAAATTGGAAAGTAGACGAGGGCATACCTTTAGTTCCTATAATGTTCTAGGAGGATTTAGTCCTAAGGGATTTGAATTGTCTGTTTTCGAGTGGAAGCTTGTGGTCTCTTGAAATCTGGGGTGGACCTTCGTGTAGAGTCGGTTTCATGTGGTACACTGCCTTAGCATAAGTGAAGTTAAGGAGTGTACACCACCATCCCTTATGGCGGTTTCAAGAGCTAACCGAAAAATCCCACACTTTAGTTTCTCTAAATGCACGGCTGAAATAATTAGAAGAGAATGAAAAATAAAAAAAATTAATCAAAATCTTCCCTTGGACTAGATACGGTGAACAGCCTAATGTGCCCCCGTTCACGCGGGGAATTTGGATTCAAACCAATTAGAGCGTCTAAGGAAAATTAAATTCAAGCTGTATTACACGGAGTTGTGTCTCCCGTCACTGGGACAATTTGCATTCAATGCAATAACGGCTAAGAGGGTCTGAAAACCTCATATGACTTGGCGACGAAAGACTACTATAGGACTAAGAATCCCTAGACCCTCTGAGCTAAAGGACGTGCCCGAATCTTGGATTGAGTTTGGTGGATGTTTGGGGACTCCTTAGTGAGCCGGTGCGTGGATCGTTGTATTTTCAATTCTTTATTGCTGTTGTGTGAATTGCAAAAGAGACTTGTGAGAACTTGATGATTTTGGTTAGTGATAGCGAGATTGCCCGTCTCTTAAGAAATAGAAAAAAAGTACGTTGTTTCAATTTTAGCATTGTTCTATAATCGAGTTGCATTTTTTATATTCATGTAGATTGCATTGTGTGTGTGAGTTTTTTGTGTCACAAGGCTAGTAAAGTTGTATGCAATTTGGGGGATTGAAACGTAGTGTGAGAACTGATTTTGCTCGGGACGCACAAAAAGGTAGTGTGGGGGATTTGATAACTCTCTACTAGAGTTATAATTCTCTCACATTTTATATCACTAGTTTTGCACGTGTGTTGCACGTGTTCCAATTTATTCAGAAGTTATGTCTTTAACGCACATGCTAATAGAAAAATTCTAACGGAACTCACTCTGGAAAAATGTTCGAACAAAATCTACTTTTAATTTCGCTTAAGTTTTGTTATTTTATGAGAAGATAATAATTTAATAACGATAGAAAATAATGTCTATATTGCACTACACAAACAACATTGTTATGAAACATACCTATGGTAACTTTGATCATATCTTTTAACTAAATATTTTTCTATGTCTTTGATAGTAGTATAAGCTAACATAGATGGATACTATATAGAAATTGCCATTTTGTGAGGTACGATTTCTACTTAAGTACCTTAATCACACATGAAATTTGTGATACAGATAATAACGCCCTATTTGTAAATAATCCAATTCATTTCAAATTTTCTAATGATTTTAGAACGATCCACATTACATAGTATATGCCTATATGTTAGAACAAGAGCAATATGCTTGAACTATTACTTTTGATCCACATTACATGGTTTGCTCATGATTATTTATGTAACAATTTACTGGTCTCATAGTTGTTTGTGTCTTTTACCGCCATAATTCATTTGGTGTGTTTGAGTTATCAAAACAATATCTTCTATTATCCTAACTCTTCTTATCAAGAAGAGATTCTCTTGTGTATTTATCCATAATTGCCTATCAGTTTTTCAGGTGACTTATTCCCATCAATTGCTCGAACTTAAGTATGTCCAGTAGATGAGTATCACTATTACCAGAAATTTCGCATCAAACTGCTTATTATTGATTTTATATTCTGTTTTCGACATTCTCTTGTATAATCTATGGACTCAACGAATTACCTTAACAACACCTTTTATATTCTGCTCTGCAATATCTTGAAACATTGCAATTCAAAATATTGTTCTTGGCATTTCCACTTCATGTCATCAATACAATAGTCATATCCTTGCCTTCATACATGATATCATCAATACAATTGTCATATGCGAGATCATGTCTCCAAAGAATCTCAGAACTTATAAATGGAAAAAATAACAACAGACCTTCAAGATTGGTAAGAAACAAAATGCATAACAAATTATTATGATATTGCTCATCCAATGATTTCTTGATAAAACCTATCAATTTTTTTTGGAAGGAAGCTCTCTTACCATTGGTTTATATTTATAGTCGTAGAGTATCAATATCATGAATAAGTAGTACTAAGGCGGCACATAAATATTTTCAAACTTAACAACTATGCACAAGGATAAACTGAATAATGGTAACGTTTAGTAAAATAGTGTGTTTATTGGGTTAAAACGCTTTTGTTGAAGAAGTTACGTATGACTTCAACCACTCAACAACTTTGGAGTGTCAACAATTTCAGAATTACATAAATAGGAATACCTATTATTTTTCTTGATTCCTATGTAGTAGGGAATAACTAAGCATTAATATAGCGACTAAAGTTGTGAACAAGGTTCAATGGTGACAAAACGTGAGCTGGTTTTATAAATGGTACACTACTTTTCTTAGTTTCAATATAAAAATCATTAGAAATTTGGCTCTTTTAACATCCAGAGGAGTCGAATGCTAAAACCAAGAGTAAACAAAAACAAAAGATGAGTAGAAAAATAACAAGGAAATCAAACTTCTGAGTTGTTCATGTGGATCGAAAAACGAATCAATTTGGAGATAACAAGTCCATCAAATATATTCATTTGTGCTGAACATACAGTTTTCACACTGCTAACAGAAGAATCGTAAAAAAAATGAAAAAATAACTACAAGTCGTGAGCACGACAAAGCAAGTGTGTCAGGCTGGTTTGGAACTATGCTTCAGGGGTGAGGGGTAACGATTTTGCGCTTTCTCTGTATGTGAGGGAGCTGAAATTTTGCATATGGATGATAATCTGTAAGGCCAAGTCTCTTTAGACGAATGATATGTTGATTACACACATAAATATTCTCCTTTAAAGTATGTAGACGAAAGGGATATAATGCAAGAATGAACTCCCTTTTAGTAGTGCAAAAAGTGAAGATTGAAAGTACATCCATCACAAGCCACAAAAAGATTCGAGATCACGAGATGAACGCATACCATCCACCCCTTTAACTTCCTAATAAAAAAGACTACCTCCAAACTAATAGAATCCAGCCACTATCGTATGAACAAGCAGATTTTAGAAAGGCAATTCAAAATTTAGTATGAAGTTGTCGATGTGTACTTCCTAGTTTACGATCGGAAAAAATATACAAAACAATAATAGCTTGAGACATAATAAAAAAACATATGAATATTGTAAATCTCAATATTGGACAAATCTAACACAATTGGTAGGAAAAATATATCAACTAAAGCAACAACATGATGAAATATTAACATACTGGAAATATAAAAATCCCATGCGGGAGCCAAGTTTTCCAATCAAAGAAACGCAATTGTGGAGATAAACGTCATGCAGAGACTGCCTAGGGCCATCGATTGTGAAAAGGAACTATATTGAATTAGTAAAGAAGATCTCCGGATAAGATCGGAGAAAACAAAGGTTGCAAAAATCCCGAATTGAAGAAGAAGATGAGAGGAAGAAACGTTCAGGGAAAGAGCTACGGTCATTAACTATTTGTTATAAAAACCCAATTGAATGCTCAATTTACTACCAGAGGTTACATGCATATTATTTATTTCTAATCGAGAGGGGTATGTTTGGAATAAAAAATAGCATGAGTCATTAGAAGTCTCAGTTGTTTCTCATTATTACATAAATATTGATTCTAGTAAGGGGTATTTATGGCATACTGAAAAGTGTAGAAAACATAAAATGGAAGAAAACACATTGAGGTGTTAAACTTTGAGAAGTGTAAAACACTTAAATGTGTTAAACAGTAAAACTCCTTCACCTTTTTATAGTAGAGAAGATTTTGCGTGCTTTCCGGGTTGATTATATTGGTTTTACACTATGAATAGAGAGAAAACGTAGGAGTTTAGCTTTGAGCATTAATTTGTAAATCCGGGCGTTTCTCGCATTATTTACATTTATTTTTTCACTTTTGATCGCACGGGGTGTTTTCGTGTTGTGTTTTACAGGAAACGGAGCTCATTGATCAAGAGGAGAGGAGAAACAAACTTTGAACTTATGCGGGAGCCTGAGAAAGAAGAAAGAGAAAGCGAATAAAAATCCCCAGCTGATCGCAGGACAAGAAAATCCTGGTCGTGTGATCAGAACAATATCCAACTCACTTCATGTCACGACCAAGGCTTCTGGTCGCACGACCAGGATTTTTCTGGTCCTGCGATCAGAAGTCAGGACCAGTTCTCACGGCGACAAAGAGGGTCAAAAGTGCAAATAAGGACTTCTACTCAAAAAAGGAAGCACGAGTCTAATAGAATAGACCTAGGAGAAGCACACAAAGGAAAAGAAGGAGGTATTCACACAAGAAAAGATAAGGAAGACGAAGGCCAAGACCTCCATTGATGATCTAGGGTTTGAGTTTTCTTCTTCTTTCATATCTTGTATGGAGAAACTTGTAAGTCTTGTTTGGTTTATTTTAATTAGCTAAGCACTTTTGCTAGGCGTCTCTACGAGAGCCTAGGGTTATGTAAACGATATTTTTTCGGATTAAATCTAGTTTCATACGTATTTGATTTCATCTTATTGAACTAATGTTAGTTTTTGATTATTGTTAGTAATCCTAGACTATTGACACGTTTAGGATAAGATCTAATGTTCATAAACTAGGGTTTGGCTCATCAAGTTGATTCATGCTTAAAGTTAATACTGTTCTAAGTCAATTTTTCATAATCTATGCTTAATTCTTAATGGGGATGGAGTAATTCACCGGAACCGTTAGTTGGCTAGTGAAGTGCGCGAGAGTGACTGTAACTAGATAAGATGAGATATGAGCATCAATCCCGAATCACTGAGACCGAAAAGGAGAAGTGTTAGGATTGGCCTAGTGTGGGTAGATTCGGTAGGAATATTCCGATGTGCCGTGAAACGGTTGACCGACATGACCCCTTATCGTATCAGTAGATGACCTTCTAGAACGGACCGGTAGATAACATGAGACCGAGAGGATATTGTAGTCTACCAAGACGTAAAATGACATGAAACTGACAGGTGATTGTCATAGCTTGTTACCCGACTTGATTAGGTTCTAATTAACGTGTCACTCAGATAATCCAGAAATCGTCTATAGCCCTAGGTGATCTAGAGATGGTCTAGTTTCTCCATTCTTTTTTATAAAAAAATAAAAATACAAAATTATTAGATTAGTTGTTATTTCAATTCTTAAATCAATCAACTCTTTCCTCCCGCACCGTACTCTAAATTAAATAACTAATTAAATAATCCCAAGTATGTCCTCGTGGGATCGATAACTCGGGGTTGAAATACCATCCCTATATTACTTGATCGTGCACTTGCGCATACGCGTTAAGAAATCGCGTCAAGTATTTGTTTATGATCATCAAACTTGTTATGTTGATCATGTGTATTCGTAGCTAAACCCTTTTTACTGGGAATTCTCGTTTGGTATCTAGGGTTTCGGTATAAACTCGTCGTTTTAAGATTTTGATGCATGTTTAGACTTAATTTATCGTGTTATTATATTATGATGAAAAGTTTATGTGCAATCTCTATCTCTCTTGCGCCTAGCTAACGGAGGATTGATTTTAATTAATAATCATGTGGTATCTCCGTGAGAATTAGTCGGTAAATTGGACGTTTCACCTAGTCGAATCAGTATTTGGTAACTCGGTAGTGTTAACTACCATTCTGTCCCGTCTCTTTGTTCCCAATTTTATTTTTGTCACTATTCATTGGGTCACTTTGACCCGGTGATTTGAGTAGCAAATCGATGAAATTTTTTGATAATTTTTTCATGGTGTTGTAGAGTAAACGTTGCTCTATAATATGGTGAAAAAATTATCAAAAAAAACGTATTATTTTACTATCCAAATCACCCGGTCAAAGTGACCCAGATACGAGACAAAAAAGTCAGATGGGAACAAAGAGACGGGACAGACTGGTAGGATCGTTAAAGTAGAATAAAGAACATTAATGCATACTTCGAATTAAGGGTAAAAAGACAAAAACCACCCCTTGAGTTTGGGTAAATGACAAAAACATCCCTAATCTTTGGGGAATTACAAAAACCACCCTTGTCAGAGTTAGTGGCTAACGGCACACTAACGGAAGGGTTAAAGACAAATTTACCCTTGTTTTGGAAAAAAATGCCACACTATTAATAATTTTTCCCTACTTCTTCCTCCACTATCTAACCCTTACTGTTGAGCCTCCTTCCCCAACTCACTCTTTCCCCTTCCCCGACCCAATTCTCTGTGTCAAGGAAATGCCCTGGCACCACCACTCGCCTGGTCGAGGAAGAGGGCTCCGTCCCTCTCTCTTGCCTGCGAATCGATATCTTCTCGTCTTCATCACTTATTCCTCGACGATTTCCCCAACTGGTTCAACTTTCCCCAACTGGGTCTTCGGCGAAAACTTTAATTTCATCGTTGCACGTTGAGATTAAGATCGAGAGACAACGTGATGAGGCTGTGATGATGCAATTTTCTCGAGCAGATTGATTAAGGCATGGAGATCGGATCCGCTTGTTGGCGGGGCAACTCGGAGGTTTACGGCCACTGTAGTTGCAGCCACGGTCGATTCGTTCGCCTCCGGTCACTGTAAACAAATCTGAGCCTTCCTTCTCTCCGGTCACTGTAAACGTTTGTTCGGTGTTTTGGTTCTTGTTCAACAGGCGGTGGTATGGTTCTAGAGCGCAGAGAGATGAAATCTGTAGATCTGTTCATGGCCCTTCCTTTGTCCCCCCTTCTTCTTCTATCTCTCTGTCCCTCATTCTCTCGTTTGGTTCTGCGTATCAATGGTGCTGGGTCTCTCTTGCTTCAGCAAGGAAGATTTCATCTCTCTTTGATGTGGACAGATGGAGGTTCGGGCCTCGACGTGGTCGATTTGAGGACAATTTCCCCTCTTTGTGCATCATTGATTGATTTGGGTTGTGTTTGGTGGCGGAGATGCTCTTCTCTTCCTCTCTTTTCATCTAAGTTTTTGTTCGCCTGAGTTTTATTTGCATCTGCTTTTTGATGCTCTGACAGTGAATTGGCTTGAATTTGTTTGTCTCTTGATATTTTTGGCGATGATGAATTTTATTGGTTGAATTTAGGTGTCAAAAAATTACTACTTTCTTGGTGGGGCAATTAATTTTGCAGCCATGGTAGGTCTAATTTTTCTTACCTCTTTTCAATCTAAGATCTGAGCCTCTTGATAAAAATTTGTTATTTGTTGATTTATTTGTTTTGTTATATTGTGGCGGTGGTGTTGCTGGTGGAGATTCGGTGGTGGTGGCCAAGAACACCAAGAACATGAACAAATAAACAAAAATATACAAATAGGGACAAAGTGGTCACAAATAAGACATATTGCACCCCATGCTAATTGATTGTAACAGAAGGGTGGTTTTCGTCTAACGTCCATCCACTGACAGGGGTGGTTTTTGTAATTCCCCAAAGAATAGGGATGTTTTTGTCATTTACCCAAACTCGAGGGGTGGTTTTTGTCTTTTACCCTAGAGTTAAATCAAGTTTGGTAACTCGGTTTGAATTGGCTTTGGGTATAGACGACTTTTTGGTAACTCGGTAAGTTGTATTTTGCTTGATTAATAATAGAAGACGTGTTGGTGTTTCATGAATCAAAACGTAGTTCATATCATCCCTAGTGATCGTCGAGAGAATCCGGTATGTGACACTTTATTAAGTAACTCTTATAATCATTCTCCGTTAATCGTGAAGTTATTCATTCAATTAATTGGGTAGTTGTCTCTTTATTTTAGTAGAATTAGCAAACAAACACAACACGCTTTCCTTACATAAGGTTTAGAATTAGTAGCTAGTTTACAAGATTCGAAAATTCGGATTACCGGATTATTACTGCAATGGCAACTGTACACTTGTAGTAGGAGCATGTCAAGTTTTTAGTGCCATTGCCGGGAACTTCGGCTAAATTAGTCACTATTTGTAACCGTAGTGATTTACTTTTCTTTTTAGTATATGTTACTCACCTACATTATTTGTGTGATTTTTATTTCAGGTTGAATTTCACGATGCATGACCCGTTCTAGAGACGACCCCTTGTACCCAGTGCTTGAAGACCCGGAATCTTTATTGTGCACAGAACACAGAGACACGAGGAACACAAACTCAACTACTATGGATGATCACGATAGAGCTGAGTTGGAGAGGCTCCGTAAGGAGGCACAAGATGTCAGAGTCACTGCAGAGACTAATGTGGCCAACATGGCACGTGAAACTGAGGAGCTGAGAGCTCAAATGGTTGAGATACAAGAAGCTCTCGCACGCCAGAATCCCCAAAATCCACCACCACCTGGTGAAGGGGTAGTTGTTGGTAACAATGGAGGCAACAGTGGTGGAAACAAAAACAATGGGCAAAATCCTGCAGCCCAAGTGGACAATGCTGCTATTGACGACTGTCCTATGGTGGACTACTTCAGAACTACCCCAGCTGGGTACCAACCAACCATTGTGAGGCCAAAAATAAGTGCGCAACATTTTGAATTGCGCCAACACATGATTAATATGGTTTGTGATGAGTGCTCTTTCACTGGAGCTCCAGGATATGACCCTAACCACCATCTGCTCGTTTTTTAGCAAATTACGCCAACTTTGCATGATCAGAGGGTTCGAGATGAAATAGTTAAGCTAATGATATTTCCATTCTCTTTATTTGGGAAGCCAAAGTAGTGGTTCTTGGAACTTTCACCAGGAAGCATAACAGCATGGACAGAGTGTTGCCAAGAGTTTTTGAGGAGATATCTTCCACCATCCAAGGTTGCTCAACAAATGGCTGAAATTACAAAGTTCACACAGGATGAAGACAGCTCATTGGGGGATACATGGATAAAGTTCAGTCAGATTCTTCGTAGGTACCCCACTCATGGGAAGCCTTGGTATAAGCTCCTCCATCACTTCTACAATGCTTTGAACAGAGAAACAGCGCACGAGTTGGATATGTTAGCTTGGGTAACTTTATGGGATTGGGAATGCAGCGAGCTCAAGACGTACTTAACAACGTGGCAAAGAGAGAGACTACGAGGTCTGAGACTCATAGATGTTCATAATCTTGGGATGCAGGTCTAGCCAACAAAATTGATTCGATGGAGCAGAAACTGGAAACTATGACCTCAGCGTTTCACAGCATGAATCCTTTGGCACAGGTGAAGTCTATGGGAGGATATATTAGCATATGAGAATCAGGTATATGACGGTGGTGTTGAGGATGTGAACTTTATGAGACAACAACAATGGCCTAACACTACCATCCCAATAACTGCAACCATCCTAATTTCAGCTATGCCAACCCAGTGGACTATATGCACAAGGTCAGCAACACAATGTTCAGTATCAAGCTCAGAGGCAATTTCCACAGCAGCAGTTACAACAACAACAACAACAACAAAATCCAGACATATACATAGCCTTCTAGCAAAGATGAATGAGAAGCCAGTTTCTATTGAGGTTACTGTAAAAAGCCATGAGACGCAGATTGGGTAAATAGCCAATCAGAACACCAAGATTCCACCAGGCATGCTTCCTGCGAAGACTATCACGCCAATGAGCACCTGAATGCTATCACAACTCGCAGTGGCATCACTATTGAGGATCCTCCATATCCTAGCCACGCGCGAGCAGAAGCAACTAAGGCCACTGAAAAGGCGTTGGATGAAGAAATACCTGTGCCTACCATGAGTCCCCAATCAAAGGACACGGTGAGGAATTCCGAGGAGAAGCAAAATCCTAAGGAGGAGTATAGTATGTGTGTGCCATACCCGCAGAGGTTGAAGAGCCAAGACGATGCAAAGCACTTAAAAAAGTTTTATGAATATCTTAAGGAAGCTGCATGTCAATATCTCTTTTGCGGAAGCCATCTCACAAATGCCAAAATACGCAAAATTTCTCAAGGACCTCCTTTCCAATAGGAGGCGCATGGATGACTTAGAAACTGTGACTCTGAATGAGGAGTGTAGCGCCGTGATTCAAAAGGTGTTTCTAAATAAGATGAAGGTTCTGGGTGGTTTCATCATTCCTGTGACATTGGGAGATGCTTTTCATGGTAGAGCATTATGTGATCTTGGTGCAATTATCAATTTGATTCCCACATCTGTTTTTGATCAGCTTTGTGTGGGAAATCCAAAACCTACTCGGATGTGCTTGCAGATGGTCGATCGCATAATTAAACGCCCAAGGGGCGTGTTGGAGGATCTGCAGTGGTTAAGGTTCTTCAGAGTGGTTTCCATTGGCCTACATTGCATAAGGATGCTCATCTGTTTGTGCAGCAGTGTGACCGGTGTCTGAGAACCTGCAATATTTCCAACCGAAATGAGATGCCTCAAAATTTCGTGTTGGAGGTAGAGCCCTTTGATGTCTGGGGTATTGACTTCATGGGGCCATTCCCCTCGTCACTTGGTAATCTTTATATCCTGTTAGCTGTTGATTATGTGACCAAGTGGGTGGAGGCATTGGCATGTCCAAAGAATGATGGTGCTACAGTAGAGAGATTTGTACGCAAGAACATCTTTACGTGGTTTGGGACGCCCAGATCCATTATTAGTGATGAAGGAACGCATTTCGCAAACAAGGTCTATGCCAATGTCTTGAGCAAATATGGAGTGAAGACACATAAGATATTACTGTCCTACCATCCGCAGTCAAATGGGCAAGCTGAGTTATCAAAATGAGAAATCAAGGAAATTCTAGAGAAGACGGTCAATCCAGGACGCAAAGTCTGGTCCCTACACTTAGATGACAGTCTATGGCCATATCGAACGACATACAAGACTCCCTTGGGCATGTCTCCCTACCAGCTAGTATTCGGGAAGTCATGTCATCTCCCCGTGGAACTTGAGAACAAGGCTTTTTGGGCGCTGAAGAAGATCAACTTGAATGATAAACTCTCGGGTGAGCAATAGAAATAGGAATTACTTAAACTTGAAGAATTCCGACTGATGGCATACGAGAGTGCAAAAATCTATGAAGAGTTGACAGAGAAATGGCACGACACAAACATCATACCGAGTGTAGATAGTGCTTTCTGAGCTGACAGATCTTGGCCACGTGGAAACCATCCAGCACACCATATTGTGCTCCACACACACTGGATCACCAGCCGAGCTGATCCATGTGGGGGCTGCGAGACAGAGCCCTCGCATACCACTGCACGGGACTTGTAGGGACTTAGTGGTTTGGAGGCTAGAGTAAGCCCTGTCGCGTGCGAGCCAAGCCCGCACGCGACCTTTAGTAACTGCTTTGAGAGATTTATGGCACGAGCTCCATAAACCCGGTCAATCCGGTCAAACCCGGTCAACCTCGTCACGGTTCCGGTATTCGCGCATAACGTGTTGTAACGGTCCCTATATACTCGGACGAACGTGCCGTTATGGTTAAGCTAATTAAGCCGCCATTAATGGGCGCATTAACCACGCTACAACGGTCACGTTCTCTGCTATAGATAGGACGTTAACCTTTCCATACAAAGGAGAACACACCTGCCATACGCGGAAGCTCTGCCAAACCTCTGTCTCTCTCTCAGACATTACTACTGCCTTACTCTCTCCCTACACACAACCCAACTCTTCCTGTGCGATCTCTGATCCTCTACATACGGTGCACATGGAGGTCTCCCCGCCGGAATCTCTTGTGCACATTTTGGTGAACCCGACGTGAACTTACCAACAAAAGCAACCATGTCTCAGGAGGATGATGTTAGCAACAGATCGCCTTCCACTGAAACTGCCTCGGGAGAGGAGACCCGCCGTACTCCCGCGACCCCCAGCGAGGCACCGACGTTAGAATCCTTGGACGCCACCGTCCAAGGCCAGGCGAAAGCTATCAAAGCTCAGTCTGCGCAGCTAGAACGGATCCTGGCCGTTCTGGGCACCCTTACGCCAAACCCTTCATCAGCTACCGCCGCCTCTCAAGGAGGAGGAGCCCCTACCGCTCCGGGACTGGGAGTGTCGACTACACCTCCCAACCCCAATCTGCAGACTCCACCGGCGACTACGCAGTTTCCTTCAATTCAAAGATCAACGGTTCAGATGTTGCCTCTCACTGCTCATACTCCTCAGCCTTCAGCTTTGGTACCTAATTCGGCGTCGCAGTATCCCTTGCCTCCGACAACGGCGATCTGGGGCAATGCGAGCAGCCAATATGTCCCCAATCCTCCGGCGGCATATGTGTCGCCTCCTCCTGCAGCAACCCTTCCTTCTGCTACTGAGGGAAGCATTCCAGAATGCATGACGTCTCTGCAAAAACGCATGGACACTATTCTGGCTCACCAATCATTCGCGGATACTATCATCCCGAAGCTAGACAACGATCCACCCATCCCACGGGAGATCTATCTCATGCCTAACCCAGTGGGGTATAAGGCTCCTAAATGGGACAAGTTCGAGGATGTCAACGGGAACACTCATGAGCATGTCATGCGTTTCATTGACGTCATGGGGCCATACGGAGCTGATCCCAAACTGCTGATGCGGGAGTTCCCAAAATCTTTGGGGAACGTGGCGTATAAGTGGTACCGAACATTGGAAGCCGGATCCGTCAAGACTTGGGACGACATGGTCCAGAAGTTCTACACCAAGTTCTTCTAGATGGAAGAAAAGGTGACAATGATCCATCTCTCGCGGATGTATCAGAAGCGCGAGGAGGACGGGATCACTTTCATCAAGAAATTCAGGGCGAAGTCCTTGGAGTGCAAAGATCCAATGCTCGAAAGCCGGCTCGTAGAGATATGCCTGCAGTGCATGCGAGACGAATACAAAGGTATGCTCATCAATTTGCAAACACCTACGTTTTCAAAGCTAATTGAATGCACGAAGAACATCGAGCCTATAGTCGAGAGGCAGAAAAAGAAGAACGCTCCGGAGCGATCTTCGAGCGGCACCACCTACAAGATCGGGAGATTCAGTTACAAGAGGGGACGAGAAGCTGAGGTCAATACAGTTTCACCCCAGAAGCAAGCGAAGGTTGTGAACTTCGACGTACCACCTCTGCCATGCTCGGTGGAGGAGGCAAGCAACCTCTGCAGGCAGTGGCGCAAGGACGGTGTCCTACCGCCGCTCGAGAAGATACCCTCCAAGGAGATGGTGAGGGACCCTAAGTGGTGCGAGTACCACGGCAAGGTCATGCACCCCACAGCGGAATGTAAGAAGCTCAGATTTACATTCGACCAGAAGATAAAGAACGGCGAACTGATCGTCAGCGATCACAGGAAGGATGTGCGCAATAATCCACTTCCTGCCCATGCGGAGCAAGACTCAAAAGGAAAAGAGGTCGCCATGATCTCGATCGTAGACTTGGAAGAAGTCGCAGAGGATGGCCTGCCCATCATTGCCGAAGTCCATAATGACGAGGACTACAGTGTAGACACAGAGGATGAACGTGCCGATCGGATGAAGGGGTCGCACGGCTTTAGCAGATTCTTCGACGAGATGAACTTCTCCGAGAAGTGCCGAACAGATATGACGAAATCAATCTTGAGGATAGCGGAGGACTATGAGGAGGATCTTGTAGTTTCCAACGGGAAAGTCATCAGGGCGTCTCGCTCTACAGAAAAGATTATGACCTTTTCTGCCAGTGACAAAAAGACAGATGCGAGCCACCAGAGGCCTCTGTATGTGACAGCCATCATCAATGGTGTCGAGTTCAAACGAGAATTTGTAGACGGAGGAGCAGCGGTCAACATCGTTTCGCTCCATACGCTGAAGCTAGCAGGGATCCCCGAGCACAAGATTGTCAGGCGTCCATCTCCGCTGATGGGATTCGGAAGCGAATCTAGAATGACGATCGGTTGGGTCCGCCTAGGCGTGCAGATTGGCAAAATCAAGTGCTCAGCGAAGTTTTATGTCATAGATGCGAACACTACGTACCACATGATCATAGGTCGAGCTTGGATTCACCGATTCGACGCGGTTCCTTCAACAGCTCACCAAATCATGAAAGCTATTTGGAACGACAGAATAGTCGAGATACCGGCTTCAACGAATCCATTCAACTTGGATGAAGTACATCTTAGCGAGGCAGTATGGTTCACCGAGATGGCGGACGAGCAGACACCGGGACCATTCAACCCTACTCCTTTGCCTCTCTGGGAGGACATCAAGGACCAGTCACCTGCGGGAGTAATGGTGACAAGGGAAGATGCCAAAGAAAAGCCGCCTACACGCGAAGAGGCGCCGCGTATCGCATATCATCAAAAGAACGTGTACACTCTGAAGAGAATCGCAAAGCATGACCCCGAAGGCAAGGAGATAGAGAGCTTCTACGCCAATGGGAAGAAGTGCTATTGCATATGAAGGTGCGCGGGGATGTCCTCACACGGGCATGGGGATATCCCTGGGCAAATCAACCAAATCGAGCAAATTGCGCTCACGGAAAAGCCAATGCAGGGCACTCCGGATGAGAAGCTCAAAGAAGCACCCGAATGCATGGAAGATAGGCCCAGACCACAAAAGCAAGAGCTAAAGGAAGTGTTCCTCAGCCCGAACGAGGAAAAGAAAAGGCCAGTCTTTCTAAGTGCGGACCTCACAAGCGAGGAGGAGCAAGGACTGCTATTGCTCCTAACTGAATACAAGGATGTGTTCGCATGGGAGTATGATGAGATGCCAGGACTGGATACAAGCATCACTATGCACCGCTTAGACATCATCCCAGGATCTAAGCCGGTAAAGCAGAGCACAAGAAGCTTCAGGCCGGAGCTTAACGTGAAAATCAAATAGGAGATTGTCAAACTCCTGGACGCCAAGTTCATAGAACCGAATCATCATCCCACATGGCTGGCCAACATTGTGCCAGTGGTAAAGAAGAACGGACAGCTTCGCATCTGCGTGGATTTCCGGGATCTCAATCGTTTTTGCCCAAAGGACGATTTTCCACTGCCCAACATCGATTTGCTTATCGATTCAACAGCGGGCCATCGCATGTTCAGTTTCATGGACGGCTTTAGCGGGAACAACCAGATCAAGATGGACCCTGAGGACGCGCAGAAAACTGCATTCATCACTCCGGTGGGGGTGTTCAACTATACAGTGATGTCGTTCGGTCTCAAAAACGCGGGTGCGACCTATCAGCGGGCCATGATGGCCCTATTCCACGACATGATGCACAAAGAAGTGGAATTTTATGTGGACGACCTGGTGGTTAAATCCAAGCAGGAAGCAAATCACCTCGCAGATCTGCGGAAAGTGTTCAATAGATGTAGACGCTTCCAACTGAAGATGAATCCCATGAAATGCGCATTTGGGGTAACATCAGGGAAATTCTTGGGATGCGTGGTTCATCGCCAAGGAATCGAGCCTGACCCCGCGAAAGTATCAGCCATCACTGGCATGACGCCGCCCCATAACCAAAGTGCCTTGAAAACATTTTTGGGAAAGCTATCATATCTGCGGAGATTCATCCCAGCGATTGCCGAAATCACCTGCTGTTTTAGTACTCTTCTCAAGAAAGATGCCGTATACAGCTGGACTCCAGAGCACGAAGCTGCGTTCGAAAAACTAAAGGATCTACTGACGTCTTCAAAAATAATGATCGCACCTCAACTGGGATCACCGCTTCTGCTTTATCTGACGTCCACAAGGAGATCCATAGGAGCACTCTTGGCTCAGGAGTACGAAGGCCAAGAGAGGCCTATCTACTACATCTCTCGCATTGTGCAGCCTGCTGAATCAAGGTACACAAATATTGAACGTCATTGTCTTGCCTTGTTCTTTGTGATAGAGAAATTAAAACACTACTTTGCGTCACACAAAGTGGTAGTGGTCACCAAGAGTGATCCCATACGATATCTGCTAACCCACACTACCGCTGGAGGAAGATTGGCGAAATGGTACATGGCCATCTCTCAATACGATATCACATGCGTGCGACCTCGAGCGATCAAGTCGCAGGCGGTAGCGGATCTGTTGGCACAGTTCCCCGACAACAGCCACGAGCCCGTGATCGAAGAAGAACTCGAGGGGCCTGAAATCTATGAAATCGATGTACTCTATTGGACGCTCCATTTCGACGGTTCGTCAACAAGAAAATGCGGAGGCATTGGGATAGTCTTGACCAAGCCGGATGGAGAGGTCATACAGATGTCCGCTAAACTAGACTTCGCAGTCACTAACAATGAAGCTGAATATGAGGCTCTTATCGCGGGACTCCGGGCAGCAAAGGCTTTAGAAGTAAGCAATCTGACGGTCATGGGAGATTTCCAAGCTGATCGTCAAGCAAGCCTCGGGCGAGTACGGTTTGAAGGAGATTAACCTTCTGTCTTACCAGACTCTAGTACAAAAGCTGGTACAGCAATTCTGCGATGTGAGGTACGAGCACAAGCCCCGAGCAGACAACAGGCATGCAGATGCTTTGGCAACCTTGGGATCTAAGGTCAGTACAGACAAATGTCCCGCAAGGATCTCCATCGAAGTGCGAACGTCGTCGGCATTGACAGAAGATGCGTGCGACAACGAACACATGGAGGACACGGACTGGAGAAAAGCAGTCCTACGAGCTATTGCAGAAGGCACAAGCAGTGAAAGCTGGGCACTCACAAAGGGGTACTGCATACATGACAACACCCTTTACTACAAGGGTCCTGGCGGAATACTCATGCGATGCGTCTCCGAGCAAGAGGGACAACTGTTGTTAGAAAAGATTCATCAACATGCTTGCGGAGAAAGTGAGGTGTCAATCTATCGGAAGGCTCAGAGATATGGCATTCATTGGCCAGACATGTCAACAGCCGCGGCCCTGATACAAGGGAAGTGCGAAAGTTGCGCACTAATCAAAGATTCTCTACTCATCGCTCTAACTGATGATGACACGGATTGGAGGAAGCCACTCTTTGATTTTCTCACCCAGGGCACCGTGCCCGAATCGAGAAAAGAAGCCGAGAAATTGAAGAGGAAAGCATCTCGATACGTAGTACAAGAAAACCTGCTTTGGCGAAGAGGTCATGAGGGCAACTTGCTGCGATGTCTAGACGGCAGAGAAGCACAAGAAGTCATGGACCTTTCTCATCAGGCGGAACACCAAGGAGGTGCGAAATTATGCAGGCAGCTCCTCTCAATTGGATATTTCTGGCCCACGATGGAGGTTGATTGCCGCACCAAAGTGCGACGCTGCCAGGAGTGCCAATTCAAAGGAAACCTAGTGCACGCTCCCGCCGTGGACTACATGCATTGGGAACACCATGGCCATTTCACACATGGGCTCTGGACTTCATCGGTCCCATCCGACCAACGTCACACGGGAATCATTTTATTCTCACTGAAACTGAGCTATTCGCCAAATGGGTGGAGGCGATACCACTGAAGACGGCAAATGCGCTAGCTGTGGTCAATTTCATCCAGGAAAGCATCATATGCAGGTTCGGAATTCCAAACACTATTCTTTCAGATAATGGTACTCCCTTTGTTAATCGCCAGGTAGCTGCGAAGTTAGCAGAGTACAATATCAGGCAAATATGTTCCACCCCCTACTACCCGAAGGGGAACGGGCAAGCCGAAGCGACCAACAAAACGCTGTTGAGGATTTTGAGCAAGATGGTCGCAGATGACCACAAGAAGTGGGCTGATTCTCTAAGCATAGCTCTGTGGGCCTACCGAACTTCTCCAAGGACACCCACGGGGGCCTCACCGTTCCTACTATGCTATGGGGCCGAGGCCGTGGTACCTGCGGAGGTGAGAGTCAATTCGGCAAGATTGGCCTTCCACGCACTCTACGAAAATCAACGAGATCATGACTTAGTCTTGCTGGAGGAAAAGCGAGAACAAGCCAAAAGGACCAACAAGCGGTATCAAGAAAGGATCGCTCGCGCTTACAATAAGACGGTCCAGCGAAGAGATTTCGCAGTCGGAGACTTGGTCCTGCGCGCATCTGACCACTGCATGCGAGAAGCGGCTCACCCAAAGTTCGCAGCCAATTGGGAAGGACCCTTCGAAGTCACAGAAGTCTTCGACAGTGGCTACTGCAGCATACGAAGGTTGCACGGAACAACCTCAACCCCGAGTTCAGTCAACATGCGCTGGATTAAGAAGTATTATCCTTGACTTCTCTCATTTCATGCGTTTTATTATAACGTTGCTTCATGTCTTGTATGACTATGACTTACACAATCTCCTCTCCCATATGAGAGAATTGTAATCTTATCTCTCCCACATGAGAGCATTATAATAAAAAGGGTTCTCCCAAATGAGAACTTCATATTCCTAGCTGTTTGTGTTGCTTTATTCAGTTTGTTATTACTGTTAACAATAGGCTATCTGCCACGATAGCAATCTGTACAACTGCGATCTTAACTGATCTTCTAAGCCTATCTGTTACGATAGCAATCTGTGCGAAATACGATCTTGGTTGATCTTTTAAGCCTATCTGCTACGATAGCACCCTTTGCGACATGCGATCTTAACTGATCTTCTAAGCCTATCTGCCACGATAGCAGCCTATGCCAACTGCGATCTTAATTGATCTTCTAAGCCTATCCACCACGATAGCAGCCGCGATCTTAATGGATCTTTTTTAAAAGCCTATCTGCCACGATAGCAGCCTATGCCAACTGCGATCTTAATTGATCTTCTAAGCCTATCTGCCACGATAGCAGCTTGCACAAAATGATCTTGATTGATCTTCTAAAGCCTATCTGCTACGATAGCAACTCATGCGAAAAAAACGATCTTAATTGATCTTCTAAAGCCTATCTGCTACGATAGCAACTCATGCGAAAAACGATCTTAATTGATCTCCAAAAGCCTATCTGCTACGATAGCAACTCATGCGGAAAACGATCTTAATTGATCTTCTAAAGCCTATCTGCTACGATAGCAACTCATGCGAAAAACGATCTTAATTGATCTCCTAAAGCCTATCTGCTACGATAGCAACTCATGCGAAAAATGATCTTAATTGATCTTCCAAGCCTATCTGCAGTGATAGCAGCATTATACAAATGCGATAGCAATATTGTGTAAAATGATCTTAAGTGATCTATGTTGACGATAATTCCCAAGTATAGGAATATCGTTCTAAGTAGTACCCGAGTAAGAACGGGGTCGATTTCCACAAGGATTGGGAAAGAGATTAAACACTCTAAGCTAACTAGCAAACTACTAAGCAACTAGAGAAATTGACAAAACGAGTTTCTCAAAGGCTTTAGAGCTAGCCAAGCTTTGAAATCCACCACTCAAGTGATGGAGCAAGGATTTGTGTGAAACAATTCAAAGAAACTTAGTAAACAACTAAGAAATTAAAAAGATGTTGCTAAAGAGTTTGTAGAACTAGTAAGAGAAAAGTTGGGTCAATTGGATCTCCTAGTGATTCATGTAACCCGATTTCAACAACCAACTCATTTGCTTGAGAGTTAAATCCATGAGTTCAAATGGAGAAATCCAAATCAATGTTGCCTCAAGCATTGAGTATGCCTATTTCGATTGAAATCCACATATTCAATCAAGCCACAATAGTGATTCCTATTTCAACTCATAGAACTCAAGAATTCAATCTCTCAAACAACAAAACACAAAGCACAAACATATTCGAGTTTCAAGAATCAACTAGGATCACCAATCAATCCAACAACACAATTAGCTACTCATGTTTGAGAGTGCAACACAAGAGATATCAAATATCTTCAAAGATAACTTCATTATATTCATACTCAAGTTCAAGAACTACACAATATAATCTTCAATTTTAACTAAAAGTAGCCAAGTAACCCAAAAAATGAAGAACAAACTAAGAACAATGAAGAACACTATGAAGAACAACCTTGAATCTAACCCAACTCTTCCCTTAGGTGTTCTTGGCTCCGAATTTGCTCAAAACGAGCACGGAATCACCAAGAACTACCCAAAAATTGGCCAAGGCCGAGAGAGAAGAGAGAGAGGCAAGGGTTTGTCTTAGAAATTTCGTGAGGTGAGAGAGAGGTTCTTCAATCTTCAAGTTCGGCTTATATAGGCGGTTGGGAAGGGTTTCTTAGCCTCCAAGGATGAATCCCCACCCTCCAATTCATCCCAATCCATCTCTATCATTGATTTTTGGAACCTTCATGAACCCTAGGTCGAATTGGGGCTTTTTGATTTTCTTTGTCTTGGGCCGAAATGAGAGGATATATAGGTAGAGCTCGGTCTTAGGAGCGTTTTGGGACAAATTTGAGCCAATTTGGTGAAGAAATGAGGCCGGGGTGAAGCTTTGAAGAGCTTGGGTGAAGCAACCATGGAGGATTTCGTGGGTCTCTTCGTTGTGGCGTCGGGGAGAGAGAGAGGACGAGCTGGGGGTGAGCTGGTTCGGTGAAATTGCACCCGGCTCCCCCCTAGCTTGCTGAAACCTTTTAAAATACCCCATCTCTTACTTAAAACCTTCTGAAAATGGCAATTTGACCCCCAATCCGTTAAAAACCTTCAAAATAGCTCTTTGTAACTTTGCAAAACTCCAATTACGCCCCCAATTCCGTTAAAAAAACTTCAAGCAAGCCCCTTTGATGTAACTTTTGCCTTCTAGCTTGTTTCGTCTTCAATCTTGGCCTCTAACTTCCATTTTCTTCTCACTTTGGGCCCTTAAGTCTTCAAGTTAGGCGCTTATAATTCTTTCTTCATGTCTCTTAACCCTCCAACTCTCTTTAATCCATCATTTAAGCTCTCCCAAGCTAGCCTCTTTCGTTATAAATCACGTCTTTGCCTACAAAATAAGATAAAAACAACCAAAACTACAAAGACAAGCATAAGACTAGAATGAGAGATAAAATAACTAAATTACACATATTAGCAAGTTATGAATAGTTCATTAACATACTAAAACATGCAATTTTATGTCGTTAACACACCCCCCAACTAGCCTTTTGCTCGTCCTCGAGCAAAGAGAGCGATATGAGTAGAAATTTAGTGAAAAACCAATCATGAGAGACACACACTCAACTAGACAAGGCTTGACTCAATCATAAGCTAGACTCGAATATTTGCAAACACACTCATACATTATCTATCCTAAGTTAGAACCCAAATACAATAAAATCCTAAAGATTACTAGCTAATTTTAATTTTTTTTGGTGGGGAAAAAGAAGAATGCATAAATGTTTCCTCAAATAAATTCTCAAAGTCCAAGAAGATTGAGAAAGAAGCCTATGGACGTCTAAGCATATACTCATACAAATGTGGGCGGTGTTTGGTAGAAGGTGACTCATGCGATCCACAAAACTTGTTAATTAAGTCCAATTTGCAAGAAAGTATGCCTTCAAAAATAAGGATCCCATGAAACTAGACATTCTCACACTTATTCAAAAGCACCCATGTAGGATGGACTTCCAAAGCTTTGAACAAAATTTTTTAAGAAGGGGAGATGTGGTTGTGGGCTCGTATGATCCTTTTGTGGATTTTTGGTAGATGGTGCGATTTATCATGATTTTTTTTTTATCCAAGGCTCTCCAAGACCCACAACAAAATAGAGGAATATACAAGCGAGTGGGCTTTTTAAGCTAAACCAAGGGAGCTATCTAGGTGGTGACGTAACATTATCCCCGGACACCCCTCTATTTCTTAGACATCGCATGGGGTGTCATTGGTAACCACCACTCCAATGGGCTACAAGTTTCCACCGCAAAAAAGAATAGAGAAAAATCTTTTTGTGAAGTTCAAATAGCTTTAGAAAATGCACCCTTTATCAAAAGTAAAAGACGTCAAAGTTTATGTGATCAACTTAGCTTGAAGGACTTAAACATGAAACGTAAATTTAGTGTGTCGCTTTGTGAGAACGCATGATGTCGCGGAATGTGGGATATTGGTTTAGATGTATGGAGTATAAGCAAAGAATTCATTTCTAAAATAAAAATAAAAAGAACATGGACTAAGAAATTTCATTATTTGAAAACATCTAGCTTTCCAAAATTCCCCCTTTTCACTTTTTCTCATTTTTTTTCCTTCATTATCTTCATTCATTTTTTTTTCATCATTTTTCAAAATAAGTGACTCACTTATAACTTCCTAAGACTAAATAAAGCTATCAAATAAGAAAATAAAATCTAGACTCAAGATGAAAGGTGAAAATAAATAAATAAAACTACCAAAGAAAGAAGAATAAAAATATCTATGGTTTGACACGGGGAAAGAGTGATGCTTCTCATGAATGGTTCACACATTTTTTAATTTTTCAATTTTTTTAATTTTTTTTTTTGTATTTTCATTTTTTTCATTTTTTTGTATTTTTCAAGTAAATCACTAATGAAGAAAAAGCATGCTTGTAACCATTTAAGCAAGAAATAAAATCTACTCCACCCCTCAACTAAAATATCACATTGTCCTCAATGTGTGAGAACAATGGAAGAGCATACAAATTTAGCAAGAGACAAGGGGAT
Organism: Linanthus parryae; assembly: GCA_023055425.1. Classification (NCBI taxonomy): domain Eukaryota; kingdom Viridiplantae; phylum Streptophyta; class Magnoliopsida; order Ericales; family Polemoniaceae; genus Linanthus; species Linanthus parryae. The sequence goes on along the minus strand of JALGPY010000005.1, from coordinate 94,042,749 downwards.
AGAAAGACCTCATTTTAGCTTCTTAGGCACCAAGCACCATCCATCTTCCTCCAAGAGCAACCTACAAAATGTAAATAGAGAAAAACAATGCAAGAAATAGTGATAAACTATTTTATTTATGTACAAGACGTGACTTCTAAATGGGACAAGTCAATTCATGGAACTTTTAATTTCTTATAGTCTAGGCAAGCTTGCCTATGACTATGAGCTCGAGTAGGGTCAAGGCAACCCTCTTTCATTCTTTGCATTCTCAATTTTCCTTTCACTTTCTCTAATATCTCAAGAACAAAAATTGGAAAACGAATACCCGGATCAAGTAAATCAAAATGTAACGATTTGAGTGTTCCCTTTTTAATGAAAGTAGCACTCTCTTGTTTTCCAAATAAATTCTTCAAAATGCTCATTCCAAAGAAAGTGCAAGAGACATCACACATTTTGATAGAAAAACTTGACTCATCTTGGGAACTTAAAATGAGAGAATTGTCATGAGAGAATTCAAGAGGAGGATCTTTACCTCTAGTTAACATAATACCTTCAATGAGAAGAACATTTTCACTACAAAATTCTAGCTTATGATCCTTTTCTAGAATATGAAGACAAAAACTCTCACTCTTTAATTTCACACTTTCGTCCAAGATTCTTCCCCACTTTCCTTTCACAACATGAAATTTATTTTCATCAAAATCAATAGGGAAAATATGAAAGAAGACTTCAAAATTTTCACAACCAACACTTGAACCCCCCAACTTACTTGAAAGCCCATCCACAATCTCTAGTAGTGGGGGTTCTCCTTGAATGTCCTCTAAGTCATCACAAAACAAGCTATGGTCACTAGCCATGCAAATGAGATTATCATCAACCCCTAAACATGCATCATTCAATTCTAAATGAGGGGTTTTCAAATCATAAGTAGGAGGTTTCCTTACTAAAGAAGATAACTCCATTTTCTCATGTAAATCAATATCACTACAAGAATGCTCATGGGTAGATTCTATAGGAGGCTTCACAAGTTCAAGTTTACTAACAAGATTAACCCAATATCCACATTAAATTCCTCATTCGTGAGCAATGATGAGAAAATGCTATTTTCTTCACATAAAAATTCCAAATCTTGCACAATAAGATCATCTATTTCATTGGAACATGTAGTAGGATCCTCAATCACTTCAACATAAGAATCAATCCAACTAATCTCACATATGTCATCATCATCTTTTGATTGATTACTTGTGTTGAAGATATTAAGTTCCAACGTCATATTTCCAAATGTAATGTTCATCACACCATTCCTACAATTTATAATTGCATTAGAAGTAGCAAGAAAGGGTCTTCCTAGAATGATAGGAATGGGAGAGGTGCCACTAGACAAAGGGGTAGTGTCTAAAACTATGAAATCCAACGGAAAATAGCATTGGTTCACTTGAACCAACACATCCTCAATGACGCCTCTAGGAACTCTAGTGGACCTATCCGCTAATTGAAGAGTCACTCTTGTGGGTTTCAACTCACCCAACCCCAACTTCGCATACACCGAGTATGGAAGAAGGTTTACACTTGCACCCAAATCTAGCAAGGCATTAGCAATCTTATGACTCCCAATTGTGCAAGTGATGGTTGGTGAACCCGGATCTCTATATTTTGGAGGGAGGTTATGTTGGAGAATTGAGCTCACTTGCTCGGTGAGAAATGCCTTCTTTCTCACTTGAAGAGTTCTCTTGAAAGTGCATAAATCCTTGAGAAACTTGGCATAAGCCGGAATTTGCTTTATAGCATCCAAGAAAGGGATGTTTATCTTAACATTTTGAAATGTCTCAAGGAGGTCTTGGTGACTTGCTTTCATCTTATTGGCCACTAGCCTTTGGGGAAATGGTGGAACAATCCTAATTTCTTCATTATCATCAACCACTTGTTTCCCTTTATCAAGATTCTCCTTAGACTCTTGCAAGTCACCAAATCTCTCTTGATAATCACTCTTCTCACACTCCTCTTCTTCCTCATTTTTATGGGACTCCCCACTTGGAAGTCCCTTGTCAACAACCTTCTCATTTCTTAAAACGGTGATGGCCTTAGCATGCTCCACATGGTTGAAGCTTTGGCCCCTTGGATTTTGTTGAGATTGAGATGGGAATTTTCCCTTCTCTTGAGCATTTATGGTAGACTCCAACCTAGCTAACGCATTTTTCAACTCTTGGTTGGAGTTTCTCAATTCTTCATGAGAAGCTCTCCACTCTTGATCGGTTTGGTTTTGCCTAGCTATGAACCTTTCTATGGTGTCTTATAAAGCACTCTTTTGGGGAGGGACATAAGTGGAACATGAGGGGTTCACTTGTGTCTCTTGGCCATGTTTCCATCCAAAATCATGATGACTCTTCCAATTGGGGTTATATGTGGTTGAGTAAGGCGAGTTGTCATATGACTTCCCAAAATTGTTAGAATTGAGAACATTCACTTGCTCACCCATGAGCTCTTGGGCTCTTAGGAAGTCGGGACAATCGCCTAACTCATGACAATCACTACAAAAAGAGCACAATGCCTCATTCTTAGACCTAAGGTAATGCATGCTACCTTTAGACTTAGAAGACAATTCTTTTGAAGACTCATTCATATCCCAAGATTGGACTTTTTCACAAATCTCATCTAAGCAATCCCACCCTTCATCTTCACCTTTTAAGAAGAAATCTCCCCCACTCATGGACTCGATTGTGTGCTTGTGGTTGGAGGTCAAACCCTCATAAAAGGAGCTAATCAATCTCCAAGTTTCAAATCCATGATGAGGACAAGCAATGAGGAGATCCTTGAAGCGTTCCCAAGCTTGGGGAAGAGGCTCTCCCTCCTTAACACAAAAAGTCACAATTTGCCTTTTTATGGCATTAGTCTTATAAGTGGGGAAAAATTTCTTGAGAAATTCTTTCTCCAACTCTTCCCAAGTGGCTATCGCCTTAGGTCTTAAGGAGTGAAGCCATGATTTGGCTTTATCCTTCAAAGAGAAAGGAAACAACCTAAGTTTGATGGTGTTGTTAGAAACACCATCACAATAAACCGTTGAGGCAATGTCACAAAAATCTTTAAGATGAGAGTAGGCACTCTCGGCCTCTAAGCCATGATACTTGGGTAAGAGTTGGATTGTACCCTGTTTAACTTCAAAATTACTTTCATTCAAAGGAACCACAAAGCAAGAGGGTGAACTTTGCCTAGATGGATGCATCAAATCTCTAAGTGTACGAAATGGCATCATTTCGTTGTTGCTACTATGCCCATCATCTCCATCCATGATTTCAAAGCTATTAAGAGAGCTAGAATCTTTAGAAGGGCTAAGCTAATACTACCACTAATAGATCAACAAAAACTAAGAGTATGTTTTTGTGATTTTTTTTTACTTTTCGCTTTTTTTTTTGTTCCAAAGCTCAAATATGAACCCGGAATTTTCTTCAAGCGTATCTAAAAAAAATAGAAACAAGGAAAATAAGAAAAAACTAAAGAGTGAGTCTCTTAGCCACCAATCCCCGGCAACGGCGCCAAAAACTTGTTGACGATAATTCCCAAGTATAGGAATATCGTTCTAAGTAGTACCCGAGTAAGAACGGGGTCGATTTCCACAAGGATTGGGAAAGAGATTAAACACTCTAAGCTAACTAGCAAACTACTAAGCAACTAGAGAAATTGACAAAACGAGTTTCTCAAAGGCTTTAGAGCTAGCCAAGCTTTGAAATCCACCACTCAAGTGATGGAGCAAGGATTTGTGTGAAACAATTCAAAGAAACTTAGTAAACAACTAAGCAATTAAAAAGATGTTGCTAAAGAGTTTGTAGAACTAGTAAGAGAAAAGTTGGGTCAATTGGATCTCCTAGTGATTCATGTAACCCGATTTCAACAACCAACTCATTTGCTTGAGAGTTAAATCCATGAGTTCAAATGGAGAAATCCAAATCAATGTTGCCTCAAGCATTGAGTATGCCTATTTCGATTGAAATCCACATATGCAATCAAGCCACAATAGTGATTCCTATTTCAACTCATAGAACTCAAGAATTCAATCTCTCAAACAACAAAACACAAAGCACAAACATATTCGAGTTTCAAGAATCAACTAGGATCACCAATCAATCCAACAACACAATTAGCTACTCATGTTTGAGAGTGCAACACAAGAGATATCAAATATCTTCAAAGATAACTTCATTATATTCATACTCAAGTTCAAGAACTACACAATATAATCTTCAATTTTAACTAAAAGTAGCCAAGTAACCCAAAAAATGAAGAACAAACTAAGAACAATGAAGAACACTATGAAGAACAACCTTGAATCTAACCCAACTCTTCCCTTAGGTGTTCTTGGCTCCGAATTTGCTCAAAACGAGCACGGAATCACCAAGAACTACCCAAAAATTGGCCAAGGCCGAGAGAGAAGAGAGAGAGGCAAGGGTTTGTCTTAGAAATTTCGTGAGGTGAGAGAGAGGTTCTTCAATCTTCAAGTTCGGCTTATATAGGCGGTTGGGAAGGGTTTCTTAGCCTCCAAGGATGAATCCCCACCCTCCAATTCATCCCAATCCATCTCTATCATTGATTTTTGGAACCTTCATGAACCCTAGGTCGAATTGGGGCTTTTTGATTTTCTTTGTCTTGGGCCGAATTGAGAGGATATATAGGTAGAGCTCGGTCTTAGGAGCGTTTTGGGACAAATTTGAGCCAATTTGGTGAAGAAATAAGGCCGGGTGAAGCTTTGAAGAGCTTGGGTGAAGCAACCATGGAGGATTTCGTGGGTCTCTTCATTGTCGCGTCGGGGAGAGAGAGAGGACGAGCTGGGGGTGAGCTGGTTCGGTGAAATTGCACCCGGCTCCCCCTAGCTTGCTGAAACCTTTTAAAATACCCCATCTCTTACTTAAAACCTTCTGAAAATGGCAATTTGACCCCCAATCCGTTAAAAACCTTCAAAATAGCTCTTTGTAACTTTGCAAAACTCCAATTACGCCCCCAATTCCGTTAAAAAAACTTCAAGCAAGCCCCTTTGATGTAACTTTTGCCTTCTAACTTGTTTCGTCTTCAATCTTGGCCTCTAACTTCCATTTTCTTCTCACTTTGGGCCCTTAAGTCTTCAAGTTAGGCGCTTATAATTCTTTCTTCATGTCTCTTAACCCTCCAACTCTCTTTAATCCATCATTTAAGCTCTCCCAAGCTAGCCTCTTTCGTTATAAATCACGTCTTTGCCTACAAAATAAGATAAAAACAACCAAAACTACAAAGACAAGCATAAGACTAGAATGAGAGATAAAATAACTAAATTACACATATTAGCAAGTTATGAATAGTTCATTAACATACTAAAACATGCAATTTTATGTCGTTAACACACCCCCCAACTAGCCTTTTGCTCGTCCTCGAGCAAAGAGAGCGATATGAGTAGAAATTTAGTGAAAAACCAATCATGAGAGACACACACTCAACTAGACAAGGCTTGACTCAATCATAAGCTAGACTCGAATATTTGCAAACACACTCATACATTATCTATCCTAAGTTAGAACCCAAATACAATAAAATCCTAAAGATTACTAGCTAATTTTAATTTTTTTTGGTGGGGAAAAAGAAGAATGCATAAATGTTTCCTCAAATAAATTCTCAAAGTCCAAGAAGATTGAGAAAGAAGCCTATGGACGTCTAAGCATATACTCATACAAATGTGGGCGGTGTTTGGTAGAAGGTGACTCATGCGATCCACAAAACTTGTTAATTAAGTCCAATTTGCAAGAAAGTATGCCTTCAAAAATAAGGATCCCATGAAACTAGACATTCTCACACTTATTCAAAAGCACCCATGTAGGATGGACTTCCAAAGCTTTGAACAAAATTTTTTAAGAAGGGGAGATGTGGTTGTGGGCTCGTATGATCCTTTTGTGGATTTTTGGTAGATGGTGCGATTTATCATGATTTTTTTTTTTTTATCCAAGGCTCTCCAAGACCCACAACAAAATAGAGGAATATACAAGCGAGTGGGCTTTTTAAGCTAAACCAAGGGAGCTATCTAGGTGGTGACGTAACATTATCCCCGGACACCCCTCTATTTCTTAGACATCGCATGGGGTGTCATTGGTAACCACCACTCCAATGGGCTACAAGTTTCCACCGCAAAAACGAATAGAGAAAAATCTTTTTGTGAAGTTCAAATAGCTTTAGAAAATGCACCCTTTATCAAAAGTAAAAGACGTCAAAGTTTATGTGATCAACTTAGCTTGAAGGACTTAAACATGAAACGTAAATTTAGTGTGTCGCTTTGTGAGAACGCATGATGTCGCGGAATGTGGGATATTGGTGTAGATGTATGGAGTATAAGCAAAGAATTCATTTCTAAAATAAAAATAAAAAGAACATGGACTAAGAAATTTCATTATTTGAAAACATCTAGCTTTCCAAAATTCCCCCTTTTCACTTTTTCTCATTTTTTTTTCCTTCATTATCTTCATTCATTTTTTTTTCATCATTTTTCAAAATAAGTGACTCACTTATAACTTCCTAAGACTAAATAAAGCTATCAAATAAGAAAATAAAATCTAGACTCAAGATGAAAGGTGAAAATAAATAAATAAAACTACCAAAGAAAGAAGAATAAAAATATCTATGGTTTGACACGGGGAAAGAGTGATGCTTCTCATGAATGGTTCACACATTTTTTAATTTTTTAATTTTTTTCATTTTTTTTTGTATTTTCATTTTTTTCATTTTTTTGTATTTTTCAAGTAAATCACTAATGAAGAAAAACCATGCTTGTAACCATTTAAGCAAGAAATAAAATCTACTCCACCCCCCAACTAAAATATCACATTGTCCTCAATGTGTGAGAACAATGGAAGAGAATACAAATTTAGCAAGAGACAAGGGGATAGAAAGACCTCATTTTAGCTTCTTAGGCACCAAGCACCATCCATCTTCCTCCAAGAGCAACCTACAAAATGTAAATAGAGAAAAACAATGCAAGAAATAGTGATAAACTATTTTATTTATGTACAAGACGTGACTTCTAAATGGGACAAGTCAATTCATGGAACTTTTAATTTCTTATAGTCTAGGCAAGCTTGCCTATGACTATGAGCTCGAGTAGGGTCAAGGCAACCCTCTTTCATTCTTTGCATTCTCAATTTTCCTTTCACTTTCTCTAATATCTCAAGAACAAAAATTGGAAAACGAATACCCGGATCAAGTAAATCAAAATGTAACGATTTGAGTGTTCCCTTTTTAATGAAAGTAGCACTCTCTTGTTTTCCAAATAAATTCTTCAAAATGCTCATTCCAAAGAAAGTGCAAGAGACATCACACATTTTGATAGAAAAACTTGACTCATCTTGGGAACTTAAAATGAGAGAATTGTCATGAGAGAATTCAAGAGGAGGATCTTTACCTCTAGTTAACATAATACCTTCAATGAGAAGAACATTTTCACTACAAAATTCTAGCTTATGATCCTTTTCTAGAATATGAAGACAAAAACTCTCACTCTTTAATTTCACACTTTCGTCCAAGATTCTTCCCCACTTTCCTTTCACAACATGAAATTTATTTTCATCAAAATCAATAGGGAAAATATGAAAGAAGACTTCAAAATTTTCACAACCAACACTTGAACCCCCCAACTTACTTGAAAGTCCATCCACAATCTCTAGTAGTGGGGGTTCTCCTTGAATGTCCTCTAAGTCATCACAAAACAAGCTATGGTCACTAGCCATGCAAATGAGATTATCATCAACCCCTAAACATGCATCATTCAATTCTAAATGAGGGGTTTTCAAATCATAAGTAGGAGGTTTCCTTACTAAAGAAGATAACTCCATTTTCTCATGTAAATCAATATCACTACAAGAATGCTCATGGGTAGATTCTATAGGAGGCTTCACAAGTTCAAGTTTACTAACAAGATTAACCCAATATCCACATTAAATTCCTCACTCGTGAGCAATGATGAGAAAATGCTATTTTCTTCACATAAAAATTCCAAATCTTGCACAATAAGATCATCTATTTCATTGGAACATGTAGTAGGATCCTCAATCACTTCAACATAAGAATCAATCCAACTAATCTCACATATGTCATCATCATCTTTTGATTGATTACTTGTGTTGAAGATATTAAGTTCCAACGTCATATTTCCAAATGTAATGTTCATCACACCATTCCTACAATTTATAATTGCATTAGAAGTAGCAAGAAAGGGTCTTCCTAGAATGATAGGAATGGGAGAGGTGCCACTAGACAAAGGGGTAGTGTCTAAAACTATGAAATCCACCGGAAAATAGCATTGGTTCACTTGAACCAACACATCCTCAATGACGCCTCTAGGAACTCTAGTGGACCTATCCGCTAATTGAAGAGTCACTCTTGTGGGTTTCAACTCACCCAACCCCAACTTCGCATACACCGAGTATGGAAGAAGGTTTACACTTGCACCCAAATCTAGCAAGGCATTAGCAATCTTATGACTCCCAATTGTGCAAGTGATGGTTGGTGAACCCGGATCTCTATATTTTGGAGGGAGGTTATGTTGGAGAATTGAGCTCACTTGCTCGGTGAGAAATGCCTTCTTTCTCACTTGAAGAGTTCTCTTGAAAGTGCATAAATCCTTGAGAAACTTGGCATAAGCCGGAATTTGCTTTATAGCATCCAAGAAAGGGATGTTTATCTTAACATTTTGAAATGTCTCAAGGAGGTCTTGGTGACTTGCTTTCATCTTATTGGCCACTAGCCTTTGGGGAAATGGTGGAACAATCCTAATTTCTTCATTATCATCAACCACTTGTTTCCCTTTATCAAGATTCTCCTTAGACTCTTGCAAGTCACCAAATCTCTCTTGATAATCACTCTTCTCACACTCCTCTTCTTCCTCATTTTTATGGGACTCCCCACTTGGAAGTCCCTTGTCAACAACCTTCCCATTTCTTAAAACGGTGATGGCCTTAGCATGCTCCACATGGTTGAAGCTTTGGCCCCTTGGATTTTGTTGAGATTGAGATGGGAATTTTCCCTTCTCTTGAGCATTTATGGTAGACTCCAACCTAGCTAACGCATTTTTCAACTCTTGGTTGGAGTTTCTCAATTCTTCATGAGAAGCTCTCCACTCTTGATCGGTTTGGTTTTGCCTAGCTATGAACCTTTCTATGGTGTCTTCTAAAGCACTCTTTTGGGGAGGGACATAAGTGGAACATGAGGGGTTCACTTGTGTCTCTTGGCCATGTTTCCATCCAAAATCATGATGACTCTTCCAATTGGGGTTATATGTGGTTGAGTAAGGCGAGTTGTCATATGACTTCCCAAAATTGTTAAAATTGAGAACATTCACTTGCTCACCCATGAGCTCTTGGGCTCTTAGGAAGTCGGGACAATCGCCTAACTCATGACAATCACTACAAAAAGAGCACAATGCCTCATTCTTAGACCTAAGGTAATGCATGCTACCTTTAGACTTAGAAGACAATTCTTTTGAAGACTCATTCATATCCCAAGATTGGACTTTTTCACAAATCTCATCTAAGCAATCCCACCCTTCATCTTCACCTTTTAAGAAGAAATCTCCCCCACTCATGGACTCGATTGTGTGCTTGTGGTTGGAGGTCAAACCCTCATAAAAGGAGCTAATCAATCTCCAAGTTTCAAATCCATGATGAGGACAAGCAATGAGGAGATCCTTGAAGCGTTCCCAAGCTTGGGGAAGAGGCTCTCCCTCCTTAACACAAAAAGTCACAATTTGCCTTTTTATGGCATTAGTCTTATAAGTGGGGAAAAATTTCTTGAGAAATTCTTTCTCCAACTCTTCCCAAGTGGCTATCGCCTTAGGTCTTAAGGAGTGAAGCCATGATTTGGCTTTATCCTTCAAAGAGAAAGGAAACAACCTAAGTTTGATAGTGTTGTTAGAAACACCATCACAATAAACCGTTGAGGCAATGTCACAAAAATCTTTAAGATGAGAGTAGGCACTCTCGGCCTCTAAGCCATGATACTTGGGTAAGAGTTGGATTGTACCCGGTTTAACTTCAAAATTACTTTCATTCAAAGGAACCACAAAGCAAGAGGGTGAACTTTGCCTAGATGGATGCATCAAATCTCTAAGTGTACGAAATGGCATCATTTCGTTGTTGCTACTATGCCCATCATCTCCATCCATGATTTCAAAGCTATTAAGAGAGCTAGAATCTTTGGAAGGGCTAAGCTAATACTACCAGTAATAGATCAACAAAAACTAAGAGTATGTTTTTGTGATTTTTTTTTACTTTTCGCTTTTTTTTTGTTCCAAAGCTCAAATATGAACCCGGAATTTTCTTCAAGCGTATCTAAAAAAAATAGAAACAAGGAAAATAAGAAACAACTAAAGAGTGAGTCTCTTAGCCACCAATCCCCGGCAACGGCGCCAAAAACTTGTTGACGATAATTCCCAAGTATAGGAATATCGTTCTAAGTAGTACCCGAGTAAGAACGGGGTCGATTTCCACAAGGATTGGGAAAGAGATTAAACACTCTAAGCTAACTAGCAAACTACTAAGCAACTAGAGAAATTGACAAAACGAGTTTCTCAAAGGCTTTAGAGCTAGCCAAGCTTTGAAATCCACCACTCAAGTGATGGAGCAAGGATTTGTGTGAAACAATTCAAAGAAACTTAGTAAACAACTAAGCAATTAAAAAGATGTTGCTAAAGAGTTTGTAGAACTAGTAAGAGAAAAGTTGGGTCAATTGGATCTCCTAGTGATTCATGTAACCCGATTTCAACAACCAACTCATTTGCTTGAGAGTTAAATCCATGAGTTCAAATGGAGAAATCCAAATCAATGTTGCCTCAAGCATTGAGTATGCCTATTTCGATTGAAATCCCCATACTCAATCAAGCCACAATAGTGATTCCTATTTCAACTCATAGAACTCAAGAATTCAATCTCTCAAACAACAAAACACAAAGCACAAACATATTCGAGTTTCAAGAATCAACTAGGATCACCAATCAATCCAACAACACAATTAGCTACTCATGTTTGAGAGTGCAACACAAGAGATATCAAATATCTTCAAAGATAACTTCATTATATTCATACTCAAGTTCAAGAACTACACAATATAATCTTCAATTTTAACTAAAAGTAGCCAAGTAACCCAAAAAATGAAGAACAAACTAAGAACAATGAAGAACACTATGAAGAACAACCTTGAATCTAACCCAACTCTTCCCTTAGGTGTTCTTGGCTCCGAATTTGCTCAAAACGAGCACGAAATCACCAAGAACTACCCAAAAATTGGCCAAGGCCGAGAGAGAAGAGAGAGAGGCAAGGGTTTGTCTTAGAAATTTCGTGAGGTGAGAGAGAGGTTCTTCAATCTTCAAGTTCGGCTTATATAGGCGGTTGGGGAGGGGTTTCTTAGCCTCCAAGGATGAATCCCCACCCTCCAATTCATCCCAATCCATCTCTATCATTGATTTTTGGAACCTTCATGAACCCTAGGTCGAATTGGGGCTTTTTGATTTTCTTTGTCTTGGGCCGAATTGAGAGGATATATAGGTAGAGCTCGGTCTTAGGAGCGTTTTGGGACAAATTTGAGCCAATTTGGTGAAGAAATGAGGCCGGGGTGAAGCTTTGAAGAGCTTGGGTGAAGCAACCATGGAGGATTTCGTGGGTCTCTTCATTGTGGCGTCGGGGAGAGAGAGAGGACGAGCTGGGGGTGAGCTGGTTCGGTGAAATTGCACCCGGCTCCCCCCTAGCTTGCTGAAACCTTTTAAAATACCCCCTCTCTTACTTAAAACCTTCTGAAAATGGCAATTTGACCCCCAATCCGTTAAAAACCTTCAAAATAGCTCTTTGTAACTTTGCAAAACTCCAATTACGCCCCCAATTCCGTTAAAAAAACTTCAAGCAAGCCCCTTTGATGTAACTTTTGCCTTCTAACTTGTTTCGTCTTCAATCTTGGCCTCTAACTTCCATTTTCTTCTCACTTTGGGCCCTTAAGTCTTCAAGTTAGGCGCTTCTAATTCTTTCTTCATGTCTCTTAACCCTCCAACTCTCTTTAATCCATCATTTAAGCTCTCCCAAGCTAGCCTCTTTCGTTATAAATCACGTCTTTGCCTACAAAATAAGATAAAAACAACCAAAACTACAAAGACAAGCATAAGACTAGAATGAGAGATAAAATAACTAAATTACACATATTAGCAAGTTATGAATAGTTCATTAACATACTAAAACATGCAATTTTATGTCGTTAACAATCTACAAAGGTATAACACCCGCACTTACATCTGAAAGCAAATCACAAGCCCATCTGCCAAGATGGCACAACTGCGCAAATACGATCTCGAACGATCTAATAGAACATCTGCGAATTTATATGGCAGATAGCAAGTGCGAAACATGTATATAGCATTATGCAAGGCGAAATATGCCGATACGCATGCGAAATTGTATTTTGTTGCAACAGCACAGCAAATAATACAAAAGCTATTTATCATTATGAGTCGAAAAGACTTACAATTTATCTGTCTAGATAGCAGCTTACAAGCGAAAAAGCTCAAATCTAACTACGCAGCCAACATGGCTTACAATACATTCGAAAAGTAGCTGACAAGCCAGCAGTGACACACCACGGGAATCCTAACTGATAAAGGATGAACCCAACGGTTCTAACACCGGCTATGCGACACGCAGATCTGCGGCCAAAGATCTGTAGCAAGTAGGACGCTTCTGCGAAGAGATCAACTCGCCATTAGCTGCATCCATGGCGGCAATGGATTAGGTGGTCCTATGTCCAAGATCTCAGGATCTGACAAGACCCCTGTCTGATCAAGATATGTACCGGAGGAACCTCCTGTTCCGGCGCACACAGTCGCCCAAAACAGGGGAAGCAGTCATTCCTCTGGTACTGGGTTCCTTGTCATGATTGACAAGGGCATTGACAAGCCTCCTGAGTTCAAGAACGAAGAGGCAAGAAATTCTCCTCCAGGGATGCTGGAATAGAATTCCTCCGTTCATTACGAGACGGTAGCACGGTCACTACGGCGCTGCACCTCACCGGGAGGCGGCCGGAAACATGACCTGCAAACATAATACACGAAGAAAATTCTTCGAACATACATGAGATATCATCTCCATCTTCTCTATGATGGTTATAAAGAGCAATAAGCCTCATAAAGCGGATCTTGGAAACTATTTCTATAGCACAAAGCGCAAATTCAGGATTCACAACTTGGAGTTGCCATGAATCAACGAAAAACAAGCGTTGAAGCCAGCAGTCGTAAGGACTCACGGCAAAGCACATTTTTGGGATGAAGAACCCAAATGGCAAAGACAGGGTTTATATAGACCTTGTGGAGACTCTCCAGTTGCTAAGATGAGTCAGCAGAATTTGAAAAGAGGGTAAGGCCAATCACTTACGCCTTGAAAAACGGTAACGATCAATTACCCTACTAAAGGCTACGACGATTCAGTTGCGTATCCTAATAAATGACGGATAGTCATGATTCGGATGGACTTCCCAAGGAAAGCGTGCTTATCTTCCGAGAAATTAGCGCGAAAATCAAACAGAATATCAATTGCTGATGTCATAATTAGATATGCACAGAGATATTCCATCAAATCCCGGAAAAGGGTAAAACGGGCATGTCGATTCTTTTGTTAAAAAAAAGGGGGAGAAACCCTAGCAACATTACATTAATGTTTCAGCATTACATTAATGTTCCAGCTATTTCCTTGCTACTTTTCAAATTCAAAAAGTCAAAGCAAATTCTTGATCAAGGAGTCATGGGGCGCGAACTGATGGCTCAGCTTCTCTACCTGCTCCACTTCTTGTTTCAATTGCTCGCACTTGGCATTCATCTCATGATAGAGATTCAGAGCTTCGTCAGCCTTTTGCTTCTGCTGCTCCACCTTTTGCTTCTCAGCTGAGAGGTTTTGGTGGCCGAGTTTCAAAGTTACGGCTGCGCGAATCAAGGTAACTCTTTTCATAAGAAATCTGAAACCCAATCTGCCTTGGAATTTGGCAAGAAGATTTTGGCACATGCCAAAAAGCAGCTCGACACTCTGAACAGAAATGGTCGCAGGCGTGGCCATAGATAGCTGCTCCAAAATACAAATGGCTTCGGTAAGAAACAGCCTCCTGTCGAAAGGCCCTATCTCCAGAGATCTTTCAAATGATTGAGGGTAGGTGAGGCGCATCCGAACTACCCAGTCCACATCAGTTTGCTTCAGACCTAAAGCAATGTCAAAGCTAAGTTATGATGTCAAACTCGCAAATGAATAATGCGAGATGCAAACAGCAAATCTCTAATTACCAGTTCCTTCAAGAATCTCACGAAGAGAAGGGATGTGCATTGCCGGAGTGGTCGAAGACTGTCCTCGCTCCATAGCTCTCCTGTCAGCTGCGAGCTCTAACCCCTCGTAGTTGGGAGGAAGAGTATAAGCCGCACCAACTGCGACTGCATTCCCAACCTGCGAGCCCCAGAAGCTCCACGCAGGAAGAGGTGCTGCCGACTCAGTCATCGCCGGAGGCAAAGTGGCAGCCGAAGTTGCCTGGCGAGGGATACTCTCAGATGCGAAAGCATCAGCAGCACTTGTTCTTACTTCCTCAGCGCCAGTATGGGCATCTTCCTCCATTAGCACAGCGTCAGCTTCAGCATCATCAGAAAGTTCGATGGTGTCCTCAAGAGGCTCTCTTGCATGTTCAGCAGCTGCGACGGGCTTCTCGGTATGGGAGCTCGGAATCGGAACATAGGTTGCAGAAGGCTGACTTCTCTGCTCCAGCACAGGTTCCTCAGCATTGCCTGCGACACAAAATGCGATAGTATGAGGTAACTCGCATTGTATGTTATTTTACTATCTTTGCCAAAGCTAAGAGCAAGCACCTCCACGCGAAGGTGGGATTGAAGTATCTTCGTCATACACTAAAGACGTGGAACCATGCCCTATTAGTGTGTCCTCATTAAGCAGGTCTTTAAAATGAGCGTGACCTGGGACGCGAAGAAAGCAGTCATGATTCTGTTTCAAGTTGCTAAGGTCTAGACCATGAATATCGTTCAAGTAATTACCTGAAGGTTCTCCGCATTTGCCTACTAGCCAACGGCGAATGTCAGCTTTTGACACACCGTGCTTTAATGCACCCACTACAACATCTCTATAAGTTACTGCGAGATTGAAGATCTCACCTTTATTGCCGCCTGCGATTTCTTCAAAATCTGCCTGGGCTTGCTCCAAAGCTGCTGCATCCTCTTCTGGAGCCACATCCACCTCCTCAGTCTGAGGAGCTGCCTCTTCGGGAAGCATATCTTCCTCATCAGTGGGACGCACTAAGTCGTCAACATGTTGCTCTTCGAGGCTCCGCTGTCTCACACGCTCGAGCTCCTCCTCTTCGCGCTGCCTTCTTCTTTCAGAAGCTTCCGCGGCTGTCTTCCTGGACTCGGCAAGAACTTCCTCGCTTATGGGTTCGTCTGGAATGCTAGAATGAGCATTCTTATTTTTTCTCTTGGCCAAAAGGCCACCGATGGTCTCATCATCATCATCTGCGAAGAAACGATTGGTTTAAGAAAGAGTTGCGAAAGAATTACGATAATGAGGGAAACGCGATGGAGGTACCTCCTGATTCTTCCTCATGTATCACATTTGTTCTTTCTCCTTCTTCTTCATCACCTTCTTTGGGCTCCTGCCTCTCCTCTTCTTCCTCCTGGTCAAATGGAACGAAGGTCTCAACTGCGAGTTCCTTCCGCGCTCTACTGGGCATGCGACCTTTGCCTTTATCCTTGACAGAAAGGGACCTCGCTGGAGGGGAAGTTGGAGCACTTCTAGGGGAAGAGATTGTAATTCCCTTTTGCCTGGGTCTCTTCGCTCTCGGCGCGGCAGTCGCTGGAGGAGACGGAGTATCTCTGGGTGGAGACACGGCCGGAGCATTATCTATCAGCGAGTCAGCAAAAGCGTTCATGACTGCGCGAATCCTGGTTTCGACCTCAGGGTCCATCCTCCATGCTAGCAGAAACGACTGTTTTTGTGTTCTAGTGGCAACAATGGTGTTAACCAATGACTTGGAACGATCACCAGATGCGAATCTCCGCACATGACACTACAGCAAACAGTACAGAATAAAGGCGTCAGCATAGGGAAATCAAGAAGCTTAACGCACGCGGAAAATTGCTTACCTTAGCAAATGCCTCGCTATATCTGATGACATGCGTGTCGCCCTTCTTAACTGCGGCGATCTTTTTCTTCAGAATAACGTCAGGGCACAAATGGTTCTCATGATCCAACAATGAGTAGCAACCATATTCAGACTCGCTCAGACTGCAATTGGGGCGAAACGGAAAAGAGTTTCTCTTGATAAAGGGAGCTCTACTAGGCTGAGCGGCCGACTGTGTCTCAATCCTCGTTTGCTGGGCGACCCAGTATGCGAGCCAGTTCTGGGAACAACCGCCCTCGCGGGTACCTGCAGGCTGCTCAAAGGGAAGATTGTTCATGAACACTATCTTGCACTCCTTTGTTAGCAAGCGCTTATAGCAACCTCTGATAATGGACTGGGGCCAGATTGATGGTGCCACTGCATCAAAGTCGAACTGGGGAGAAACTCGAGTGGGGTCAACATCCACGGTAATCCTCTCATACCTTGGCGCGAGCTCACGAATATGCTCTGCGAGGGCAGGAAGGGAACCTCGCAGACACCAGCAAAAGAACTCGCGATAGCGCTCATGGAAATGCGATCCCTCTTCGAAGAGAAGCTCTTCTGAGAAGACAACACCCTTAGAGGGGTACAGCTTTGGAAACCATCGCACGTTCTCAATGCGCGTGGCATAGGGCCTGGCGGTAAACTCTTTCCGTTTGTGGCATATCAATCTCCAAACGCACTTGGTATTGTTCGCTCCGAACCACCTCGCAGCCCTGCCACTGTTACGCTCCTCCGTCTCGCCTGGGGGACACCACTTGTCGGGTTTAAGAGCAGTTGGAGCATAGGACGGCCATCGCTCGAAGACCCACATCGTCAAAAAGGAAATGTTGACGAAAGTCAGTATATCGAGGCGGCCACGCGACTCCTTCATGGCCGCAACCAGCTGATCAAGTCTATAGTACAGCGTGCCCAAGACCAAGGGTCCGAGTGCGACTCTCTGGCCAAGGGCGAGTCTCACAGCAAGCGGCAGAACGTGGTAGAAGACCCCATCATGTGGGTGACCGTCAATTAAGTACCTCGACAACCATGCACAGAGTAAAGCACAAAGGGTCAAGTGATAGCCTTTACCCTCCACGTAATTCTTGGCCTCTGGGTTCTCACTCAGAAGCTTCTTAGTGATGCTGCTGTTCGCATAGTCTCGAAAGAAGTACTGTAACCATTTGTTCCAGGTGTTCTTCGCAGACGTATTAACCAACTGCCAGTTTGGAAGGGCTTTGGTAGTGGTCCGCAGCCGTCCTCAAAGGACTCAAAGGATCCACTTCACCCATGGGAGAAAGATCGTACAGCATATGCACGTCCTCGAGTGTGGGGGCAGCCTCGAACTTAGCAAAGTGGAATGTGTGAGTCGCAGGCGAGTAGCGGAAAGAAGGTTTAGAAGCATGGACTGGTCCAGCTTCACGGCAGCACCCTTCATAGCACGAACAGCGAAGTATACGCCGGCTTCATCAAGAGTCGCAGCATGATTGGTCAACACGTGGTCAATCCACTCATCCATGTAGTCCAATTTCTGGACAAAAGCTTGGGTAAAAATCGCAGCGTAGGGGAAGTACCCATTTTCGATTCCCAATCGAACCACATCCTCGGAGCCAATTAACTCGAGCAAGGCTGAGTTAACCGGGGGAGTCAGTGTTAGCAATCCCTCATTAGGGACAGGAGCAGGCATTTTCTTCGCCTTAACCCTCGCGTGGTAGAAATCTTTGCCACCTAGATAGGGGGCTTTTGGCCACAAAGCCTGCGGAAGATCGGGTATCTCTTCGTCCTCCTTGGTGGGTTTGGTTCCTTTTGTCTTGGCCATTCCTGCGGAAGAGTAAGAAAAAGGGGGGAGAAATATGCTACACTTCAGTTTGAATTTCGAGATTCAAGATCTATGGGAAAGAAAGATGAACAGTTTCTGGTATCAATTTCAGAAATTAGAGGGTTGCATTATCAGTAATTTCAAAACCCCACATCTGAAGTCCTTATTATTGAAAGGTTAAAGCAAAAGTGGGTTCAAAGATCAAAGCTTCTTCACAAGTTTCATGAGTTTGCAGATCCAACACAGTTCAAAGCCTACACTGGTATTCTAAATAGAAATTGAACAAGGCCAACCTTGTTTTCGCGAAGCCTGCTTGGATATACACAGTTGAAGAAGACGATTTGCAGTTCTGAACTGGTGATTGATTATCTGAATCTGCTCTCGAAGACTTCCAGGTACCATCCACTTTAAGAGAAAGAAGTGATGCTTTGCAACAATGGAGGATACAAAGTATTTATCCAAAAACAATGAAGGGTTGCGTCCTTTCAGTAGTCGAATCGCAACCGTCACCGTCGAATCGCGCAATCACAGGACAAGCTGACGTCACGCCTAAAACCCTAAAGGCCAGACGGCACGACTCTAGGGGTTTTAGGTCATAATGGCACGCACGGGGGCTGAACTTACCCGTATTTGAATTGGTGCGTGGTGGCGACGCGTATGCTGGTTTCCGCGCATGGAAGTCTAGACAGCTATGAGCCTTCACGCGCAGAAAGGGGGCTAATGTAGATAGTGCTTTCTGAGCTGACAGATCTTGGCCACGTGGCAACCATCCAGCACACCATATTGTGCTCCACACACACTGGATCACCAGCCGAGCTGATCCATATGGGGGCTGCGAGACAGAGCCCTCGCATACCACTGCACGGAACTTGTAGGGACTAAGTGGTTTGGAGGCTAGAGTAAGCCCTGTCGCGTGCGAGCCAAGCCCGCACGCGACCTTTAGTAACTGCTTTGAGAGATTTATGGCACGAGCTCCATAAACCCGGTCAATCCGGTCAAACCCGGTCAACCTCGTAACGGTTCCGGTATTCGCGCATAACGTGCTGTAACGGTCCCTATATACTCGGACGAACGTGCCGTTATGGTTAAGCTAATTAAGCCGCCATTAATGGGCGCATTAACCACGCTACAACGGTCACGTTCTCTGCTATATATAGGACGTTAACCTTTCCATACAAAGGAGAACACACCTGCCATACGCGGAAGCTCTGCCAAACCTCTGTCTCTCTCTCAGACATTACTACTGCCTTACTCTCTCCCTACACACAACCCAACTCTTCTTGTGCGATCTCTGATCCTCTACATACGGTGCACACGGAGGTCTCCCCGCCGGAATCTCTTGTGCACACCGAGATACTTCAAGGTAGGACAGAGGGTGTTGGTTTACCCGTGAGGTTCTATTGAGGTAGAAGATGATAATGGGGGTCATTACAAGGTGAACGAACAGAGAGTCAAGCCATACGTAGAGGGGAATTTCATTTAAATTATTGAGTGGCTTATTGCGATTCCCGATGTCTGATTATCTCTGAGGTAACTGGGTCGGGTCGTCAACCTTAAATTACAAGCGCTTGTTGGGAGGCAACCAACCTATTTACTATTTTAGGATAGAATTAAATATTGTTTTATATATTTTGTTATGTTTCTATTATTTTAGAGGTGCGAGAGAGATAGACTAATATTTTCAATGAGTGTGTGCAGAAATTCTAGGTAAATGGCCTATTCCGGATCCCCCGTCAAAATGCGCGTATGAGGAATATCAGGAAAAGCGAGAAAAAGTAGGCCGAAATGCGTATCAGGATCCGGAATGAATAAATTGATGGAGGAATCCATTCCTAAACTCACTCAACATACGCACCTGGGGAATAACGAGTATCCGGACTCCCTTCTTGATATACGTGCAGAATGCACTGAAGAATAGTGAAAGCTGGCACAGTGGCACGGATTACGAGGAAGTTTTTATAAGACAGTACTGTGAGCTGAGTTGAAGAGTACCATTGTGTGGTGGTGGTTGAGATCTTTCCGTAGACATGTGGATCGCGTATATCGGAGTCAGGACGAAGAAATTATGGCAAAAAAAGATGCTCAAGAGAATAAAACGCGACCAAAAACATCCCGAAATGCCAAACACGCCATTCGAGGAGCAAGATTGATGAATAAAGGGTTCCCCGGACTTTGGTAATTTTTTATAGCCTGATAGGAGTATCGAGGAGATCCTTAGGAAAGCAAATCGCGGGAACGGAAGCCAAAAAACGACGAAAAAATAATGTTTTTGGGCTGTCTAGGAGTCTCTTCGTGCGAAGATAAATGTCTTCGAACGATGACTTGGTACTTAGAAAAATTTTGAGGTTGAAATTTGTCTTCGTGAAACAAGTTGCAGTACTTGTTCACGAAGGTCTTCGCACGAAGAGGTTACAGTCTTCATACGAAGACTCTTTGTGCGAAGAAAAATCTCTTCATGCGAAGACAACGGGCGGAAGGACAGTTTTAGAGAGACGTAGTAGAGTAAGAGGATGAGCTTTTAAGGGTATTTTTGGACATTCCACTTGGAAGCTTTATAAGCTTAAAACACATAAGATGAAGCTATTGATCACTTTCATTCGACTGAAACAACAGTTCTCTCTTTCTCTCTCATTCCCCTTCACCAAGAACTCACAAAAGACTTATTTTTCTTCGAATCTCACTGATTTTTGGTGGTATTTGAAGTGATTAAGGGCGTAATCACCCTAGTTCTCAAGAAATCATCACACCCAATTGTCTCTAGCCCGAAAATGAAGAGGAAGAGAGTTAGGGTTCAAGTGGTAGATCTGAAAATGGAAGATTTTGGTGAGGGTTTGGATCTCGGTGAAGAAGGAACTAACGACGGGGACTACGAGGGGAGTTCAGAAAGTACAAGCTCTTTGATTTTTCTGAAGAAAAAATTGACGGCTAAATTAGCCCCTTCTTGTCAAAATTTCGGGTAACGGCACCTGTAAGAGAGGTACTCCGGGTGCCACAGGTATAACTTGTTCTCTCGTAATTAAATTTAATTGAGTCTAGGAACATTGAGTAACAGCCCAAATTTTTTATCGTTGTCGCTTAGTTGCGACGTTTGGGGGTGTTTGACTAGTGTCCTAGGATTTGTTTGATTAATTGCGTATTTTTTTAATTTTGTACACGCTTCATGTCACTGTGCACGTTGCTTTGCATTTGATTCATCTATTTTTTCATCTAAATAGGTGGAGGTGCAAAGAAAAGAAAGACCGGTGAGGGGTCATCTCACGATGCGTCTGGCTCGGGTGAGCCTCCGTTAAAAATTTCGGAGTCACTTAAGTACCCAATTCTAAAGAGACCGCTGCCTAATGACCCGGGGGTTAAGGGTAGACGGGACTATAAAGTGAATATTTGAGAGAGTAAGGTGGGCCCCGGTGTGTACTGCAGCTACCTGTTTGTGACTTACGAGGCCCACCTGGACTCGTTTACTGGCCACTACTTGAAGAAGATAGGGCAGGCGGAAATGATATTCCTTTGGCATCAGGATATATCCACACAGTTGAAGGCTATCTACGAGCGAGAAAATTATTGAATTGGTTTAAATTAGTAGGTAAATCTAGCTCGAAGGTAACCCGAGACTTTCGCTTGAATTTTTTGTATGCCAAGGATGGCGAGAGTCAGGACCCACGACTTGTCTACTGTCGGGGCAAGTGGATAGTCCTCACGCTAGAGACTATCCGCCTTGCTCTTGGGTTCCCACCTTTTAAAGAAGAGTGTGCCTATCATAACACGATAAGGAGTAAGGAGATATTTTCTAGGGTGAACTCGTTCTGTTATAGGAAAGGGATAGACCCGTGGGATAGGAGAGGAGATATGCCCTTTTGGGAAGTTTAGAAAAATTTCCTTAGGTCCGTAGCTAGGTGGTTATGTGAGCTATTAGAGAACTTGGTTCTGGGAATCACACAGAATCCCAGATGTTCCTTTAAGCTTTGTGTCATGGCCATGTGTCTATGGGGAGGGGAGAGAATTGATATCCCTAAAATGATTTTGGCCAACTGTCTAGAGAGGGTGTCTAGGAAAAACAAGCTAGGGCCAGGTCGTACTTGTCTTATTACTGATCTAGTTAAGACTTCTTAGGTTATTATACGGGGAGGGGACATGGACCTAGAGAAGTTCCCCGACCGCAAGTGGTCTCGGTTTGATGAGTCGGCCAAAATGTTGGCCAAGGGGAAGAAGAAGGCGACCTCTCGATTTGACATTTAGGCGGCTTATGATAAGCTGAGAAAAGAGATGGCCTGAGATCGTATGGAGAGTAGGCGCCATTTTACTCACACAAGGAGCAATCGGGTGAAGCTGGGCAATTTGGTCCAAATGGTAGGCCAGTGGGTGATCCAGTCTAGTGGTCAGGCAGAAGAGGAGTTTGTCATGCCGGTTCCGAGTACTGATCCATGGTTTCAGGAGGATAAGTATGAGTATATGGTTCCACCGAGTGAGGACGAGGAGGAGTTGGAAGAAGAGGAAGAAGAAGGGGATGACGAGGATGGAGACGGGGATGTCCCGGGCTCCGGTGATGAGGAGTAGAGGAGAGAGAACCCTTGCGCTATGATAGTTGAGTCCTCGTTGTATCATTGAGGACAACGATGTATCCTAGTGTGGGGATGGTGGTACCTTTTACTAGCCAAATCAAGTCTTGCATCACCAGTCGCATGTAGTTAGTTTTTTTGGTTATGTCCTTGTTTTCTTTTTGTTATTCACTATTTCTTTTTGCACGTTTAGATTAATGAGTCCCCCTACCCTTGTTGAGTAGCTAATCGAGTCGGTCGTTGCATATAGAATTAGAATTTATTATAAAAAGACAAAAAAATGAAAAATTGGAAAAATTCAAAAAAAATAAAAATTTGAGAAAGGGCAATCAAAATAATCGTAAAATTTGGTAAAATCGAGGAGTGTGAGAACTTTAGGTGTAGGGCGTGACTTGTGACCGAGAATGACAAGATTGAGTTCCCCTTAGTATGTATAGAGAGACTTTCGTTACGGGAGTGCCTACCTATTTTATCACACTTACTTGATTCTCAAATCTAAAGTGTGTCGTTTTTCTTACAAGAGTTGAGCTAGGTGTGAGAAAAACTATCCGAATGTTCATGTGTACGTCTTAGGTAGTCGCCAACGCGACTCATAGTGGCACACAGAATAGCTGTGCAAGGATACGTGTTAGAGCACTCATTGCTTGATAGATCTCACCTTGTAGGACCACTAGAAAGCCCTCTTTGAACCTTGGTTTTATTCGCTAACGTCTTGACTTAGGGTGACGATTCTTGGCCTTCATCATCGATCATTTAGAATCAACACTTTAGGGCGTCACGAGATAGTTGTAGTTGAGGGAGTTCGATGAGGGAGAGCTTTATTGCATATACTTGTGAGTTCTACATGATTGCATGAACATTATGATATATCTTCGAGGGGATGCGAGGGTGAGTGAGTAGGCTTGCGCACTTCGGTGTGGTGGTGTTCCATCTCATTACACCATGGATAAAGTTGTGGAGAGCCGTGAGTGCATGACGTCAAATCCGCACGACATTAGGGTTGGTTGAATTTCATTGGTGGATCGTGCTAGGTATCATTTCTTTTCATCATCATGGTGTAGGAGGATCGGTTGGATTAGGAACGAGACATACATTTCTTTTGACTACTTGAGAGGGGACGTGACTACATTCTAGTGTGGGTGTGTCGACTTTTGACTACAGACAAAGATATTGAGCTTGCGACGACTCCACCCCCATACATGTGTTTTGATTAGTTAGTGGCTTGTTTTGGTGGCACCGTATACTTCATTGAGTTAGGGGGAGATGGATTTTACTTGTGATATACATTCATTGATTCATTTATTTCCTCCCCCTAACACATTTGATTGGTGTGTACAAGGAAATCCTGGAAAGAGATCCAAGTGTACACCTCTGATAGAGGATCAGAATAAGAACAACAAGAAGAAGACACAAGGAGATTGAGGGATGGCGTAGGGGAAAGAGTAAGCAATGGTAATTGTTCTTGAGAGAGAGACAGTATAGCAAATTAGTTAAGAGGTTCAAGAAGTTGCTATATAAGGCTAACATTCCTATATATAGTGGGGAAGTGACCGTTTTGAGGGGTTAATGCGCCCATAAATGGCGGCTTAATGTTAGCCTCGTAACGGCACGTTCGACCGTGTATATAGGGCACGTTACACACTCATCTGCATATGTAGGGGACCGTTGTGATATCCACCGCATTTATGGGACACGTAGGCATTAAGTCTCTCAGACAGTTATCAAGGGTCGCGCGCGAACGTGGTTGTTCCCTTACTCTAGCCTCCAATCCACTAAGTCCCTATAACTCCTGTGCGGTTAGTATCGCGGGTGACTCTGTATCACAACCCCTAAGTGGATAAGCTCGCATGTGAGTATATGCGAATGAAAGGAAATGTGATAAAGTGTATACGGAGTACCTTTAGACGTGACGGATGGCTGCCACGTGGGCGATAGTTGGTCTGCTCAGAATGCACTATCTACATTAGCCCCCTTTTGCGCGTATGCGATGCGTAGATGCGCAAAACCACCCGTGCGTGGCCCCATGCAAATCCTCGTATCAATTCGAATATTATTCGAAAACCCTAGCCCCCAGAAGTAGCCACGATTGCCTAGGTCTCTGTATGGTGAGTAGTCTTTAATGAGGCGTGTCCATTGCGAGGATAATCGAACGCCATCCACATATTTTCGCCGATTTTCGAGGCAAGAATGATTCGAAATGATCTGATAGGCCGTCAATTTTGCCAGTTATCGAGATAATGCTGATTCAGCAAATCGGAACAGTCGCGACTCTTCAGGCCTCAAATCCTATTTAAACCTTTTGCTGCAACAATTAGAACTTTTCCCAACAAGACATTACACAAGCAGTTCAATCACTCAAGAAGAAGCAAGGTTAGCGATTCCTCGTCCTTCTCTTCACTGTTGAAATCATATTAGCAACCCAATTTGACTTTAGAAATCATATATATTCTTCGTGTTCTTCACTGTTCTTCATGCCTTAACAGGGTATTGACCTTCAAATCTTGTTTTGTACATGTGTTTTTTTTTTAACAGAGATGGCCAGAACCAAGAGCTTGAAGGAAGCAGTTGCCCTGCAAGAGGTTCTGAAATACTTATGCCCCTACTTGGGAGGAGATGATTTCTATTTGTAAACGATTTGGGGAACAAAAACTGAGAAGCCTCCCCCAAAGAATGATTTGAAACTCGCAGCTGAGCCTAAGAGAGATGATTGGGATCTTGCTAATGTAAATGACATCCATAGGCTTGTCCTGGAAGCTGGGCTCTATCCTTTCACGGATATCCTTCATCAAACCTTCCGCGAGAAACTCGAGTACATGGATGAGTGGAGAGTGTACATCCTTGAGAACTTTGAAGCTAAACTGAATCGCGCAGGGATTTACGGAGCTGTGCGTGCAACTAAAGGGCTGAGCGTGAGACTCGATAAAGATATTTTGATGACTCTATACTCGAGGTACTCGAAGAAAATCCACAACTTCCATTTTGAAACTTTTGAAGCCGGGCCTACACTCGAAGACATCGAGGCGCTATTGGAGCTTCCCTGTATGGGCACCGTAGATCCTCTGGCTCCTTTGAGTACCGAAAAAGAACTCCTGATCTTCGAATTAATGAAGGATTGTATCGGGGACTTGAAGAAAAATGCCACAAGATGGGCATCGAGCAAGCCTTCAAACACGTATTTGATAGTTCCTGCAGGCGCAAAGAACTTATGGTCCAAATGGGTAACCTACTTCTACCGCGACTTCGCCAATTCAAAGATTGCCCAGGAAGTGACTGCGAAGAACCCGAAGGCGCCCAACTCATCGGAAGGGAAAGGTTCTCAATATACTCTGTGTGGCTTTCTCTGCGTATGGTTGTCGCAGTATCTCATCAATGAACACCCCCACGATGGCGTATTCTCCCAGGTTCTTTTGCTAGCGGTTCGCCTCTCCCTTAGGAAAAAAGTAGCATTGGGACCTTTGGTTGTCTCTTTGTATCACCGCTTAGATCTGGTGATGACGCACGTAGAGCAGTCTAAGGGTCGAGTCGACGTCGTGACGTATGTCAATGTCGCGTTCTTATCGATGTGGGCTTATGAACGATGGCCCTTATATGCTCCAATTCCCTCGCCCGTGACTTTATGGGACACGCCTAAAGCCAAGAAATAGCTCTTCTGCCCTCGCTCATGGCGTTGGTCTAAAACAAAGGATGTTCGTCGCTCATTCACTTTGATATGCGACGATGCTAGCTTCTTCAATCGAAGAACGTATGTTCAGCAACTGGACAATATCGTCTTCAAGGATAACATATATCCAGACCGAACTGTGAAATACACTCGTGCGCACATCATTGAGGGATCACTCTGCTACTCCGGGTTCGTCAACTGGTGCAAGAGGGGGTATCTACCTGCCTTATGCGAAGATGGTATCGAATGTACCAGCTACGCACTCATCACAACTCACTTTGATCCTGTTAGAGTGATTCCTCAGCTTGGCTTTGACGCCATGGCCCCTGTTGACTCAAAGACCCTTGAGTGTGTTTTGAGAAGTAATTGTTTTGATGAAAGACAAATACAAAGGCAAAGCATTTCTGATACTCCAAGGCCTTGAGATACTGACAGAGCTTCAAAGTCTTAAGAGTAGTTTTTTTATTGTGCTGAATGTTCTAACAATCTTATGTTGCAGATTGGCTATCTGATTGTATATATCATAGATTTGCTGCAAATACTTTTTTTTATATTCTCTATTTCTAACACAAATGCAGATTTCCTGATCAGGGAGAATCAAAGATTTCTGGTTTTAACTTTGACAGACTGTGAAGCATGTTCAGAGCTTCAAGGCCTTGAGATGTGCCTTGAGCTGCTGACAGTTTTACAGAACTAATCTGATTCTTTCTTGCAGGGATTGATCTGTGTTATTGTGATTGTTTAATGACTTCTAAGAGTCTTAAACTGGATTATCATGAATTATTTGTGTCAGAAGTTAATCAGATTATTGATTTATTATTTCATCCAGTTTTTATTCAGAAACTGGAAAACCAAACAGGCTTAGTACTGTTATTTTTCAAGATTTTGTTGTTTCTATGATTTAATGTTGTTGCAGGTTTGTTAAACGTGCAAATACAATAACTCCAACGGATATCTACTCAGAGCTGTTTGAATTGCTGTTGAAACAGGAAGAGGATTTGTAGGAACTGAGATCCTAAAATCTCTCATTCAGTTGCAGTGAGTAGATAAAAAGACTGGTTTGAATTTTGAAAGAAGAGAGGCTTGCAGATAACTGAGAGAAGTGTAAAATATCCGTGGGAGCTCATTCATTCAAACACACAGACATTCAAGCTTCAATTCCAGATTTCAGAAGATCAATCATTCTAGTTTCAAGAAGAACACATCCAGGCCTTCACAAGCTTACTCTTCTACTGTGTTATCATCTGTTTTGTAATCTGCTTATCTTTTGTATATCTAAAACCTCACAAAACCTAGTGGTTGGTTGTTCAAGTGAAAAACAATAGGTTCTTGTTAGCTCAACAGTTAGTAGCTGATACTAGATAGGTTTGGAACCACAAGCTGTATAGGTGTAAGGTAAATCACTTAGGCTTGAAGATCTCGGGTTGTTTCTGTGTGAGTAATAAGAAGTGTTTGCCCAATCCTGGCGAGATTAGATCCCTTAGGCAGAGATTAGGTCCATTGGGACTGAACTCTGTAAATTACATTGTGTTCTTTTCTTTACAGTTTTGTTATTTTCTATTGCATACAACTCAAATCAAACTAGGGTTTATAAGCTGTTTAGAACTGGTAATAGGTCAAGGCCTTTAAGCTTTCTATTTTGCCTTTGAAAGTTTCTGACTGTTTTCTAAAATCTCAAGGCCTTGAGATTTGAGTTCCTCACTTAAGTTAGTTTGTTAAAAACTGAGTTTTGCAAAAAGTTTCCATACTCTATTCAACCCCCCCCCCCTTCTAGAGTATTTAGGTCATGTATTTAGTCTACATTACACACTTTCAATTGGTATCAGAGCTTGGGTCACTGATATAGATCTAACAATCTTTTGACTATGAGTAACGTAGGAGATGGTGGATTCTCACAAGGAAGGGCAGCCAACAGACCTCCATTGTTCTGTGGTGATAACTTCATGCACTGGAAGGCATTGATGAAGATTTTCATCATAGATTAAGACATGGAACTGTGGTCAATAGTTCAGAATGGTCCTCATGAGTACTACACTACCATTGATGGAGTCAGATGTATCAAGTCTGAGGAAAATCTCTCAGTTACTGAACTGGAAAAGGTATCAAAAAATTACAAGGCTATGAATCTGTTATACTGTGCTCTTAATGAAGATGAGTTCAACAGAGTGTCCAATTGCAAAAGTGCCAAATAAGTATGAGACAAACTGGTTGTGACATATGAAGGAACAAGCCAGGTTAAGCAGACCAAAATCAACATACTTCTGACGCAATATGAGTTGTTCAAGATGAACTCAGATGAGACCATTAAGGAGATGTTCAAAAGATTCACCGATGTGATGAATAATGTGGAGTCATTGGGAAAGAAGTTTTCAAATGAAGAAAAGGTCAGGAAAATTCTGAGAAGCCTGCCAAAGGCCAAGTGGGAGCCAAAGACAACAACCGTTGAGGAAGCTCAGGATTTAAGTCTTCTTAAGCTAGATGATCTACAAGGAAAGCTTCTCACTCATGAAATGTCAATGAAGGATGTAGAAGATGATTTGATTGAAAACATCAAGAACTTAGCACTCAAGGCCAAAGACAGTGACAAATCTCAAAGCCTTGAGACTGAAGATGAGCATGATGATGAAGAGGCTTTAGCATTGATCTCCAAAGCCTTGGCCAGGATTCTCAAGAAGAAAAGAAACTCTGGTAACAGGGACTACAACAAAGAGAGATCAAGACCTTCAAGCAGCAAGGACTACAAAGGTAAAACTTCATCACAGTTACATAAAACTAAAGTAATGAATTGTTTTGAGTGTGGTGATGCAGATCATTTAGTAAGAGACTGTCCACAAAAGAAGAAGAACAGGAACTTTCAGAAGAAAGACAGTGAAAACAGAAGAAAGAAAGCCATGATGGCTTCCTGGAGTGATTCTGATTCATCAAGTGACTCAGACACATAAGAAGATCAAGAAAATTTGTGCTTCAAGGCCAAACATGATGAAGAAAAGTCATCAGACAGATATATTGAAGAAATGGTAAAAAATCTTCTTGCTAGTCCTTCTGATGTACTTCCTGAAATTCTCAAGAGTATGTTTTTAAATGAGGAAAGTTATAGAAAAGAGATTTCTTCTTTAAATATTAAGATTCATGAGCAGGTAAAAGAAAACATGGACCTTGTTTTTACCAACAAAACTGTTGAAGTTTCTAAGACAAAGATTGAAAAGGACTTCAAGGCCTTGGACAGCAGGTTCAAAGCCTTGAAGGCACAGATAAAAGAGATTGTTGATCAAAACACTCTTTTGACTGAAAGATATTCTTATCTAAAGACTCATTCTAAGGATTTAGAACAACAAATCTGTTCTTTGACTGAGAAACTTCAAGAGTCTAAAAAGGTCCTAGCCAGTTTTATAGGCTTAGAACATAATCTAAATCTCATTCTTGGAGGAAGTCTGAAATCAATGCATAAAAGTGGGATTGGCTATAATCCAAATTTTCCAAAGAAAAGCCAAACTACTTTTGTCAAATCTGGTAGCAGACATTCCCCAAAGTGTCATTACTGTGGAAAAATTGGTCATATCAGATCAACTTGTCCCTTCAGAAGATCAGAACCTCACATTATGAGGAATACTTATCCTTATCAGCTTAAGGGACAGGTTAGGTAGATTTGGGTTCCAAAAGGTATTAGACCACCTAACATGGCTGATTCTGAGTATGACTCAAAGTTCTGCACTTGGTCTAACAGCCTGTTGAGGCAATGATTTACTTTTGCAGGATGTCACCAAGGCCTTGAAAGATTTGAAATGGATATTAGACACTGGATGTTACAGACATATCAGTGGAAAGAAATCTCTCTTTACTAAGCTTACAGAAAAATCTGGAGGAACAACCACACTTGGTGACAAAGCAAAATGCAATATTATTGGTATGGGTAGTATTGGTAATGGGTCTACCAACTCTATCTCTGATGTTTATCTGGTGGATGGACTTAAGTATAATCTGCTTAGTATCTCTCAGTTATGTGATAAAGGTTATAAAGCTATATTTGACAAGGAGAAATGTGTGGTGCAAGATGAGAAATCTGGTGATTGCATACTCACTGCTCCTAGTTCATATAATCTATATGCTATGAGTACTAACAGTGTTGCAGGTGACAAGTTAAAATGCCTCAAGGCCTTGAAGGAAGATTCAAAGGTTTGGCACAGAAAGCTTGGGCATATTAGCATACACAGCTTGAATAAGCTCATCTCAAAGGATTTGGTAAGAGGTTTACCATCACAGAAATTTCCAGATGATGAGGTTTGCAAGGCATGTGTACTAGGTAAACAAACCAGAAGCTCATTCAAGCCAAAGAACTTTGTAAGTACTTCTAGACCCTTAGAACTGTTACATATGGACTTGTGTGGCCTATGAGAGTTCAGACCCTAAAAGGTAAGAGGTATATGCTTGTTATAGTAGATGATTATTCTAGATTTACTTGGGTGATGTTTATTAGAGACAAAACTAAAGCCTTATTTGAATTTTCTAGATTGTGAAAAGAGCTTCAAACATTGAAAAATTTACCTGTTTCATCTATTAGAAGTGATCATGGTAGGGAATTTGATCAACTTGACTTTTATTTGTTTTTTGCAAAGCATGGCATATCACACAACTCTTCTGCACCTAGAACTCCACAGCAAAATGGAGTAGTTGAAAGGAAAAATGGGACACTTGAGTATATGTCTAGAACCATGCTACTTGAAAGTAATTTGCCAAAGTTCTTGTGGGCAGAAGCTGTTAATACTGCTAATTATGTGCTAAATAGATGCTTGATTAGACCTATTTTGAAAAAGACCCCTTATGAACTGTTTAAAGGTAGGAAGCCTAGTGTTTCTTATTTCAAACCTTTTGGTTATATCTGTTTTGTGCATAATAATGGTATAGACAATCTTGGTAAATTTGATGCTAGAAGTGATGAAGGTGTATTTCTTGGAAACTAGCAAAGCTTATAGAGTTTACAATAGAAAAGCCAAGATTGTGGAAGAGAGTATTCATGTGTTTTTTGATGAATGTACTAAGGATTCTCTGAGTGAAAGTTTTGCAGATCTAAATTTGAACAAGCATGAGTCTGATGATGATGCTGTGAAAGAGGACAAAGGCAAAACTAATGTGCAGAATCAATCAGCAGAATCTCAAGGCCTTGAACCTCCTGCGGAACCAAAATCTCAAAGCCTTGAGACAGAAGCTGAAACTTTCTATGATGCTCCCTCTACTGTTTCAAGAACTCAAAGACTTGAAGGAGAATATTCCTGTATACCAAGAAAGAAGTTTAAGTACCTTGCAGATCATCTAGCTGACAATATCATATATGATCCATCAACTGGAACTCAGACAAGAGGACAGTTGAAGAACTTGCGTGTTTTTAGTGCATTTGTATATTTGATTGAGCCTAAAAATACAAAGGAAGCACTAGAAGATGCAGACTGGATCATTGCAATACAGAGTGAGCTGAATGAATTTGAAAGAAACAAGGTATGAAATCTGGTTCCCAGACCTAAAGAGAAATCAGTTATTGGAACCAGATGGGTGTTCAGAAATAAGCTTGATGAGATTGGGAAAGTGGTAAGAAACAAAGCCAGACTGGTGGCACAGGGATATAACCAGGAAGAAGGTATAGACTATGAGGAGACTTTTGCTCCTGTTGCCAGGTTAGAAGCTATTAGAATACTTCTTGCATTTTCATCTCACAATCATATAAAACTTTATCAAATGGATGTCAAATGTGCTTTTCTGAATGGTTATTTACAAGAAGATGTTTTTGTAGCACAACCTCCTGGTTTTGAAGATGAAAACTTTCCTGATCATGTTTACAAACTAGACAAAGCTCTTTATGGGTTAAAATAATCTCCAAGGGCTTGGTATGACAGACTTTCAAAATTTTTACTTGGCAACAATTTCAAGAGAAGTCTAGTTGATAAAACTATCTTCATTAAACATCATGAAAGTGATTTGTTAGTAGTTCAGATCTATGTGGATGATATTCTATTTGGTGCTACTAATGATGCTCTTTCAAAAGAGTTCTCTAGTCTGATGTGCAGGGAGTTTGAGATGAGCTTAATGGGAGAACTGAATTTCTTTCTTGGACTTCATATCTTACAAATGAAGAAAGGAATTTTCGTACATCAAGGAAAGTATACCAATGACTTGTTGAACAAGTACAATATGTCACAGTCCAAGGTGCTTAAAACTCCTGTGAGTTCATCACTCTCATTAGACAAGGATTCAAATGGTAAGAGTGTGAATCAAAAGGAATACAGAGGTATGATTGGATCACTTTTGTATTTAACTGCTAGTAGACCTGATATTATGTTCAGTGTCTGTATGTGTACTAAATTTCAAGAAGATCCTAAAGAGAGTCATTTAACTGTTGTTAAAAGAATTTTTAGATATTTTAATGGAACCAAAGACTTGGGGCTTTCGTATCCAAGGAGATCTAATTTTATGTTGAGTTGCTATTCAGATTCAGATTTTGCAGGATATAAGGTAGACAGGAAGAGTACTTCTGGATGTTGCCAGTTTCTTGGATCTTCACTCATCAGTTGGCACTCTAAAAAGCAAAATTATGTAGCATTATCAACTGCAGAAGCTGAATACATTGCAGCTGGAGCTTGTTGTTCACAAGTGTTATGGATTGCTCAGCAACTTAGAGATCTTGGCTATAATTTCAGAAATGTGCCTATTTATTGTGACAATAAAGTGCAATCTCAATCTCTAAGAATCCAGTCCAGCACTCAAGAACCAAGCACATAGATGTGAGACATCACTTCCTTAGAGATCATGCAGAACAAGGTGATCTTGTTCTATCTTTTATTTCTACTTCAATGCAGATTGCTGATATTTTCACTAAACCTTTGCCAGATGATAGGTTTTCATCCCTAAGGCTTGAACTAGGTATGTTAAACAAGGATGCATTGGTTTAGGGGGAGTATTGGCACTTATTTGTGGTTATGTGTTGAAATATCAAAGCCTTGAGATTATACTTTCCAAATCCTTGAAAGTATAGCTCAAAGCTTTGAAGTTTCTCAAACTGCAGAAAATCTCAAGGCCTTGAGATTGTTCTCCAGGTCTTGAAACATATGTAATTTTTTTTATTTAAAAAAAATGGATCATCAAATATTGTATCTTATCTTTTTAGATAACTGTATAATATTTGAATTACTCAGAGAATTTTCTAAAATATCTAAAAATATTTTCAATATCCTTTTTGCATGTTCAATTCAGTAGAGTCATTTTATGACTCATCCTTTTCAACCTACTTAAGCTGGAAGTCAGGGCTTATTCCTCTTCATTCTCTCTCAATTCTCTACGTCTCTATACTCTCTCTCAATTTCTCTCATTCATTTCTCAAAACCCTAAACCCACAATGGAGTGCAAATCAGCCAGAATTCAACAACAGGGGAAGCCTTCTGGCAGATCCAAGAAGAGGGCAAATAAGAAGGAGAAGATTGTGATCTCTGATTCGGATTTAGAGAATACTCAGAGTTTGCATGAGGACACTCCTCCTGCAAAGAAGATCATAACAGAAAATGGAGATGAGGGCTCAAGCATTGATCCACAGAAGGAGACAAAGACTCAGGGTGGTGATCAACCTAGGTCAGACAAGAAGAAAGGGGGAGAGAAGAAAAAGGCTGGAGAAGAAGAAAAGGGGAAATCTGCTCAAGAAAGCAAGAAGAAGCCAACTGAAGGAGAACAAGAGAAGATCAAACCCACTGAGAAGAAAACAAGGGTTAAGCAGGTTGCTGCTGCAACCAAAAAGGGTTATCAAGGTAAAAATGCACTTCCTTCATATTGGTTTGTTAGTTCTGAAGTTAGGAATTTGTGGATGCAAGGATATGCTTCTTCTAATGTTGCTTTTTGTAGTATGGTTTCTGAAGAGTTACTGGATAAATTGGATATTGATTGTATGATGAAGTTAAGAGAAACTGCAGTTTGGAAGGTGTTAAATCCTAGTTCAAAAGCTTATCCTAGGTTAAATAGATTATTTTATCTGATTCTGGTTCATGAAGGAGATGATAAGATGGTGTTAACTTCTAAGGTGGCTGGGATAAATTTGAGGCTAGATCATAGGACTTTTGCCAAAGTTTTGGGCATTCCTAAGAAGTATAATGTTGGAGATTACCCTGATAGAAAGGAGTGTCTGGAAAAGGCAAAAGAAATGTTTTTCATTGATGGTGTACCCTCTGGTCCAAAGCAGTTGACACACTCTGTGCTCAACTGTGAAGCTAAGATTTTGTTTACAATTCTGATCAGGAGTGTTGTTCCTAGGGAAAACTCAAGGGAGTTGGTTACTGATAAAGTTCTCATTTTGATGTATCTGATATGTCAAGGGTTTGAGATAGACTTGCCAACAGTGGTTATGGAGCATATGATCATTTGTGATACTAGAACTAGAAACCATCATCTTCCCTATGCCAACCTTCTACCTCTTTTCTTTGAGCATTTTGATGTACCTGTGAAAGGGGAGAAAAATATTACTGGAGGTTTTGGGTTGATTGATGAAACTGCCTTACAGAGGATTGGAGTAGTTCAAACTGGGAAAGGTCATTGGAAATTTTATTCAGAGTTGTCAAAGGATGAGCTTGGTGAGAAGGAGTTTGTTAAGCCAAAGGGGGCTACATCAGGAAAAGGACAAGCAAATGAGGATCACTCTTTGTTGGTTGAGAAATTTGAAGATCAGCAGGTGGAGATTGAAGATCTCAGACAAAGGTTATTTGATCTGTCTGCTGAGTTTAACCAGTTCAAGGGTTTGATGAATGTGATTAATGGAAAATTGGATGTTGTCATCAAGGCTTTGAAATTGGAGAAGATACCTTCTGCTACTAGTCATGACACCAGTGTAGACTCAGATGAAAGGCTTGGTGATTTCTTGAAGAAGAAAAATAATCCAATTCTAGTGGTGCTCACTTCAAAAGATTTTTATGAGCAAACTGATGAAGAAGATGCTGGTGAAGACACAGGTGTTGATGCAGCTACATCGGGTGATTCAGTGCAGGTTAAGAATAAGAAGGTGGATGAGATCATTGAGAAAGTTGTTATAGAGGTGGAAGCTGAACAAGAAGGAAATCAGTCAGCTGATGATGCCGAAAGTGAGGAAGAAGTTTGAGAAGGCTCAGAGAAAGGCCAGACATCAAAGAAGAAATGAAGATCAGAGAGGACCAAAGCCTTGAACCTTTCCTTCTATCTATATATTTTCTTCTTTTCTGTTCTCAAGGCCTTGACTTTCTAGGAATAATCTTTTGTTTAATTTTTTTTTTAAACTTTGAGTAATGATCCAACATTTCTTCACCTTTATTTGATGAAAGTCAAAAAGGGGGAGAAATTATGTGTTTTGTGGTTACTTTGGTTACTTTCAGTTACTTGAATAATAATAATCAGTTGTTTTTGTTAATTCAATTGTGTTTTGATATTACTATGATTATATGTGAATTACTGATTATCTGTGTTAAGGTGGTTTGACTGGTATTATTGTCTATTGTTGCAATATGTTGTTATCTAATTCTTACAAGGAGTTGCAGGGATATTTACACAAGATTATGGGTTTTGTCTTTCATCAAGGGGGAGATTGTTAACTCAGAGACCATTTAGTGTGTTTTGAGAAGTAATTGTTTTGAGTGATGAAAGACAAAGACAAAGGCAAAGCATTTTTGATACTCCAAGGCCTTGAGATACTGACAGAGCTTCAAAGTCTTGAGAGTAGTTTTTTATTGTGCTGAATGTTCTAACAATCTTGTGTTGCAGATTGGCTATCTGATTGTATAGATCAGAGATTTGCTGCAAATACTTATGTTTTATATTCTCTAAATCTAACACAAATGCAGATGTCCAGATCAGGGAGAATCAAAGATTTTTGGTTTTAACTTTGAGAGACTGTGAAGCATGTTCAGAGCTTCAAGGCCTTGAGATGTGCCTTGAGCTGCTGACAGTTTTACAGAACTAATCTGATTCTTTCTTGCAGGGTTTGATATGTGTTATTGTGATTGTTTAATGACTTCTAAGAGTCTTAAACTGGATTATCATGAATTGTTTGTGTCACAAGTTAATCAGATTATTGTTTTATTATTTCATCCAGTTTTTATTCAGAAACTGGAAAACCAAACAGGCATAGTACTGTTATTTTTCTGGATTTTTTTGTTGATATGATTTAATGTTGTTGCAGGTTTTTTAAACGTGCAAATACAATCTCAACAAACTCCAAAGGTTATCTACTCAGAGCTTTTTGAATTGCTGTTGAAACAGGAAGAGGATTTGTAGGAACTGAGATCCTAAAATCTCTCATTCAGTTGAAGTGAGTAGATAAAAAGACTGGTTTGAATTTTGAAAGAAGAGAGGCTTCAGATAACTGAGAGAAGTGTGAAATATTATTGGGAGCTCATTCACATAAACACACAGACATTCAAGCTTCAATTCCAGATTTCAGAAGATCAATCATTCCAGTTTCAAGAAGAACACATCCAGGCCTTCACAAGCTTATTCTTCTACTGTGTTCTTCATCTGTTTTGTAATTTGCTTATCTTTTGTATATCGAAAACCTCACTAAACCTAGTGGTTGGTTTTTCAAGTGAACAACAAGAGGTTCTTGTTAGCTCAACAGTTAGTAGCTGATACTAGATAGGTGTGGAACCACAAGCTGTATAGGTGTAAGGGAAATCACTTAGGCTTGAAGATCTAGGGGTGTTTCTGTTTCAGTAATAAGAAGTGTTTGCCCAATCCTGGTGGGATTAGATCCCTCTGGCAGAGATTAGGTCCATTGGGACTAAACTCTGTAAATTACATTGTGTTCTTTTCTTTACAGTTTTGTTATTTTCTATTGCATACAACTAAAATCAAACTAGGGTTTATAAGCTGTTTAGAACTGGTAATAGTTCAAGGCCTTGAAGCTTTCTATTTTTCCTTTGAAAGTTTTTGACTGTTTTCTAAACTCTCAAGGCCTTGAGATTTGAGTTCCTCACTTAAGTTAGTTTGTCAAAAACTGAGTTTTGCAAAAAGTTTCCATACTCTATTCAACCCCCCCCCATAGAGTATTTAGGTCTTGTATTTAATCTACATTACACACTTTCAGCCCCTTCATTAAGGTTCGACTCAGTTGTGAAGGGCTGCTATAAGAGGCTGTTGTACAAAGAGTGCAACAACTTCCTGGTTGGCATGCTCCCATTAACTCAACCTTCCAAAAATAGAGTGGGAGTGGCGACTGTAGATTGGGCTGCTTTTTGGAACGCCCAAACTCGCCTTCAAGCTAAGTCCCGGCTTCGATTCTAGCCCACCAGAGCCCCCTCCATTAGAATAGGAGATTACCCCTTTAGATCAAAGGCCTCCAGGGACGCGACACAATTCTATTCGCCGCTGGATAAGGATCACCATCTTTGTGCGGAATTGATTCTCGCGGAGAAGATTGAAGCTGTTCAGAAGGACTCCTTCAAAGCAAGAAAGGACTATGCAGATGATTTCAACAAGGTATGTTGTCAACTCATTTTCTCTTCCTTTACTGAAGTAAAAAATTAAATAAACGTAATACTGAATTTTTGCCCTCCCCCCCTTTCTTAGTGCGTCTTCAGAAGACTCGGCTCTGCAGACCGCAGTAATGGGCTTGTCGCTATTTTGCGCTCGAAGGACGAAGCTGACATCGTTATCGAGCCTGAGATGCCAATGGGGGAAGGGATTGAAGCCAGGATCTGGTCTGTTCTTGCAGTCTTCATCACATCTCTTGCAGAACCAAGCGTCAACGCGAAGAAAACTAAAGCTTCCGGCGAGCCATCAACAGATGCGACGGTTCCTAGACCTGGGAAACGCCCGCAAAACAAACCTGCTCCCCAGAAGCATGTAGTTACCAAAAGAGGCCAGAGTTTAAGGCAGACTGGCTTAGCAAATTTTATTAAGCTCATTGTGAGGGGCCCTTTTTACAGGAGGGAAGGTAATAAACTTGAGTTACATCGCGTTTTTGGTCTACTTTGAAATGTAGATTCTTGCTGATGCTTATGCACATATTATAGATAGTGGGGAATCTGTGAAAGCTCTGGAAGGCCCTACTGAGGAAGAAGTGATTGCAGAGTCCGTTTCCATGGCGAAGCAGACTGAGGATGAAGCAAGGATGCAGGAAGAGCGCGACGTCGCAAAAGCTATGAAGAAAAGCCTTGAAGAGCAGACTCAGCGTTCGCTGACTGTTGTAGGTATACGAATCTTGTAATACCGGGTGTAATTAAACTCGGATGATCGTTCCCACGAGGACTATTTTGGGGTTTTTCGAGAAATCAGTTTTAATTTGCAGAGTGTAAAAGGAGGAGTAGTTTAGGATTGTGATTAACTATAAACTAAAAATAAAAAAATAAAATGCAAATATTTTTTTTTGACGTTTTTCTGAAAATCTTTAAAGTTTGTAAATCTAGGGTTTGGAATACTAGGTCCCAGGATCCCCTAGGGTTTCTACAGATTTTCGTTCTTTCTTTGGTATGAAAACACACAGCAGTTTTAATTATCCGTGCCACGTACCGGTTGTGCAGTAACTTTTCAGATCCTGCACGCTATCACGATCCTGCAGACTGTCGGATTCTTGTTAAGCTGCCTAAGTCTGCAGTCTCGTTCTAAGTCTGCTAGGGTTTCTAACCTATCCTGATGGCCCGGGTCAGATTCTCTAACAGTTGGTCTATACGTTTTGGCTAGCCCTATCTCCCTTTCTCTGGTCGGTCTATCAGGGTAAGGTACTAAATCCTGTCTTTTCTTCCTAACCCTAACCTGACGTTTTCACCTAAAGGCTCGGGTCTGTAGCAATTCTGGTTCGCGACTCCGATCATGCATAAACGATAATAATCAAAGACAGAATAACTAATAATACTGCTGAATTAAGATAACGTAATCATGAATTCAACACCAAAACATAGAATTTTTCACCTTCCCCCCCCCCCTTTCTTAGTGCGTCTTCAGAAGACTCGGCTCTGCAGACCGCAGTAATGGGCTTGTCGCTATTTTGCGCTCAAAGGACGAAGCTGACATCGTTATCGAGCCTGAGATGCCAATGGGGGAAGGGATTGAAGCCAGGATCTAGTCTGTTCTTGCAGTCTTCATCACATCCCTTGCAGAACCAAGCGTCAACGCGAAGAAAACTAAAGCTTCCGGCGAGCCATCAACAGATGCGACGGTTCCTAGACCTGGGAAACGCCCGCGAAACAAACATGCTCCCCAGAAGCATGTAGTTACCAAAAGAGGCCAGAGTT
The DNA here is from genome assembly GCA_023055425.1 of Linanthus parryae. Taxonomy (NCBI): domain Eukaryota; kingdom Viridiplantae; phylum Streptophyta; class Magnoliopsida; order Ericales; family Polemoniaceae; genus Linanthus; species Linanthus parryae. The sequence continues at coordinate 94,003,353 of JALGPY010000005.1, read as the reverse complement.
TAAGGCAGACTGGCTTAGCAGATTTTATTAAGCTCATTGTGAGGGGCCCTTTTTACAGGAGGGAAGGTAATAAACTTAAGTTACGTCGCGTTTTTGGTCTACTTTGAAATGTAGATTCTTGCTGATGCTTATGCACATATTATAGATAGTGGGGAATCTGTGGAAGCTCTGGAAGGCCCTACTGAGGAAGAAGTGATTGCAGAGTCCGTGTCCATGGCGAAGCAGACTGAGGATGAAGCAAGGATACAGGAAGAGCGCGACGTCGCAAAAGCTATGAAGAAAAGCCTTGAAGAGCAGACTCAGCGTTCGCAGTCTGTTGTAGGTCAACTGGAGCCCGCTCAACAGGACTTTCAACAGATTGTCGGCGACGAGTGATGCGCAAACTAACGTGTTGTTCGCAAGTATACGAATCTTGTAATACCGGGTGTAGTTAAACTCGGATGATCGTTCCCACGAGGACTATTTTGGGGTTTTTCGAGAAATCAGTTTTAATTTGCAGAGTGTAAAAGGAGGAGGAGTTTAGGATTGTGATTAACTATAAAAGAAAAATAAACAAAATAATGCAAATATATTTTTTTTGACGTTTTTCTGAAAATCTTTAAAGTTTGTAAATCTAGGGTTTGGAATACTAGGTCCCAGGATCCCCTAGGGTTTCTACAGATTTTCGTTCTTTGTTTGGTATGAAAACACACAGCAGTTTTATTTATCCGTGCCACGTACCGGTTGTGCAGTAAATTTTCAGATCCTGCACGCTATCACGATCCTGCAGACTGTCGGATTCTTGTTAAGCTGCCTAAGTCTGCAGTCTCGTTCTAAGTCTGCTAGGGTTTCTAACCTGTCCTGATGGCCCAGGTCAGATTCTCTAACAGTTGGTCTATACGTTTTGGCTAGCCCTATCTCCCTTTCTCTGGTCGGTCTATCAAGGTAAGGTACTAAATCCTGTCTTTTCTTCCTAACCCTAACCTGACGTTTTCACCTAAAGGCTCGGGTCTGTAGCAATTTTGGTTCGCGACTCCGATCATGCATAAACGATAATAATCAAAGACAGAATAACTAATAATACTGCTGAATTAAGATAACGTAATCATGAATTCAACACCGAAACATAGAACAATCTCTGGATACGAAACCCTAGGTTCACCGAGAACCTAGGTAAAAAGTTTAGCTACTACGTGACATAATTAAATAACAGAGTTTCTGAAATAAAAGAGAGAATTGAGATCAAATGAGTATGATGAAATCTGGATCCGTGCTCTCCGAGGGTGCTCTGAAATCTCCTTGGATTGTGTTGTCTTGTGTGTTGTGTCCCCAAAAACGATCTCTAGACGTTCTTTTATATAGTGCTGAGAAGTTTCCGGAAACTGCCCGAATTTACGAAACTGCCACTGGGCCCGGAACCGCCTCGGAAAAAGTCTTCCTGCCAAAATCCTGTAACCTCCTCATAATCCGAGTCTGGAAGCTTCCAATAACATTTTCCTGCGTTTTTACCCGAAACTTGTAAAAATGACCAAAATACCCCTGGGTCAAATATTGTCCCGAAAATCGACCGGAACATGAAATAGCTGATCAGGACTCTGGACACCGGGACCCACGCTTGGGCGTGGCTAGGAGGGGACCCACGCTTGGGCGTGGCCTGGCTGGGACCCACGCTTGGGCGTGGGTCGGTTTTTCGGCCGGACTCCGTTTTGGTATTATGACCAGTTTTCGGAAAGCCCTTGACGTCTTCTTTCTTCTGCTGCTGGTTTCACTTCAAAACTTCAAGTAGAGCTCAAGATATTGTCAACCGAGCGCATCCCGATCATTCCTGGTTCTGGCGTTTTCAGCTTTCTCGGTCGGTTTTCACTGCTTGTTTTTCCTCCATTCTTTCCGTTTTTCGTTCCGCTCTCCCTAGTACCAGTATCGGTCAAATCTGCCCCGAACTTTTTCTGCACGTTTCCCGAGGCAAACCCAGTTCTGTCTCAGCACGCATCCCAATGCACTTTCCCGAATGTGTTCCTGTAAAGACAACATGAACAAACCCGTGATCATATCCAATAAAAGTATGAAACATGCAGAAATTTACGAAGAGCTAATAAACATCTCGTTCCTAAAACCGAGGCTTTTCGAGGGTAAATTCTGGCTAAAACGCAGTTTTCCGACATAATGGCACGCTAAATCAGGCTAAAAGATAACCCCTATTTGGGCGTTATCAAATACCCCCGCACTAAACATTGCTCGTCCCGAGCAACCCTCTTCCATACTGTCCCGATTGCATAAAACTCTGTCTTACAACGACCCTGCTTTTGCATACACTACCTTTGCATACCCTCATTGCATACTCTTCTGACCGAACCTTACAACCAGACGACTCGATAGAAAGACTGACTCAGATAGAATATACACAGACTCAATACACATGACTCAAAAAGTACTAAAACAATTTATTTTTTGGTGAGATCGGGCAATCTCCAAAACATAGCCGGGTGTCCTCAAGACCTCACCCTTTTTCCAAAAAATTCTTTCCTGCAATCGATCGGTAAGTCTGAACAGATTTCTTTGGTGGATTAAAGCACTGGACCCGAGTACTGTTACTTTTGCTATCAACCTGAGCGAATCCCTAGTGAACCGACCATCCGAGCTATTTCCGAATCAAGGTTCTAAGTCTAACAGGTAGGATATATATATGTGTAAAGGCACGGCATGATCCTACTCGTTATGACATTCTCACAATTTCCCCAAACTCACACCCCTCACCGAGTTCCCGAAAAAACTGCCCGAAACAACTAAGTTCATGCCATGTCAATCTTCCTGTCCCCCGGTGTGTCTTTGCCGTTCTCGCGGCCACAAATGTGAGGCGGTGTAACTCGTCTCAAAAATTGTGCTACTCACTCAGCTTTTTGACTCAATAACATAAACAACATAAATAACTAAAAAACTGAAAAACTGCAAAACTAGATCATTTTCTTTTTTATCTTTTTCTTTCTTTTTTCTTTTTTTTTATTTTTTTTTCGTTTTTTTTTCATAATAAGACTCTAAATACACATAACTACACGAATAACAATAAATAAACTGACTAAAGCTGAGTGAGTAAAAATAAACTGTCGTCGTGGGGTATGAAAGATGTCCTCATATGAAGTACCCCCACACTAATCCTGAAGCGCTGATCCTGTAGTCGGAATAATACTGTGCAGTCCCACCGAACCTCCTCATCACCAAAGATGTAGAAAACGGCACAACCACCAATTATCCTCACAACCCCCGGACCCCATTGTGTGCGGAAAGATGTATCGCACGCGACGAACTCCTCCTGTGGTTACTATGTAATGCAGTGATCCACCTCCGCAAATTAATGCACTGTCGCCGCTAACTCACCCTGTCCTTCCCTCGAAAAACGTGTCAATGTCAAAATTGTCCAAAACTCATATACCATGAAGTGCTCCCATCTAAAACCCTCCCAACTCACTCCCTCCGTCATAACTCGTAGAATAGCCAACTAATGACTGATGAAGGTCTCAAAGAAGGCTTCCTAGGCTATAGTGGCTGAGAATAAAAGGGGTAAATGGCTTCAAACGGGTTTACTAGTTGGACCTAGGGGTAAGAAACAGGACGTGAGGTCCCTAGATAGCTAATCACTCCACCGAAAAATGCGATGACCGTGACGGCGCCCGTGGGCGGGTTGTCGACTACCTAAATGACGGCGGTGTGGCAACTAGTCGGATCCTTAGCTCAGGTGATAACTACTAGCGGTTTCCAAGGGTCACTGGCTCTCACCTATCTACTATGCCTCGGTGCAAGATTTCTTTTCTGTCAAAGGATTTAACCTCGATTTCTTCCCAGTTTCTGTTATCTTGATTACCATTTCTCAAATTTTATGATTTTTCAATTTTTAGGATTTTTCTGAAAATTTTCGATTTTTTTTTTTTTACACAATGCAAGGCTAGAACGTTGTGGTGGGTTGACTCAAATAACAAAAATATGCAGACTCAAGAATTAAAAATAAAAACTGCAAATAAATACGAAAAAACGTGCAGACTGGGTTAATGCAGACACGACTCCCACCCCCACACTAAGAGGTGGCATGCCCTCATGGCACTACTACGGTGGTACCCACTCTGATCCAGATGCCGAGGTGTGGCGGCTGGACTGGCTAGCAGACTCCCTGGATGACCGGGAACTGGAAATCCTGCCACGGCAACGGCCGTGCTGAGCACCCGGTAACCTAACAGAATCCTGCCTCGACTCCTCATAAACAGTGGTCTGGCTGTTAGACAGTTGGCTGTCCTCAGACCAAGTCGGTGCCCAGTCACTCGAATATCTAGCCGGAAACTCTCTATCCGACCCCTGCGCACCACCGTGGTGGATCGCATCATTAACCTGCTGGTGATGGATAGTCTGAAAGTTCCCCTCCTATGTGGTATAAACTGTTCTCTGGGTGTTTCTAATGTGCCCCAGACCTTTCCAAACCTTGGTTAACTTCCTTGAGAACTTTTTCATCTGCTCTATAATGACATGCTGCCTGGCTGCGGCCGTCCTCTGGTTGTCCTCTATCCGATCCATCCTACGCCTATCAAGGGCCAACTCAGCGGCCCAGTCTATCTGGCCATCAGCCCTGGTAGTATCAGCTCCTCTCAGGCGGGTTGGCCGGGCTTGGCCCACCAGCCTCAGTCGTCCTACCTGTCGGATCAGGCCGACTGGACCCACTCACATCACTCCTCCTGCCTGGCTGAGCAGGCCGACTGGGCCCACCCGCCTGCTGGTCCTCTGTCCTAAAACCCCTCAGACTGGACATCCTACGGAGACGCCCCCTGGTCATCTGCTCGACTAGAGGAGCTGCCACAGAAGGCGTAACATCCTCCTCCATCGCATCATCCTCATCTATATCGACCACATGGTCCGCGGGACCCGGGGGTTGCCTAATTCTATCGCCTCGATGAATAGCTGGCTGAATGGCACAATGGGTCTTGGAGTACCGTTTGCCCTTCGGCAACTCCATATCTCGATCAGTATCAGTGACAACTACCTCAGCGTTCACAGCCATCTGGGTTAACAACCCGGCTAAACCCATCCCCTTCATGTTTCCCGGAAGACTCCTCTGCCGAAAATACATGCAAATCAGCGCCGGGATATCAACTTGCCTACCTAACATCAAATTGTACACGATGAGGCAGCAGTCAAAACTCAAGAATGTGGTATGCTTGATTCCCATGATTCGGTTCTGAACCCAATCAGTCCACCACTTGGCCGGTCTCACTAGATAAGCGGATTGCAACTTTTGGCCACTTGGTCCCTCCTCGGGCTTGTGCCAATGGGCACCCGCAACTCCTGGGCATAAAACTTCTATCATCTCCCTGTTGTGCGCGGGGTTGGCCATGGACTGCCGAAATGCACACGGCCCGGTCATGGGTGCCAATCCTAAAGTCTGTCTAATTGATTCAGGATTAATCAGAATGTATTTCCTCCTACAATACACCCATGCCAATGACCCCCCTACACTCTCACTATGCGCCAGATTACAGTAAATCTCACGAGTTATGGCCGAGCTTGCCCTAAAATTGGATCCGTAAAACAGGTTTCCAAATCTAGCATTATCAGAAAAACAATCTAGCATTAGAGAGGGCATGTTATCCATGTCAGGCGGGAAACTGAGCTCTTCGTGCACATTCAGGCTTTTTCGACGGGAAATTGATAACAAATGAGCACTGAAATTGACAAAACGATAAGAACAAAAATTTTCCCATGTGATAGCATCATGATGTATGTCTCTAATTTGCCACCCTCGATTTTCAGTCAGAAAAGGTCTCTGAAATTCATCCATCTCAACAAATAAAGTGCGAAAAATAAATAACTAAATATAATGAGAGAGTGAAAATCGATGAACCTGTGCACCCGGAGCAAGGTCTTACAGGTGCTGATCGCGAAAAAATTATGTCCGAGTTTCTGCCGCCTTACCGCCGCCGGCCCGCTGCCGGAAAACCACCGTACCGCCGCCAGAAACTTTTTCGGCCCGGAATGAAAAAAAATTCGACCAGATTGTAGCCCTCGACACGCTGATCACGCTGTTCCAAAGGGATTTTTTCTAATTTTGCTCCGTTTGGCCGGACTTGAAGAAGATTCCCTCTTTGAACATGAACTTTGACCACCCCCACACGAAATTCCAGCAATGCTCTTGAAAAACCGAGACCATAGGAATGATCCCCTCGTCGTAATGAACACAATGCCGCAACCGGAATTGAAATCCGACCACTTTAAATTTTCGTGTGTTATGGAAGTAGAGGGGAAAACAAGCTAGAGAGAGAGAGAGGTAGTGGTGAATATGTTAGGAGAACTGAATATCAGTTCATGTATAAGGAGAAAAAATAATATATTTGTATTCATTATTATTATTTTTTTTATAAAGGACAAAGAAAGTATAGAAAAAGTAAAAAAGAAAAGAACAAAAAAAAACAAAACAAAAAAAAAGCTACATGGAATCTATGGGGTCCACGTCTGGGCGTGGCAGGCACCTTCTGAAAAGTTTTCACCACGCTTGGGCGTGGGTATGATAACCAGATGTGTTCTAATGTTTATATATATATATATATATATATATATATATATATATATATATATTTTTTTTTTAAATAGAAAATAACATGAAAACAAAAGAGACTAAAAAACAAAACCACCTCTATTTACTCTGGCCTACGCTTGGACGTGGGTATAAGTTTTGAAAAAGTTTGAAAATTGTTGACCCACGCCCAAGCGTGGGTGTGAGTTTCATAATTATTTTTTTTTCTTTTTTTTTCTTTTCGATTAGAAAGATTTAAAAGGGGAAAAAAATACTATTATCATTATTTTTTTTCTGTTTGACCCAAGTTTGGACGTGGGTAGATGTTATTTTTTTTTAAATTTTTTTTTGTTTTTTTTATTTTAATTTTTTCGAAGTTTCGGAAATATTTAAGAAAACTAATAATAATACTATAATAATAAAATAACTATAATAAGACATTAAATTACTCCTAAGCTGGGTTGCCTCCCAACAAGCGCTTGTAATTTTAAGGTCGACGGCCCGACGCAGTTACCTCAGGTTCAGTCAAGGGTCGTCAAAGTAGACAGGGGCTACCTTGGCGACTGGTTCTGACTCCAAATATGGCTTAATCCGGTTTCCGTTCACCCGGAAGCATGAATTGTCTTTTGGATTTTCCAACTCAAACGCTCCCCATGTGAACATCTTCTTGATGATGAACGGTCCTGACCACCGAGACCTCAATTTTCCCGGAAAAAACCTCATCCGAGTATTGTAGAGAAGCACTTTGTCTCTTTCCTGAAACTGCTTCGGCGTGATACGCTGATCATGCCACTTCTTTGTCTTCTCTTTGTAAATTTTGGCACTCTCAAATGCCGTTCTGCGGAACTCCTCTAATTCCAGCAGTGCCATTTTTCTCTTATCTCCGGCCAGACTCTCATCCATATTGAGCAGTTTGATAGCCCAATAGGCCTTATGCTCTAGCTCAACCGGAAGGTGAAACGCTTTCCCAAACACAAGCTGGTATGGTGACATTCCCAGCGGTGTTTTAAAGGCTGTCCTGTATGCCCACAGCGCATCATCCAGTCTCATCGACCAATCCTTTCGGCCTAGATTTACGGTTTTCTCGAGAATGCTCTTGATCTCCCTGTTCGACACCTCAGCCTGCCCGTTAGTCTGGGGGTGATAAGGCAATGATACTTTATGAATGGACACCCCATACTGCTTTAGTACCCTGGCAAACACTTTGTTAATGAAGTGAGATCCTTCATCGCTGATCATTGCCCTGGGGGTCCCGAACCGCGTAAATATGTTGCGTTTCAGAAAACGCTCAACTGTCGCTGCATCGTTTTTCTGACACGCTATCGCCTCGATTCATTTTGTAACATAGTCTACTGCCAACAGTATGTACAGAGTTCCCATAGAAGATGGGAACGGCCCCATGAATTCAATCCCCCATACATCAAAGGGTTCAACTTCCTGCCAAATAGTCAAAGGCATCTCGTCCCTGTGTGACGTACTCCCTGTCCTCTGGCATCTATCACACCCCTGTACATAATCATGACAGTCCTTGAAAAGTGTTGGCCAAAAGAAACCTGACTGCAGTACCTTGTGTGCCGTGCGGGTCCCTCCGAAGTGACCCCCACACTGAGCCGAGGGACAGTGCCTGATCACGTTCCAGGCCTCGTGGGTCGGAACACACCTCCTCAGAATGTTGTCGGCTCCCTGCTTGAACGGATACGGGTCGTCCCAGAAATACTGTCGGCTCTCAGAAATAAACCGTTTCCGCTGTGATGGGGTTAGGTCCTCGGGAAGCGTGCCACTCACCAGATAGTTGGCTATAGCATAGTACCACGGTCTCCCCAGTTTGACTGCCATGATGTGCTCGTCCGGAAAGTTTTCTTTGATTGGTACCCGGTCCACCTTAGCATTCTCAATCCTGGACAGGTGGTCTGCTACTACGTTCTCGACTCCCTTCTTATCTCGGATTTCCACATCAAATTCATGCATCAATAATACCCACCTCAGCAGTCTCGGTTTTGCATCCTTCTTGTCCAGCAGATATTTCAGAGCACTATGGTCGGTAAAAACGATCACTTTTGACCCGACCAAGTACGGCCTGAATTTGTCCAGGGCATATACCACAGCAAGCAGCTCCTTCTCCGTAGTGCCATAGTTGATCTGGGCATCGTTGAGGACCCGACTTGCATAATAAATCACATGGCAAACTTTGTCCTTTCGCTGCCCCAAGACTGCACCGACTGCATAGTCGCTTGCGTCGCACATCAACTCAAACGGAAGTGACCAGTCCGGTGTAGTGATAACCGGGGCTGTGGTCAGCTTCTCTTTCAAATGGTCAAAGGCCCGCTGACAAGCTGCATCAAAGTCAAAGGGCACGTCTTTTCCAAGTAAGGCGCAGAGTGGCTTTGTGATCTTGGAAAAGTCTTTGATGAACCTCCGGTAAAATCCTGCATGTCCCAGAAAACTCTTGATTGCCTCTACGGTTGTCGGATATGGGAGCTGCTTTATCACCTCGATCTTAGCCCTGTCCACCTCGAGTCCCTTGCTGGAAATTTTGTGACCCAGCACGATTCCCTCGGTGACCATAAAATGACACTTCTCCCAGTTCAGCACCGAATTCGCCTTCTTGCATCAGATCAGAACCTGTCCCAGGTGGTGCAGGCAGTCGTGAAAATTGTCCCCGAACAGTGAAAAATCGTCCATAAAGACCTCCAGATTTTTCTCGATCATGTCGGAGAATATCGCCATCATGCATCTCTGAAACGTGGCTGGAGCGTTACACAACCCGAATGGCATGCGCCGGAACGCAAACGTACCATATGGGCAGGTAAACGTTGTCTTTTCCTGATCTTCCGGGGCTATGCAAATCTGGTTGTACCCGGAGTACCCGTCCAAAAAACAGTAATATGCGTGATGGGCCAGCCTGTCCAACATCTGGTCCATGAATGGTAGCGGGAAGTGTTCTTTCAGTGTTGCATCGTTTAGCCTCCGGTAGTCCATACAGATCCGCCAGCCTGTAACCGTGCGTTGTGCAATTTGTTCCTGGTCCTCATTCTGCACCACCGTAATACCCCCCTTTTTGGGCACGCACTGGACCGGGCTGATCCAAGTGTTGTCTGATATGGGGTATATGATTCCTGCTTCCAGCCACTTCATGACCTCCTTGCGCACAACACCCTTCATGTTCGGGTTCAGTCTCCGCTGGGGCTGAATCACCGGTTTCTTGCCTTCTTCAATCCTGATCTTGTGCATGCAATAGGAGGGGCTGATCCCCTTAATATCTGCAATCGTCCAGGCGATTGCTTCCTTGTGCTCTCGCAATACTTCCAGCAGTTTCTCTTCATGTTCCTGAGATAGAAGAGAAGAAACAATTACGGGCAGGGTACCATTATCACCAATGTACGCATACCTGAGATGGTTCGGGAGCGGTTTAAGCTCGAGTGCAGGTGGCTCCTTGAGTGACGGAACCAGGATCATCTTCTGCCCGCCATCTTCGTCCCAGTGCAAAGTGGTCCAGTCTTCGGCTCTCATGGCCTGCTCGCACCGAGTCATCTCCTTTTCTTCTCCGTACGTGCTATCAATTTCTTCCCATAACTGATCCATCTCCACGTTTTCCCAGCCTTCATCAACTACGTCTATGGCGAAGATATCTTCGTGATCATAATAATTTGGCAGTTGCATATTTTTGAAAACGTTAAATTTAACCTTGTCCTCGTTAATCTGCATGGTCAGTTCCCCGCTCTTGCAGTTTATCATGGCTTCTCCAGTGGCCAAAAACGGCCTGCCCAGTATGAGCGGTACCTCCCCTGCCTCCATGTCCAGGATCACGAAATCTGCTGGAAAAATCAGCTCGCCGACCTACACCAAAATATCCTCGATAACTCCATAAGCCTGTTTTACGGACCTGTCTGCCATCTGCAGCATGATTCTGGTGGGCCAGGGCTCCCCGACTTTCAAACTCTTGAAAATTGTCAATGGCATCAGGTTGATGCTGGCCCCTAGGTCACACAGAGCCTTTCCTTTGTAAGCATTACCTAGGGTGACCGGTATTACAAAACTGCCAGGATCTTTTCTCTTCCTCGGTAGCCCATTCTTCACACAGTTGCTCACTTCTGCCGTCTGGTTTATAGTCTCGAAATCGCTCATTCGCCTCCTTCCATAGAGGATGTCCTTGAGGAATTTGGCGTAAGTGGGCATCTTTGCCAAAGCCTCAACAAAGGGTATGTTGATCTGTAGCTGCTTGAACATCTCGAGAAACCTGGCGTAGTCCTTGCTATCGTCCCTCTTTCGTGTCTTCAAGGGGTATGGTACCTCCTTGGAGACAGGTACCGTTTCTGCATCTGTCTCATTCTACACTGCATCCTGCTCAACCGAGCCCTTCGGCTGGGGGCGGTCGACTGAGCTGTTATCCTGGCCAGCCAGTTTGCGTTCTACTTCTTTCGACTTTTCTGCGCGTGCGTGGCTAGGATACGGTGGATCCTGTAGTGCTAATCCACTCCGAGTGGTGATAGCATTGATCTGAGCACGTGGATTATTTACTGTATTCGAGGGCAAGTTTCCTGGCTGTCTTTCCGTTAGCTGCTGTGCTAACTGCCCTACTTGTACTTCCAAAGCACACAGTGATGTTTTGATCGTCTGCATGTCGGCTGTCAGGGCGTCCATATGTGCGAACCGGGTCTCCATGGTCTGAAACATGGACTCGATCTTCTTCATTTGGGCGTCGTACTGTTGTGCAGATGGGCCCGGCTGAACCTGCTGAGTTGGTGCAGCCTGCTGGGCTGGTGGCCTGTGCTGGAACCCCGGTGCATAAACTACAGAGTTCGGGTTTCCGTACCGGAACCCGGGATGGTCTCTCGTACCCGGTCGGTACCGGCTCGGGTCCCACTGCTGCTGTACGTAATTGGTATCTTCAATTCTGATCTCCTCAATGGCCGCGTCCAAATCAGGTTCTCCGACTGCTGCAACAGGCTTCTTATCCGAGTAGACTTTCTTGATCAAGTCATGAACAATTTTGGCCAGGTTGTCTATCCGGTCATCTTCTGCTGGTTCAGCTCTAGCCATCATCCTGCGATCGTCAAACAGTCGGGTGTCCTGCTTGGCTAACTGCTTCATCAGGTCGTATGCACCATCTTTGTCCACATGATACAGGAAGTTTCCCCCGGCTTCTCTGTCGATCCTGTCAGCACTCTCCCTGTCTAGGGCGTGGTAGAATACCTGCAGGATCTTCGCATCACCAAAACCGTGGTTCGGGCATCTTTTCACCAATCTCATCAATCTGTCCCATGCGTCTACCACCGTCTCCCCCATCTTCTGCTTGAATGAAAGAATCTCGCTCTGCAACTGAATGACTCGGGAAGCGGGATAAAACTTTGCCAGAAAATCTGCGACACACCCCTCCCATGTAGTGATGGATCTGGGTGGTCGTGATTCGAGCCAGTCCTTGGCTACTCCGAATAGGCATTATGGGAACAGGATTAGCATAAGTGCCTCTGCGTCTACCCCCTTGTATCGGACCTTGTTGCAGTAATCCTCGAATTTCCCGATAAAGTCGTTCGGGTCTTCGTCGGCCTTCCCGTAAACGGGCAGAGGGTCTGCACCGTCTGGATGGTGGAGGGTTTGATGTCGAAGTGTTCTGCGGTGATCTCGGGCACCACAAAAGCTCGCTCATGCCCCCCGGTGGGGACTTCGAAATTCTCCACCAACGCTTTCCCAGACCGGTTATAAGTTCTCTGGTTGCTTCGGCCAGCCAGACCTGCTGTGACTAGCTCTTCGATGTACCGAGCCATCTGGGCTGTGGTACGTGTCTCTCGTTCCTCCCCACCAGTTGCAGGGAGCTCAGGATTGTCTCTCGAGTTGCCTGCCATTCTGCTTTCTCGGTTTCTGCGGTTCTGTTCGGTGTACAGCTTTTCTGGATTGTTGAGTGGTGGTACCAAATCGCGAGGCAATCTGGGCATCAACTGAACAGTCCTGAAAAACGCAGATTCAAAAAGCAGTGAGATAAAAGGAAAATAACGAAACTGAAAAATAAAAACTCCGAAAACTAATTCTGATAACTAAATTAACCCTAAAAAGTCCCCGGCAACGGCGTCAAAAACTTGATGCGCAAACTAACGTGCTGTTCGCAAGTATACGAATCTTGTAATACCGGGTGTAATTAAACTCGGATGATCGTTCCCACGAGGACTATTTTGGGGTTTTTTCGAGAAATCAGTTTTAATTTGCAGAGTGTAAAAGGAGGAGTAGTTTAGGATTGTGATTATCTATAAACGAAAAGTAAACAAATAAAACGCAAATATATTTTTTTTGACGTTTTTCTGAAAATATTTAAAGTTTGTAAATCTAGGGTTTGGAATACTAGGTCCCAGGATCCCCTAGGGTTTCTACAGATTTTCGTTCTTTGTTTGGTATGAAAACACACAGCAGTTTTAATTATCCGTGCCACATACCGGTTGTGCAGTAACTTTTCAGATCCTGCACGCTATCACGATCCTGCAGACTGTCGGATTCATGTTAAGCTGCCTAAGTTTGCAGTCTCGTTCTAAGTCTGCTAGGGTTTCTAACCTGTCCTGATGGCCTGGGTCGGATTCTCTAACAGTTGGTCTATACGTTTTGGCTAGCCCTATCTCCCTTTCTTTTGTCGGTCTATCAGGGTAAGGTACTAAATCATGTCTTTTCTTCCTAACCCTAACCTGACGTTTTCACCTAAAGGCTCGGGTCTATAGCAATTCTGGTTCGCGACTCCGATCATGCATAAACGATAATAATCAAAGACAGAATAACTAATAATACTGCTGAATTAAGATAACGTAATCATGAATTCAACACCGAAACATAGAACAACCTCTGGATACGAAACCATAGGTTCACCGAGAACCTAGGTAAAAAGTTTAGCTACTACGTGACATAATTAAATAACAGAGTTTTTGAAATAAAAGAGAGAATTGAGATCAAACGAGTATGATGAAATCTGGATCCGTGCTCTCCGAGGGTGCTCTGAAATCTCCTTGGATTGTGTTGTCTTGTGTGTTGTGTCCCCAAAAACGATCTCTGGACGTTCTTTTATATAGTGCTGAGAAGTTTCCGGAAACTGCCCGAATTTACGAAACTGCCGCTGGGCCCGGAACCGCCTCGGAAAAAGTCTTCCTGCCAAAATCCTGTAACCTCCTCATAATCCGAGTCTGGAAGCTTCCAAAAACGTTTTCCTGCGTTTTTACCCGAAACTTGTCAAAATGACCAAAATACCCCTGGGTCAAAAATTGTCCCGAAAATCGACCGGAACATGAAATAGCTAATCAGGACTCTGGACACCGGGACCCGGGACCCACACTTGGGCGTGGCTAGGAGGGGACCCACGCTTGGGCGTGGCCTGGCTGGGACCCACGCTTGGGCGTGGGTCGGTTTTTCGGCCGGACTCCGTTTTGGTATTATGACCTGTTTTCGGAAAGCCCTTGACGTCTTCTTTCTTCTTCTGCTGGTTTCACTTCAAAACTTCAAGTAGAGCTCAAGATATTGTCAACCGAGCGCATCCCGATCATTCCTGGTTCTGGCGTTTTCAGCTTTCTAGGTCGGTTTTCACTGCTTGTTTTTCCTCCAGTCTTTCCGTTTTTCGTTCCGCTCTCCCTTGTACCAGTCTCGGTCAAATCTGCCCCGAACTTTTTCTGCACGTTTCCGGAGGCAAACCCGGTTCTGTCTCGGCACGCATCCCAATGCACTTTCCCGAACCTGTTCCTGTAAAGACAACATGAACAAACCCGTGATCATATCCAATAAAAGTATGAAACATGCAGAAATTTACGAAGAGCTAATAAACATCTCGTTCCTAAAATCGAGGCTTTTCGAGGGTAAATTCTGGCTAAAACGCAGTTTTCTGACATAATGGCACGCTAAATCAGGCTAAAAGATAACCCCTATTTGGGCGTTATCAACGACGATGAGGAAGGTACTATATACATGTTTTCCTTATCTCATCAGAACTTATCTATGAAGCCTTAAAACATGGGGTATCTAAGAGTGACATTCGTTGTTGGTTAGTGGACCAATGCGATGAAGCGTCAGGTAAGCAATTCCCTTAGAATTTATATAGTTGACTTCATCACTTTGAAATAGTAATAATAAGCTACTTCGCATATAACCAGGTCACGCGACATTAAAAGGAATCTATGATAATCTACGTCATAGTACTTACGCAGATATCCCACATGAATGTGGAGGTCTTTGTTATCATAAGCACTTTTAAATTCCAGTCATGTGAACCTTTACCCTGGACTTAATGACACTTGAATTCTTTCAAAACAACCTTTGATGCTGAGACGACCTCGCCTTCGCAGTTCTGTTGTTCGTGTCCTACAGTCTATCATAGAGGCTAATCAGGGAAGTGACATTGGAAGGAGCTGCAGCCGCGCCTCAAAGGCCTAGCACTGAAGAGGCTGCAATCACACCGCAAAGGCCTATTGATGCTGAAGTTGCTGATCCTGAGAGCGAGCCCCTCGAACTCATCATTGAGCAGGAGCAAGAGGAAAAGGAGATTCAAATGGGGAAAGAACAGGGTGCTGATCGTACTGATCAAAGCACAACTCATCAAGAGATAGACGCTTAGAATCCAGAAATCAATACGCGCGCCACTCAAGAGTCTCCCCACAGAGTTAATGCTCCTGAAGGAAACATCGAGATAACTGAAGAACCTTCAGAGATTCCATCGGGCTCTACTCCTGCAGATGCTTTGCTAACCGATACTTCCAGAGCTGAAATTCATCAGGGAGTGGTTGCTTCAAATCCCGCATCTCAATACATAGAGATTGCAAAAGCTGACCAAGTCAATCCCACCCCCAAGGGTGCAAGGCCGAACGATGAAGGAAGAGTCGAACATGATCGAACACAAGCAGTGGCGCGCCGGATCAAGATATGGAAGACGGTCAGTTGCCAAACCCTGAAGCTAACACTGCTGCAGTTCCTGGAATGCAATGTGATGTCGCACCCACAAATGTGCCAGAAATTCCGGCATCTGCGGCAAATATGCTCGAGTCAATAAGACATAGTGGTGGCAACATAACTTCAGGTGAACTCCCTAAAAGCGTAGCATCTAGGACGAATACTCCTGTAGCCGCGACCGGGGGCGTGAGCGCAAGAACCTCAAGTGCCAATATGTCTATCTCTGATCTGCTGAGTGAAGAACTCCATAATGAGACTCAAACACCTGCACTAAATCCTTGGTTGGTATGGGGCTCGCAAGTTGTTGAACCAACTGCTGTTGAAAGGAATTATGAAATCCCTGAGGAGTACTTTGCACGCGAAGCTCTTGCAGATCAGAAAGTAGCTGAAGCAACCACCTCCAGTGGCCAGACAACGACCCCCATTGCTTCACTTCAGCAGATCGTTGAAGGAACCGGTAAGATTATTTCGAATCAATTGCATTGCAACGTGTATGATTCCATCTCATATTTGAATAATTTGATCTTATGTTGCAATTACAGACATAGATCAAGCTTGTATGGAGTGGCTCATAAAGATGCGCGTGTCCTTTCCGACAACGTTCTCAAGGGTCCTCGAGTTAGCACCCAGGGATAGAGGGTATTTGCTCACAGAGTTGACCAATCTGCTGGAAAAGATACGTAATACAACTCCAGCAAGTACCTCTATTTCCAGTGCTCAGTGTCTCTTGTCAGGCGCGTACGGCATTCAACAAGTCGCGGCGGGCAGGTTGAATCTCGACTTCCTTATATAGAGGCTAGTGAAGATCCACAACTACGTACAGCTTAAGTTTGGCTACACCAACTACAATCTGGAGCATGCGGCTCTTAAGGCGCGGAGAGAGGTGCTTGCGAAAGCCATCAAGGAATTTGAAGAGGCAGCAAAGAAGCACAAGAATAATAAGGAGCGCTTGGATCAGTTAGCAGCTAACTCAGTGAAATTGGCAGCGGATGATTCCCTTCTCAAGGGCTTTCTTGAAGACCAGTAGTCTAGTATAGTAATAGTTTGAATTCCTTTGAAACAATGACGTCTGATGATTTTTCGCACTATCTTGCCATAGCTCAGAACTTTTGCCCTTGCTTTTGCTTCGCATATATTAAGCATCATTTTGCTATTCTGAGTCGTACCTTTAAGTATTGTTTTTTCCCAGGCATGTAGTCGCGTGTTGCTGCTTGCATAAAGAAGCAAGATTTACTCTGACATCGACGCTATCTGAACAAATAGGCTTAAATCTGTTGCCGTTTAGACGAGCTTGAGCTTTAGGTATAGCTGCTATCTAAACAGATAGGCTTAAAATCGCGTGTTGTTGCTATCTAAACAGATAGGCTTTAGTTTTGCTGCTATCTAGACAGATAGGCTTTAGTTTTGTATATTGCTGCTATCTAAACAGACAGGCTTTAGTTTTGTATATTGCTGCTATCTAAACAGATAGGCTTTAGTTTTGTATTTTAATGTTATCTAAACAGATAGGCTTAGTTTTTCGCGCACTGGTGCTGTCCAAACACATAGGCTTTTGTAAGAGCTGCTATCTAGACAGATAGGCTTTGATTTTTGGATTTTGCTACTATCTAAACAGACAGGCTTTGATTTTTGGATTTTGCTGCTATCTAAACAGATAGGATTTAGCTTCGCGTTTTGATGCTATCTAGACAGATAGGCTTAGTTCTTCTTCTATCTAAACAGATAAACTTAAGATCGAGGAATTACAATTTCGACTATCAGTCTTTGCAAAATAAGTAACAACATTTGATAAAAAAACACTCTCATATGGGAGAGACATAAGAATTAATAAGATCCTCATATGGGAAGATATAAGAAGCATACAATGCAGGTGGAAACAAAAGAAGAGAAGGCTAAGGATAATACATCTTAAGCCATAGCATGTTGATTGGATTGGGAGTCGTGGCAGTCCCATGGCAACGTTGGATGGTGAAATAGCCGCTATCGAACATTTCTTTTACTTCAAAAGCGCCTTCCCAATTAGCAGCAAACTTGGGGTGAGCTGCTTCGCGCATGAAATGGTCGGAGGCTCGTAGGACTAGATCTCCTACTGCGGAGTCCCGATGCTGGACAGTCTTATTGTAGGCTCGAGAGATGCTTTCCTTGTACCTTATATTTGCCCTCTTGGCTTTTTCGCGCTTCTCTTCGAGCAAAATGAGATCTTGGTCGCGCTCATTCTAGTATAAGGCACTGAAGGCCATTCTTGCAGAGTTCACCTTAACTTCGGCATGCACAACTGCTTCGGCTCCATAGCAAAGCAAAAAACGGAGAAGCCTGTGGGAGTTCTTGGTAACGTGCGATACGCCCATAATGCCGTAACCAAGGAATTTGCCCACTTCTTGTGATCATCTGCGACCATCTTTCTTAGGATCCTTAACAGGGTTTTGTTTGTAGCTTCTGCTTGACCATTTCCCTTCGAATAGTGGGGCGTTGAGCACACCTTCCTGATCTTGTATTCCTTAATCTTTGAAGCTACCTGACGATTGAAAAGGGGTTCCCATTATCGGATAGGATTGTATAGGAATCCCAAAACGATATATGATATTCTCTTGAATGAACTTGACGACGGCCAATGCGTTTGTTGTCTTGAAAGGGACTGCTTCGACCATTCGGTAATTGCTCTGTCCCAGTCAGGATGAACTGATTCCCGCGCGATAGGGGACGAATGGGACCAATGAAGTCCAGAGACCAGGTATGATATCGCCAAGGGGTTCCTAATGCGAGCAGATCAACTGGAGGAGCATGTACTAAATTGCCATGGAACTGACATTGCTGGCATCTTCTCACCTTCACGCGACAATCAGCCTCCATAGTTGGCCAGAAATAACCAACAGTCAAGATTTGCCTTCATAACTTTGCACCTCCTTGGTGCTCCACCTGGTGAGACATTTCTACGACTTCTTGAATTTCTTGGCCATTCAAGCATCTGAGAAAGTTTCTTCGCCATAGCAAGTTTTCCTTTAACACGTACCGCGCTGACTTCCTCTTGACCTTTTCAACCTCCTTATTACTTGGAAGGATTGCGTCTTGCAAATAGTCTATCAGAGGCTTCCTCCAATCTGCTTCACAATCGATCGCAGCAATTTCCAAAGAATCTTTGTGTAGTGCACATTTCTCGCAGCTTCCTTGTAAGATCGCGCCATGCGATGACATCTGTGGCCAATGAATTCTGTATCTCTTAGCCTTCCTGTAGATAGAGACTTTGTTCTCTCCGCAAGAATGCTGATGGATCTTCTCCAACAATGTTCGACCTTCCTCCTCTGTGATACATCACATGAAGATCCCTCCAGGTCCTTTGTAATAGAACAAAATATCATGTATGCATAATCCCTTAGTGGACACCCATCTTTCCTTACTTGTTCCTTCAGCCATCGCACGCATGATGGGTTTTCTCTAGTCTTCAGCTTTGACAAACTCATCCTCGCATAAGTCCCTTATCATAGAAGGACCTGTTTTGACTTCGATGGAGATCTTGGCTGGACACTTATCTGGACTGATCTTAGACCCTAAAGTAGCCAGGGCATCCGCATGTCGATTTTCTGATCTAGGAGTGTGCTCATACTTGATGGATTCAAACCTTTCCACCAGCTTCTGCACGATCGATCTATAGCTCAGCAAGTTCACTTCTTTCAGACCGTATTCACCCGAGGATTGTTTAACAATCAACTTGGAATCTCCCATCACTATCAGATTTTGCACTTCCAAGGCCTTGGTCGCTAGGAGACCTGCAATCAAAGATTCATATTAAGCTTCATTGTTTGTTACTGAAAAGGCAAGCTTGTTTGACATCTGGATGACTTCTCCATTGGGTTTGGTCAGAACAATTCCAGTTCCTCCTCCAGCTATTGTTGATGACCCATCGAAGTGTAACTTCCAATACAATGACTCTATCGAGTAAACTTCTGGCCCCTCAAGATCTCCTTCCACAATAGGCTCATAATTATCATCTGGGAACTGTGCCAACAGATCCGTCACTGGCTGAGATTTGATGTCCTTTGGGCGCACACATGTTATATCGTACTGCGATATAGTCATATACCACTTTGCCAATCTCCTACAGGGAGCGAAGTGTCCCAACAGGTAGCGAATGGGATCGCTTTTGGTTATGATTACAACTTTATGGGAGCCAAAGTAATGCTTCAACTTTCCTATGACAAAGAATAAAGCAAGGCAATGACGTTCAATGTCTGTGTACCTGGACTTGGCAGAGTGGACCACGCGTGAGATGTAGTAGATGGGCCTTTCATGTCCTTCAAACTCTTGAGCTAACAGAGCTCCGATGGACTTGTTTGTGGAGGTAAGGTACAGAAGCAGTCCAAGCTGAGGTGCAATCATGACCTGTGGAGATGTCAATAGTTGCTTCAACTTCTCAAATGCGAATTGGTGTTCTGTTGTCCAAGCATACGTTGCACTCTTCTTAAGAAGATTGCCAAAACAGAATGTAACTTCTGCTATTGCTGGTATGAACTGTCGCAGATAGGAAAGCTTTCCCAAGAACTTCTTCAACGCGCTCTGAGTCGGAGGCACTGTGTAACACCCCCGATTTCCAGAGGGACCGGAGATCGGGGTAGTGTCCTCCATACAGGGAATTACCCTTTTGTATAAGGAGTATTAGTAACAAGAAAGTGAAAGGAAACATCCAAACTACTGATTAAAAGTTTACACGATAACATTGTTTGTGGCTGAGTCCAAACAGGACAACAAGCCTAGCAAAAGAGATATTACACCAAAAGTTGCTCTACGGTTAATTACTAATTGATACTGTTTGCAGGTGAGAACGAATCGTGAGTCCAGCGCGTTACCCCATGCAAACCAGTCATATACCTGCGGGGGAATTAAAAGACACAAGACCGCAGTTTTCCGAGTATCAGTAAAAACTGAGTGAATATACACCTTAGCATGTAAAACAGAACGGCTAAGAAAGGTTACAGGGTTTACATTTGAAGTAGTTTAAACAGTAACAGAGTATAAGTATAAAGATGAGAGTTTACAATGTTTCGAAAGACTATCAAACGTTCAGTAATTCAACTCCAATGATATTTTCCCAAGTTGCATGTCTAAGCAGAACACGGCTTATAAATAACAGCTTACATATTTAGAGACAAAGATGTCGCATTATTAACTCGCAGTAACCAGGAGAGACCAGGGTGAATAATAACAGATGATACTGGCTTATAGGGGGTTCTGATAACCCGACCTCTCTGCCAAGCGTTGTGGATCGGGGTTTCCGATCCCGCTAGTCATCATACAAGCCAACTACTAGACCTTAAGTGTCGACACCCCCTTAAGATTGTAAGTCAGAAGGGTAGTACTAGAATGCTGGATTCCAGCCTACGGCGAAAGGAATCGGGGCGCACGGAGTCCCATATCTTTAGGGGCTAAAACCCAGGGAATCATCACCCGAAATAAGTTTAGGGACTGGAGCCCAGGGGATTATCCCGGTATCTCTTTAGGGACCTGGCCCAGGGAATCATCACCCGATAGTAACGTAACGTAAAGTAAAGTAACACGACGTAGGCGTATAGCACTGTCGTAGACCCAACTGGTTCCAGTACTTGCGATTCTTTCACTTTACGTTATTAATGAATTCTGACTTAGTGATATTTGAACAATTAGTTTTCCGATTTGAAAACAAGTGATACAGTGACGATTTAAAAGTGAGTACGGCAAGTTAGAAATTTCGGAATAAAGCGCGACAATTATTTTCAGATAAACGAGTATCACATGAAAGGAATTGGCACACAAAACTAGGCATGTATCACAAGTATATTTTGAGACGTGAAATAAAATCACATTCGACACGAAAGAAGATACGTACGCAACGCTAAGCATGAATACTCACCGTGAGAGCCAAAAGTGCTAACTAAGCCGCTACTCGTACACAACGTCGGGATCAACTAGCTCGTCGAAGACAGGCTCTACAATCATACACATAAAATCCTAATCACAAACAAGTTCGTATCGCAAATAGACAATGCATGTGTCCTATATGATATGAATGCGAAAGCCTAATCGAATACCCCTAACGTATTTATAAACTCCAAATTTATTTTAGAAAATTAACCAATAATTTTAAGAAGTGAAAACTATTTAATATTCTAATTAAACGAATTTACTTGTTGATAAAATAATATCAAGTTGTACACTTTATTGAAATATTAATAATAATATAATGAAAACGAAATTTAGAATTATTTCGTCTTTTCAACAATAAAATCTTTATCGAGTAAATACTTAGACATACACAAATTGTATTTTTAATAACTTATTTTTCAACAACTAGATATAAATATATAAACATAACTAATTTACAATTATCATAAATTTCTATTTTTATTTTGTGTTACAAAACTAATTTATTTTGTAATTATATTTAGTATATAATTTAACAGAAATTAATTAAATATTTATACTAACTAAATACAAAGTAAATACAAGTATAAATACTTATATAACAGTTTCTGGAAAAGACAGCAAGCACCCCCCACTAACACATAACAGTTTTTGACATGTGAAAAAGTATAGCCTCCAACTTTCAAATTGTACAACAAAACCCCTCTGCAACAAAATTTCATTCAATTACACCCTCTTCTCAAACGGGTTTTCTCCCCGATTCAACACCCACACACACCCACACATATACACACAAACATACATGATTATGCAGGAATTTAGAGCGTAGAAATCGACGAGAGAGGGTTCAATTTACCGGAAAACGGAGGAGGAGAGTGGGTCGGCGATTTCCGGCAAAATCGTGCCCTGGGTTCGATCGGAGCTTGGCCTCCGGTCGTTCTAGCACCTGGGTTCGATTGGGAGGTAGTAGCAGGCAGAGGGAGAGGCGGAGCCGCGATGGTGGTCGGAAACAGAGGAGGACGGCGGCGGCGTCGGGGGTCCTCCGTTGCCGCTGCTGGTGCGGTTGTTGTTTCTGCCGCTGTTTCGACGGGGCAGCGAGGGGGCTTAGACCGTGAGTGAGAGGGAGAGACGAGGGTTATGCTGGTGGTGAGTGGTGACGGTGATTGAAGGTGGTGGTGTTGGGCTGTGGTGCTCTGTTTTGCTGCGGCAAAAACAGAGCAGCGATTTGGGGTTGGTTTCCAGTGGTGGTGGTGATTGGAGGAGATACAGAGAATTGGTAGAGATGGAGGTGGGATCGGGGTGAGAGAAGAGGTGGTGGCTCACGGTGGTGGTGGCTGGTTTGCTGGGTTTGGTCTCGGCAAAGAACAGAGGGTGGATGGAGGTGGTGAAGGTAGAAGAAGAGGGGATTAAGAAATAGAAGAGAGGGGGGATGATGAATGGCTGCTGATTTGATTTGAGAGGGAAGCTAGCTGGTAGCTAGCTGGTGAAGGAGGGGGCGTGGGTGGCTGTTGCAGGGAGGTACAGGCGTGGCTCTCAGGCGGCTGTTGCAGCAGCAGAGGGCAGGCTGCTGGTCGGTGGCTGAAGCAGCAAAGCAGAGAGGGGAAAGGAGAGGGATGTGATGGGAGAGAGAAAAATTATTCGGTGTGGCGGATTCGCGAGGTCACGCGGTGGTTCGACACGTAAAAAGTGGTGTACGACGGAAATTAACTAGCGGCGAATGTTTTAAACGCGACGAAAAATTTATAAACGAGATAACGAGCTATACACAACAAATAATAAATTATTGTTTATATAAAATAAACATTTTAAATTTTATACTAAAAATATATATATATATATATACGTGTTATATAAATAAATATTTATAAGTTAACATTTATAAAACTAAAAAAAACATTTTAAAAATAACTAATTAAAATTCACAATTTACTAAAATATAACTAGGAAAATCTCGGGTATTACATCCTACCCTCCTTGGACTAAGCTTCGTCCTCGAAGCTTGAGCGCGGTAATAGAATATACGGGTCTCTAAATGCCGATATACTAATGCAGTAACACGTAGACAAGAAACACATGAGATGCAAGTGACTAATGCAATGCGACGGTATGAGGATAGCATGATTATATGAGATGAGATGCTAGGGTAAGTAATAGCAGGAATTAATGGGGTTTTACATCCTCTCCCCCTTAGAGGAGTGACGTCCCCGGAACTCGGTTAATACCTCATCGACGAAGAGGTGCGGGTACTTATTCCTCATCTCGTCCTCGGTTTCCCAAGTAGCTTCCTCAGTCTGATGATTCGTCCATAGAACTTTGACCAAGTTGGTGCTCTTGTTCCGTGTTTGCCTTGTCTTGCGGTCTAAGATCTTGACTGGATGTTCCTCGTAAGTTAGCGCAGGATCCAATTCTATGGGTTCAGGATCTAGGACGTGGGATTTGTCGGCAATGTATCTCTTCAGCTGCGATACATGGAATACGTTGTGAACACGTCCGAGATTCGATGGTAAATCCAGTCTATATGCCAACTCTCCAATCCTTTCCACGATATCATATGGTCCAATGAACTTGGGGCTTAACTTCCCTTTCTGGTTGAACCTCTTTACTCCCTTGGTCGGTGAAACTTTCAGAAATACTTTATCGCCCACTTGGAACTCGAGTGGCCTTCTTTTCTGGTCTGCATATGATTTCTGCCTATCTTGTGCTGCTTTCATCTTCTGCTGAATAAGTCGAACCTGGTCAGTCATATCCTCAATGATCTGTGGTCCAAGTACAACTGTCTCGCTAATGTCGCTCCAGCAAAGTGGAGTCCTACACTTCCTCCCGTACAATGCTTCATGAGGTGCCATCCCAATGCTGGCATGGTAACTGTTGTTGTAGGAAAACTCTATCAGCGGTAGTCTATCAACCCATGAACCCTGAAAATCCATGACACAAGCACGCAACATATCCTCCAAAGTCTGGATTGTCCTCTCTGTTTGGCCATCTGTGGTTGGGTGAAAGGCTGTACTGAAACATAACTTTGTCCCCAACGCTTCCTGAAGTGCTTGCCAAAAATGAGAGAGAAAGTTTGGATCTCTGTCCGAAACTATCGATTCTGGTACTCCATGATACCGCACTATGTTCTTTACGTATGCGTCTGCTCTCTGTTCCATGTTCCACGTGTCCTTCATCGGAATGAATCTTGCCGTCTTGGTCAATCTGTCGACTATTACCCAGATCGAATTCAGCCCATTCCTCGATACTGGTAGAGCCGTGACAAAATCCATTGAGATCGCATCCCATTTCCACTTAGGAACTTCCAGTGGTTGCACTAGTCCGCCCATTCTCTTGTGCTCAAACTTTACTTTCTGGCACGTGAGACATCGAGCCACGAACTCCGCTACTTCATTCTTCATCTTGGGCCACCAAAATTGCATCTTCAGATCCTTGTATAACTTGTCCCCTCCGGGATGCACTGAGTAAGGTGTGCAATGCGCCTCCTGCATCAACTTCTCCTTGATGTCTGCACACTTCTGGGGTACACACAACCTTCCCTTATATCGAATACTCCCGTCTCCGTGAATCTGAAATTCCTTTGTTGAACCGTCCTCGATTTTCTTTCTAATCCTTTCCAGCTTCACGTCTCCTGGCTGGCCTTTCTTTATCTCTTCCAAGATGTCAGGCACAGTCGTCATACTTCCCAACATGTTTCTCACGGTTCCTTGTTCCATTACCTCGATTTGCATCTTCTCAAACTCTTTGCACAATCGGTGTGGTAAAACCCACATGGAATTCACTGTATGACTTGATTTCCTGCTCAAGGCATCTGCAACTACGTTTGCCTTCCCTTCATGGTACTGAATCTCTAAGTTGTAGTCCTTGATCAACTCTAACCATCTCCTTTGCCTGTGGTTCAGCTCCTTCTGGGTGAAGATGTACTTCAAGCTATTGTGGTCGGTGAACATCCGACAAGTCGCTCCATAAAGATGATGCCTCCAAATCTTGAGCGCGAACACAACTGCTGCAAGCTCCAAGTCATGTGTCGCATAGTTCTCTTCATGCGGTTTCAACTGCCTGGATGCGTAGGCAATAACCTTCCTGTCTTGCATAAGCACGCATCCCAAGCCCTTCTTCGATGCGTCGCTATACACCTCAAACTCCCCTGACTCATTAGGTAGAGTTAACACGGGTGCTGTAGTCAGCTTCTCCTTTAAGATTTGGAACGCTTCCTCGCAGCTTTCATTCCAAACATACTTCACCGTCTTCTTAGTCAAATTCGTCAAGGGCCTTGCGATCTTTGAAAAGTCCTTCACGAATCTACGGTAATAGCCTGCCAATCCCAGAAAACTTCTGATTTCTGACGCATTCTTCGGTCTAGGCCAATCCTTCACTGCTGTCGTCTTAGCTGGATCAACTGACACTCCTTCACTAGAGATGATATGTCCCAAGAATGGAACTCTGTCCAGCCAAAACTCGCACTTAGACAACTTTGCATAGAACTTATCCTCCCTGAGGGTTCCCAAAACTTGCCTAAGGTGATCCTCATGCTCTTCCTTGCTCTTCGAATACACCAGTATGTCGTCGATGAACACTACCACAAAACGGTCTATGAACGGTCTCAACGTTCGGTTCATCACATCCATAAATACTGCTGGTGCATTGGTTAAACCGAAAGACATCACTGTGAACTCGTAATGTCCATACCTTGTCCTGAAGGCAGTCTTCGGTATGTCCTTCTCTGCCACTCTCAGTTGGTGGTAGCCTGTTCTCAAATCAATCTTCGAAAAGACACTTGCTCCTTGCAATTGATCAAACAGGTCGTCTATCCTCGGCAATGGATACTTGTTCTTGATCGTGACGCTGTTGAGCTCCCGGTAGTCAATACATAGCCTGAGGCTTCCATCCTTCTTCTTCACGAAAAGGACTGGTGCTCCCCAAGGCGATACACTTGGTCTAATGTATCCCTTCTCTAGTAGCTCCTTCAACTGATCCTTCAACTCTTTCAGCTCTGCGGGCGCCATGCGGTATGGTGCCTTCGAAACTGGTGCCGTTCCTGGCACAACTTCGATTGTAAACTCCACTTCCCTTGTCGGTGGCATACCCGGGATTTCATCCGGGAACACGTCCGGGAATTCCCGTGCTACGGGTATATCTGCCAACACGTTCTCTGACGCGTTAAGGTCTTGAATGTAACACAAGTAAGCCTCATGGCCTTTCTTAACCTGGTTAACGATGGTTAAGGCCGAGACAATCTTGACTGAAGGTTCCCTAGGAACACTGCTATAGGAAATACGCTCCCCGTTGGGTCCTCTTAGCCTCACCTTCTGATCAGCACAGATGATATTAGCCTTGTATTCCGTCAACCAATCCATTCCCAAGATAACGTCAATCTCACCAAGGTTAAACTCAATGAGATTCGATGGTAAGGTGCAACCTAAGATGTTGACCTCTACTTCTTCACAAATAGTGTCGCAACTCACTACTTGACCGTTAGGTGTCGCAACTGCTATTGGGGTTCTAGCCGAAGGTACTAGTCCTATCTTCTTAGCAAATGCAGATGATATGAATGACAGAGATGCTCCAGAATCAAATAATGTGAAAGCAGGATGATTGTGGACAAGAAAAGTACCAGTCACCACGTTGTTCGCTGCTTCCGCTTCTGTCCGGTTCATCACAAATATCTGGCCACCCGGCCTCTGGTTGTTTCCCTGAGCTGCATTGCCTCCATTTCCATTCCCATTGTTGCCAGCTCTGTAGTTACCGTTGTTACCATTAGCAGTCCCATTCCTGTTCTGCCAACCGTTCCCGTTGCCATTCCCATTGTTGTAGTTTCCCGGCTGACCAGTGGCACCATTCCTGAAGTTGTTGTTGCGGACCTGATTTCCCCCATTAGGATTGTTCTGCCGGAATCCATTCCCATTTTGATTCTGTCGGTTCCCCTGGTAGTTCTGTCCGTTGCCTTGGAAATTCTGTCCGTTTCCTCGATTATTCTGCCCATTGAAACCTTGACGTTTCTCAGCTGCCATCCTCTTCTTACAGTCGATGGATATGTGGCCTCTGATGCCACAGAATCTGCAAGCTAAAGCTGCACCATCACAAGTGAATCCACGATGGTTGCGACCACACCTGTTGCAGCTGTACTGGTTCCGGTTGCCACCATTTCCACGGTTCTGGTGGAAATTGCCTCCACCATTACCGGTTCTGAAACGCTTGTCCGAACTCTGGTTATTGCTTCCTCCATGGCCATAGCCTCCAATTCCTTGGCCTTCCAGCTTCCTCTTTCCTGATTGTTGAACTAGCGTCTCATCGATTCTCCATATGTTCGCTGCTACTCCATAAGCTTCTGACAAGGTGTCATAGCCTCTAGTGAGCATAGTCCTCTGTACTTCAAGCTTCAGTCCTGCTATAAAGCGGGTAACCATGCGCCCTTCTGTTGGCACTGTGTCTTCAGCGAACCGAGCTAACTCCACGAACTTGTCATAATAGTCCGTTACAGAGTCGTTGCCCTGCTTCAACGCGATGAACTCATTATACTTCCGTTCCTTCACATGTTCTGGATAGAAGTTTGTCCTCATAGCAGCCTTCATTGCTTCCCAGTCAAAGCCTTCTTGAGCTAAGAGCCTTGCTCGATTAGCTGTCCACCAGTTATCGGCCTTGTCTTTGAAATAGAAAGCCGCCTCATTGACCTTGCGGGCTTCGGGACATTCCATAGCATGGAAGATTTTATCGAAGTCCCTAATCCAGTTTTCGAGCAGTACTGGATCCTCTTTGCCATAAAAGTTGCTCGGGTTCCTCTGACCTATCTTCTTAGACCAGTCTGGTTCTCGTTCGTTGGCAACATTGTTGTTTGGAGCGCCCTGGTTGTTGTTCACAGCTTGAACAAACTGACCCATCTGAGCGATCAGCTGAGTCACCTGTGGGTGCAATTCTTCAACTCCCTCCATTTGGGCTGACGCGTTGCTTCTAGTGGCGTAGCGGTGTTGCCTATCGTTCATGCGCCCTACACTATTGCCTATCGATTATTTTGGTGCGGGATATGCATGATGATATAACTTAACTAACGCGTATAAAGCAATTCTAATCACATATAACAACATCAGATACACAAGCATACAATAAGAGTTAAAAGCTTAAGTTATGTTATCGAGATACACGCAATTCGAGAAGTAAATTTCTCCCAAGTAAATGAGCATAAGAGCTAAAGCGTGACTGCTTGTCATACATTACCAAAAGAGAGGGTATACAACCCTTACATTCATCAAGATACAAATAAGTTCAGAACGTGGGAATACTATCGTCCCCCAAAATAAAGTACACAACCTACATAGCTTACAAGCATAAAAGGAAAAGTCATAATGGCAGGAGTGCCTAGACTGACAAAAGAGTCCTTTAGAAAGGAGTGGGAGGGTGGGGCTCCCTACTAGCTAGTCGTCGAAAGTCTCGTAGTCGGTGACCTCAATCTCCGACCTAGGGTTGTTTGGGTCGGCCCAATGCATCTCGGCCTGCACCAAACGGGCACAGAGGGACTCAGGGGTTACAGTCCATCCACCGTTATGACGGTAGCCGGCAGGCTGGGGCCTCAAGGAGTGGTTCACTATGCCACGGTACTCGTGCTTAAGGGCCAAGTAAGGCTCAACACTGGGCAGAGAAGCTAGGATGCAGTGCACCTTTACCAGGTTATGGTAGAAGTTATCGGTACGGTGGTACCTAAGGGCCCAAAGCTCACATCTCCTTCTACCCTGTTGCAGAATTGGGTGATAGTCTCCCAGGCCTTCGCTGGGTACTAGCAGGGTAGTCGTCTCTAAACTCCGCGCGAGTCGGGGTTCGGATTCTTACGGCCATCTACAAGGTAAGGAAAAACAATCTATTAGTCTAATATTCCATCTTCCTAAAGGTTCTCTTAAGGCAAGTCACCCTAGGAGTGTGTAAATAAACTAGAGCGCATATAAACACGACAGAAGCATAAAGCATATAACAATTTAGCATGTTAGAATAAGTAAAAGAGAACACCCATACACCCCGGCTTTTCTTTATTTTACTTAGCTTTTATGTTGCCCTAATCAAGTTCAAACTTGGTTGTAGTAAATTTCAAAAGTCTTAGTTTTTAAACGTTTTCTCCCTACAGTCCTAATTGGATGTCACTGCTCTGATACCAACTGTAACACCCCCGATTTCCAGAGGGACCGGAGATCGGGGTAGTGTCCTCCATACAGGGAATTACCCTTTTGTATAAGGAGTATTAGTAACAAGAAAGTGAAAGGAAACATCCAAACTACTGATTAAAAGTTTACACGATAACATTGTTTGTGGCTGAGTCCAAACAGGACAACAAGCCTAGCAAAAGAGATATTACACCAAAAGTTGCTCTACGGTTAATTACTAATTGATACTGTTTGCAGGTGAGAACGAATCGTGAGTCCAGCGCGTTACCCCATGCAAACCAGTCATATACCTGCGGGGGAATTAAAAGACACAAGACCGCAGTTTTCCGAGTATCAGTAAAAACTGAGTGAATATACACCTTAGCATGTAAAACAGAACGGCTAAGAAAGGTTACAGGGTTTACATTTGAAGTAGTTTAAACAGTAACAGAGTATAAGTATAAAGATGAGAGTTTACAATGTTTCGAAAGACTATCAAACGTTCAGTAATTCAACTCCAATGATATTTTCCCAAGTTGCATGTCTAAGCAGAACACGGCTTATAAATAACAGCTTACATATTTAGAGACAAAGATGTCGCATTATTAACTCGCAGTAACCAGGAGAGACCAGGGTGAATAATAACAGATGATACTGGCTTATAGGGGGTTCTGATAACCCGACCTCTCTGCCAAGCGTTGTGGATCGGGGTTTCCGATCCCGCTAGTCATCATACAAGCCAACTACTAGACCTTAAGTGTCGACACCCCCTTAAGATTGTAAGTCAGAAGGGTAGTACTAGAATGCTGGATTCCAGCCTACGGCGAAAGGAATCGGGGCGCACGGAGTCCCATATCTTTAGGGGCTAAAACCCAGGGAATCATCACCCGAAATAAGTTTAGGGACTGGAGCCCAGGGGATTATCCCGGTATCTCTTTAGGGACCTGGCCCAGGGAATCATCACCCGATAGTAACGTAACGTAAAGTAAAGTAACACGACGTAGGCGTATAGCACTGTCGTAGACCCAACTGGTTCCAGTACTTGCGATTCTTTCACTTTACGTTATTAATGAATTCTGACTTAGTGATATTTGAACAATTAGTTTTCCGATTTGAAAACAAGTGATACAGTGACGATTTAAAAGTGAGTACGGCAAGTTAGAAATTTCGGAATAAAGCGCGACAATTATTTTCAGATAAACGAGTATCACATGAAAGGAATTGGCACACAAAACTAGGCATGTATCACAAGTATATTTTGAGACGTGAAATAAAATCACATTCGACACGAAAGAAGATACGTACGCAACGCTAAGCATGAATACTCACCGTGAGAGCCAAAAGTGCTAACTAAGCCGCTACTCGTACACAACGTCGGGATCAACTAGCTCGTCGAAGACAGGCTCTACAATCATACACATAAAATCCTAATCACAAACAAGTTCGTATCGCAAATAGACAATGCATGTGTCCTATATGATATGAATGCGAAAGCCTAATCGAATACCCCTAACGTATTTATAAACTCCAAATTTATTTTAGAAAATTAACCAATAATTTTAAGAAGTGAAAACTATTTAATATTCTAATTAAACGAATTTACTTGTTGATAAAATAATATCAAGTTGTACACTTTATTGAAATATTAATAATAATATAATGAAAACGAAATTTAGAATTATTTCGTCTTTTCAACAATAAAATCTTTATCGAGTAAATACTTAGACATACACAAATTGTATTTTTAATAACTTATTTTTCAACAACTAGATATAAATATATAAACATAACTAATTTACAATTATCATAAATTTCTATTTTTATTTTGTGTTACAAAACTAATTTATTTTGTAATTATATTTAGTATATAATTTAACAGAAATTAATTAAATATTTATACTAACTAAATACAAAGTAAATACAAGTATAAATACTTATATAACAGTTTCTGGAAAAGACAGCAAGCACCCCCCACTAACACATAACAGTTTTTGACATGTGAAAAAGTATAGCCTCCAACTTTCAAATTGTACAACAAAACCCCTCTGCAACAAAATTTCATTCAATTACACCCTCTTCTCAAACGGGTTTTCTCCCCGATTCAACACCCACACACACCCACACATATACACACAAACATACATGATTATGCAGGAATTTAGAGCGTAGAAATCGACGAGAGAGGGTTCAATTTACCGGAAAACGGAGGAGGAGAGTGGGTCGGCGATTTCCGGCAAAATCGTGCCCTGGGTTCGATCGGAGCTTGGCCTCCGGTCGTTCTAGCACCTGGGTTCGATTGGGAGGTAGTAGCAGGCAGAGGGAGAGGCGGAGCCGCGATGGTGGTCGGAAACAGAGGAGGACGGCGGCGGCGTCGGGGGTCCTCCGTTGCCGCTGCTGGTGCGGTTGTTGTTTCTGCCGCTGTTTCGACGGGGCAGCGAGGGGGCTTAGACCGTGAGTGAGAGGGAGAGACGAGGGTTATGCTGGTGGTGAGTGGTGACGGTGATTGAAGGTGGTGGTGTTGGGCTGTGGTGCTCTGTTTTGCTGCGGCAAAAACAGAGCAGCGATTTGGGGTTGGTTTCCAGTGGTGGTGGTGATTGGAGGAGATACAGAGAATTGGTAGAGATGGAGGTGGGATCGGGGTGAGAGAAGAGGTGGTGGCTCACGGTGGTGGTGGCTGGTTTGCTGGGTTTGGTCTCGGCAAAGAACAGAGGGTGGATGGAGGTGGTGAAGGTAGAAGAAGAGGGGATTAAGAAATAGAAGAGAGGGGGGATGATGAATGGCTGCTGATTTGATTTGAGAGGGAAGCTAGCTGGTAGCTAGCTGGTGAAGGAGGGGGCGTGGGTGGCTGTTGCAGGGAGGTACAGGCGTGGCTCTCAGGCGGCTGTTGCAGCAGCAGAGGGCAGGCTGCTGGTCGGTGGCTGAAGCAGCAAAGCAGAGAGGGGAAAGGAGAGGGATGTGATGGGAGAGAGAAAAATTATTCGGTGTGGCGGATTCGCGAGGTCACGCGGTGGTTCGACACGTAAAAAGTGGTGTACGACGGAAATTAACTAGCGGCGAATGTTTTAAACGCGACGAAAAATTTATAAACGAGATAACGAGCTATACACAACAAATAATAAATTATTGTTTATATAAAATAAACATTTTAAATTTTATACTAAAAATATATATATATATATATACGTGTTATATAAATAAATATTTATAAGTTAACATTTATAAAACTAAAAAAAACATTTTAAAAATAACTAATTAAAATTCACAATTTACTAAAATATAACTAGGAAAATCTCGGGTATTACATCCTACCCTCCTTGGACTAAGCTTCGTCCTCGAAGCTTGAGCGCGGTAATAGAATATACGGGTCTCTAAATGCCGATATACTAATGCAGTAACACGTAGACAAGAAACACATGAGATGCAAGTGACTAATGCAATGCGACGGTATGAGGATAGCATGATTATATGAGATGAGATGCTAGGGTAAGTAATAGCAGGAATTAATGGGGTTTTACACACTGGCAGGCTAGTAATGGCTGAGACCTTCGCGGGATCAGGCTCAATCCCATGCCGATGTATAACACATCCCAAGAACTTCCCTGAGGTTACCCCAAATGCACATTTCATGGGGTTAATCTTTAGTTGGAACCTTCTACATCTCTCAAAAACTTTTGTCAAGTCCTTTAAATGATCCACCTTCTGTCTAGACTTGTTGACAAGATCATCCATGTAGAACTCCACTTCCTGATGCATCATGTAATGAAAAAGTGCCATCATCGCACGTTGGTAGGTCGCGCCTACATTCTTCAGGCCAAATGGCATCACCGTGTAGTGGAACACTCCCACAGGTGTGATAAAAGTTGTCTTTCTTGCATCTTCAGGGTCCATCTTGATATGGTTGTACCCACTAAATTCGTCCATGAAGCTGAACATATGATGGCCCGCGGTAGAGTTGATCAGCAAATATATATTTGGTAATGGAAAATCATCCTTGGGTCAGAACCGGTTCAAGTCCCTAAAGTCGACGCATACGCGAAGGCTTCCATTCTCCTTCAGAACAGGCACAATATTGGCAAGCCAGGTGGGATGGTGATTGGGTTCGATGAACTTGGCATTCAGCAGTTTCACTATCTCCTCCTTTATATTTACATTGACCTATGGGCGAAAGGTTCTCGCGCTCTGCTTCACAGGCTTTGATCCTGGGATAACGCCCAATCTGTGCATAGTAACCTCCTTATCCAGGCCTGTCATTTCATCATAATCCCATGCTAAGACATATTTGTAATCCTTTAGCAGCTTCATCATCCCCTTCTCCTCTTCGCCATTAAGATCTGCACTTAGGAATACCGGTCTCTTCTTCTCCTCCATTGGGCTCAAGAATACCTCCTTCAGTTCCTGTTTCTGGGGTTTCGAACGATCTTCCATGCATTCAGAAGCTTCCTTCAACTCTTCCAGTGGTGCCTTCTCCCCTTCCCTGTTTGGAGTTTCCGTTGGCTTGCAAATTTTCTCAGAGACATCTTTTATGGAAGGGGACGAAGATGACCCCGCGCACCTTCAGATGCGATAGCACTTCTTCCCATTGGTATAGAAACTTTTTATCTCCTTGCCTTCGTTGTTGTGATCGACCACTCTTTTGAGGTTATAAACGTTCTTCCTCTGGTAGGCTATCATTGGTGTTTATTCTTGCACAAGCTGCTTCTCCTTGTGGGCTTCTCGCATCACCATTACTCATGCTGGTGACTGGTCCTTGATGTCCTCCAACTTGGGCAAGGGAGTTGGCTGAAATGGTGCTGGAGTTGCTTCGTCCGCCATTTCTGTGAAACAAACTGTAGGGTATTGATCATGGATACACAGCGGAAGAACAATATAATTATCCGCCAAGACCCTCCAACGATCACAGGAAGAGAAATCATGACGATGGTAAGAGAATAGTGTTATGTACCTTTGAGGTCTCCTTGATGACTTCTAACGAGAAAATTATCACGTCTCTACGGTTGATCCACGCCTAGAGGTGATATCTAGATCTTCCAAATGCCTTGTGCTAGCTAGGAGGAGTGGAAGAGGACGAAGAAATCACGCAACGGAGCACCAAAGAGAGGCGGCGTGGCCGACGGGTAGGGCGGACGGCAAGGGGGGCTTCGGCCTCCTTGTTTGTCTTGCTCTCTCCTTCCTTATCTCCTACTCAAAGCATGTTATGAGCATAAGTTGTAGGGAAGGAAGCTAGGAGCATCCTTTATATAGTCCAGCAACTCCTTGTTACTACATAAAGGCCCTTTCCAAATCCTACTCAAGTTCGGATTAGTCCAACTTGCATATTAGTCCTACTAAGTTAGCAAGTTGTTGAGATTTGATCATTCTAATTAATTAATCGTATTAATTAATTATTTCCCAAGTCTAGTTCACCCCTATATGGCATGTGACCCCATAGGTTCTATTTAGTTGGTAGTAACAATGTACTAATATGGAGCGGCCTCTAGCAAGACATCCATTCTAGCAAACAAATAGAATAGTCATCATGACAAAACTTTGTGCAAGTATTGTCTCATCCCTTTGTCTCAATATCTGGATTGGACACGAGACATACAAGTTACACTCGTATATCCAATCCATAGTTCCTCGATCCTGTGAATACCCTTATTCGTGCAAATACCATCAATATCCTATATTAATTTAATTGAGTCTGGCCAGACATTCTATAAGCACTATCCCTCGAGTGGCTTATGATATTTACTCCCGTTATGTGGGAGGGAAAAATTTTATCTACATCACTACAATTTCTAAGCTTGCTTCCTATTGTGTCCAATGCGCGCCTTTATGACTACCCAGTCATGGTGTAGCGTTTGACGCTACCAAAACACAATATTCCACAACTAGAACAACTAGTGACTTCAAGTCTAAGGATGATAATACCGTTGTCACCGCGATAAGCACTTGTGACTTTACATAACATGTATGTAGCCTTCTTGGAGATGGGTCAATCCAGTATGGCATTACTCCTAATGCACAGCCATGTGTTGGATCATGATATCTCCATATCAATCCAACCCCATACTAGTCTATAGATGATTGTCCCATTAATCATTATATTGGACTGGGGATATTTAAGATAAACAACACAATTGTAAATCTAAGGACTTCATTATATTAAATATCTAATAAATAATACAATGAATGTTCTAGCCAATCATTGTTCATACTAAACTATATTGCCTCTAGGTAACCTATTCCAACAGTCTCCCACTTCCACTAGATCCAATCCGGTGCATCTCGTATGCCAATGCTCCTAGTGTGCCCTTCATGCTTGTGCTGAACAAGCGGCTTTGCAAGAGGATCTGACAGATTCTCATATGTAGGAATCTTCCATATCCGAACGTCTCCTCTTTCGATAATATCTCGAATAAGATGGAACTTCCTGAGTACGTGCTTGGATTTCCGGTGCGACCTGGGTTCCTTCGATTGCGCGATCACTCCAGTGTTGTCACAATACAACTCTATTGGATCCACAATGCTAGGAACCACACCAAGCTCAGTAACGACCTTCCTAATCCAAACAACTTCTTTTGCTGCGCCGTTCGCAGCAATATTCTCAGCCTCTGTTATAGAATCAGCCACCGTCTCTTGCATGGAACTCTTCCAACTCATCTCTTCTCCATTCAGGCAAAATACAAACCCCGACTGTGATCTGAAATCATCTCGGTCGGTCTGGAAGCTTGCATCCGTGTAACCATTTACACGCAGCTCTTTTCCACCTCCAAATATCAAGAACGCATCCTTAGTTCTTCTTAAGTACTTTAGGATGTTCTTGACCGCAATTCAGTGACTCTCACCTGGATTAGACTGATATCTGCTTGTCATACTCAATGCATATGACACATCTTGTCTAGTACATAACATGGAAAACATGATGGATCCTATGCCCGAGGCATAGGGAACCCTACTCATGCGTTCCATCTCAATCTCATTGGAAGGGCAACCACTCTTCAAAAGAGTGATTCCATGCAACATGGGCAAGAATCCCTTCTTGGAATCTTGCATGCTGAACCGTTTAAGAACCTTGTCTATATATGTACTTTGACTTAGGCAGAGCAGCCTCTTAGATCTATCTTTATAGATCTTTATACCGAGTATATTGGCTGCTTCACCTAAGTATTTCATTGAGAAACACTTTCCTAGCTAATCTTTAATAGATTGCAGCATGGGAATGTCGTTTCCCATGAGTAGTATGTCATCTACATACAAGACCAGAAAAGCAATAGAGCTCCCACTAACCTTCTTGTAAACACATGACTCATCTTCATTTCTAATGAAGCCAAACTCTTTGACTATTTCATCAAAACGTCGATTCCAACTCCTAGAAGCTTGCTTCAATCCATAAATGGATCGCTGCAGCTTACAGACTTTGTTGGCTTGCGTTGGATCTTCAAAACCATCAGGTTGTGTCATGTACACATCCTCGGGGAGATTACCATACAGGAATGCATTTTTGACATCCATCTTCCAAATCTCATAGTCGTAGTATGCTGCAATAGCAAGGAAGATTCAGATGGATTTGGTCATTGCGACTGGTGAAAAGGTTTCATCATAGTCAATACCATGAATCTGTCTGAATCCCTTAGCCACCAATCGGCCCTTATAGGTAATCACATTACCATCCATGTTGATCTTCTTTTTGAAGACCCACTTGCACCCTATGGGGCGTGCCCCTTCGGGTGGTTCCACCAAAGTCCATACTTTGTTGGTTTACATGGATTCCATCTCGGATCTCATGGCCTCAAGCCACTTCTGAGATTCCGGCCCTTGAATGGCCTCTTCGTAGGTAGTAGGCTCATCATCTATGAGCATCGTGTCACCAGATTCAGTCACGAGAAGTCCATACCTCTCTGGCTCCTGGCGTACTCTACTAGATCTACTAAGCTCTTGTGTTACTTGAACATGCTGTTCCACAACCTCTTGTGGTCCATGTTCATGTTCCATAGTAGGATCAATGCTTTGTGGTTCATGAACTTCTTCAAGTTCTACAATCCTCCCACTTGCTTCTTTAGAGACAAACTCTCTTTCTAGAAACACGCCGGTCCGAGCAACAAACACTTTGTTCTCAGTTGGATTGTAGAAATAATAACCCTTAGTTTCCTTAGGGTATCCCAAAAATTTGCATTTTTCTGACTTAGGCCCTATCTTGTCTGATTGTAAACGTTTTACATAGACATCGCAACCCCAAATCTTCATGAACGATACTGTGGGACGCCTCCCACTCCACATCACATGTGTTGTCTTCCTGACTGACTTGGATGGAACACGGTGAATGGTGAAAGATGCACGCAATAGAGCATAGCCCCAAAATGATAACGGAAGATCAGTTTGACACATCATAGATCGAACCATATCCAATATAGTTCGATTCCTCCTCTCAGACACACCATTCCACTGTGACGTTCCGGTGGAGTCAGTTGGGATATTATCTCACACTCTCTAAGATAGTCGTCAAACTCTTGGCTCAAGTTTTCTCCTCCACGATCAGATCGTAGAGCCTTAATACTTTTTCCAAGCTGCTTCAATACTTCATTCTTGAATTCTTTGAATCTTTCAAAGGATTCGTATTTGTCTTTCATAAGGTATACAAATCCATATCTACTGAAATCATCAGTAAGTGTGATGAAGTAGACATAACCACCCCTGACAGGCGTCGCAAATAGCCCACATACATCAGTATGTACTAGCGCCAATTGCTCACTAGTCCTCTCCCCTTTCTTATTGAAAGGGGACTTTGTCATTTTCCCAATAAACAAGCCTCACATGTCTCATATGATTCGAAATCAAATGAGTCTAGAAATCCATCCTTATGGAGTCTAGATACACGTTTCTCGTTTATATGGCCTAAACGACAGTGCCATAAATAAGCAGGATTTAAATTATTCATTTTAATCCTCTTAGTATTAATGTTATAGACAGGATTTCTTAGATCAAGGATATATAATCCATTAAATAATTGCCCACTACAATAGTGAATACTATCAAAATAAATAGAACAACAATTGTTCTTTATTGAAATAGTAAAACCATCCTTGTCCAAACAAGAAATAGAAATAATGTTTCTGCTCATAGAAGGCCCAAAATAGCAATTATTTAATTCTAAAACTAATCCTGAAGGCACAGACAGCTCGTACACGCCTACGGCTAATGCAGCAACTCTTGCTCCATTCCCCAACGCGCAGGTCTATCTCCCCTTTAGCCAATCTTCTACTTCTCTTTAGATCCTGCACATTTCGACAAATGTGAGATCCACATCCAGTATCCGATACTCATAATGAAGAGCAAGTAATATTGACATCTATAATAAAAATACCTGGTGGTGGTGGAATCACTATTCCAAGCCTCTTGTCCTCCAGATATTTTGGGCAGTTCTTCCTCCAGTGTCCAACTTGCATATTAGTCCTACTAAGTTAGCAAGTTGTTGCAATTTGATCCTTCTAATTAATTAATCGTATTAATTAATTATTTCCAAAGTCTAGTTCACTCCTATATGGCGTGTGACCCCATAGGTTCTATTTAGTTGGTAGTAACAATTTACTAATATGGAGCGGCCTCTAGCAAGACATCCGTTCTAGCCAACAAATAGAATAGTCATCATGATAAACCTTTGTGCAAGTATTGTCTCATTACTTTATCTCAATATCCGAATTGGACACGAGACATACAATTCACACTCGTATATCCAATCCTGGGAATAGCCTTATTCGTGCAAATAACATCAATATCCTATATTGATTTATTTGAGTCTGGCCATACATTCTATAAGCATTATCCCTCGAGTGGCCTAGGATATTTACTCCCGTTATGTGGGAGAGATAAATTTTATCTACATCACTACGGTTTCTAAGCTTGCTTCATAATGTGTCAAATACGCACCTTTATGACCACCCAGTCACGGTGTAGAGTTTGACGCTACCAAAACACAATAGTCCACAACTAGAACAACTAGTGACTTCAAGTCTAAGGATGACAATACCGTTGTCACCGCGAGAAACACTTGTGACTTTACAAAAAATGTATGTAGCCTTCTCGGAGATGGGTCAATCCAGTATGGCATTACTCCTAATGCACACCCATGTGTTGGATCATGATATCTCCATATCAATCCAACCCCAAACTAGTCGATAGATGATTGTCCCATTAATCATTATAATGGACTAAACAACACAATTGTTAATCTAAGGACTTCATTATATTAAATATCCAATAAATAATACAATGAATGTTCTAGCCAATTAATTTTTCATACTAAACTAGATTGCCTCTAGGGCACCTATTCCAACACAAACCGCTTCAGACAAGTGCGCCTCCTCCACGTTGAAAGGGTTCACTGAGGCTGGTATTTCTACTACTCTGTCTTTCCAAATGGCCTTCATTACTTGGTGATCCGTGGAAGGCACATCATCAAAGCGATGGATCCATGCTCGTTCAATGATCATATGGTAGGTGGTATTGGAATCAT
Organism: Linanthus parryae; assembly: GCA_023055425.1. NCBI lineage: Eukaryota > Viridiplantae > Streptophyta > Magnoliopsida > Ericales > Polemoniaceae > Linanthus > Linanthus parryae. The sequence continues at coordinate 93,963,416 of JALGPY010000005.1, read as the reverse complement.
TGACATGGAACTTGGCAGAGCACTTGATTTGGCCGATCTGAATTCCTAGGCGAATCCATCCGACAGTCATCCGTGAGTCATTCCCAAAGCCCATGAGAGGCGACGGCCGCTTGGTAATCTTGTTCTCCAGTATACCTGCCAACTCAAGAGTGTTGAGGGGTATCCCATTCACTGCAGCTCCTCCATCGACGAAAGCTCTCTTGAACTCGACCCCGTCGATTAGTGTCGTCACATATAGAGGTCTTTTGTGGTTTGCATCCGTCTTCTTATCTGTTTGCGCGAAAGTCATTTCCAAGAGGGTGGATCGTGCAGCCCTGACAACTTCTCCGTTTGAAACCAGTAGATCCTCTCTAAATACTTCATCCACTCTTAGGATCGCCTTAGTCATTTCCTGCCGGCATGTCCTTGAGAAGTTCATATCATCGAATAACTTCTCAAATTTGTGTGATCCCCTCATTCGTTCATCTCAGGAGTCTTTCGTGTCCAAGCTATAGTCCTCATCCTCGCAAATTTTGGCCACCAAGGGGACTCCTGCATCTGCGACCTCTTCAAGGTACATAATTGAAATCATTTCTATTTCTTTCCCTTTCGGATCCTGTTGTGTATGGGATGGTAAAGGTTTACTGCGCACATCCCTTGGTGGCTCGTCGATGACCAATTGCCCCTCCTTGATCTTCCTAGCCATCTTAGCTTCTTGCATTCCCTTGTGGGGTGCATGACATTCGCACCACCTGGGGTCTCGCAGCTGTTCCTCAAAGGGCTTATGCTCCAGTTCCGGTAGAACTCCATCCTTTCGCCATCGCTTGCACAAGGTTACTGCATCCTCGATCGAACGCGACAATGGGGGTGCCTCCCTTGGTGCAGGTCGTTGCTGCTTCTGAGGAGACGAGACCGCATTTACTTCACCTTCGCGTCCACGTTTATAGTTGAATCGCCCAATCCTGAAGCTAGAGCCTGTTGGTGCGCGATCGTTTGCGTACCTCTTCTTCTGCTTCTCCACCAGTGGCTCGATGTTCCTGGTGCAATCTATCAACTTTGAAAAAGTAGGCATGTTCAGATTAATTACCATACCTTTATATTCATCGCGCATTCCCTGGAGGCAAATTTCCACAAGTCGGATTTCAAACACTTCGTCAATGAATTCCAACGACCTGGTTCTAAATTTCTTGATGAACGCAACGCCTTCCTCATCGTGCTTGTGGTGCATGCGAGACAGGTGTATGGTTGTGACCTTCTCCTCGACTTGGAAGAATTTAGTGTAGAACCTTTTGACCATATCCTCCCAAGTTTTGATGGAACCAGCTTCCAAGGTCTTGTACTACTTGTACGCGACAGTCCCCAGAGACTTGGGGAATTCGCGAATCAGCAGGCGCGGATCAGCTTCATGTGGACCCATCAGCCCAGCGAAGCGCATGACATGTTCATGCGCATTCCCGCTAACCTCATCGAACTTGTCCCATTTTGTTGCCTGATATCCAGCAAGGTTAGGCATCAAGTAGATCTCCTTACGAATTGGAGGTGCATTATCGACCTTGGGGATGATAGTGTCTGCGAAACACTGGTTTTCAGGAAGTTATCTAAACGCTGCTACAAAGTTGTGACACTCGTCGGCATGCCTCCTCCAGAGGTAGATGACGGGGTGGCAGCGAGCCCAAGGTTGTAAGGCATGCTGGGATCATAGGGAGGTGGAGGTGCATAACCGCCCAGGACCCCAGTCGCGTATGATGGCAACGCATGATATGGAGATGGGTTTCCTGCAGGTGCGCGCTCCGGCTGATGACTCGGTACAAGGGGAGACTCTGAGGATGACCTTGGTTGGGGCACATGTCCTTTAAGCAGAGATGCCTGGGGAGTTGGTGGTGCAGACACGTGTGATGGGGGGCCACGATGGATCCAGGTGGAACCAAGGTTCCCTGGGTAGCATTTTGTGCAAGCCCTCCCAGAATAGCCATGATTTGAGCTATCTGTGCAGATTGAGCTTGCATAGCCCTGGCTTGGCTCTGAATTGTGGCGTTCAGCGCCTCCAAAGAAGTACTTTTCCTAGTAGTTGTCTGGGTGTTGGTGTTACCGTTGAAGAGGGTCTCTTCTCTCTGGGTTTCTTCCTTTGAAAGGGACAGATCACCTTCACGGGGGTTGGCTTCAAGAGACATGGATACCAGGTTGATTAATTGAAGCTTCAAAGGTTGATGTTTACGTCGGGTTCACCAAAATGTGTACAAGGAAATCATGGGAAGAGATCCAAGTGTACACCTCTAATAGAGGATCAAAATAAGAAGAAGAAGATGAAGAAGAAGACAGGGAGATTGAGGGATGGCGTAGGGGAAAGAGTAAGCAATGGTAACTGTTCTTGAGAGAGAAACAGTATACCAAATTAGCTAAGAGGTTCAAGAAGTTTCCATAAAAGGATAACATTCCTATATATAGTGGGGAATTGACCATTATGAGGGGTTAATGCGCCATAAATGGCGGCTTAATGTTAGCCTCGTAACGGCACGTTCGACCGTGTATATAGGTCATGTTACACACTTATCCGCATAAGTAGGGGACCGTTATGAGATCGACAGCATTTATTGGACAAGTAGGCATTAAATCTCTCAGACAGTTACCAAGGGTCGCACGCGGGCATGGTTGTTGCTCTCGTGCGACGTCCCTTACTCTAGCCTCCAAGCCACTAAGTCCCTACAACTCCCGTGCGGTTAGTATTGCGGGTGACCCTGTCTCACAACCCCCAAGTGGATAAGCTCGCATGTGATTATATGCGAATCAAAGGATGTGTGATAAAGTGTATACGGAGTACCTTTAGACGTGACAGATGGCTGCCACGTGGGCGATAGTTGGTCTGCTCAGAATGCACTATCTACACTTGATTCTTGGAAGACCACTCGTATAACTTTTACGGTATTTTGTTGGTTTTGAGAGAATATTTGAAAAAAAAAAAGAGAAATAAAAAGAAAATAGAAAAAAAGGAGAGATTGAATAAAGGAATAAATCAAGATTATTGGAATACAAGTGGTGAATGTTACTATTTTGTTGACGACGGTTTGCATTTTGAGCACGTATCGCCTTGGTGGCCACGAAGATCAATATTGTACCGGGGTTTGAGGGGATTGAGGGTCGGAGATGGTGAGTTTCGGGTTGCAATTTCTATCATCATGGCGAGGGTGTGTGAGATGCGGGATTGAATGTGAGAATTTGACGCTTTAGAACTTGTTCTTCATGATCATCCTTTTGTCCATAAGCCTCAACATTCTAAATTGTTAGCATAATAGGAGATCGGACCTTAAACGTGGCTTAGCTTAGTGTAGCCTCTTATTTTCGTCGACACATGCGAAGAGGTAGGTTATCCTTTACATAGTAACGTTAGGCCCTCTATACTAACTAAGGGAAATTCTTGTTGTCGAGTTTAGTTGCAATTCACGCCTTGTCTCGAGATTTTTCATCACTCCATGAGAACTGGTTTGAGCATTGAGATTGCCCGATCTCGAAAAAGAAAAAGAAAAAAAATGTGTTATTTTATTACTTTCAGCGTATATACTGCATCTTCATGTAGTTGCATTGTGTATAATCGAGTCGTGTCGGCTAGTAAAAGGTGGTTGGTGGTTTGATCTTCGCCTCGGACTCGTATGCAATGTGGATGCGAGTACGCAATTGGCGTAGGGAAGGTATGTAATGGTAAATGGGGGATGTATGCAAAAGTTGAATGTGAGAATTGAGGGAGTTTGATTTGAGAGAGTTGGTTTTGGCTTGGATATTTGCTCGAGAAGAGCAAAATGTAGTGTGGGGGTAATTGATAACTCGTTTTCGGAGTTATTTTATTACTTAATTTTCTGCGTTTTGTGTGCTAAACATGGAGAATTTATCGTCTTTACGATAAAATTGTGCTAATATTGTTAAAATTGAGTTATTGAGCTATTCTTGTTAAATCCGGGTGTTTTTAGTGTAATTTCGAGCTTTTATTGTGATATGTGTTGGGTTTTGACGTAGGTGATAACTCCCTTTTATGAGTTATTATTATACTTCCATATTACTAGTATTAGGCTTATTTCACATGATTTATATGTTGTATTTGAACAAATATGTGAATTTGACGATTTATAAGCCTAAGAGTCAAAAGTTGTATTTCTAGCTTATTTGAGCGTGATTTCTCTCATATTTGCGATGATAATTGCACGGTAGTATTTTGCTATGTTTCTCAAGTAAAATAGGTGCAATGGAGCTTATTATAGGCTTGGATATGCTTGGGATGGAGCTAGACGAATAGGAGAAAAGAAGACGCAAAAACGAAGCAAAGTTGGAAAAGTCGCTCAAGGACGAGCCGGTACTATTTTCGATGCTCAGGAAAATCTACAAAGAGTTTGGAAGCAAGGCCTGCGTAATTGGAAAGTATACATCCGTAGCTTTCCAACGATATATTGTAGGCCCGAAGACGAGTCCGGATGAGAGAGTAATGGCCCGCGAGAATTACAAACTGGAGGGGCTGAAGTGCAATTTCGAGAAAATTTCATTAAAAGCGTGCCCAGGCCTTGGGAAACGGGATCTCAGACCTAAACCACAGAGAGAGGCTGCTGGAGACGATCAAAGAAGGCTAGGATGCATGAGGAACATGGAGAACGACGCCGGAGTCGCCGAAACGCGAATTTCGTCACGAGTTTGACTATCCCTCCTATCTTTTCTATCTTTTCTTGTTACTATGAACTTGTTAGAATCTATTTTCAGTATATTTGAGTAAATTAACTTGCTAGGTTCCTAGGGGGAACCTATGGCTATGTTTTGGTTTCCGGATTGTTGATTTGAATTTACGTTCTTTGATTGAACTTAATAGATGATGAATGTTTTTGCTATGTTTAATTCTCGTTCTTAAGTTATCTTTGTATTGTTTGGCCACCAATATTAAGATTATAGGTAATACGTTAGCGAAAGCAACAAATTACCCGGATAAGTGAATTAAGCACGTAGTTGCAGATTAGAGAAATCAACCACAGGCTGTGAACGTTGAGTAGAATTAGATGATCGTCATTATATGTTTTAGGGATAGTTAGAAGTTAGTAACTCGGTTGTAATTTGACCTAGGCATAGAAATCTAGCTTGGTAACTCGGTTAGCATTATTGCTCGTTTGGCAAATCAAAACATTATCTGTGTTTCAAAACATAATTCCGGAAATTGAAGTTACCCTAGGGGATCCGTTGGCGACCTAGTACCAAGAAAATTGTCACACAAAAATATTGTATCTTTAATTACTTACTTACAGTTTATTAGTTAGGAACAAATCACGCAAACTACACTCCTCTTGTTATTTCAATTACACTCTTTAGATTTTATTCCCTAATTAACAATAAACCTACTATCTGTCCTCGTGAGATCGATAACTCGGGGTTGAAATACCACCCCTATATTACTTGACCGTGCACTTGCGATAACACGTAAGAAATCGTGTCAAGTTTTTGGCGTCGTTGTCGGGGACAGCGGTTTATTTTCTAATTAGAAATTAGTTTAGAGAGTTTATTTTTTTATTGTTATTATCTATTCTTACTATCTCACGGTATTTCTTGAGATTTTCTATGTGTAGGAATTCTACTACAAGCATGGAGGATGAGAAATATCATTGTTTTGCGAGCATAATTGAAGTGCAACCTTCGGGGTTGGCAAATCGTGAAGGAGGGCCATGTGGATGGCACTAGAGAGAGGGTAGCCATGGAGATAGAACGTTATAAAATTTTTCCTAATGACCCGGCCCCTCTCACTGAGTTACTGTTCTTTCTTGGTTGGATGCTCGAGCAGATGATCCCAAATGTTGAAGAATGGAAGCAACGAGCAACAAAATTTGGAATGGAGACGACACATGTGGACGCACAACTCAGTCTCTTTTCGAATGCAGAAGATGCTCCAACCTTCACAAAACTTATAGAAGAGCATGATGAGCCATTTTGTATCCCAACTTGTCCAAACATAGAATCATGGATCGAGTCAAGTATGGGGGAGAAGCATGATGCAGTTTTTAATGAGATTGAAAATTATCTTCAAGGAATCAATGTTGATGAGCTTGAAACTCCGGTCGCAAATTTGATGGAGCATCTCGAGTTTGAGATCATTGAAGATGAACAAGACGCCGAAATTGAATTTCTTGATGATTCGGGTGCTTCAAACGAAGTGGATGAAGGTACTCAAACATTCACAGTTTATGAGTCGTCTTTTGAAACTTCATTAAAGATATTGGAAATTGAGGAAACATGCAAAGAAGATACTAAACGCTTTCCACGACATGGGATACTTGAAATTATTAGTGAAATTCATATGATGTTCATTCTCATGAATTGGAAGAAGAAGAAGAAAAAGGTGGCGGAGAGCTTTCAGTTTTGCAACCTGGGTTCATTGTTATTGAGATTCGCGCTTCCTGTCAGAATTTATTCTTGTTCACTTGAAAAGAGAAAGGTCGATGAAAGATGGTGGAAGAAGAAAAAATGGCGAGAAAAGCTTGTTTATGGGCAGTGAGGGTGTAAGAGCTGATTTAACAGTTGCTGGAAACATCATTTAAGACCCCGGTTCATTGGTTCTAAGCTTCAGGGGAGGCACATGCAAATTACCAGACTTCAGAAAACTGCACCAGGTACCCCCAGCGTTGCAATACAGTGTTGCAGCGTCAATCACTCCTTTTCTTTCTCTCTTAATCTCTGTAATGGTATACGAGAGCCAAAAGAGAAACCACCCGAACCCCCCAGACCACTACCATCGAAACCCCAACACCGCCTCTCTCCACAACCACCGGTGTAACCCAATCCCAGATTTAGGACCCACCACCACCGCTGCTGAAGCCCGACCACAACTCACCGTCCAACTCCTTGTTTGTGTCCTCCGATTGAGAAACTAGACGCAACCACCATCGAAACCCTTACCCCTCAGAATTGAACCCAACACCGCAACCCTGAATCAAAACCACAACTTACCTCAATCCATCCCTCTCTCTCTGCCTCGAATTAGCGACCCAAAAACCCAACTGAACCATCTTCGAATCAGGCACCATTCTCATCAAAGATGAACGTCGCCCATCCCCTGTTTCGCCCGCGAACAGAGCAACAACTCTCCATGGATTCCGACGGAATCCTCAACCGGTCCTTCTTTCATCCGATTCGAAGTTCCCAACAACCGCCATCAAAATCGCTCTCCGAATCGACCCCTAAAGCCGCAGCCGCAATTGAACACGACCGAATCCGAACAAAACCACCTCCCTCCAATTCAAATCAGTGAGTTTTTTCCGACTCTCTCAAGTACTGTATGAAAGCTTCGACAACTCCATTCTCGGACATTCGTTTTTTGACTGGGTTCTGTTAATCTCTCAATTGACATCTGTGGGGAATTAAAAAGAGTACTGTATAAGTACAATACTTGAGCTATTTCGATTGTGCTCCTAATTTCTTTGGTGGTTGGCTTAAATAATATTGATAAAAATTTGAGGATGGGTTATTCACCCCATTTGGGTACTGACTTCGTGTATTTGAAGAGTGAGTTGGGTTTGATAAGCTCCATGATGATTCAAGGAAAAGGCAACCAACAAATATTTGGCACAACTCAATTGACATTGGAAACAATACTCAGCCACAATTCTATATAAAGGGTGCAGTTGTTACTGAATAGTCCGAGTTCGAAACTGGATGAAAGGTTTGACGAAGACATCGACCCCGGTGTGCTACCGCGCACTCGACCGTTATGGGATCTCGCATTGGCGTACGCGATTTGAGTTCGGGGATTCTTCGTTACTTATTTTGTCAACAACTGATCAATCGACCCCGGTGTGTTATACACACTCGACCGCAAGGGAGTTAGCATTGGTGCGCACAATGCTTTCTTGGGGATTGTTCTTGCTATCTCAGTCAGCACCTATCAGGATTTCATCCCCGACCTTGTGTCGGTTGTGAGTATTTATTTTCTCTCTCTTTACTTACCGTTTAGGCACATCGTACTTGCTTAGGATTTTATTTTGACGACTTGGTCACGGTGCATAATCGCAACTGGGATTAGTTGTTAGAATCTTAGGGAATACTTGAGTACTTGCTTAATTTCGGTAAACACAACTTGTCACGTGCACGTAGCTTGAATTATCTCTAAATTTAGTGTAGCTACCTTATTGTGCCGTGAATTTGATCCCGGGAAGAATCACCGCCCCTCGCATTTGAATGCCTAGTCTTCTTGGTTGATCTCTAAATTCGTTGAGGACAACGAAGCGCTCAAGTGTGGGGGATTTTAAGCTATTTGCTAGCCATGTCCGTGTCTGCATCGCCAGTTACATGTAGATTAGATGTTGTATTGTGAGTCAGTGTCGTATTTGTAGTCTGTGTCGTTTTTTTCATTTATTGTCATATTGTGCATTTATTTATATTGCATTGTTTGCACTTTTAAATTATTGAGTCACCCTACCCAAAGTTGTCGGTTAATCGAGTTGGCCCAATCATATAGAGTTAGAAAAAAAATGAAAAAAATAAAGAAAAAAATAAATTAGAAATATCAAAAAAAATAAAAATTTTGAGAAAATTGGGCAACTTAAGACCTAGAAACCGAAAAGAATCCAGTGAAAGAGCTCATGAGAGTATGAAGCACCGTAGTAGGGATACTTTAATTCTAGTATTCTATGCGCAAGTCTCACAAAAGGATGTCTCGGGTATTCGGGAATGGTGAAAGTAGATTAAGGGAATACTTTTGGCTTCTCTAGTGTGCTAGGAGGATTGAGTCTCTAAGTGATTGATTGTTCCGTTTTTGGTGGAAACTTGTGGACTCTTGGAATCTAGGGTGGACCTTCGTGTAGAGTCGGATTCATGTGGTACGAGTCTTCGGCCTAAGCGAAGTCGGGGAGCGTACACCACCATCCCTTAAGGTGGTTCCAAGAGAAAATCCTAAAAAGCCCACACTCTTAAGCTCTAATTCACGGTTGTAAAAACAGAGGAGGAAAGAAAATAAAATAAAATAAAATCTGAAAAAAAATGTGCTTCAAGGAGAAACAACCTTATGTGCTTCCGTTTGCGCGGAAAATTTGGATTCAATCCAATGTAGAGCTTACGAGGGAAACTAAAGTCAATCCGTATTACACAGGAGTTGTGTCTCCCGTAAATGGGATAATTTGCATTTCGAAAGCAATAACGGCTAAGAGGGTCTGAAAACCTCAAATGAATCGGCGAAGAAAGACCACTTAGTGACTTAAGATGCCTAGACCCTCCGAGTCATAAGACGTGTCGTATCTTGGTTTGGTTTGGTGGATGTTTGGGGACGTCTTAGTGATTTTGAGCATAGGATCATCATATATCATTTCTTGCTACGTGTCGTGTAATTTCAAAGTGAGCTTGTGAGGATTTGATGATTTCGGTTTATGATAGAGAGGTTGCCCAATCTCGTAAAAAGAAAAAAAAAATTGTGTTGGTTCAAATTTTGCATTGTGTATAATCGAATCGCATTTTAGTTAGTTCATGTAGTTGCATAGTCTTGTCGTATTGAGTTGTGTTTGTGTCTTGAGTCGGCTAGTAAACAGTGATTTACTCGGGATGAGCAACAGGTAAGTGTGGGGGTATTTGATAAATTTCTTTTATGAGTTATTATTATACTTCCATATTACTAGTACTAGGCTTATTTCACATGATTTATATGTTATATTTGAACAAATATGTGAATTTGACGATTTATAAGCCTAAGAGTCAAAAGTTGTATTTCTAGCTTATTTGAGCATGATTTCTCTCATATTTGCGATGATAATTGCACGTGTAGTACTTTAATGTGTTTCTCAGGTAAAATATGTGAAATGGAGCTTATTATAGGCTTGGATATGCTTGGTATGGAGCTAGACGAAGAGGAGAAAAGAAGACGCAAAAAACGAAGCAAAGTTGGAAAAGTCGCTCAAGGACCAGCCGGTACTATTTTCGATGCTCAGGAAAATATACAAATATTTTGGAAGCAAGGCCTATGGAATTGAAAATTAGACATCCGTAGCTTTCCAACGATATATGGTAGGCCCGAAGACGAGTCCGAATGAGAGAGTACTGGCCAGCGCAAGATCAGCTTACAATTGTGTCCGAGAATTACAAACTGGAGGGGCTGAAGTGCAATTTCGGGAAAATATCATTAAATAGTGTGTCCAGGCCTTGGTAAACGGGATCTCAGACCTTAAGCACAGAGAGAGGCTGCTGGATACGATCAAAGAGGGCTAGGAGTCATGAGGGACATGGAGAACGACGTCGGAGTCGCCGAAACGCGAATTTCGTCACGAGTTTCACTATCCCTCCTATCTTTTCTATCTTTTCTTGTTACTATGAACTTGTTAGCATCTATTTTCAGTACATTTGAGTAAATTAACTTGCTAGGTTTCTACGGGGAACCTAGGGCTATGTTTTGGTTTCCGGATTGTTGATTTGAATTCACGTTCTTTGATTGAACTTAATAGATGATGAATGTTTTTGCTATGTTTAATTCTCGTTCTTAAATTATCTTTGTATTGTTTGGCCACCAATATGAAGATTATAGGTAATACGTTAGCGAAAGCAACAAATTACCCGGATAAGTGAATTAAGCATGTAGTCGCAGGTTAGAGAAATCAACCACAAGCTGTGAACGTTGAGTAGAATTAGATGATCGTCATTATATGTTTTAGGGATAGTTAGAACTTGGTAACTCGGTTGTAATTTGACCTAGGCATAGAAAGCTAGCTTGGTACCTCGGTTAGCATTATTGCTCGTTTGGAAAATCAAAACATTATTTGTGTTTCAAAACATAATTCCGGAAATTGAAGTTACCCTAGGGGATCCGTAGGCGACCTAGTACCAAGAAAATTGTCACACAAAAATATCGTATCTTTAATTACTTACTTACAGTTTATTAGTTAGGAACAAATCACCCAAACTACACTCCTCTTGTTATTTCAATTACACTCTTTAGATTTTAATCTCTAATTAACAATAAACCTACGATCTGTCCTCGTAGTATCGATAACTCGGGGTTGAAATACCACCCCTATTTTACTTGACCGTGCACTTGTGATAACACGTAAGAAATCGTGTCAGTAGGTAACGCATCGGAATAACAAAAATTTAATTCCTACTCAAAGCCCACCAAGGATTACAGGAAGAGACATTCATAACATGATGAAGGACATAGAAGATGTGTACCTTTTCAATTCGGGAGATCACACGAAGAATAATGTCCTCGTCTCTACGGTTGATCCACGTCTAGAGGTGAGATCTATATCTTCCTTCTCCTAGTGCTAGCTTGGACCGGAGTAAGAGGGAAGAACGAATCAAGCAACCTGGGAAAAAGAGAGGATCGGCCCTATCTTTGCGACCGACGGGTAGGGGCGGACGGCTAGGGGCATCGGCCTCTAGCTTGTCTTGCTCTCTCTTTTGCTTTATCTCCCACTCACTTGTGTTATGAGCATTAGTTGTTGGAAGGAAGCTAGAGCATCCTTTATATAGTCCAACAACTCCTTGTTAACTACATAAATTCCCTTCCTAGTTCTACATGAACTTGGATTAGTCCCTTCCTTGCATATTAGTCCTACTATGTTTGCAAGGTGTTGCATAATGATCCTTGTAATTAATTAATCACATTAATTAATCCCAAATCTAGTTCAACTCTATTAGACGTGTGACCCCATAGGTTTCTACTTAGTTGGTAGTAACTAATTACTATCATGGAGCAGTGTCTAGCAACACATCCATGCAACCCAACTAATAGAAATAGTCAGTGATCCCGACAAAACTTTGTGCCCAATATCACATATTGCACTATCCCTTTGTCTCCATATCCGGATTGGACACGAGACATAAATAGTCACACTCGTATATCCAATTCATAGTTCCTCGATCCTGGGAATATGCTTATGCAAGCAGATAACATCAATATCTCCATATTGATTTATCTGAGTCTGGCCAGACATTCAATAAGCACCATCCATCGAGTGGCCCATGGATGTTTGCTCCCATTATGTGGGAGGGACAAATCCTCTCTACATCACTACGATCTCTAAGCTTGCTTCCTATCATGCTCGATATCTATCTTTAAAGTTGCCCGGTTAAGGCGCAACGTTGAATAACATGAAAGCATGATATTCCACAACTAGAGTATCTAGTGACTTCAAGTCTAAGGATTGCAATTATATTAGCACTACGAGAAGCGGTTGTGACTTTAATATAATCTAATGTATCCTTCTCGTTGTGGGTCAATCCAGCATGCAATTCCTAATGCATACCTATGTGTTAGACTTGATATCCATATCAATCTACATACATACTAGTCTATATATGATCGTCCTATTAATAAATATAATGGACTAGGGATATTTAAGATAAACAACACATTGTTTCTAAGGACTTCATTATATTAAATATCACAATAAATAATAAATGAATATTTTAGACAAAACATTGTTCATACTAAATATAGATTGCCTCTAGGGCACCTATTCCAACAGTCTCCCACTTGCACTAGAGCCAATCTGGTGCATCTCGTATGCCTATAGATCTGGCGTGCCCTTCATGCTTTCGCTACGCAAGTTGTTTTGTGAGCGGATCTGAAAGATTGTCATCCGTTGTAATCTTGCACATCTTCACATCTCCTCGATCGATCATATCACGAATAAGTTGGAATCTCCTAAGTACATGTTTTGATTTCCGGTGTGATCTTGGTTCCTTGGCTTGTGCGATCGCCCCAGAGTTGTCACAGTACAACTCTATGGGATCCACGATGCTATGGACCACACCGAGCTCAGTGATAAAATTCGTTATCCAAACTGCCTCTTTTGCTGCTTCCGCAGCAGCAATGTACTCAACTTCTGTTGTAGAATCAGCAATTGTCCCTTGCTTGGAACTCTTCCAGATCACAGCTCCTCCATTCAGGAAAACACGTATCCAAGCTGCGATATGTAGTCATCTTTGTCGATTTGGAAGCTTGCATTAGTGTAACCAATTACACTTAGCTCTTCCTTACCTCCAAATATCAAGAGCGCATCCTTAATTCTTCTCAAGTACTTCAGGATGTTCTTGACAGCAATCGAGTGACTCTCACCCGGATTGGACTGATATCTGCTCACCATACTCAATGCGTATGATACGTCTGGTCTAGTACACAACATGGCGTACATGATGGATCCTATGGCTGAAGCATAGGGCATCCTACTCATGCGGACCTTCTCAATCTCATTGGAAGGACACTCATTCTTAGAAAGAGTGACTCCATGCGACATGGGCAAGAATCCCTTCTTGGAATCATGCATATTGAACCTTTTCAACACCTTGTCTATATATGTACTCTGACTTAGGCTGAGGAGCTTTCTAGATCTATCCCTATAGATCTTTATACCTAGTATATAAGTTGCATCTCCTAAGTCCTTCATTGCGAAACACTTTCCTAGACAATCTTTAACAGATTGCAAAGTATGACTATCGTTTCCAATGATTAGTATGTCATCCACATACAAGACCAGAAACACTACAGAGCTCCCACTAACCTTCTTGTAAACACAAGGCTCATCTTCGTTCTTGATGAATCCAAACTCTTTGAATGCGTCATCAAAACGTCGATTCCAGCTTCTAGAAGCTTGCTTTAGTCCATAAATGGATCTTTGCAGCTTACAGACTTTATTGGCATTCTCTGGATCCTCAAAACCCTTCGATTGTGTCACATACACATCCTCTAGGAGATTCCCGTAAAGGATTGCTGTTTTGACATCAATTTTCCAAATCTCATAGTCATAGTATGCTGCAACGGCAAGTAAGATTCGAATGGATTTAGTCATGGCGACTGGTGAAAAGGTCTCATCATAGTCAATAACATGAATCTTTCTATACCCTTTGGCCACCAATCGCCCCTTATAGGCAACTACCTTGCCATCCATGTCGGTCTTCTTCTTGAAGACCCATTTGCACCCTATGGGCCGAGCCCCTTCAGGTGGTTCCACCAAAGTCCATACTTTGTTGGTATACATGGAATCCATTTCGGATCTCATGTCTTCTAGCCACTTCTTGAAATCTGGGCCTTTCATGGCTTCCACATAGGTTGCAGGCTCGTCATCCATGAGTGGTACGTCATCGGGCTCAGTTACGAGAATTTTGTACCTCTCTGGCTCACGATGCACTCTTCCTGACCTACGGATTTCCTGTGTCACTTGAACATGCTCTTCCACAACAACTTGTGGTTCTTGTTCATGTTCCATCAACGATTTAGTGATTTGTGGTTCTCTAATTTCTTGAAGTTCTACAGTCCTCCCACTTGCTTTGTTAGAGACAAACTCTCTTTCTAGAAACACGCCAGTCCGAGCTACAAACACTTTGTTCTCGGTGGGATTGTAGAAATAATATCCTTTCGTTTCCTTAGGATATCCCACAAACTTACATTTATCCGCCTTGGGCCCGAGCTTGTCTATTTGTAAATGTTTTACATAGACATCGCATCCCCAAATCCTCATAAATGACACTATGGGACGCCTCCCAGTCCATATCTCATATGGTGTCTTCATGAACGATTTGGATGGAACACAGTTAATGGTAAAAGTTGCTGTCATTAGAGCATGTCCCCAAAACGATATCGGAAGATCCGTCGCACCATATCCAAAGTGTGTGATTCCTCCTCTCGGACACGCCATTATATTGTGGCGTTCCGGGTGGAGTGAGATGGGGTACTATCCCACACTCTCTAATATACTCATCAAAATCTTGGCTTAAGTATTCTCCTCCACGATCCGATCGTAGAGCCTTAATACTTTTACCAAGTTGCTTCTCCACTTCATTCTTGAATTCTTTGAACGATTCAAAGGATTCGGATTTGGCCTTCATACATCGGGATGTATTAGTTCCAGTAACTCACTAGTCCTCTCACCTTTCTTATTGAAAGGGGACTTTGTCATTTTCCTAATAAACAAGATTCGCATGTCTCATGTGATTCCAAATCAAATGAGTCTAGAAGTCCATTCTTGTGGAGTCTAGCTATGCGTTTCTAATTTATATGGCCTAAAAGATAATGTTATAGATATGTAGGATTTAAATCATTAGTTTTAATCCTTTTAGTATTTATGTTATAGATTGGATTATTTAGATCAAGGATATACAATCCATTAGACAAATGCGCACTACAATAGTGCATACTATCAAAATAAATGGAGCAACACTCGTCCTTTATTGAAATAGAAAAACCCTTCTCGTCCAAACAAGAAATGGAAATAATGTTTCTGCTCATAGCAGGCACATAAAAGCAATTGTCTAATTAAAAAAAAGTCTAGAAGGCAAAGATAGCTCATAAACACCTACAACTAATACATCAAATCTTGTTCCATTCCCGACGCGCAGATATATCTCCCCTTTAGCCAATCTTCTACTTCTTTTCAAATCCTACACATTTCGACAAATGTGAGAACCACATCCAGTATCCAATACCCATGATGAAGAAATAGAAAGATTGACGTCTATAACATAAATACCTAGTGGTGGTGGAATCACTATTCCAAGCTTCTTATCCTCAAAATATTAAGGGTAATTCCTCCTCTAGTGACCCGGCTGGCTACAGTAGTGACATTCACCTTTAGCCCCGCCCCCACTCGGCTTTAGGGTTTTCTTAGATTTTGCAAGTTTCTTGCGCTTTCCTTTGGAAGTAGTAGCAACTCCTTTGCCCTTCCTTTTATGCACCATCACTATGGCTTTTCCCTTGGCTTTGTTGATGCTATGTTCAACTGTCTTTAGCATGTTCAACAAGTCTGGCAGAGACTTACTGATCTCATTCATGTTATAGTTCATGATGAACTGGTTATAACTGTCAGGAAACGATTGCAAGACAAGATAAGTGGCCAAATCTTGGCTAAGTGGGAAACCCAGTCTCTCGTGGTTCTCAATCTACCCGATCATTCGGAGTACATGAGGCCCAACTGGATTCCCTTCTGCAAGACTACTCTTGAACAATGCTTTGGACATCTCATATCGCTCATGCCCTGCCTATTCCTGAAACAATTGTTTCAAGTGTATAATCATATCATAGGCCTCCATGTTCTCGTTCTGCTTCTGAAGCTCAGCAGTCATGGTGTAGAGCATGAGGCAAGTCACGTCATTAGAATCATCAATATGTTTCTGACGTGCCCTTACATCTGCTAGAACAGACTCATCCTTGGGTGGGGCTGGAATTTGAGTGTCCAAGACGTACATCTTCTTTTCTTGCTTAAGGGCAATCCTTAAGTTTCTATACCAGTCAAGGAAATTTGTTCCAGACAGTTTGTCCTTCTCAAGGACAGATCGCAGGGATGAAGTCGATGCGTTGTTGTTTGCCATTTAGAATTCTACAAAACGAGAAATGTGCAATTTTAGTATTTTGAACAATTTAACTATATTCAACAATGGCTAGATCATCAAATATACCTCCCACTATTTTTCTCGGATTAATAGCCCTCACCATTAATGCGGAAAATATCATGTATATTTTCTAGTAGGTCCAAGATCCATATTTCACTTCTTCTTGAGCTTGCTTTGGCAAGTCACCCAAGAATTGGTTATTTAGGTAGGAACCATTCCAATTGCACCCCATGCAACTCTTTGTCCAATTAGGTGAATAACTCTTTATTCGTTATCATTTAGATAACTCCTAATTGTCATGCATCTAGGTTCATCAATCCAATTGATTCTTACCCAGTTGCGTCCAACCTCTTGCTTCAACATACACACATTACTAGCTTGTGTCGTCCGCAACACATCACGGTGAATTAAAATCGCCTTGCTTTGGCAAACCCGAATTTTAATAGACCCTGATCATGAAGGGTGTTTAGGCAAGAGAAGGCAAAACGCAATATTCTATTTGAGGGATTTAATCATTCTTTATTCGTTTGGTTGATCTAATCAACATGTACTTATTTGGATTGGGCAATCCACAATAAAAGAGCATCTTTGTTTATTATTATCTTGTTAACGTTTTTGCTAGTATCGCCATACACACAAAATAAATAACAAGACATATATAATAAACATCCACAAAAGAAAAAATAACGCGGCATGGATATGGCCCCTAGACTAAGATATTATCAAGCCAATGATAATATCTATTTGCCCTAAAGTGACAAGCTCATCTCCATGTGCTCCACCATAGTCGCGCGCCTAAGGTAGGGTGTCTTCATCGTCTTTTGGCTTCTTGGTTCTCCGGTCTTCTTCTCCATGCTCTTGGCTATCATCTAAATATTTCTAATTCTAGCCTAAAATCTGGAATAAATAAACAAATAAATCCTCGCATGTTGAGGAGAAAAACAACTCACAGACCGTAAAACCTAATTAATTATTACGTTAATTTGATCAACTCGCAGGCCGTAAACCAAACCACAACAAACACAAAACATCCACAAACTAGGCCATATCCATCCACCATGCAACAAAGCACATAATACAGTTAAAAACAATTTTTAACGCGCTTGTTCAATTTTAGTTGAATTGGGTAATTAGGGTTACAACGGTTCAAGGGGTCAAACCTTAGCATAGGCCGAACCCCAAGGGACCGCCACCCACCACATAAGTCGGCCCTAGGCCGGCTGCCCATTGTGACCCGCGGCCTTTCTTGGCGCACAAGGAAGAGGAGGGGCGGATGGCTAGGGTTTCGGCCCTAGTCTCCTTCTCTTTCTTTACTTGTTGCCCAAGCTAGGTTGTTTCCATATAATTGTTTCCACAATTGAAAAACCCCTTTTTCAATTATTTTCCCATGAACCCTAATTTTCAAGAACCCAATTATTCACATCCTATGTGATTGAACTCACCAATTTACACATCCAATGTTAATTAGACCTTGTTTATGTTGAATCAAATTCAATTTGCATCAACTATGCCAATTAATTTCAGTTTCGCGTGATATGAATATACCGGTGTATAAACTGAAATTGTAACACATAAAATCATGTTATGCACTACGACCTGTGGCTCAGATACCACTGTTGGGTTTTGACGTAGGTAACGCAGCAGAATAACAAAAATTTAATTCCTACTCAAAGCCCACCAAGGATCACAGGAAGAGACATTCATAACATGATGAAGGACATATAAGATGTGCACCTTTTCAGTTCGGGAGATCACACGAGGAATAATGTCCTCGTATCTACGGTTGATCCAAGTCTAGAGGTGAGATCTATATCATCCTTCTCCTAGTGCTAGCTTGGACCGGAGGAAGAGGGAAGAACGAATCAAGCAACGAGGGACAAAGAGAGGATCGGCCCTCTCTTTGTGGCTGACGGCTAGGGGCGGACGGCTAGGGGCTTCGGCCTCTAGCTTGTCTTGCTCTCCCACTCACTTGTGTTATGAGCATTAGTTGTGGGAAGTAAGCTAGAGCATCCTTTATATAGTCCAACAAATCCCTGTTAACTACATAAAGGCCCTTCCTAGTTCAACATGAACTTGGATTAGTCCCTTCCTTGCATATTAGTCCTACTAAGTTTGCAAGGTAGTGCATAATGATCCTTCTAATTAATTAATCACAATAATTAATCCCAAATCTAGCCCAACTCTATTAGACGTGTGACCCCATATGTTTCTACTTAGTTGGTAGTAATTACTTACTATCTTGGAGCGGTGTCTAGCAACACATCCATGCAACCCAACTAATAGAAATAGTCAGTGATCCCGACAAAATTTTTTACCCAATATCACATATTGCACTATCCCTTTGTCTCCATATCCGGATTGGACACGAGACATAAATAGTCACACTCATATACCCAATTCATAGTTCCTCGATCCTGGGAATATGCTTATGCAAGCAGATAACATCAATATCTCCATATTGATTTATGTGAGTCTGGCCAGACATTCAATAAGCACCATCCCTCGAGTGGCCCATGGATATTTGCTCCCATTATGTGTGAGGGACAAATCCTCTCTACATCACTACGATCTCTAAGTTTGCTTCCTATCATGCCTGATAGCTATCTTTATAATTGTCCGGTTAAGGCGCAACGTTGGATAACATCAAAGCATGATATTCCACAACTAGAGTATCTAGTAACTTCAATTCTAAGGATTGCATTTATATTAGCACTACGAGAACCGATTGTGACTTTAACATAAACTAATGTATCCTTCTCGTTGTGGGTCAATCCAGTATGCAATTATTCCTAATGCATACCTATGTGTTAGACTTGATATCTCCATATCAATTTACACACATACTAGTCTAAATTTGATCGTCCTATTAATCAAAATAATGGACTAGGGATATTTAAGATAAACAACACACTGTATCTAAGGACTTCATTATATTAAATATCATAATAAATAATAAATGAATATTTTAGCCAAAACATTGTTCATACTAAATATAGATTACCTCTAGGGCACCTATTCCAACAATATGATCGCGGGTTGTGTTTTTGTGTTGTGATTCGTAGGAAAATAGGGCTTGGTGATCATGTGGGAGATGGAAACGAGCTTCGGAACCGAGGAACTCAACGGGAAAAGCAAAAAGATGATTTGCAGGAATGGTGTCTTAGCACGAAGAAAAAAGTCTTCGCACGAAGACTTGACACTTAGCCAAATTTTGAAGCTGCAGATTTGTCTTCGTGAACACAGCTGCAGTACTTGTTCAAGAAGACCTTCGCACGAAGTGGTGACAGTCTACTCATGAAGACTCTTCGTGCGAAGAGAAAAGTGTTCGCACGAAGGCTGTTCACACGAAGAGTAAAGTGTTCGTGCGAAGAGATTGCTGACAGAGGCAGTTTGGCGCTGGGGTTTTTATGCAATTTATCAAGACTTTGTTTTATTATTTTGGAAACGTATTTAAGCAACTTATGTCGTGATTTTCAATAGTTAGCAAGGTTTGGACATGTTCTTGAGAGCTAGGAGCGATTGTTGGAGCTTTGGGAACTATTGGATTCGATTTGTTTGCTTCCTAAACTCTTTCTTCTTGCTAGTTTTTGTTTATGATCATCAAACTTGCTATGTTGATCATGTGTAGCCGTAGCTAAACTCATTTTACTGGAAATTCTCGTTTGGTGGCTAGGGTTTTGGTATGAACTCATCGTTTTGAGTTTATGATGCATGTTTAGACTTAATTTATCGCGTTCTTCTATTATTATGAAGCGTTTATGTGCAATCTCTATCTCTCTTGCGCCTAGCTAACGTAGGATTGATTTTAATTAATACTCACGTGGTAACTCCGTGAGAATTAGTCGGTAAATTGGACGTTTCACCTAGTCGGATCATTACTTGGTAACTCGGTAGTGTTAACTAGAATCTTTAAAGTAGAATAAAGAACATTAATGCATACTTAGAATTAAATCAAGTTTGGTAACTCGGTTTGAATTGGCTCTAGGTATAGACGACTTATTTGGTAACTCGGTAAGTTGTATTCTGCTTGATTAATAGTAGAATACGTGTTAGTGTTTCATGAATCAAAACGTAGTTCATATCATCCCTAGTGATCCTCGAGAGAATTCCCGGTACTTGTCACTTTATTAAGTAACTCTGATAATCATTCTACGTTAATCGTGAAGTTATTCATTCGAATAATTGGTTAGTTGTCTCTTTATTTTAGTAGAATTAACAAACAAACACAAGGCGCTTTGCCCACATAAGGTTTAGAATTAGTAGCTAGTTTACAAAGAAGTCTCTTGGGTTCGACAATCCGGATTACTGGATTATTACTGCACCGACAACTGTACACTTGCAGTTGGAGTGTGTCACATGTCGAGTATTTGAACGTAAATGTGTAGTCCGGAAGTTGTTGGAAATGATTTTGAGCTAGTTTTATCACTTCTTCTTGTATTTCTTGTGTTGTGATTTCACGAAATGGGAGCTTGGAGGAGTTGCATTGGAGCAAGAACGAACTTCCGAACAATTGAGGACTCAAAGGACTGCTCGGGAATTCGATACGAAGAAGAAAAGTAAAAGAGAAAAAGTGACCAACCTCTACTATTTTGAAGTTATCTTGAGCTCTACAATGAAGTTCAGAGTGAGACCGGTGGTAAATGAAAAGTAGACTCGAAGAGCTTTCCAACGGTAGGTCACAGAGCTGCCACGAATTCTTTCGTGCGTTTCGCAAGTGTACTGTCAATGTAGGATGGTGAGTATTTGAGACTTGATTTATCGTTCCCACAGAGACAAATATCCGATTATCACTTAATCAGAAATTAGGATTTCAGAGTAAAAAATGTAAAAAGTAAAAAGAGGAGTTTGGTTAAGTTGATTCTACTAAATTATATACTGAAAGTAAATTATTGAAATAAGCAATATTTTTTATATGATTTTATGAGAATATCTTTTGGTTGTAAAGACTCGGTTTTGGGATACTAGGTTCCCATGATCCCCTAGGTAAAAGTTTAAGTACTAAAAATTGTCATGATAACAATTTTTCATAAAGTAGAGAGAAGAGAAAAAAGATTCAAACGAATAAGCTCAAAATATAGTGACGATCCTGCACCAAAGCTGCCTTCGAAGGTGTGTTATGATGCTGATACTGCTGGACTGAGGTCCCTTTTGTACTATACGAGTTTTCATAAAGTTGCCCGAAATTTACAAAACTGCCACTGGGCCTGAAATCGTTTCTGAAAAAGTCTTCCTGTCAAAGTCCCTTAACCGTCTCAAAATCTGAGTATGGAAGCTTCCAGAAACTTATCATGCATTTTGACCCGAAATTTGTCAAAGTTACCAAGATACCCCTGGGTCAAAATTGCCCTAAAATTCCGTCCAATTATAAATCTGGTCATGAGAAAACTGATGATTGGATTTGGATGAAAAAATCCGAACTTGACTCCAAAAACCCAGGCCCGGTGTCAAAATTATCAAAATACCCCTGGCTCAAAACTGCCTCGGAAATCGACCTGTCATTGTCTGAACGTGAAATAACTCACCACGACTCCGAACACCGGGACCTGAGACCCACGTTTGAACGTGGCTTTGAGGGGACCCAAGTTTGGACGTGGCCTGTCTGGGACCCACATTATAGACATGGGTCAATTTTGGGACCCACGTCCAAACGTGGGTCGGGATTTTAGGATGGACTCCGTTTCAGCCTTACAGCCTGTTTCCGCAAAGCTCTTGAGGACTATTTTACTCTGTCGCTGGTCTCACTTCAAAATTCCAAGTATAACTCAAGATATTGTCAACCGAGTGTAGCCCGGTCATTCTCGATTCCGGCATTTTCAGCTTTCTCGGTCGATTTCATTGCCTGTTTTTCCTCAAGTCTTTCCATTTTCCGTTTCGCTCTCCCTTGTTCCAGCCTCGATCAAATCCTGCCTTGAGTATGTTCTGCACGTTTCCTGATGTAATCCCGATTATGTCCCAACACGCATCCCAATGCACTTCTCGAACATGTTCCTGCAAAGATAACATGAACAAATCTGCGATCATATCCAAATATATATATATATATATATATATATATATATATATATATATATATATATATAAAATAATGCAGAAAATACTCGAAATCCCGATGCTAGCTCAAATGCACGTCGTGTGCATTACCAAGACTTTTAGTGCCGAAACTGGCTCAAAACTCAAGAAAACTAAAATTTTTTGCCTCATAACTCCTTTTTGAGAGTTATCAGGAGCTAAAACGGAAATCGCACGAGAAAAATATGGTCCGTCGAAGATGAAGAAAAGAAGAATCTGTCCAGAAAGCTAACGTACGATCACTTCTAGGTGAACGTATGATCACTTTTACTTAGAAACAATTCAAGAAGTGAACGTAGAGGAGGCTTCTGGCTGAAAGTACATGTGAATGCACGATCACCTTGTATTTGGCTTGCAAACGTACGATCAAGGGAAGTGAACGTACGATCACTCGGCGATCAAGATCGTAATTTTTGCGTTTTCCCCCTTGTTTTGCAATAGTCAATGAGTAGGACTGATCCTAAAACTGTTGGTTTTGAGAGGAGAACACTTTGGAGGCAAGGCTTGGGAGCTTGGAGCTTGGAATCATACGTTTGATATCTCTTCTCTTGTTTTTCTTTGTTTTCTTCATGATCTTGATAAAACGTGTTGTCATGATCATGATTATGGGCAACTAAGTACTTTATATCGGGATTTTTCCATGGTAGCTAGGGTTTCCGTTTTGGCAAATTATGGATTATAAATCATTTATTAGTAGCTTAAATTGATGATGAACTATTTGCTACGTCTGATTCATGTTCGGATCATATATTTTCGTTGTGAGACGTTGCCATAGGAAGATTTAGGTAGTAGTTATTAGAGAAATTAACAATTGTTGCCCAGAAAGTGAATCTTACACTTAGTTGCACCTAGGTTAGAGGAATCAACCTAATTGACTAAGAACGCGAGTGGATTATATGAACTTTATACGTGTCTTAGAGAACGTAAGTTAGAGGAATCGACTTGCATAATCCTATACATCGGCTTTGCTAGAGGAATTGGTAAAAAGTAATGCTCATTTGGCAAATAGCATCATTATCTATATTTCATAAGCATAATTCGTTAGCGGTAACTCCCTAGTGATCCGAGAAAAAATCTCGATAATCGTTTATCTCGTAATCTCAATTTGTTAATTTAGTTGTCTTTTAATTCCTGCATTAGTAAACAATCCTAATTATTTGCCCACAAAAGGCTAAAAGTACCAATGAATTTGAGACAAGTCCCTTGAGTTCGACAAATTCAGACTTTTCTGATTATTACTACACTCGACAACCGTGCACTTATTTTTGATATGTGTCACGTAGATTATTATGGTTTGGGCTGTGGTTACTTAGTACATCAAGTGTAATTTGTTGGAATAGGTGCCCTAGAGGCAATATATATTTAGTATAACCGATTTTTTTGCTAGAATATTTATTTATTAATTATTGTGATATTTAATATAATGAAGTCCTTAGATACAATGTGTTGTTTATCATAAATATCCCTAGTCCATTATATTGGTTAATAGGACGATCAAATATAGACTAGTACGTGTGTAGATTGATATGGAGATATCAAGTCTAACACATGAGTATGCATTAGGAGTAATGACATACTGGATTGACCCACGACGAGAATGATACATTAGATTATGTCAAAGTCACAATCGCTTCTCGTAGTGCCAATAATATTGTAATCCTTAGACTTGAAGTCACTGGATACTCTAGTTGTGGAATATCATGCTTTGATGTTATCCAACGTTGCACCTTAACCGGGTAACTATAAAGATAG
This sequence comes from Linanthus parryae, assembly GCA_023055425.1. Lineage (NCBI taxonomy): Eukaryota > Viridiplantae > Streptophyta > Magnoliopsida > Ericales > Polemoniaceae > Linanthus > Linanthus parryae. The sequence goes on along the minus strand of JALGPY010000005.1, from coordinate 93,939,296 downwards.
CTATCGGGCATGATAGGAAGCAAGCTTAGAGATCGTAGTGACGTAGAGATGATTTGTCCCTCCCACATAATGGGAGAAAATATCCATGGCCACTCGAGGGATGGTGCTTATCGAATGTCTGACCAGACTCAGATAAATAGATATGGAGATATTGATGTTATTCCTTGCATAAGCATATTCGCAGGATCGAGAAACTATAGGTTGGATATACGAGTGTGACTATTATGTCTCGTGTCAAATCCGGATATGGAGACAGATGGATAATGCAATATGTAATATTGGGCACAAGGTTTGTCGGGATCACTAACTTATTTCCATTAGTTGGGTGGCATGGATGTGTTGCTAGACACCGCTCCATGTTAGTAATAAGTTGCTACCAACTAAGTAGGAACCTATAGGGTCACACACCGGATGGATTAAATTGGATATAAGTATTAATTAGTTGGAGTAATTAATAAAAAGATCATAACTCAACCACAAGCAAACTTAGTAGGACTAATTTGCAAGTGGGCTAATCCATGTAAGGACATGATTAGTATTGGGGCCTTTATGTAGTTAATAAAGAGTTATGACTATATAAAGGAACTCTAGCCTTTTAATTCTCAAGACAAGTCATTATTGAGAGAAATTAATAAAGCAAGAGAGAGAGAGACAAGACAAGAGGCCGAAGCCCCTTGCCCGTCCCACCCTGGAGCCGTCAACCTCTCCTTGGCCGCGCCTCCTCCTCGGTTCCCGTGATTTTCTTCCTCCTTCTTCCGTTGCTAGCACATTGCGTGAGATGGAATTCAATCAAGATCCAAGGCGTGGATATTCAAAGAGATGAAGACACTATTATTAGTGTGATCTCCCAAACCAAGGTACACATCTTCTATGCTCTTATCATGTTATGATAGCTCTTCCTGTGATCCTTAATGGGCTTTGAGTAGGAAAACTTTTGTTATTCTGCTGCGTTACCTACGTCAAAACCCAACATAACTGGGCTTAATTAATCAGATATATTTGTAAATTTGATTAGTTAAGCCTAATAATAATTTGGTGGGTGATTTTACTATTAAGGGTATGATGGTATTTTTAATGCAGAAAATTTCATTTTGAAAAGTTTGAAGAACTAAAGATACCGTCCGGAAAAGAAAAACCTAAAGAATATGAAGGGATAGAGGGAGAATTATCACTTTTCACCACTTTGAAAAAAAGAAAAAAAGTTAGCACCACTTAATTATAGGAATGAGAGTAAAAACTAGGGTGGTAACTCAAGTGATAGAGTGTTGGAAACCCTGCTGGATGACGTCAAACCAATTTTCTCAAAAAAAGGGAGCAAATTAAATTTGAGGGACGGAATTGAAATCTACGCCAAACATAATGGGTGTACATTGATCTTGGTCAACTAGTAAGTACTAGTACTAAACTAAAGGAGAAGAAGCTAGCTATATGTAAAGTACCTTCTCACTACTAAGCAGTCCAATTCCAGCACACCATCTTCTTCAACTCTGCCGCTCTAGATCTTTCCCATGGCAGACAACGAAACCACCACCCCCTCTATCGCCGCAACCGATGCCACTAACGCCGCAACACCGGAGGCTGTTGATGTCAAGCCTCCGGTGATCAGACGCTCCTGGGGCGACCAAGCAGAGGACGAGCCCGATGAACCCGACGCAGCCCCGTCGACCTCCGATGACAAGTCCACCGCTGACCTCAATCTTGAATCTCTCGCCATCACCGACACCAAGAAGACCCACAATTTCCTGGAAGACCCAGAAGACTCCAACATCAAAGCTGTAATCTTTCCCTCCCTTCAACCAAAAAAAAAATAACTATTTTTTTCGATTCGCGTATTGCTGAAACGTTTTTGGTCTACTTCAGGTCACGGCAGGAGATACTTTGTATTCATCTGCCAAGAGGTTCGAGGATTTGAATCTGTCACCGGACTTGTTGAAGGGTTTATATGCAGAGATGAAGTTTGAGAGACCAAGTAAGATCCAGGGAATAAGTTTGCCTATGATTCTGAGTCCTCCTTACAAGCACTTGATTGCTCAGGCACATAATGGTTCTGGGAAAACAACTTGTTTTGTACTGGGGATGTTGAGTAGGGTTGATCCCAAACTGAGTGCTCCTCAGGCCATCTGTATATGCCCTACTCGAGAGCTTGCTATTCAGGTATTGTATTCATATCTGATTATGACTGTGCCTCTGTGGATTGATTCCATTTCTGGTTTTCTTTGTATACCCTGGCTTTAAATGACACTCCTCAAGTCATTTGTTTTCTTGTAGTATATCAGAGACTATTGGTTTCAGAGAATAGTACCAACTGTGTAATAAGACGTAGAATCGCCTCTGCTATAACTTGAAAATTGCTTCCGTCTTGTCTTAAAATGCTTTACTTATGCCAAAATTGAATAATTTTCACAAATATGGTGCGGTGACAATTGCTAGGATAAAAGAGGAAGTCTTTGACAAAATGAAGCTTAGGCACTTAGGGATCACTAAAGATTAGTTTTGGACAAGGACGGCCATTGTATCTGCATTTTTCTGTGATCCATATTTTCTTGTTTTAGTCGTTGACACTTCCTGATAATGGTGCAGAACATGGAGGTTCTTAATAAGATGGCGAAGTATACTGGAATAACTTCTGAGTGTGCTGTACCGCCAGATGCCGCCAACTATATGCCCATTGGGAAACGAGCACCGGTGACGGCACAAGTGGTTATCGGAACACCTGGTACCATCAATAAGTGGATGATAGCCAAGAAGTTGAGCACGAGTTATCTGAAGATTCTTGTGTTTGATGAAGCTGACCACATGTTGGCAGAGGTATTGTCGCTTTTACCAGATATATCTTAATGCTTTTATGAAATAGAAAACAATGCTCTCGTTCGCTCCTCTGCTTACTAGTTTTCTCCGCATTTCAGCTCTAATAAGCATTGTGTTCTTATTTGTTTTGAAAACATCGACTGAACATTATATTCTTTTATATTGTCATGATAGACAGCTTCGCTCAAAGTTTACCGGACTGCAGATATGGTCGCCCATGCATAACCTTCATGTATAAAACTCATGCGCCTGTCTCCCATTTTCATTAGCATTTCAAATATGACTCGTGTATTATTACTTAGCCTGCCTGATAAAGTTCATGGAACTCCTCTCTAAAACATTGCTGTCGTGGTTGGTCAATTTGCTCTCTGATTGGTAATAAGATCAGTCTTATTACGCATCTTAGGTTTTCAAAACAGAATTTCGTAGGGATGACAATGGCTTACACATCCCAAGACTTCTCCAATATTTTAAAATTCCAGCAGCAAAGAATATCTAATCAGTAATAGCATCAGCTGCAAGGATAGTCCGCACTTCACATCTCTAGAAGCGAACTATTCCAATTTGGGATTTTTCAACTCGAAGTAATTAACAGATCTCATATTTCTGCCCCATCAAAGAGAATACATGGGTGCATGTGTTACAATCTTCCAAAACTCCTTCACATTATTAGGAATACATCCTAGCAAAAATAATTAACTGGCAAAGATCAATTTGCAAAAGAACAAATTGCAATGACATGAGAAATTGATTCCTTGTCTATCGCTTTACACGAAATCACAAGTTTAAGCCCTAGGAAGGATAGGGTTCCCCAAATATAAGCCTTCCTCATGCAAAGCATAATGAAAAACATGTAATTTTAAATGGAGCTCTTTCATTCTAGTGAAATAACAGCATGAAAAAGAAAATACTGATGTGATTATCTCTGAAAGTTGTCAGTTGGTGCATCTTCGAATAGAAAATTATCCACCTTCCACGAACTTGATTCATGCCACACACACTCGATGTGTGGTAGAACTGTACAAGTCTCTGACTTGAGAGCCACATATGACGGGAACATTGGCCCATGCATGCACATAGGCCGATAAATGCACATCATTATAAGCCAAAAATGATGGTTATGTGGACAGTTTCCCAACCTTTCATCTAATGAAAGTCCCTTTGACATCTTAATGGTACACATACCATTTAATTCTTATCCATTTTGAACTTTCAAGCAATTGTGCTATGACAATAAGAAAGAACAAGAGCATCATAGGAGATAACTCACCACAATTTTTGACGCGGCTACAAACCAAAGCTTTACCTATCTAACTGCGAAATCAAGTAAGAAGAAATGTGGCACACCCATAAGGCCATACCGTTCATGTATCAAGTTCTAATGTGTCTTTGCATTCCCCGCTTTGCATCTAACATAGATCTATGGAAAATCCATTTTGAACTTTCAAGCAATGATGCTATGACAATAAGAAAGAAAAAGAGCATCATAGGAGATAACTCACCACAATTTTTGACACGGCTACAAACCAAAGCTTTACCTATCTAACTGCAAAATCAAGTAAGAAGAAATGTGGCACACCCATAAGGCCATACCGTTCATGTATCAAGTTCTAATGTGTCTTTGCATCCCCCGCTTTGCATCTAACATAGATCTATGGAAAATCCATTTTACGAATGCACTCTTCAGATCAGCTAGCTTTAAATTCTAAAATAGCCTCTTTTAGACCCCTAGTCCCCTGGCTGCCCATCTTTCTGCTTTTTGTGGGAATTGTTCTTCTCCAAAATTCATCCATCTCAAAAGAATAAAAAATACAAACTTATAACAATGATTTCAGTAATAATGCTAAAAGATCCTCAGCTTCACTTCACTATAGGTATAAAAAAAAGAAAATGTAGTGTAAGCATATATTTGATGGGAGCACTATATCCCATCTGGAGGACACGGAGAAGTGTGAATGCCTTGGCTTTTCAAATTCTACATCAGATTGAGTTAGATTTAAGAGCAGTCATCGATTAGAACTCTCCCTTGAGCTCATTGTGTTAACGGTCACTGTATTGGATTGCTGTAGCTTTTGCATTTAGTACGCCACAGGCATCAGAACTGGAGTTGCATCTCTTGCAAAAAGCAACTGTGATGAATTTCTCTGGCAAATCTGTTAGGAGATATGTGCTTCTACCAATGCTTGGCAGTTAATCTAAATTTTGACTGGTCATATAATTTACTAAAATGTGACGGGAATATTTATGTTTTGGTCCTGTTTGCAGAGTGGCTTCAAAGATGATTCTGTGAGAATAATGAAGGCCATTGTCAGAAGCAATCCAGATTGCCAGGTTTGTTGCACAATTTGATTACAATGCTCATAATTGCGTTGGATTCCTTTGCTCAACTTATGTCTGGTGTTATATTGGTCGCAAGCCAGTTTCTTAGTCTCCTAATTTCTGAAATGGGGGCTCAGCTGCATCGTGGCTGCCAGAGAATCTTGTCTTCATATTGGAAAAGTATTCAATTCCACGAAATCTAAATTATTCCATATGAGTAACTCCTCTGCAACATATGACAATCCTTCCATTTGACATTGTGTAAACCTAACTTAAATCACAGCATGTTTTAAACCAATCAAACAGTGGTGCATGGAAGGGTTGGTCTGGTTGTTCTCAAACTCCTGTTTCCTTGAAAAGGCATTGTTGCAGCTATGTCCATTGTATCATCAATTTAAACCAGAAAGTCAACACCAAACGTAACGATATGCCTCTTCACGTGGTATTTGGCTTATATGGTGCTCTTGGAGGAGATATCTTGATTGCCTCAATATGTCACTGCGAACGAGCTGGAGATTCCGGAAACTTCCTTCTATGCTTTATCGTAACTTGGATTTGCTGGTTACATCATTTGAGCCTAAAACAGTGAACCATTTTTTGTTGTTGGTTTTCGGATAATTTCATAATAAAGGATTGAATTGGATTGGATGAGCTGGCAGTTTCCTTTCCTCCCTGTAATTGGTGGTGCTCGAACTCTGATACAGACTTATCCGCTGTTGCGTAAAGAAGTGCTGGATGCAGAGGAAAGTGGCTCGCCCTTGATCCAGCCTGAAGAGAAATGATCCTTCTCCATTTCATTTATTTTAATCTAGTGTGGCAAACAGATATCCTCGGACTTGATTGGATGTCTCCTACTCCAATGTATCAAGAAGAACCATTAACTGTAATGCCTTCCAGAATCCAGACTTCGTCACCATTTTGATTGATTCAAAGAGCTCAATTCACGGAAAACCCATGTTTCACCAGATCCCTTTTCACCTTGGTCCAGACATTCAGGCCCAACACACCAAAATTTATTTAAATCTTCAACCTTTTTGCAAATTATGCTGGAAACCGGCACACAGACATGCTGTAAAAATATTCTTAATAAGAGTAAGCGGATCATTCCAACAAAAGCAATCTTGTCAAGAACGTTGTGGGAGCCAATGCCAATGCTAAAAACGTTGTGGGATGACCAATGCCAATGCTGAAGCCTAGCTCTCAGCACACCATCAGTAAAACTTCATGCTAGGTGTAACGTGCCCAATGTAAAATATTCAGTTCCGGAATCCAACGAATGATGCATAAATTGCAGTATTAGTTGTACTGTGTACTATATAAGCAAAATGGACCGAACGAACCTTACAATTTCTGTCTACCCAATGTTCAGATCTTACCTTCCCTCCTCTTTTTAATTATTGCTGTCTTAAATCATCTGCAACTCCCGATATCACCATGTGTCCTCTCTATACCCTGCTCCTCTCTCTCTGTTAAGAAATAGAGCAACTAGGCAAAATAAAGGACGGCCGATTGGGATCTCAGGCGGTGGTCTAAGGCTGCGCTACTCTCTTCTGCCACCAACTCCACCTCCGCTCTCCACTGTAGCTTCCTCCAGCATATGTTTTGACCTCCGGTTAACCTCTTACAACTGCAAGATGATAGCTTCTTTATTTCTCCAGATCTATTTCGATGAGAACCGCCGGTATATTTGAAGAATCGTCTGATCTATTCAAGTAGACCCAGCTCGCCACTATTGGCTCTGGCTCAGATCCACTGAAAGAGAGTGGATATCTGGTGGAGGTTGTGGTTGAAGAAAATGATATGGTATAGCGGTAGTGGAAAAGCTGGCTTTTTAGATAAGATATTTGAGGGAAAAAGCACAACAAGAAATAATGATTGTGGTTTATTTGTTGTATTTTATTTTGATTTTTTTTTTCAGTGTTAAGAAGACTTAAGTTAAAAAGCTGAATTTAACTGATTTAAGTCGATGGAAACATACCTCTCAAACCACAGGTATGCTCTTTGATAAAAAATAAACATGTATGTTCTCTAGAATCGACCCGAACTAGGGTTACGACTATAGATTGATTTAGAAAGGGGTTGTGGCTAGGGTTTTGGATTGGGACTGGTCGGGCTATGAACAGTGCTCCCTGAACCGTGAACAGTATTATTGCAGGGGAAGAGAATAGAGAAGTAGAAAAGGGAGAACTCAACTAGGGTTTCACAAATCAAAGTAACATTTATTCTTAGTAACCAATCTATCCAACAATGAAATGAACGTCAGTACTTAAAGACCAACGAGATACCTAATCGGAGAGTCTCCTGACTCAATCTGGACACACCTCAAGTTATTAAATCCTACAAAATACTAGCAATTATGGAAAATCATAAATGTACTGAAACATAGGGATGTCGGCGGTCGGATCCGGATCGAATCTGTCCTTTCCAAATCCGAATCCGATCAGGGGGAGTGGGATCCAGAGCCAGTCCAGATCCGCTTGGGTCGTCTCCAGATTCGGATCGGATCTAGTTTGATAGCTGATCTAAATCCGATCCGGGGATCCTTTAATCTGTGACTTGTGAAATGAACGCAAAAATACAATCAGCTCCAATTCTCCAGCAGCACTTAACAAAAAAAAAATACGAAATTCCTACTCCAAGTCCACGTTTACAAGTTGTTCGCGACGTGTCTTTGTGAAAGTGGGGGAGAAAAAATTGAAGTTTATATACGTCCTAATTTGTAAATGAACAAAGTGGTGGGGTATTTTTGTATAACACTATTAAGTCAGATCGGATCGGATCGGGTCCCCATGGATCTGCACTCTGATCCGAATCCGACCGGATCTTGTTTTCCTAATCCAAATCCGATCTATTCTAAATTCGATGGGACTTGGACCTGATCCATTCGGCTCGGATCACATCTCGGATCGGTATCTCGCGGATCTCGGATCGGGCCGGGCCGGGCCGTATTGCAATCACTTAAACACCCTTAGGTACTACCTAAATAACTATACTAAATAAAATACTGGCACAGACACTTTCCCCTAGAACTAACTCAGTTTTACACCTTAGTTATTTGGGTTTCCAGATTGGGCTTGCCTTCTGTCATCTCTCCCTGCCGCTGCCAATAAGAATGCGACCCTGTCAAGTTAGGAGCTGGCCCTAGAATACCACCATATTGTTTGATGCACTGGAGTGAGAATGATGCTGTAGCACACTTGAGCTTGGGTGGTGAAAAGTCCTCATAGGGAAAAGCTGCATTTCCAAGTTGCCATGTTTAAAAGAAAACATGTTAAATCTGCAATGTTGAACCTTCTTGTCATATAGCCATGGTCGTCCCAACAAGATTTGGGATGCTTTCGCTGGAAGAACGTCACACTCCATATTATTGATGAAATTCCCAATGCAATAGTTGCCCAAATACTTCTCATGAATTTTAAGGCAATCGTTATTCAGCATGCTAATTTATAAGGGGTGGGATGCGCTGTTGTCTCCAATTTGAAGTTCTGAACAGCATCGTCGGAAACCACATACAACTTCCTGAATCAATAATTATGTTGCGCAGTCGTCCGTTGCATTGAACTCTTGTTTGAAAATACTAGTTATTCCGCAATCATCAACTTCATCGTCCCTTTTTGTAGTAAATTGGAGACACAACACAAACCCTGGAAATTTGTTATCACTACCACTGCCCTTATCATCGTCGCAATCTTGTTCAGCTTTCGATCTTACAACTTGCGTAGCATGTTACTGAGGGGATGCTAATACTTCTCCTTGTAAAAGTAACTCGTCGATTGGGGCATTGCACTGAGAAGTGCCCAAAAACCTTGGATTTAGAAAATTGTGTCTCATTCCTGGCAGTACCCTACCCTTGGTGTTGAATCTTTTTGGGGTGTTCATCGGGCATCGATGAGATTGCCCATAAGAGTGGTTAGAACCATTAGACAGCCTCTCAATTGGTCCCCCGTTTCTAATAACGAACCAGATTTGTCCTTACCCTTCTAAAAAACGATTTAGTAAACAAATCCTCTTCAACTTGGTAGGCCCCTTTAATGATATCACTCAGGGTAAACAACATCCCAGCAAGTCTGGAAGCAATTTGTGATTTCAACCCGTTCTTTCATGAAGCAATCATTACATCAGTAGCCAAGTGATAAAACTTGTGTGCATACTTGTCATCTTGCTTTAATTGCATGAATTGAAGGTAAACTTGTTAGTTTGCTAGAACGAAGTGGCATATCATGGTTTGTTTCATATCCTTCCAACTTCTAATCTCTCCTACTCCAGTCTGTCGAGAGTTTGATTGTTCCTTCATCTGGCACCTGTGCAGTTCCTTTCAGCTTAGCTTCTGCAAAATAGACTTGACGGACTTCGCTTAAACCATACCACTCAAAATAATTGTCCATTCTATGTGAACAATCAAGGAACACTTCTGTATGACCACCTCCATAAAAACCCGCAACTTGAAGCTTTGTCCCTCTGTTATACGTGCAGCTTCTGTTCTCTTCTTGAATTCTGTCAAAAGCGGGCACGGACTAAATTGAGGCTGGTGCTGAACTTGTACTTCGTTGTACGGAGATTGATTGGCGAGAGGAGTGAGATTCGGTGACTGTGGCCTGCAGAGTTTTGGTCCGGAACTTGGTGGCTGATGCACTCCAGTTGGACTTCGTTGCTGGGAGGGTCGATTATCTGAACTTTGTTGAAACAAGGTCTCAAAGTAGAATCAGAACCGCGTAATCTATCTTCCATGGCGTTCAGCTTCATATTCTTTTGAGGAAGGTTCAGACTTCTATATCAAAGTTTTCAAGCTTTGAAGAAAGCTCTGCATTAGTGACCATGTTTGTGGTTTCGGGTGAGAATTGGCTGGAAAAGTCATTGGATCAACGAGGTTCTGATACCAAACTGATGTGGAACAGATTGGGAATTCTGCTACTACAGTGATTACTTGTGGATTTTAGCTGGAACCAGGGTTTAGGGTTCAGCATTACGGATTGCGGTATAGATTGATTTAGGTAGGGGTTGTGGCTAGGGTTTTGGATAAGAATTGGGACTGTTCGGGCTATTAACAGTGCTACAGTATAATTGGAGGAAACAGTGGAAGAACATAGAAGGAGAAATGGGAGAACCAGCTAGCGTTTCACAAATCAAAGTAACAGCAAAACGCCCCTTAGGTAACTACTAAATAAGATACTACCACGGACAGTTTCCCCTAGAACAAAATGGCATAGTGTCACGCTTCAGTTTAGGCTTCCAAATTGGGCTGGCCTCCTCCCGCCAGTGCTGCATCAGAGTGAATGTACTGATAGCCATCACGTCAGTAGATAACATAATACTTTTCTTCTGGTCTAAGAATTGCTTCATAAACGAGACAAGGTTGCCAAACAAAGCCTAAGAATATATAGTAATAGCAAACAAGGAAATGTTCAAATGGTGCCTTGTGGATGGCACCTTTTTAACCGGACATTTATTTTGGATCACAGAATGGACAATCTCATCCTTTTCGCATCCATATCTGGAGTACTATAATTGTTATTTAGGTGATTCGATCTATAGGGGAACCACGTGTTACAGATTATGCAGCACGTTGGACGCTTATTGGTGTGCCCCGATTTCACTGAGAGGTCGCATTAGTATGTGATGTTCTTGGTTGTTGGGGTCTCATCAGGGTGTTTTTCTTGACTTCAGCGATTACAGTACAAATTTTGGTATGTAATGCAGTTGTGATAGGGTAGGGGGGCCAAGCACAATCCTATATGAACTGGGAGATGGATGCTGTTTTTCTTGATGCAAACATCCATTTTTGCTGTACTTCAGAAGGGGTGTTGTGGACGGAACATGAGAACTTCTCATGTGGAGGGATATTCGAGAAACAGCAAAGGTGATTTGATATGACCAGTGCTAGAATATAAATGTTTTTATTTATGATAATGTTAGAATACAAGTATTAAAGATGTCAGCTGGTAGGATAAAATAGCTCCTCCAAATGCTCTTCACAACAGCTATGATGGCTGTGCCATGCTAAGGTACTGAAGAGGGAAGATGATGTTAATTTATCATCTCAATTTGTTTCTTATAGAGTATATACTGGTATATATACACGTTACTAACATACATCTATAAATTCATTGATTGTTCAATCCGATAGTACGGTCTCCATAACCTTGGAACATGAAGGTAGGAGCGATATCAGGATTGTATGTATATGCTAGTGATATTCTGGTATTACTCAGATTTTCCAATATTGTTGGATATGATGAAGCTATTATATGCAATCACAGAAATGAAGCCCCTTATAATTGTCTATGTTCCTACTTTGTCAAAATCAGGTACTTCTATTTTCTGCCACGTTCGATGATGTTGTTAGGGCCTTTGTCTCAAAGGTAGTTGTGGAGCTATTTAAGGGAGATTACAACCAGATGTTTGTCAAAAAAGAAGAGCTTTCATTGGAATCAATTAAGCAGTATAAGGTGAAGATTCCTGATGAACTGACCAAGATAGAGGTGATCAAGAAGAAAATTTTCGATTTGGGACAGAAAGTGGGGCAAACAATCATCTTTGTCCGCACGAGAAACAATGCCAGCTTGTTGTACAAAGCACTTACTGACGATGGTTACGAGGTTTCTACTATTCAAGGTGCTCTGAAGCAAGAAGACAGGGACAAGGTAGTAAAGGAGTTTAGAGATGGATTAACTCAAGTTCTTATATCGACTGATGTTCTTGCTCGAGGTTTTGACCAATCGCAGGTGAGACCTTCAAAGGTTTTTATGCATCATATCTTGCATTTAGTGTTTGTACTCGTTGTGTGCTAACGCAATTCGGATTCTTCAGATTAATCTGGTTGTAAATTTTGATCTCCCGGTGAAGCACGACTTCCCATCAGAGCCAGAATGTGAGACGTACTTGCACCGCATTGGAAGGGCTGGACGTTTTGGGCGCAAAGGTATGTATACATTTTACATCTCACTTAACGAATTTGGTATACCTGAACAAGGGCTGCATGTTGGTCAAATATAAAGTTTGATAGAAAACTTTAGATTCTTTATTGTTGGCAACATGGCACAGTTGTACACTACCCTTCCTTTTATTAAGTTGTGTGCATAGCTGCAGAAATTCTTTTAACCACCGGAAAGCTAGAGTTTTGGGTGCAGTAGAATCATTACTTATGGATGGCAATTCAGGCCGGGTCCAGTGTACTGATTAGCTGGGACATGGACGTTGTAGCTGGGTCTCAGTTGGGTATAAATACTATTAGGGTTTTGGTTTGGTAACAGTAGGAAACTGGGTTTCGCTGTTTCAGGGTTCGGGTTCACATTCTCTCATTTAGTCAGACATCTCTTCCAATCTCTCTCAGCGACATGACTATGCTTGATTTGCTCAATTGTCTCCTGCAGCAGTTACGTCTCAGCTCTCTCTCTCTCTCTCTCTCTCTCTCTCTCTCTCTCTCTCGGACGCCAGCTACTCTTTCTGGTGGCTCACCCTGAATAATCAGAAGATCTCCTCTCTCTCTCTCTCTCTCTCTCTCTCTCTCTCGGTAATTAGATCTTGTCATTGGGTTTTCATCTTTGTTCTTGATCTGAAAAAATTCACTTCATTATCAGGCAGAACATCAAATCGTAACATAGTTCTAAATCTTGAAATACCGTGTATTGTTCTGGTACGCGACAGTAATGGGTGTAAGCCGGTTGTATTAATCCGTTTTCGTACGGGTATGGTGCCAACTCTTTTGAGTTCCCTTTTTGGGTGTGGTATATAACGAGTCATTCACGGGTCTGGTCGGGGTCGAAGTAAAACTGCCATCCCTAATTAAAAAGAACCTACTAGTCATTGAGTTATGTTAACCTATGAATATGTCTGAAGGAGCCGGCTCATATATGAGGCTGTGTGATAAATCCAGTGTACTTCCTGCTTATGTGGAAGTTGCTTAGCTAGAGAGAAATAGATGTCTCAGGTTCTGACATCAGACAGATGTTCAATATTTTGCTTGATCCTCTTATGCCCTGTGCAGAAGAAATCCAGGTCACATCATTTATGTTTTTGCCATGGAATTCGATTTGGTTATTCGATTATGAAAGATGTCTCCTTATCATGGCCGCCTAGTCTGAAGCCATCTTAGATGCACTAATTTCTTTGGAAGATACAATTTTCAATTTCTAGAACTGACAAGATATCCACATTTTATGGTCATTAGATCTCGATAAAAATGTTATTTCTGACAGACATCATTTAAATTAGAATACATGAAAATTATGTGCATGGTTGTGTCCATCTTCAAACTTTAGTTGCATATTCTACAATCTGTAGTTCCATGTGTCCCTTGATTTATCTGACATATTTAGAAGCCAGGAGTTGATATATGTGGCTGTGTGATATCCATATTTTGTTCTAGATATATGACATGTCCAATTCTTATGGGGTCTGAGCTTCTTCCAACTCTACGATTAATCATGGTGATCTGTTTGTTATTGCAGGGGCCGTATTCAATTTTCTCTGTGGCAAAAGGGATGAAATCATTATGGAGAAAATAGAGAGGCATTTCAACATGGATATAGTCGAGGTATGTATTTGGTCGCTCTAGCGCCTTAATGACGAAGGAATTGTACATTCTTGTTTCTATGACATAAGATTTTTATTCCCTGCAAAAAAGGAGAAAAAGCTGGCAGGAAAGCATGTCTTGTGGATGTCCGAAGCACTTAAATGGTTTTATTTGGGATAAAAGCGGTTGATATCTTAAATCATTTTGCGCAGGTTCCATCATGGGAAAATGAGAAAGACTTCGAGGACGCTCTTAAGAAAGCTGGGTTGCTTTAGATGCTGCATCGTGTGCTGACCGCACACGAAGAGACTAAACTGAGATTCATTTATTTCAACACAATTGGGCGTTGATTCTGCTGTTGCTGATTATGTATACAGCAACAGCAGTATCATTTTTCAAAAAAGCCATCAGATCTGTGTCACGGTTGTGTAGAGGAAGGGCTCGCTTTCTTTCTTTCTGGTTTCTAGTAATTTGTGCTGTTTATCGTAAAGCTTACATGTGGTGCCATATATTTATGTGCAAGTATGAGGACAAGAGGTGATATGTACTTTTAGATTTTGTGAGTGGGGGAAGTTTATGACTGTATTTGTTATACCGGTTTGAGAAAGTGTTGGGCTCCTAAGATGAAATTGAATCAGCTGCATTTTCACTCTTTATAGAAAACTGCTAGTGTGCATTTCCTGAGCGTGTTTACTTACCAGTAGGAAAATAGTTATACTCTAAATAGTCCAGTTTCTTAACTTGTTTGTCAGTTTTAAGTTTTAAAAAATGTCATGAAGTTCCAATGGTACTTGGTTAATATTCAATCTACTTGACCTTGGAGAGAGAAAAATCTACTTGACTTCGAAGAAAGAAAAATTGTAGGTTCTCTTTTTAAGGCACATTGTAAGGAGTACCTCACATGTATTCGAGGAAGTAACCTAGTATTTATGCGAACTCAACTAACTAAACTAGCCTGAACTAGCCTGTCAAAGTAAGGACTAATTGTGGAAATAGCATATCAAAACTTGTATTGAGGATGCATTAAGTCATTAAGTGCGGAAATAGCATATCAAAACTTGTATTGAGGATGCATTAAGTCGTTAAGTGCATGTAGCGTAAGAAAATTGCAATTCCAATGAATGTCTTTGCGGGACAGAGATAACATTGTCTTCAAGTCCAGTGCTAGGCAAAATTGTTTCACGAAGCCGAATGCGAGGATCAATGGTCATAAATGGAAGTTAATGAAATAAAACATGGAACATTGTCTGTGTTGTCAACATGTTGGAGTGAACTCACGGAGATGTGCTGTAAAAAGTGAATTCCAAGAAGTAGTACATTTCAACATTTGGTCAAACATATTGGAGTGAATTCATCTTTTGGAAGCTTTGAAATATCGTCTTTAGCATCGACTTGGTACTATGCCAGTCGAATCCCACATTACACTTACCGGATTTTATCCGTCTACTGTAGGGAGATATAAGCCTCGGTCGTTGCATGATACCTCACAAGTTCTTCTAAATATATTTATACATATGTTTTCGTGTAACGATGATTAGCATTAGTATTATTGTATTATTCGAGTTAGGTAAGGGCTAATGGTTTGCACGTCCTGAGTAGTGCCCATCCACCCCTAAACAATAATAGTATTTATAAAAGAAATGTAGCATCCCCTGTCATACACAATATTTCATCACCTTCCCTGAGAGAAAAAAAAGAGATGGCACCACCAGCATCTTTGTTGATGATTGTCGCTGCTTTAGTTGTCTTGGGTTCTTGTTTCGTAGAGGCATCCAAGGAAGAAGGAGAAGTTATATATGTTGGTGGAAAAGTGCTTTGCCAAGACTGCAGCCAAGGCTACAATGAATGGGTTGAAGGCGCCAAGCCTATCAAAGGTAACATCAATAAATCTATTCTATCCCCGCTTTCTCTACTAACCATTTTTAAACCTTTCTTCGGACAACGACCCCGTTTGAATAGTGAGATTACACTATCTCTCTCCTCATCTCAACAAGTCATTTTAATAATTTATAATACCACGATGGCATGATTGCAGGTAGCAGAGTGTCCATCACCTGCTTGGACGATAGAAGAAGAGTAATGTACTATGGGAGCGACGAGACCGATGAAGCCGGCGACTTTGAAATGACCTTGAAAAAGTTTGTCAACGGGAAGGAATTGAACCCACAGAAATGCTCGGTTAGGCTTGTCTCGTCGCCGGACCCCGTCTGCAACTACCCCACGGACTTTGCCGGTGGCCACTCAGGTGTGTGGCTGAAGAGGCCCACGGTGGTTTACAGGGACTTGATCAGACATGTGCTTGGACCATTCTACTACACCACCCCTATGTGTGGTGACCCTGAGAATGAAGACTCAGATCCAGATACTACTAACCAAGAAAACCTATACTAGCAGTAGTTTCTTTCCCTTGTGTTTTTCAAGAATGAGAAATGGGTCATTTATGGAGTGTATCTGTTGGTTTATGGAGCTGAAAATGCATTGTTCTCTTATCATTAGGTATTCATTCATCTTTCGAAGTTCGTGGTTTTTATTTTCGTTAATTTATCAGCAAGGTTGCGTTTCTCTCATGTTGAGAATGCTTCACAACATCAATGCCCCACTCGGTCTTAAAAGATAATCCCCTCAATGCATACACTTCTTGGTGGAACCAATAATCCCAATAATTCTGAGTGCAGTATTCATGTGTCCCGAAAAAACATAAAACGATGGCCTCAGAATCATGGAGATTTGTGATACCTGAGCAAACGATGATTGTGATAGACCAGATCTCGGAGTAGAATTCATTAGGGTTTGTCATTGGATCGATATCACTCCTACCCATATAATTCTAATTCATCTGGGGTATTCATTGAAATGAAGTGATCACTGAAGAAAAGAGGCAGGACATTGATTAGGCCTTGGCTGGCACAAAAACTACCCGAAGGAGACCAAAGTGATCCAAGATAGGAATAACAGTGGCCAATGCAGTTGGAAGTGAGCACAATCCTTTTTACTCTTTGGCTATTGTAGATTATCTTTGATTCTTGTGATTTGCAGAAGAATAAGAACTATTTTGTTTATAAATTATATAAAAAAATGGCCGAACATCAGTAAAGCAGCTGCATCTCTCTCCAGTACTCAGGGTACCCCGTTTACAATACTCGTTCGAAGCCATCTTTCAAACTCTTTTCTCGTTCTTGACAAATAGAGAGTATCCGAGATATCATTCTGAGACAAAGGCAATTCCAATAACGGCTAAAGTATCGCGAAGGCGGAACAACATGAAAATCTGCAGCTCACAAGGTGATAAGGTGAACATAGTTTGATCTCATTGTAATAACCCTGCTTAGGAAGAAAAAGCCAACAGCAACCCACACTCCAGCGAAATCGAATTTACTCAACACCAGCATTTTCTAATATTGTGTACAATATTTCAAAAATCTAAGTTTATACATCGGCATTCCAAATGAAGGGGGGAAACAAGAAGCAAGTTTATCAATCTATAAGTATTACAATCTGAAGTTCAAACTAGTAAACACCAGGTCACGTTGATTATACATACAGAGAAGCAATGCAGGAGACGCCTAGGCAGTGGGTTGGCTTGAGGATCCTGGATAGAAGAACAGATAACTGCTCAATAGCCACAACACATCCAAGAGCAGTTGGCAAATGAAACTATCCAAGTATTCACATACACCTCCATTGCTGATTTTATGTTCATCCAGTTAAAGACGTCTTAGCTGCTAGATGAGTAAGGGCACGCTTGTGGTAAGCGTTGCGAAGCTTCTTGTATTTTTGGACGAATGTTACGATATCAATCTCCTGTTCAAGAAGCTGCTTGTGCAGTATCTCTGATTCTTCATCTGTCTTGTTCATGGCCTCTGAAAACAGAAAAAAAAAATGGAAATTTGTCTCAATGATAGTTAACACTATTACTACCCACTTGTCTGCTACCCAGAAATCGTGGAGGGAAGTGAACGAAGGTTGAAGCGTAGAAAGATGAGAGAACTAGAAAATAAAATTAGATGAGAAAATCAGCACTGTAAACAGAATATGTAGCACGGGTGCTTCTGGGAGGTGGACGCACCCGCACTGGGTGCTTGGTTGCTTCATGGGTGCTTTGCGGGTGCTTTGGAGATAAGGCATGGTCATTTTGAAAGTTTAGTTGAGTGGTCCTCTAAAATACAACTACAATTTAACAAAAAAGCGTGCATCTATGTGAACATTTCTAAATCTAAGATTACTCATCTCTCCACAAATACAAACAACTACAGGAAAGATTTTATTGCTGATATAATAAAAGGGCATCTTCGCATTTGTGTATGAATTTCTGTTTGATTATAGTATGGATTGCTATTATTATTCTTTGTATATTAGTATAATGGTATCACAAATAATATAAATAAAAATATAAATAAAGTCACCGCACCCCCGCCCCACCAGCACCCTCAATATTTGGGAATTTGCCGCACCCGCACCCAGTTCCAGTATCTGTACCCGCACCCACGCCGCACCCGCACCTGTGCTACATAGCCTTTAGGCACTACGTAGGAAAATCGTGAATATGTACCATCTATTTTTTAAGCAACATATTAGCTAGCACTCAATGTATAGCAGAGGTGAATAGGTAAATTCTAGAGAATGATAATGGGTAGTCATAAATATATATAGAAAGAACGAGTGGAGCAGGGTCCCATCGATTTGAATGAGTGTGTACTTGAAAACAGAAGAGATCCATCAGCTATATATCACCCAATTCTAACTTTCCCAAAGATAATTTCATTGGGATTCAGTATAATAGGTCATGAGAAGAAACAAGTTAAGAGTTTCACCTTGAAGCCTGTGGAGAAGAGATGTCTGGGAGTAGAACTTGAGGGTCTCCTCTTTTTGCTTCTCCAATTCACTCAGCTTCTCCTGCGCTGTAGCTAATTCGGTTGTGCGGATAATTCTGCACTGGAAAATTTGAACAGCAAGGGAGAAAACTGTAACCGGTCAATACCATGTGTTGGCTTCAGGATCTTTTCAGATCAAATTCAACTTAACAAACTTTACCTGATTACGAAGCTCCATGATCCGCGGCTCCTTCTCCAAATTTTCCCCTGAACAGAATAATTATTTAAATAAGAGATCTTGTAGTATTAAGCTTTCTAGTCGATACAACGGTATATCAATGTTCTCGTGCAATGTGTGTCAAAGACAATAACTTCTACTAGAGTTGAAACAGGAGGAACTCACTAGCAAGCTGTAATGTCTCCTTCCGCAGTTCATCTCTTAGCTGATATGAACAAAGAAGAGCACGGTATTAAGACTAGTTGCAAATATAATTGAACAGAACGGCTAACAAAATCATATCAACGACACTGAAAAATTCATATAGCATCAGGCTAATAGTGCAGAAATAGCACAAATCGAACTAGCAAAGCATGTAATGTTTCATGATCCCAGTGAAACAGTAATAGATAGCAACAAGATAGCGACATGTTGGCGATTTATTCATCTCTGTGAAATATAACAGCAGCGAATTAACAGATTCACCTGTAATCACTGTGAGGACTGAACACCAATTATGAGATGCTTTAGGAAAAGATAACATCGGAGAAAGTCATTGAAATCGATAGGATTCCCAACCAAAGGATACAGTTATCGGGTGACGAAGCGGTAGTATGGTCGGCTACTTTGATCACTCTACATTCATCTTTTTTCTTTACCGGAAAATTCAAAACGAGGTATATAGGAGTCTTGTTATCACTACGCAGATCATCACCGCCCGCTGCCAACAGTTGCCGCGCCGCCGCCACCACCACCACGAAGTCTGACCAGCACCACAGCCACCACTTCGATTTATATGCTGTTGCAACACTCCAACTACCAGAAATTCGGTTTTGAGCACCACGCTTCTCCAACTTCCATCAGTACTCTGGTCACCACCTTGGATCGTCATCACCACAACCACGAAATCGAGAAAGAAGAGGATGAAGTTAAAAAAAGATAGACGTTGGCACCTCCATAACCGGATGATGATGATGAGGACTACCACAGCCGTGGTAACATGGTTCTCTCATCTCTGGAAGGACCAAGATCCGGCGGATTCAGGCACTCTACTTGATGGTTAGAAGTGTAGTATGCACGATTAAAGTGGAGCATATGGTTGCGAGAATATAAGAGTTGATGAAAAGGTATGGGTACTTTGGGTTAGCTAATAATAACCTAGTTCGTAATATCCCATCCAGCTCAAAACAAATCCAATTCTCTGTACTTCATTAAATGAACATGCTAAAGGTTTGGCTTATGAAACATAAAGCCATTTAAAGGATGGGTCAAAGTTATAACCATAGAAACTAGAATCTAAGTAGTTCTAGGATCAGTACTAGTAAATGCGGTGTAGGGTGGAATTAAAGTCGGGGTCGAAATGGAGGAGCTGAGATATATCGGACACAGGTTTTGGGAGGGAAATTAAGGTTAGGAAGTAGAAAACTCGACTGTTTTGCCTGGTTAACAGTACAGGGAAAGAAGAAAATCCCACTACCATTCAGCATCTGATTGACAAGATAACAGGGGCAATTAAACTATACCCTATTTCCCAAAAACAACTAGGATGTCTCTGATAAAATCCAAAAACATAAACTAAAGCTCAAATTAACAATCAAAGCCCTAATGAATCACTACATATGTTGCAGCAGTTTATTTTACACCAAATCCAACAAACCACCGCCACGACCACTCAATTTTACAACAAATGCACCCTTCTTCTAATGCTGATCGAACACTATCTTCCAATTAAAATCAAGTCACTTGTTCAGTTCATACCATAGTCATATTCACCCATTCTCTGAAATATACAGCTACCGGGTCGCCAGTTTCACCATAGCCGTCGCCGGATAGAATTGTTTTGTTCTCGTTGTGAGACAGATCACAGGAGAACAAGCGGCAAAATTGGTGGACTGGAGAGAGAGAGAGAGAGAGAGAGAGAGAGAGAGAGAGAGAGAGAGAGAGCCCGTGAAATTTTCTAGTTATTTTCCGCCCGATTTGCGCAGAGATAAGATTTTCCGTTTTCTTCTTAAAGTTTTTCTATTGATTTCTTTTCTTTCTATTTACTCCTAATTCCAAACACAAAAAAAGATTTCCTTCGATTTAATTTTCTACCCATTTTCTGACCTCCAAACATAGCCTTAGTGGTAATAAGAGTTTGGGGGAGCAGAAAGTGACATTTGACAAACAAGAGGTGACAACGAAGTGCTAGTTTAAATATCTCAGTTCAATTATACATAGTGATTGAAAGATAGAAGAGGATATCACACATATGATAGGAGCATCATCAGAAAAGTGCACTGGAGAGCCTGGCAGTCAAGGACAGTTATAATCAAAATATGATGTAACAGAAACGAGGATGTCGATTGCAAAGAGTGATCTAACTAGAAAGATACACTGTGTAAAGAAAAGATTAAGAACAACCTATGAGCTGCACTAATAAAAGTGATACATTTCCTAAAAAAATATAATAAAAATAGAAGTGATACTTAATCATTGAAGGTGGTATGGTTTGGTGTATCTTAGACCCTTGGGCGCACTGGCTAGGAGGAGTAACTTCTATCCATGTCAAGGGCATGAGACAAATTAGAATAAGAATAAAGCGAACTTGGAAAGATACAATAAGATTAAGCTTGATCAAATCAAATCAAACCTAAGAGAGCTTACTGGCACCAGAAGGAGGAACTGGAGGAGATCAATCCATGTAGTTCATGGTTAAGCAGGAAGAAGGCTTGTGAGTTGAGTTGACTTCAGGTTAGTTAGCTTTCTACATTTTGGTTCTGCTTCAAATTCCGATTCACAATTTCTAAACCTAACTGCAGGTTACAGTTCCTTTTTGTTCAGTTTCCATGAGTTACAATGTCTGGGTCTCAAATGCCTATTATGTTTATTAGATGTTAGTTTCCAGAGAGAGATAATAGTCCCAAATACAGAGAAGGCCTTTAATTGGCAAACACTTGAAGATATTTCTTTATATTGGCATTGCCGAGGAGAGGTAAGGAACCTCAATGCTCTAGCACCTTTGTGTATTGCATTGTTTGTTTATGTTTGATTCATTGTTAAATTTTATGTTACATGTTGTCTTATTTGAATTACATGCTGAATAGTTGTTGCTCGTCGTGAATTGATATTCGCTTTGGTGTTGCACCAATCATGTTGGAACTCTGTTTGACAATCGCTACATGGATTATTTTGACTAATCTATGAAAGCATGTATTGCTCGTTACCACAACACTTTTATATGCTGCTTTCTATTTATATTTTTGTTTTAATATAGGGAGATACATGATATGTTAATTATGCATGAATTGCATTGGATTTTAGATTAATGAAAGTGGATGATAACGGACGGGATTAACAAACAGGGATTGTGAATCCCTTGGATAAAGAAAGGCCCTGAACAACACTCTAGAGGAGTATAGAGCACTGTCTGTTTTATAGCAGGTGGGTATTCCGCTCCCAATGGGTTTGAGTTTCTCCTTGTTTGCTTTGTGTGTTGGCTCAAACCGAACCATGTCCAACCCTCCTAGTACCACCAGAAAGTCATTAATTATTAGTATACAACACCAGGAAGTACTAAAGGCTTAAAGCTTCAAAGTACTAAAAAGGATATGATGATGCGCCCAAACAGCAGGAGGTATGCTTCATGTAAGGTCCAAACAACACCAGGCCTAAGTACTACTGTACACCGAGGCTTTACAAACGGCTAACATCTAGATTCATAAAATTTGGCAAGGTCCATGCAAGCTGGAAAGACTTTTAATTCTTCGGAAAAATGAAACCTTCAGGGAGAACTGGACAACAACTAAGCTAGCCATGTAGCCAGACCAAATTTGACGGAAACAATAGCTAATCCATGTTCCCAAACTAGGAAATGCCTCATTTAAGGTCCAAAAAACACCAGGCCTAACTACTACGGTGCACTGGAGGCTTTACAAACGGCTAACATTGAGATTCATAGAATTTCGGCACCTATATATCCATAGTGATAACTAAATGAATAATGAAAAAACGAGAACTATTCAGCCTTTCTTGTTCTCTATGTGGGTATGATACCAAAGGCTTCTTGGCCTAATGGTATCCGGATACTTTCCAAAAGTTTAGGTCTTCAAATACCCAGGTTCAAGTCCTCTGAACGGTAGAATAGATTTAAATTTCCAAGTCACAGAGTAGGATAATAAATGAAATTCCATCCAAAGCTGGCAAAAAAGTGGGGATGGGAAGATAGGCTGTAGTTTAGTCCAAAAATCACAAATATAGGGAGGGGTGAAATGAAAATACATAATGATGCTAGGACTTGAGCACCCTGGAGAAAACCTGGCTTATCACTGCATGATTAATTACTGACGAGACTAATCTCTAAACTTAAACATATTTTTAAGAGAAAGAAACTGAACCCCATCAAATCCTGACACTTATCTTGATTCATCCGAGATAAACAACCATGATAATTTTAGTTACACGGCTTCATTCTCGCATCATTTACCATTGCAGACACCTACATAACAAACTACATAACTATAGCAACAACATTAATGCAGATACAGGTAGAAGCACAGAACAGGAACAACTTACATTGTTTTGGATTTTAACTTGATCAACAGAAAGCAAGAACCGGTGGTATGCATCTTTGTCTGACAAGAGCTTCCGTAATTCATCAACACTAGGTGAAGCAGAAAAGCAAAGCGGTAAGAAGATATAAACACAGGAGAACTTGAATAAAAACTGCTAAGTTGAATCCAGCAATGTACACACATTTGTCTTTATATGCAATAAGCATCAATTTAACAGCTGCAAGTTGATATCAATGATTGCATCCTCTAACACATGCATAAAAGGGTTTTCCCAAACCTGTTCCCTTCTCTACTTACAGCAACTAAGATGTTTGAGTAGAAATCTATAAACTTTAGAACATAAGTGACATATTACTAAGGCCTTAGGGATAGAATAGGTTGGATCTGGAAATATCTGAGCCCCTACAGGAATCCAGCAATGTACACACATTTGTCTAAATAATTTATATGCGATAAGCATCACTTTAACAGCTGCAAGTTGATATTAATGATTGCACCCTCTAACATTGCATGAGAAGGTTTTCCCAAACCTGTTCCCTTCTCTACTTACAGCAACAAAGATGTTTGAGTAGAAATCTATGAACTTTAGAACCTAAGTGAGAATTACTAAGGCCTTAGGGATAGAATAGGTTGGATCTGGAAATATCTGATCCCCTTAAAGGAATCTGACGATCCCCAGCTGATCTCCTGGGTTTCAGTTAGATCTGATTACATACAGCAGATCCATCTCCAACCTATTGATCCAATAATTCTCCGTGTAATGAGTAGACCTACCAAACACCACGAAAAGTTGAAATATTAAATTTCCTATTATCGAACATGAGAAAAAAAGAAAAAAAATCTACAACTAGTAAATTCCACCACCATTACATCTTAGAACAACAAAACCTTCACCGACTCCCATTATCAATACGCCACGACAACAGAGATCCTGATTTTACACCTTCATTACGTGACTGGTCTGTTTGGGTGAGGCAACCTTGTCGACACAAAGGGTATGCAATGACTCAATTTTGACCGGATTCGAGTTAGTCAGGGCTGGAAGGATGTCAGATGTAGAATTAGGCGTCTGGATTGCTTTCTTAGCAAATCAGTGATCGGCAGTGGAAAAGATCTAACACATACAATTATTGTTCTGCTGGAGCGAGTCAAATATCTTGTTTCTGCCCGTCTGCACCGGCCAAGAAATGTATTCAGGAGAAGAATACCTTCCTTTCTCCTACTTCATACTTATATGAATTTTAAGGCTGAGATGCAACTGCGACGACATTCATCACTAGGCTACCAATAAATGTGAACACCCATGAATTTACTTTGCCCTCGACTATGTAATGTGTAGAACTACTAAGTTCTACTAATCCTCTTCAATGAACCTAGGGCATTGGCTGATGTCATTCCAGGATCAACTAAAATAATAGTTGACCCCTACATAGGACAAAATAGCTGAGTACTGAAACTACATAAAAAGTAAAACATGTTGAAGTTACCAGTTCCAAAAGTATGATTTACATAGTAATATAATACATGAATATATAAACATTGAAAAGAGTTACATTTGATCCGTATTCCCCCACCCATGTCAAATTAAAGGACACATTTTAACTGACTTCTCGCATACTATTATTAGCCAGTTCATCAATCAAATTTACGAACACATCAGATTCAATATTCAATCCTGAGTCCATTTAACTTAGTTTATACTTTATAGTTTATACCCACAAATTAATAAATAATACTGCAAGGAACCAATTAATGTGTATTTACTAACAACGCATTTGAAATTTTCAGAGGCCATCCCTTGACACGCCTTGACGCTTCTGCATTCAGAAGGACAAGAAAACCCACTCAAGAAGTCAAGATTTCTTTCTCGTGTTACCAAATTCAGGAGGATATCCATATAGGCATACAGTTCCAAAAGACAGTCTATCGTTTTTAGAGAGAAACAGATGGGTCTTGGAAACAATTTCTATTTTCCAACCTCGATTATAGACTAACATCTTGCCAATGTTCTGTCATGAAATGAGGTCACTATGACGATGTCTTGGTAAAAATACGAGGACTATACCCGATTTGTGAAGTATATAAAGTATTTTAGAAACTCTGAAGGCACCACAAATCACAGAGGTGGTTGTGATAATTTATGGGAATGTGGAATACCCTGCTCTAGTATACTAAGTTGACAACTAAATTGAGGTCACGGAGTAAGACCTGCTGCTATGGTTTGAAATACATAGCGAAAGAGGCGCAGCATGGTGGATGGTGCAAAGGTCATAACAAAAATAGAGTAATTTCATATTGATTTTCTAGAACTAAGATCTATTTATTTTACAATTTTGCCATCCTCATCTATCCAATTTCAACAGCCAACTCGACCGCAGTTTCTGTTATATCTTTAGACAATAAGAACCATACAAGTGTGGTGTGTGTGTGGGAGGGGGGGGGGGGGGGGTAGGGGATAAAGAAAGGGACAAAAACCTTTAAGAACTTCAGGGGGATCTCTCATCGACGAACAAATTCCAAAAGAACACGTGGAGTAAAAAACTGATATGGTTGAGAAGCATGACTTTTCATATTCTGTTTCCTCTGCTTAGGAGCAGCAATAATAAGATAGAAAAATCGGAAAAGATAAAAACAGGGTGACTCACAAAACAAGATAACTATAGCGTATATAATGATCTCCATCTATGTAGCAGCTGTCTAGCACCATAGCTGGCAATACCTTAAGAAATCAGACAACCAAGTCATTTATCTTTAATGACTTTCAATATGTACCCTCAACATGTCTACAACACACAGCTCTCTGATTCATATGTTGGGTTGTCCGAAGTTCACTCAAAGGGAGGGGTGGAACTGAAGCTCAAGACCCTGGTGCCAGGTGAAATTAAGATGCCAACACGATGCGACATTTATTCACTATAAAAGTAAACTTTCACTCAGTGTACGCTTAAATATGTTAGGTACTTCTCACCTATATGAAAAAAAACATCCAGTATCAGACTAATATTGATGGAATCGTTTCACTTTCAACTGAAATTGATCTTGGAATATCACTTATACCCAATGCAACAGCCAAACCATTGTTCTTACTCCAGTGTTCCTCATAAGTGGCTTAACTGTGCTATTACAAGTTAATTTTTGTCATGGTAGTTAAATAGAGTTGCTTGGAATAAACTAAAGCCGCAAATAACTGTAATTGGTTTGGTTTACAAATATTATAACCGTCATGGGGAGCTTACAGGCAGAATATGTAGGAGCACTTTAACAGTTTTCGGCTTCATAGCTGCTTTTAGTTAGCGCCCTCAGCCACGAGTAGTAAACGCATAATGAAATAAATTAGGAGTTTTGATCAATATGTCTTGCAAAACTATCAAGCCTTTTATTGGTCAACACTGTCGACATAAACTCTACCTTCGTATGAATTTGCTGCTAATGAAAATTGTTAACTGTTGACAATTGAATCACTCTACAGTGTCATCCAACCCATGCTACTGAGAAGTCCTTCACGATGAATTGTTTAGAGAATGCTTTTCATCTTTTTCACAGAAAAATATTCGATCACAACATTGTCATAGTGTTATTGAAAGGTTTATCACACATTTTTTTTCAATAGTTCACTAGAGGAAAACCATAAATTATACATAATACAATGTCAAACTCTGAAATCCGGTGAGAGATTTATCTTTTACAAATTCTCACTAGGGAATTGTCTTGACTGCTGGAAATCTTCCACTCGGCAAGTAATTTTGTGAAGTGAACCCATTCAGCAAGACACAAAACCATAAATTTGCACAAATTTAAAGTGGCCACATGTTTGTGGTAACCACCGTCTTAAATACTTAATTTGCTCCCATGATGTCCTTTACCGGGGTGGGGGATTTTTCTTTCAAGTTAAATCTAAATATTAAAATCGGCACGGCTAATTTAATGTATTAGTTTCATCGATTCTAAAGAAAAACAAATTCAAAGAAATACATAATTAACACACATACACACGTAGCTTTGTGAAAAAAATATAATAGACACATCCAGTATAATAACATTGTGTCACGAATCTTGAACATACCTCTTGTCTTTCAAGAGATAAATAATCCCTGCAGCCTCTGCTGGAGAAACATGAGATGGAGACTGTAGACGATCAGCAGGGGTTTGCAGATTGAAGCTATTGGAAGAGCTGCTACCAGGTGTTGTAGGCCGGGAAGAATTTGTGGAGCTAACTACAGATGGAGGATACCATGAGTTGGTGGGTATCTCCTGCGGGTGTGGCTGACCTTGCTGCTCTTGCGAACCCCTGCAACAGGAACTATTAGCCTCAAACAAACAGAGAAGACTCCGTAAGCCAATTTAAGTTCACTACTCCTTGACAAATTTCTTTTACCATGCAAATTTTTAGTACGCTTGAGCACCCAGCATTAGGGCATCTTCTCACAGAACAATTTATTTTTCGATCTAAGTGGAATATTTACTACATAATTCACTGTTCTATGGACAAGATACCACCAAAGACAAAGAAGCAAACAAACCCAACCTCGCCAGTTTGGCTTGTTTAGGTTATCTGACCATTTTAATAGGTAAACAGAACTATTAGCATAGTTTGGTACTTCGATTTCAGGTTGGCAACCATCAATCCTGGTAATTCCAGAACCATGCCCATTGTTCCCTTTATCAGATGTTCGGTAGGCACCAGAACAAAGCCTATATGTGCACTGCTCTTTCATGTGCTACCTATATTCTGTTATTACACTTGACATCAAGTACCAACTATGAATGATCATTACTTGTATTCTAAATCAACATCATAGACTTTTAGAAGAATTAAATCTATTAGATAGCTGTTTGCATCTAAAAAAATAGTTTTTTGTTTTCCACTTGTTATAGACGGCAGAAGATCTCATCTAGTGATAGGAACCTTTATTTTGCTCTAAAAACAAAAATGACATAATACACTACACATGAGAGAGATTCTTCGAGCTGACCTTCCCACAGCTGCTTGTTTCTTTGAAATATGAGTTGTACCTTCCCTTTCTCCACACATCCACTAACTCATCGTTTGGTGGCCCACTTCTCAAATGAACAATGTCAGACCTCCCACCATCCTATCTACTATCTAGTCTCTACATCTCCAATTGCTTCCAAAATGTTCTCACCTAATCTGTTCATTTGTCTTTCACATCACCTATCGTTTAACTAACTTGTGGATCAATGGAGGAAAATTAGCGAAACCCATCTCCCTCTGCTGCCTAAAGATTTATAAAACTAACTTGGAGAATGAGGGAGGAAAATTGGCCAAACCCGTCTTGCTCTGATGCCTAAAAATTTATAAACTCAAAGCTAACAAATAAAACCGTGATGATGACTCTCCTCACAAATACACAGAGAAAACAATCAAAATTACAAAATTTGACAATGATTTTGAAAAAGGTATATGCACATGTACCTGTTTCACTTTAGGCACCCATCAATTCAAGGACTCCAACGTCTAACTAAAACTAAAAGATGATCTTCCTAGTAGTGAAAAATTGCGGATTTAAACTTGATGGAATCACCATAATTTTACTCTAAAAGTATACAATTAATCTTCTTTCATTTCAAGAGTTCTTGTACGCAATTACCAACAGCCATCACAGATTATATCTCAATAAGACGAGCAGTTCAATTACCGATCCACATAAGTGTTGAATTCAAATTGATATCAGTGATCTCAATACCTATAAGCAGCCCTAGAGTAGGAGAGAAATCAAGCGAAGCGAAATTAAATTGAGAAAGAAGAGTAGTACCAGAAGGACTTGAACATCACGACGGAACAATTTGTGAGTCGTCCGATCAGCCTGAGAAGGAAATCAGAAGAGAATCGCGGCCGCGGAGAGAATCGGCAATCGAGGGACAAAAGGTGAGAACCGCGGAAGAAGTGGTCGGGTTATAAGAAAGACGCGTGCTTCTGATATTTTGGTTGTCGATCCTCTCGTCGTCACTTTTTGTTGGCAAACAGAGAAAAGATTAGCATTAAAACTAGGAAATTACACAAAGTTCTTACAAGATTCACATAAGGTAGAAGAGCCCCTCCAAACACAAGAAAAAGCCTAACAGCCCCAAACAACCAATAAATGCCTCGATCACAAGAAAAACACCAAAACAGAGAGCATTGTTCGAAAAACTACACAAAATTAGAGGAGTAACCATAAGACTGTCTAACACAAACTCCTAATAAAACAACAACAGAAAATATTATTTAGTCGTTCCATGTCTTGGAGGAGATGGCTAAGCTGGTAACGCAAAGATGATGTGCTATGCAGTGATTTGAAAATGAAGTGATAAGAACAATGTATCCCAACATGTCTATAATCTTTAGCACATAATCATTGAAGTGCTCCAACAATAGCACAAATGATTCCAATATGTTTATGAAGAGTTGTAATGCAATTAGACTCCATGATTAAGTCTATGTTTTGTTGAATGCTCCATCGTAACCATGTCCTTGCTCTTAATTTATGATAATGAGTAGTGATCATGACCATGGAACAACTGCATCTAGAGGCCCATATTTGATCACATGTAGGATAGCTTTACTGCCTTTCACAATTTGCAGTAACCAAATTTAAGTGCGAAGAATCATAAAATGCAAATGTTGTACATATTTGTGAAGAAAGGAAATGAGAACAAACAAAAATGGGGGAGAACCATTTGTTACCACTTGTGCAATCAAAAGTTACCATGTTCCCTGTTTTCCAAACTTTCCACATGAGCGCACCTACCCAAAAAAATGTAATGAGATTATGTAGAGAGAACAAAGAGTATATATATCTTTGATGGAAGATCTTTTATGGAAGATCTTTTATGGAGTTAACCCAAGATGGGACCAGAAGACCAGCAAGAATTAATCAGAGTGTAGTCAATGAGGATGTTGCACAGTCTTATCATTAGACATACAAAGAGGACATAAGAGATTAGCCACAATGTTAAGCTTATCAAGGTAGACTTTGGTGGGAAGCTTGTCAGTGATGCATTGCCACAGAAACATGAGAACTTTTTGAGGAAGCTTTAGTTTCCAAAAGTCTCTCCAGGGAAAAAAATGTCAATCTTGCATAAGAAATTACTACCACCTTCAATTAAAATCTCCAGACAAAGTTTCAGATTTTCCAGGCATCCTGAAGATCCTATCAGGTAAAGAAGAGAAGGTTCTTCTCTCAAGAAAGCTTTATTTTCGCAATACCTGGCTATAAAATAAGTGGAGAAGGAAGAAGAAAAGGAAGAAATAATCTTCCAAGTTTTCTTAGATAAAAAATATTTATTAAAAATATTGATATCTCTTACACCCAAGCCACCCCTATCTCTAGAAAGACACACCTAATACCAGGAAGCACAATGCAAACCTCTCCTTCTAGCATGTCCTTTCCAAAAAAAATTCATAATAGAAGTAATTTTAGTACAATATCTTTTTGGGAAGAAAACACTGAGGAAGGATGAATAAGTTTATTTACAAGTTTAAAATTGATAATAGTCAGCATTCATGCCTTATTTAGAAGCTTACCTTTCCAACCATCACAAGTATTATAAATATCATCAGTGTATGATTTGTCATGAAATAGGACATGGGCTATTGGTGAATATCCACCACCAGTAGTAAGCTCAAGTGATGTATTGTATTTGGCTGTGAGCCCACCATAATGCCCATATAAGGAGGCCTAGGGTTGAAGTAGTAATACATCGATAAGAATATATATACTGATTATTTCTCTCAATTACTTCTCGTTCTTGACATGTTATCAGCACACTGCTCCGCGAAGAGATTGAAGATTCAGAATACTAAGGTATAATGTTTAATATTATTTCGTACACAAGGTGGGGGATCCTACTTTATTATCATGACAAAAGTATTTCTCCATATGCCTTATATATTTTTTTGCCGTCCGCTTCCACGAAAACAAAAGAAGACAAACTGACTATTAGGATTTCAATAATACAATGACATAGAAGGGATCTAAGCAATATATTTTTTTCTTATTTTTCTTTACGTACAGAGGTGATAGACTCCATAGCTATGTCTTCCTTGACCTCATGTGACTAGGTTTCTTCTTTCACGAACAATCTGCCACAAAGATTGTCAAAAGCTCAATGCCGTTACATGTTCGAATAGATGTCATAGAGACAATCTTATTTCGTATGAACATTACTTTTGGCTAGAATATTCATTATAATATTTATGGAGATAATTTAATATAATGAAGTCCTTAGATTGCAAATGTGTTGCTTATCTTAAATATCCATAGTTAATTATACTAATTAATAGGACCATCAACTATAGATAGTATGTGGGTAGATTGATATGGAGATATCAAGACTAGCACATGGGTATGCATTAGGAGTAATGGCATACTGGATTGACCCACAACAAGAAGGCTACATACATGTTATGTAAAGTCAGAAGTGCTTCTCGTAGTGACAACAGTATTGTCATCCTTAGACTTGAAGTCACTAGATCCTCTAGCTGTGAAATATTGTGTTTTGATATTGTCAAACGCTACACCGTAACCGTGTAGTAATAAATGCGCATATCGGACACAATAGGAAGAAAGCTTAGAGATTGTAGTGATGTAGATAGAATGTTTCCCTCCCACATAACGGGAGAAAATATATGCGGCCACTCGAGGGATGGTGCTTATAGAATGTGTGGTCAGACTCTGAAAAATCAATATGAAATATTGATGTTATCTGCATGGATAATACTGTTCTGAGGATCGAGAAACTATGATTAGATATACGAGTGTGATTTGTATGTCTCGTGTCCAATCCGGATATAGAGACAAAGGGATGAGACAATATAGTCACAAGGTTTGTCGGATTACAGACTATTTCTATCAGTTGGGTGGCATGGATGTGTTGATGAACACCACTCCATGTTAGTAATCGTTACTACCAACTAAGTATAAACCTATGGGGTCACACTCCATATGGATTAAACTAGACTTGGAAATTAATTAATATGATTAAATAAATAGAAGGATCAATGCGCAACCACATGCAAACTTAGTAGAACTAATCTGCAATATGGACTAATCCATGTAAGGACATGATTAGTAGAGGGGCTAATATGTAGTTAACAAGGAGTTGATAGACTATATATATGAACACTCCTAGCTTATTCTCAAAGAGAGTGGCATAAGTGTTATAACACAAGGAGAGAACAAAGCAAGGAGAGATAACGTCCCCTACCCCGTCGGCCACAAAGAGAGGCCCGATCTCTTTTTGGTCTCCGTTTTGCGTGATCTTCTTCTTCCTCCTTCCATCCATTGCTAGAACACGACGTGGAAGGACTCTAAACTTGATCCTAGGTGTGGACTATCCGTAGAGACGTGAACACTATTTCACGCGTGAAGTCATCCAAGGTGACAAACAAAGTACTTGATACTAAATCATTTACTATCGTTATGAAGTCTAGTCATGTGATCCTTGGAGGGTCTTGTGCGGATCTTTGTTTGTTTTATTCCGCTGCGTAATTCGTTACAAAACCCTACATTACGCATGTAGCCCATCGGATACAATTTTTTCCTCTATCTCTTTTTTCTATCTATTTTGGTAACAACCTCCACATAGATGCGGTATTTATATTATGTTGTTCAGGTTGCTGTGTGGTTTAGATTCAACATATTTTATTTCTTCTCTTTGAATTTTTCTTATTATATTTGTACATGTATTAGTTGAACTTTATCATATTAGAACCTCCAGAAGAGGTCTCTAAATTAGATATTAAACCAATGGTTTCCATACCTGAAGTTATGGAACACGGATATTTCATCGTAATCAGAAGTTGCGACTGTTTCATATATGACCCGAAGTCATAACATATCATTATTACATCTCCTGAAGAGATGTCTTCAATTGGCTAACCCTCCTGAAGAGGTCGTTTTCTGCTATATTACTTTATTAAACTTTACTTAATACTTTATTTTAAAAAATTTATGTCTTTTACTTATCTTGGATCAAAAACAGACCTTCAGAAGATGATTCGAAATTGCCATTGATTCTGTATATTGCCATGTAATTTGTACTCGAAGTTTCATATTACATAAAATCACTCATAACCTGTAGTTTTGACTGTTAGAACACGAAGTTCTACATTAGTAGTAATCTCCACAAGAGATATAAGAAATATTTAATAATCATCCACCATCCTGAAGGGGATAAGAAACGTTCATTGTTTTCGTCATTTCTTATCTAACATTCATTTATTTATTTTCCTTTATTTTGTCCGCATTACATTATTTTCCAAAATCGGTTAGTAACTTAGATATTTTAATTATTGTTTTAGATGTTGAGTATCACAAAGCTCGAATTCACCACCATTGACATGAGTGACAGTAATTATCTTTTGCGAACTCTAGATGCTGAGTTGCATTTGACGGAAAAGAAGCTTAGTGAGACAATCAAAGAAAACAACGAGGCATCCATGCATTATCTCTCACAAGCGTTTATTTTTCTGTTCCACCATATTGACGAAGTTATAAAATTCGAGTACCTTGTTAAGGAACCCCTCATCTTATGGAACAATTTAAGAGAGCCTATGAGCACCTAAAGCTTGTTCTCCTACCACAAACTTGTTTTGATTCGCTTAATTTAGGGTTTCAAGATTACAAATCAGTGAGTATATGATTATGCATTGTTTCAAATTACTTCAGAATTAAAACTGTGCGGTGAAGATATCAATAATAAGGACTTGTTGGAAAAGACGCTCTCCACTTTTCATTCCTCGAATATGCTCTAGCAGTAGCAATATCGAGAGAATGGATTCACCAAGTATTCTGAACTAATTTCTTGGTTGCTAGTATAGGAACGTCACAATGAAACTTTGAGGAAGAATCATGCTCAGCGCCCCACAGGTTCACCCCCACTCCCTGAAGTGAGTCAAAATACATTCCCTGAAGCGAATGTTACTGTTTTTTATGGAAAAAAACAATCCATGTGTCGTGGACGTGGGCGTAGATATCGACTTGGGCGTGGACGCGACCGTGAAAATGAACAAGGTCGTGGACATGGTGCAAATAGCACTTTGCACCACGAGGATCCAAGGTAAGTTACCTCAAATACAAATAAATAGGCAGGGTACATGACAACATGGGAAGAGATAATGGGAATGCACTTGATGATGCATCATTTGTTGCACATAGAGAACACCACCAACAAGGAAATCCATGTCATCACTGCGATACAAGTGATAATTGGTCTCGTAATTTTTGCACACCGATGCATCTGGTTGATCTTTAAAAGGCTTACAAGAGGGGGAAATTAGAGATAAATCATGTTTAATTTGAATAACCGCTTGAGACTTTC
This sequence comes from Linanthus parryae, assembly GCA_023055425.1. NCBI lineage: Eukaryota > Viridiplantae > Streptophyta > Magnoliopsida > Ericales > Polemoniaceae > Linanthus > Linanthus parryae. The sequence continues at coordinate 93,904,754 of JALGPY010000005.1, read as the reverse complement.
ATGTTAATGATCTCTTTGCACCAAGCGAGGGTGATTTCATGTCACATGTGGAAGATTTGATGCGGTGGATGAAGATAAAGCAAATTTCTAAGAAGCTCGTTTAAATTTATTAGTTTAATATTAGCTTTCGAATTCTATTTTTTTGATTCCAGATTAGGATTTATGATTTCGGACTAAGTTATTCGAGTTTGAACTATATTATTTCTTTAGAATTTTCAATTAATGATTCAAGTAGGAGTTTTTGGATCATCCTAAGTTTCATTTATTCATTGACGATGTCATGTTTTTAGCTTAAGAAAATAGTTCATACGACTTGTCAAATCACCGTGTTCACGTCATGAGGGAGAGGATAAATGACATGCCATGACGTGATTGTAAAGAGAAGCGATTTCACGATCAGCTCTTTGATGCTTACCAATGAAATTCTAAACATTCAATGGGATAAAAGATGTTTGATGTAAAACTTGGTAGATGTCAAAATCATCTAGAAGAGGAATGTGATGTCGTAAGCATCCATTGTTGGGCTAAGACTGTATATGCTCTAAAATACAAGATTGTGAGGATAATCTTGAAAGGTTAAAATAATATTACAAGGAAAATCTTGAAAAGATAAAAATATAACATTGATATGGATCAAAACCAACGTTGGATTGCGAATAGCCGTGGAAAAGGTAGATAGCTCACGGAGTAGCTATAGCTCATGGAGTAGCTCAACGTACCTTAATTTTGAATACAAATGTATGATCCTAAAATCAATGATTACTATAAGTGCTTCAAATTAAATGATTTAAGGGGAAATGTTGCCTGCATTAGCCAAAAAGAAATTCAACATATACATGGACTCTGATACGGGTGGTTTAATTATTTAAATACAAAGAGCATAAACATTTAGTACGTAAAAGTACTCACAATACCCAAAATATAAATTCAAGTCCATGATAATCTCTTTGTTAGTATGGGGGACTACTAAAAAAGAAAACATATTTTAGAAATAAGTAGTTACAATACGATCATACGATACGATTCAGTAATTTGTGAAACTCATGGAGGGTGATACCCATGAGAAAGTTTTGATTGTCAGCAGCAATTTACACCCGCGAGTAGTATACATGCATATGTATTTTTTATTTATTTAATATATACATGAAAACATATGAAATCACTATATTCACACGGGTTACATTGTAGTCTCTTATCTTTTGAAATGAATTTGTTTTTAGGTAAAAAGATGTTGGAAAGATGGGGATATCCGATCAAGAAGTTAGGATGTTGAACTCTTTTTCCTTCGCTACGGTTTTTGTCCCACTGGGTTTTCTCAAGCAAGGTTTTAATGAGGCGGGTAAGATCCCTTTGATGAATTCCTGAATAATGTCATCTCAAATACTTAGTAAAATAGAAACCACTTGTTGTACTCTTTTTCCTTAGTCATAGTTTTTCCCATTGGATTTTCTATGACGAGATTTTGATGAGACATAGTTGTGGTAATATTTAAAGAGGGAGTTTTATGAAATAGGACATCGGCTATTGGTGAATATCCACCACAAGTAGTAAGCCCAAGTATTGTATTTGGCCCATGAGCCCACCCTAATGCCTATATAAGGAGGCTTATGGTTGGAGTAATAATACACATCGATAAGATTCTCCTCATTGTTTCTCTCAATTACTTCTCGTTCTTATCATGATTTAAATAAATTATTTTTATTTTTTCCACATCAAGATGTAGCCCTAAATACGTTCCATAATCATCATTGGTTGTAACATGCAGCTGATGGCTCAAGGTGGCTTTTAGATGGTAAGAACAGTTATGACGACTCACAACGAAGGGTGACTAGATGCATTTAAATGGTGACCTGATTGGTCACAATAGTTATCGAATTATGCTTGATAAATTGACATGTAGTTGATTCAGTTTGAAAAAACAACATTGTGTCATCAGCAAAGTGAAAATGTGAAACACTGGGACCATATGATACGTTTAATACCTAACAGACTGCCATAATAATCTTACATAAATCAAAGAAGAAGCTAGAGCCTTAGCAAGGAGAACAAACATGAAAGGTGAAACGGGAACACGATGCCTTAAACCACATTTAGGTGTTAAAGTCTCAGAGTGATAACCATTCACGATAACATAATAAGAGACTATGGTGACACAAGACATTAGGAGATTAATGAAATGGGAAGGAAACTCAAACTTCAAAAGCACATGCTTAGTAAAATTCCAATCAATTCTATCAAAAGGCTTAGACATGTGAGGTTTCAGCATACCAAAAGCATGCTTATTTGTACATTTACAAGTTTTAATATAATGAGCAAGATTTTTTGAAATAATAATGTTTTCTGAAAGATTTCTCCCCCTTAAGAAACCAGTTTGATCCCAACCAATCATAGAAGGGATCACTAACACGTTTCAACCGCAAGTGTACGGTTGTCGCGTGAAGTAATAGATAAGAATAGGAGTTGTCGAATCCAATACACTTCATGTAAGTTAGCTAATGTTTCTTAACCTTATGTGGGCGATGAATTTGACTTGGTTTGCCATTTATACTAAAATAAACGACAACTAGCTCAATTAACTGGTTGAATAATCTCGCGATTAACAGAGAAATATTACTGAAGTTTCTGATATGTGACAAAGATCAGGATATCTCTTTTGGTTCACTAGGAAGTTTACACCTTAATGATTTACATTCATGAAACACAAATGCATTTTACTTAGCCAAACGAGCAACATCACTTTGATGATTCCTCTAACAAAGTCTATACTAAGAAGCACGTAACTGATTTCTCTAGACTACGTAAGTCTAAGAATACATTACGTTCTCGTGTTCTACTCTAGTTCTTAGTTAACTAGACCGATTCCTCTAATCTAGATACGGCTAGTGCAAAGATTCAAGTTCAAGTAGTAAATATCAATTCCTCTAACATTCACTACTTAGATCAATTCTATTGTGATGTCAACCAACAAGAAAGATAGATTAAGCGCATATCAAGCAGAACTAAGTAGAAAAACATCAATTAGGCTATATATATGAAGCATAATCTATAATTCACCAAACACGGCGTTCAAACCCTAGCTACATATGAGATATCATGGATACGAGTTCAGCTACGACTTCTCAAGATCAAACTAAAAAATTTAACGATGATCATGAAAAAACTAAAGAAAAGAGGAGAGAAAATAATCAAACGATGTTTTTCAAGATCCACCAACGCTCCAAATCTCTAAAAACGAGGTTCACTACTGTCTAATATCTGAAAATACGACCTAGAGCTCTTAACTATGTTTCCAAAATAGTTGGAATTAGTTTAGATAAATTACATCAAAGCCCCATAAAGATTTACCGTCTCTGAGCTTCTCTTCGTGCGAAAACTTTGATTGTTCATGCGAAGATCTTCGTGTGAAGGAAAGTCCTATTTGTGCGAACATTGTTCGCACTATGCGCAAGAGAGCATGTCTGCGAAGAGATTCAGCTTGCCCAAAACTTTTTCTAAGTATATGTCTTCGAATGAAGACCTTGACACTTCGTGGGTCTTCGTACTTCACGCCTGCAAGCTTCTCCACGAAGACATCCTATGATTTCTGGAAAATTGACTAAGTTGTTCTCTTCGTGCGAAGACCAAAAAATTCTGCTTTATTTTGACTTGTTTGTTGAGTTCCTCTTTTCCGAAGCTCGTTTCCATCTCCCATGGCACGCCCTATTTTCGAGGGTGATTGTAAGTTAATCAGTAGAAAAACACTCAACATTTCTTTCTCGAAGCAGCTTCCCCGCAACTTGTCATAGAATTAAAACAAAAAAATACTTTTATTACAACACAATCTCGTTTTACATAATAGTCAGAGCCGACACTAGGGTCTTCCAATTCCAACCAATATAAATTATACAACATCACTTTTCGACCCCAAAACTCGACCTCTAGACTTTTCATAATATCTTGACTATTCCTTGCAAACACGAGCTATTTACTTAGCTGGTGAACTAGCATACGTCATACATTATTTTTAGTCCCTGAAAAATATAAGTAAACGGGCTGAGCCCCAGTAGGAACAAGACAATAGTACAATAAGCTTGACGTACATTAGTGCATATGTGCAGAATTACCACATCCAACATACGTGATATACCAGACGACATGCATCAAGTCATGACCGGAGATACGAACATATGACAACTATAATTAAATTTAATTCACCGTCACCAATTCTATTTCTATCAATATTAGTGGATCATTCTTTCGTACCGATCTCTTTTCAAGTATTTCTGTGGTCTCAATCCCACCAACTTATAATTTACTACTCCAGTTCTCATCAATTATTTCAATCTCTTTCCTTAGCAATCCTCACTTCCAACCTCATAAATTCTAATGTCAATTCAATATTTCATCAATGGATACCGGTATTTAATGAGTTACCATACCTATCTTGTCACATTGTACGACATAAACTTACATAAATAATAACCAAGTAATCAGCATGAATGATGAATACTTTATCATCAATTTTAGTCTCATGAATATATGTATAATCTAGCCAGCATTTGACATCGTAATCGTCAAGTAAGGTGAATGCACTATCACCAAGAACTAGTCTCACCAAGGACCAATTATCATTTTCATTTTTCTTATATTTATGTGCTGCACGGGGAGAATGTGCTCGCATTATGGCTTTCACAAGGGAGCGAGTCAACCCAAAACTGCATTATGGCTTTGACAAGGGAGCGGCCTAGCCTACACGTCTCCACGGACGCTAAGAACACTTGGCCACAGTGTTGTATAGGGTACTTCACCGAAGGAATGTGCAATCCCACCTTGCTATTCTATGGAATTAATCCATTATACTTGTTTATTTCCACAGATTCATCTGCATATGATCAACTATGACGCCATGTCATATTATCAAATAAATTTCTACAATCAAGACTGTCAGGCTATCACAATTTATCATACACTAAGTCATATATTATCATCCATATATGTCATCAAGCCTCTTGTATTATTGACATAATATACATGTAGCCATCACGTTCTCGCGTGTTATCTTCATATCAAATATTCATTTGAGCACACATCAATATATTATTCCCACATTACCTTATCGAATCTCACATGTACACGTATCGTTAACTCATATAGATATGTACTCACTTTAATATATTCAAATAGATACATATTACCATCTTATATGCAACGATCATCATCATTCTTAGACATGTAATTTTTCTTTCACTTTATGAAATGCGAGTATTCATATTAACATGTTCTTTCAAACCCGACCGGCTATAAATGCACCTATCAAATGTTCACATATTTCTTAACAACATTCTTTGCTTAATATATCTAATCGTGACAATCTACGATCATATTCATATATAATTTCAGGAGGGTTAGCCATGTATTTTACTCATTTAGATAATTATCGAGGGTAATTAATCACACCAACAAATTTTGTCACCGTGACTATCTTTTAGCAAGTGTGCCATTTGACAATATCATAGCATCTACTTTACCCTACGTCATACGAACATCTCACAGCAAAATTCGAGACCCAAAAAATTTATTTAAGTTTCTACCTCCACCAAAAAACTCATCAACACATATGAGAATTGGGTGTCCCAAAAACACAACAAAACTGTGGTTGGCTCCCAAATATTCATCTCGAAGACAATCACAAAGATTTTTATTTGAGAATCTTAGAGACCTCCAATAACCTTAAAAAATTTATAAGATAAACGTGATATTATTCTTTGTCTACATTTGTAATACCATAACTTTTCATTAAGGGGAAGCACCTCAAAATTTTTCAAATCAGCAAACTACACATGTAATAGTCTCCACCGACTAGTCAGAAGGAGTTGGTTCTTTCGGTATCAATACTAATAGCAATATATATGATATTTTAACATATCATACTTAACATTTAAGGATACCACATATCAAAATTTCACAATATTCTAAGAACTTTAACTCCTTTTTTATCTTAAAAACAACCCCACTGCTATGAACACAATCTGTCTAGAATTCCTCTTGTCAAACATAATGTTAACCACCCCTTTCATATTAAACAAAGCAGCCCAAAGTTGAGATCAGAATCTGTCCAAATTTTCTTCAAGTGTATTTTTCGACCCCCTTATCACCCTCAACCACAAATAATTGGTTACCAAAATTTTACCACCTCATAATAGAACCTTTAGGATGAATCACATATGTTATCCCAAAAAATATCCATGAGGGATCCATTCTTCATCATATACACGAGAAGATGCAACCAATCAAGGGGATGACAAGAGTATTATAAAGTTCCGACCTCTTTTGATGGATGCTTCCTCTTTTGTTCACTTGGATGAGCTCTCAATGAGATCTCCTTTTATTTCCAAGCTTGATGTTAGGTTGGAGTATCATTATTCTATTTCTTTCTTCATTTTTTTCTTCTCTTCTTCTCCTCTTTTCTTCCTTTGTTTTTCCTCTTCTCTCCCGTGCCTTTTTTCTCCCTTTCCCTCCTTGGTTGCTGACTCTTTAAAATCAGCCCCTAACTCTCATACATCCCTCATTTTCCTCCTCCATGTGTCAAGAAGACACTCATCTTTCTTCCCCTTGTGACAACACAACCTATCCCCCTATCTAGCCCTCCAAATGTCATCTTTGTCATTATCTTTTTGAGATATTCTCATGAGCCTCCAAGAGTCATCCGATATGGGTGTCCAAGTGGTGTGAGAAGGGTATTGGGAAACTATACAATGTTTCTTTCTTACCATCTACTTGGTACTTACAAGTTTGTTTTCTCTGTATCTTTTTTATTTTTTTTTTCTTTTAGATTTTATCACCTTACATGGAATGAAATAAGTTGAAGATATTCATCACATATCCAATAATTAAATTATAAAGCATACCCCAAATAAAATTTCGTCATCACACATTGCTTTAGTAAACTTCTACCTAGTATTGGTACTCCCTACTAATATTATTTTTAAATATTTAACTAATTAAAAATTATGAAATCACTATCTCGTTTAAAAAATACTTATTATATTTTATTTGGCCGGGTCATCAAAACCTACCCACCTTAAATAAATTTTATCCGCAAAATTTAAGACGTTTCTTTGATTATTGAAAGGTTGAAAGTATAATTTGTCATTTTTTCCATAATATTTTATCATCACGGGACTACTTACCATAAGACGTGCTCTATTCATATAGACGAGAGAGATATATTGAACTTTCATCATTTTAAAATAGGCATATGAGGTCAATGCCTCCGAAATATAACCTCAATGTTCATATCATTTAAGTGTCAAAATAACCATCCTCAAGTACAAATACGGTTTAAAAAAACTTAGCCATGTAATTGAAAATCACACAATCAATATCAATACCTCGTGACTATCTAGAAAATCCCGACTCCAAAATTTATACAATGATGAATGTTTTATTTTTGTCTATACCCACTTCACGTGATGTTTAAGGTACAAAAGTTAAGAACAAGTATAATCATTTTGTCTCTCACGACTATATGAGCTCAAGAATTGTTAAATAACTCTTATAATTACATCAAAAGATCATTTACCTCAACAACAAATATTTTCACAATAACTCTTCTGAAATATGAAGCTCAAAGTCGGTAGTGAATGGCAACATGTCCAACATAAATCCCAATTAAATATGTCTATCTAACATTCACTTCCATCTTATTCTTGTCACGTTGTTAACCACCTCTACCCGAGTATAATTAGTGGGCACTAAACTGAAAAACCTCGAGATACACCCCACATTTTACATTAATATTTTTTTTATTTCATAAATATGATCATTCTCAATCCAAGTCATAAGGTACAAGGAACAAGCATTCATGCCATACCTCCATACGAGTTCATAAACAAGATCTCCAAGTACTTCCCACGCGATTTAGAAAGACTGCATTATTCAAACTTACTTCAAGTAAGGACTCCATCTCATCTGTACCGGTACCGACCACCAAAGCATAACCAATGTGTTACATAATTTGTGAATGAACAAACTTACTCTTTGCATTAAAATTCAATTGGAAACTGACTCTTAATGTTTCTGGTAACGTAATTAAACTCATATAATCTCTTTGCACGTAATACTTAGTACCATGAACCTTTTATTATAACATATCGCCCAAATAAAGAGTTCAATAAACAACATTTCAACAAAAATGAGTTAGAAAACTACCAAGTAACCTTCAGAACATAATATAGTATCCCGCCTCAAATGAATTTGAAATATCTAGCTAACGTGATAACACTATAACTCGCAGGTACCGAACACACCACCTCAAAATTCCATTTATCTCCATATCTGACATGCCGTAAACATTCTCCACGTCAAATGATCCTCCACTTTCCCAATCATAATGATGAATACTTTCATAAGTTGGACACTTCATAATACTCAAATTTCTAAGACCGAATAACACCACTTACTAAAATTATCATTAATTATGGAAGTCTCGAGTCATCAAAGAGACCCCTCGTGCATCATATTCAATACTTAGCCCATAATCTCTATAAAAATCTCTATCTTCTTTTATTAATATATCCCAACATCCAACTTTGATACTCACATATATTTTAGACTAACAAATATGTCTTTATTCTCAATAGATTCATCTATCTCAATCAAAATTCAAAGTAACCTCAAGTGAAGCCACAAAGGTGCTAGTTTTTCTAGTTTTCTGGTTACCTAATAATCTTTGAGGGATACTGTAGGATGTTGGTTATGTAATAATATTGGAGGGATACTGTAGGATGTTGGTTTTTGTTCTTATTCTATGCAACTATTTTCTTTTTATGATTTTGTGTGCTTTGATATGTTGAAACAAATTGTTATGTGTTGATTTCATATTGTCTAGTCTTATTGTTGTTTTGAGTTGCAGGAAATCCAGGAATCTTGGATATCAATAGTATTTGTTTTGCCTTTCATCAAGGGGGAGATTGATAGATAAGAAGCTCTTGAGTATTGAATTGAGTTCATACATGTAGGGGGAGCTTTTGTTTCTTGATGATGAAAGCCAGAATTAGAAGTTGAGAAACAACACTAAGTATCACAGCTTCAAAGCTTTGAGATACTGTAGTGTTCATATGATTATATTGTGCTTATTAGTTTTTGTGTTTTCATGCTTATTGATCTGGAATTGTAGGATGAGTTTATCATTTACTAATGTATTCTGAAAATATTACTGAGTCTTGTTTTGGATTGAATAACATAGATTGCATGTTTGAGCATCAAGTCTCACACTTGTGAACTAGCAGTCAAAGCTCCAAAGCTTTGAGATTTTCTGATGACTATATACTGTTAAGTTCACTTAACTAATCTGTGTATGCGGGATGGATTAGAATGAATCAAAACTGGATATTGAGTTACTGTAACTCTTTATTACTTGTTTTATATTGATTCACAGTTATATTTACTCAGTTGGTTATAGAAACTGAATATAACCTAAGGCAAAATTAGCCCAATTTTTTATGAATTGTCTTTTTGTTACAGATTAGATCTTGTTGCTATTTTGCCTAGATGTTGTTTGATCTTTTTTGCTGAGTGTGTGCAGGTTTGTTGGCCTTTCCAACTTTCATAAACAACTCAGTTAGCTATCCAAGCATATCTGTTGAAAGAAGCATATCTGGGGAGAGGATTTATAGGAATTCAATTCCTAAAATCTCTCAGAGTTGTTGCAGACTATTGATAAAATATTAAAGTTTGAATTTCAAAGAGAGAGACACACAAAGATAGGCCGATCAGCGTGGGAATTGAAGAGAGTTACGAACTAGAGAGATCAAGTTACGTAACTCTTCAGACAATCAGGCCAATCAACACTGCAATAGGAGAAGATCATTCATCATATCAGAAGAACTCTTCCAAGCTTCATCAACTTATCTTTTTTGAGTTTTTCTACTTGCATTGAATTGTTTTATTCATTCTATGTTTCTAAATCCTCACAAAAATTAGTAGTTTAGTTGATCAAGTGAATAAAGAGAGGTTCTTATTGTTTCAACAAGTTGTAGCTGGTAATTAGATAGGTTGGGAACCACAAGATGTATAAGTGTAAGGTAGCTCACTTAGGCTTGAGATCTAGAGCTAAATCTGGGTGATTAATAAGAAGTTCTCTTGAAATCCTGGAGGGATCAGATCCCTCAGGAAGAGTCTAGGTCCAATTGTGACTGAACTCTGTAAAAATCCACGTGTTCTTGTTATTTATTTTGTTGCTTTTCAATTCAGTTAAGAACAGGAAACTCCAAAGCTTTGGAGGATTTCCAATCTCAAAGATTTGACGCTTCTGTGAGTGTCACTTATATCTCTAGCTTCTCAAATATTTTCCAAAGCTTTGAGATATAAACCGCACAATTGCTTAAAGTTATTAAAGGCTGGTTTGGAGCAAAAGTTTCCATACACTATTCAACCCCCCCTTCTAGAGTATTAGATCCTGTTATTTTACTTACATTACAAACTTTCACATACCCATGTGCTAGAATTGATATCCCCATATCAATCTACCCACATAGTCTATAGTTGATCGTCCTATTCATTAGTATAATTGACTATGGATTTTAAGATAAACAACACATTTGCAATCTAAGGACTTCATTATATTAAATATCTCCATAATAATACAATGAATATTCTAGCCAAAAGTAATGTTCATACTAAATAAGATTGCATCTAGGAAATCTATTCCAACATAAACCACCCTCACCAACCTCTTCTCTTCCTATTCAATTATCTTTGAGAAACATTACTCCTCCACCACCAACCAGCCTTTCATTCAACCTAAAAACACACCTTAGCCCTCTTTTACATCACATGAAGAAGAAGCAAGCACCCACATAACTTTCTCTCTCTTCACTCTCCATTGTTAGGTTTGGTTCGAAGCTTCGTTCGAGCTCATTTTCTAAGCAAGAATACATCAAAGAGCTATGGTACGTGTTTCATACTGTTCACTTGCATAGTTAGTCATGTTTTGACATGAAAAATTTAAGAACTTGTGTTTTGAAAAGGAAGAAACCGAGAGCTGGAAAAGCAGTTACAGAAAGTCGACATCCGTAGGTCGACAGTCGACTAGAGCAGGTCGACTGTTGACTTGCTTAGGTCAACAGTCGACGTGGCCTGGTCAATGCTGCTTTAAGTCCAGTCGACCTGGCTACGTCGACAGTCGACCTAAGCAAGTCAACAGTCGACATGCTCTAGTCGACCGTCGATCAGATCAAGTCGACAATCGACCTAATTACGTGGACTGTCAACTTAAGGAGGTCGACACATCCATATTGATGATTAAACATAATTTTGTTGACCTAAACCATAATGTATGTTAAATTTTGTATAATTTCAGACATGTCTACAAGACTCTAGGTTGTTGTATCATGTTATGGGGAGTGGAGATGTTATGATGGTGTGTATACATACGTGGGATAAAAAACTATAGTGCCAAAGTATTTTTTCATTCGTCTCGGTATAAGTTACGATATGCTAATCCGGGAGATTATGGGGCAGTTTGATCTAGGGTGTGACCCAAAGGAGGTGGTATTGTACCACTGAATTTTGGGTAATAACTCCCGTGTGGCATATTGGATGATCGGGACGTATCAGATCTATTTGAAAGCTACGAAGGTGTTGTGCCAACATATGTGACTATCGATCATAGCATGCAGGTGCACGAGAACGTTCGAAATATGGGACTATCGATCATAGCATACGAAGATGGAAAATCGAGGATAGTGAGGATGAAGAGGAGGCAGGAGACACTAAGCCCCCTGGTTACGTGTTTCCCAGTGGTAGTGGCATACCGAGTAACTTACCTCAAGACAAAACTAGAATGGGGATGGGAGACATATTTGCAACAAGGATGGACTTTGACGAGCGTGTGTTAGACAATTTCTTGAAGACCGGGGACGTCTACAGGTCAGCAAAATGCACCAGAATCTCGCATCATTGGAAATGTGATGTTCCGACTTTCCCTTGGCGAGCACGGGTCGGGAAGAGGGGTAACAATGACTTATGGTTTGTCACTTCGTACGAGCCATTCCACACGTGATAAAGTCATTGAGTGGTGGGGAAAGCGTCGAGGAGAGGGTGATACATTCATCAACATCCGTTTCACGCAGAGGATCATCGATATAATATATAAGAACTTCAAAAATCATGGGCTGTTGAGAGCCAGTTCCCCTCGGTGACGACCAGTACCACATACCTTCTGTGAACTACGGGAGTTGTATAGTGAACACGGCATAGATGACTTGCACATGTGGCAAGTGGCAAATACTAAAAATTCCTTGCAAACATTCCATGAAGGTCTTAGAGACATCGGGTCCTATCCACCAAGCTACTTCCAACCCCTATTCCGTAGAATGTTTTCGATTCGTGTACCGAGAGGAAACATATTCGATACGATGCCCCTTGGAGTGGGATTGTGAATCAATGCTAGAACATGTGAAAGTTTCCGTCTGTCTTCCATCGACATATATTGTCAAAAGGGGGCGCAAACTAGGAAAAAAGGTTCCAACCAAAAGGGCAGATCATCAAAAAGATCAAGAGGAAGTACGGGTGCGGTTTTTGCCACAAGCCGGGCCACTTCAAGAGAGATTGTCAAATCTCAAACAATAGTATCGATGTTTAATTTGTTTGTAAGACTGTTCGTGACGTTATATCGATGTTTAATTTTGTGTAAGACTATTTGTGACGTTGTATCGATGTTTAATTTGTTTGTAAGATAGCCCGTGACGTTGTATCGATGTTTGAATTACAAAACCCGAAAGCATGACATTTTTGATGATTCTGTCGACTTGTTCATGGCGACAGTTGACTTGAACAAGTTAACGGTCGATGTATCATGTCAACAGTCGCCTTGCCCATGTCCACAGTCGACTTGAGCCAGTTTCTCTCGACGTAGCATGTCAACAGTCGACTTGAGCAGGTCGAATCTCGACTTAGCATGTCAACAGTAGTCTACTGTCGACATGAAGTCTATTGTCGACATGAACAAGTCGACATGAGCAAGTCGACAAAAACATCAAAAATGTCATGCTCTCGAGTAGAGTCATGAAATGACCTCAAAAACATCAAAAATTCATCATAAATCAATATAAAAACTCAATAAGTTGTTTAAATACTGATAGAGTCACGAAATTACGACAAATAGTCATGAAAACACATACATAAATCAAAATAAAATCAATAGCTAACTCTCTTATACTTTCTTTGACACTCTAACTCTCGACGACTCCGGGGCCCATTGAAATGACCACAACTTGGCCGAGTAATCATTCCTCCTCTCTGCGACACAAGTCAATGTCTTTCACTTGTAGTCTTGTATTCTGACCGCCACAATGACTAGCCATGTACGAATTGAGTTTAGCCACTACATCATCCAACGAGATAGTTTTTTCCCTTCCATCATCTGTCAACAAACTTGGTGTTTTTTTTCAACTATCTCCAAGTCCCCGTCATTGTAAGTCTTATTCATTTTCAGACCGATAATCAGCACAAATTCCTGCTTAGACAAACGCAACGACATGTCGTTCAGTTGAAACCAAATCTCATTCAATTTCCTCGTTACCAACCGGTTCACTTGGTTGAAAACAACACCGTGGGAAGGTTCCATAATTTTCTACGTCCAACAACCGTGAGAGGTTGGGAACCTTAAACCAGATGTACTCTCGCAACCACTGTGGACAACAACCTTGTGCCTCCTTCACCAATTCCAACGCCGGCTTCACCGTAATCTTTGACCTGTTGAATGGTATCTGAAAATACCGATTGCGAAGTTGAGGTAGAGAATCCAACAACACAATCGTATAACCCCGACAATAAATAACAACGCCGCGCATAAGTATAACACCATCAAAATCTATAGAAACACAAAATAGAAAAGTAAAAACTTGTATATAATCAATAATTCTCATCCAAATGATTCTTTAGTACACTGAGGTGAAGTAATTTGACCTCTAGGCACGTGGAACGCGGAAAAACCAAAAACTGGATAGGGGATACTGTATTGTCAACTTGCACATGTGGATAGTCGACATCCACAAATCGACTGTCGACATCCACAAATCGACTGTCGACATGTACACGTCGAAGTCGACCTATGAAGTCGACAAAATGGCCCAAAAAATAATGCAATTTGCCTCTGTGTCTCTGTAGTCGACATGTACATGTTGTCACATGTCACATGTACATGTCGACTACACACACACAGAGGCAGATTGCACTATTTTTTGGGCCCTTTTGTCGACTGGTCGACTGTCGACATGTACATGTCGACTGTGGACCTAGATTGAAGGCTGATTTAATTTTAAGCCACATTTGGTGTTTTTGATTCAATTTTGTATAATTATTGGTTCAATTTGAGAAAAATATGTTCAATTTCATACAAAATCATCTAACTTAACATCAAAATCTCACAAATTCACAAAATTACAAACCTCTTCGGCTAAGTCGGTGTTGGATCCCTCTCCAGTAGCAACTGGTGCTTCTCGAGCCGCCAACAATCTATTCTCTTTGCAAACTTCTTATAGATATTGCTGAAATCGACTTGAAGAGGAATCCATGGTAGTGACTTCGTCGAAGATGAGAGAGAGGGAGTTTGGGAGAGTGAGCGAGAGGGAGACTCCTGGGTTCTTGTTTGCCGGAGATGAAGACGACGGCGACGACGATGAAGAAGAAGAGAAGACGAAGAAACGATGAAGTCTGGGTTCTTCGATCGGTCTCTTCGTTCGTCTTTGACTGAGAAGGGAAGAGAAAGAGAGAGAGAGAGAGACAAACCGTCTGTTTTGAGAATAGAAAAGTTTTTTATATTTTTTTGAATCTTTTTTAAGTCCAAAATAAGAATTTATGGTGAACTAATTTTTCTAATTAAATTTTTTTAACCCTAAATGGTCCAAAGTTTATTATTGGTCCTTCTCGGCAGTGGAAAACATTTCCACTGCCTCTTGGCCAATTCTTTTGTCGTGGATGGAGAATAGATCAGAGAAAATGATGGGGCTTGTGTCGGACACCAGCTTTGTTCAGCTATGAATCAGGGACGGCGACAGCGAGCCATCGACCTCTTCCCTTCGTCCTCCTGCTCTTCTTCTTCTTCTTCTTCTTCTTCCTCTTCTTCTTCTTCTTCTTCTTCCTCTACTGTGTTGTGTTTTAAAAGAATTGGGCAGACTCAATTTCCCTATTACTACTATGTTATTGTGTTCGTGTTACTATTAAAACCATAGAGAGAGGGGATGAAGAGAGGGAGGCTGAGGAGAAAACGGAACTAATGAATTGACTAGGGGCAAATAATCAACTCACACAATGTACCGAATCCCTCTTGAGGAATTTCTAAAAAAAATCCCTTTGAGGAGAAAGTGGAATCAATGAATTGACGAGATGATATGAACGTTTACTAATTTTTCATAGTATAGTAGTAAAAGAAAGAGGCCCAATGTTATAAGAAAATTAACACACTTTTATATCTTATCGTTAACAAAATTTGTCGGTCAAATTTCCTCCCCAAACTCAAATGGGGAGGAAGAGCTGGGACATAGGTAGTATGAAGTTAGTTTTCATTTTTATTTCTGTTTCATTTGATGATTGTTTTGGGTAAATTATGGAAACATGACATGTGGTTTGGGCTCAGTTCCATTAACTGACTTGTGGTTTGTTTTTTTTTTTTTACTTACATGACCTGTGGTTTCCGCCGTATTTCGGACAAATTTTCCATCTATACTTTTGTCTATAAATAAAATATCATATAAAAATTAATAAAAAAACATATGTAAATAAAAAAAACAAAAAAGGAAAATTAAAATAAAATATCTAAATAAGACGAAGAAGATGAGAAAGAAAGAAAAATTTAGGCCTTGTATCTCTTAGTCTCTCTTCGCCCATCCTTCTCTCAATCTCCGTCAGATTGATTTTCTCTGTCGGATTGAGTGTTGATTTTGATTTCAATTGGGTTTATGGGTGTTGCTGGTAGGAATATACAAAGAGGTTGGGAAGAAGTGTGGTTTAGGTGTGTTTTGGACTGTTTACGGAAGGGATGGTGTTGTTGTTGGAGATGGTACAAGTATTAGAAAAGGAGGAGGAAGACGAGCGGAGAAGCGAGGGAGAAGAGGAGGAAGAGGAAGGCGGGGAGTGGACGATGTCACCCATAGCTTCCACCACCGCCACTGAAATCCCTCCTTCCTCCATCTGCCACCATCATCTACTCTCCCTCTCTCCCTCTCTCTTGGGATGAAACCGAACAACCCCCTATCTCTCTGGATCCTTCTTTTTTCTTCTTCCTTTCTCTTTGTTCTTCCTTATTCGATCTGGATTCTGATTTGAAGGAATACGATGGGCTCGCCATGGTTCTATTGTTATTGTCCAATTTGACCCACAATTGAGAAATATTATTCATGTTTTCTACAACTTTTGGGTTTCAAGTTTTAAGATTGAAATATGGTGGTTTGATGGTTGTGACGATTTCAAGTTTCCCATTGATCTAGGATTCCATATGAGTTTGCTGGATCGATTTTTGGGAATGTAATTTATGGAACATATAGTTATTTTGATAACTTGATATGGGAATAGAAGTGTGTTTGATCAATTCTTGGGATTCCATTTGAATTGTTGTGGATGATTTTATTTGTTTCAAATGATTAAATATATGTTTATTTAGAATCAACTTATATTAAGGCAGAAAGGCCGAACAAGGAACAACCGGAAAATAACTGGACACTAATTAATTAATTCCTTATTGGAAACTGTCGGTCCATTTCTTCACCTCGGGATCTCCGAGTCCCATCCCCCTCTTCGAGAGCTGGTGAGTGGCTCCATTTGTTTCTCGAGAAATCCAGTTACAAGACACACGATTGAATTCCGAAGCTTTTTCATTTACTTTGTCATAGATTATTCTTGCATAAGTCCAATCCTCCACTTGAGCACTTTTTTTTCCCGGCGATCTGGTCGATGAGAACTTGGGCGTCTCCTTCAATTTGGATATTGGAGAGACTCATTTCCTTGGCTAGATCTATGGCGAGTTCCATTGATAAAAGCTTCAGCTTCCGTCGTTCGATAGCTCCATTAAAGTTGCTTTGCCGCTGCTAGTGTCAAAGCACCATGATGATTATAGATCGCCACTGCGGCGTCGGCAACTCTCCGAGTGTAAGACCATGGACCTTCGAAGCAGATCCTGGCAGCATCCTTCTCTGGAGGATGAGGGTAGGGATCTGAAAGGTCTTGATCTGAGTGCTTGTCTTCATCAACTGATGTGGGATCTCTCGCATGCAACTGGTAATCAGCTCTAATCTTCAATTGAGGCCCTTCATCTGATGTTCCTCGGAATTTCTTTGAATTTATGTTGTCCCAAAGCACCCAAACTCCTCTTGCAAATCTTTTTTCTGTTCTCAAAATTGAGTTTGGTAAAAAAAATTGCAATCCAATTTGGGTTGCTTGAAAAATTCTCAATGCTTCACCCGGTAGAAATAAGTTCCAGAGTTTCTTTGTTGTGTGGCATTGGGACAGTGTATGTTGTACTGATTCATTCTCCTCGCAGAAAGGACAACCTGTATGCAAAGCGATACCTCTTCTAGCCAAACATTTTCTTGTGGGGATTATGTTCTGATAAGTTCTCCAAAGAAAGAAACAAATCTTCTTTTGTATGGGGGAGTTTCACGACTTGAATTTTTTACTCTCTTCTACACCCGAGGTACCTTCATATTGTGATTGGGACACAACTTGCATATATCCAGTTCGCACCGAGTAATTCCCACTGTCTTCATAGTACCAACTCCATTCGTCTGCACCTTGGTTTGAATCGGGATTTGCTGGATTTCTTCAACATCAATCTCAGCAAAGTTTGCTTTTAATTTCTCCACATTACAACTTCCGTCTTCTTCATTTATGTAATCTCTGACACACGAATCTGCTCCTTCAGGTTTGGCCGAGTATACTCGGAAGGAAGGAGGGCGTTGAAGCTAGGGTTCTTCAAACATTGGGGGTGCCTCAGCCATCTCCAAGGTTTTTCCTCAACCCCAGCTTTAAAATTTTTATTCCCGCATGGATACTTCTCCATGCGAAAGACGGTTGAGTGCCTGGTTTTGAGCTTAGAAAATCTTTTTTTTTGAAAATGCTTATCTCTGAAAGTTCTCGCCACTAAGCTTTGAGGTTTTGTCAACATACGCCAACTTTGTTTTGCTAGGAGCGACTTGTTAAAGATTTGAATGTCCCAAAACCCCCCAAACCGCCTCTATCTTTTGGTTTTTTCATCTTGTCCCAATCTAGCCAATTGATGCCGTTTTTCTGACTGTTCCCCCACAAAAATTGGTGCATGATATGTTCAATTTGTAGGCATACATGTAGGAAGTAAAAAGCAAGACATAACATAGTTAGGAACTGCTTGTACTACGGCTTTGAGAAAAACTTTTTTCCCTGCCACCGAGAGGAAGTTTTCTTTCCATCCTTTCACTTTATTTCTGATCTTGTCTGTAGTAGAATTGAAAGTAACAGTTTTGTTTCTTCCAATTTTCATAGGGAGCCCCAGGTACTTTTCATGCTGATCCACAAGACGAACACCACAAAGGGCGCCTATAGTTTGTTTACGGTCTGTTGGCACATTTGCCGAAAAGAGCGTAACATAATTTGCCAAATTTACTTTTTGACCTGAGGCTTTTTCATATGTTTTAATAAGTTGTAACAAAACTGTAATGTCTTCGTCTCTAGCTCTTGTAAAAAATAGACTATAGTCTGCGAAGAACAAGTGCGAGACTAGAGGCCCAATTCTGAACGCGCGAACAGCCGAGAGACGCCTTTTAGAGACCACCGACGAAACCAATCTTGAAAGAACTTCGCTACAGATCAGAAATAAATACGGTGATAAAGGGAAACCCTGCCTCAAGCCTATGGATGGCAACGAATCGGATTTGGATCGGATCGGATCTGATCAGATCCAATTCGAAATGTACCCTCCTGATCCGAATCCGATTCGAATCCGTTTGGATATGGATCGGATCCGGATCGGATCATGTAACGGATCACTAAAATTGTCCGAACCCGATCTGTTAGTGTAAACGGGTTACGGATCAACAATATCGGATCGGATCTGATCCGATTCCAACCAATCCAATCCAAACCAACCCAATTACATATAGGCGTGGCATATTTGTAATTTTTCTCATACTTGGGGTCATAAATCCATATGTTTTATATTACATAATACCTATATAGCTATGGGATCGCATCGGACCGGATCGGAGCAACAAATATATGGCTATCAGATCGGATCGGATCAGATCGGATCAATATATACTTACAGCTATGATTCGGATCCGATCCGAAATCCGGACGGATCACATTTTTATGATTCTAATCCAATCCAAAAGCTAATGGATTGAATTCGGACCGCTCCATTAGGGTTGGATCACCCCAAATCTCGGATCGGAGCGGACTGCATTGCCATCCCTACTCAAGCCCCTTCCAGGTAAGATACTTGCCATCACTGCTCCATTTATATTTAAAGAGTATCGCACCAAATTAACACAGCGAATAACGATGTCAATTATTCTGTGACCGAACCCCAATTTAGACATCGTAGCTTGTAAGAAGGCCCACTCAACTCTGTCGTAGGCTTTGGTCATGTCAACCTTTAGATCCACATATCCCCTTTTGCCTTTTACTGTTGTCTTCATCGTATGCATAATCTCAAAAGCTGCTAAAATATCATCAGAAATCTGCCGCCCGGGCACAAACGCACTTTGGTTTTCCACAATAAAGTCGTTCAAGTAGGGTTTGATGTGATTAGCAATAACCTTCGCAATAATTTTATACACAACTGAATAGAGACTAATCGGTCTGAACTCGGAGGGGTGCTGAGGTTGCTTGATCTTGGGGATTAACGTAATTAGTCTGTCATTTAGGCTATCGAGAGTCATACCACCATTCAAAACAGACAAGTGTAAATTGGTAATGTCGGTTCCAACTTACCCAATATTTTGATAAAATAAAGCTGGAAAGTCGTCCGTACCTGGGGCTTTAAGGGGGTGCATACCCTTTGAAGCGTAAATAAGCTCATTAGCCGAGAAATATCGGTCCATGGCTGCTTGAATGCCATCTGAAATTAACCAAGGAACACTATACGTGACCCTGGCTATCTGTTCTGCAGTTGGGTGTTGAGTCTGGTACACATTAGTGAAGTGTTCCACAATAATATCTCAGATTCCTTCTGTTGAATCTTCCCATGTGTTTCCCCTCATGATTCCACTGATCCTGTTTCTTTGTTTGCGATTCGAGGCTTTATGGTAAAAGAAACTAGTTTTTCTATCCCCCAATCTTTAAGCCATAAAGCGCGGCTTCTTTGTCGCCAGGTTTGCTCCTCCCATGAATACAACTTGTTCAATTCATTCTCCACTTCAAGATGCTGCTTATGGGTTTCAGTGCATTGTGCAGAGCCCCAAAGGTATTGTAGCTGAATTTTTAAGTCCTTAATCCGCTTTCTCACATCGCCAAGTTCCTAGTTTTTCCACCTCTTAAGTTGAACCGTCACCGCCTGGAGGTTGTTGTCCACCCCCTCTGCTCATTCAAGCTTGTTCAATTTCTGTTTTACACTTCGGACTGTTCGTGCAGTATGACTCGAATTGAAATCTTCTTCTGACTTTGGGCATTGCCACTGCCCAGGTTGAGTTTAAGCACCGAGCCCACATGATCCGAATATGGTAGGCTTGATGATAAATTGCTGATCGGTAGAACAACCCGGTCCAAACGTTTACGGATTAGTGATCCATCTCTGTGTCGATTTGACCACGTGTACGGAACGCCACTATAACCTAGATCTCGAAGGTCACAACTATCGAGTGCCTTGATAAAAGGTTAAATTTGGCTAAAACGAACAACTCGTCCACCTTTCTTCTCAAAGATGGATGTGAATGCATTGAAATCCCCCAAAACACACCAATGGAACTCTGGACTAGGTTTAAGACGTAATAACTCATACGAATTATGTCTCTGACTTGCATCTGGATATCCATAAAAACACGTAGGAAACCACACTTTTTCTCCTTCATTATTGCATACCCAACCTGAAATTGTTGGAATTGTGCCCTAGAGGCAATCAATTAATTGTGACAAATATATGGATTTACGATTCATTATGTTATCGATATGGAGATATGTTAACATGAATGAAGTCCTTAGAATATAAGTGTTATTTTTTAAATATCCCTAGTCAATAATAATGATTAATGGGAAAATCATCCATAGACTAGTATGAGGTTGGATTGATATGGAGATATCATGATCCAACACATGGGTATGCATTAGGGGTAATGGCATACTGGATTGACCCACAACGAGAAGGATACATTAGATTATGTTAAAGTCACAATCGCTTCTCGTAGTGCTAATATAATTTCAATCCTTAGACTTGAAGTCACTAGATACTCTAGTTGTGGAATATCTTGCTTTGATGTTATCAAACGTTACACCGTAACTGGGTGACTATAAAGGTAGCTATCGGGCATGATAGGAAGCAAGCTTAGAGATCGTAGTGATGTAGAGAGGATTTTTCCCTCCCACATAATTGAATGTCTGGCCAGACTCAGATAAATCAATATGGAGATATTGATGTTATTTGCTTGCATAAGCATATTCCCAGGATCGAGGAACTATGGATTGGATATACGAGTGTGACTATTTATGTCTCGTGTCCAATCCGGATATGGAGACAAAAGGATAGTCAATATGTGATATTGGGCACAAAAAGGTTTGTCGGGATCACTGACTTATTTCTATTAGTTGGGTGCATGGATGTGTTGCTAGACACCGCTCCAAGTTAGTAATTAGTTACTACCAACTAAGTAGAAACCTATGGGATCACACGTCAAATAGAGTTGAACTAGATTTGGGATTAATTAATATGATTAATTAATTGGAAGGATCACTTTGCAACACCTTGCAAACTTAGTAGGACCAATATGCAAGGAAGGGACTAATCCAAGTTCATGTAGAACTAGGAAGGGCCTTTATGTAGTTAACAAGGAGTTGTTGGACTATATAAAGGATGCTCTAGCTTCCTTCCCACAACTAATGCTCATAACATAAGTGAGTGGGAGAGAAAGCAAGAGAGAGAGAGAGATCAAGAGACACGCTAGGGCCGAACACCCTTGCCCGTCCCCTACCCATCGGCCACACAAGAGAGGGTCAATCCTCTCCTTGTGCCTTCGTTGCTTGATTCCTTCTTCCCTCTTCCTTCGGTCCAAGCTAGCACTTGAAAAGGAAGAATCTAGATCTCACCTCTAGACGTGGATCAACCGGAGAGACGAGGACAATATTCTTCGTGTGATCTCCCGAAACAAAAAGGTACACGTCTTCTATGTCCTTCATCATGTTATGAATGTCTCTTCCTGTGATCCTTGGTGGGCTTTGAGTAGGAATTAAAATTTTGTTATTCCGCTGCGTTACCTACGTCAAAACCCAACAGTGGTATCAGAGCCACATGTCGTAGTGCATAACATGATTTTATGTGTTACGATTTCTGTTTATACACTGTTTTTTTAATTTTACGCAAAACTGAAACTAATTGGCCTAAAAGATGCAATAAACAAGATCTAATTTTACATGAGATGTAGGAATTAGTGAGTTTTGTCACATATAATGTGAATAATTTTGGATCAAGAAATATGGTTTGGGCACATGCTTGGAAAAGGAGTTTTTCAAGTATGGAAACATTTAAACTTGGGCATCAAGGCAAAAGGGTGTTTTGGAAACAGCCCAACAAGGAAGGAATTGTTGTTGGAAACAATTCCATGGGAAGGAGCGGCCCCACAAGGGAACCGCCCCTCCCTTGCTTGCCGCCCAAGACACATGGCCCCAAGGGGCCGGCGCACCCTAGCGCACGGCCTAGCCGTGTGGGCAAAGGGCCAGCCAGCCCGGGCCTAGTGCGGCGGTTCCTTGGTTGGTTACAGCCATTCCCTTGGTGAACCTATTGGACCGTTTTGACCCTAGTATGTCCAAAACAACTACAATTGAAAAAGCGCGTTAGAAATTGGTTTTGACTGTATTATGTGCTTTGTTTCATGGTGGATGGATATGGCCTAGGTTGTGGATGTCTTAGGTTTTTGTGGTTTGGTTTACGGCCTGCGAGCTGATCAAATTAATGTAAAAATTAATTAGGTTTTACGGCCTGCGAGTCGTTTTTCTCCTCAACATGTGAGGCTTAATTTATTTATTCTATATTTTAGGCTAGAATTATAAATATTTAGATGATAGCCAAGAGCATGGAGAAGAAGACCGGAGAACCAAGAAGCGAAAAGACGATGAAGACACCCTACCCTAGGCGCGCGGCTATGGTGGAGCACATGGAGATGAGCTTGTCACTTTAGGGCATATAGATATTATCAATGGCTTGATAATATCTTAGTCTAGGGGCCATATCCATGCCACATTATTTTTCTTTTTGTGGATGTTTATTATTTATGTCTTGTTATTTATTTTTGTGTGTATGGCGATACTAGCAAAACGTTAACAAGATAATAATAAACAACGATGGTATTTTATTGTGGATAGCCCAATCCAAATAAGTAGATCATGTTGATGTGATCAACCAAGCGAACTTTGACTATTAAATTCCTCAAATAGAATATTGTGTTTTGCCTTCTCTTGCCTAAACACCCTTCATGATCAGGATCTATTAAAATTCGGGCTTGCCAAAGCAAGACGATTTTAATTCACCATGATGTGTTGCGGACGACACGAGCAAGTAATGTTTATGTTGAAGCAAGAGGTTGGACGCAACTGGGTAAGACTCAATTGGATTGATGAACCTAGAGGCATGACAATTAGGTGTTATCTAAAGGATGAAGAATAAAGAGTTATTCACCTAATTGGACCAAGATTTGCATGGGATGCAATTGGAATGGTTCCTACCTAAATAACCAATTCTTGGTGACTTGCCAAAGCAAGCTCAAGAAGAAGTGAAAAAGAGATCTTGGACCCACTAGAAAATATATAAGATATTTTCCGCATTAATAGTGAGGGCTATTAATCCGAGAAAAATAGTGGGAGCTATATTTAATAATTTAGGTCCTTGTTGAATATAGTAAATACGTCACAATGCTTTGCATAATCATTTAGTGTTGGATTCCCATGGCATTAAACAAACAAACTGTCTGGAATCTAGTTTCTAGGTTGGTATAAAATTAAGAATTGTTCTCAAATAAAAGAGAAATTGTTGTACATTGTAGAAAACAAAGTTCTCTTCCCACCGACTACCTAGACACACTAAAAGCCTTATGGAAGGAACATTAAAGAATGATTCTTTGGATGTAACTTGTCTCATGTCAGCTCCCATGAACTCTGAGCTTTGGAAGCAAGATGAGAAATATGGAGGCGTCTGATATGATCATACATTAAAGAAGCTCTTTAAAAGAGAGAGCTTGTCATGAAAGGCTTGAAGTGTTGCTCCACTTTTCACTCTCTTGATTAGCACTCGTCATGGTCAAGATTGAATAAGTTCGGGCTTGCCAAAGCAAGGAGACTTAGTTCATCAAGATATGACGCGACGACACAAGCTAGTAATATGTGACTGCTGAAGAAAGATGTAAAGCGCAACTAAGCTACTTCAATAGGATTGAAAGCTTAGAGACTGAGAGTTATCTATGAGATAGATAAAGAATAAAAGTTATTCTCCCAAATGGAACGAGAATTGCATTGGATGCAATTATATTTTTGTTTAAAGGTGATTTACTCAATATGATTGAGAATCACTATACAAAGCACTCGTAAAGGGCTTAAGGCAAAACATGTTAATGGTTAACAACATGAGTAAAAGCTAAAGAGTTTGCGTCAACCCCATGGGCATAAAGCAAGCTTGTTTCTAAAATCACATTGCCTTAAAGTCCCATAGGTGGTGTAGAGGAAGAGAAACTGCCCAAAGTACCTGGAATGAAATAATAAAGGAATTATGAATTCCAAATTAGTTATAGAAGTCAATGTGTCTATCTCATCATCATTAGTATATAATACTTTATGAGGATCTCACATTTATAGAAGTGTGGAGGATCTCAAGAG
The DNA here is from genome assembly GCA_023055425.1 of Linanthus parryae. Taxonomy (NCBI): domain Eukaryota; kingdom Viridiplantae; phylum Streptophyta; class Magnoliopsida; order Ericales; family Polemoniaceae; genus Linanthus; species Linanthus parryae. The sequence continues at coordinate 93,879,731 of JALGPY010000005.1, read as the reverse complement.
ATAAAGACAATTGGATAAGGAAGAAATAATCCTACACGTGAGGCAATAAAGCAAGGGGTTGCAGAATTAGCCGTAGAGAATTATTCTTAACTTTATGAAATTGTTCATGAATTAGACAAAAGTGATTATGTACTGCTATGAGTAGGATCATTATCATAGTTTCGTGTTTGGACAAGAAAGCTATGTATCATAATAAAGGAAAAATGTTGTTCCATTTATTCTGATATGCATTATTGTAATGCAATTTTGTCTAACAGATTGTATATCCTTGATCATGATAATTTCATCTATAACATTAATACCAAGAGGTTTTCATATAATGATATGAACTTCACTTATCTTTAGCATTATCGTTTAGGCCACATGAATAAGATACATATCTAGAACTCCATATAGATGGATTTATAGAACTCATTTGATTATTGAATCATATGAAATATGTAAGACTTATTTATTAGACAAAGATACGATCTTTTGGGAATCATACATATTGATGTATGAAAGCCGCTAAACACAAATGCTAAAGATGGTTTTCAGTACTTCATAATATTTACTGATACGATCAGAGAAATATGGATTTGTTCATCTTATGAAGAAACAAATCAGAATCCTTGGAATTGTTCAAAAGGAATTCAAGAATGAAGTAGAAAGCCAGCTTGACAAAAGTATCATGGCGTCACGATTGGATCGTGGAGGAGAGTACTTGAGCCAGAGTGTGACGAGCATCTATGGGAGTATTATATATGATCCAAACTCGCTCCACCTAGCACGCCACATGGTTTTGGCGTGTCTAAGAGGAGAGTTCGGACATTGTTGGACACGGTTCAGTCCATAATGTGTCAAACAATAGCTTCCAGTTTACTTTTAGGGGCCATGTTCTAATTACATCAAATTTCGCCCTTAACCTTGTTCCATCAAAATAAATTATGAAAAACACCATATGGGATATGGAATAGGAAGTGTCCTAGTAGGTCTTTCATAAAGATTTTAGGTTATGAAATTTATGTAAAGAGTTTACAGATAAACCTGGACCCAAGTCGGATAAATGTTTGTGGGATATCCTGAAAGGGATATTATTTCTATAATCCAATCGAGAACAAATTGTTTGTTACTCGAACCACTGTGTTTCTATATAGAGATTGTCTCTAAAAGAAACAGCGGGAGGACAGTAGAACTTGAAGGAGTTCAAGAACCACAACAGAACATTGATCCTTTTGATGGAACATGAGCAGGATCACAAGGTGTTGTGGAGAGACCTACTCAGAAAACACAAGAACCTCGTAGGTTAGGTAGGATATGTCAAGGGACTAGAGAAATAAGGATTTCTCATAACCCATGATATATTACTCATCGAGATGAGCCTACAACCTATGAGATGGCCACGTGTGGGCCATACTCTCATAAATGGCTTGGAGCCATAAGATACGATATGGAATCCATGTATACCAACAAAGTATGGACTTTGGTGGAACCACCTGAAAGGGTAGAACCCGTAGGGTGCAAGTGGGTTATGAGGAAACCAACATGGATGGTAATATGATTACTTTTAAGGGACAACTAGTTTGAAAAAGATGTCATGTGAGTTCATAGTATAGACTATGACGAAATCTTTCCCCAGTTGTGATGCTTAAATCCATTCGCAACTTGCTTGTAGCAACCTGTTTATAGATTGAGTCAAGCTTCTTGGAGTTGGATTCTTCAAATTTATGATGAAATCAAAGGAGTTTGGTTCCATCAAAATTGAAGATGAGACTTGTGTCTACAAAAAGGTTAGTGGGAGCACAGTTATGTTTTTGGTCTTGTATGTAGAGACATACTAATCATTGGGGATGACGTCCCTACTTGGAAATCTTACGTAGATTGACTAGGGAATTAATTCTTCAATGATAGACTTAGGCAAAACAACCCATGAAGAATCTATGGAGATAGATCAAGATGGTTGTGAAGCTTAGGTCATAGTACACGAATTGGCAAAGGTGTTGAAATGGTTCAACGTGTATAGAATATGGATTCTACCTATGTCACATGGAATTAGTCTTTGGAAGACTAATTTTCTTTTCAAGTTAGATTCGAAAGGATCGTATGAATAAGATTCATGAGATACGCTATGTTATGTACTAGGCCATATGTGTCATACGGTATGACACAAAGATACCAGTCAAATCCGGGTGATAGTCACAGGATAATTATCAAGATTATCCTTAAGTACTGAGAAGAGCTAAAGGATGATTTTTTGATAAATAGAGGATAGGAAGATTTTACTGTAAAGAGTTACAGTGATGCGAACTTCAAAGAAGATTTCAGATTATAGTCAAGTTTTATGTTTTGCACTAGTGGGAGCGACTGTGAGCTGGAAAGGTTCCAGGCAAGATTCAGTCATTGATTCTAACATAGAGGACTGAGTAAATTATAGCATGAGATGCACTTACTCAGAATATTCAATCTCAATCAAATTGTTGATAGAGGAGATGTGAATGTTTGCAAAGTACCAGCACATATCTCTCCTACCACGCCCCTATGCAGTGTAGGCGTGGAGGGTCGCGCTAGATCAATAGGCATATGATGACTCTAGTGCAAGTGGGAGACTGTTGGAGTTGTGACCTAGAGGCAATCAATTAATTGTGACAAATATATGGATTTACGATTCATTATGTTATCAATATGGAGATATATTAACATGAATGAAGTCCTTAGAATATAAGTGTTATTTTTTAAATATCCCTAGTCAATTATAATAATTAATGGGACAATCATCTATAGACTAGTATGGGGTTGGATTGATATGGAGATTCATGATCAAACACATGGGTATGCATTAGGGGTAATGGCATTCTGGATTGACCCACAACGAGAAGGATACCTTAGACTATGTTAAAGTCACAATCGCTTCTCGTAGTGCTAATATAATTGCAATCCTTAGACTTGAAGTCACTAGATACTCTACTTTTGGAATATCGTGCTTTGATGTTATCAAACGTTACACCGTAACTGGGTGACTATAAAAGGTAGCTATCGGGCATGATAGGAAGCAAGCTTAGAGATCGTAGTGATGTAGAGACGATTTTTCCTTCCACATAATGGGAGAAAATATCCACGGCCACTCGATGGATGAGGCTTATTGAATGTCTGGCCAGACTCAGATAAATCAATATGGAGATATTGATGTTATTTGCTTGCATAATCATATTCCCAGGATCGAGGAACTATGCATTGGATATACGAGTGTGACTATTTATTTCTCGTGTCCTATCCGGATATGGAGACAAAAGGATAGTGCAAGATGTGATATTGGACACAAAAAGGTTTGTCGGGATCACTGACTTATTTCTATTAGTTGGGTGCATAGATGTGTTGCTAGACACCACTCCTTGTTAGTAATTAGTTACTACCAACTAAGTAGAAACCTATGGGGTCACACGTCAAATAGAGTTGAACTAGATTTGGGATTAATTAATATGATTATTTGATTGGAAGGATCACTTTGCAACACCTTGCAAACTTAGTGGGACCAATATGCAAGGAAGGGACTAATCCAAGTTCATGTAGAACTAGGAAGGGCCTTTATGTAGTTAACGAGGAGTTGTTGGAATATATAAAGGATGCTCTAGCTTCCTTCCCACAACTAATGCTCATAACATAAGTGAGTGGGAGAGAAAGCAAGAGAGAGAGCAAGAGAAAAGCTAGGGCCGAACACGCTAGCCCGTCCCCTACCCGTCGGACACACAAGAGAGGGCCGATCCTCTCCTTGTGCCTTCGTTGCTTGATTCCTTCTCCCCTCTTCCTCCGGTTCAAGCTAGCACTTGAGAAGGAAGAATCTAGATCTCACCTCTAAACGTGGATGAACTGTAGAGACGAGGACAATATTCTTTGTGTGATCTCCCGAACAAAAAAGGTACACATATTCGATGTCCTTCATCATGTTATGAATGTCTCTTCCTGTGATACTTGGTGGGCTTTGAGTAGGAATTAAAATTGTGTTATTCCGCTGCGTTACCTACGTCAAAACCCAGCAGAAATATGATTCTTCATCATACAATATAACTTAAAAGCAACCTGTGAAGACCACATGAGAGACAAACCTCCACTTTGCCCCACACTGCTAACGTGAAGTCCATTGGAGAAGTTGAGTCTCTCTTGAAGTCTGTTCATCTGAAAGCTATTAAGTCTTATCTCCATGAGGAAGACCATATTGGGGACTTGTCCCTTCACTTCGTCGTGAAGGGTTTGGAATGTACAAGGGTTCCACAACCCTCGTACATTCCAGCTGAAGATAATCATTGCGATAGGCGGTGATGCGTAGCATCCACAACCTCTAAGTTGTGTAGAGCATTTGAGGAGCTATTTTCCTGTGGCATTTCTCCATTGGTCTGCGTCTTTGTAGGATAACCTAACTGCCTCCCCTTCTTGTTAGGAAACACCTCCAACGCCAATTTATTGGTAGGGGGACTAAAATTTGTTGTAGACCCCTTCGTTTTGTCAAATCTGTCTCTTGGCTTCCACTTGCTTGTATGGAGCTTTGTCTTGCCTGCTCCTTCATGTTCCCCTGTTTGGTGCTCATGACCTTGTTGAGTGAGCTTACTCAATCCTTGTCTGACTGGTGGGTCTGGTTTAGAGCATTGTTTACCGCTGAAGCAAGTAACTCTTCCAAAGATTGGTGCTCCACTACAGTAGACTGTTTTTCCACCTCCATCATAGAATTTTTCACTTTTGTTATGGGCTCCCCTCATCATTATTGAGGGACAAAGGTTTCATGTACATCGTGATCTCAAAACTGTCGACCGCTGCTGTGTCTATATGTGTGGGGTCGTCAGCCCACTCTGTAACATAAGGTTCTGCAAGGCTTGAAATAGTTCAAGGCCTTGAATCAGCTTTCAAAGCCTTGAATCAGTTATCACAGGCTTGAAAATAGTATAGCTATTTTCAATGCCTTGAAACTGGATTCAAAGCCTAGAAACTATCTAACCTATATGACCATTCTCAGGGGGAGTTTTCTGTAAACTCTTCTAAGTTGATTTTCTATCTCTCCTTCATATGATTATTTTTACTGCTATTTGATGATGAAAGAAAAATCCTTCTAACATGTTTGAACATTGAATATCATCTGGTTGACTATGATTTTGTAGGGAATTTTATTTCCTGTTTTGCAGGGATTATTTCCTAAATTGACTTGTGCAGAGAAAGAAATAATTGAGAAGATGATTCCGTGTTTGATCTCTCTCATTCTATTCAAATGCAAGATCACGACATTATCTCTGAAGATTGTGATCACTTAGCCGTTGGAGAAGATTGTCAAAGAGTCAAATTCTGTTGCCTACAAAATAGGAGATTTGTTGCTGAAAATCTGGGAAGATTTGAAGAGCTGTTTGAAGTTTAAATAGAGCTCTTTTCTGAATCAACAAGAAACAATTCTCAACGGGAAAAAAGAGAGAAAACGTTATGTATTAAGAAGCATCAAAGAAGTTCATTCACCTCACAATGCATTTCATAGAAGATCACTGCAAACTCCACTGCAGTTTATACACTCTAAGTGTTCTTCTGTATTGTACTTCATTGGTAGATCATTTCTGTAATATTTCTATCTTTATTCTCAAGGATTTTTCAAGGTGAACACTAGAGAATTCTTAGTTAATCAGTTAGCTAGAGGAGGTACTAGTTAGGTTAGGGTGAACCACAAGCTGTAACAGAGTAAGGCAATTCTCTGTGCTTGAGATCTAGGGCTTATATTTTGATTAATAAGAATTGAGTTGAAAATCCTATAGGGAGAAGATCCCTGAGGTAGAGACGTAGGTCCAAGTGGACTGAAATCTATAAATCATTTGTCTCTTGCATTTATAGTTTCTTTACTTAGTTTTTACAGCATTCAAACTTGTCTGTTTTTCAAGGGTTTGAAACTCTGTTCAAGGCCTTGAAAAAGACTTGACTGAAACTTTACAAACTGTATTTCATTCCAAGGGCTTGAACTTGATTTCAAAGCCTTGAACTTCATTAGCTTTCACAATATCTCATCTTCTTAGTAAATTTTGCAAACAGTTGGCATACTCTATTCACCCCCCCCCCCTTCTAGAGTATCCTAGCTGCATTACCACCTGCACACTCATACTTTCACCCTGTTTAGGGTTGCAAGTTACCGCGCTTGCACCAGAATCTGGTGGTTCTCTGGTGTCGTTCGGGCATTGTTGGTGGTCTTCCTCCATACACTTGGGTGAAATAGCAGATATGATCCGTACCCTTCTTAAACTACTTCTTTATCACTAGGAGAGATCTCATCACAGTGAATCCATCGGTCAGAGCTTGTATCACTGTATAGATTTAACCATCTGGTGATCATGAGTAGTGCAGGTGATGGTGGTTTCTCACAGGGAAGAGCTGCTAACATACCTCATCTTTTTTGTAGAATTTTTTTTGCTCACTGGAAAGCTTTGATGAAAATGTTTATCATTGATCAAGACAGAGCTTTGGACCATTATTCAGAATGGACCTCACACTTTCTACACAGAGAAAGATGGTATTAGAACTCCCAAATCTGAAGACTCACTCTCCTCTTCTGAATTACAGCACTTCTCTAAGAATTACAAAGCTATTAACATCTTATATTGTGATTTGATTACAGATGAATTCAACAGGATTTCAGGCTGCACTAGTGCCAAAGAAATCTGGGATAAGCTTGTGGTAACTTTTGAAGGAACCAGTCAAGTCAAGAACCAAGATCAACATCTATCTCAGGCAATATGAGTTGTTTAAGATGAATGGAGATGAATCTATCAGAGACATGTTCAAGAGGTTCACACACATTGTTAACAACCTTGATATACTGGGAAAACATTTTTCCAATGAAGAAAAGGTGAGGAAGATTCTACGAAGTGTTCCAAAGGCAAAATGTGAACCAAAGACCACAACTATTGAAGAAGCACAAAATCTCTCAACTCTACAACTTGATGACCTACAAGGGAAGCTTCTGACACAGGAAATATCTATGAATTAAGCTGATGGAAAGCTCCTAGAAAGTGTCAAGAACTTAGCTCTCAAATCCAAAGATAATGAGAGAACTCACAGCCTTGAAACTGAGGATGGTGAAGATGAAAATCCATTTGCTTTGATTTCCAAAGCCCTGACAAGAATTCTCAAATTGAAGAAAAACTTTGGAAACAAAGACTTCAACAGAGAAAGACATAGACCATCCAGTAGCAAGGAGTACAAAGGTAAGTCTTCTTCACGAAATAAATCAAAGATTATGAACTGCTTTGAATGTGGTGATGCAGGACATTTGGTAAGAGATTGTCCACACAAGAAAAGCAATAGCTTTCAAAAGAAATACCATGATAGAAGAAATAAAGCCGTGATAGCTCCATGGAGTGATTCAGATAGCTCAAGTGAATCAAAATCTGAAGAATAACATGCCAACCTATGCTTCATGTCCAAGCACGATGAAAGTTCTGAGAAGAACATTGAGGTAATGGTAAACTGTTTGTTTTCAAAACCAAAAGATGCTCTTTCAGATTATCTCAGACCAATGCTTTTAAATGAAGAAGATTATCTGAAAGAGATCTGACTTTTGAAAGAAAAATTTCATGAGCAAGCAAAAGAGAAACTACAACTTGTTTGTCTAAATCAAAATCTTGAAATCTCTCAGAAGAAAACTGACAGTGATTTCAAGGCCTTGAAAACCAGTTTCAAAGCCTTGAAAACACAAGTCAAGTAAGTAGTCACTGAGAACTCTTTGATGAGTAACAACCTTGTTAATCTGAAACATCAAGTTCATGAATTAGATAAACAAAAGAATACTCTTACTGAGAAACTTCAGGAATCTGAATTGGTAAAAGTTAGGCTTGCTGGATATGAACACAAGTTGAACTTGATTCTTGGAGGAAGTTCACAGTCTGTTCACAAAGCTGGTATTGGATTCAATCCAAACTTTCCAAGAAGAACAATACCAGATTTGTGAGAGCTGGAAACAAAAATTCTCCTAAATTTAATTACTGCTGCAAAACTGGTCATGTTAAAATGACTTGTCCTTTCAGAAGAAGAGACCCTCACATAATGAGGAACACTTTTCCATTTCAACTCAAAGTACAAGTTAAACAGATTAGGGTTCCTAAAGGGATTAGACCACCTAACATGGTTGATCCTGAATATGAATCCAAATTCCACACTTGGTCTAACACCTGGGTAAGGCAGTGAGTGGTGCTTGCAGGGTGTCATCAAAGAACAGAAGTGGTTTATGGACAGTGGTTGCTCAAGACACATGAGTGGAAAGAGATCTCTGTTCTCAGAATTGAAGGAGCAAGCTGAAGGTTCAATTACACTTTGTGACAAAGGCAAATGCAATATTCTTGGTATTGGTAAAGTTGGTACAAATTGTGAAAACTCTATTTCTGATGTGTATCTAGTTGATGGTTTGAAATTTAATTTGCTTAGTGTATCTCATCTTCGTGACAATGGAAACAAAGTTATATTTGATAAAGAGAAGTGTGTGGTGCAAAATGAGAAATCAGGAGATTGCATTCTCACAGCCTCTAGATCAAACAATGTTTATACTTTTCAGACTAACAAAGTTTCAGGTAAAAGTTTGAAGTGCCTCAAGGCCTTGAAAGAGGATTCAAAGCTTTGGCATAGGAAGCTTGGTCATATCAGTTTGCATACTTTGAACAAGTTGATTTCAAAAGACTTCGTAAGAGGATTGCCATCCATTAAGTTCAAAGAAAATGAATTGTGCAAAGTTTGTGCTCAGGGCAAGCAGACCAGAAGTTCTTTCAAGCCAAAGAAGTTTGTAAGTACAACTAGACCTATTGAACTGCTTCATATGGATCTCCGGTGGTCCTATGAGAACTCCTACTCCAAAAGGTAAAAGGTATATGCTAGTTGTTGTAGATGATTTTTCTAGATATACCTGGGTTATGTTTCTCAAAGAAAAATCTGAAGTCCTCTCTGAATTTTCAAAGCTTTGCAGAGAACTTCAAACTATGAAAAACCTACCTGTAGCTTCAATTAGAAGTGATCATGGTAGAGAATTTGATCAATTAGAATTTGATTTTTTCTGTGATAAGCATGGTATTACTCACAACTTTTCTGCTCCAAGAACTCCTCAACAGAATTGTGTTATTGAAAGAAAGAACATGACTCTTGAAGATATGTCAAGGACAATGCTTCTTGAAAACAAGCTGCCAAAACATTATTGGGAAGAAGTTGTGAATAGAGCAAACTATATACTGAACAGGTGCTTGATCAGACCTATACTGAAGAAGACCCCCTATGAACTATTCAAAGGGAGGAAGCCAAACATTTCATACTTCAGACCCTTTGGATGCACATGTTTTATCCATAACAATGGAAAAGACAATCTTGGTAAGTTTGATGCAAGAAGTGATGAAGATATCTTCCTTGGTAACTATCTGAATATCATAGCTTATAGAGTTTACAATAAAAGAACCAAACTAGTTGAAGAGAGCATTCATGTTATTTTTTATGAAAGCTATGATGGTTCTTTGAGTGAAAGGTTTGCAGACTTGAATTTGAACACGCATGAATCAAAGGAAGAAACTGAGAATCCACTGGGATTCAAGAAAGGCTTAGAAGATAACATAAGACATTTTCAAGACCTTGAAAATGGTGCTCAAGGCCTTGAAATAAGCCTCAAAACCTTGAAAAAGATTATCAGAAGGATACAAGTGACAAAGTCACTACTTCAAGACCAGAGAAGATCTATGGAGAATCTGAACCCTGGTCTCCAAGAAAGAGATTCAAATAGCTCTCATCTCATCCAGTTGATAATATCATTTCAGGTCCAACCACTGGTACACAAACTAGATCACATTTAAAGAACTTATGTGCTTTTAATGCTTTTATCTCTCTAGTAGAACCTAAAACTGTGAAGGAAGCTTTACAAGAAGCATACTGGATCATTGCTATGTAAAGTGAACTCAATGAGTTTGAAAGGAATAAGGTTTGGAACCTGGTTCCTCCAACTACAAACCAGTCTGTCAATGGTACCAGATGGGTGTTCAAAAATAAGTTGGATGAAAATGGCAAAGTGATCAGAAACAAAGCAAGGTTAATTGCTCAAGGATACAACCAAGAAGAAGGTATTTATTATGAGGAAACTTTTGCTCCAATTGCCAGGTTAGAAGAAATTAGAATTTTGCTTGCTTTTGCATCTCACAAGAAAATGAAATTATTTCAAATGGATGTGAAGTGTGCTTTCTTGAATGGCTACTTACAAGAAGAAGTTTTTGTTGCACAACCTCCTGGTTTTGAAAATGACAAGTTTCCAGATTATGTTTACAAACTTGACAAAGCTCTTTATGGTTTGAAACAAGCTCCAAGATCTTGGTATGAAAGATTGTCAAAATTTTTGCTTGAAAATGATTTCAAAATGGGACTTGTAGACAAGAATCTTTTCATAAAGACTCATGAGAAAGACTTGCTTGTAGTTCAGATATATGTTGATGATATCTTGTTTGGATCTACTAATGATCAATTGTGCAGAGAATTCTCAAGTCTTATGAGCAGGGAATTTGAAATGAGTGTGATGGGAGAGCTGAACTTCTTCCTAGGTCTTCAAATACATCAATTGAAGAAGGGAATCTTTCTGCATCAAAGCAAATACACAAGAGACTTGTTAAGCAAATATAACATGGCTCAATGTAAGAAAGCCAAGACTCCTATGAGTTCTACACTATCCGTAGACAAGGATGAATCTGGTAAGAGTGTCAATCTGAAAGAGTATAGAGGTATGATTGGATCATTACTCTATTTTCACATCAAGCAGACCAGATATCATGTTTAGTGTATGCATGTGTGCTAGATTTCAAGCTAATCCAAAGGAATCACACTTAAGTGCCGTGAAGAGAATCTTCAGATATCTCAATGGAATCAAAGACTTAGGGCTTTGGTATCCAAGACATTCTAATTTTTATTTGTATGGTTTTTCAGATGCTGACTTTGTAGGTTACAAAGTTGATAGGAAAAGTACTTCAGGAACTTGCCAATTTATTGGATCATCCTTGACCAGTTAGCATTCCAAGAAACAGAATTCAGTTACTTTATCAACAGCTGAAGCTGAATATATAGTTGCAGGAGCATGTTGTTCACAATTACTATGGATTCCTCAACAACTAAGAGACCTTGGATTTGATTTCATATGCATACTTATCAAATGTAATAACACGTGCAATTTCAATTACAAAGAATCATGTTCAAGATTCAAGAACCAAGCACATTGATGTAAGACACCATTTCATCAAAGATCATGCTGAGAAAGGTGATATTGTTCTTGAATTTGTTGCTACTAACATGCAAATCGCAGATATCTTCACTAAACCATTAGCAGATGAGAGATTCTCAGCTCTAAGATTGGAATTGTGAATGTTAAATAAAGATGCTTTGGTTTAGGGGGAGCATCATGTAAGAAAGGTAAGTTGTATGTGCTTTCAAAGGCTTGAACTGATTTTCAAAGCCTTGAAAATCACTTCAAAGCTTTGATTTTTATCTGTTGCAATGTTACAGTATTTCAAGACCTTGAAAACCTTTTCAAAGCCTTGAAAATAATTCTGCTATTCTAGTAGTCAATAAACTTGGATAATTCTGTATTGGGTGATATCTATGTAGATATTTGCTCAATATAGCCCCTAACTATTTCAAAAATTCTTTTTTAGCCAAATATAGTATTAAATTATTTATTTCCAACGGCCTAAAAGATTTGAATCCTCTATGATTATTACAGATCTTCTCAGATCAGAGAGATGATTTAGTTTCCTTTTGAAACTCAAACACTTTTAGTATTTATGTTCTCTTCTCTTCTCTTCGTATCACTCCTACATCTCTCTATTCTTCTCCCAAACCCTAATGAGCACAAGGAGAGCCTCAGACAGAATCAAGATGGCAGGAGGATCAAAACCTAGCTCTGAGAAGAAGAGAAAGATAGCTGAAGAAAAGGTATTAACTATCAGTGAAGATTCAGAATCAAAGAGCTTTACAGATGAAGAACAAGAATTTTCACCTCCCAAGAAGATGGTGAAAAAGGACCAGAATCCTTCAAAGAAGAAACAGACTATAGCTTCTACACAAGAAAAGCAGAAGGGAATCCATATTGGAAGCCCAAGGAGAGACAAGAAAAAGACATACACATGGGTCAAAGGAAAAGGAAAAGAAATTCTCATTCAGTACTCATACTCAGACACTACTTTAGGATCTTATGGAGTATTCTCTGTGTCCAACAAGGGGAGACATGAGAAGGATCCGTCCAAGTTTGAAGCTGCATCAAATACAGGAAAGAAGGATATCAAAATACTGTCTGCTCAGCAGAAAAGGTTAGCTTTAAAGAGAAAACTGAAGCATGGAATAAAAGCTTTAGAAGGACTTACTTTCTTGTTCAACAGTTTTATTGAGAAGATCAGTTCATTCATTGAGGAACTCGACGTGGTTTCACAAGAAGTTCAAGTTAACAATGGAGACAGTGATGAAGAAGAAGGAGATCAAGATGGAGATGAAGACCAAAACCCTTAATCTTTCCTACTCTTTCTTCCCCATTCTCCATTTCTCTTTAAGTTTTTACGTTTTATTTTCAAAATTTTCCAGACACTTGATCCAACATCCTCTCTATCTTTTTGATGAAAGTCAAAAAGGGGGAGAAATTCTAGGGTTTTTTGGTTTTAGGAATTATCTGCTGAACTTTTTATTTTCAGTTGCTGAATTGAATAAGTTGGATATTTTTGGAATTACTGTGTTATTATGCATTGTGGACTAATCAGTATTTTTTGCAGAGACTAAGGATCAAACAGAATTTGGTTTTGTCTTTCATCAAGGGGGAGATTGTAAGATCATGTTGTGCAAGGCTTGAAATAGTTCAACTATTTCAAGGCCTTGAATCAGCTTTCAAAGCGTTGAATCAGTTATCACTGGCTTGAAAATAGTATAGCTATTTTTAAGGCCTTGAAACTGGATTCAAAGCCTTGAAACTGTCTAACCTATATGACCATTCTCAGGGGGAGTTTTCAGTAAACTCTTCTAAGTTGATTTCCTATCTCTCCTTCATATGATTGTTTTATTGCTATTTGATGATGAAAGACAAATCATTCAAACATGTTTAAACATAGAATATCATCTGTTTGACTATGATTTTGCAGGGAATTTTGTTTCATGTTTTGCAGGGATTATTTCCTAAACTGACTTGTGTAGAGAAGGAAATAATTGAGAAGATGATTATGTGTTTGATCTGACTGTTATGACAGCTTCTCATTCTATTCATATGCAATATTACAACATTATCTCTGAAGATTGTGATCACTTAACCGTTGGAGAAGATTGTGAAAGAGTCAAAGTCTGTTGCCTACAAAATAGGAGATTTGTTACTGAAAATCTAGGAATATTTGAAGAGCTGTTTGAAGTTTAAATAGAGCTCTTTTCTGAAGCAACAAGAAACAATACTCAATGGTCAAAAAGAGAGAAAAATTTCTGGATTGACAAGCATCAAAGAAGTTCATTCATCTCACAATCCATTTCACAGAAGATCACTGAAAACTCCACTGCAGTTTATACACTCTAAGTGTTCTTCTGTATTGTACTTCATTGGTAGATCATTTCTGTAATATTTATATCTTCATTCTCAAGGATTGTTCAAGGTGAACAATAGAGAATTCTTAGTTAATCAGTTAGTGAGAGGAGGTACTAGATAGGTTAGGGAGAACCACAAGCTGTAAAAGAGTAAGGCAATTCTCTATGCTTGAGATCTAGGGCTTAGCTTTTGATTAATAAGAATTGAGTTGAAAATCCTGCATGGAGAAGATCCCTGAGGTAGAAACGTAGGTCCAAGTGGACTGAACTCTATAAATAATTTGTCTCTTACATTTACAGTTTCTTTACTTAGTTTTTACAACATTCAAACTTGTCTCTTTTTCAAGGGTTTGAAACTCTGTTCAAGGCCTTGAAAAAGACTTGACTGAAACTTTACAAACTGTATTTCATTCTAAGGGCTTGAACTTGATTTCAAGGCCTTAAACTTCATTAGCTTTCACAAGATCTCATCTTCTTAGTAAATTTTGCAAGAAGTTGGCATACTCTATTCAACCCCCCTTCTAGAGTATCCTGCTGCATTACCGCCTGCACACTCACACTTTCACCCTGTTTAGGGTTGCCAGTTACCGCGGTTGCACCAGAATCTGGCAGTTATGTGGTGTCGTTCGGGCTTTGTTGGTGGTTTTCCTCCATACACTTGGGTGAAATAACAGATATAATCTGTACCCTTCTTCAACTACTTCTATATCACCAGGAGAGATCTCATCACAGTGACCCCATCATGAGTGATGGAGCCACACCAACATTAGATATTTGGGATTCTTTCGTATCGAAAATCTTTCCACGTTCTGTTCTTCCGGATCATTGTATGCACACCCCTCGGTAGTGGATCATTGATTGGTAGTCGTACTCTTACCCGAACACAGTTACCGTCCTCCTCTTCGCTATATATCCTGTTGTCTGAATCTATGACCTCCCCAATACTCGATCCAAGCTTTCGCGCGGCTTTCTCATTAACATACTGAATTGGTAGCCCAAGAACTTGGATCCAAACATCAAAAGTTGTGAACGATACATCTTTAGTAGGGTTTCCTAACTCCCAATCTTAAATGAGAAGTACTTTCTTGTTAAAGATCCAAGCCCCCCCCCCCCACCCTCGATGCAATCCTTTCTTTTTCTATTTGATCCGGAAAATAAAAGAGAAAGGTGTTGAAATCTACCTCCAATAGGTTTATGTTCTTGCCCCCTGTCCACAGCCTACGAAACATGCCCCTCATGGCTCCAGCATTCACTCGATCGTCAGCCGCAAACATCCCGATGAGGCAATACGAGAAGTCGCTTTCTGATTCTTCACAGAACTCGTAATCGAACAGTACCGTCTAGCTTTCCTTGGCGGTATGATCAGTCCGGTTCCTGGTTGCCATGTCGCTGATAACTGTCGCCGCTCGCTGTGAAATTTTTCCCCCCAGGGTTTCACTCTGAGAAAACCGGAGCAACTAGGAATTGAAAAACTATCGAGTTTTTGTTTTTCCCCTAGGGTTTCCTTCCGTAAATATATGTTTGATTTGGGGATATCTGTCTTGATGTTGTTCTACAATCTGCATATAATGAGAGGGGATGAGCAGGAATTTTTGTAGGCTTTTGCAATTTTTAACAAATATTTGGTTCCATTTTTGTGCAAACAGACATAATTTCGGACGAAAAACCTAGATGGAACACGGAGCAAACTCATGTCATATAAGTGAAACTTTTCTAACCGGGTCATAACAGACCGAGTCCAAACCACATGTCATGTTTCCGTAATTTACATATTTTTACATTTTTTTTAAGGAACTGGTTTTGATTTGATGAATTGGATAGTGCTGTAACGCACCACAGTAGCTAACACTGTAAAGCAGGCCACATAGTAGGAACATGTTAGCTAAAAACTAAAACCATGAGTTTAAATAATTACACATGACGCAGAAAAGACTTTGTTTTGAGCCTTTTTGTTTGAAAGTGGCTAATATAAAAAGAAGCGCCAAAAGGCGCCAATATACATTAGTTTTGAATAAAAAGTTGGTAAGGATTTCTTTCGGTAAAAGACACTTCACCCCTGTAGTTTGATTCAAGGATACGTTCACCCCTTTTAGTTTGGATAATGACACTCTCACCTCTTTAGCTTGTCGAACTTGAGTCTGTGACTGTGACACTGTTAGTCTGGGAGTTGGGTGCCTCAGCCCAATAGTTTTGAGGAAAAAATTGCCCCCATTATAATGTAAAAAGTCTATTGTAGAGTTGAGTAACCACATGTTTTACAAAATATTGGAAAATATGTCCTTAAAGCATTTTTTTGTGTGACATAGCTCAACTCCAAAGTAATAACTCACAATAATCGAGTGTTAGTGTTCTGAAGTTCTGCACACTACGAGAGTGAACTTGTCCTTTTCCAAATTCGAAGAGGTGAAAGTGTCCTTCTGTCAAACTAGAGGGTTGAAAGTGTACCATTTTTCTTTAAGAAAATAATTATATAAATAAAGAGGCCTTTTCCGACAGGACATGCCACCTAATTGTGATTACCCAAAAAAAATGCCACCTAATTGTATGACCAAACAGCCCTTTGTAGTTACCACATACGCCAGCGTCTACATAAGAGTAGGCTTAATCTTTATGGGGGTAAATGGAAATTCAATTTTCAACCCACTAATAATAATAATTTCAAATTTGCGTCGTCCCTTTCTTCCCTTACGTAGAAAACGACACGTGGCGAGAATAGCTGCTGGTGGCCTTGAAACCGACTTCATTGCTTACGTAATTAGGTATATGGTGGGTTTTGTGTGGAAATTTTGGATTTTAAACCGCATTAAAATGGTGTGAAAAAGTTCGTGACACAAAAGTTAAAAAATAATGTGTATATGTTTGACAAAAAAGTTATTGCTGTTAAAAAGTCAACAATGCGACAATTTTGTTGTTTAGTAAAAATTATGATTACACCCTTGTAGCTAAAAAAAATGTTAATTAATTGAGAAATGAGGACAAAATTGTTATTTCTCCACCAACTCAACACTACAAATTCAAAATTAAAAATTCATAATTCACTCAAAAAAGCTCGCACTAAACCTTTAAAAAAGTCCAAAAAGCCAAGAAGTGAGTTTTAGGTTAAAATTAAAAAAAAAAAAAAAAAAAAACTCACACCATACCCCACCCTTAGACGCAAAGAAGATCCAAGCAAGCATAAGCGCCAACGCCAATGAAGTGCTTGGTTGTTCCTGTTGTATCCCGATTTGTTTACTTACCTATAAACATTACTACCCTACGTTTCCAGTGACATCTCTCATGCGAATTGTTAAAATGAAGCTCGTAGACAATTTTTTTAATCTAAAAAAAGAATTGCCTACAAGTTTTTATCCCTTATCTTTTATCCATAGTAATCTATTAACAGAGCGCCGTCGACGAAAAGAGAGGTTCTAGAGAGAGCCAATCAATCGCCTTCGGTCCTCCACCACCTGTGTGGTCTCTTTAGAGATGTTCTTCTGATGATTGCCAGCGGTTTTCCAAAGCCTTGTTTTGTTTATCTTCTTTTTGGGTTTATGATATGTGTTTTGCATGTCACCAGAGGTGGTTTCGGCTGCCTTGTTCTTTGGCTTCTCCGGCAGTTTTCCCGCCCAGTTCCTCCGGGTTTCACCGCCTCAATTGCTGGCCGATTCAAGTTGTAGACCCTCAAGTTCCATGGAGATGTGAAGTTGTTGTTCTTACGGTCCAGCATGTCTCTAGTCCCGTCCTTTGCAGCCGCTTTCCTTTTAGAGGTAATCAACAGCGGTTCCCAAGGTTCCACACTGCGCTAGGCGGGTTCTTCACTGTGGCGGTGCCTCACTGAATTTTTCACTGCCACCGATACGTCCTTTAGACTTTGCGAGTGGGTTTTCCAAGAACAAGTCTAGGACTTGTTTGGGTGCATATATTCTTTCCTTGTTTGATGTAGTTTTTCTCATGTATTTTACATGTTTTTTCTCTAACTGACCTTACTTTTCTTGTATAGTTCTGGATCTTTGGTTAGCAATTTTTACTTGTAAATTCTGGTAATTAACAGTTGTTTAGTTTTTGTCAAAAAAAAAGAAAGAAGAAAAGACAAAAAAATCTTTTAACCATAGTTCTTAAATAATCACAAAGAGCAATATCCAATTTGGTGAATGAACAACATGAGAAACGATGCTACAAATTGGTAGTCTTATTAGTGATAGAATATGATAATAATTGAAGTGTGTAAGTAGGTAGTTAAACTGGATCAAATATACTCTATAAGGGGGGGGGGGGGTGAATAGAGTATGGAAACTTTTGCTAAATTAGTAGTTTTGAAAATAAACAGGGAGGTTTTGAAGATTTTCAAACCTTTGAACCCAGTTTCAAAGCTTTGAACTGAAACATATAGTTTTTAAAAACCTTTGAGGAGCAAAACAAGGGCTACCTCACCGTCGTTGGAATGAGACATGGCTTCTGACGTTTCTGGGCCACATCTGACGGGTATCTCGATGGAAGCGAGGTCAACGGATTCTCACAGATGTCAGGGGATCGGAAATTTTTGATCGGCCCATGTTCCGATTTCTTTTCCGGCCATCGCAATCACCGCCCAGTCGCTCATTGCCAAACCGCTCCACGTGGGCACCGTAATCACCGCCCAGCCGCCCACCGCCAAGCCGCTCCACGTGTACCTTCAAAAAACGCAAACACCGTTGCGGCCAGTTGCAAGATGTACGTGGATGTGTAGGGTACCTCCACTTTTGGTCTTATCCTCACATTTGGTCCACTGATTATGTGCCTCTTATTTCAGTGTGTGTTTTCTTATTATGTTTCTTTTAGGCTTTGTTTTATCTTGTTATGGTATGTTTGTATGGTTCGGTTGCACCTTGTAGTACAGTTAGGTCTTCTTCTGCACGGTAGGTACTCCGCCACGGCGATGAAAGCCTCTCAGGCGTGTTTTATTGTAATTAGGACCATCCTGTACGTTTACTCTATTAATAATATTTCTTACCTTTTATCAAAAAAAAAACCTTTGATGTTTTTCAAAGATCTGAAAAGCTTTTCAAAGCTTTGAACTTTTCCTTTGTTGAAAAAGTTTTGTGAGCAAGTAAAGTACTGAAATGAAATGAACTGGACACAAGTATTTGTTACGAAGTTCGGCTTCCAAAAGGCCAACTCTCCGCCCGAGGAATCTAATCCCTCAAGGATTTCAATAACTTCTTATTTATCACTAGTTAAGCCCTAGATATCAGGCATAAGAGAATTGCCTTACTCTTATACCAACATGTGGTTCTCCCCTAACCTATCTAGTACAGCTCCAACTACTTTATAGAATCAGACTCTCAGTTGTTCCACTTGAGCATCTCACCAATAACATAATATAGAAGATTTAGAAATCCTAATGAATAAACAGTTTAAGCACAAGTAGAAGAACACTGAGAAAACAATGAAGCTGGAAAGCTTGGAAGTGTTCTTCTGAGTTTGGAGTTGATTGAATGATCTGAATTGATCTCCTTCTTTGATGCTTTCTCAATCCGAATGTGTTTCTCTGAGTGTCTTTGTGTCACTATGTGTCTCAATCTCTCCGTCTTCAGTTCTCTTTGAATGTAAAGTCTTGCTGCAACACTCACAAAGTTTGTTGCAACCCCTAAAAATCCTCAGCTGATTATTGGCTCTCAACAGCTCTATTCCAACGGATATGAGCTTGATTTTCAGCACTGAATTTGAGCACAACCTGCACCTACAAGCTTGAGACAATTTCTGATCAAATCTCATATATTTAGCTAAGATTTAGTGACCTGTTTGGCACTCATGCATTCAAGAATCTCAGGATAAGCACTCTAAACATTTTCAAAGCGTTGAAAAGCTTTTCAAAGCTTTGAACTATGGTTGTTTCCTGCAAAACAAAGTTAGAATAAAATCTGTCTAACAATAAAGAAAATGATGAGTATAAACACAAACTAGATGAACTCATGATCTGTTTGGTAGTCTTGAATTAAGACAGTTAAGCAATTTTTCTATAAAACAAAACTTAGGCAAGCAACAGATTATTTAACAAGATGAATTTGTCTTTCATCTTATCCGGCTCGAGACAAGACCAGGAGGGTGATGCTTAATAGAAGCGGCGGAGATCAAAATCAATACAATCCAAAACTCGTATTATATTATTAAACAACCGCATACGTCCCTTACACAAACTGATTAATATTACACAATACTTATCTAACATTATCAGATAAACTATTGGTGACGTCCACAGTCTAGATGAGTCTCTTGCCCCTTCTCTTTTACAATTCCTGCTCTTAGACCTGCGGTGGGAAGGAAAACAAGAATCGAAGTTTCCAAAGTCAGCAAGAAATGCTGAGTGAGATACACCTTAGCATGTAAAAAAAAAGATTATGTAGCTTGCTGACTCTTGAGTTAAATAAAACCGTAACAGAGTATGAGTAAAGTAATATCATATTTTGCATCCTTATAAACAACATAGCTAACCGATCTACGAATGGCAAATACCAAAGCTTTGAAAATTCCAATTTAAATCATTCACAAGTGCCAGTTTCTAGATACATAATCAAATGAGCTAATTATTACGCACAATAACTGGATAGTGGTCAACAAAGGACCTCCCAGATGTTAACGGTCAACAAAGGCCCTCGCAGATGTTAACGGTCAGCAAAGGACCTCCCAAATGTTAACGGTCAACAAAGGACCTCTCAAATGTTAACAGTCAATAAACGACCTCACAGATGTTAACGATCAACAAAGGACCTCCCAAATGTTAATGGTCAACAATGGGCCTCTCAAATGTTAACGGTCAATAAAGGACCACCCAAATGTTAACGGTCAACAAAGGACCTCTAAAAATGATAATAGATTCCGGTACGTGCGATATTCCACTTTACGTTTTTACGCATTATTATTTTCTTGTGACACTTTCGAAGAAAACCTTCTGAACGTAATCAAATTCAAGTAAAAGAATGTGAATCACAAAACATATATTGAGTCAGGTTATAAAAATCACTTTCGACACAAAAGAAGACAGGCGTACGAGGCCAAGCATGTAATCTCCCAAGTACATTTTGAGACAGTAAATAGAAATTATATTTTGACACGAATGATGCCAGGGACACTAGACTAGGCATGTATACTCACAAGTATTTTGAGACAAGAAACACAAATAACACAATATGACACGAAGTAAGCTAGGAACGCTAAGCATGTAAACTCACAAGTATTTTGAGACAGGAATTAGAAATAACATTGTGATACGAAATAAGCTGGGCACCCGAGGCTAAGCATGTAAACTCACCTGAAGTCGACTCAGCAGCTAGTACGTAGAGAAGTCGACAAAGCCTATGTCCACAAATCCGTCTCCTACAAATTTACAAATGTCTAGTCACAACGGTGTTATTTCTGAATAAACGAATACACTAGCCCTATACAAATACTCGGCTAGGTCGAATATTAGTTGCCTCTCTCACGATTTCCCAATACAATTTGTCTTTAATTATTTATATAGAGGACTATTCTTGATATAACTTGATTAATCAAAACGACTCTCTTACGAGTCCTTATTAAAATAAGCGAGAAATATTTAAAATTATTTAATACCACCATTACCGAAAAAGAGCAATAATATTTATTAAAGAGTTGTTTTAGCTAAAAAAAAATATTTATATTTGTTGATAAAAGATTGGTGTATTTATTTAAATAAAAATAAAGTGACAAATAATTAAAAAAATAGTATTTTTTTATTAATACATATAATACTTTTACAGTTTATTTTTCAAGAAAAGTATTCATTATACCCAATTCTAAAATAGATCTTTTCGCATTATAACATTCATTCAATTATTTATTTATTTGAAACAAACTTTTGTAACCAAATATTATAAATACCTTTAGTCTGAGTAAGTATGTGTATATATATATATATATATATATATATATATATATATATATATATATATATATATATATATATATATATATATATATATATATATAGATATAGACACACACACGCACACATACATACATATACATACATACCCAAATACTCTCACTAGTTCATTTTCTAAGAAAATACTTTATTATAACAAACTACTACAAACATATATGATTTTTTTTACAAAGTATTCATTGTATTTATTTACTTGAAATATAAAATTAATCAATGTTAGTTAATAGTTAAAACTAAGTAAATAATGGTGATAATAGAATATATAAAGTACAACAAGTCCGCTAACAGTTTCATTAAAAGTCACTCATTACCCCTAAGTTTCTGAAACATTATTAAAATACACTTAACCACCCAAACAAGAATATTCAAATTCATCGAATCAAACACGAATTGAAGCATGCAAGACTCGATTTTGACTATTGAAATCAACTTACGATGAGATTTAGAGCATAACCAACCCAAGAAACGTGAGAAATGCAGCGGGTTGATGTCGACGAAGTTGCCGCCGGCGATGGAGTCCGACGACACTTCTCGGATGGAAGGGTAAAGAGGAAGTGGGTGGCGAGGAAGTGGGTGGCGCTAGTTCACTCTGGCGAAGCTCTCCCGCCGGTTTCCATGGAGGTTCGGCGCGGGATGAGCTCTGCAGCTTTTGCTGCTTCGACTAATTCTCTTTCTGCTTGTTTTTCTTCGTTGGCTTCAGAGAAGAGAGAGAGGAGGAGAGAGATAACAGAGTCGAATAAGAGGGAGAGAGAAGTGGCTCTTATAGGGCTTCTTTCCCGACGGTGGCGATGGCTCTTTCCGCTGCTCGTGCTTGCTCCTGCTACTGTTGGGACAGAGAGTGAGAGAGACAGAGAGATAGTAGTAGCAAGGGGTGGAGAAGAGATGGTTGTGTTGATGGTCGGTTTTCTTCGCTGGAGGTATTTGGTGGCGGCGATGGAGATGATGAAGATGATGGTGGTGATTAAAATGATGACGATGATGGTGGTGATGATGAGTTGTTTATATAGAGGGAGAAGGAGGCGGTGAAAGAGAGAGGTGGATTTCGGCGGCGGTGGCAAAAAAATCAAGCCGAATGAAGAAGTAGAAGTCGTGAGGAAGATGAAGTCTTGGGAAGTTTTAGGGTGTGGTTGAGGCACACCAATATTTGGGTGATTGGGTGTGGCACAACTATGATGTCTCGCGGTGGTCGCACACACGATCACGAATAAAGTAGAGAAACACACACAGATTAACTACAAATATTAACCCGACATTTCTAAAATCTCACCCGGATTTCTCAATTACAAAACACGACAAATTTACCCATTTTTTTTATCACAAGTCAATTATTATTTAGATCCCAAAATTCTCACGCAAGTTTCTTAACGAATAAAATTTTATTTCCGAAAATTTCTCAAATCACTTCTTGAAAATTTTAAACTGAATTTTTATGTCTTAAGTTACAGAACTACCCTTGCAAAAAATTATGGAGTATTACAGATAAAAACTACCCCTCAGTTCAAACTTATCCTCCGAAGATTTTCAAAGCTTTGAAACCAGTTTCAAAGCTTTGAAACAAGAATCTGAATGAACAATCTCCCCCTTGATGAAATAAAAAAATCTGTTTAGACTGTATATTTGCACTGCAAATCATAGTCATTAGGAACATAGGAGAAACTGTCATATAAAATCAAAATAAAATACCAAATCTCCGAAAGGAAACACATCCACATAGTATAATCTAGTCAAATTTTCTAACCCTTTTTGACTTTCATCAAAAGAGTGAGAAAAAAATGTTGAAAATTAGGAAAATTAAAGGAAAATTAGACTTTTAAAAGGGGAATGGAAATTTTCAAGGCTTTGAAAATTTAGAAAGAAAGACAAGAGTTCAAGGGTTTGAATTCTGGACATCTTCTTTTGTCTTAGGTCCTTCAACATCCTCTTCATCACCTTCCTTTTCCTCTTCCTTTTCTTTGTCTGCCACTTCTCGTTCTTGCACTTCCTCTTTCTCCTACTCAAATTCCTCTTGTTCTGAAGCAACCACCTCAACACCTTCTTCAACCTACTCAAACAGCTCTTCAGAAGTAATAGTCTCTGGAATTGCTTTATTTTTCTGCTTATTTTTCTTCAGTACATCCCAAATTAGCAACCCTGAGTCAATGCTGGCTTCTTTTCCTGTTCCCTTAAATCTAACATCTTCTTCAGTATAATATTCATCAAAGATTTCCTTGGTAGAATCTGAATTCCTTGAACCTTTTTGAACTTGTGCAATCTCTTCTTGCACATCCACCAAGTTCAAACTATTGAAAATTCTTGAAACTTTTCATTCAAGGATGAAACCTTGAACTGCAATTTTCTGAACTCAATACTTAGCTCAAATTGGCCATGCTTTAGCTCATCCAGCTTAGTATCTATAAAATCTAACTTCTCAAGTACATTAGACTGGTTGGAGTGGTAGAGGTTGAGGCTATAGGAGTTGTTAAGCTTTTGGCATAAAGAATTTCTTGGTTTTAAGCTCGCTGGGAGAAATCTGAATAGAATTTCCACTCTCCCTTAAAGGTCTGCACAATTCCAATATTTGAAAAGAGGATTAATTGATCATTCCAAAACTAGTAGAAACATTTTCTTCTTTCTCAACAGGAATGAAAAAGTGTTTGCAGAAAAGAGGTAGGAGGTTGGCATAGGGCAAAGCATAGTTTATGTTTTTGATACTGAAGTATAGCATGTGTGCCATCACAATGCTAGGCATATCTATTTCAAGACCATACATAATAAGATACATCAAGTACAGAACCCTATCAATCAACAACTCCTTTGAATTCTCATTAGACACCACACACCTCGTCAAGATTGTAAAAAGAATATTGGCTTCAATAGTTAAAACAGAATGTGTTAATTGTTTTGAGGTTAAGGCTGCATCAGCAAAAAGAAAACTATTTTGGCCAACTTAATTGCCTCCTTCTTACTAGGATAACCATCTACATCATACTTCTCAGGACAACCGAAAACCTTAACAAATACACCTTGATTCAACTAAATATCTATACCATCAACCTTATAAGCCAATATCAACTCATTACCATGCACTTGTTAAATGTTAAGATAAAACAGTCTAGTCAATCTAGGGTATGCCATCTCAGAAGGATTCAAGATTTTCCAAATAGAAGTATTTTTCAACCTTCTTATGCACTCGAAATCCATCTTTTCCAATCATGGTTGTGCAAACCATGCTGCAGTATGCTATAGGCGTTGATGCATAACCATCTAACCAAAGACCTTGTGATTTAAAAATTTATAAATCAATTCTTCAATAGAGAGGTCTTACCAGAATTAGATTACTTCTCCACTTTTTCTGGTCTGATTTCAGAATATCATTCTCTTTGCTAGCTTTCTGATATTTCTTTACCTTCCTTGGACTATCCTTCTGATCACCCTTCTCTTTGTCAGATTTCTCTTTATAACATGATTTTCCTTTTCTGGAACTAGATTTCTCCACATCCTTGGTCATCTTTCTCTTCTTCTTCGGAGGAGAAGATGACTTTGTCATGCTAGCTGTCTCAGAACTAGAACTAACAGCCTGAATCTCTTCTTCATGGTTAGATTTTCTCTTCTGCCCTTGTCCCTTCTTCCTCATGTTTTCTGTCCACTTGTTCAGCGATTGTTTTGATATCTTCATGATTCCATTTGGGGTTAGGGATTAGATAGAGAGAGACATGAGAGAGAAGAAGATATGCTTGAAGAGAGTAAAAGAAGGAAATTAAAAATTCAATCTCTTGAGATATAATCTTTATTTGAAATTTCAATAACAGATTGAAAATTTTAATGATATTCTAATATTTGAAAATATTAATTTAAATAGTATAAACTAATGTCAAGTAATTATCTACGAAGATAACACTCAACACTAAATGATCTATCATTACTTTCATGTTGTATGCATATTTATATTCAATGCTTTAAAAAGATTTTCATGGCTTTGAAAAAATGTTGATATTCAGACTAATTTTCAAGTCTTTAAAAATGTTTTCAAGGCCTTGGAAGCAACTAATATTCTTGATACCCCCTACATCAATGTATCCTTGTTCAACATACCAAGTTTCAATCTTAAAGTTACAAATCTATCTGCATGCAATGATTTAGTAAAACTATCAGTAATATGCAAGTTAGTAGGCACAAAAGATAAAGACAAATCACCTTTCTTCACATGATCTCTAATAAAATGATGTCTAACATCAATGTGTTTTGCCCTTAAATACTGTACTGGATTCTTAGTAATGGAGATTGCACTTGTGTTGTCACATTTGATTGGAATGTCTGTGAAATCAAATCCAAGATCTCTCATTTGTTGAGCTATCGATAGAAATTGTGAGCAACATGCTCCTGCTACAATATATTCAGCTTCTGCTGTAGATAGTGCTAGCTTCTTTGAATGCCAGCTTATCAAGGATGAACCCAATAATTGACAACATACTGAAGGGCTTTTTCTATCCACTTTGTATCCTGCAAAATCATCTGAATATCCACAAATATAGAGATTAGACTTATTAGGATACGAAATACTTAAGTCTTTAGTACCACTGAGATATCTAAAAATTCTTTTGACAGCCACTAAGTGAGACTCATTTGGATCATCTTAAAATCTAGCATACATACATACACTAAACATGATGTTTGGCCTACTAGAAGTGAGATAAAGTAGTGAAAAAATCATACATTTGTTTGGTTCACACTCTTATCATTCTGATCTTTGTCTAAAGATAGATTAGAACTCATAGGAGTTTTAGCAACCTTGGATTGAGACATGTTATACTTGTTCAGTAGATTCTTGGTATACTTGTTTTGATTCAGGGAGATTCCTTTCTTCATTTGATGAACATGAAGTCCAAAAAAGAAATTCAACTCTCCCATTAAGCTCAGTTCAAACTCCCTGCACATAAGACTTGATAACTCCTTGGATATAGTATCATTAGTAGCACCAAAAGTATATCATAAACATTAACTTTTACAACTGATATATCTTTCTCACATCTTTTAATAAAAAGTGTTAAGTCAACCAAACCTCTTTTGAAACCATTTTCAAGGAGATATTTAGACAATCCTTCATACCAAGCCTTGGAGCTTGTTTAATGCCACAAAGAGCTTTCTCAAGTTTATAAACATGATTAGGGAAATCACCACTTCAAAACCAAGAGGTTGAGCAACATAAACTTCTTCTTGCAAGTATCGATTTTGAAAATCACATTTAACATCCATTTGAAAAAGTGTAATGTTCTTGTATGAAGCAAATGCAAGTAACAATCTAATAGCTACTAACCTGGATACATGATCAAATGTCTTCTAATTCAATACCTTCTTCTTGATTGTAGCCTTGAGCGACAAGTCTGGCTTTTTGTCTGATTACCTTGTCATTTTTATTTAGCTTGTTTCTGAATACCCACCAGGTTCCAATCACTGACTGATTCTTGGGTGCAAGAACCAAGTTCCACACTTTGTTCCTCTCAAACTCATTTAACTCACTTGGCATAGCAATAATCCAGTCTGCTTCTTGTAATGCCTCTTTCACATTTTTATGTTATAAGAGAAACAAAGGCATTAAAAGCACATAGATTATTTAGTCTGTGTACCAGTAGATGGATCAGAAACTATGTTTTCCACTGGATGGAATGATGAATATATGAACTTTTCCTTTGAGTCCACGGTTCTGGTTCTCTAGGAAGCTTTTCAAGGCCTTGAGAATTTGATGTAGAGGGTGATCCACTATCGCTTTAAGAACCATTTTCAAGGATTTCAAAATCCTTTCTGTGTTCCTGCAAACCAGTCTTACTACCATTATCTTTTTCAGCTTCATCATCTGACTCATGCTTGTTCAAATTTAAATCTGTAAAATCTTCACTCAAGGATCCATCATTGCTTTCATAAAAAAATAACATGAATACTTTACTCAACAATTTTGGTTATTTTATTAAGAACTCTATAGGATTTGCTTGTCAAAGACTAATGCAGGAAAAAGCCTTCATCAGTTCTAGCATTAAAATTGCCAAGATTGTCTTTTCCATTTTAATGAACAAAGCGAGTGCAGCCAAAAAGTTTAAAATAAAAAATATTTGCTTTCTTCCTTTAAAATGTTAATAGGGGGTTTTCTTCAAAATAGGTATGATCAAGCCCCTGTAAATATAGTTGGCAGTATTAACAGCTTCTTCGCAGAAATACTTTACAAACGGTTTTCAAAAATCATTTTCCTATACATGTACTCAAGAGTTCTGTTTTTCCTTTCCAATACCCCATTCTGTTGAGGAGTTCTTGTTGGAATAGGTTCCCTATAGGCAATCTAATATTTAGTATGAACAATGTTATTGGCTAGAATATTCATTTACTATGTATTGTGATATTTAATATAATGAAGTCCTAAGATTTACAATTGTGTTGTATATCTTAAATATCCCTGGTCCATTATATTGATTAATAGGACGATCAAATATAGACTAGTATGTGTGTAGATTGTTATGGAGATATCAAGTTTAACACATGGGTATGCATTAGGAGTAATGGCATGCTGGATTGACCCACAACGAAAAGGATACATAAAATTACGTTAAAGTCACAATCACTTCTCGTAGTGCTAATATAATTGCAATCCCTATACTTGAAGTCACTAGATACTCTAGTTGTGAAATTCACCGTAACTGGGTGACAATAAAGGTTGTTATCGGGCATGATAGGAAGCAAGCTTAGAGATCGTAGAGATATAGAGAGGATTTGTCCCTCCCACATAATGGGAGCAAATATCCACGACCACTCGAGGGATGAGCTTATTGAATGTTTGGCCAGACTCAGATAAATCAATATGGAGATATTGATGTTATCTTCTTGCATAACCATATTCCTAGGATCGAGGAACTATGGATTGGATATACGAGTGTGACTATTTATGTCTCGTGTACAATCTGGATATGGAGACAAAGGGATAGTGCAATATGTGATATTGGGCACAAAGGTTTGTCGGGATCACTGACTAATTTCTATTAGTTGGGTGCGTGGATGTGTTGCTAGACACCGCTCCATGTTAGTAATAAGTTACTACCAACTAAGTAAAAACCTATGGGGTCATGCGTTAAATAGAGTAGAACAAGATTTGGGATTAATTAATATGATTAATTAATTAGAAGGATCACTTTGCAACACCTTGCAAACTTAGTAGGACTAATATGCAAGGAAGAGACTAATCCAAGTTCATGTAGAATTAGGAAGGACCTTTATGTAGTTAACAAGGAGTTGTTGGACCATATAAAGGATGCTCTAGCTTCCTTCCCACTAATGTTAGTAATCATAACATAAGTGAGTGCGAGAGAAATTAAGAGAGAGAGCAAGAACACAAGGGCCGAAGCCCCTGCGTCCCCCCCTTCCTGTCGGCTCAAAGAGAGGGCCGAACCCCTGCCTTTGCCTCCTTGGTTGCTTGATTCCTTCTTCCCTCTTCCTCCGGTCCAAGCTAGCAATTGAGAAGGAAGAATCTTGATCTCACCTCTATACGTGTATCAACCATATATACGAGGACAATATTCTTCGTGTGATCTCCCAAACCAAAAGGTACACATCTTCTATGTCCCTTATCATGTTAGGATGTCTCTTACTGTGATCCTTGGTGGGCTTTGAGTTGTAATTAAATTTTGTTATTCCGCTACGTTACCTACG
This sequence comes from Linanthus parryae, assembly GCA_023055425.1. Classification (NCBI taxonomy): domain Eukaryota; kingdom Viridiplantae; phylum Streptophyta; class Magnoliopsida; order Ericales; family Polemoniaceae; genus Linanthus; species Linanthus parryae. Next base: position 93,850,594 of record JALGPY010000005.1, on the reverse strand, counting down.
TCAAAACGCAACAGTGGTATCAGAGCCACAGGTCGTAGTGCATAACATGATTTTATGTGTTACGATTTCAGTTTATACACCGTATTGTTAATTTTACGCGAAACTGAAATTAATTGGCATTGTAGATGCAAAATTGAATTTGATTCAATATAAACAAGATCTAATTTAACATTGGATGATTGAATTAGTGATTTTAATCACATAGGGTGTGAATTATTGGGTTCTTGAAAATTAGGGTTCATGGGCACATAGTTGAAATTGGAGTTTTTCAATTATGGAAACAATTTTATAGAAATATCCATAAGGAAACAACCATGCTTGGGAAACAAGGAAGGAAGGGAAGGAGACTAGGGCCAAAACCCTAGCCGTCCGCCCCCTCCTCCTTGCGCGCCAAGCAAGGCCGCGGGTCACTAGGGAGGCCGGCCTTGGGCCAGGCCACGTGGCGGGCGGCGGTCCTCCTGGGGTTCGGCCCATGTATGGGTTGGACCCCTTGGACCGTTGTAACCCTAATTACCCAATTCAATTAAAACTGAACAAGCGAGTTAAAAATCGATTTTAACTGTATTATGTGCTTTGTTGCATGGTGGATGAATATGGCCTAGGTTGTGGATGTTTATTGCTTTGTGGTTTGGTTTACGGCCTGCGAGCTGATCAAATTAATGTAATAATTAATTAGGTTTTACGGCCTGCGAGTCGTTTTTCTCCTGAACATGTGAGGCTTTTTATTATTTATTTATTCTAGATGTTAGGCTAGAATTAGAAATATTTATATGATAGCCAAGAGCATGGAAAGAAGACCGGAGAACCAAAGAAGCCAAAAGACGAAGAAGACACCCCCTAGGCGCGCAGCTATGGTGGAGCACATGGAGATGAGCTTGTCACTTTAGGGAAAATAGATATTATCATTGGATTGATAATATCTTAGTCTAGGGGCCATATCCATGCCACGTTTTTTTATTTTGTGGATGTTTATTATTTATGTCTTGTTATTTATTTTCATGTGTATGGCGATACTAGCAAAACGTTAACAAGATAACAATAAACAAGGATGGTCTTTTATTGTGGTTTGCCCAGTCCAAATAAGTAGATCACGTTGATGGGATCAACCAAACAAATTAAGAATGATTAAAAATCCCTCAAATAAGATATTGCATTTTGCCTTCTCTTGCTAAAACACCCTTCATGATCAGGGTTTATTAAAATTCGGGCTTGCCAAAGCAAGGCGATTTTACCATGATGTGTTGCGGACGACACAAGCTAGTAATGTGTGTATGTTGAAGCAAGAGGTTGGACGCAACTGGGTAAGACTCAATTGGATTGATGAGCCTAGAGGCATGACAATTAGGCGTTATCCAAAGGATAAAGAATAAATAGTTATTCACCTAATTGGACAAAGAGTTGCATGGGATGCAATTGGAATGGTTCCTACCTAAATAACCTATTCTTGCGTGACTTGCCAAAGCAAGATCAAGAAGAAATGAAAAAGGGATCTTGGACCTACTAGAAAATATAATGAAATTTTCCGCATTAATGGTGAGGGCCATTAATCCGAGAAAAATAGTGAGAGCTATATTTGATGATCTACCCATTGTTGAATATAGTTAAATTGTTCAAAATACTAAAATTGCACATTTCTCGTTTTGTATAACTCCAAATGGCAAACAACAACGCATCGACATCATCCCTACGATCTGTCCTTGAGAAGGATAAACTGTCTGGAACAAATTTCCTTGACTGGTACAGAAACTTAAGGATTGTCCTTAAGCAAGAAAAGTAGTTGTACGTCTTGGACACTCCCATTCCAGAACCACCACATGATGAGTCTGTTCTAGCGGAAGTGAGGGCACGTCAGAAACATATTGATGATTCTAATGACGTGACTTGCCTCATGCTTTGCACTATTACTGCTGAGCTTCAGAAGCAGCACGAGAACATGGAGGCTTATGATATGATTATACACTTGAAAAAATTGTTCCAGAAACAGGCAAGGCTTGAACGCTATGAGGTGTCCAAAGCATTGTTCAAAAGTAGTCTCGCAGAAGGGAATCCAGTAGGGCCTCATGTACTCTGAATGATCGGGTACATTGAGAATCTTGAGAGACTGGGATTCCTGCTCGGCCAAGATTTGGCAACTGATCTTGTCTTGCAATCGTTGCCTGACAGTTATAATCGGTTCATCATGAACTATAATATGAACGAGATCAGTAAGACTCTGCCAGAATTGTTGAACATGCTAAAGACATCTGAATAGAGCGTCAACAAAGGCAAGGGCAAGGCCATAGTGATGGTGCATAAGAAGAAGGGAAAAGGAGTTGCCTCTACTTCCAAAGGAAAGCGCAAGAAAGTTGCGAAATCCAAGGAAGACCTAAAGCCTAGTGAAGGAATGGCTAAAGGTGCATGTCACTACTGCAGTCAGCCGTGTCACTGGAGGAGGAATTTCCCTAAATATCTGGAGGATAAGAAGCTTGGAATAGGGATTCCACCACCACCAGGTATTTATGTTATAGACGCCAATCTTTCTATTTCTTCATCTTGGGTATTAGATACTGGATGTGGTTCTCACATTTGTCGAAATGTGCAGGATTTGAAAAGAAGTAGAAGATTGGCTAAAGGAGAGATAGATCTGCGCGTCGGGAATGGAGCAAGAGTTGATGCATTAGCTGTAGGCGTTTATGAGCTATCTTTTCCTTCTGAACTTATTTTAGAATTAGACAATTGCTTTTATGTGCCTGCTATGAGCAGAAACATTATTTCTATTTCTTGTTTGGACGAGAAGGGTTTTTCTATTTCAATAAAGGACAAGTGTTGGTCCATTTATTTTGATAGTATGCACTATTGTACTGCGAATTTGTCTAATGGATTATATATCCTTGATTTAAATAGTCCAATCTATAACATAAATACTAAAAGGATTAAAACTAACGATTTAAATCCTACATATCGATGGCACTGTCGTTTAAGCCATATAAATGAGAAACGCATATCTAGACTCCATAAGGATGGACTTCTAGACTCATTTGATTTAGAATCATATGAGACATGCGAATCTTGTTTATTAGGAAAAATGACAAAGTCCCCTTTAAATAAGAAAGCTGAGAGGACTAGTGAGTTATTGACACTCATACATACCGATGTATGTTGGCCGTTCCCCACGCCTGCCAGAGGTGGTTACACTTACTTCATTACGTTTACTGATGATTTCAGTAGATATGGATTTGTATACCTTATGAAGGTCAAATCCGAATCCTTTGAATTGTTCAAGAAATTCAAGAATGAAGTAGAGAAGCAACTTGGTAAAAGTATTAAGACTCTACGATCAGATTGTGGAGGAGAATACTTAAGCCAAGAGTTTGATGAGTATCTTAGAGAGTGTGGGATAGTGTCCCACCTCACTCCACCCGGAACGCCACAATGGAATGGCGTGTCCGAGAGGAAGAATCACACACTATTAGATATGGTGCGATCTATGATGTCTCAAATAGATCTTCCGATATCATTTTGGGGACATGCTCTAATGACGGCAGCTTTTACCATTAACCGTGTTTCATCCAAATCAGTCATGAAGACACCATATGAGATATGGACCGGGAAGCGTCCCGTAGTGTCGCTTATGAGGATTTGGGGTTGCGAAGTCTATGTAAAGCGTTTACAAACAGACAAGCTCGGGCACAAGGCGGATAAGTGTAAATTCGTGGGATATCCTAAGGAAACTAAATGATATTATTTCTACAATCCAACCGAGAACAAAGTGTTTGTTGCTCGGACCGGCGTGTTTATAGAAAGAGATTTTGTCTCTAAAGAAGCAAGTGGGAGGGCTGTAGAACTTGAAGAGATTCAAGAACCACAAATCACTGAACCGATGATGGAACATGAGAAGGAACCGCAAGTTGTTGTGGAAGAACCTATTCAGGTAACACAGGAACTCCGTAGATCAGGAAGAGTGCGTCATGAGCCAGAGAGGTACGGACTTCTCGTGACTGAGCCCGATGACGTACCACTCATGGATGATGAGCCTGCAACCTACGGGGAAGCCATGAAAGGCCCAAACTCCAAGAAATGGCTGGAAGCCATGAGATCCGAAATGGACTCCATGTACACCAACAGAGTATGGACTTCGGTGGAACCACCTGAAGGGGCTCGTCCCATAGGGTGAAAATGGTTCTTAAAGAAGAAGACCGACATGGATGGCAAGGTAGTTGCCTATAAGGGGTGATTGGTAGCCAAAGGGTATAGACAGATTCATGGTATTGACTATGATGAGACTTTTTCACCAGTCGCCATGACTAAATCCATTCAAATCCTACTTGCTATTGCAGCATACTACGACCATGAGATTTGGCAAATGGATGTCAAAACAGCGTTCCTTTATGGGAACCTCCTCGAGGATGTGTATATGACACAAACCAAGGGTTTTGAGGATCCAAAAAAAATGCCAATAAAGTCTGTAAACGGCAAAGGTCCATTTGTGGATTAAAGCAAGCTTCTAGGAGCTGGAATCGACGTTTTGATGATGCAGTCAAAGAGTTTGGCTTCATCAAGAACTAAGATGAGCCTTGTGTCTACAATAAGGTTAGTGGGAGCTCTGTAGTGTTTCTGGTCTTGTATGTGGATGACATACTAATCATTGGAAACGACATTCCTACTTTGCATTATGTTAAAGATTGGCTAGGAAAGTGTTTTGCGATGAAGGACTTGGGAGATGGAGCATATATACTCGGTATAAAGATCTATAGGGATAGATATAGAAAGCTGCTCGGCCTAAGTCAACGTACATATATAGACAAGGTGCTGAAGAGGTTCAACATGCAATATTCCAAGAAGGGATTCTTGCCCATGTCGCATGAAGTCACTCTTTCAAAGAATTACAGTCCTTCCATGAGATTGAGAAGGACCGCATGAGTAGGATACCCTATGATTCGGCCATAGGATCCATCAAGTACTCCATGTTGTGTACTAGAACAGAAGTATCATACGCGTTGAGTATGGTGAGCAGATATCAGTCCAATCCGGGTGAGAGTCACTGGATTGCTGTCAAGAACATCCTAAAGTACTTGAGAAGAACTAAGGATGCCTTCTTGATATTTGGAGGTAAGGAAGAGCTACGTGTAATTGGTTACACTGATGCAAGCTTCCAAACCAACAAAGATGACTACAGATCGCAGTCTGGATACGTGTTTTGTCTGAATGGAGGAGCTGTGAGCTGGAAGAGTTCCAAGCAAGGGACAGTTGCTGATTCTACAACATAAGCTGAGTACATTGCTGCTGTGGAAGCAACAAAAGAGGTAGTTTGGATAAAGAAGTTTATCACTGAGCTCGGTGTGGTCCCTAGCATCGTGGATCCAATGGAGTTGTACTGTGACAACTACGGGGCGATCACACAAGCCAAGGAACCAATATCACACCAGAAATCAAAGCATGTACTTAGGAGATTCCATCTTATTCGTGATATGATCGATCGAGGAGATGTGAAAATGTGCAAGGTTCCAACGGATGACAATCTTTCAGATCCCCTCACAAAACCTCTTGCGCAACGAAAGCATGAAGGGCACGCCAAATATACTGGCATGCACCAGATTGGCTCTAGTTCAAGTGGGAGACTGTTGGAATAGGTGCCATAGAGGCAATCTAATATTTAGTATGAACAATGTAATTGGCTAGAATATTTATTTATTATTTATTCTGATATTTAATATAATGAAGTCCTTAGATTTACAATTGTGTTGTTTATCTTAAATATCCCTGGTCCATTATATTGATTAATAGGACGATCAAATATAGACTAGTATGTGTGTAGATTGGTATGGAGATATCAAAGTCTAACACATGGGTATGCATTAGGAGTAATGGCACACTGGATTGACCCACAACGGGAAGGATACATTAGATTATGTCAAAGTCACAATCGCTTCTCGTAGTGCTAATATAATTGCAATCCTTAGACTTGAAGTCACTAGATACTCTAGTTGTGAAATATCGTGCTTTGATGTTATCAAAAGTTACACCGTAACTGGGTGACTATAAAGGTAGTTATCGGGCATGATAGGAAGAAAGCTTAGAGATCGTAGTGATGTAGAGAGGATTTGTCCCTCCCACATAATGGGAGCAAATAACCACGGCCACTCGAGGGATGAGGCTTATTTAATGTCTGGCCAGACTCAGATAAATCAATATGGAGATATTGATGTTATCTGCTTGCATAAGCATATTCCCAGGATCTAGGAACTATGGATTGGATATACGAGTGTGACTATTTATGTCTCGTTTCCAATCCGGATATGGAGACAAAGGGATAGTGCAATATGTGATATTGGGCACAAAGGTTTTTCGGGATCATTGACTTATTTCTATTAGTTGGGTGCGTGGATGTGTTGCTAGACACGGCCCCATGTTAGTAATAAGTTACTACCAACTAAGTAGAAACTTATGGGGTCACACGTCAAATAGAGTAGAACTAGATTTGGGATTAATTAATATGATTAATTAATTAGAAGGATCACTTTGCAACACCTTGAAAACTTAGTAGGACTAATATGCAAGGAAGGGACTAATCCAAGTTCATGTAGAACTATGAAGGACCTTTATGTAGTTAACAAGGAGTTGTTGGACTATGTAAAGGATGCTCTAGCTTCCTTCCCACTATTGTTAATAATCATAACATAAGTGAGTGCGAGAGAAAGCAAGAGAGAGAGCAAGAAAACAAGGGCCGAAGCCCCTGCGTCTGCCCCCCCTTCTCGCCGGCTCAAAGAGAGAGCCAAACCCCTCCCTTTGCCTCCTTGGTTTCTTGTTTCCTTCTTCCCTCTTCCTCCGGTCCAAGCTAGCATTTGAGAAGGAAGAATCTAGATCTCACCTCTAGACGTTGATCAACCGTAGAGACGAGGACAATATTCTTTGTGTGATCTCCCAAACCAAAAGGTACACATCTTCTATGTCCCTTATCATGTTATGATGTCTCTTCTTGTGATACTTAGTGGGCTTTGAGTAGGAATTAAATTTTGTTATTCCGCTGCGTTACCTACGTCAAAACCCAAAAATTCTTGGAGCTGAAAATTGTGAGAAATTCCATGCTTTGCAATCTAATTCTAGTTGATCAAATTCTCTACCATGTTCACTCCTTATAGAAGCAATAGAAAGGTTTTGTGAAGTTTGTAACCCTTTACAAAGCTTTGAAAATTCAAACAGGGCTTCATAATTTTCTCTAAAAACATAACCCAAGTAAATCTAGAAAATTCATCAACAACAACTAGCATGTGTTGCTTACCCTTTGGAGTTTTGCACTCATAGGACCACATACATCCATATGAAGCATTTCAATAGGTCTAGAAGTACTTACAAAGTTCTTTCACTTAAAAGAGCTCCTTGTCTGCTTACCTTGAGCACAAGCTTTACATACCTCTTCATCCTTGAATTTTATGGATGACAGTCCTCTGACTAAGTTTTCAGATACCTGTTTTTTGAGAGTGTGCATGCTGATATGTCCAAGCTTCCTGTGCAAAATCTTTGAAATGTCTTTCAAAGCTTTGAGGCATTTAAGTCTTTTTCCTGCAACATTGTTAGTATTCAAATAATAGACATTTTTTGACCTAAGAGATGTGGGGATGCAATCACCTGATTTCTCATCTTACACTACACATTTCTCCTCGTTAAATATTACCTAGTTGCCTCGGTTATTAAGTTTAGAAGCACCAAGCAAATTAAACTTCAAACCATCAACTAAATAAACATCAGAAATAGAATATGCAGATTCATTACCAACTTTACCAATGCCAATAATATTGCATTTCCCTTTTGTCACCAAGTGTGATTGTTCATCCAGTTTGTTCTTCCAGTTCAGGAAACAAAGAACTCTTACCACACATGTGTCTAGAACAACCACTTTCCATTATCCGCTTTTGATCCTTATTCTTGGTGAAAACCTGCATATACCATTCAATGTCTTACCCAACTTTTAGACCAGGAGTTATATTTGGAATCATACACAGGATCAACCATATTAGGAGGTACGATCCCTTTTGGAATCCAAACTTGTCTTACATGCGCTTTAAGATGAATAGGAAATGCATTCCTCATAATGTGAGGTTATGTTCTTTTAAAGGGACATGTTATTTTAAAATGAACAAGTTTACCACAATAAAAGCATTTAGGAGAATGTTTACTACTAGCTTTCACAAAACTGGTATTGTTCTTTCTAGAAAAAAATTGGATTGTATCCAATACCATATTTGTGAACTAAGTGTAAACTTCCTCCAAGAATCAAGTTAAGATTGTGTTCTGAGCTAGAAATTTTTTTCATAACTCCCTTTGCTTCTTCAAGTTTCTTAGTTAGTAAAGTCTTTTGTTTCTCTAGTCATCATGTTGATGTTTTAGAGCAACAAAGTTGTCGTTTAAAAAAGATTTTTCTGCCAACTTATTTGACCTAAGTTTTCAAGGCCTTGAAAGTGATTTCCAGGGATTTAAAATATTTGTCAGATTTTGCCAGAGAAAATTGAAGAGTTTGTTCTGACGAACCAAATCCATTTTTTTTGCTTGCTCATGAACCTTTACCTTGAAAGAGTTTATTTCATTTCTGTAACTCGCTTCATTCATAAGCATGCTTTTCAAGATCTCAGACAATACATCAGTAGAACTAGGCATTAAATTTTTCACAATTACCTCAATGTGTTTGTCTGAGCTTTCCTTCTCATCATGCTCAGTCATAAGACGCAAGTTAGCTTGATCCTCTTCTGAGTCACTTGTGGAATAAGAATCACTCAAGGATGCAACCATGACTTTTTTTCTTTTGTCATTTTCCTTCTTTAGATAATGCATGTTCTTCTTATGACGACAATGTCTGATTAAATGATCTACATCACCACATTAAAAGCTGTTTAGTTATTTAGGTTTGTTTGAATTGGAGGAGGACTTACCTTTGTAGTCCTTGCTTCTTGATGATCTAGATCTCTCCCTGCTATAGTCATTGTTTCCAAAGTTTTTCTTCATTTTGAGGATTCTGGTCAAGGCTTTGGAAATAAATGTAAAAGGATCTTCATCATCTTCCTCCTTTTCAAGGATTTGAATCTGCTCATCTCTTTAGCTTTGAGTGCCAGATTCTTGACACTGTTAGAAAGTTATCCATATACTTCATTCATGGAAATTTCATGAGTTAGGAGCTTTCCTTGCAAATCATCCAATTAAAGAGTACATAAATCTTGAGCCTCTTCAATTGCTGTTGTATCTGGCTCCAATTTGACTTGAGGAAGACTTCTCAGTATCTTCCTGACTTTCTCTTCATTTCAGAATGATTTTCCCAAAGAGTCTAGGTTGTTGATTATGTTTGTCAATCTCTTAAACATATCCTTGATTGACTCATTTGCATTCATCTTGAATAGCTCATATTGCCTCAGGAAAATGTTTATCTTCATCTGCTTGACTTGTCTGGTTCCTTCAAATGTCACCACCAATTTTCCCCATTTATCCTTTGCACTCTTGCAAGCTTGTTAAACTCATGTGCATTCAAATCACAATATAGTAAGTTCATTGCTTTATAATTCTTAGAAACGTTTTCTAATTTAGTTGCAGAAAGAGAGTCTTCACTTTAGGAATTCTAATCCCCTATCTTTCTGTATAGAAAGTATGAGGTCCATTTTGAATGATAGACCACATCTCCATGTACTGATATATGATAAACATCTTCATCAGAGATCTCCAGCGCACAAAGTTATCTCCACAAAATAGAGGACGTCTGTTTGCTGCTCTTCCCTGTGAGAAACCACCTTCACCTACATTACTCATGATCACAAGATTGTTAGATATGTATAGTGATACAAGCTCTGATACCAATTGAAGTGTGTAAGTAGGTAGTTAAACTAGATCAAATTTACCTAGAGGGGGGGGGGGTGTTGGTTGAATAGAGTATGCAAACTTTTGCTAAAGTAGTGGTTCTAAAAATAAACAGGAAGGTTTTGAAAATTTTGAACTGAAACATACAGTTTTAAAAGCCTCTGAGGTTTTTGAAGCTTTTCAAAGTTTTGAACTTGTCCTGTGTTGAAACCGTTTTGTGAGCAAGTAAAGTACTAAAATGAAATGAGATGGATGTTACGAAGATCATCCTCCAAAAATACTACTCTCCGCCCGAGGGATCTAATCCCTCTAGGATTTCAATAACTTCTTATTTATCACTAGTTAAGCCCTAGATATCAGGCATAAGAGAATTGCCATACTCTTATACCAGCCTGTGGTTCTATCCTAACCTATCTAATACAACTTCAACTACTTGATAAAATAATACTCTCAGTTGATCCACTTGAAAAACTAAACAAGAACATAATATATAATATTTAGAAATCATAATGAATAAACAGTTTAAGAACAAGTAGAATAGCACTGAGAAAACAATGAAGCTGGAAAGCTTGGGAGTGTTCTTCTGAGTTTGGAGTAGATTGAATGATCTGAACTGATCTCTCTCCTTGATGCTTTCTCAATCCGATTTTTTTTTCTATAAGTCTCTTTGGGTCACACTGTGTCTGAGTCTCTCAGTCTCCAGTTCTCTTTGAATTTAAAGTCTTGCTGCAATAGTCACGTAGTTTGTTGCAACAAGAATCCCTTAAAAATTCTAAACTGATTCTTGGCTCTCAGCAACTCTATTCCAACGGATACGAGTCTGATTTTTTGCACTTAATTTGAGCACAATCTGCACTTGCAAGCTTGAGACAAGTTCTGATCCATATATTTAGCCAAGCTTTAGTGACCTGTTTGGCACTCCTGCATCCAGGAATCTCAGGCTAAAGACTATGAAAATTTTCAAAGCGTTGAAAAGTCAAAGCTTTGAAATATTGATGTTTCCTGAAAAACAAAGTTAGAACAAAATCTATCTAACAATAAAGCAAATTCAGATAAAAAAACACAAACTAGATGAACTCAGGATCTGTTTGGTAGTCCTGCATTAAGACAATTAAGCAATTTTCCAACAAAACAAAACTTCGGCAAGTAACAGATTATTTGACAAGATGAATTTGTCTTTAATCACTGAAGAAGGCATAATTTAAAACGAGGAGATAAACTCCCCCTCAGTTCAAACTTATCCTCTGAAGATTTTCAAAGCATTGGATCGGTTTCAAAGTTGTGAAATAAGAATCTTAATTAACAATAATGATATACTATAGACTTTGAGGCTTTAAAAATATTATTGTATGATTCAGGGTTTGAGTACAATTGTAATATCTAGAAGACTGTAGGGACTGTAAGTGCAATTTCATGCACTATATATGTTTCTAGGGTTTCTGTGTATGTATCGAATTGTCATATTGTTCTTCACGGCCTCAATGGCTTTGACCACAGAAATTTTTTAGGAGTTAAGAATGCAATATATCGAAATTTTAAGGCAAGTAGCGTAACTTAAATTTTTTGCTATCTCAAATTAATTCTGAGAAGTAATTTCAAAAGAATATCTGTTGGTTGTTGTAGATTGTGCTTTCCAGACAGTCAGATCATAGCCACGTGGCAGCCATCCAACACACCCAATTGTGTTCCATACACATCTAATCACTACCCATGCTTATCCGCTCGGGGGCTGCGAGACAGGGCCATCGCGTACCAACCACACGGGACCAGTAGGGACTTAGTGGTTTGGAAGCTAGAGTAAGGTCCGTCGCGCGAGAGGGACAAACAAGGTCGCGCGCGACCCCTTGTAACTGCTTTGAGAGACTTAATGACCACGTCCTATAAACCCGGTTGATCTCATAACGGTCTCCGGTATATGCGGACATGTGCGTAACGTTCCCTATATATACGGTCGACCGTGCCACTACGGAGGCTAACATTCAGCCGCCTTTTATGGTGCATTAACCCCCACAACGGTCACTTACCCACTATATATAGGATGTTTAGCCATCCATGGAAAGGGTTCTAGTTCTGAAGTTCTGCTACTAAGCCCTCTTACCATCATTAAGCTGTCTCTCTCTCACAGCTACCCTTTCTTACTCTCTCCCTACTCACACCCCTACACTTCTATGTGTTCATATTCTCATCCCCTACTTGAGGTGTACACTTGGATATCTCTTGAGGATTTCCTTGTACACAATTTGTTGAACCCGACATGAAGCATCCACCTTCAAAGTTTTAATCAGTCAATTTAGCCATGTCTATTGAAGGTAATCTTCGTGATGGTGACCAATGTCCTTTGGGAGATGAAACCTAGAGAGACGAGACTCCCAACACCAACACCAACACCAACACTCAGACGGTCACCGTGAGAAATACCTCTCTGGAGGCACCACAAGCCAGGATTCAAAGCTAGGCCAAGGTTATGCAGGCCCAATCTATCCAAATCGCCCAGATCATGGCGATCCTGGGGGGTTTGCTCAGAACGCCACTCAGGGGGCGTTATCCTCACCACCACCAACTCAAGTGCCTTTTCCAGGGGTAGCCACTACCTCTGTCGTGCACACGCCTGCTCCACCTAACCCACAATCTTCTCTCCCCAATGGCCCTGCACCCCATGCACTGAGGCTCCTTTCAGGCTCGTCCTTGATTTTTGCGGGGAATCCCCATCCGTACCCCTCGTTGCCTTCATACACGAATGAAACCCTGGGAAACTATGCACTCCCACCTCTGCCTCCCTATGATCCAAACATTCCCCACATTCCGGGTTTCGCTGCGACACCATCGTCAACCCCTGGGGGAAGTACACCTGCCAACGTCGCGGCCCCGGAGCAGCGATTAGGCAGCATCATCGCGAACCAGAGTTTCGAAGACACTGTCAACCCGAAGGTTGAGAATGTACCTCCCATTCCCAGGGACATACACCTGATGCCCAATCCTGCTGGGTACAAAGCACCCAAATTGGAAAATTTCGATGAAGCTAGCGGGAATGCGCACGAGCATGTAATGAGATTCGTTGATTTGATGGGCCCGCACGCAAAGGATACCAGGCTACTGATCCGCGAATTCACCAAATCCCCGGGGACTGTCGCATACAAGTGGTATATGACCCTCAAAGCAGGATCTGTCAAGTCATGGGAGGACATGGTGAAGAAATTCTACACCTAGTTCTTTTAAGTGGAGGAAAAGGTCACAACCATCCATCTCTCCCGCATGAACCAGAAACATGACGAAGAAGGGGTCACCTTCATCAAGAGGTTCAGGGCCAAGTCCTTAGAATGCATCGATGACGTCTTGGAAAGCCGCCTGGTGGAAATATGCCTTCAAGGCATGCGCGATGAATATAAAGGTATGTTAATCAATTTGAATATGCCTACCTTTTCAAATTTTATTGAATGCACCAGGAACATTGAGCCACTGGTGGACAAGATGAAGAAGAAGTATACAAACGAGCGCACGCTAGTAGGCACTGGCTTCAAGATCGGGAGGTTCAAATACAAGCATGGACGAAATGTTGACGTGCATGCAGTATGATCCCCCCACAAGCAACAGCGACCTGCGCCCCGAGAGGCACCACCCCTGCCGTGTTTGATCGAGGACGCGATAATGCTTTGCAAGAATTGGAGGAAAGATGGAATTTTGCCAGCATTGGAGCATAAGCCTTCTGGAGAGCAGCTACGAGATCCCATATGGTGCGAGTGCCATGGGCAGGTCATGCACCCAACCAGGGAGTGAAAAAAGATCAGATGGCTGGTGGAAAGGAAGATCAAGGAGGGACAGTTGGTTTTTGATGAACCATCTAAGGATGTGCATAGCAAACCTTTGCCGACCCATGCACACAAAGAGCCCAAGGGGAAAGCGATAGCCATGATTTAGATCATGGATCTTGAAGAGGTCGCGGATACAGGAATCACAGTGGTTGCCGAAATCCGCGAGGACGAAGATTATAGAGTGGACACAGAAGACTCATGCGTCGAGCTAATGAAAAATTCCAACACGTTCGAGAAGTTCTTTGACGACATGAATTTCTCAAACAACTGCAGGCATGAGATGATAAAGGCCATCTTAAGGGTGGAAGAAGAATATGGAGAAGAAATAGTCACCTCCAACGGCAAAGTTGTCAGGGATGCACGAACAAATGGCCTGGTCATGACGTTCGATGAATCGGACAAGAGAAAATACGGAAGTCACTAGAGGCCGCTGTACGTGACGATCGTCTTCAATGACGTTGAGTTCAAGATAGACTTCGTTGATGGTGGAGCTACAGTAAATGTGATTCCACTCAAGACTCTAGAGCTAGCTGGAATCCCGCAGAGCAAGATTGTTAAGATGCCGTCACCACTGATGGGTTTCGGAAGCGATTCCAGAATGACCGTGGGATGGATCCGCCTGGGAATCCAGATTGGGCACATTAAGTGTTCTGCCAAATTCCATGTCATCGACGCCAACACCACTTATCATATGATCATTGTCGAGCATGGATCCACCGCTTTGACGCTGTGCCATACACGACTCATCAAATGATGAAGGCCATTTGGAAATACAGAGTGGTCGCCATACCTGCGTCAGTGAATCCATTCAATTTGGAGGAAGCACACTTGTCTGAAGCTGTATGGTTCAAAGAGATGGCAGATGAAGCGACTCCAGCTCCGTTTCAACCGAACAATCACCAGCTAGGATAATGGCGATGCGAGAAATACCTTAGGAAAAGCAACCCGTACGGGAGAAATCTCCCAAAGAAACTTACATCAAGAAGAAATTCAATACCCTGAGGAGGGTCGTCGAGCATGACAACCATGGCAAGCAGGTGGGAATCTTCTATTCCAATGGAAAGAAGTTCTATCGCATCTGAAGGTGCGCGGGGTCATCTTTGACTTGTCCCATCAAAGGTGTCCCTTAGCAAATTTGTGAGTTGACAGAACCCCCAGATGGAGATAAGGGGAAGACACTTCTGGGGGAATTGAAGGAGGCCCCTGAATGCATGGAGGACCTCCCAAAACATTAGAAACAAGAACTGAAAGAGGTCTTCCTGATCCCAACCGAAGAAAAGAAGAGGCCGATCTTCTTAAGTGCAGATCTAAGCAACGAGGAGGAGCAAGAGCTGCTCGATTTGCTAAAGGAATACATGTATGTTTTCGCATGGGACTACGAAAAAATACCGGGGCTAGACCAGGCGATTACTATGCACATACTGGATGTAATTCCGGGGTCAAAGCCGGTAAAACAAAGTGCGTGAAACTTCCGACCAGAGATCAACGTGAAGGCAAAGGAGAAAATTGTCAAATTGCTAAAAGCAAAATTCATCGAGCCCGACCATCATCCCACATGGATTTCCAACGTTGTGCGTGTCTTGAAAAAGAATGGGAGCCTTCACATATGTGTCGAATTCAGAGACCTGAACAAGTTCTGCTTGAAGGACGTCTTCCCTTTGCCAAACATAGATCTTTTGATCGAATCTACCGCGGGATGGATTTAGTGGCTATAACCAGATCAAAATGAACCCAGAGGACGCAAAGAATATGGCGTTCATCACACCCGTAGGGGTCTTAAACTGCACCGTTATGCCGTTTGGTCTAAAGAATGTAAGTTCTACTTATCAATGCGCAATGATGGCACTGTTCCATGACATGATGCATCAGGAAGTCGAGTTCTATGTGGACGATTTGGTGGTTAAATCAAGGAAGAAAAAAGGCAATTGGAAAGACTTGAGGAAGGTCTTCGAGATATGCCGATATTTTCAGCTAAAGATGAACCCTATGAAGTGCGCATTTGGAGTAACTTCAGGAAAATTCTTGGGCTGTGTAGTTCACCGACACGGGATCGAGCCTGACCCTGTAATCATCTCGGCAGTCACCAGCTTACGTACGCCCCAGTCTCAAAGTACCTTGAAGACATTTCTGGGGAAGCTGTCGTATCTAAGGAGTTTCATACCTGCTATTGCAAAGTTGACCTTCTGCTTTAGCAATTGCTCAAAAGGAACGCGACGTTCTTGTGGACAGAGGAGCATCAGACTGCATTCGAAAAGTTGAAGACACAACTAGCATCTCCAAGATTATGATCGCACCTCAGCTCGGATCGCCTTTGCTACTATACCTAACTTCAACAAAGAAATCCATTGGAGCATTGGTGGCTCAGGAGTTTGAGGGACAAGAAAGGCCAGTGTCCGACATTTCGCGTATGATCCATTCTGCGGAATCCTGGTACACAGATATCGAACGCCATTGCCTAGCTTTATTTTTCGCTATTGAAAGATAAAGCACTATTTCTCTTCCCACAAAGTTGTCATTATAACCAAGAACGATCATATACGTTATCTGTTGGGTAACTCACCTCCGTGTGGGAGACCGGCAAAATGGTATATGACCATTTCCCAATATTACATAGTCTGTGCGCGACCAAAGGCCATCAAATCCCAAGCACTGGCAGACTTGCTGTCTCAGTTACCGGATGAAAATAGTGAGACCTTATAAGAAGAGGAACTCGAAGGGCCCGACATATACACGAACATCCATCGTTATTGGAAGCTGCATTTTGATGGATCCTGGACGAGGTCGGGAGGTGGAATTGGAGTCGTACTGATTAAAACTGATCAGGAGGTCATTCAAATGTCAACCAAGTTAGACTTCGCGGTGACCAACAACGAGGCTGAATACGAAGCTCTGATCGCAGGATTGCTGGAAGCCAAGGCTTTGGAGGTACATAATCTTGTTATCATGGGAGATTCTAAGCTAATAGTAAAGCAAGCGTCAGGGGAATACGCGTTGAAAGAGATTAACATGTTGAGATATATATTGATAGTGCAAAAGTTGGTCCAGAAGTTTGATTCTATCATGTACGGGCACACTCCCCGATCTGAGAATCGACATGCTGATGCACTAGCAACCTTGGGGTCGAAGATCAATTCTGACAAGTGCCCAGCGAAAATCTCAATTGAAGTTAAGACAACACCATATTTGGTAAAAGACCTGTGCGAAGAGGAATCTGGAGAGGAAGCAGACTTGAGCAAGCCCATTATACGCGCGATAGCCGACGGAACAAGCAAGGAAACCTGGGTTTCCACAAGCGGGTTTTGCATACACGATAATCTGTTGTACTAAAAAGGCTCGGGTGGAATTCTGATGCGATGAGTGACAGAAGACGAAGGCCCAGCAGTCTTGGAGAGAATCCATCAACACACATGTGGAGAAAACGAGATTTCTATATACAGAAAGGCACAAAGGTATGGAATTCACAGGCCACAGATGGCATACTTCGCTGCTATCATACAAAGCAATTGCGAAATATGCGCACTGATAAAAGATTCGCTAGAGGTCGCCGCAATTGATGAGTATTGGCGGAGACCTATAATTGATTATCTGCAAGATGGAGCTTTGCCGAGCGACAAGAAGGAAGCTCACAAGCTTAGGAGAAAGGCGGCTCGATACGCACTGCAAGAGAATTTGCTTTGGCGGAAAGGACACAATGAGAATTTACTCAGGTGCCTTAATGGTCAAGAAATTCAGGAGGTCATGGAAATGTCCCATCAAGTGGAGCACCAAGGGGGCGCGAAGTTATGCAGACAGCTCTTAATTGTTGGTTACTTTTGGCCAACCATGGAAGCTGATTTTCGCGCGAAGGTCAGGAGATGCCAGCAATGCCAATTTCACGACAATCTAGTCCACGCCCCGGACGTTGACTTTCACGCGTTAGGAAATCCTTGGCCATTCCACACCTGGTCCTTGGATTTCATTGGTCCAATCCGACCCCCTTTGCCTGGGAACCAGTTCGTTCTTACTGGAACAGAGCAATTCACCAAATGGGTTGAGGCAGTCCCGCTCAAGATAGAGAATGCATTGGCCGTGGTCAAATTCATACAAGAGAACATTATCCATTGCTTTGGGATCCCCAACAGACAATGGGACGCCCTTCGTCAATCTACAGGTAGCTGCGAAACTAGTGAAGTACAACGTAAGGCATGTGTGTTTGACACCTTACTATCCAAAAGGAAATGGCCAAGCTGAAGCCACGAAACAAGACCTTGCTCAGAATTCTAAGTAAAATGGTCGCGGATGATCACAAAAAGTGGGCAGATTTTTTGGGTATGGCGCTTTGGGCATACCGCACATCACAAAAGACTCCTACTGGGACTTCTCCATTTCTGCTTTGCTATGGAGCTGAAGTCGGGGTCCATGCGGAGGTAACGATAAACTCTGCAAGACTGGCCTTAGTGCCTTGTTTGAAAACGAGCGCGACCATGATTTGATACTGCTCGAAGAGAGGCGCGAACAAGCTAAAAGGACAAACACGAAGTACAAGGAGAGTTTGTCGCAGGCCTATAATAAGACCGTTCAGCATAGGGACTTTGAAGTAGGAGACCTGGTCTTACAAGCTTCCGACCATTGCATGCACGAAGCAGCTCATCCCAAGTTTACTTCCAACTGGGAAGGACCTTTTGAATTCAAAAAAGTATTTCATAGTGGTTACTGCAATATTCTACGTTGCCATGGGACTGCCACTACTCCCACCCCGATCAACATGCGATGCTTAAAGAAGTACTATCCCTAACCTTCTCTTATGCTTTACATTCGCACTATATATTCTTTATATCCTCTTATATGAGGGTTCAATTAATGATAATAACTCTCCCATATGAGAGCTCTTTATCAAATCGCTGGCTTCAGCTTATTATTTTCCTTGCTTGTAGACTAATAGTCGATCACCCGCAAAACCAAAACCTGTCTGTCTAGATAGCAGCAAAACACGAACGTAAGCCTATCTACTTTGATAGCAGTAACAAATGGAAAGCCTATCTGTTTAGATAGCAACCAAGTACAATTTAAAGCCTATCTGTTTAGATAGCAGCCAAGTACAATTTAAAGCCTATCTTTTTAGATAGCAGCCGAGTACAATTTAAAGCATATTTGTTTAGATAGAAGCCAAGCATAATTTAAAGCCAATCTGTTAGATAGCAGCACAAATGCGATCTATGGTCTATATGTCTAGATAGCGCCCTTATGCAATTTAAAGCCTATCTGTCTAGATAGCATCCAAACGCGATTTTAAGCCTATCTGTCTAGATAGCACCATTATATCGAGAAATACTGGCTTGCTTGCGAGTTAAAATAGATATGCGCGATATTTGCAGGGCATGAGTTTAATTATAATAACAGAAATCAACGTTCGAGCCATACGCAAAAAGCAAAAAGCACTTTTATATAAGCAAGCAGAATCCATACATCAAAAGAATTCTCAAACGAACATTCAAGACTTCTACATAATACCTACGAGCTATAGAAATAACTACGCTTGATTCGTCGTCATCATCGACGCCCTGGATCAAACAAGGCTCTTGTTGATGCCCCTGACATGGTGAGACGCAAGATGAACTTCAAACAATGAAGGCTGCTGATGTGAAGAATAAGTGGGAGAACTTCATAGGGCAGAAAGCTGATTGTGCACAAGAAGGTTGCACCCCCCTCATTACTCTTTGGTGCAGGAACTAGTTGCAGAGTGCCTTCCGTCAAAGGTCCTTCAAGGATAGCGTCCTCAAACATGACTAGGGAAAAGACATCTCCAATATGATAAGAGAATTTACACCACCGGTCTTTGGAGAGCTTGGGCGAGTCAATGGCCTCCTTCGTGGATCTCTTGGGAGCCATTTTTATAGAACAACGGATACATAAATAATTAGAGATACGAAGCCGATACGAGCCGTAAAATGGTGAAGAAAAAAAACTCAGAGGAGGTGACATGATTAACCAATCCTAGTTCTAGATCCGTAAAGAAGAAGTAGACATATTCTCTCCCAATCGCAAACTCAAGAGAGTGGAAATGGTGAAAAGCAAAAGACCAACTGCAGAAAGGGGTCTATATAAGACCGAGAGAAGGTGACTCTTCAGTTCTTTGCTGAGTCAGCAACGTCTCGAAAACAAATGAGAATCAATGACCCTATTAAAGGTTACGACGCTACAGCAGCCGTAGGCAATGGTGGCGGCTTGGCTTACCGTGTAACGGGAATACCCTATTTAAACCTACGACGGTACAACAGCTTAGGCAATAATGGAAGCTCATGGGGAATAGAGTCTTTCAAAGCATTAAATTATTTAGAATTCACCAAGAATCACGCGCGAAGATACTTAGTTGGGTTTCAACACAATCACAAACATATGTGATTCCGCGCGACCTTAGCCACAATATGCGCGCGTAAGCCTATCTACCTAAGATAGCAGCAAGACAAAGCTTATCTGTCTAGATAAGCAAAACCATTAGTAAGTGTAAGCCTATCTGTCCATATAGCAACCATACACGAGCATAAGCATATCTGTTTAGATAGCAGTATTTTAATCAAGCCCATTCATGAATAGTGGCAAAACCTAAGCATTTTACTTGCTAATAAAACAACAATTGGGAGAACAGGTCAAAATCAGCAAAGCAATGTTTAAACATGCGCAAATCAGTACGAGCAAAAATAGGGAAAAAGATAGTTCAAAAGAGCCAAATACTCGCGGCCACAAAAGGCGCAAAAGAGTACACCAGAAGATAGTTCAAGACTAAGCTACTGATCTTCGAACAAGTCTTTCAGAAGGGAATTTGCGGCTGACAGTCTGATGCAATTGGCAGCTAGTTGGTCCAGGCGATGTTTGTTGCTCCCATGACGCCTTGCAGCCTCCTCAAACTCTCTGATAGCTTTCTCGAAAACCTCCTTGCGTGCCTTCAAGACAACCTTTTCCTTTCTATAATCGATGTACTCGAGCCTGAGCTGCGCAGAGTTGTTGATCTTGGTCAGCCTATGAATGAGGAAATCCAGGTCGAGTCTCCCTGCCGCGGCCTGTTGAAGGCTGTTCGCGCTTGAAAGAAGGATTTGAGCACTGGCAACTGAGGTGCTTGATGGAGTTGTCTTGTGAACTCTCTCTAAGAGAGCAGTCATTCCCTTGAGAAGATCTTCTCTATCCTTTGGCGCCAGTTCCAGAACTCTTGAAATGCTGGTGGATATGACACATGCACCCTCATAAGCCATTCAAGACAAGCTTGATCAATATCTGCACGCGCGAAGACCAAAGAAAAATACTTAGTAAAAGCATAAGATCATAAGATCATGTGTCGCGCCCCAGTAGGGGAATTGTCTTACCAGTTCCTTCAACAATCTACTGAAGTGAGGGAATGGGAGTCGCTGCTAGACAGCTACTAGAAGGGGCTGCCTCAGATAACCTTTGATCTGCTAAAACTTCGCGTGCAAAGTAATCCTCAGGAATGGAATAATTCCATCCAGCCACATCCGGTTCAGCAACTTGTGAGCCCCATGGAGGAGTCGATACCCATGCTCGGAAAGGATAAGTTGTCATTGACACCTTCTGAAGATGCAACACCTCGCGTAGAATCTTGCACAGGGGGATCAGACCTTGATGGCACTTCAGTCGCGGCTGCAGGTGTACTGGTTTGGGAGGTCGCGTCTTGATGAGGTCCAGACATACCCACACCTTCATTCCTTTCTCACGCCTCATTCAGACTTGGTGCAGACTCCGGTGCTTCTGGCACATTTTCATGCGCAACGTCAGGTTTCATGCCGGGAGTTGCAGCAATATTGACATCAAGAGCGGGTGATTGAACATCTGTCGTAGCCTGGCCAGACATGATATTATCCACATTGATCCTAGGCTCAGTCTCTCCTTGCTTGGTTGTCACCTCTTTGGGCAAAGGACCTGAAATTACCACCTCATCATCAAACTCAACTTGCTCAACCGCTTCAAGGGAAGTCCCTGTTGGCAAAGCAGCTGCAGGAAAAGAAACTCTGGGGGAAGCTTCCATCCCCCTTTCTACAGCGGTGTGTTCTTTATCTTGCTGAAGTCCTTCCTCCACTTTCTCTTGTTCCATGATGAATTCGAGACGCTCGCTCTCAAAATCCACCACTTCAGTGCTGGGCTCTGACGTCGCGATTGCTACTTCTTCAGAAATGGGCCCTTGAGGTGTGATTATAGGCCCTTCGGTACTAATTCATGGAGGCGCGACCGCAACGTCTTCCATTTCATTGTCTCCCGGGTTGGCCTCGATGATAGAAGGAGGCACGCGAACAATGGCACTATGAAGCCGGTGGGATATCTGTATCAACGGCTCTGCATCTTCTATAACTTAAAGGTTCACAGTCAGTTCCAAGCTAAAAAAAGAGGACTAAGGGTTATGACGACAAGACCCACTTTTTCCGCTCTCATATAGAGCATCTGCGCAAAGATTATCGTCAGTTCCTTTGGATTTAGCATAACCTGAAGTATTTGGTAAAGATTTATTAAGGCGCAAGGGTAATATGAAGCATGATGATGCTAAGGAGGTGGATATACCTGAGGATTACCCACACTGATCCCTTAACCATCTGCGAATATCATATCTAGATAACCAATGGTATATTGCACCCAAGATAAGTTTGTGATGTGACAAAGCAAACTTAAAAATCGTACCTTCTTCGTCCGAGTCACCGGTAAGGTCATGGAGGGCTATCTGCGATTGTTGCATATGGGAAATGGTTGAACGAGTTTGAACTCTGGCCGGGCGCGAGGCAGGCCTCATGGGAGGCCCTCGCTCTTTGACACTATTTTGCAAAGCCTCTTAGAGTTGCTTGTCTTCTTCTTCCTTCTATCTTCTCTCTCTTTCTTCAGCCATGGTCTTAGACTCTGCGACTGCTTCTTCCTCATTCATGACTAACGTCTCTCCCATATCCTCCCCATCAGAACTATCGCTATCTGTAAGCAAAGTGAAAATAATGTCCCAGAGACCTATCAGCGAAGTGTTTGTTACGAAAAAGGGGAGAAAGAGATAAGATGATTACCTTTCCTCCTAATAAATTTTGACTTAGGAACAGTCTGCTTGGCAGGAAAAGCTTTCTTAGTTGGAGCGGCATTCTCCTGGGTAGCGGTTTCACTTCGAGGATGCTTTGATTGTTGAGTGACTGCGTCAGTAGCTTCGGGCTGGTCAGCAGTCCTCTTCCTAACGGAGGTAGTACCAATTGAGGCTACATAGGCCTATAGTGAATCAGAGACCAACTGTTGGACTTCAGGGGTCATGGGCTTCGCTGGAGTAATACGAGTGTCAGGCGCGGACACCTTCCTCGCTCGCAGATGATCCAGAAAGCTTACACTGCGACCCCGAACGCGAAGCGCCTCAGACAACACTGTCATCAAGAGGGGCAAGTTAAGAGTTCATGTATATCTAAGAATAAAGGAAATGTGCGCGAACGTACCTGTTTGAAGTCATCAACATATTTGACCTTTGCCCTGAAGGATTTTTTCTTAACAATGTCAATCTTCTCATCAAGAATCAGTGCACACAGATGATGATCCTTGGCCAATAAAAAGTAGAAACCATATTGGGAATCATCCCGACTGTGGTTTGTTTTGAAGGGATATTATTTTCTCATAAGAGCAGGTGCCTTGCTGGGTTGTAGTTGGGCTTGAGGCTTGATAAGACGGCGAGTTTGGAAATTCAAGAAGTCGACCCAACCAGGAGTGTTATGCCCTTTTCTGTTGCGCGAAGGCTGAATCAAGGGAAGCTCAGCAAGTAGTAGGGCGGTACTCTTCTCATATATCACCCCATCATAGCAGCCTTTGATAATGGAGTCGGACCACAGGGGAGGTGTGAGGGCATCATAGCCAAATTGGGGGCTCACACGAATGGGATCATAGAAAACAGTGATCCGTTCATAGCTACAAGTTTCAGGACCTGGCACGTACTCTGGCAGAGCACGCAGATACCCCCTTCGAACCCAGTTAACGAACCTCCCATAAATCCAATCTCCTTCAGTTAGGTGCTCAGCCTCGAACTTGGTGTCCTCCTCGGGGTAAAAACTTTACAAGAAAACTACGTTTTCCACCCGGATAACATAGGGCCTGGGCTCAAAATAGCGAATGTTGTATCATTTCAAGGAGAAGGTACATTGAGGGGCCCTATTCTTGTACCAACACCACGCTCGAGGAAATAATTCAACCTTCTTGGCATTAGGTGCATTCCACAACTCAACATCGACAGGGACTGGAGCATACGCGGGCCACCTTTCGAAAGCCCACATAGACAGGAATGCAGTATTGACGAAGGAGACAACATCAAACTTGCCCTGCAATTGCTCAACATGCGTCACGGCTAGATCCAGACGATGTTACAACGTGCCTAACACAAGGGGCCCTAGAGCTACCTTTTGTGTAAGCGGCAACTTAACAGCAATCGCAAGTATGTGGGTGAAGACTCCATCACGAGGGGACCCATATATTAAGTAGCCCGATAGCCACACGCAAAGAAAGCGACATAAGGTGAAGGCGGAACCCTTCCCGTCGACACCAATAAGGGCCTCCGTATCTTGCTCCCGCCACTCTCGAGCTATATTTGGTTTGACAAAGTCATGAAGAATTACATCACCCACTTTGACCAAATATTCTTTGCGCTGGAAGACACGGACATATACTTGTCGCAAGGCTTGGTTTCATTTGGTTTCCATCTTGAAGCAGCCTTCTTCATATCCGCTATACGGAGTTTCATTTGTTCAAAAAGAGCGAGCTTTTCTTTAGAAGAAAGGGGAGCAAGAGGGTCGACACTCCCCATGCTCGGGAGATGCAATAAAACCTCTATGTCCTCCAGAGTCGGCGGGGCTTCAAAATTTGGGAAATGAAAGGTTTGGGTCTTCTTAGAGTACCTGAAAAATAGGGTCTGCAGCATCACGTGGTCAATCCTAACACTGAGACCTTTCTTCGCGCGAACGGCTTGAATAATGTTGACACACTTCAGTTCCTTCTCGTAGTTGTCGAGGATGAACTCCATGCACCCCTCCATCTAGTTGAGTCCCTCCATGAAGAAATGGGGAAGGATATCAGTAAATGCATACAGAACGGCTTCGAACCTGAGCCGTTGTACGTCTTGAGTATTGGCCCCCAGTCGGAATTCTCTGGTTCGGGGACCAGCTACAGAGCGTTCTCTACTAGAGACGCTTGGAGTGTGGTTGCCTTTATGTTGGCCACGAAGAAATCATCTGCACCCAAGTATGGGGCTTTACACCAAAGGTCCCTGGGGAGTTCAGGAAACTCAACAGCTTCTTTGTTAGATCTCTTGGGAGCCATTCCTGCAAACACAAGAACATCAGACCTAATCTAGGTGTATGCAAAGAAAAAGGAGGGGAAGAACATCTACTAGTCGGATTTCAAGTTCACAATTTCTAGAAGGAGGAGAATCACTAACCAGATTGACGATGGACAGATTAATGATGGAGCACCTGAACTGCCTGGGAAATTTTGTCAAGAATTTGATCGAAAGTCTCCGCTTCTTGCTGCTGATTCTCTCCATGGTTCATATAATCCTGGAAGCAATGACGGTAAAAAAGTTATAATTAAGGAAGAGAAGGAGTTTAAATAGCCCTCAAGGCTGAAGAGTCGCGGCTGCTGAAGAGTCGGCAACGCTTCGATAACCAGCGAAATTGGTGACCAATAAAATCATTCCGGGTTATTCTTGCCTCGAAAATAGGCAAAAATATGTGGGTGGCGTCTGTTTAACTTCGCAATGACCACGCTTCATCAAAGGCTATACGATGTCTCCGAAACCCTAGGCAATCATGTCTACACCTGGGGCTAGCGATTTGAATTTTATTCAAATTAGTACGAGGATCCGCGTGGGGACCACACACGAATGGATTTACGCGACTATACTACAAGCGCGCATGGCATTCGCGCAAAAGGGGGATATTGTAGATGGTGATTTCCAGACAGACAGATCATAGCCACGTGAAAACTATCCAGCACACCCAGCTATGCTCCATACACATCCAATTACTACCCATGCTTATCCGCTTGGGGGCTGCAAGACAGGGCCCTCGCATACCAACCACACGGGACCTGTAGGGACTTAGTGGTCTGGAGGCTAGAGTAAGGTCTGTCGCGCGAGAGCGACAACCAAGATCGCGCGTGACCCCTTGTAACTTCTTTGAGAGACTTAATGACCACGTCCTATAAACCCGGTTGATGTCATAACGGTCTCCGGTATGTGCGGATAGGTGCGTAACGTTCCCTATATATAAGGTCGAACGTGCCGTCACGGGGGCTATCATTAATCTGCTATTTATGGTGCATTAACCCCCACAACGGTCACTTCCCCACTATATATAGGAAGTTTAGCCCTCCATGGAAAGGGTTCTAGTTCTGAAGTTCTGCTTCTAAGCCCTCTTACCATCATTAAGCTGTCTCTCTCTCTCTCTCTCTCACACACATTTACCTTTTCTTACTCTCTCCCTACTCACACCCCTAAACTTATCTGTGTTCATATTCTCATCCCCTAGTTGAGGTGTACACTTGGATCTCTCTTGAGGATTTACTTATACACAGTTGTGTATGTTCTGTTAAGTGATTTCAAGACATCATGAGGCAATTCTGTAGTTGTGGAAGGAAATTCAAAAACTCGTTATCCCTTCACCCCAACAGAACCTGCTACTACTGGAGGTCCCTCATACTCACTTGATCAAAACCCCTAATCAATTGGCCAATTCTATAAGTACATATTCGGGATTGGTAAGGAAACCTTAGAACCCTAGCTCATGTTTTTTAATCAATTCCATTGATATGTTTTAAATTGGAGGTCCTAATTACTTCCTATTAATACTTGATGGCGGTGTGAGCTAGGATTGCACCAGCAAGACCTCCAATTTGACAGGAAATTATTTCTCTGTCGATTTTTGAGCAAGCAGACCATCGTAGAAGGCCAGGAACGCCGAAACTAAGGTAAATCTTAGTTCATGCTCATTTGTTGTTGGGAATCACGTATAAAAGATCTGTGCTGCATATTGAGTGCATCTAACTCAACTAGAACTGCCCATAATTCAATCTAGAACGTGTTCAATCCGTGACTAATTTGTTTTCTGGCAAAGTGTAGGTTTCTGTTCATGCGGTTGTAACTCAATCTATACTTGATGATTTTCTAACGTTTTTGGTTCTACTTACTCATGGCACGTAGTAATACATTCTCCATACTGATTACAACTCTAAGGTACCTAAAAATCACACTATACTTTTCTACTCATGCTGTTCATGAGATTTATTAAAGTTCTTTGATGATTCTAACCATTTGTAAGAGCAACAACTTACTCCATTCTCAATGAACAAACCTCATGTCTTCTCCAATGATCTGCTGGGATTAAATTCTCCAATTTCATGTTGAGTATGCCTTAGATAGCATTTTCCTCCACCTTGAATCAGACCTGAAAGGGGATGCAGTTCAAAGTCAATAACTTGTCAAACAGTGAAAAATATTTGAAGTGTTGGACTTGTGATTGAATTGGTCATTTTTCAACTGGCCATAACTTCTTGAGTATTGAGTGAAATCTTGTTCTGCTTCTTCATGCTGGGAGCTAATCTTGAGTAATTTAAAATATGTTTTATGAGTTTTCTTCAAGTCTATACGGATTTTTTAGAAATTAATCCTGACTAAACATCGTTTTTAGTATGAAATGTAAGAGGAAACATCCATCTTTGAACTCAAATAACTTCCTCGGTACTTGATCTAATCATGTTCTTATTTCTCATGTAAGAAGCTGGTTGAAAATACTTCAAGTCTCTCCTAGAGAAGAATTTCCCATCTCCTAAACATATTGTTCAGAAATGAAGCTCAAAGTAGCCACCTTGAAACTTTGAAATCTCTTAAAAATATTCGAAGTGTTAGTCAATGATTTTCAGCCAACTTTTAACCATTTCTATCTCCTAATATATTTTGATTATTAAATAGATCAAATTTGTTATGGAAACCTGGTACTTAAATCTACAAAACCATATTTTTAGGTTCTTAAATCTCTCCCTATATTGATTAGAAACAGGCTATAAAGTCGACCATTTAAGAAGAGTTCCTCATAACTTTGACTTTCTGATTTGACTTGTCAAATTACCTAAGTGACTAAAATGCCATTTGATAAAGTTGATCATAATAAAATTCTAAGATGGAGATCAAATTCTAAATGACCGAGTTTGAATTTCTTGAAACCCTAATTTGATTGAGGTGTACAAGAGGGGAAAATTGGTAATTTTATAATAACTTGAATTGAACAGTCAAATCATAACTCAGAGTATGACCTCATGCATCTGTATTAAATTCATGACATATGGAGTTAATATGTAGCTATCTGGGCTGGAATGACTAAAAGTCACATGTGGGGGCTTTTCTATAATCTGCTAAATTACACGGACTTGATTGCAAATAAGTAAAAGTTATAGTTTTCAATTATAACTGTGTCATGAAAGGTTGGGGTTCATAATTTTATATTAATCGACTTGACTGAGTTAGATTGGAGGGTTCAGACAAGTCAGGGACTATAATGAAGAGAATGGGTAGTCAGTGGAAAAATAGTAATCTTGGTTGGACTGTCAGCATTACATCTGCATAGTGCATTATAGTTAATTTTGAGGGAAAATGTCAATAAACTATATACCTGAATTGTGTAGTGATTGCTCTAATATGGAATCAGCACCGTTAATCAGGAATCTAATCTGAATATCAGATAAGCATATGTATGATTCTACTGTCAATGTATTTCTGTAAGTTAATAGCACTTGTATGAACAATGTGAGTATGAGTTGTGGCATGATTTTCTTTGGACGTCTTCAAACACATGGATTGCTACTATTTTCTCTGGACGTTAAATTGGATTTGGACACCTGGGGTTTATATTCGGACAGGTAGGCAGCTAGTACTACTCAATGGACCAATGATCCTGCAAATGTGTAAGCACTTAAGGTCGACTCTGTCTTTCGAGTTGGTTTTTCTTCCTTTTAATAAGTGAATCTGGTCTACACAACCGTCTGAGTAGTGGGATTCGAAATCCTATTTGTAAGGACTGGAAAGGTGTTGGTTATGAACCACATGATATATGAATTTGGTAACTCTATCTCTATGATCCATGGTCAAGATATTGGATTAATCTCTCAAAAAAAGATATTGGATTAAAGAATCTGTAAGTTTAAAGCTAAAAAATTTCAAGATTGTATTTACTTTATTTTCAAATTACTATACCACTTGGTATATTTTATGACATGCTTCTTGTCTATCTGTTTTCTAGCGTTTTAGGTGAGTACGTGGGAACCTGGGAATACAGTCGATCACTTAGAAATACAAAAAGTATAATAGTAAGTTTTATTTAAATTTAAATTTATTTAAAAAATTTGTCTCCTAACAGAACCGCTAGGATTAGACTCCTTTCTAGGGCATTCTCGTGCCATATTGGAGGACACTCCCGAGAGTCCGGTGTCTACAGGTAGATTTCCTAGCACTAAGGGGCAGGGGTGTTACATTGTGTCTCTTCCTTGTAGATTATGATTTGTCCTTTATTCTTTCATGGTATCAGTCATGGATCTGATCATGAATTTTGCAATGCGTCATCGTTGGTTCTATTTTCTCAGATTCACCTCCTTGTTTTGGTTAAACTCAACTCGAGTAGCTGCGTTATTTGGAAATAATAAATCTCTGTTGTGTTTCATATTCAAGATCTCAATGGGTATCTCGATGGCTCCAAACCTTGTCTCATTGAGTCTATTGTGTCCGATATCGGTGTATCGACGACCACCTCCACTAATCTAGAGTTTATTACCTATAATCAAACAAACCAGATGATGCTTACTATTCTTAGGCCAAACTCTCTGAGGAAGCTCTCTCTCCGAAACTAGGTGATAGCGCCTTTTAGGGGCTATATCTAATTGCCATTTGCAACATTAACATGAGAGGTTTGAGCCTAATTGCAGAGAATATGATTCGTTTTGTCACTTGCTGCTTCCTATGCGATTCATTGTTGGTCGGCCGTTTGTATGCGTATTTCGATGTTATTTGTGAAATATAATTTCTTGGTATGTTTTTTCATGTTTTCTTGACAAGAACGGATGCTAATTGGTTAATAGGAGGCATGAAACAAACTTCGGAAACAATAGGAGCTCAAGTAGAGTGAAAGCACAGTTGGAGAAGCTCGAATGACCAGTCTTCACTCATTAGATGATATCTGGAGTTATAGAGTGAATTCTGGGGTGAGACCGATACTAAATGAAAGTGGAATCAACGTGATTTCTAATGATAGGTCACGAGGCAGAATCGGAGATCAGACGAAGAACATATGGTCTGGAGAAGTCAGAGTCCATATTCCATTCATACGAAAGGAACTCAGATTCGCAGGAAAGCATCCTAAGCATTGGTACGAATGAAACTGACACCAAAGCACAAATTTTGGTATTAGAATGAAAATATTGAAGAGTACTGACGGAAATTGACTCAAGAACGACCTAGGGGACTGAAAAATGATCATTCTTGTCCAGAGAAGGCAAGGACGATGAACGGAGACCAAGACTTCACCATTGAAGAACTTTGTTTAATTTATTATTCCCTTTCTTAATATTGATGGAGAAACTCTTTTCTATTGTTTATCTTACGATGAGTAACTAAACTCTTTATAGCAGGCATCTCACATGAGATCCTAGGATTCATGGAAACAATGAATGTTTTCCCGATCTATTGAATGAGTTGTAGCTTTTTTATTTTCATTAGTAATACTAGTCTATTGACACGGTTAGGAGATGAACTATTATTCACAAGCTAGGTTTTGTTCATGAGAAGATTCATGCTTAATTGTTAGTACGTTCTTGATTAATTGTTCATATATTGTTCTTCATTCTTCGTATTGACGGAGTAACTAACCGGAAATACTACTTAGTTTGTGTGTGCGCGAATGTGACTTTAACTAGCTAGGATGAGATATGAACATCAATGCTAACCAATGAGACTGAAAGTATAAGTGTTACGATTGGCCACTGTGGATAGATTCAGTAGGATTATTTAGCTGTTCTGTGAAACTGTGGATCGACAAGTGCTGTGATCATATCAGTCGAGACCCTGCTAGAATAAACCAACAAACGTAGGTGGACTGAAATGATCCTATGTGAACCGTGACGTAGAACGACCTGGGACTAACAGGAGATGGTCACTGATATTACCTGGCTTAGTTATAACTTAATTAACGTGTTACTTAGATTACCTAGAAATCGTTTACAGCACCAGGTGATCAATGAGATTTCCTAGTTTCTCCATTAATAACTGATCAAGACTTCTTCTTAATTCAATTTTCTGCTATTTCTGTCATTACGTACATCCACTTGTTTGGGGGTGGAATCTCTACAATTTACACAACTTCCTCCCGATTAATTAGTAAACTAATATGATTAGTTAATTAGATACTTGTTACGAGATTGTCCTCGTGGGATTCGAAAACCCGAGTATTAAAAGTACTCACACTTTATTACTCGACCGTGCACTTGCGTATACGCATAAAAAATTTTGAGCGCATGTATGCCTTTATGTCTCCAGAAAATTTTCTGCAGTGTAAATTTGATCTTCAAAATCTGAGAAAGAAGGGTGATTCTATTGATGTATGTATTCAAAATAAGTATATTCTTGATAAATTAGCTGTTTTTGAGGTTTATGTTGAAGATGGATATATATGGATTTATACCTTGAATGGTTTAATTGAGGATCGTAATACTTTTCGATCTTCCATAAGGACTAGATCTGATTCTATTCATCTTGAGGATCTTCATTTGATGTTGTTAAGAGCACATGCTCAGCTCTCAATCTTCCTCTTCTTCTAATGCATCTTCCTTCCTCTCTGTTAATCAATCTGGGTCCACATCCAGTTCTAACCGTAGACAACACAATAATACCTATTATTGTGGTCGAGGAAGAAAAAATACAGGAAGGTACTCATCTAGAGAAGTTATCAAGATGGTTACTCAAACAGAGGGCAGAGCAAAAATTATTATCGTGTCAGTAATGATGGATATAGGGGAAGGTTATATCAAAACACTAGAACATATGGGATATCTTATCTTAATTGCTAATTTTGAATCAATCTCAAGATATTTGAAATCTAGCCTCAAAGAAGCTGCTATGCTAAGTTCTTAGCTAACAAGTCAAGAACTGTATATTTACCCAAACTTTTGATTCGCCTAACATGATCAATAGTTTATGAAATCTAGCCCAGTTTAATACTAATAACTCTCTAAGTCTCCGGCTTCACGATGACATCAGTATTGAATCTCAATTCAATCTATAACCTTTCAAAAATTAGCATTAGATATTGTTGAACATTGATGCGTAAAATCTAGAAACTTGTCATCATTGGACGATCATAACTCCTTGAATACAACTTGGACTTTTGATCTGGTACCACCTATAGTTAGATGATGAATACTACAACTAACACTTTACGAGTTTTCTTAATTTTATGAACGGATTTTTCTGGAATTGAGCCTAAAGTTGACTGAACATCGCTTTTAGTATGACATGTAGGCGGAAACAAACATCTTAGAACAATCATAACTTCTTCAATACTTTATAAAATCTGGTTGTGCTTTATCCGCCGAGAATTCATTTGATAATAGTTCAAATCACTCATAGAGAATAATTTTCTATTTCCTAACAGATTGAGCAGAAATCAAGCTCAAAGTAGCCACCTTGAAACTGTGAATCACTTGAAAACATTCTATGTTTTGGTCAACGATTTTCATCCACGTTTATCTTCTCGTTTATTTTGAATCTTGGAGATATCAAATATGTTCTGTAAACCTCGTAATTTAATCTACAAAACCATATTTTCAAATTTTTAATATCTTCCTCAATTGGCCAAATCTGACAGTGAAGTTTACTAGTTAAGAAGATTTTTTCATAACTTTGACTTTTTCATTTAACTTATCAGGACCTAATTGACCAAGTGGCCTTCGGGAAAGTTACTCAAAATAACATTTTAAACCTACGGGTCAAGTTAGACTTTCTATAGTCGACTACTACGGGACCAAAACCGCCTAACACACTAGAGGAAACATAGGTATACCCTAATATGTCAACTTTCAGCATATCTTTAAAACCCGGGACATCCGTTCGTGAAATCCGCAAACAATGCTAGATATAAGGAATTCCTACTACTTCGCTTCCTACTCGTGAAAAATTAATCATTAAGCTCTATTTGGTTTCAAGTTCCTTAATTGCCCTTTTCTCAAACTTTAATTTTTAAAGTTTTATAGATTTCAATATTTTTCTTTCATAAGCTCTACCTCTATATGCAAGGTCTGACATGAAAAACAAAATAAGCCTCATATATGTGGTGGGTAGAATCAATTATTTAAAAATGCAGACAATATATAAAAACTACACTAAAAACAGTACTATACGACAATATAAGAAATACATGACACATACAACTGACTCTATAAATAGTACAAGACTACACATTCTATATGTGACTGGCTATGGAAACACATATGTTGGCTCGCAAACAGCTAAACCCTCATCCCCCCAAACTTGAGCGCTTCGTGTCCTCAACGAATTTAGAGATCATATAACAGACTCATCATTCAAATGCGCGGGCACAGTAGATAAGACCATATCAATTTTTTTCATTGTGTATGTGTGGCATGGAGCTTACATAGTAAATAAATAAACACATAAACCAACACAAAATTAAAGGCATACTCACTACTGCCACAAGAGCGGGGATGGAATCTGTGCTAAGCAATCCCCAATCAACAGTGATGGCGCCAATGTGCTCCCATGAGGTTAGTGTATTCTCGCACACTGGGATCGACTGCTCTCCTCGTGCTGAAATACGTATCTGAAAAATCCCCACTGTAGTTCAATTTAGTTTCAAGACTTGAAATAGCTAGTTCATTTCAAGGCCTTGAAACAACTTTCAAAGCCTTGAACTGACTATGCTTTACATGCATGAACTTAGGAGGAGTTTCTGATCTTGATTGAACTCCTAAACCCCTGTGCTTGATTAGTTGATACTTTATGATGAAAGAAAAAGTAGTTTGACACATTTAACAGTATCTAATCCATCTGTTTGACTCAGTTTTGCAGGGAATTGTTTTTTCCTATTTTAGGATTTATTTCCTAACCTAAGTTTTGCAGGAAGGGAAATTATGTGATGATTTGATTCTGTAATCAATCCTTCTATGTTTGGAAGTTCTCGAACTGATGTTTATACAATATCATATCAGTATCATTGGAGATACTAATCAACTATCCGTTAGAGAAGCTGTTAGAGAAGTCAAAGCTGAAACTACAAAATAGGGAAGTTTGTTATGAGAAGATCCTGAAGATCTGCATTTCAAAGTGCTTTATAAAAGAGGGAAAAGTGAAGATTTAAAACGGGAAAATTTTCAGAGATACTCATAAACATTCAAGGATTGACAAACAACAAAGAAGCAGATTCATTTCTCTTAATCCAAGCATCTGAAGAACAATGCATACTCGCTGCAAATTCTGTTCAAGTGTTCTTCTTTTCTGAACTTCATTTGTATATCATTTTGATAATACTTCTAGTTCTTATTCTCAATGATTGTTCAAGGTGAGAAATAGATAATTCTTAGTTAATCAGATAGCTAGAGCAGGTACTAGATAGGTTAGTGAGAACCACAAGCTGTAACAGAGTAAGGCATCTCTCTGTGCTTGAGATCTAGGGCTTAGCTGATGATTAATAAGAATTGAGTTGAAAATCCTGCAGGTAGAAGATACACGAGGTAGATATGTATGTCCAAGTGGACTGAACTCTATATATCCTGTGTATCTTGCATTTACTAGTCAGTTCCATACTTAGTTCTTTTGCAGCACTCAAAACAGTTTCATTTCAAGGGTTTGAAACTCATTTCAAGGCCTTGAAATAGACTTATCTTTTTGAACTTCATCTATTTTCATTCCAAGGGATTGAAACTCGTTTCAAGGCCTTGAATCTCTATAAAATCTTTTGAAACCACTTTGATTTCAAGTTTAGCAAAAGTTGGCATACTCTATTCAACGCCCCCGTTCTAGAGTATTGATCCTGTATTTCTACATACTGTACACCCCTTCAATTGGTATAAGAGCTTGTATCACTGCATAGATTTAACCATCTTGTGATTATGAGTATTTTAGGTGATGGTGGTTTCTCTCAGGGAAGAGCTGCTAACATGCCTCCTCTCTTCTGTGGAGACAACTTTGTTCACTGGAAGGCTTTGATGAAAAAGTTCATCATTGATCAAGATATGCAACTCTGGACTTTCATTTAGAGTGGTCCTCAAACTTTCTACACAGAGAAAGATGGGATTAGAAATCCTAAATCTGAAGACACTCTCTCCTCTACTGAGTTACACCAATTTTACAAAAATTATAAAGCTATGAATCTCTTGTATTGTGCTTTGAGTGCAGATGAGTTTAATAGGATCTCAGGTTGCAAGACTGCCAAGGAGATACGGGATAAGCTTGTGGTGACCTTTAAAGGAACCAGCCAAGTCAAGCAAACCAAGATATATCTTCAGGAAATATGAGCTATTCAAGAAAACCAAGATTAACATATATCTCAGGAAATATGAGCTATTCAAGATGAATGGAGATGAGTCAATCAGAGACATGTTCAAAAGATTCACTTACATTGTTAACAATCTTGATTCCTTGGGAAAACATATTTCCAATGAAGAGAAGGTTAGAAAAATTCTTAGAAGTCTTCCAAAGGAAAAATGGGAACCAAAGACTACTGCTATTGAGGAAGCTCAAGATCTCTCATTACTTCCACTTGATGACCTACAAGGAAATCTCCTTACACATGAAATATCCGTGAATGAAGCTGATGGAGAATTACCAGAAGAAGTCAAGGACCAACTCTCAAGGCAAAGGAGAATGAGCCATCTTAAAGCCTTGAATCTGAATATGATGATGAAGATCCATTTGCTTTGATTTTAAAATCCTTGACCAGAATTCTTAAAATGAAGAAGAACTTTGGAAACAAGGACTTCAGCAGAGATAGACACAGATCCTCCAAAAGGAAAGACTACAAAGGTAAATCTCCTTCACATGGTAATAAGATTAAATTCATGAATTGCTTTGAGTGTGGTGATGCATGACACTTGATCAGAGACTGTCCACACAAAAAGAGCAAGAACTTTCAGAAGAAAGATCATGATAGAAGAAAGAAAGCTATGATAGCTTCCAGGAGTGATTCAGAAACCTCAAGTGACTCTGAATGTGAAGAAGAACATGCCAACATATGCTTTATATCCAAGCATGATGAAAGTTCAGAAAAGAACATTGAGGTATTGGTAAACTGCTTGATTTCAAAACCAACAGAAGCCCTCTTTGATAATCTTAGAACAATGCTTTAAGAGGATTATCTGAAAGACATTAGAGTTTTGAAAGAAAAATTTCATGAGAAAGAAAAATAAAACTTGCATCTTGTTTGCCTAATCAGAACCTTGAAATATCTCAGAAGAAAACTGACAGTGATTTCAAGGCCTTGAAACTAGTTTCAAAGCCTTTAAACCACATGTCAAGGAAGTAGTCATTGAGAACTCTCTTTTGAGTGACTGTATTGTTAATCTAAGACATCAAGTTGATGAATTAGATAAACAAATGACTACTCTAACTGAGAAACCTTAAGAATCTAAATCAGTCAAAACAATACTTGCAGGCACAGAACACAACTTGAACTTGATTATTGGAGATAGCTTAAAGTCTGTTCACAAAACTGGTATTGGATACAATCCAAATTTTCCCAAGAAGAACAATACCAGATTTGTGAAAGCTGGAAGCAGAAATTCTCCTAAATGCCATTACTGCAATAAGATTGTTCATGTTAAGATGAATTATTATTTTAGAAGAAGAGACCCTCACATAATGAGGAATACTTTTCCATTTCAACTCAAAGGAAAAGTTAGACATATTTGGGTTCCTAAAGGGGTTAGACAACCCAACATGGCAGAACCTGAATATGAATCTAAATTCCACACCTGGTCTAACAGCTGGGAAGGCAGTGAATGGTGTTTGCAGGTTGTCTCCAAGACCAAAGAACAGAAATGGTTTATGGACAGTGGTTGCTCAAGACATATGAGTGGAAAGAGATCTTTATTCTCAGAATTAAAGGAGCAATATGAAGGACCAATTACACTTGGTGACAAAGGAAAATGCAGCATTCTTGATATTCCTAAAGTTGGTACAGATTTTGAAAATTCCATTTTTGATGTATATCTAGTTGATGGTTTGAAATTTAACTTTCTTAGTGTATCTCAGCTTTGTGATAATGGTAACAGGGTTATCTTTGACAAAGAGAAATGTGTGGTGCAAAATGAGAAATCTGGAAATTCTATCCTCACTTCCTCTAGGTAAAACAATGTCTATACTTTTCAAACTAACAAAGTTGCAGGAGAAAACTTGAAGTGTCTCAAGTCCTTGAAAGAAGATTCAAAGCTTTGGCACAGAAAGTTGGGATACATTAGCTTGCATACCTTGAACAAGCTAGTTTCCAAGAACTTAGTAATAGGTCTTCCCTCTATCAAGTTCAAATATGAAGAAGTATGCAAGATATGTGCACAAGGAAAGCAAACTAGAAGCTCATTCAAACCAAAGAACTTTGTAATTACTACTAGACCCATTGAATTACTGCATATGGATCTCTGTGGTCCTATGAGAACTCCAACTCCAAAGGGTAAGAAGTACATGCTTGTTATTGTAGATGATTTTTTAGACATACTTGGGTTATGTTTCTTCGAGAAAAATCTGAAGCACTCACTGAATTTTCAAAGCTTTGTAGAGAACTTCAAACCTTGAAAAACCTACATATTGCTTCAATCAGAAGTGATCATGGTAGAGAGTTTTATCAACTTGAGTTTGATGTATTCTGTTCTAAGCATTGTATCTCTCAAAACTTTTCTTCTCCTAGAACTCCTCAACAAAATGGAGTTGCTGAAAGAAAGAACAGGACTCTTGAAGACATGTCCAGAACAATGCTTCTGGAAAACATATTGCAAAATTACTATTGGGCAGAAGTTATGAATACAACAAACTATATTCTTAACAGGTGCTTGATCAGATATATTTTGAAGAAGACTTCTTATGAGCTATTCAAAGGAAGAAACCCAAACATCTCTTACTTCAAACCTTTTGGTTGTACTTGTTTTTTCCATAATAATGGTAAGAACAATCTTGGTAAGTTTGATGCAAGAAGTGATGAAGGTATTTTTCTTGAATATTCGCAGACAAGAAAAGCCTATAAAGTTTACAATAAGAGAACCAAGCTTGTTGAAGAAAGCATTCATGTTATATTTGATGAAAGCTAGGATGGTTCTTTGAGTGATGGTTTTGCAGATCTTAATCTGTGCAAGCATGATTCAGATACTGAATAAGAATCCTTAAAAGTATCCAAGAAAATGTCATATGAATAAAGAAGGCATTTTCAAGGCCTTGAAACTCAGGTACAAAGCGTTGAAACTGAATCTCCAAAGAAGAAAACAGAACAAGATACTACTTC
The DNA here is from genome assembly GCA_023055425.1 of Linanthus parryae. NCBI lineage: Eukaryota > Viridiplantae > Streptophyta > Magnoliopsida > Ericales > Polemoniaceae > Linanthus > Linanthus parryae. The sequence continues at coordinate 93,812,448 of JALGPY010000005.1, read as the reverse complement.
AAGTTCTTAGAGACTTGAAAAGCACATTGGAGAGCCTGAACCTTGGACTCCAAGGAATAGATTTAAATATATCTCATCTCATCCTGCTTATAACATTATTTCTGATCCAACCATTGGTACTCAAACCAGATCAAAGTTGAAGAAACTTTGTGCCTTTAATGCTTTAATTTATCTTGTAGAACCTAAAACTGTGAAGGAAGCATTACAAGAAGCAGACTGGATTATAGAAATGCAAAGTGAACTCAATGAGTTTGAGAGGAAAAAGGTTTGGAATCTAGTTCCTCCACCAAGAAATCAGTCTGTCATTGGCACCAGATGGGTATTCAGAAACAAGTTAGATGAGAATGGAAAGGTAATTAGAAACAAAGCTAGATTGGTAGCTTAAGTCTATAATCAAGAGGAAGGTATTGAGTATGAAGAGACTTTTTCTTCTGTTGCCAGGTTAGACGCAATAAGAATTATACCTGCATTTGCATCTCACAAGAACATGAAATTCTTTCAAATGGATGTGAAGTGTGCATTTTAAATGGCTATTTGCAAGAAGAATTTTATGTTGCTCAACCTCCAGGTTTTGAAAATGATAAGTTTCCAGATCATGTTTACAAACTTGACAAGGCTCTTTATGGTTTGAAACAAGTTCCAAGGGCTTGGTATGAAAGATTGTCAAAGTTTCTACTTGAAAATGATTTCAAAATAGGATTAGTAGTTAAGACCCTTTTCATAAAGACTCATGAGAAAGACATGGCTGTAGTTCAAATTTATGTTGATGATATTCTGTTTGGAGCTACTAATTATCTTCTTTTCAAGGAATTCTCTAGTCTTATGAGCAGAGAATTTGAAGTGAGCTTGATGAGAGAATTGAACTTCTTTCTTGGACTTCAAATTCGTGAGATGAAGAAAGGCATATTCATACATCAAAGCAAGTACACAAGAGCTTTGCTAAACAAATACAATTTATCTCAATCCAAAGATCAAGACCCCCATGAGTTCTACATTGTCTTTAGACAAAGATGAATCTGGTAAGAGTGTGAATGTGAAAGTGTATAGATGTATGATTGGATCATTACTCTACCTCACAGCTAGTAGACAATATATCATGTTCAGTGTTTGCATGTGTGCTAGATTTCAAGCTTATCCGAAAGAATCACACTTGACTGCAATTAAGAGAATATTTAGATATGTCAAAGGTACCAAAGACTTGGGGATTTGGTATCCCAAACAATCTAACTTATATTTGTGTGGCTATTCAGATGCTGACTTTGTAAGATATAAAGTTGATAGGAAAAGTACATCAGGATGTTGTCAATTTCATGGATCATCTTTAATCAGCTGACATTCAAAGAAGCAAAACTCAGTTGCACTATCAACAGCAGAAGCTGAATACATAGAAGTTAGAGCTTGCTGTTCACAAGTGTTATGGATAGCACAACAGATGGGAAACCATTTATTTTATTTTAGAGATATACCTAACAAGTGTGACAACACAAGTGCAATATCAATAACAAAGAATCCAGTTCAGCATTCAAGAACAAAGCATATTGATGTTAGACATCACTTCTTCAGAGATCATGCTGAAAAATGTGATATTATTCTTGAATTTGTTTCTACTAACTTGCAATTTGCAGATATCTTCACTAAACCATTGCTAGATGAAAGATTCTCATCCTTAAGATTGGAATGGGGCTTGCTAAATAAAAATGATTTGATTTAGGGGGAGAATCAGGTAAGTATTATGTGTTTCAAAGGTCTGGACTGATTTTAAAAGCCTTGAAAATCTTTTCAAAGCTTTGAGTATATGCTCTTTAATCCATACAGCTTTTCAAGGCCTTGAAACCTATTCCAAAGCCTTGAAAATAAGACTGCATGCTAGCTAGTCAATAATCTAGATCTTTCAGTATTGGGTGTTATCTCTGTAGATAATTGCTCAATATTGCCCCTCAATTATTCAAATACTGCTTCTCAGCCAAAATAGTATTATATAATTAATTTCCAACGGCACACGCAAAATTTGAATCTTTTTTATTCAGCAGATCTTCAAAGAGTTGGAAGTATATTTAGTTTCCTTTTTAAACTGAAACTCTTTACTATTTATCTTCTTCTTTATTTCTCTCCTTCGTATCTATCCTACCTCTCTCTTCTTCTCCCCAAAATCTAATGAGCACTAGAAAGAGCCTCTGACAGAATTAAGATGGTTGGTGGTTCAAAGGCTGGTACATAGAAGAAAAGAAAGGCCACTGTGGAAGAGGTTCAGACCATCAGTGGAGATTCAAGTTCAAAGACTGCTACTGCAGAAGACATGGCACCTCCTCCTCCCAAGAAGAAGGCTAAGAAAGATCAGACACCATTGTCCATCAAGAATAAAAAGACAGTGGATTCTGCTCAAGAAAAATCGAAAGGAATCCAGATTGATAGCCCCAAGAAGGTGAAGAAGAAGGATGACAAATCAGACAAGGGAAAAGGAAAAGATAAGATCTACATTCAAGAATCGGATTCAGATTCAGATTCAAGTTCATATGAAACCTATCCTACATCAAGAAAGGGAAGAAAGGAGAAAGAACTTCAAGAAGCTGAGTCAGAATCTTGCATGGAATCTGGAAGAAAAGATCATAAGAAAAATTCTTCAATGAATCAGAAAATGTCTTTTGTAAAGAAGAAACTGAAGCATGGAAGGAAGGAATTAGAAGGGTTAACCTTGTTCAACAGTGTGATCAAAACCATAAGCTCAATCATTGATGAAGTTGGTGTGGCTCAACAAGAAGAAAAACATGTTGATAATGATGAGGGAAATAGTCAGGAAGAAGAAGAAGAGTAGCAGGGAGATGGAGACCCAACCCCTTAACTCTTGCATATTATTTATTCTCCTTTTCAAGGCATAGAAATCCTTTTCAAAGTCTTGCGAATTTCATCTTTTCAAACAGTCTTTTAAAGTTTTTTCCAAAATCTTTGATCCAACATCTTCTCATTCTTTTTTGATGAAATTAAAAAAGAGGGGGGGGGGGGAAATAAAGGGATTTATTTTTTTTATTTGCATACTAGGAGACCTGACCTGGTTTGGTTTTTGGTCAGTAGAGTTATCTGAACTTTGATTTTTATTTTCAGCAAATTAATAAGTTGGATTTATTTTGGATATCATGTGCTATATTTGACTGTACTATATGCTAATGAGTATTTTTTGCAGAAAAATAGTATCAAACATATTGTGGTTTTGTCTTTCATCAAGGGGGGATTGAAATAGTAGTATATTTCAAGGCCTTGAAACAGGCTTCAAAGCCTTGAACTAACTATGCTTTATATGCATGAATTAGGGGGAGTTTCTGATCTTGATTCAACTCCTAAACCCGTGTGCTTGATTAGTTGATACTTGATGATGAAAGAAAAAGTAGTTGGACGCATTTAACAGTATCTAATCCATCTGTTTGATTCAGTTTTGCAGGAAAATTTTGTTTCCTATTTTACAGGATTTATTTCCTAACCTAAGTTTTGCAGGAAGGGAAATTATGTGATGATTTAATTCTGTAATCAATCCTGCTATGTTTGGAATTTTCCCAAATGATGTTTATACAATATCAGATCAGTATCATTGGAGATACTAATCAACTATCAATTGGAGAAGCTGTTAGAGAAGTCAAAGCTGAAGCTACAAAATAGGGAAGTTTTTTATGAGAAGATCCTGAAGATCTGCATTTCAAACTGCTCTATAAAAAAGGGAAAGTTGAAGCTTTGCAACGGGAAAATTTGCAGAGACACTCATAAAAATTCAACGATTGACAAACACCAAAGAAGGAGATTCATTTCTCTCAATCCAAGCATTTGAAGAACACTGCATACTCGCTGCAGATTATGTTCTAGTGTTCTTCATTTCTGAACTTCTTTCTATATCATTTTGATAATACTTCTAGTTCTTATTCGCAAGTATTTTTCAAGGTGAACAATAGAGAAGCCTTAGATAATCAGATATCTTGATCAGGTACTAGATAGGTAGTGAGAACCACTAGCTGTAACAGAGTAAGACATCTCTCTATTCTTGAGATCTAGGGCTTAGTTGTTGATTAATAAGAATTGAGTTGAAAATCCTGCAGGGCGAAGATCCATGCGGTAGAGACGTAGGTCCCATTGGACTGAACTCTATATATCATGTGTCTCTTGCATTTACTATTCAGTTCCGTACTTAGTTCTTTTGCAGCATTCAAAACAGTTTTATTTCAAGGGTTTGAAACTCATTTCAAGGCCTTGAATCTCTTGAAAAATCTTTTGAAACCACTTTGCTTGCAAGTTTAGCAAAAGTTGGTATACTCTATTCAAATCCCACCCCCTTCTAGAGTATTGATCATGTATTTCTACACTCCTTTACCCACTCACAAGAGTGAGTCCCTATGAAGGTCACATGTGCCATGGCACACCGAGGTAGACTCTCCCATAAGCTGCATATGTATGTCACTGAATAAAATCGTTAGATACTCTCTCTCTCATCTCTCAAAATAAACAAAAAATAAAGACTCTACAAAATTGTATTAAAAATGCACTACCTAAGCTAAAGATAAATACGTTAGGTTTCCTCCCAACAAGCACTGTGTAATTTAAGTTCGACGATCAAAACGAGTTACCTCAGATATTTAAAGAGGTCTAGGACGAAGTGCTTCATCCTTCAGTTTATTTCCCTTAATCTTGAGAACCACATCATGTGCACTCACAATTGCTGGCTTTTTCTTTGATTCAGGTTGATCGGGCGCCAGAATTTTAGGCAACCTAGGAGTAGATGCACTCGAATTTCTCCGAATTTGATCATAGCTAATTTATTATTCCCGTTTCCCGGATTAAAATCCTTGAAGACATGCGATTAGTCGATATCCTTAATCGTCAACTCCTTTGTCTCTAAGTCCACATAGGCGCACCTTTTCATCAACAGTGGTCTCGCAAAGATGAGTGGAACATCGTGACCCTCCTTGATGTCCACTATCACGAAATTTGTTGGAAACACAAATTCACCCACCTTGAAAAGGACGTTCTCTATCACCCCGTAAGCGAGGGGTTCCTGACGCGCTCGACGCCATGTGCGACCACTGATTCTGCATCAGCGGTTGCATTTGTGCCATTTGGGTCGTCTGATTCTGGATCATGGTCGCCTGGTTCTGGATGGTAGCGCTGAGCCTCTGATCAAGTTGGTTAGAGTCACGGGGTCGGTAATCTCAGATATAGAGAGACGACTCTGATTGTCATGGTTCTCATCAGACTCTGGTTGTGGTGACGATTGATTCCTGCTATCGTTAACTCCGGGAAGGAAGAGGGGGAGCCATCATGAAGCCGTCGGTAACATTTAATTGGGTGAATCGTTTGAGTTGTAAACGGAGGGTTCACCAATGTAAGCGAGGGACTTCGTCAGGGCAGTCCCTCCATGTTCTTGCAAGTAGAAGAACAAAACAAACGGCACATAGTTGCCCAGTTTGGGGGGGGACTAGAGATGAGAGACGGTTTTTGGTAAGAGAAAGGCAACGTCTGATACCAGAGGTGAGACAGTGATGGGTGAGCTGAGGGATAGTTGATCTCCCTGTTTGTTTCATTGTCGTCTGAAAGATGATGATCGTTATGCAGGGGATATATTCTTTATATACAGAGCATTATATGGACATAGATTAGCACGTACGATGATGATGATGATGATGATGATGATGATGATGATGATGATGATGATGGGACTCTCGTGGCCTTAACGTCCGCCTAATTGAACGACTCACGACCCGTGTATGTAGGCATCAGGTCCATGATTCAGAGGACTTGACATTCCATTCGTGGGTATCTAGATAACATACGAGGTACACATGCGAGATATGCATCTCGCAAATGACAATCCTTACTCTAGTCTCCAAGCCACTCGCACCCCCAAGTCCCATTGGAATATGGTGCATGTACGAAGGATCCTGCCTCGCAATCCTCCGCATACACACGCAAAGGACGTTTTCGGTGATATGCGGAGCACAACGGCTGTGCACGTGTCCCTTATCTAGGAGCCACATGGCTCGTCGATGGTATCACGATTTTTGGTATCTACATTAGCCTCATTTTTGTGTTTGGAGATAGAAGCACAATCTTCGAGTGAAAAAACCATATCCCACAAGAGTGATCTCCAACGAATTTTTCTCTTATGTTAATCGGATAGACTCTACCTTCCACACGCTTCTGTAGGCAGGCCTTCAAGTTCAAATTCATCTGATTGACAGGAGAGTTTTTCAAATCGTTTCACCTTAATGCTTCTGACATGTGTCTTTTCTGAGCACGAAAACTTCAAGTGATTGGACTTCTTCCACTAACCAAGACGTATTTTACTGCTGCAATGGATTTCCGCCTTTTTTTTCGACGTTACCTCCTAGGAGAGTTGTCGTTTAAAATTTTCCTTTAATGATCGCGATCGTCCATTTCGATTATTTAGGATCTCCACACCCACACCTTCTCAGTTATAAAAGGAGATGTCAATGCTTCAAGTTGGTCATTCCAAGAGTGCTCATCTCTTTTTTACCTTCTTCCATCAAAGATGATGCTCCGTCGTAGGGGAGATATCACTCTGCTTCTTAGATCTTTGGTGGATTATAGAAATGAAACCACAATGGTTTTGCTTCTTGAACCTCCTAACGACATTGTCAGAGCCAGGCGACCCGAGTCCTTTGGTGGCTTCTCCGATCAAGATAGTGACAACACATCTGTTTTTGTTGCTCGCCATTTGTCTTTTTGACTTCTTGAATCCACCAAATTCAATATGTCTGCATGGAGTTCTCGCTAATCAACTCGATCCTTGGTGATGCCTCGATGAGCTGAAGGGATCGGGTTCTTCGACTCAATAGGTCTGCACGGAGTTCCGTCATTCTTCCTGAGCCATGGGGTCCTTGGAAAGAGGAAGAATGGGTGCAAGTCAGCCGACAGCTTCTGTGCTTCGGCCTCTAGAGGACGTTGCGGTGGCCCTGGTTTCATTGGACGTGCGTCATTCTCGTACATTTTCTGCGCGTCCCCTATAGCCTCGCATCAGTACTACTTGGGGGCGTAGCATCCCACTTGCGACGTCGATTAATTTATTTTTGGAATTAGCTGTAATAGCTTATCTATATCCCTTATTAGGGACTCCTTGTACGAATTTAATACTTATATGAAAATTAATAAAAAGGATTTGGTGCTAATATACCATCTGTAGCCTTTTTTGCTTTGATTTTCCGTTTGCACAGCCTTGCATGCGCGTTTTCTTTCGCAAATCTAACAGCCTTTTGATTCGCACGGATAGACTTGCATGCCACGAATTTTGAAGACTCGCAATTACCCGGCATCATACTTAGTGCACTAGCCTTCTTTCAAAAATAGGTTTTTGAAACTCAGAGTAAGCCGCAAGTGTTGTAGTGACTTCCTCTCAGTTTGCTAAGCTTTACTGCAAGTGCTATCATGACAGATATGCTTCACTAAATATTAAATTTTCTGAAACTACAATCATAACAGATGGGGTTCGATTCTTTTTCCATTGCTGCTTGCAACAAATGACACTTGTATCCTGTTATGAAATCATCACGGTTGCTATCGTTATAGATAGGCTTTTCCGAAAGAGGATCATGATTTCTATTGCAACAGATATAATTCATGCTTCCCCTTTGAAATCTCGGGGTAGCTACCATGATAGGTAGGTTTACGCATGATTTTTATTGAATAGAGATCACGTAATGGAAAAGACTTCATTTTCTGTCGTGAGAGATATGCTTTACAATTCGAGAAGAAAGAGCTACATTTGCTATCACAACTAATAGTCTTTAGGCTACAACCTTTGCGAATGTTATCAACAAGTTCTAGGGGACCGAAAATACTTCATTTTCTATCATGATAGATAGGATTTACAATAATTAAATAAAGATCCACGGTTGCTATCGCGAGAGTAGGCTTTAGGATACAACATCTGTGAATGCTATCAACAAGTGCTAGGGTTTTCGTAGTTTTTATCAACAATTGATAGGCTTTGTAGGCAGTTGCTACCAGCAGGTGTTTGGCCTTGTTCGCATTGCTATCAGCAGGTGATGGGGTTTTGGCAAGTTGCTATCATGGCGGATATGCTATGAAATTTTTTATCAGCGGTTGATAGGCTTACAATGCAGCTGCTATCGAGGCGGATAGGCTTATGCTTTTGCTATCAGCAATAAGACAACTGCTATCGCGACATATAAGTTTATGTATTTTTAAATCAACAATAATTGGAAAGGTGGCTGCTACCGCGACAGATAGGCATACACATATTGATATAATAAAGCATCACAAGGTAGCTGCTATCGCGACAGATAGGCTTACAATCAGCAAATATCGCAAGGTTGCTATCGCGACAGATAGGCTTACACATCATGTTTTTAGACCGACCATTAGCAAGATAGGATTCAAATGCGCATTATCAATTTCTAGTATGGTAGAGTGTTTCATTGATAAGGTTCCCCATATGGGAGGAAAATCGATAAACATCATACCCAGGAGGTACATCGGATGCTGAGACGACAAACTTCCTATACGGGAGAAACCAAAACTGACCAATGCCTGCCCGGAGCGAAGGTCATTGGTAGTACTTCTCGAGCCATCGCATATTAACGGGGCTGGGTTTGACGGAATGTTCCCCACATCTCTGTATCTTGCAATATCCTCTTTTGAAAGCTTCCTTTACCTCAAAAGGGCCTTAGCAACTGGTTGAGAATTTGGGATACGTGGCATCACAAACGCAATGATCAGCTGCCTTAAGGAAAAGATCTCCTGTAGCGAAGCTCCTCAGTTGTTCCATCTTGTTGTAGGACCTCGCAATTCACTGCTGATACATCACATTCTTTTCCTTTGCTTATTCTCGCCTTTCTTAGATTAAGTACAGGTCATGGCTACATTGGCTATCGATTTGCGTGCTCATAGCAAGTCGCGCTAAAGGGATCTTGATTTCAGTAGAAATAATCGCCTCAACTCCATAGGAGAGTGAAAATGGTGACACACCTGTAGGGGTTCGTGGAGATGTTCGATAAGCCCATAGAGCAACATTGATTTAGTTGACCCAATTTGAACGGTCATCAGCAACCATCTTGCTCAGGTTCTTGATAAGGGTTTTGTTGGATGCTTCTGCCCGTCCATTACCTTTTGGGGAGTAGGGAGTTGACGTGATATGTCTGATGTTGAATTTCCCAAGCTTTCTTGCGACCTGGCTACTGACGAATGGCGTCCCATCATCTGAGAGGATAGTATTTCTGAAAACCTGCGGATGATGTTGCTAAGTATGAAGTTAACGAATATACATCCGTTAGGGTTCTTCACGGGAATTGCTTCCACCCACTTTGTATAGAGTTCTGTTGTTGCAAGGATAAACCTTATGCCATGCGATTCAGGCCTCATGGGACCGATGAAATCCAAAGCACATGTGTGAAACGACTACGACTTACCCAATGCGTGCAAGTCAGCGGATGGTGCATGCACTAAGTTTGCGTAGAACTGGCACTTATGGCATCTTCTGCCCTTCATTTTGCCGTCTACTTCCATGGTTGGCAAAAAGTATCCGAGATCTAGGAGCTACCTGCATAGCTTCACACATCCCTGATGTTATGCGGAGTGTGTTACCTCCACCACATAATGGATTTTGCGGCCAGCGAGGCTTCTCAGCAATCCCCCACCAAAACTCTTTCTCCAGAGTATGTCGTTTCACACTTTGTATCTGGAACTCTTCCTTTCGATAACCTTCACATTTTTCTTTTCGTGGGGAAGAAAGTTATCTCGCAAGTAATGAATGAACGATTCCCTCCAATCTCGTCCTTCATATAAGGCAAACACTTCTAGCACATCTCTGACCAGGGTGCCTTTTTCATATTTTCCTTGAAGGGTAGTTGTGTATGCGCCCATGTGGGGCCAGAAAATGCCATGGCGCTGTGCTTTCCGGTAGAGAGGCACTTCATTATGCCCACAACTTTATTTGTGCAGCTTGTGCAGGAATTCCTTCCCCTTTTTCTCTACGACACGCTCGTAGTAGGATTCTTCCAGGACCTTTGGAATACAACAATTCTTGATTGACATTGAATCCCTTGAAGGCAGACCAACTCGCAAATTCCCCTCCTTTAGTAATCTCCCAATAATTGGATTTCTCCAATCGAGTTCATCTTCTGCATAGATGTCATTCATAACGAAGGGTTTAGCTTTACCTGAACTTGGATAGTCAAGCACGTTGAAAGATTTTGACAACTTCTGTACCATGGTTCGGTAGCTTAGGAGGTTGGCCTTATTGAGTGCGAATCCTCCTGATGATTGTTAAATGTTGAGCTTGGAATATCCAAAATGACAAGCCTTTTGATGCTTAATTCTTTTTCCGCGCGGAGCCTGTTACCAGGGCCTCATACTCTGCCTTGTTCGTGACTAGGAAGCCCAGCTTGTACGACATCTCTATTACTTCGCCCAATGGACTGCTAAGTACATATCGGATTCCTCCTTCGGATCTCAAAAACGACCCATAAAAGTGGAGTCTCCATTGTTCCTCTTCCAATTTGTTGATTTTTAGATTTTCGATTGTTTCCTCTGTTATTGGCTCATTCGAGAACCGCGCCAAAAGTTATGCAACTGCTTTGGACTTGATTGCTTTAGGGCTCGCACAGGTGATGTCATAGAGCGAGAGAGTCATGAACCAAGCTAGACGACCCCAAGGTACCGGATGAGACAAGAGGTACCACATGGCATAGCTCTTGGTAATCACAACGACCTTGTGGGTTGCGAAGTAGTGCCTTAACTTCTGCACCACGAAGAAAAGCGCCAAAAAATGTCTCACCATGGCGGGTTATCTGGATTCAACGTCTTGGATTACTATGGAGATGTAATAAATCATGCGTTCTTTTCCTTCGTGCTCCTGTGCTAGTAGAGCTCCAATCGACTTAATGGTTGAAATCAAATACAACAGAAGGGGACTCCGTAGTTGTGGTGCGATCATAACCCTGGGAGAGGTAGTATGCTTTTCTAGTGTTTGCACGCTTGCTAGCGCTCGGGTTTCCAATCTAAATACACCTTCTTCTTCTTCCTCTTCTTCTTCTTCTTCTTCTTCTTCTTCTTCTTCTTCTTCTTCTTCTTCTTCTTCTTCTTCTTCTTCTTCTTCTTCTTCTTCTTCTTCTTCTTCTTCTTCTTCTTCTTCTTCTTCTTCTTCTTCTTTTTCTTCTTCTTCAGGAGTTTGCTAACACAGTGGCTATTTTGGAAATTGCTGGTATGAACCTTCGCATGTAAGAGAGTTTTCTAAAAAAGGTCTTCAGTTGTGCCTGGTAGCGAGGCACATGTAAGATCGTGATTGCAGAGATCTTTGCAGGCCCTACCTGTGTATCACGCATCCTAGGAACATGCCAAAGGTAACTCCGAATGCGTACTTTAAAGGGTTCACTTTAATTGAAAGCGCCTACACTTTTTGAAAACTTTACTCAAATCTACTAAGTGATCCTTTTTCTTCTGGGATTTGACTACCAGATCGTCGACATAGAATTATGCCTCTTTTTGCATCATATCGTGGAAGAGGGCCATCATTTCCCTTTGGTAGGTCGAACCCATTCTTCAGCCCAAATGGCATAACTGTGCAATGTAATACTCCCACTGGGGTGATGAATGCGGTATTCTCTGCGTCTTTCGGGTCCATCTTTATCTTGTTATAGTCGCTGAAGTCATTCATAAAGCTGAACATATGATGTCCTGTCATTGAATCAATCAGCACGTCAATGTTTGGAAATGGGTAGCCATCCTTGGGGCAGAACCAGTTTACGTCTCTGAAGTCTACGCACATTCGCACTAACCCATTCTTCTTGATCACAGGTACAATATTCGCAAGCCACATTGGATGATGCACATGCTTGATGAATTTTTCTTTCAACAACCTTTCCACATCTTCTTTGATCTTGACCTCTGACTTCGATTGGAATTTCCTTGACGTGCTCGTTAACACTGAGGGGATGTAAGGTAACTCTAATGTTAAGCCCTGGAATTTCTTCATTATCCCATGGGGAAACACCATGGTATTCCTTCAGGAGTTCCAGTAGGGCTTTTCTGTCCCCTTCTCGCAGATCATCTTTGATTAGAACAGGTCTAATAACGTCTTCTTCCGGGAACAGGTACACCTCCTGCATTTCTTTCTTTTGTGGTTTGGGCCTATTTTCAAAAGATTCAAGCGCGGCAGGTAAGTCTTCTTCTACAGTTGTGTTACATTGGGCCTCCATTCCGCTTGCCTCTGCGCCAGGGCTTTTCTTCCCGGGGTCATCCTCAAGGATCGTGGATGGCCTCGCACACCTTCAGATGTGATAGCACTGTAGGGTTTTGATGTAGGATGCACAACATAAATACAATTATAATTTCCTGATCAAAGCCCTCCATGAATTGCAGGTTAAGCTATCATAACGTGATAAATGAGACCATGTGTACCTTGTGGGTTTGTGTGATCACAACGAAGAATAGCGTCCTCGCCTCTACTGGTATCCACATTTGAGGCTTGACAAATGAATCCTTCTCTACAGATTGTGCTAGCAGTGTACAGAAGGAATCACCATGGAGCTTAATCAAATCAAGCGGATCAAGCAACGAGGGAGGAGGGAGATCAAGCCTCTCTGTGCCATTGGGTATGAGGTTGACCGAGCCTCTCTAGGTCTCTTATCCTTGCTCTAATTATTTCATCTAGTGAAATAATAGGCCTCGAGTGGGGTTTTATAATCAATAACTCAATATTGATTACAAACTTGCCCCAATACTAATCCTATCCATACACGGATTACTCTAACAGCCTAAACATGTCCATGTATAGATTAGCCTAATTGTTGTTAGTCCAACTAAATATGCACGGTGTTGCACTTTCATCCTCTATCCTATTAATTATTAATAACTCCAACTAATTAACATATACATCCAGTTTAATCATTTTGGTGTATGACACTGCAGGTTCCTATTGTGTTGGCAGTAACAATTACGAACATCGAGCGGTGTCTAGCAACACATCAACGCTACCCAACTAATAAGAATAGTCAGTGATCTGAAAAAACCGATATGACCAACGTTACCATGTTGTGTTGTCCCTTTGTCACAATATCCGGATATGACACGAGACACAGATGTCAGACTATGAGGCTCGATCTAGGGAATAGCCTTATTTGAACAGATAACAAAAATATCATATATTAATTTACCCGAGTCTGGACGGACATTTAATAAGTACTACTCATCGAGTGGCCTCACATATATACTCCCATTATGTGGGAGGGAGAAATCCTCTCTACATCACTACTATCTATCAGCTTGCTTCATATCATGTCTGATTATTATCGTTATAGTTACCCTGTTACGGTGCAACGTATGATGATATCAAAACATGATAATCCACAACTAGAGTATCTAGTGACTTCAAGAAAAGGACTACAACACCATTTCCACTACGAGAAGCACTTGTGACATTCACATCACTCCCATGTAGCCTTCTCGTGATGGGTCTATCTAATACGCCATTACTCCTAATGCTTACCCATGTGTTAAACTTGATATCTCCATATCAATCTACACACATACTAGTCTCTAAGCATAGTGATCGTCCTACTAATCAATATACTTGACTAGGGAAAATTTAAGATAAACAACAATTGAAATCTAGGAAATTCGTTATATTAGTATCTCCGTATATAATGAAATAAATATTCTATTCAAAAAACGTTCATACTAAAATAGATTGCCTCTAGGGCATCTAAACTAACAAGCTCTTCTTTCCATTTCATAAAAGCTGACCACTTTCGCCATCCTCTCTATGCTTGATAGATCTATTTAGGGAGCAGATGCACTTGTTGTGGGTAGGCCGTGTCAGGCACATTTCTTCTTCGTCTTTCTCTTGCAACAGCATCAGGCTTGCTGAGGATTGGCCTTTGACATCATCCCACTTGGGAAAGGGGTAGAGTTCAAGGAACCTAATGAATCCTTCTCTTTTAGCTCCTTCCACCATACTGCCTTGGTGAGATGCGCTTCGTCCAGGTTGAACGGGTTGAACGAGGCCGAGATGTCTATCACCTTTCCTTTCCAGATTGCTCCCATCATCTGGTGGGCAGTGGAGGGCATCGCATCGATTTGGTGGATCCATGACGAAATAATTATCATGTGGTATGTTGTATTTTTTTCGATCACATGGAACTTGGCTGAGCAGGATATCTTTCCAACTTCCAACCCTAATTGGATGAATCCGAGGGTTGTCTAGGAGTCGTTGCCGAGCCCCATTAAGGGTGAGGGCTTCTTCAATATCTTCGCATATGGGATTCCAGCTAGCCTAAGAGTGATGGTAGGGATGAAATTCACTGCGGCACCCCCATCGATGAAGGCTCTTTGGAATTCAACTCTATTGATCACTTCGGTCACGTACAATGGGCGGAAGTGTCGCGAGTTGAACACTTTATCTCCGTGCGGTAAGGAGATTAATGTGGATGGTGACTTTTCTGCCTTCACGAATTCGCCATTGCTTTTGACAAGGTTTTATTCAAAATTTTCAGCAACTCAGAGTAAAGCCTTGTTTATCTCCATCATGCACTATGCTTTTGACAAGGTTTTATTCCGGTTGGTGGCTCTTGTAGTTTGGGGAGGATTTCTCCCTTTATCCATGCTTTGAAGAGTTTCACGACTTCTAAAAAAGGACATGGAAGTGGATGCAGTGGTTTATAGGGTCCCTTATAGAACTTTGGTGTGCCGAATATCGCATGGACCTCCGTATTGGGACATCTCTTGAAGCTGAATCTCCCTCCTTTGAATTCTGACGCAGCTGCCGAATATTGTTTGCCTTTATCTTCCATGATTGGTTTGACATTCCGTGTGCAGACGAGCAACTTTGAGAAAGTGGGAATCTCGTGGTTCATCAGCATAACATTGTACTTGAGTAGCATCCCTTTCCAGCAAATCTCCACAAGGCGCTGCTCTGCGACCTCTTCGGAGCATTGGAGAGATTTTTTCCAGAAACGATGGATAAAGGAAACTCTGCCTTCGTCGCGTCTTCGGTTCATCCGGGAAAGGTGGATGATAGTGACATGTTCTTTGACCTCGAAGAATTTGGTATAGATTTCATCACCATATCTTCCCTGGTTCGCACGAACCCAGACTCGAGTTTGCTGTACCACTTGTACGCCATGGTTACTAGGGATTTTGAAAACTAGCGGAGCCTCACGTTCATGTCGCCTCCATATGGCCCCAGGAGGGAGATGAAGCGCATGATATACTACTCATGCTCGTTCCCTTTGACCTCATCAAACTTCACCCACTTTGGCGGCTTGTACCCTGGTAGATTGGGCACCAGATAGAACTCCGTTGGGATTGGAGGGGAACATTGTGCGTTACAGACTCCGTCGTGATTCGCCATGAATTCATCCAACCTCTTCTCCAGGGAAGCAAAGGACGTCGCACGAGGAGAGGGCGCCACAGGTGGTACCTGTAAGAAAGACATGCTTGGTTGTGTAGGGTGCGTGCGTACCTGCGTACGCATTTGGTTTCCCATAGGCATGATCTTGGAACTGTTGGGTTTCATGCACGTGGTGGTGCATGAAACAGGTGCACTCCGGGCGTCATAGGCGCAAGTGGTAGTAGGCTGATAGAGTGCAAGGTACCTCCTGCTAAAAGGCTCATGGTACTCCTATAGGCATCTGCGGCACGTAAGCTTGCACCGGTGGTAATGAGCCACCATGCGAGGGACGCAACACATGGCCATTATGGTTTCTTTTCTCACTTGGTGTCATGTGTGTCGCCTGCGATAATTGGTTCTCCGTTGGTGCCTGCTCCTGCGCCATCAAGGCTGTCTAGTTATTGATCATAGCTGCCTAGTTCTGGATTGTGGCGCTGAGCCTCTTAATAAGGTTAGATAGAGCCATCGGGTCGATACTCTCAGGTTAAGAGTGGCGGTTTTGGCAATCATGGTTTTCGGCGGACTCAGGTGGCAGTGATGATCTACTTCTGTCATCGTTCACTATGGGAGGAAGAGGACGAGCCATCTTGAAGCCTTTGGTAACAAGGAACTAGGTGAGTCGTCATATTTGTTCACGTCGGGTTAACCAATGTAAGCGAGTGACTTCGTCGGGGCACTTCCTCCTTGTTCTTCCAAGCATAAGAACAAAACAAACGACGCATGTTTGACATGTTTGGGGAGACCGGAGATCAGAGTCGGTTTGGGGTAAAAGCAATGCATAGTATGTTATCAAGAGGTGAGACAGTGATGGGTAAGCTGAGGGATAGCTAATATCTCTCTGAATTCTGTTGTCGTCTGAATGATGATGATCCTTATGCAGGGGACATATTCGTTATATATAGGTTGTTAGACGGACGTGGATTAGCACGTACGACGATGATGGGACTTCCAGTGTCCTCAACATCCGCCTAATTGAACGGTTCGCGGCCTGTTGTGCACAAGAGATTCCGGCGGGGAGACCTCCGTGTACACCGTATGTAGAGGATCAGAGATAGCACAGGAAGAGTTGGGTTGTGTGTAGGGAGAGAGTAAGGCAGTAGTAATGTCTGAGAGAGAGACAGAGGTTTGGCAGAGCTTCCGCGTATGGCAAGTGTGTTTTTTTCTGTATGGAAAGGTCAACGTCCTATATATAGCAGGGAACGTGACCGTTGTAGTGTGGTTAATGCGCCCATTAATGGCGGCTTAATTAGCTTAACCACAACGGCACGTTCGTCCTCATATGTAGGGACCGTTACAGCACGTTATGCGCGAATACCGGAACCGTTACGAGGTTGGCCGGGTTTGACCGGATTGACCGGGTTTATGGAGCTCGTGCCATAAATCTCTCAAAGCAGTTACTAAAGGTCGCGCGCGGGCTTGGCTCGCACGCGACAGGGCTTACTCTAGCCTCCAAACCACTAAGTCCCTACAAGTCCCGTGCAGTGGTATGCGAGGGCTCTGTCTCGCAGCCCCCACATGGATCAGCGCGGCTGGTGATCCAGTGTGTATGGAGCACAATATGGTGTGCTGGATGGTTGCCACGTGGCCAAGATCTGTCAGCTCAGAAAGCACTATCTACATTAGCCCCCTTTCTGCGCGTGAAGACTCATAGCTGTACAAACTTCCATGCGCGGAAACCAACATACGCGTCGCCGCCACGCACCAATTCAAATACGGGTAAGTTCAGCCCCCGTGCGTGCCATTATGACCTAAAACCCCTAGAGTCGTGCCGTCTGGCCTTTAGGGTTTTAGGCGTGACGTCAGCTTGTCCTGTGATTGCGCGATTCGACGGTGACGGTTGCGATTCGACTACTGAAAGGACGCAACCTTTCATTGTTTTTGGATAAATACTTTGTATCCCCCACTGTTGCAAAGCATCACTTCTTTCTCTTAAAGTGAATGGTACCCGGAGGTCTTCGAGAGCAGATTAAGATAATCAATCACCAGTTCAGAACTGTAAATCGTCTTCTCCAACTGTGCATATCCAAGCAGGCTTCGCGAAAACAAGGTTGGCCTTGTTCAATTTCGATTTAGAACACCAATGTAGGCTTTGAACTGTGTTGGATCTGCAAACTCATGAAACTTGTGAAGAAGCTTTGATCTTTGAACCCACTTTTGCTTTAATCTTTCAATAATAAGGACTTCGGATGTGGGGTTTTGAAATTACTGATAATGCAACCCTCTAATTTCTGAAATTGATACCAGAAACTGTTCATCTTTCTTTCCCATAGATCTTGGCTCTCGAAATTCAAACTGAAGTGTGGTATATTTCTCCCCCCTTTTTTCTTGCTCTTCCGCAGGAATGGCCAAGACAAAAGGAACCAATCCCACCAAGGAGGACGAAGAGATACCCGATCTTCCGCAGGCTTTGTGGCGAAAAGCCCCCTATCTAGGTGGCAAAGATTTCTACCACGCGAGAGTTAAGGCGAAGAAGATGCCTGCTCCTGTCCCTAATGAGGGATTGCTAACACTGACTCCTCCGGTTAACTCAGCCCTGCTCGAGTTAATTGGCTCCGAGGATGTGGTTCGATTGGGAATCGAAAATGGGTACTTCCCCTACGCTGCGATTTCTACTCAAGCTTTTGTCCAGAAATTGGACTACATGGATGAGTGGATTGACCACGTGTTGACCAATTATGCTGCGACTCTTGATGAGGCCGGCGTATACTTCGCTGTTCGTGCTATGAAGGGTGCTGCCGTGAAGCTGGACCAGTCCATTCTTCTAAACCTTCTTTCTCGCTACTCGCCTGCGACTCATACTTTTCACTTTGCTGAGTTCGAGGCTGCCCCCACACTCGAGGACGTGCACATGCTGTACGATCTGTCTCCCATGGGTGAAGTGGACCCTTTGAGGACGGCTGCGGAGATTGCTTTGTACACGCAGATGGAGGAGTGTCTGTCAGAAGTGAAGAAAATCTCCACCCGGTGGACCACTACCAAAGCCCTTCCAAACTGGCAGTTGGTTGATACGTCTGCGAAGAACACCTGGAACAAATGGTTGCAGTACTTCTTTCGTGACTATGCGAACAGCAGCATCACGAAGAAGCTTCTGAGTGAGAACCCAGAGGCCAAAAATTACGTGAAGGGTAAAGGCTATCACTTGACCCTTTGTGCTTTCCTCTGTGCATGGTTGTCGAGGTACTTAATTGATGGTCACCCACATGATGGGGTTTTCTACCACGTTCTGCCGCTTGCTGTGAGGCTCGCCCTTGGCCAGAGAGTCGCACTCGGACCCTTGGTCTTGGGCACGCTGTACTATAGGCTTGATCAGCTGGTTGCGGACATGAAGGAGTCGCGTGGCCGCCTCGATATATTGACTTTCGTCAACATTTCCTTCTTGACGATGTGGGTCTTCGAGCGATGGCCGTCCTATGCTCCAACTGCTCTCAAACCCGACAAGTGGTGTCCCCCAGGCGAGACGGAGGAGCGTAACAGTGGCAGGGCTGCGAGGTGGTTCGGAGCGAACAATACCAAGTGCGTTTGGAGCTTGATATGCGACAAACGGAAAGAGTTTACTGCCAGGCCCTATGCCACGCGCATTGAGAACGTGCGATGGTTTCCAAAGCTGTACCCCTCTAAGGGTGTTGTCTTCTCAGAAGAGCTTCTCTTCGAAGAAGGATCGCATTCCATGAGCGCTATCGCGAGTTCTTTTGCTGGTGTCTGCGAGGTTCCCTTCCTGCCCTCGCAGAGCATATTCGTGAGCTCGCGCCAAGGTATGAGAGGATTACCGTGGATGTTGACCCCACTCGAGTTTCTCCCCAGTTCGGCTTTGATGCAGTGGCACCATCAATTTGGCCCCAGTCCATTATCAGAGGTTGCTATAAGCGCTTGCTAACAAAGGAGTGCAAGACAGTCTTCATGAACAATCTTCCCTTCGAGCAGCCTGCAGGTACCCGCGACGGCGGTTGTTCCCAGAACTGGATCGCATACTGGGTCGCCCAGCAAACGAGGATTGAGACACAGTCGGCCGCTCAGCCGAGTAGAGCTCCCTTGATCAAGAGAAACTCTTTTCCGTTTCGCCCCAATTGCAGCCTGAGCGAGTCTGAATATGGTTGCTACTCATTGTTGGATCATGAGAACCATTTGTGCCCTGACGTCATTCTGAAGGAAAAGATCGCCGCAGTTAAGAAAGGCGACACGCATGTCATCAGATATAGCGAAGTATTTGCTAAGGTAAGCAATTTTTTCGCGTGCGTTAAGCTTCTAGATTTCCCCATGTTGATGCCTTTATTCTGTACTGTCTGCTGTAGTGTCATAAGCGGAGATTCGCATCTGGTGATCGTTCCAAGTCGCTGGTTAACACCGTTGTTGCCACTAGAAGACAAAATCAGTCGTTCCTGCTAGCATGGAGGATGGACCCCGAGGTCGAAACCAGGATTCGCGCAGTCATGAATGCTTTTGCTGACTCGCTGATAGATAAGGCTCCGGCTGTGTCTCCACCCAGAGATAATCCGTCTCCTCCAGCGACTGCCGCGCCGAGAGCGAAGAGACCCAGGCAAAAGGGAATTACAATTTCTTCCCCTAGAAGTGCTCCAACTTCCCCTCCAGCGAGGTCCCTTTCTGTCAAGGATAAAGGCAAAGGTCGCATGCCCAGTAGAGCGCGGAAGGAACTTGCAGTTGAGACCTTCGTTCCATTTGACCAGGAGGAAGAAGAGGAGAGGCAGGAGCAGGAGCCCAGAGAAGGTGATGAAGAAGAAGAAGAAAGAACAAATGTGATACATGAGGAATAATCAGGAGGTACCTCCATAGCGTTTCCCTCATTATCGTAATTCTTTCGCAACTCTTTCTTAAACCAATCGTTTCTTCGCAGATGATGATGATGATGAGACCATCGGTGGCCTTTTGGCCAAGAGACAAAAGAAGAATGCTCATTCTAGTATTCCAGACGAACCCATAAGCGAGGACGTTCTTGCCGAGTCCAGGAAGACAGCCGCGGAAGCTGCTGAAAGAAGAAGGAAGCGCGAAGAAGAGGAGCTCGAGCGTGTGAGACAGCGGAGCCTCAAAGAGCAACATGTTGACGACCTAGTGCGTCCCACTGATGAGGAAGATATGCTTCCCGAAGAGGTAGATCCTCAGACTGAGGAGGAGGATATGGCTCCAGAAGAGGATGCAGCAGCTTTGGAGCAAGCCCAGGCAGATTTTGAAGAAATCGCAGGCGGCAATAAACGTGAGATCTTCAATCTCGCAGTAACTTATAGAGATGTTGTAGTGGGTGCATTAAAGCATGGTGTGTCAAAAGCTGACATTTGCTGTTGGCTAGTAGGCAAATGCGGAGAACCTTCAGGTAATCATTTGAACGATATGCATGGTCTAGACCTTAGCAACTTGAAACAGAATCATGACTGGTTTCTTCGCGTCCCAGGTCACGCTCCTTTTAAAGACCTGTTTAATGAGGACACACTAATAGGGCATGGTTCCACGTCTTTAGTGTATGACGAGGATACGTCAATCCCACCTTCGCGGTGCTTGCTCTTAGCTTTGGCAAAGATAGTAAAATAACATGTAATGCGAGTTACCTCATATTATCGCATTTTGTGTCGCAGGCAATGTTGATGAACCTATGCTGGAGCAGAGAAGTCAGCCTTCTGCATCCTATATTCCGTTTCCGAGTTCCCATACTGAGAAGCCCGTCGCAGCTGTCGAACACGCAGGAGAGCCTCTTGACGATATCATCGAACTTTCTGATGACGCCGAAGCTGATGCTGTGCTAATGGAGGAAGATGCCCATACTGGCGCTGAGGAAGTAAGAACAAGTGCTGCTGATGCTTCCGCATCTCAGAGCATCCCTCGCCAAGCAACTTCGGCTGTCACTTCGCCTCCGGCGATGACTGAGTCAGCGGCACCTCTTCCTGTGTGGAGCTTTTGGGGCTCGCAGGTTGGGAATGTTGTCGCAGCTGGTGCGGCCTATACTCTTCCTCCAAACTACGAGGGGTTAGAGCTCGCAGCTGACAGGAGAGCTATGGAGCGAGGACAGTCTTCGACCACTCCGGAAATGCGCATCCCTTCTCTTCGTGAGATTCTGGAAGGAACTGGTAAGTAGAGATTTGCTGTTTGCATCTCGCATTATTCATTTGCGAGTTTGACATCATAACTTAGCTTTGACATTGCTTTAGGTCTGAAGCAAACTGATGTGGACTGGGTAGTTCGGATGCGCCTCACCTACCCTCAATCATTTGAAAGATCTCTGGAGATAGGGCCTTTCGACAGGAGGCTGTTTCTTACCGAAGCCATTTGTATTTTGGAGCAACTGTCTATGGCCACGCCTGCGACCATTTCTGTTCAGAGTGCCGAGCTGCATTTTGGCATGTGCCAAAATCTTCTTTCCAAAGTCCAAGGCAGATTGGGTTTCAGAATTCTTATGAAAAGAGTTACCCTGATTCGCGCAGCCGTAACTTTGAAACTCGGCCACCAAAACCTCGCAGCTGAGAAGCAAGAGGTGGAGCAGCAGAAGCAAAAGGCTGAAGAGGCTACAAGGCTCTATCATGAGATGAATGCCAAGTGCGAGCAATTGAAGCAAGAAGTGGAGCAGGTAGAGAAGCTGAGCCATCAGTTCGCGCCCCATGACTCCTTGATCAAGAATTTGCTTTGACTGTCAGAATTTGAAAAGTAGCGAGGAATAGCTGGAACATTAATGTATTGCGGAAACATTAATGTAATGTTGCTAGGGTTTCTCCCCCTTTTTTTTAACAAAAAGAATCAACTTGCCCGTTTTTCCCTTTCCGGGATTTGATAGGATATCTCTGTGCATATCCAATTATGACATCAGCAATTGATACTCTGCTTGATTTTCGCGCTAATTTCTCGGAAGATAAGCACGCTTTCCTTGGGAAGTCCATCCGAATCATGACCATCCGTCATTAATTAGGATACGCAACTGAATCGCCGTAGCCTTTAGTAGGGTAATTGATCGTTGCCGCTTTTCAAGGCGTAAATGATTGACCTTACCCTCTTTTCAAATTCTGCTGACTCATCTTGGCAACTGAAGAGTCTCCACAGGGTCTATATAAACCCTGTCTTTGTCATTTGGGTTCTTCATCCCCAATAATGTGCTTTGCCGTGAGTCCTTACGACTGCTGGCTTCAACGCTTGTTTTTCGTTGATTCATGGCAACTCCAAGTTGTGAATCCTGAGTTTGCGCTTTGTGCTATAGAAATAGTTTCCAAGATCCGCCTTATGAGGCTTATTGCTCTATATAACCATCGTCAAAAAGATGGATACAATACCTCATGTGTGTTCGAAGAATTTTCTACGTGTATTATGTTTGCAGGTCATGTTTCCGGCCGCCTCCCGGTGAGGTGCAGCGCCGTAGTGACCGTGCTACCGATTCGTAATGAACGGCGGAATTCTCCTCCAGCATCCCTGGAGGAGGATTTCTTGCCTCTTCGTTCTTGAACTCAGGAGGCTCGTCAATGCCCTTGTCTATCATGACAAGGAACCCATCACCATAGGAATGACTGCTTCCCCTGTTTTGCACGGCGGCATACGCCGGAACAGGAGGTTCCTCCGGTACATATCTTGATCAGACATAGGTCTTTGTCGAATCCTGGGGAGTTGGATGTATCGTCACCCAGATCTTGCTGCTAGGGACGTAACGAATGACGAGTTGATCTCTTCGCAGCAGCATCCCTTTTGCTATAGATCCTTGGCCGTAGATCTGCGTATCGCATGGACGGTATTAGGACCGTTGGGTTCATCCTTTTCAGTCAGGATTCCTGTGGTGTGTCTCTGCTAGCTTGTCAGTTACATTTCGAATGTATTGTAAGCCATGTTGGCTGCGTAGTTAGATTTGAGCTTTTTCGCTTGTAAGCTGCTATCTAGACAGATAAATTGTAAGTCTTTTCGACTCATAATGATAAATAGCTTTTGTATTATTTGCTATGCTGTTGCAACAAAATACAATTTCGCATGCGTATCGGCATATTTCGCCTTGCATAATGTTGTATACATGTTTCGCATTTGCTATCTGCCATATAAACTCGCAGATATTTCATTAGCTCGTTCGAGATCGTATTTGCGCAATTGTGCCATCCTAGCAGATGGGCTTGTGATTTGCTTTCAATTTCAAATGTAAGTGCTATCACATCAGATAGACCTTTTGCCGATTACTTGAGATCATTTATGCATGATGTTGCTATCTCAATAGATAGGCTTAAGGACGAATTTTAGATCGCATTCGTATAACGCTGCTATAACGGCAGATAGGCCTGAAAGATTGTTTTATGATCACGTTACGCATATATCGCTAACGTGGCAGATAGGTTTTGGAAGATCAATTAAGATCGTTTTTCGCATGAGTTGCTATCGTAGCAGATAGGCTTTATAAGATCAATTAAGATCGTTTTGCATAGGCTGCTATCGTGACAGATAGGCTTGGAGGATCAATTAAGATCGCTTTTGCATAGGCTGCTATCGCGGCAGATAGGCTTAGATGATCAATTAAGATCGCATTTGCGTAGGCTGCTATCACGGCAGATAGGCTTAGATAATCAATTAAGATCGCATTTGCGTAGGCTGCTATCATGGCAGATAGGCTTAGATGATCAGTTAAGATCGCATTTGCATAGGCTGCTATCACGGCAGATAGGCTTAGATGATCAGTTAAGATCGCATTTGCGTCGGCTGCTATCATGGCAGATAGGCTTAGATGATCAGTTAAGATCGCATTTGCGTAGGCTGCTATCATGGCAGATAGGCTTAGATGATCAGTTAAGATCGCATTTGCATAGGCCGCTATCACGGCAGATAGGCTTAGATGATCAGTTAAGATCGCATTTGCATAGATTGCTGTTGTGGCGGATAGCTCATTGTTAACAGTTATAACAAACTAAAATGAAGCAAAATTGACATCCAGAAATATGAAGTTCTCATTTGGGAGAATTCTCTTATTATAATGCTCTCATATGGGAGATGAGATTACAATCCTCTCATATGGGAGAGGAGATTGTGTAAATCGTAGCCATACAAGACATTAAGCGACGTTATAATAAAACGTATGAAATGAGAGAAGTCAGGGATGGTACTTCTTAATCCAGCGCATGTTGACTGAACTCGGGGTTGAGGTCGTACCGTGCAACCTTCGTATGCTGCAGTAGCCACTGTCAAAGACTTCTGTGACTTCGAAGGGTCCTTCCCAATTGGCTGCGAACTTTGGGTGAGCCGCTTCTCGCATGCAGTGGTCGGATGCGCGCAGGACCAAATCTCCAACTGCGAAATCTCTTCGCTGGACCGTCTTATTGTAAGCACGAGCGATCCTTTCTTGATATCGCTTATTGGTCCTCTTCGCTTGTTCTCACTTTTCCTCCAGCAAGACCAAGTCATGATCACGTTGATTTTCTTAGTGTGCGTGAAAGGCTAACCTTGCCGAATTGACTCTCACCTCCGCAGGTACCACGGCCTCGGCCCCATAGCATAGTAGGAATGGTGAGGCCCCCGTGGGTGTCCTTGGAGAAGTTCGGTAAGCCCACAGAGCTATGCTTAAAGAGTCGGCCCACTTCTTGTGGTCATCTGCGACCATCTTGCTCAGAATCCTCAACAGCGTTTTGTTGGTCGCTTCGGCTTGCCCGTTTCCCTTCGGGTAATAAGGGGTGGAACATATTTGCCTGATATTGTATTCTGCTAACTTCGCAGCTACCTGGCGATTAACAAAAGGAGTACCATTATCTGAAAGAATGGTGTTTGGAATTCCGAACCTGCATATGATGTTTTCTTGGATGAAGTTGACCAGAGCTAGCGCATTTGCCGTTTTTAGTGGTATTGCCTCCACCCATTTGGTAAATAGCTCGGTTGCGGTGAGAATAAAATGATTCCCGTGCGAAGTTGGTCGAATGGGACCAATGAAGTCTAGCGCCCATGTGTGAAATGGCCATGGCGTTCCCAATGCATGTAGATCCACAGCGGGAGCGTGCACTAGGTTTCCTTTGAATTGACACTCCTGGCAGCGCTGTACTTTGGTGCGGCAATCAGCCTCCATCGTGGGCCAGAAATATCCAATTGAGAGGAGCTGCCTGCATAATTTCGCACCTCCTTGGTGTTCCACCCGATGAGAAAGGTCCATGAATTCTTGTGCTTCTCTGCCGTCTAGACATCGCAGCAAGTTGCCCTCATGACCTCTTCGCCAAAGCAGGTTTTCTTGTACTATGTATCGAGACGCTTTCCTCTTCAATTTCTCAGCTTCCTTTCTCGATTCGGGTACTGTACCCTGGGTGAGAAAGTAAAAGAGTGGATTCCTCCAATCCGTGTCATCATCAGTTAAAGCGATGAGCAGAGAGTCTTTGATCAGCGCGCAACTCTCGCACTTCCCTTGTATCAGGGCCGCGGCTGTTGACATGTCTGGCCAATGAATGCCATATCTCTGAGCCTTCCGATAGATTGACACCTCAATTTCTCCGCAAGCATGTTGGTGAATCTTTTCTAACAGTAGCTGTCCCTCTTTCTCGGAGACGCATCGCATGAGTATTCCGCCAGGACCCTTGTAGTAAAGGGTGTTGTCATGTATGCAATACCCTTTTGTGAGTGCCCAGCTTTCACTGCTCGTGCCTTCTGCGATAGCTTGCAAGATTGCTTTTCTCCAGTCCGAATCATCCATGTGTTCGTTGTCGCACACGTCTTCTGCCAAGGCCGACGATGTTCGCACTTCGATCGAGATCTTTGAGGGACATTTGTCTGTACTGACCTTGGATCCCAAGGTTGCCAAAGCGTCTGCATGCCTGTTGTCTGCTCGGGGCTTGTGCTCGTACCTCACGTCGCAGAACTGTTGCACCAGTTTTTGTACTAGGGTGCGGTAAGACAGAAGGTTAATCTCCTTCAAATCGTACTCGCCCGAGGCTTGATTGACGATCAACTTGGAGTCTCCTATGACTGTCAGATTGCTTACTTCTAAAGCCTTTGCTGCACGGAGCCCCGCGATGAGCGCCTCATATTCCGCTTCATTGTTTGTGACTGCGAAGTTGAGCTTGGCGGACATCTGTATGACCTCTCCATCCGTCTTGGTCAAGACTATCCCAATGCCTCCGCCTTTCCTTGTTGACGAGCCATCGAAGTGGAGTGTCCAATAGGGCACGTCGATTGCATAAATTTCGGGGCCTTCGAGCTCTTCTTCGATCACGGGCTCGTGGCTGTTGTCGGGGAACTGTGCCAACAGATCCGCTACCGCCTGCGACTTGATCGCTCGCGGTTTCACGCATGTGATATCGTATTGAGAAATGGTCATGTACCATTTCGCCAATCTCCCTCCGGGGGTAGTGTGAGTTAGCAGATATCGTATGGGATCGCTCTTGGTGACCACTACCACTTTGTGCGACGCAAAGTAGTGTTTCAACTTCTCTATCACGAAGAACAAGGCAAGGAAATGACGTTCGATATCTGTGTACCTTAATTCAGCGGGTTGCACAATGCGAGAGATGTAATAGATGGGCCTTTCATGGCCTTCGTATTCCTGAGCCAAGAGTGCTCCTATGGATCTCCTTGTTGACGTCAGATATAGCAGAAGCGGTGATCCCAGTTGAGGTGCGATCATTATTTTTGAAGACGTCAGCAGATCCTTCAGCTTTTCGAACGCAGCTTCGTGCTCCGGGGTCCAGCTGTATACGGCGTCTTTCTTGAGAAGAGCACTAAAACAGCAGGTGATTTCTGCAATCGCTGGGATGAATCTTCGCAGATATGATAGCTTTCCCAAAAATGTCTTCAAGGCACTTTGGTTATGGGGCGGCGTCATGCCAGTGATGGCTGATACTTTCGCAGGATCAGGCTCGATTCCTTGGCGATGAACTACGCATCCCAAGAACTTCCCTGATGTTACCCCAAACGCGCATTTCATAGGATTCATCTTCAGTTGAAAGCGTCTACATCTATTGAACACTTTCCGTAAATCCGCGAGGTGATCTGCTTCCTGCTTGGATTTAACCACCAAGTCGTCCACATAAAATTCCACTTCTTTGTGCATCATGTCGTGGAATAGGGCCATCATGGCCCGCTGATAGGTCGCACCCGCGTTTTTGAGACCGAACGGCATCACTGTGTAGTTGAACACCCCCACCGGAGTGATGAATGCAGTCTTCCGCGCATCCTCGGGGTCCATCTTGATCTGGTTGTACCCACTGAAGCCGTCCATGAAACTGAACATGCGATGGCCCGCCGTTGAATCGATAAGCAAATCGATGTTGGGCAGTGGAAAATCGTCCTTTGGACAGAAACAATTGAGATCCCGGAAGTCCACACAGATGCGAAGCTGTCCGTTCTTCTTTACCACTGGCACAATGTTGGCCAGCCATGTGGGATGATGATTCGGCTCTATGAACTTGGCATCCAGGAGTTTGACAATCTCCTGTTTGATCTTCACGTTAAGCTCCGGCCTGAAGCTTCTTGTGCTCTGCTTTACCGGTTTCGACCCTGGGGTGATGTCTAAACGGTGCATGGTGATGCTTGTATCCAGACCTGGCATCTCATCATACTCCCATGCGAACACATCCTTGTATTCAGTTAGGAGCTGTAGCAGTCCTTGCTCCTCCTCGCTAGTGAGGTCTGCACTTAGAAAGACTGGCCTCTTCTTTTCCTCGTTCGGGCTGAGGAACACTTCCTTTAGCTCTTGCTTTTGTGGTCTGGGCCTATCTTCCATGCATTCAGGTGCTTCTTTGAGCTTCTCGTCTGGAGTGCTCTGCATTGGCTCTTTCGTTACCGCGATCTGCTCGATTTGATTGATTTGCTCAGGGATATCCCCATGCCCGTGTGAGGACATCCCCGCGCACCTTCATATGCGATAGCACTTCTTCCCATTGGCGTAGAAACTCTCTATCTCCTTGCCTTCGGGGTCATGCTTTGCAATTCGCTTTAGTGTATACACACTCTTTCGCTGGTACGCGATTCGTGGCGCCTCTTCGCGTATGGGCGGCTTTTCCTTGGCATCTTTTCTTGTCACCATTACTCCTGCCGGTGACTGGTCCTTGATATCCTCCCATAAAGGTAAAGGAGTAGGATTGAATGGTCCGGGTGTTTGCTCGTCCGCCATCTCGGTGAACCACACCGCCTCGCTGAGATGTGCTTCATCTAAGTTGAATGGATTTGTCGAAGCCGGTATCTCGACTATTCTGTCGTTCCAGATAGCTTTCATAACCTGGTGAGCCGTTGAAGGAACCGCGTCGAAGCGATGAATCCAGGCTCGACCTATGATCATGTGATACGTAGTGTTCGCATCTATGACATAGAACTTCGCTGAGCACTTGATTTTGCCAATCTGGACGCCCAGGCGGATCCATCCGATCATCATACTAGAGTCGCTTCCGAATCCCATCAGCGGAGATGGACGTCTGACAATCTTGTGCTCGGGGATCCCTGCTAGCTTCAGTGTGTGGAGCGAAACAACGTTGACTGCTGCTCCTCCATCGACGAATGATCTTTTGAACTCGACACCGTTGATGATGGTCGTCACATAGAGAGGCCTCTGGTGGCTCGCATCTGTCTTCTTGTCGCTGGCATCAAAGGTCATAATCTTTTCCGTTGAGCGAGACGCCCTGATGACTTTCCCGTTGGAGACTACAAGATCCTCCTCGTAGTCCTCTGCTATCCTTAAGATCGCTTTCATCATTTCTGTCCGGCATTTCTCCGAGAAATTCATCTCGTCGAAGAATCTGCTGAAGCCGTGCGACCCCTTCATCCGGTCGGCACGTTCATCCTCTGTGTCGATGCTGTAGTCTTCGTCTTCATGGACCTCGGCAATGATGGGTAGACCATCCTCAGCGACTTCTTCCAAGTCTACAATCGAGATCATGGCGACCTCTTTCCCTTTCGAGCCCTGCTCCGCATGAGCAGGAAGCGGATTATTACGCACATCCTTCCTGTGATCGCTGACGATCAGCTCACCGTTCTTCATCTTTTGATTGAATACAATCCTGAGCTTCTTACATTCCGCTGTAGGATGCATGACCTTGCCGTGGTACTCGCACCACTTCGAGTCCCTCACCATCTCCTTGGAGGGTACCTTCTCGAGCGGCGGTAGGACACCGTCCTTGCGCCATTACCTGCAGAGATCGCTTGCCTCCTCTACCGAACATGGCAGAGGTGGTACGTCGAAGTCCACCACCTTCGCCTGCTTCTGGGGTGAAACTGTATTGACCTCAGCTTCGCGTCCCCTCTTGTAACTGAACCTTCCGATTTTGTAGGTGGTGCCGCTCGAAGATCGCTCCGGGGCGTTCTACTTTTTCTGTCTCTCTACTATAGGCTCGATGTTCTTGGTGCATTCGATGAGCTTTGAAAACATAGGTGTTTGCAGATTGATGAGCATACCTTTGTATTCATCTCGCATGCACTGCAGGCATATCTCTACGAGCCGGCTTTCGAGCATTGGATCTTTGCACTCCAAGGACTTCGCCCTGAATTTCTTAATGAAAGTTATCCCGTCCTCCTCGCGCTTCTGATACATCCGCGAGAGATGGATCATCGTCACCTTTTCTTCCATATGGAAGAACTTGGTATAGAACTTCTGGACCATGTCGTCCCAAGTCTTCACGGATCCGGCTTCCAACGTTCGGTACCACTTGTACGCTACGTTCCCCAGAGATTTTGGGAACTCTCGCATCAGTAATTTGGGATCAGCTCCGTATGGTCCCATGACATCGATGAAACGAATGACATGCTCATGAGCGTTCCCGTTGACATCCTCGAATTTGTCCCATTTAGGAGTCTTGTACCCCGCCGGGTTAGGCATGAGATAGATCTCTCGCGGGATGGGTGGATCGTTGTCTAGCTTCGGGATAATGGTATCCGCGAACGACTGGTGAGCCAGAATAGTGTCCATGCGCTTCTGCAGAGACGTCATGCATTCTAGAATGCTTCCCTCGGTAGCAGAAGGAGGGGTTGCCGCAGGCGGAGGCGACACATACGCCGCCGAAGGATTGGGGACATAATGACTACTCGCATTGCCCCAGATCGCCGTTGGAGGAGGCAAGGGGTACTGCGAAGCCAGGTTAGATGCCAAAGCCGGAGGCTGAGGAGTGTGAGCAGTGAGAGGCAACATCTGAGCTATTGACCCCTGAATCGAAGGCAGCTGCGTAGTCGCCGGTGGAGTCTGCAGATTAGGGTTGGGAGGTGTGGTTGACACTCCCAGTCCCGAAGCGGTAGGGGCTCATCCTCCTTGAGGGACGGCGGTGGCTGATGAAGGATTTGGCGTAAGGGTGCCCAGAACGGCCAAGATCCGTTCTAGTTGCGCAGACTGACCTTTGAGGGCTTTTGCCTGACTTTGGACAGCAGCGTCCAAGGACTCTAGCGTCGGTTTCTCGCCGGGAGTGGTAGGAGTACGGCGGGTCTCCTCTCCCGAGGCGGTTTCGGTGGAAGGCGATCTGTTGCTGATATCATCCTCCTGAGACATGGTTGCTTTTGTTGGTAAGTTCACGTCGGGTTCACCAAAATGTGCACAAGAGATTCCGGCGGGGAGACCTCCGTGTACACCGTATGTAGAGGATCAGAGATAGCACAGGAAGAGTTAGGTTGTGTGTAGGGAGAGAGTAAGGCAGTAGTAATGTCTGAGAGAGAGACAGAGGTTTGGCAGAGCTTCCGCGTATGGCAAGTGTGTTTTTTTCTGTATGGAAAGGTTAACGTCCTATATATAGCAGGGAACGTGACCGTTGTGGTGTGGTTAATGCGCCCATTAATGGCGTCTTAATTAGCTTAACCACAACGGCACGTTCGTCCTCATATATAGGGACCGTTACAGCACGTTATGCGCGAATACCGGAACCGTTACGAGGTTGACCGGGTTTGACCGGATTGACCGGGTTTATGGAGCTCGTGCCATAAATCTCTCAAAGAAGTTACTAAAGGTCGCGCGCGGGCTTGGCTCGCACGCGACAGGGCTTACTCTAGCCTCCAAACCACTAAGTCCCTACAAGTCCCGTGCAGTGGTATGCGAGGGCTCTGTCTCGCAGCCCCCACATGGATCAGCGCGGCTGGTGATCCAGTGTGTATGGAGCACAATATGGTGTGCTGGATGGTTGCCACGTGGCCAAGATCTGTCAGCTCAGAAAGCACTATCTACACCTGTATATGTCGGGAACCTGGTCCATGATTCTGAGTACGTGATTGTCCATTCGCGGGTCTCCGAATAACATACCAGGGTCGCATGCGAGATAGGCATCTCTCACAAGAAATTCCTTACTCTAGCCTCCCAGCCACTCGCACCCCCAAGTTCCGTTGGCATTAGGTGCATGTGCAAAGGACCCTGCCTCGCAACCCTTCGCTCACACACATCAATAGGACGCATTTCGATGCTGTGTAGAGCACAACGGTTGTGCACGTGTCCCTTATTTGGGGCGGCACTCGCTCGTTGATGGTATCACGTTTTTTGATATCAACATACCCCTTTCTCCGTCACAATAGAATTGTCAACCAGTTGCAGGCCCATCTTAAACGCCGTTGGTGCACCAATGCTCTAACTCTAAAAAAGACAAAAGGGTGTAAGATTAATGCCCATGCCTAGGTGACAAAGCCCATGCGTATGAATCCCACCCCCAAAACTGCAAGCTAAAAGAACACTGCATGGATCTCTCATCTTGAGGATGTTTCTCTGTTATCTGTGAACTTCACTGTGGCGCAGGGATTCATGCTCTTTTTTCCCCATAAAATATCTTTCAGAAACTTTTGGTACTTAGGCATCTATTCAATGGGCTTCCACAAAGGGAATATTGATGTGCAACTCTATGAAAATATCTATGAATCGCCTATACAAATGCTCATCGTCCTCTCTCTTCATCGCCATTGGATAAGGAATCCGAGGCTCGAGTTTCTCATGACTACTGGTCGCATAGAAAATGTCGTGACGTACTATCATAGAAAATTCTCTAACTTTTTCGTGACTACTGCTCGCACCACAACACAAGATTTTTTTGCGCCTCCTGCTTTGTTAGATGTATGGCGATATTTCAGACTCGGATTTACACATCCAATGAGTCAAATTCAACTGAGTCCATCTTGTCCACGATTTTCGAGAGTTTCAACAGGAGGATCAAGTCCTGACATTGCAACTCTATCCATACATCCCTTATCTGAAAAGTTGAAAATAAAATTATTTACCCTTGCCTCAAAACACAAAATCGATCTCCTTGCATCCAGATTCGTTTGAAGAACTGAATCATGGGACCTCCATTAATAGTACATCCGCTCTGGCGACTGCCTATTAAACTGAAGGCAAACTTCTTTTTCAGATGCCTCACAGAAATCATCCTCAAAGAGGGCCTCCGTGGTGTCCTCCTCTGCCACAAGAATTGAGCGATCGTTCATTTTATTTGATCAACGGACCATGAACATTGTTAGGATTTTCCTCCCCAGATGCTACTATTCTTCTTCTTCTTCTTCTTCTTCTTCTTCTAACAAAACATTACATTACTATACAAAGTTAAATCAAACAAAACAAAAGTCACCATAAAAGAAAACAAAAATTCTCTCATGGCTTAAGTCATCTGGAGCAGGAGCGAGAGCTACAAATTCTAAAAAAGTAATATTTGAGAGTGTCATGAGAGCACGTATATAAAATAACAACATGGTTTTAGATATAAGCATCTAATAAATTGGACTTTTTTGTAATCTAAATTTGGTTGTAGTTGCGATAAGAACAAAATTTATATATGAGAATAGAACCTCGCATATTGAAATGCAATGGAAGTTCAACTAGATTGAATGTTAGGAACGGGAATTGACATACAGTGTGGTTGCGGACTACCATAGTAAGGGCATCTCCAACCCCATGGGGGGAGGGGGAGGGGGAAGGGGAAAATCGTATAAAAATACGGTTCATGCCCAACCCCATGGGGGGAGGGGGAGGGGGTGCTATGGGGATACATTTTGCCTTGGGTGAGGGATGGTTATGGGGGATTTCCCCATGGACATCCCCTCCCCCTCCCCCTACATGGAATGATTAATTAATTGAATATTTGATAATTTTAATTACACATACTAATATTTTGTGATTATATTATGTATTCTATTATTATGATTAATCTTTTATTATTATTATTTTTAAAATTAATAGTGTATTCCCGATTGTTGGAAATTATATTTACGAAAAATCATCGTTATCTTATTTTTTTGAAATTTAATCCTTTTAAATTAGGAAAGAACTTGTAATCGTTGTTAGGTTGGTTTATTTCAATTTGTGTGTTTTATCGCTCTACTCGTTGCATTTTTGTATCAGTGTTTAATTTTATTTCTTGTAATAACGACTTTTCGTACTTGTAATCGTTATTGTTTCGAATAAAAGTTTTGTTTGTTAAT
The DNA here is from genome assembly GCA_023055425.1 of Linanthus parryae. Classification (NCBI taxonomy): domain Eukaryota; kingdom Viridiplantae; phylum Streptophyta; class Magnoliopsida; order Ericales; family Polemoniaceae; genus Linanthus; species Linanthus parryae. The sequence goes on along the minus strand of JALGPY010000005.1, from coordinate 93,778,754 downwards.
ATTATTTTAATTATTATTAGTATTATTATCATTGTTATTATTATTAACATCTTTTTTGTGTGTGTATGTCTGTATGTATACACACACATTGGTAAACAATTTCTCATTTACTTTTTTTGGTATTAATAGTTCATTTTTAAATCATTAAATATATATATATATTACAAATTAATGTTTTGGGTGGGGGGAAAGAAATGGGTTGGAGACGATTATTAGTTTGGCGGAAGGGGAGGGGGAAAATGGTGGGCCCGTGGGGGAGGGGGAGGGGGAGGTGAGGGGAGTGGGAAAAGCAATGAGTTGAAGATGCTCTAAGGGGTTGATTAAGTCATTTTAGTAAAAGTTTTCGTTTGAATTTGATTCAAATACACTCGACAACTTAGTACTGAGACTAATTGAGTTGACAATATCGGAACATGACTAGTAACGGGGGCGAAATCCCTTTTTGGAGTTTTAGGTGATCTTTTTTTTTTTTTTTTTTTTGCAAACAAGCTTGTCTTTATTTAATAGTAGGCTTTATCCAAAGCCCAAGTATTGTACAAGCTTATGGGGCAAATACAAGCCCAGAACGAAATTACAGTACAAAGCAGGCCCATTTTAGCAAACCCATGGGCGAGGGTGTTTTTGTCTTTTGAACACCAGTCAACCCTACTATAAAAGAGAAGGTCGAGACACTTCTTCATATTCGCTAGGGTTCTCTCGAACTCAGACGGTCCTTTCGGCGCCTCCCTCGAGCTCATCCGCAGTACCAGTTGCTGTGAATCCGATTCAACAAGCAACGAAGTGAAACCTCTAGATCTGGCATTTTGAATTGCTATCTTCATCGCAAAAGCTTCTGCCACCGTGGAGTTTTCCGAAAAAGGGATTGGGAACGCCATTCCTAGTACAAATTGACCATGGCTGTTTCTGATGACAGCTCCACCTCCAGATCTCTTGTTTTTGACATCTATGGCGGCATCTACGTTCATCTTCAGAGTACCTTCCGGCGGTGCACACCACTTCTCTCGATTGGGCGTTTCCGATGTGCCTGCATGTACCAATCTACAATCAAGATAAGTAGCTTCTTTGAATTCTAAATAAGTAGCAATAGCAAAAGTTAGAACAGTGTCTGAATTTCTGGATTCTTTAGAAAAGATCCTTCTATTCCTTTCGATCCAAATGTTCCAGAAAACATAACACAAGAGATCCCTTTTTTCAGGTTCCAGATTGAGTAAGATTTGACGGAGGCGAATCGGAAAAGGCAGAGAAGTATTGGGGATCTGAATGTTTGCCCTTTCGGAGTTGAGAAGCTGTGTAGACCAAGGACAATCAAAGAAAAGATGGGAAGGGTTTTCGTCCTCCTTATTACAAAGACAACACGTCTGAGGTAAAGAAATACCTTTTTTCTGCAGATTGTTTTTCGTTGCTAAACAGTTATGAAAAAGCTTCCAGATAAAAATTTTGATTTTATCTTGAATTTTTAATTTCCAGATCAGTTTCCAAAAAGAATCAATTTTTGTTTGAGAAGTAGAAGTTTGATTTTGAATAATTTCAGGACATATAACTGACAGAGCAACTAAATAAGCAGTTTTGACAGTGTACACACCATCTGCAGTTTGAGACCAAACAGTTTTATCTTGATTCTGAGGGGAACTAAGAGGTATTTGAATAATAGCCGAAGCCTCTTCCTCTGAAAAATTGTTAAAAATGAGTTGTTGATTCCAAGTAAAATCAGGTGTTATAAGATCAGCAACTATAGAGTTTGAAGGAAGAGTAGGTTTGCTGTAGGGTTTGCGGCCGTAACCGATAGGGATCCAACGGTGATTGTAAATCTGAGTAAGCTGCCCATTCCCAATACCTTGACGAACCCCTTTGAACGTGATATTTCTAGCCGTAAGAAAACCTTTCCAAATGTAAGAGGCCCCAGAATTTTCCTCCACAGAGATGATATCAGAGTGGTTAAAGTACTTACCCTTTAGCACTTTTGCTAACAGAGAGTTAGGGTTATTCAAAATTCTCCAAACTTGCTTACCTAGCAGGGCCAAATTGAAAGCATACATATGTCGAAAACCCATACTCCCAAAAGATTTAGGGGTACATAAGCTATCCCAAGCTTTCCAATGAATTTTGTTCTTTTCTAAATCATTTCCCCACCAAAAACGTGCAAAAAGCTGTTGAATTTCATTAAGAAAAGTTATAGGAAGTAAATAAACCGACATAATATAGGTGGGAATAGCTTGAACAACGGATTTAATGAGAATTTCTTTTCCCGCAGGGGAAAGTAACTTTTCTTTGTACCCCGACAGCTTATTCCAGATTTTGGTCTTAACAGAATTGAAAATGATTTTTTTTTTCGACCAATAAGCGTGGGAAGACCTAAATACTTGTCATGATGGGTAGAACTTGGGATTTGAAGTATTTGGGAAATGGTAGTTTTGATATAATTAGGGACTTTTGGACCAAAAACAATGATGGATTTGTCATTATTTAAAAGTTGACCAGAAGCAGCACAATATTGATAGAGGATAGAACGGATAGAAATAGCGTTTTGGATGGTTGCTTTAGAAAAAAAGATGCTATCATCCGCAAAAAGAAGATGTGTGACACTAGGAGAACCAATACCCGCTTTAACCCCTTTAAGATAGTTATTATGAGAAGCATGGTTAATTAAAGCGGACAAACCTTCGGTACAAATCACAAACAAATAGGGACTAAGTGGGTCTCCTTGACGAATTCCTCTACTAGGTCTGAATTTAGTAGTCTGCTGTCCATTAATGATGATAGAAAAGGAAACAGAATTGACACAAGCCATGATACGACTCGTAAAATTAGTTGGGAAGCCTAGTTTTAGAAGAATTTGCTCTAAAAAATTCCAATCAATTCTATCATAAGCCTTCGCCATGTCTAACTTTAAAGAAAAAGACCCAATTTTACTACGTTGTTTTTCAATTGTGTGAAGGGTTTCTAAGGCGATGATAGAATTATCAGAGATTTGTCTTCCATTAACAAAGGCAGATTGAGAAGGGTCGATGATATGAGGGAGGATTTCCTTAATACGATTAGCTATGGTTTTGGAAATCAGTTTATAAGACACATTGCAAAGAGAAATAGGACGAAAATCAGAAACCAAACGTGGATTTTTAATTTTTGGTATTAACGCAATGCAAGTCTCATTTATTTTTGAAATGTCCCCCCCATTATTCAAAAAATCCAGGCACATAGCAGTAATATCGTTGCCTATAACGTTCCAATAAGTGTGATAAAACAAGGCAGGAAGGCCATCCGGGCCCGGGGCTTTTAAAGAACCTATCGACTTTAAAGAATCAAGAATTTCCTTCTCAGTAAAAGGTTCAGAAAGCATAGAAATCATGGCAGGAGTCAGTTTTTGGTTAACACAATTTAGAGTTTGGTAATGGCAAGTTGGCAAAGCAGTGAATAAATCGTTATAGTAATCTTTGAAACAAGTTTTTATTTCATCAATATCTTTGAAAACATTGCCATTTAGGTCAGAAATATTGGAAATTGTGTTTTTTCTTTTTCTAGCAGCAGTGACTTTATGAAAGAAATTAGTGTTACGATCCCCTTCTCTTAACCAGTTTATACGACTACGCTGCTTCCAGTGAATTTCTTCTTCAGAAAGAAGTTTTTGGAGTTTAACAGTGATTTCTTTTTTTTGGCAGAGGACAGAGTTGGTTTGTTTACAAGAAGACAATTTTGAGAGCTGACGGAGCAGAGAATTTTTTTCTTTTCTTTTGTTAATATGATTCATTCTTCCCCATCTACGGATGTGGTCAGTTGTGTAATCTATTCTTTTGGCAAAATCATGTATATAAGTAGTCGTAGGAGTAGAATTAGGCCATACCTGTTCCACCAAAGCCGCACAGTCCGGATTCCCCGACCATTCCGCTGCATAATGAAAACGGCGAGACTCAGGATGGGCCGGCAGGTTCGATGATCCAGAGACAAGTATCGGTAAGTGGTCGGAGCCGACCATTTGCAAGACATCCACTGAATTTTCTGGAAAAGCTTGTTCCCATTGACTATTTGCAACAGCACGATCTAGCCGCTCTTGGACCGAGAAAGGGAAGGCCCTTCCATTCCACCAGGTATAAAAATCTCCTTTATAACCCAAATCACACAACTCGCAATCCGATAGAGCCTCAACAAACTGATTAATTTGAGTCCAACTGCGATTGTTCCAACCTTTTTTCTCCGAATTGGAGAGAATCTCATTAAAATCGCCTGCCACCAACCAAGGTTGGTTGTTTCCCGGTTTCAGGCGTTTTAATAATTGCCACGATAAGTGGCGGTTCATAACAACAGGGTCGCCATAAAACCCTGTAAAATAAAAGCCATGTACACCATCTTCCGGGGGACGGACAAAGCAGTGAATGTGAAAACGATTTTTTGACAAGATCTGCACATCCACATTATTTCTCCAAAATAACGAAAGACCCCCACCCAAGCCCTGGCGGGGTACATGACAAGAGTGATTAAAACCCAATTTAAAACTTACTTCTTCTGCCTTGGAGAAAAGCAATTTAGTCTCCATAATAAACGTAATGTCTGGTTGCTTTTCTCTAATTAGAGAGTGTAGACTTTGGAACGCGGAGGCACTCCCTAAACCCCTCACGTTCCAACATAGGGCTCTCATGGCTGTTGGCAGGGCTGGTTCACACCAGCCTCTGCCAAAGAGTGGGAGAGAGATGCGTCTCGATCTCCCTTGTGTTTTTTTGTTCCGTCACCAACAGCATTGTCCAAACAGCGTTTCCCACGTGTTCCCGGATTATCACAAGCGATATCCGTCGTGCTATTCTTAGAAATTAAACCCAAATCTTCCCCAACAAATTCATCATTGCCATCATTGAGGGAAGAGTCCACCCTGGATTCATTTAACAAGTCGAGGTCAGATTCCTTCTCCATGTGTCTCAACATAAATTGCCCCTCGTCGGAATCGGGATCTATCTCTTCATCACTTTCTTCGGCACTCCCACCAGAGTACTCTGCATTTGCTGCGGGTAAAGGGGAGGTTGCCCGAGGAATATTACATTCGTCAGGGATGGCGAATGGTCCAAACACAGAAGTGGGATCAGAATTGTAACCCAGAACATAATCCAACATAGCAGTAGCAGTCATCCATAAACCATAATTCTGGGGGGCTTCTTCTACAGAAAGATTAAGAGGGGATAAGTCCTCACACTCGCGCATCTCATGACCCATGCGACCACAGAAATTACAAATACTTGGTAGCTTCTCATATTTCAGTAAAACCCATTCAGTACGATCCGCCAATAAGTTGACAGAACAAGCCCTTAGTAATGGTTCTGCGATTTTGACTAATACCTTCACACGGATACATTTTCCAACCAGCACTCCTCTAAAAGGGACAACAACTTCCGGGTAACGCCCTATCATGGAACCAATGATTTTCCCAGCCTTTTCGTTGTAGCAATCCGGAGATAAATTCCAGATTTGCACCCACAGATGTGCTTCGTTATATCGGCTTTCCCGCATATTTTTCCAAGGGAACCACTTCTCCATAGCAATCATGGCTCCTCGGTAAAACCACGGTTGTGCTTCCATAATAGTCTGCACCTGTTCTTCCTTTTCGAAAACAAACTGGTAAACTTGATTACCCAAAGGGATGACTCGGAAACCGATAGGATCATCCCAGACCTTGGACATAACATTCATCAGGTTTCCTAGATTGATATTTTTGGTGGTAATTATTTTACCAAAAATACTCTTATGGCATTCAGCTTGTCCAGCGACCAAGGCTTCAGCAGGTATGTTAACACCCTGCTTTTCCTTGGCCGTCAGATTCATTGTGGCGAGCATTTTTGTGATGTCTGAAGACAGACAAGGATTTTTGTTTGGTTTGGTAGGCATGATTCGAAGATGGTAGTGGATAGTGAAAGAGAAAGACAACCCAAATGGCTAAGACAACAGTGCCTGAAGCACAACAATTCTGGGAAAAAGTTGAGATAACCGCTGAAAACCGACAATTAACTGTCGAAATTTGAAATGGTAAGCAAAAGACACGGCAGTTACATGGTAGTTACCTCCTTCGGAAGGAGATAACTGATGGGAGAAACGTAACAGCGAACAATTAGGAAAGATGACGTTAGGAGAGAGGGCAGAGCAATGGGGAAATTAAAAAAAGAAAACACATCCAGCGTGATGACGCCACCTTCATTACATTTGAGTTTTAGGTGATCTAGCGCATAGCGCTTTGTTGCAAAAGGTATTTTATTTAATTAATAGCAGAAAATAGCGTAACTCCGCTAATAAGCGATTGCCGTCACATCACATGTTAGGACATGTGGACAGGTTGGTGCTCCACAACCACAGGGTAACTTCCAGTCAACACCGTTTCTTCTTTCTATGTCCTCAGATCGGACGGCTGGAAACGAGAAACGGCTTGGGGCGCTTGATCTGAACCGACGGTTTGGGTGAAAATATTCAAGTGGAATTTGTTAAGGAGCCTTGTCCTGTAGTTCAGGCGTTGTTTCGTTTGTTGAATTCTCAAGTTTTCTTTCTCACACAGATGATGGTTCAAGCATCAAGACTCCTCTTCTATTTCTCTCTCCTAAAAAAAACCCCTCTCTCTCTCTTCTGCAATTTCGCCTGTGAAATTCCGTTCCTAATTCTTCCCCAAATTTGCAGAATCTGAACAGTTGTATCGCAGATACGGCTCACATTGCCCCCTCATTAATACCCTATTCTCAGCAAAAACCCAAGTTTCCTCATTTCCATTTAACCACCCACTGCACATACATTCATCGTTTTGGTGCCCCTCTGTTTCTTGTTTCTTTCTCTAGAAAACTCTACTATGTCGGTTCCCTTCCCTTGATCTGTCGAATCCACCATCTGGGTTTTTGATTTCTGACACAATGCTGGTGCCGCCATGGCTGGAGCCGTTGTTGAACACGACGTTTTTCTCAATCTGCCGGACCCACGGCGACGCCGCCAGGAGCGAATGCAACATGTACTGCTTGGACTGCAACGACGGCGCATTATGCTACTACTGCCGCTCGTCCAAGCACAAAGACCATCAAGTCATTCAGGTTAGAAGAAATGGGGGTTTCGATTCTCTTATGAATTTCTTTCTGGGTTTTGGCTAATTCGATTGAATCCGTTTCTCGGTTGTTTTTTGTAGATACGGCGGTCGTCGTATCACGATGTGGTGAGGGTTTCGGAGATTCAGAAGGTTCTGGACATAAGCGGCGTTCAGACCTATGTGATTAACAGTGCCAGAGTCATGTTCTTGAACGAGAGGCCACAGCCCAAGGCCACTACAGGGAAAGGCGTCTCCCACATTTGCGAAATTTGCGGGAGGAGTTTACTAGACACATTCCGTTTCTGTTCACTCGGTTGCAAGGTCTCTCTCTAGAACCCTCCATCCCCAATTCAATCTTGGTATTCAATTTCGATTCTCAATATTTGCAATTAATTTATCTGTTTTGGGTTTTTGATTTTACAGCTTGTGGGTATCAAGAGGAATGGCGATTCGAGGTTCACATTGGAGGAAGGAGGAGTGAAGAGTGAGGTTTTGTTAATGGAGAGAAGGAGGTTCATGGCTCCATCATCAACATCTTCATCTTCAAGAAGGGAAGAGGAATTGCGTGAAGGCTCACAACAAAACATGTATCCGTCCACGCCACCCATACCTCCTTCTAGTGGGAGAAGAAGGAAAGGCATTCCCCATAGGGCTCCATTTGGTTGCTAAAAACCTACTACATTTTATCAATTTCCTTTTGTAAAGATTTGAAAAAAGAAATTTCTCACAAACCTTCATTTGTCATGGCCTTAAGGGCTTATTGGGTAAATTAAAATGTGTACTCTTGGATATCTTCATTTCATCTATACCATTATATGATGTCCCATTCTTTGATAGCGAATGTACATTGTGTTGGATGATCTTTCTCAATTTGACAGGCTACCATCAATTATGCTACGTTTATTCAAACGTTGCGTTGAGGTTCAAGCGATTATAATTTTTGTTGAAGCAGAAGACAATTAATATTTCCTTTTAATACAAATATTATGGCGTAATCTTTTCTAGGAGACGCTTTTTATTAAGGTGGAGTTTGGTTTTATAGGGTAAGAAGAAGCGAGTATATATTTAGGGCGGTTGGGGACCCAAAAGAAACAAAGTCTTGTGGATGGGTGCAATAATGCATCAAAAATTTTATTGATAGTTGCAAGATGTGTGTTGTGTAGATACAAATTATGCAAATTAAAAGAAGCTAGAAAAGCAAGCTTTGTGGAGTCCGTTTTATAGTTTTGGTGGGCCTACCAAGGCACATGGGCCGTTTGTATAAAGATGAAACAAACACACTTTTCATTGGTTGTATTTATTGATTTAATTAATCAATTAATTAATTTGTAACATCACTCTATGTAATGTAATGTAATGTGGGCAAATCACTCTTTCTATGATTCTTAACCTTGTTTGGATGGTTAGCTCCAACGAATGCATATTCTTTTATTGTTCCAATCGTTTGATGACTTTACCACGAAAGGTTTCTGGTAAGAAGTTGAAATTATTCCATGTGTAGAGAGAGCCAAATATGTCAAAAGAACCCACATACATTGAGTTGATTCTCTTCTTTTACTTTCACTGCATAGGAATTGGATCCGCACCTGTTATTTATGCTAAGTTGCGTAATTTTCTCTCTAAGGACAGAAAATTAAGTAAAAGTCAATGTCTCTTCTGTAATGACAATTGACTAGTAACAAACAATATGAGCTGATGTTAGACTACAACCAAAACTAAAAATCTCAATCTTGCACGACTAATATCATTGGCTTTGGAAGAGCGTTTTTTTTTTTTTTTTTTTTTTTTTTTTTTTTTTTTTTTTGAGTGAACTTTGGAAGAGGTTTTGTGAAAAGACAGCTGACTTCTATAGGGGTTTATTTTCATTGGGGGAGAATCTGTTTACTGTTTTTTATTTGACAGATATTGCTGAATCTTTCCTTAAGCAAATTGTCCTTCAATTTTAGTATGGGTTGTGTAGTGAGAAGCCTGCTTCAAAATGATGCTTTCAGCGAGGAGCCCTTTGCCACTTAGATAGTATAGGAATTCATATTTCGGGTCAATTAAAGTACCCTGGTATAATTTTTTCCAGAAAAAAAGTACATTAGTATAATAAGGCCAAAAGGACACCCAAATAAATAAACCTATGTTTGATATCTCATTTCAAAATACATGATTTCTTTGTATATGTTTTTTGAAAGTGGACATTGTGTTACTCTAGATAAGTTGCACAGTGGCGTTATCCTTTAAATTCAATCATGAACCCCTTAAATTCCCCTAAAAAAAACTCTTCGAATGATATTCCAGCTAAAATATTTGATGACGAGATAAGTAATATATCTACAATTTTCCTTAATATCATGGATAATTGTGCGGATTTTAAAGTCATGGACCTTGTTGAGGAGATTGTGTGCCGAGACCAAGAAATTTGAGAGAATGTTTGAGTATCCATGGGAGAGAAGCCATCTTCGAAGTTTGGAGATTCCTGTCGCTTCTGCTCAAAGAGGAGTCTCTAATAGCGATAGCTTATACTTAGTTTAGAGATTAAACTGTAATTATTTTTGTATAAGTTTTGTTTATATTGCTAATGAGCTCCAGAGAGGACCATTTCACAATCTATCACGGTATCAGAGCAACCCTAGCAGCAATCGCCGCCGCCGTCGCACGCCCCCCACCAATGCACCGCCGCTGCCATCGCCTAGTGGTTTGAATCCGTTCTCCACTGCTTCCGCCCCCTATCCCTCTCCGTCGCTCTCTGCGACGCGACTTGTTGTCCTCCAAGACCGTCGCCTACTGCGACGGTGAACCACCACGAAGTGTCGTCTCTGTGAACGACGACCTGGGGATCCCAAAAGTGCATCCAGAAGCCCTTTTCTCAGAACAGGCTTCGAAGCAGGGTTCAGTGCTCGCCCAAGCCGCACCCAGCACCTCTGCTCGGCTTCAGCCTTTCTGCTCATCGGCGTCTTCTTCTCCGCAGCCGGTGAACTCCTCGTCTCGGCTTCACTCGCCACGCCCGCTTCACCAGATTTATGCCGTGAAACCTCAATTTTTGCCTCGCGTTGCCGTAATCTCTTCGACGTATTTCACACTATTTTCGCAGCATCTCGACCTCCACCGAGCAGATCGTTGCCCTCTCTCCGCACATGAGACGTGCATCTCTGTGTTGTCCTCTTCAACACACATTTTTCTTAAACAGTTGCGTTGGTCGACCACATTCCACTGGTGGGTAGTGGGTACCAACTACCAAGCAAAAGCATTAATAGCACTGCTGTTGTGTCTTTCAATCCACTTGTGGGTTTCAATCCACTGTTGCGAATTACTTTGTGTGGGTCAACAATTGTTGTGTCTTTTGTAACCCCTGCATCTTTTTGGTCTTTGCTATCGTGATTCTTCGCCATTTGTGCTTTTCTTCGTGGTCATCCATCATGTCGACCGCCAAGCAAACCGCTGCTCCTCCCCTAGCACGCCGAGGCAATAGTAATCATCGTCAGTCTGGCCAAAAAGGTCGCAAACGCACTCAACAACACCCACAGCAACATCCTGCCCCACTTACCTCCCTTCACGACAACTGGTTGTGGTGTCCTTTACCGTCATCCCCGATTGCTCCGCCGAGCCCCTATCTGTCGGCACCGTGTTGGACACAGTCAGGATCCTCTCAGCCTACAGTTACGTCAGGTATTCTTGGTCCAGGACCTGCTGAGCGTTCTCAGGTCCTTGTTGCCACTGCAGGTTCGTCTCACTTTGTCAGTGCTTTGAGTTTGGAACTTCCTAGCATGGCCCTTAATGCTCCAAATAAGACTTGGTACATGGACTCTGGGGCCTCATCTCATCTCACATCTCAGACAGGTACTCTCTCCTCTGTCTCATCAAGTTCTCCAATTTCTAATATGATGGTCGATAATGGGATGCAAATTCCAGTATGCGGTTTTGGTCAGCAGACTATTACTACCCTAGCCCGTCCCCTACACCTCAAAAATGTCCCTCTTTCTCCAAACATCATTAAAAATCTTGTCTATGTACGTCAGTGTACGATTGATAATAATGTCTCTATCGAGTTTGACCTGACTGGCTTTTCTGTAGAGGAACTTCACTCGGGGACCCTCTTACTTCGAAGTAATAGTTTCGGGGAACTCTATTCTCTTATCTCCACCCCGTCCCCCTCTCCAGCCCAGTCTCTTGCTATTCTTCCAGCCCCAGTGTGGCACAACCGTCTTGGACATTCTGGTCGCCACATCTTAGATCAACTTAGCTCTAGTCATTTCATTTGGCTGAGCAGACCGGATTGTGCCATGCATGTCAACTCGGAAAACACGTTAGACTTCCCTTTCCTCCTTCACAATAGTGTACTGTGGCTCCGTTTGACATCATTCATAGTGATACTTGGACATCCCCTGTTGTTAGTAAATCTAATTTCAAGTATTATCTTCTCTTACTTGATGATTACTCGTATTTTCTATGGGTTTTTTCCTTTAAAACTCAAATCGGATGCTTTCACTCACCTCAAACATTTCCACACGTATGTATATGCCCAGTTTTATCGTAACATCAAGAGTTTTTAATGCAACCTTGGGGGGGGGGGGAATTCGATAACTCTGTATTTCATGAGTTCGCCAAGTCAAGTGGCCTAGTTTTTCGATTTGCTTGTAAGGCCGAACGTATGATACGTCGTATCAATGACATATCTGGTACCCATCTCTCTCATGACTCCATGTCTTCTCGTTTCTGGGTTGAGTCTGTTCTCACTACTGTCTATCTCCACAACATTCTCCCCACCAAAACTCTCAACGGTGATATTCCAACCACCCTTCTCTATCATCGTCTTCCCACATACGATCATCTCCGTACCTTTGGGTGTCTGTGTTACACTAATCTGACTGTTGTGTCTCCCCACAAGCTTGCCCCTCTGTCCACTCAATGTGTATTTCTTGGTTACCCTTCGAACTATCGTGGTTATCGGTGTCTCGACATCTCTACTGGTCGCATTCACATTTCTCGTCATGTTACATTTGATGAGCATGTCTTCACGTTTGCCACACCGGTTCCGTGTCACTTCACGGGCATACTGTCTCTAACCCTGATGATTGTCTTCCTCCTATAGATCTGTTTGGTCATACTCACAACCCCTCTGCTCCCTCTCGGCTAACCCCACCCTTCCCTATTCACTACACTCGTCGCCCGACGCACCTCCTCCTGCTGCCTCGACACCACCTAAGCCTCCTCCACCACAGGCTCCTCCTCAACCTCCTGCCTCCCCACCTGTCACGGTCTCCCCGCTACCTCAAGCACCATAATCCCCTCACGCACCGGATCCACCTATTTCCCATCATATGAAAACCCGAGCCCAGCACGGTATCCATAAACCCATCTCCGTCTCACTCTTCATACTCAATCTCCCTCTTCTGTGTCTCCCTTGCCCAAATACCATGTGTCTGCCCTTTCAGACCAACACTAGAAAGCTGCAATGGATGATGAGTTTGAGGCTATGATCACGAATCAGACTTGGAAGTTGGTTCCTCGCCCGTCCGGGGCAAACATTCTCCGGGCCATTTGGTTATTCCGACACAAGTTTCGGGCTGATGGTACTCTTTAGCGGTACAAAGCCCGCCTGGTGGCGAATGGCAAATCTCAATTAGTGGGTGTTGATTGTGATGAGACTTTTTGTGTTGTTGTCAACCCGACCACCTGTTGGAATAGGTTCCCTAGAGGCAATCTATATTTAGTATGAATAATGTTTGGCTAGAACATTCATTTATTATTTATTGTGATATTTAATATAATGAAGTCCTTATATACAATGTGTTGTTTATCTTAAATATCCCTAGTCCATTATATTGATTAATAGGACGATCAGCTATAGACTAGTATGTGGGTAGATTGATATGGAGATATCAAGTCTAACACATGGGTATGCATTAGGAGTTATGACATACTGATTGACCCACAACGAGAAGGATACATTAGATTATGTCAAAGTCACAATCGCTTCTCATAGTGCTAATGATATTGTAATCCTTAGACTTGAAGTCACTAGATACTCTAGTTGTGAAATATCATGCTTTGATATTATCAAACGTTGCGCCTTAACCGGGTAACTATAAAGATAGTTATCAGGCATGGTAGGAAGCAAGCTTAGAGATCGTAGTGACGTAGAGAGGATTTATCCCTCCCACATAATGGGAGGAAATATACATGGGCCACTCGAGGGATGGTGCTTATAGAATGTCTGGCTAGACTCAGATAAATCAATATGGAGATATTAATGTTATCTGCTCACATAAGCATATTCCCAGGATTGAGAAACTATGGAATGGATATATGATAGCACCTTTTAGGGGATATTTTTTTTGAGAACTTACCACTTGATTGATAGGTTTTTGGATAGTTTTGAGCCTACTTGAGTTGGATTAGCATGATTTATCACTTGTTGTTCACCATGTGCTATATTGTTAGTCCGGGCGTTTTCTATGCATATTTCATTGTTATTTGTCAAATATAATCGCTTGGTATGTTTGTTCATGTTGTCTTGGCAGGATTATATGCTAATCAGTTGATAGGAAGCATGGAGCGAACTTCATAAACAACGAGAGCTCAAGTGGAGTTAAGAGAAGCCGAATTGGAGGAGCTTGGATGACCAGTTTGCACTATTTTGATCCTATATGGAGTTCTAAAATTAATTTGGGAGTGAGAACTGTGCCAACTGAAAGTAGACTCAGAAAAATTTCCAACGATAGGTGTTTATGAATTAAAATTGCATATTTTGGTATGTTAACGAACTCTTCTTAACTTGCTAATATGTGTAATTTATCTATTTTATCTCTTTTTCTAGACTTATGCTTGTTTTCGTAGTTTTGGTTGTTTTTATCTTGTTTTGTAGGCAAATACGTGTTTGGAATAGTAGAGGCTAGCTTGGGAGAGCTTAAATGATGGAGTAAAGAGAGTTGGAGGGCTAAGAGACATGAAGAAAGAATTAGAAGCGCCTAACTTGAAGACTTAAGGGCCCAAAGTGAGAAGAAAATGGAAGTTAGAGGCCAAGATTGAAGACGAAACAAGTTAGAAGGCAAAAGTTACATCAAAGGGGCTTGCTTGAAGTCTTTTTAACGGAATTGGGGGCGTAATTGGAGTTTTGCAAAGTTACAAAGAGCTATTTTGAAGGTTTTTAACGGATTGGGGGTCAAATTGCCATTTTCAGAAGGTTTTAAGTAAGAGATGGGGTATTTTAAAAGGTTTCAGCAAGCTAGGGGGGAGCCGGGTGCAATTTCACCGAACCAGCTCACCCCAAGCTCATCCTCTCTCTCTCCCCGACGCCACAATGGAGAGACCCACGAAATCCTCCATGGTTGCTTCACCCAAGCTCTTCAAAGCTTCACCCCGACCTCAATTATTCACCAAATTGGCTCAAATTTGTCCCAAAACGCTCCTAAGACCGAGCTCTACCTATATATCCTCTCAATTCGGCCCAAGACAAAGAAAATCAAAAAGCCCCAATTCGAACTAGGGTTCATGAAGGTTCCAAAAATCAATGGTAGAGATGGATTGGGATGAATTGGAGGGTGGGGATTCATCCTTGGAGGCTAAGAAACCCTTCCCAACCGCCTATATAAGCCGAACTTGAAGATTGAAGACTCTCTCTCTCACCTCACGAAATTTCTAAGACAAACCCTTGCCTCTCTCTCTCTTCTCTCTCGGCCTTGGCCAATTTCTAGGTAGTTCTTGGTGATTCCGTGCTCGTTTTGAGCAAATTCGGAGCCAAGAACACCTAAGGGAAGAGTTGGGTTAGATTCAAGGTTGTTCTTCATAGTGTTCTTCATTGTTCTTAGTTTGTTATTCATTTTTTGGGTTACTTGGCTACTTTTAGTTGATGATTTTGGGTTACTTGGCTATTAGTAGTTGATTTATTGTAGCTTGGAATCAAATTTAGTAGTTCGAATCAAGTATTAGTGACTTTGTTCATCATTTTGAGTTGAAATTGGAGAATAACTTGTGTATTCTTGAGTTGGAACTTGAATTGAATGAAAATGTTCATGAATATGCTTGATATCTCTTGTGTTGCTTGGCTCTTGGATATGAGTAGCTAGACTAATTGTTGGTTGAAGTTGATGAATCTAGGTGTGTTGGGTGTGGATTCAATTGTTAAATCAATGAGTTGAGAAGTTCCTCTTGTGATTCATGACTCAACAAGTGTTGAAATACAAATCCGATTTGTAGCTTCATCTTGTATGTGGATTCATGTTTGAATACACATACTTGATAGTTGATACAACTTAGTTTTGGATTCCAATAGTGTTCCTCATGAATCATACTTGGATTTGACATTAGAATCCACACACCTCCTTGTAATATCATTTGGGTGTTGGATTCATGCACAACACTCCTAGATGATTCAACTAAGACCAACTATTCTCTCAATTCTACAAACTTTTTTTCAAGTTTTAGATTCTCTTTAAGTATTTGCTTAGTTTCTTTAAGTTGTTCAACAAAACTCTTGCTCCATCACTTGAGTGGTGGATTCAAAGCTTGGCTAGCTCTAAAGCCTTTGGGAAACTTGTTTTGTTAATTTAGTTAGTTGCTTAGTAAGTTTACTAGTTAGCTTAGAGTGTTTAAATCTCCTTCCCAATCCTTGTGGAAATCGACCCCGTTCTTACTCGGGTACTACTTAGAACGATATTCCTATACTTGGGAATTATCGCGAACAAGTTTTTGGCGCCGTTGCCGGGGATTGGTGCTAAGAGACTCACTCTTTAGTTGTTTCTTGTTTTGCTTGTTTTTATTATTTTTAGATACGCTTGAAGAAAATTCCGGGTTCATATTTGAGCTTTGGAACAAAAAAAAAAAGCGAAAAGTAAAAAAACTCACAAAAACATACTCTTAGTTTTTGTTCATCTATTAGTGGTAGTATTAGCTTAGCCCCTTCCAAAGATTTAAGCTTACTTGATAGCCTTGAAATCATGGAGGAAGATGATGGGCATAGTAACAACAACGAAATGATGCCATTTCGTACACTTAGAGATTTGATGCAACCACCTAGGCAAAGTTCACCTTCTTGCTTTGTGGTTCCTTTGAATGAAAGAAATTTTGAAGTTAAACCGGGTACAATCCAACTCTTACCCAAGTATCATGGCTTAGAGGCCGAGAGTGCCTATTCTCATCTTAAAGATTTTTGTGACATTGCCTCAACGGTTTATTGTAATGGTGTTTCTAGCAACACTATCAAACTTAGGTTGTTTCCTTTCTCTTTGAAGGATAAAGCCAAATCATGGCTTCACTCCTTGAGACCTAGGACGATAGGCACTTGGGAAGAATTGGAGAAAGAATTTCTCAAGAAATTTTTCCCCACTTACAAGACTAATGCCATAAAAAGGCAAATTGTGACTTTTTGTGTTAAGGAGGGAGAGCCACTTCCCCAAGCTTGGGAACGCTTCAAGGATCTCCTCATTGCTTGTCCTCATCATGGATTTGAAACTTGGAGATTGATTAGCTCCTTTTATGAGGGTTTGCCATCCAACCACAAGCACACAATTGAGTCCATGAGTGGGGGAGATTTTTTCACAAAAGGTGAAAATGAGGGTTGGGATTGTCTAGATGAAATTTGTGAGAAAGTCCAATCTTGGGACATCAATGAGCCTTCAAAAGAAGTGTCTTCTAAGCCTAAAAGTAGCATGCATTACCTTAAGTCTAAGAATGAGGCATTGTGCTCTTTTTGTAGTGATTCGCATGAGTTAAGCGATTGTCCCGACTTCCTAAGAGCCCAAGAGCTTATGGGTGAGCAAGTAAATGTGCTAAATTCTAACAATTATGGGAAGTCATATGACAACTCGCCATACTCGGCCACATATAACTCCAATTGGAGAAATCATCCTAATTTATCATGGAGACAAGGCCAAGATACCAAAATGAACCCCTCAAGTTCTACCTATGTCCCTCCTAACAAGAGGAGTTTTGAAGAAAATTTAGAGCAATTTATGGCTAACCAAAACCAAACAACCCAAGAGTTGAGAAATGCGTTGGCTAGGTTGGAGTCTACCATAAATGCTCAAGAGAGGGGAAAATTCCCATCTCAACCTCAACAAAATCCAAAGGGCCAAAGTTTTAACCATGTGGAACATGCTAAGGCCATCACCGTTTTGAGAAATGGGAAAGTTGTTGACAATGGACTTCCAAGTGGGGAGTCCAATGAAAATGAGGAAGAAGAGTGTGAGAAGAGTGGTGACAAAGAGAGAGTTGTTGACTTACAAAAGTTTAAGGAGAGTCTTAACAAAGGGAAAGAAGTGGTTGATAATGAAGAAATTAGGATTGTTCCACCCTTTCCCCAAAGGCTAGTGGCCAATAAGATGAAAGCAAGTCACCAAGATATCCTTGAGACATTTCAAAATGTTAAGATAAACATCCCTCTCTTGGATGCTATCAAGCAAATTCCGGCTTATGCCAAATTTCTCAAGGATTTGTGCACTTTCAAGAGAACTCTTCAAGTGAGAAAGAAGGCATTTCTCACCGAGCAAGTGAGCTCAATTCTCCAAAGTAATCTCCCTCCTAAGTACAAAGATCCGGGTTCACCTACTATCACTTGCACCATTGGAGATCATAAAATTCATAACTCTTTGTTAGATTTGGGTGCAAGTGTGAACCTCCTTCCATACTCGGTGTATGAGAAGTTAGGATTGGGTGAGTTGAAACCCACAAGAGTGACTCTCCAATTGGCGGATAGGTCCATTAGAGTCCCTAGAGGTATCATTGAGGATGTGTTGGTTCAAGTGAACCAATGTTACTTTCCGGTGGATTTTATTGTCTTAGACACCTCTCCCTTGGCTAGTGGCACATCATCTATCCCCATTATTTTAGGGAGACCATTTCTTGCTACATCTAATGCAATTATAAATTGTAGAAGTGGTATGATGAATATTACATTTGGAAACATGACTCTTGAATTAAACATTTTTAATGCATGTATTCACCCAAAATCACAAGATGATGATGATGATGTATGTGAAGTGAGTTGGGTAGAATCATGTGTTGAAGATGTTTATACTCTAGCTACATGTTCCAAAGATTCAAGTGAGCTCACTTTAGAAGAATTGGAATTTTTGTGTGATTATGAGTCCCTTGCATCTCTTCTCATTGAATGGGACGATTTTGAGGAGGAGGAAGAGAAATTCTTAGCACAACTTGACCAAGGGTCAAGCGATCTTATTTTGGAAGATTTAGATTTTTTGTGTGATTGTGGACCTCTTGCATCTCTTCTCATAGAAGGTGACAATTTTGAGGAGGAGGAAGAGAAATTCTTAGCACAACTTGAGCAAGAGTCAACTCATGAATATTTTAGCATTGAGAGTGATTTGCATGATAGAAATGAGTTTCTTTCCATAGTAAGGAAAACTCCAACATATGATTTGAAACCCCCTCATTTAGAATTAAGAAACACATTATTAGGGGTTGAGGATAATCTTTCTTGCATGGCTAATGAAGATGACTTATTTTGTGATGACTTAGAAGATATTCTAGGAGAACCCCCTCCACTAGAAAGTGTGGATGGACCTTCAAGCAAGTTGGGGGGTCCAAGTGAAGGTTTTGAAAACTTTGATGTCTTTTCTCACATTCCCCCTATTGAGCACTATGAAAATGAATTCCATGTTGTGAAAGATGAGTTTGGAATTTTTCTAGATGAATGTGAGAAATTCACGAATGAGAAGTCTTGCGTTCATATGTCAAAAGAGGATCTTAAAATTAATTTGTGTAGTGAAAATGTTGTTCTCATTGAAGGTATCAAGTTAACTAGTGGTAAAGATCCTCCTTTTGAGTTTTCTCATGACTCTTCTATCATTTTAAATTCTAAAGATGAGTCATGGTTGCTTCTCACAATGTGTGAAGTCTCTTGCACTTCCTTCAATATGAGCATTTTGAAAAATGTATTTGAAAAACACAAGAGCGCTATTTTTATCAAAAAGGGAGAGATCAAATCCTTACATTTTGATTTACTTGATCCGGGTATTAGTTACCCAATCTTTGTGTTTGAGACATTAGAGAATGAGAAAGGAAAGTTGAGAATGCGAAAAAAGAAAGAATGTTACCTTGCCCCTAGTCATTCTCATAGTCATAGGCAAGCTTGCCTTGACTACAAGAAATTAAAAGTGCCATGACTTGACTTCTTCAATCTAGATGTCGTGTATTGTACATAAATAAATCGTTAGTTCATATATTTGCTATTTTGTAGGTTACTCTTGGAGGAGGATTTGTGCTTGGTGGCCAAGTAAGCGAAAAATGAGGTCTATCTATCCCTTATCTCTTATATGAACTTGTATGCTCTTCCATTGTTCTCACACATTGAGGACAATGTGACATTTTAGTTGGGGGGTGGGGAATATATTTTATTTCTTGCTTAAATAGTTACAAGCATGCTTTTTCTTCATTAGTAATTTACATGAAAAATACAAAAAAAATGAAAAATTTGAAAAAAATCTTAAAAAAATTAAAAAAAAAAATTGAAAAATTTAGAAACATGTGTGTGAACCTTTCATGAGAAGCATCACTCTTTCCCCGTGTCAAACCATAGGTTTTTATTTTCATTTGTTTGGTAGTTTTATTTATTTTAACCTTTCATCTTGAGTCTAGATTTTATAGCTTTATTGAGTCTTAGGAAGTTATAGTTGAGTCACTTATTTTGAAAAAATGAAAAAAAAAAATGAAAAAAAGAAAAAAAAGAAAAAAATGAGAAAAGTGAAAAGGGGGAATTTTAGGAAGCTAGATGTTTTCAAAAAATGAAATTTCTTAGTCCATGTTCTTTTTATTTTTATTTTAGAAAGGAATTCTTTGCTTATACTCAATACATCTACACCAATATCCCACCTTCCGCGACATCATGCGTTCTCACAAAGCGACACACTAAATTTACGTTTCATGTTTAAGTCCTTCAAGCTACGTTGATCACATAAACTTTGACGTCTTACTACTTTTGATAAAGGGTGCATTTTCTAAAGCTATTTGAACTTCACAAAAAGATTTTTCTCTATTCGTTTTTGCGGTGGAAACTTGTAGCCCATTGGAGTGGTGGTTACCAATGACACCCCATGCGATGTCTAAGAAATAGAGGGGTGTCCGGGGATAATGTTACGTCACCAACTAGATAGCTCCCTTGGTTTAGCTTAAAAAGCCCACTCGCGTGTATATTCCTCTATTTTGTTGTGGGTCTTGGAGATCCTTGGATTTGAGGTTAAAAATAAAATGTTAATGCTGTAAATCTCAAAAAAAAAAAAAAAAAAAAAAAGATAAATCGCACCATGTACCAAAAATCCACAAAGGATCATACAAGCCCACAACCACATCTCCCCTTCTTAAAAATTTTTGTTCAAAGCTTTGAAAGTCCATCCTACATGGGTGCTTTTGAATAAGTATGAGAATGTCTAGTTTCTTGTGATCCTTATTTTTGAAGGCATACTTTCTCGCAAATTGGACTTAATTTAACAAGTTTTGTAGTTCGCATGAGTCACCTTCTACCAAACACCGCCCACATTTGTATGAGTATATGCTTAGACGTCCTTAGGCTTCTTTCTCAATCTTCTTGGACTTTGAGAAATTATTTGAGGAGACATTTATGCATTCTTCTTTTTCCCCCATCAAAAAAATTAAAATTAGCTAGTAACTCTTAGTATTTTGTTTCTTTGAGTTCTCACTTAGGATAGATAATGTGTGTGTGCGTTTTTTGTAAATATTTGAGTCTAGTTTAGAATCGAGTCAAGCCTTGTCTAGTTGAGTGTGTGCCTCTCATGATTGGTTCTTTAAAAAAAAAATAATAATATCGCTCTCTTTGCTCGAGGACGAGCAAAAGGCTAGTTGGGGGGTGTGTTTATGAATTAAAATTGCATATTTTGGTATGTTAACGAACTCTTCTTAACTTGCTAATATGTGTAATTTATCTATTTTATCTCTTTTTCTAGACTTATGCTTGTTTTCGTAGTTTTGGTTGTTTTTATCTTGTTTTGTAGGCAAATACGTGTTTGGAATAGTAGAGGCTAGCTTGGGAGAGCTTAAATGATGGAGTAAAGAGAGTTGGAGGGCTAAGAGACATGAAGAAAGAATTAGAAGCGCCTAACTTGAAGACTTAAGGGCCCAAAGTGAGAAGAAAATGGAAGTTAGAGGCCAAGATTGAAGACGAAACAAGTTAGAAGGCAAAAGTTACATCAAAGGGGCTTGCTTGAAGTCTTTTTAACGGAATTGGGGGCGTAATTGGAGTTTTGCAAAGTTACAAAGAGCTATTTTGAAGGTTTTTAACGGATTGGGGGTCAAATTGCCATTTTCAGAAGGTTTTAAGTAAGAGATGGGGTATTTTAAAAGGTTTCAGCAAGCTAGGGGGGAGCCGGGTGCAATTTCACCGAACCAGCTCACCCCAAGCTCATCCTCTCTCTCTCCCCGACGCCACAATGGAGAGACCCACGAAATCCTCCATGGTTGCTTCACCCAAGCTCTTCAAAGCTTCACCCCGACCTCAATTATTCACCAAATTGGCTCAAATTTGTCCCAAAACGCTCCTAAGACCGAGCTCTACCTATATATCCTCTCAATTCGGCCCAAGACAAAGAAAATCAAAAAGCCCCAATTCGAACTAGGGTTCATGAAGGTTCCAAAAATCAATGATAGAGATGGATTGGGATGAATTGGAGGGTGGGGATTCATCCTTGGAGGCTAAGAAACCCTTCCCAACCGCCTATATAAGCCGAACTTGAAGATTGAAGACTCTCTCTCTCACCTCACGAAATTTCTAAGACAAACCCTTGCCTCTCTCTCTCTTCTCTCTCGGCCTTGGCCAATTTCTAGGTAGTTCTTGGTGATTCCGTGCTCGTTTTGAGCAAATTCGGAGCCAAGAACACCTAAGGGAAGAGTTGGGTTAGATTCAAGGTTGTTCTTCATAGTGTTCTTCATTGTTCTTAGTTTGTTAATCATTTTTTGGGTTACTTGGCTACTTTTAGTTGATGATTTTGGGTTACTTGGCTATTAGTAGTTGATTTATTGTAGCTTGGAATCAAATTTAGTAGTTCGAATCAAGTATTAGTGACTTTGTTCATCATTTTGAGTTGAAATTGGAGAATAACTTGTGTATTCTTGAGTTGGAACTTGAATTGAATGAAAATGTTCATGAATATGCTTGATATCTCTTGTGTTGCTTGGCTCTTGGATATGAGTAGCTAGACTAATTGTTGGTTGAAGTTGATGAATCTAGGTGTGTTGGGTGTGGATTCAATTGTTAAATCAATGAGTTGAGAAGTTTCTCTTGTGATTCATGACTCAACAAGTGTTGAAATACAAATCCGATTTGTAGCTTCATCTTGTATGTGGATTCATGTTTGAATACACATACTTGATAGTTGATACAACTTAGTTTTGGATTCCAATAGTGTTCCTCATGAATCATACTTGGATTTGACATTAGAATCCACACACCTCCTTGTAATATCATTTGGGTGTTGGATTCATGCACAACACTCCTAGATGATTCAACTAAGACCAACTATTCTCTCAATTCTACAAACTTTTTTTCAAGTTTTAGATTCTCTTTAAGTATTTGCTTAGTTTCTTTAAGTTGTTCAACAAAACTCTTGCTCCATCACTTGAGTGGTGGATTCAAAGCTTGGCTAGCTCTAAAGCCTTTGGGAAACTTGTTTTGTTAATTTAGTTAGTTGCTTAGTAAGTTTACTAGTTAGCTTAGAGTGTTTAAATCTCCTTCCCAATCCTTGTGGAAATCGACCCCGTTATTACTCGGGTACTACTTAGAACGATATTCCTATACTTGGGAATTATCGCGAACAATAGGTCACGGAGCTTAATCCGAGTTCGGACGAAGAAGATATGGCCTATTGAAGTCAGGAGCAGATTTCAGGGGGATATTGTGCAATTATTGAAGACTTCTGCGGTTTTGACTAAAGAACGACCTAGGGACGGAAAAAAAAAATCATTCACGCATAGAGAGAGCCAAGAAGAAATAGGATAGCACGGAGACTTCATTGGGGAACATCATCAAGCAAGGAGAAGAGCCCGGATCGCAAGAAAATCATGATTTCTAGCGTTTGATCTATTTCCTCTCTACTTTCTTGTATGAAATATTTGAACACCATGTCATCTTTTGCTATGAGTAGCTAAACTCATACCTAGGCATCTATGGAGAGCCTAGGGTTTATGTTTTGAGGATGTTTTCCGGATTTTGGATGAACTTTCACGTTAGGTTTATGATTTTATGGAGATTGCTATGTTCTATTTTAAGTTGAGTTCTTCCATTTACAAGCTAGAACTAGGATGTGTGATGTTGATTATTTATTTATCCATGTAATCACGAACTAGGCTTAAAGATAATTCGTAGTAGTTAATTATTTGTTTATTGTGCTTAATCCTTAGTAATGTAGGAGTCATGACCCGAAATTACTACATAACTAGTGAGTGTGTGAAAACCACTCTACCCTAGTTGGGATGAATAAACAAGGACATTCTTAATCAATTAGACTGAGAAGTGAGTTGAATAGAAATGGCCAGATGAGGGTAGATTCAGTAGGATGTAGTGAATTGTTCGTGAATAGTGGTTTGATAGGACATTATCCCTTACCATATCGTTAACCTACTAGAACACATAGATAGTATACTTGGTCTGAGAGGGACAAATCATTACTATTGTATAGAACGACATGAGACCGATAGGTAATTGTCAACGCCATTACCCAGCTTAACTAACTATGAATTGTTGTGTTAGAACATGAAATCCGGAATCGTCAAAACTTCCCTAGGTGATCTATAGTTTGCCTAGATTTCTCTCCTTTGATTTACATCAAATAATTTTATTTGGTTAATTTCACTACCATTGCTAGTCACTTGTTTGAGGGTGACAACACTTCAAACTACAAAACTTTTTACTGGTTACTTGTGTGAATTGGATTTAGTTGTTAAACTAGATACATATTAGACACCTTCCCTTGGGTTCGATAACTCGGAGTCCAAAATACTCCATTATATTACTTGACCGTATACTTGAGTAGCAACGCATAGTTTACACGCGTCAAGGTTTTGGCGCCGTTGCCGTGGAAGGCATTGGTTACTATTCTAGTTTAGCGATTAGTTTAATTTACCTTTTTATTTTTGTTAATTATTCTTATGATTTCTAATTTGTTTTCTGAATTTTGTTTCAGGTTCTCAGTGTATGCACCGGATCTCTAGATACCTTGTGCCCTCAGTTGAAGACCCAGAGAAGTTATTCAGAACTCCGAGAAGAGGTCCAAGACAAATCACAATGGGTGAGCAATTGACTAACGCTCAACCGAACCAGAAGTTGACAGAACTTAAGGAGAAGCTTGATGAGCAGAAGAACCAGATGCCCTACAATAAGTCGGGCCAAGATTTGGTGGAGAAGTTTCAGTCAACTGAGGGAGGACACAAGCCAGATATTGTGGTGCCAACCATTCAGGTTAAGCACTTTGATTTGAGACCTGCCACCTTCACGACAGTGCATAATCGGTTCCAGTACTATGGAAACAGGGATGGGGACCTAAATGACTTAATTGGGAAGTTTGATGCCTACATCAACAAAGTGAAGTACAAGAACGTCACTGATGAGACCCTGAAGCTGATTCTTTTTCCTTATTATCTGAAGGGAACGACAGAGAAGTGGCTAGAGTCTAGGGAGCCAGAATCGATCACCACATGGGAGCAGTGTGTTGATGAATTTATGTGCAAGTTCTACCCCGCTCAACGTGTCATAGGTTTACAGGCAGAGATCCTTGGTTTTCAGCAGCATGCTGATGAGACGGTTGTGGATGCATGGGACCGGTTTATGAGGACGATACGCAAGTGTCCTAATCATAACTTCGGCGACTATACGATTCTTCAGGTTTTCTATCATGGCATGGATCGTCCCAACCAGGATCTATTGAACAGGGAAGCAAGGTGGTAACTTTCTTTACAGGGTTGACAAGGATGGAGCATATGCATTGATGAAGCAAGTAGAGAAGCAGGATGCTCAATTCTATGACTCTAGGAGGTTGTCCAAGCTGCCTGAGCCGAAGAACGATGAGTGGAAAGATGGGATTACAAAGAAGGTTTCTGACATGGCAAAACATGTCTATCAGGATAAGAAGACTGTGGCTGTAGTTGAGGAGCAGAATTTTGATGCAGCTTTGACTCAAGATGCTAATGAGGACGTCAGCTATGTGGGGGCACATGGATAGCGCAACTGGAATCAGGGGAACTACAGAACAGGGACTAGAGATCATCCAGGATTCAGGTATGGAGATCAGTCTGGAGCTTCATATGTACCCGGTTTTCAGCACAGGCCACCTGCGCCAGCTGCTCAGGAACCACCACCATTAACTACAGGCCAGAATGCTGAGATGGTAGATCTCAAGAATATGATGTATCAGATGGGAAAGAATGTGAATACCTTCACTTCTCCGGTGGAGAAACTGACTGCGGATCTGCAAATCACGAAGACCTCGCTTCGTAACTTGGAGGTGCAGGTAGGACATATTGCCACTCAGCTCTCAGCAAGAGCACTAGGGTATTTTCCATCCGATACTGAGAATGTGCGCCAGGTGAACGCCATCACTACTCGCAGTGGGATTGTTCTTTATGATCCATCATATTCAAGCCACGCTAGGGTTGAAGCCTCGAAGGCTAGGGAGAATGAGGTATTTGACAAGACCCATGTCATTATCCCCCAATCAAAGGGCGTGACTCCACATATTGATGATGAGGTAACACCACCACCACCTTCTATGTCCAAGAATCTCCCATATCCTCTTAAGACGAGGAAGAAGAATGATGATTCAGAGGAATATAATAGATTCTTGTCTATATTTTCAAAATTGCATGTCAATATTAAACTGATTGAGGCAGTCAAGATGATGCCTAAGTATGCCAAGTGTAGATAGTGCTTTCTGAGCTGACAGATCTTGGCCATGTAGGGTTTTGATTCATGGATCGCGCAACGGAAGCATAATCAAACAAATAACCATGCAAAACCCTCCAAGGATCACAAGTCTAGATGCATAACGATAGTGAAGGTAAGAAATCATAAACACACCTTTGGGTTCTCCTTGATGACTTCAAACGCGAATAGTGTCACGTTCTCTATAGTTGATCCACGCCTAGAGTTGATCCTAGATCTCCCAAACTCCTTGGTGCTAGCCCGGAATAAGAGGAGGGTGAAGGAATCACGCAAAACGAGACAAAAGAGGGGCTTCGGCCCTCTTTTGGCCGACGGGGTGAGGGCGGCGGCAAGGGGGTCGGGTCGGCCTCCTTGTTGCTTGCTCTCTCTCCTTTGTTCTCTCCCACTCTTGTTATGTTCACTAATGAGCATAAGTTATGAGGAAGGAAGGAAGGAGGGTCCTTTATATAGTCCAACAACTCCTTGTTAACTACCTAAAGGACTTATTCTAGTCCAACTAGAATTCAATTTAGTCCCTTTCAAATTAGTCCCTACTAAGTTTGCAAGGGTTTGCAAAGTGATCCTTCTAATTAATTAATCCAATTAATTAATTCCCAAATCTAGTTCAACTCTATATAGCGTGTGACCCCATAGGTTCTATCTAGTTGGTAGCAACCTTTTGCTAATATGGAGCGGTTTCTAGCAAAACATCCATTCTAGCCAACTAATAGAATAGTCATCTTGACAACCTTGTACAAGCAATTGTCTCATCCCTTTGCCTCCATATCCGGATTGGACACGAGACATACAAGTCACACTCGTATATCCAATCCATAGTTTCTCGATCTATGGGAATAGCCTTATTCGTGCAAATAACATCAATATCCTATATTGATTTATTTGAGCCTGGCCAGACATTCTATAAGCACTATCCCTCGAGTGGCCTAGGATACTTGCTCCCGTTATGTGGGAGGGGCAAATCCTCTCTACGTCCACTACGATCTCTAAGCTTGCTTCTCATTGTATCCAGTACACGCCTTTATAACTACCCAGTTACGGTGTAGCGTTTAACGCTACCAAGATCACAATGATCCACAACTAGAATATCTAGTGACTTCAAGTCTAAGGATGACAATACCATTGCACCGCGAGAAGCACTTGTGACTCAACATAACATGTATGTAGCCTTCTCGGAGATGGGTCAATCCAGTGCAACATTCCGTAATGCACACCTATGTGTTGGATCGTGATATCTCCATATCAATCCAACCCCATACTAGTCTATAGATGATTGTCCCATTAATCATTATACTTGACTAGGGATATTTAAGATAAACAACACAATTGTAAATCTAAGGACTTCATTATATTAAATATCCAATAAATAATAAATGAATTTTCTAGCCATATACAAATTCATACTAAACTAGATTGCCTCTAGGGCATCTATTCCAACAGTCTCCCACTTGCACTAGAGCCAATCTGGCACATCTCGTATGCCCATACTCCTAGTGTGCCCTTCATGCTTCCACTGCGTGAGAGGCTTCGTAAGCGGGTCTGACAGATTATCATCTGTAGGAATATTGCATATCCGAACGTCTCCTCTATCGATAATATCTCGAATCAGATGAAACTTCCTGAGCACGTGCTTGGACTTCTGGTGCGATCTTGGTTCCTTTGATTGCGCGATCGCCCCAGTGTTGTCACAGAACAACTCCACTGGATCCGCAATGCTAGGGACCACACCAAGTTCAGAAACAAACTTTCTGATCCAAACAGCCTCCTTTGCTGCGCCATTTGCAGCAATGTACTCAGCCTCTGTTGTAGAATCAGCTACCGTCTCTTGCTTGGAACTCTTCCAGCTCACCGCTGCTCCATTCAGGCAAAACACATATCCCGACTGTGATCTAAAGTCATCTCTGTCGGTTTGGAAGCTTGCATAAGTGTAAACCCTTACACGCAACTCTTCCTCACCCCCAAATATCAAGAAAGCATCCTTAGTTCTTCTCAAGTACTTTAGGATGTTCTTGACAGCAATCCAGTGACTCTCACCCGGATTGGATTGGTATCTGCTTGTCATACTCAAGGCATATGACACATCTGGTCTAGTACATAACATGGCGTACATGATAGATCCTATGGCCGAGGCATAGGGAATCCTACTCATGCGTTCCTTCTCAATCCCATTGGAAGGATAACCACTCTTCGAAAGAGTGATTCCATGTGACATGGGCAAGAATCCCTTCTTGGAATCTTGCATGTTGAACCGTTTCAACACCTTGTCAATATATGTACTTTGACTTAGGCCTAGCAACCTCTTAGATCTATCTCTATAGATCTTTATACCGAGTATATAGGCTGCTTCCCCTAAGTCCTTCATTGAGAAACACTTTCCTAGCCAATCTTTCACAGATTGCAGCATAGGAATGTCGTTTCCAATGAGAAGTATGTCATCCACATACAAGACCAGAAAAGCTACAGAGCTCCCACTAACCTTCTTGTAGACACAAGACTCATCTTCGTTTCTGATGAAGACAAACTCTTTGACCACTTCATCAAAACGTCGATTCCAACTCCTAGAAGCTTGCTTCAATCCATAAATGGATCGTTGCATCTTACAGACTTTGTTGGCTTGCTTTGGATCCTCAAAACCCTCCGGCTATATCATATACACGTCCTCGAGGAGATTCCCATAAAGGAATGCTGTTTTGACATCCATCTGCCAAATCTCATAGTCGTAGTATGCTGCAATTGCAAGTAGGATTCGGATGGATTTTGTCATAGCGACTGGTGAAAAGGTTTCATCATAGTCAATACCATGAATCTGTCTGAATCCTTTAGCCACCAATCGGCCCTTATAGGTAATCACATTACCATCCATGTCGATCTTCTTCTTGAAGACCCACTTTCACCCTATGGGCCGCGCCCCATTGAGTGGTTCCACCAAAGTCCATACTTTGTTGGTATACATGGATTCCATCTCGGATCTCATGGCTTCAAGCCACTTATGAGAGTCTGGGCCACTCATGGCCTCCTCATAGGTAGTAGGCTCATCATCTATGAGCATCGTGTCACCGGAATTAGTTACGAGAAGTCCATACCTCTCGGGTTCCTGGCGCACTCTACTAGATCTACGAAGCTCTTGTGTTACCTGAACAGGTGGCTCCACAACTGCTTGTGATTCCTGTTCTTGTTCCATAATCGGTTCAGCGATTTGTGGTTCTTGAACTTCTTCAAGTTCTACATTCCTCCCACTTGCTTCTTTAGAGACAAACTCTCTTTCTAGAAACACGCCGGTCCGAGCAACAAACACTTTGTTCTCGGTTGGATTGTAGAAATAGTATCCCTTAGTTTCCTTAGGGTACCCCACAAACTTACACTTATCCAATTTAGGCCCTAGCTTGTCTGACTGTAAACGTTTTACATAGACATCGCAGCCCCAAATCCTCATGAACGACAGTGTGGGACGCCTCCCACTCCACATCTCATATGGTGTCTTCATGACTGATTTAGATGGAACACGGTTAATGGTGAAAGCTGCACTTAATAGAGCGTAGCCCCAAAATGACAATGGAAGATCGGTTTGACACATCATAGACCGAACCATATCCAATAGGGTTCGATTCCTCCTCTCGGACACGCCATTCCATTGTGGCGTTCCGGGTGGAGTGAGTTGGGACACGATCCCACACTCTCTAAGATAGTCGTCAAACTCTTGGCTCAAGTATTCTCCTCCACGATCTGATCGTAGAGCCTTGATACTTTTGCCAAGTTGCTTCTCTACTTCATTCTTGAATTCTTTGAACACTTCAAAGGATTCGGATTTTTCCCTCATAAGGTACACAAATCCATATCTACTGTAATCATCGGTTATGTAATGAAGTAGACATAACCACCCCTGGCAGGCGTGGCAAATGGCCCCCACACATCAGTATGTATGAGCGCCAATTGCTCACTAGTCCTCTCACCTTTCTTATTGAAAGGGGACTTTGTCATTTTTCCCAATAAACAAGCCTCACATGTCTCATATGATTCAAAATCAAATGAGTCTAGTAATCCATCCTTATGGAGTCTAGATACACGTTTCTCATTTATATGGCCTAAACGACAATGTCATAAATAAGCAGGATTTAAATCATTTATTTTAATCTGCTTGGTATTAATGTTGTAGACAGGATTGTTTAGATCAAGGACATAAAGTCCATTAAATAATTGCGCACTAAAATAGTGAATATTATTCAAATAAAAGGAACAACAATTTGTTCTTTATTGAAATAATAAAACTATCCTTGTCCAAACAAGAAATAGAAATAATTTTCCTGCTCGTAGTAGGCACAAAATAGCAATTATTTAATTCTAAAACTAATCCTGAAGGCAGAGATAGCTCGCACACGCCTATGGCCAACGCAGCAACCTTTGCTCCATTCCCAACGCGCAGATCTACCTCCCCTTTAGCCAATCTTTTACTTCTCTTTAGATTCTGCATATTTCGACAAATATGAGATCCACATCCAGTATCTAATACCCATGATGTAGAGACAGTTAAATTGACATCTACAACAAAAATACCTTGTGGTGGTGGAATCACTATTCCAAGCCTCTTGTCCTCTAGATATTTTGGGCAGTTCCTCCTCCAGTGTCCAGGCTGACTGCAGTAGTGACACTCACCCTTAGTCACGACCTTGGCAATGCCACCAACAGGCTTAAGGGCTTGTTCCTTGGACTTGGCAA
The DNA here is from genome assembly GCA_023055425.1 of Linanthus parryae. Taxonomy (NCBI): domain Eukaryota; kingdom Viridiplantae; phylum Streptophyta; class Magnoliopsida; order Ericales; family Polemoniaceae; genus Linanthus; species Linanthus parryae. The sequence goes on along the minus strand of JALGPY010000005.1, from coordinate 93,748,119 downwards.
CTGACTTGCCTTTGCCCTTGGAGGAAGAGGCAAACCTTTTGCCCTTTCCTTTCTGCACCATCATTATGGCCTTGCCCTTACCTTTGTTGATGCTCTGTTCAGCCGTCCTCAACATGTTGAGCAAATCTGGCAGTGGTTTAACGATCTCGTTCATGTTATAGTTCATAATGAACTGTCCATAACTCTCGGGCAACGATTGCAACAAGAGATCGGTTGCCAACTCTTGGCCGACCGGGAACCCAAGCCGGGCGAGATTCTCCAAGTACCCGATCATTCGGAGTACATGTGGTCCCACCGGGTTCCCTTCTGCCAGATGACATTTGAACAGTTCCTTTGAGACCTCATACCTCTTTACCCTCGCGTGCTCTTGGAAGAGCTGCTTTAGATGTTCGATCATATCGACATCATTCATGTTTTCGTGTTGCTTCTGAAGCTCAGAAGTCATGGTTCAAAGCATTAGGCAGGCCGCATCATTAGCGTCATCAACACGCCTTTGATACGCCTTTAAGGCAGCAGGTGTCTGGTTCTCTGGACCTTCTGGAACATGCTCCTCTATTGCGTACAGTTTCTTCTCTTGCTTGAGAACAATTCTCAAGTTTCTGTACCAATCAAGAAAGTTGGTTCCACAGAGCTTGTCCTTCTCAAGGACAGATCGTAGGGAATGTTGTGAACTCGATGAGTTGTTTGCCATTTGGTATTCTACAAAAAGGAAAATACGCAAGTTTTAGTATTTGTGAATTTTTGACTATATTTAATAATGGCTAGTTTATTAAATATAGCTCCCACTATTTTTCTATGGATTAATAACCCTCAAGATATTAATGCGGAAAATATCCTTATATTTTCTAGTGGGCCAAGATCCATCTTTCATCTCCTTATGAGCTTGCTTTGGCAAGTCACCCATAATTTGACTACTTTAGGTAGGAACAATTCCAATTGCATCCCACATGCAACTCTTGGTTCAATCGGGCAAATAACTCCTTATTTATCCATCCATATGGATAATCCCAATTGATTTCCTCTAGGTTTCTTAATCAAATTAATAGCCTAGTTGTGTTCAACCTCTTATCTAAACAATTGCACATTGTTACGTGCCATCGCATTCCATCATTATGAACCAAGTCGCCATGCTTTGGCACGCACGAACTTGATAAATAATTATGATAATGAGTGTTTAAATAACGAGAAGGCAAGAACACAATATTTAAAATTTGAGGGATTTTAAATCAATTTTTAATTGTTTTTGTTGATCAATATCAACTAATCTATCTATTTGAGTTTGGGCACAACTCCAAATAATAGATCCGGGTTGTCTAATTATCTTATTATCCTAATTGCATGCATCATCCATACACCAACCACACAAATAATAAGACAATAAATAAACAACCACATAACAGAAATTAAACGTGATGTGGATATGGCCTTTTCTAGACTAAGATAATTCCAAGCCAATGGAATTATCTATGAACCCTAAGCAAACACATCTCCATGAGTCTTGATCTTTTGGTCCATCCTTCATAGTCATGTGGAATGCTCCATGCTCCATGCTCCATCTTTTGTGGCTTCTTTGGCTTTGGGCTTCTTTTCTCCAATCTTGGCTAACAATCTACTTTATCTAGCACTAGCTAATATCTATACTAAATAAAATAAATCTCACAAGTTGAGAAAAAAATGGCACGCAGGCCATAAAACCCTAATTAATTATTACAATTAATTGATCAGCTCGCAGGCCGTAAAACCAAACCACAAAATTAAACATCCACATCAAACCACATCCTAAGGCCATATCCAATCACCATGCGATTTGCACATAAACAGTTAAAATCCAATTTTAACGCGCTTGGTCAATTTTAATTGATTTTAGGATTTCTAGGGTTAAAACGGTCCAGGGCCCAACAATCCAATTGCCCCGGCCCATAAAAGTGAACCACAAGGCCCTAGGGCCGGCCCGGCCCAAAACCCGCAAGCTAGGCCCGCGGGTTAGGGCCGCCCGGCCCCTTAGGGCGGCCAAGCTTGGGCGGCAAGCAAGGGGGCGGTCCCTAGGGGGGCCGAACCTCCTCTTGGGAGTTGTTTCCAAAACAACTCCCTTGCTTGGAGCCCAAGTTTGGTTGTTTCCTTGTTTTGGGCGAACTCCTTCTTCCCCAAGGATGCCCAAACCCTAGATCTAAGATCCTAAAATTTCTCAAACTCACCAATTCATGCATCCAATGCAAAAATTGGATCTTATTATGAGTAATTCTTGACAAATTGCATCCCATGCTTGATTTGTCTTGTTTTACGCGATAAACAATCAAATTAAGGTGTAAAACAACAAGAATGTAACACATAAACTACGTTTATGCTCTATGACCTGTGGCTCTGATACCACTGTAAGGTTTTGATTCATGGATCGCGCAACGGAAGCATAATCAGACAAATAACCATGCAAATCCCTCCAAGGATCACAAGTCTAGATGCATAACGATAGTGAAGGTAAGAAATCATAAACACACCTTTGGGTTCTCCTTGATGACTTCAAACGCGAATAGTGTCACGTTCTCTATAGTTGATCCATGCCTAGAGTTGATCCTAGATCTCCCAAACTCCTTGCTGCTAGCCCGGAATAAGAGGAGGGTGAAGGAATCACGCAAAACGATACAAAAGAGGGGCTTCGGCCCTCTTTTTGGCCGATGGGGTGAGGGCGGCGGCAAGGGGGTCGGGTCGGCCTCCTTGTTGCTTGCTCTCTCTCCTTTGTTCTCTCCCACTCTTGTTATGTTCACTAATGAGCATAAGTTATGAGGAAGGAAGGAAGGAGGGTCCTTTATATAGTCCAACAACTCCTTGTTAACTACCTAAAGGACTTATTCTAGTCCAACTAGAATTTAATTTAGTCCCTTCCTTGCAAATTAGTCCCTACTAAGTTTGCAAGGGTTTGCAAAGTGATCCTTCTAATTAATTAATCCAATTAATTAATTCCCAAATCTAGTTCAACTCTATATAGCGTGTGACCCCATAGGTTCTATCTAGTTGGTAGCAACCTTTTGCTAATATGGAGCGGTTTCTAGCAAAACATCCATTCTAGCCAACTAATAGAATAGTCATCTTGACAACCTTTGTACAAGTAATTGTCTCTTCCCTTTGCCTCCATATCCGGATTGGACACGAGACATACAAGTCACACTCGTATATCCAATCCATAGTTTCTCGATCCATGGGAATAGCCTTATTCGTGCAAATAACATCAATATCCTATATTGATTTATTTGAGTCTGGCCAGTCATTCTATAAGCACTATCCCTCGAGTGGCCTAGGATACTTGCTCCCGTTATGTGGGAGGGGCAAATCCTCTCTACGTCCACTACGATCTCTAAGCTTGCTTCTCATTGTATCCAGTACACGCCTTTATAACTACCCAGTTACGGTGTAGCGTTTAACGCTACCAAGATCACAATGATCCACAACTAGAATATCTAGTGACTTCAAGTCTAAGGATGACAATACCATTGCACCGCGAGAAGCACTTGTGACTCAACATAACATGTATGTAGCCTTCTCGGAGATGGGTCAATCCAGTGCAACATTCCGTAATGCACACCTATGTGTTGGATCGTGATATCTCCATATCAATCCAACCCCATACTAGTCTATAGATGATTGTCCCATTAATCATTATACTTGACTAGGGATATTTAAGATAAACAACACAATTGTAAATCTAAGGACTTCATTATATTAAATATCCAATAAATAATAAATGAATTTTCTAGCCATATACAAATTCATACTAAACTAGATTGCCTCTAGGGCATCTATTCCATTAGGCCACGTGCCAACCATCTAGAACACCATATTGTTCTCCATACACACTGGATCACCAGCCGCGCTGATCCATGTGGGGGCTGCGAGACAGAGCCCTCGCATACCACTGCACGGGACTTGTAGGGACTTAGTGGTTTGGAGGCTAGAGTAAGTCATGTCGCGTGCGAGCCAAGCCCGCACGCGACCTTTAGTAACTGCTTTTGAGAGATTTATGGCACGAGCTCCATAAACCCGGTCAATCCGGTCAAACCCGGTCAACCCCGTAACGATTCCGGTATTCGCGCATAACGTGTTGTAACGGTCCCTATATAGGCGGACGAACGTGCCGTTGCGGTTAAGCTAATTAAGCCGGCATTAATGGGCGCATTAACCACACTGCAACGGTCACATTCTCCATTATATATAGGACGTTAACCTTTCCATACAAAGGAGAACACACTAGCCATACGCGGAAGCTCTGCCAAACCTCTGTCTCTCTCTCATACATTACTACTGCCTTACTCTTTCCCTACACACAACCCAACTCTTCCTGTGCCATCTCTGATCCTCTACTTACGGTGTACACGGAGGTCTCCCCGCCGGAATCTCTTGTGCACATTTTGGTGAACCCGACGTGAACTTACCATCAAAAGCAACCATGTCTCAGGAGGATGATGTCAGCAACAGATCGCCTTCCACCGAAGCCGCCTCAGGAGAGGAGACCCGCTGCACTCCTACGACCACCGGTGAGGCCCCGACGCTAGAATCCTTGGACGCCACCATCCAAGGTCAGGCGAAAGCTCTCAAAGCTCAATCTGCGCAGCTAGAACGGATCATGGCTGTCTTGGGGACTCTTGCACCGAACCCTACACAAGCCTCCGCCGTTTCTCAGGGAGGAGGAGCCCCTACCGCTCAAGGGCTGGGAGTGTCAACCACACCCCCCAACCCTAATCTGCAGACTCCACCAGCAACTACGCAGCTACCCTCGATTCAAGGGTCAACAGCTTAAATGTTGCCCCTCACTTCTCACACCCTCAGCCTCTGGCCTTGGTACCTAATCCGGCCTCGCAATATCCCTTGCCTCCTCCAACGGCAATCTGGGGTAATGCGAACGCTCAATACGTCCCCAATCCTCCTGCGGCATATGTGTCGCCTCCGCCTTCGACAACCCCTCCACCTGCTACCGAGGGAAACACCCCAGAGTGTATGACGTCTCTGGAGAAGCGCATAGACACCATTCTTGCTCACCAATCGTTCGCGGATACCATCATTCCGAAGCTAGACAACGATCCACCTATCCCGCGAGAGATCTATCTCATGCCTAACCCGGTTGGGTACAAGGCTCCCAAATGGGACAAGTTCGAAGATGTCAATGGAAACGCTCATGAGCATGTCATGCGTTTCATCGATGTCATGGGGCCGTATGGAGCTGATCCCAAACTGCTGATGCGAGAATTCCCGAAGTCTTTGGGAAACGTGGCGTACAAGTGGTACAGGACGTTGGAAGCTGGGTCCGTCAAGACTTGGGACGACATGGTCCAAAAGTTCTACACCAAGTTCTTCCAGATGGAGGAAAAGGTGACAATGATCCACCTCTCACGGATGTATCAGAAGCGCGAGGAGGACGGGATAACTTTCATCAAGAAGTTCAGGGCTAAGTCCTTGGAATGCAAAGATCCGATGCTCGAAAGTCGGCTTGTAGAGATATGCCTGCAGTGCATGCGAGATGAATACAAAGGTATGCTCATCAACCTGAAAACGCCCACGTTTTCAAAACTAATCGAATGCACGAAGAACATCGAGCCTATAGTGTAGAGGAAGAAAAAGAAAAATGCTCCGGAGCGATCCTCGGGCGGTACTACCTACAAGATCAGGAGATTTAGTTACAAGAGGGGACGCGAAGCTGAGGTCAATACAGTTTCACCCCAGAAGCAGGCGAAGATTGCGAACTTCGACGCACCACCTCTGCCATGTTCGGTGGGAGAAGCAAGCGACCTCTGCAGGCAGTGGCGCAAGGACGGTGTCCTACCGCCGCTCGAGAAAGCACCCTCCAAGGAGATGGTGAGGGACCCGAAGTGGTGCGAGTACCACGGCAAGGTCATGCATCCCACAGCGGACTGTAAAAAGCTCAGGATTGTATTCAGCCAAAAGATGAAGAATGGCGAGCTGATCGTCAGCGATCACAGGAAGGATGTGCGCAACAATCCACTTCCTGCCCATGCGGAGCAAGACTCGAAAGGTAAAGAGGTCGCCATGATCTCGATTGTGGATCTGAAAGAGGTCGCAGAGGATGGTCTACCCATCATTGCCGAAGTCCATGATGATGAGGACTACAGCGTAGACACGGAGGACGAACGTGCCGACCGGATGAAGGGGTCGCACGGCTTTAGCAGATTCTTCGACGAGATGAACTTCTCAGAGAAATGCCGGACAGAAATGACGAAAGTAATCTTGAGGATAGCAGAGGACTACGAGGAGGATCTTGTAGTCTCCAATGGGAAAGTCATCAGGGCGTCTCGCTCTACAGAAAAGATTGTGACCTTTTCCGCCAGCGAAAAAAAGACAGATGCGAGCCACCAGAGGCCTCTGTATGTGACGGCCATCATCAATGGCGTCGAGTTCAAAAGAGCATTCGTCGATGGAGGAGCAGCGGTCAACGTCGTTTCGCTCCACACACTGAAGCTAGCAGGGATCCCTGAGTACAAGATTGTCAGGCGTCCATCTCCGCTGATGGGATTTGGAAGCGAATCCAGAATGACGTTATGATGGATCCGCCTGGGCGTCCAGATTGGAAAAATCAAGTGCTCAGCGAAGTTTTATGTCATAGATGCGAACACTACGTATCACATGATCATAGGTCGAGCCTGGATTCATCGCTTTGACGCGGTCCCTTCAACAGCTCACCAAGTCATGAAAGCTATCTGGAACGACAGAATAGTCGAGATACCGGCTTCAACGAATCCATTCAACATGGATGAAGCACATCTCAGCGAGGCGGTGTGGTTCACCGAGATGGCGGACGAGCAAACACCGGGACCATTCAACCCTACTCCTTTACCCCTATGGGAAGATATCAAGGATCAGTCGCCTGCGGGAGTGATGGTGACAAGGGAGGATGCCAAGGAAAAGCCGCCCACGCGGGAAGAGGCGCTGCGAATCGCTTACCAACGAAAGAACGTATATACTCTGAAGAGAATAGCAAAGCATGACCCTGAAGGCAATGAGATAGAGAGTTTCTACGCCAACGGGAAGAAATGCTATCGCATATGAAGGTGCGCGGGGATGTCCTCACGCGGGCATGGGGATATCCCTGGGCAAATCAACCAAATCGAGAATATTGCGGTAACGGAAAAGCCAATGCAGAGCACTCCAGATGAGAAGCTCAAAGAAGCACCCGAATGCATGGAAGACAGACCCAGACCGCAGAAGCAAGAGCTAAAGGAAGTGTTCCTAAGCCCGAACGAAGAAAAGAAGAGGCCAGTCTTCCTAAGTGCGGACCTCACAAGCAAAGAGGAGCAAGGACTACTGCAGCTCCTGACTGAGTACAAAGACGTGTTCGCATGGGAGTATGATGAGATGCCCGGACTGGACACAAGTATCACCATGCACCGTTTAGACATCATCCCGGGGTCTAAGCCGGTAAAGCAGAGCACAAGAAGCTTCAGGCCAGAGCTTAACGTGAAGATCAAACAGGAGATTGTCAAACTCCTGGAGGCCAAGTTCATAGAACCCAATCACCATCCCACATGGCTGGCCAATATAGTGCCAGTTGTAAAGAAGAATGGACAGTTTCGCATCTGCGTGGACTTCCGAGATCTCAATCGCTTCTGCCCCAAGGACGATTTTCCGCTCCCCAACATCGATTTGCTCATCGATTCGACAGCGGGTCATCGCATGTTCAGTTTCATGGACGGCTTCAGCGGGTACAATCAGATCAAGATGGACCCTGAAGATGCACGGAAAACTTCATTCATCACCCCAGTGGGAGTGTTCAACTACACGGTGATGCCCTTTGGTCTCAAAAACGCAGGTGCAACCTACCAGCGGGCCATGATGGCCCTATTCCACGACATGATGCACAAAGAAGTGGAATTTTATGTAGACGACCTCGTGGTTAAATCCAAGCAAGAGGCGGATCACCTGGCAGATTTGTGGAAAGTATTCAACAGATGCAGACGCTTTCAGCTGAAGATGAACCCTATGAAATGCGCATTTGGGGTAACGTCAGGGAAATTCTTGGGATGCGTGCTACATCGTCAAGGAATCGATCCTGACCCTGTGAAAGTTTCAGCCATCATCAGCATGACTCCACCGCATGACCAGAGTGCCTTGAAAACATTCTTGGGGAAGCTATCGTATCTGCGAAGATTCATCCCAGCGATTGCCGAGATTACTTTCTGTTTCAGTAATCTTCTCAAGAAAGATGCCGCATACAACTGGACTCCGGAGCACGAGGCTGCGTTCGGGAAGCTAAAAGAGCTGCTGACGTCTTCAAAAATAATGATCGCACCTGAGTTAGGATCACCGCTTTTGCTGTATCTGACATCAACGAGGAAATCCATAGGAGCACTTTTGGCTCAGGAGTACGAGGGTCAAGAAAGGCCCATCTACTACATCTCTCGCATTGTGCAGCCCGCAGAATCAATGTAAACGGACATTGAGCGTCATTGCCTTGCCCTATTCTTCATAATAGAGAAGTTAAGACACTACTTTGCGTCGCAAAAAGTGGTGGTGGTTACAAAAAGTGATCCCATACGATATTTGCTAACTCACACTACTCCTGGAGGAATATTGGCAAAATGGTATATGACCATTTCCCTGTTTGATATGACATGCGTTCGGCCGCGGGCGATCAAGTCGAAGAAACAATTTGTTCAAATCAAATTGCAAAAGAACTAAGATAATGAGGACACAAGTGCGATTGAGATACCTCCCAATAGTCATGAGCCTGTGATCGAAGAAGAACTCGAGGGACCTGAAATCTATGCAGTCGATGTACCCTATTGGACGCTCCATTTCGACGGTTCGTCAACAAGGAAATGTGGAGGCATTGGGATAGTCTTGACCAAGCCAGATGGGGAGGTCATACAGATGTCCGCAAAGCTTGACTTCGCAGTCACCAACAACGAGGCAGAATATGAAGCCCTCATAGCGGGACTTCGTGCAGCGAAAGCTTTGGAAGTAAGCAATCTGACGGTCATGGGAGACTCCAAGCTAATTGTCAAGCAAGCTTCGGGCGAGTACGGTTTGAAGGAGATAAATCTTCTGTCCTACCGGACTTTGGTACAAAAGCTGGTGCAGCAATTCTGCGACGTTAGGTACGAGCATAAGCCCCGAGCGGACAACAGACATGCAGACGCTTTGGCCACCTTGGGATCCAAGGTTAGTACAGACAAATGTCCCGCAAGAATCTCGATCGAAGTGCGGACATCGTCGGCGTTTACAGAAGACGCGTGCGATGATGAACACATGGACGATGCAGACTGGAGAAAGGCAATCTTACGAGCCATCGCAGAAGGCACAAGCAGCGAGAGCTGGGCACTCACAAAGGGGTATTGCATACATGACAACACCCTTTACTAGAAGGGCCCCAGCGGAATACTTATGCGATGTGTCTCCGAGCAAGAGGGACAACTGCTGTTAGAGAAGATTCACCAACATGCTTTCGGAGAAAGCGAAGTGTCAATCTATCGGAAGGCTCAGAGATATGGCATTCATTGGCCAGACATGTCAACAGCCGCAGCACTAATACAGGGAAAGTGCGAGAGTTGCGCACTGATCAAGGATTCTTTACTCATCTCTCTAACTGATGATGATGCGGATTGGAGGAAACCACTCTTCGATTTTCTCACCCAGGGCACCGTACCCGAATCGAGAAAAGAAGCTGAGAAATTGAAGAGGAAAGCGTCCCGATACGTGGTACAAGAAAACGTGCTTTGGCGAAGAGGCCATGAGGGCAACTTGCTGCGATGTCTAGACGGCAGGGAAGCACAAGAAGTCATGGACCTTTCTCATCAGGTGGAACACCAGGGAGGTGCGAAATTATGCAGGCAACTCCTCTCAATTGGATATTTCTGGCCCACGATGGAGGCTGATTGTCGCACCAAAGAACGATGCTGCCAGGAGTGTCAATTCAAAGGAAACCTAGTGCACGCCCCTGCTGTAGATCTACATGCATTGGGAACGCCATGGCCATTTCACACAGGGGCTCTAGATTTCATTGGTCCCATCCGACCAACTTCGCATGGAAATCATTTCATTCTCACCGCGACTGAGCTGTTCACCAAATGGGTGGAGGCGATACCACTGAAGACGGCAAATGCGCTAGTTGTGGTCCACTTCATCCAAGAAAACATCATATGCAGGTTCGGAATACCCAACACCATCCTTTCAGATAATGGTACTCCTTTTGTTAATCACCAGGTGGCTGCGAAGCTAGCAGAATACAACATCAGGCAGATATGCTCCACCCCCTACTACCCGAAAGGGAACGGGCACGCCGAAGCGACCAACAAAACGCTGTTGAGGATCTTGAGCAATATGGTCGCAGATGACCACAAGAAGTGGGCTGATTCTCTAAGCATAGCCCTGTGGGCTTACCGGACTTCTCCAAGGACACCCACAGGGGTCTCACCGTTCCTCCTATGCTATGGGGCTGAGGCTGTGGTACCTGTGGAGGTGAGAGTTAATTCGGCAAGATTGGCCGTCCACGCATTGTACGACAATCAACGCGATCATGATTTAGTCTTGCTGGAAGAAAAGCGAGAGAAAGCTAAAAGGACCAACAAACGGTATTAGGAAAGGATTGCTCGTGCGTACAATAAAACAGTCCAGCGGAGAGATTTCGCAGTTGGAGATTTGGTCTTGCGCGCATCTGACCATTGCATGCGAGAGGCGGCTCACCCAAAGTTCGCAGCCAATTGGGAAGGGCCCTTCGAAGTAACAGAAGTCTTTGACAGTGGCTACTGCAGCATACGGAGGTTGCACGGAACGACCTCAACCCCAAGCTCAGTCAGCATGCGCTGGATTAAGAAGTACTATCCTTAACTTCTCTCATTTTATGCGTTCTATTACAACGTTGCCTTATGCTCTGTATAGATATGATTCGCACATCATCTCTCCCATATGAGAGAACTGTAATCTCATCTCTCCCACATGAAAGCTCTATAATAAAAGACTTCTCCCAAATGAGAAGAACTTTATTCTTCTAGCTGTTTATATTGCTTCATTTGGTTTATTATTACTGATAGCAAAAGCCTATCCGCCGCGATAGCGACCTACTCGAATGCGATCTTAATTGCTCTTCTAAGCCTATTTGTCACGATAGCAGCCTGCAAATGCGATCTTAATTGATTTTCTAAGCCTATCTGTCACGATAGCAGCCTATGCAGATGCGATCTTAATTGATCTTCTAAGCCTATCTGTCACGATAGCAGCATATGCGAAAACGAACTTAATTGATCTTCTAAGCCTATCTATCACGATAGCAGCCTATGCGAATGCGATCTTAATTGATCTTCTAAGCCTATCTATCGCGATAGCAGCCTATGCGGAAACGATCTTAATTGATCTTCTAAGCCTATCTATCACGATAGCAGCCTATGCAGAAACGATCTTAATTGATCTTCTAAGCCTATCTGTCACGATAGCGGCCTATGCAAATGCGATCTTGATTGATCTTCTAAGCCTATCTGCCACGATAGCAGCTCATGCAAAAATAATCTTAATCGATCTTCTAAGCCTATCTGCCACGATAACAGCACATGCGAAAATGATCTAAATCGATCTTTAAAGCCTATCTGTTACGATAGCAGCCTATGCGAACATGATCTTAAATGATCTTTCAAGCTTATCGGCCGCGATAGCAGCGCTCTACAAATGCGATTTGAAAATCGTTCTTAAGTCTATTTGTTGTAATAGCAACATTATGTAAAATGATCTTAAGTGATCTACGAAGGCCTATCTGATGAGATAGCACCAGCACTTTAAGCTGGAACATATCATAAGCCCATCTGCCAAGATGGCACAGCTGCGAAAACACGATCTCGAACGATCTAAAAACAGTGTGTATATAGCATTACACAAGGCGAAATCTGCCGATACGCATGCGAAATTGTATTTTGTTGTAACAAGACAGCAGATCATACAAAACGATTTATCATTATGAGTCAAAAGGACTTACAATTTATCTGTCTAGAGAGCAGCTTACAAGTGAAAAAGCTGAAACCTAACTACGCAGCCAACATGGCTTACAATACATCTAAAAGAGTAACTTACGAACAAGAAGTTACACATCGTGGGAATCCTAGCTGAAAAAGCATGAACCTAACGGTCCTAACACCAGCTATGCGATACACAGACCTGCGACCGAAGATCTGTAGCAATCGTGGTCTTGCTATAAAATGAACATCCTACAAGCGCCACAAGAGGCTATACGTTCAAGATCACAGCATTTGATAAGGCCCTTATCTGATCAACACCCCATGAGATGCGCCTGAGGAACCACCGGTTCCGGCGTACAACATGCAAGCAGAAACTCCAAAGGGCAAGGGTTCCTTGTACACAGAAACGAGTGCAACGGCTAGCCACCTTGAGCCCACGAACGTGGGGGCAGTAAGTTCTCCTCCGGGCATGCGGGAGGAGAATCCCGCCGTTCATTACGAGTCGGTAGCAAGGTCACTACGGCGCTGCACCTCACTGGGAGGCGGCCGGAAACATGACCTGCAAACATAATAGACGAAGAAAATTCTTCGAACAAAAGTGAGGTATTATCTGCATCTTCTATATGAGGGTTACAAAGATCAGTAAGCCTCATAAAGCGGATCTTGGAAACTATTTCTATAGCACAAAGCGCAAACTCAGGTTTCATGACTTGAAGTTGCCATGAATCAACGTAAAATAAGCGTTGAAGCCAGCAGTCGTAAGGAGTCACGGCAAAGAACATTTTTTGGGATGAAGAACCCAAATGGAAAAAGGCAGGGTTTATATAGACCTTGTGGAGACTCTTCAGTTGCCAAGATGAGTCAGCAGAATTTGAAAAGAGGGTAAGGTCAATCACTTACGCCTTGAAAAGCGGTAACAATCAATTACCCTACTAAAGGCTACGACAATTCAGTTGCGTATCCTAATTAATGACGGATGGGCATGATTCGGACGGACTTCCCAAGGAAAGCGTGCTTATCTAATGAGCAATTAGCGCGAAAATCAAGGCAGAATATCAATTGCTGACGTCATAAATTGATATGCACAGAGATATTCTAGCAAATCCCAGAAAGGGCAAAACGGGCACTTCGATTCTTTTTTTTTGAAAAAAAGAAGGGGGAGAAACCCTAGCAACATTACATTAATGTTTCAGCTATTTATTTGCTACTTTTCAAATTCAAAAATCAAAGTAAACCCTTGATCAAGGAGTCATGAGGGGTGAACTGACGGCTCAGATTCTCCACCTGCTCCACTTCCTGCTTCAACTGCTCGCACTTGGCATTCATCTCACGATAGAGCTTCATAGCCTCTTCAACCTTTCGCTTTTGCTGCTCTACCTTCTGCTTTTCAGCTGTGAGGTTTTGGTGGCCGAGTTTCAAAGTTACGGCTGCGCGAATCAGGGTAACTCTTTTCATAAGAAACTTGAAACCCAGCCTGCCTTGAACTTTGGCGAGAAGATTTTGGCACATGCCGAAAAGCAATTCGGCACTCTGAGGAGAAATGGTCGCAGGCGTGGCCGCAGACAGCTGCTCCAAAATCCAAATGGCCTCGGTAAGAAACAGCCTCCTGTCAAAGGGCCCTATCTCCAGAGATCTCGCAAATGATTGGGGGTAGGCGAGGCGCATCCGAACTAGCCAGTCCACATCGGCTTGCTTCAAACCTGAAGCAATATCAAAGCCAAGTCATACTATCAAAATTGCAAATGAAGAATGCGAAATGCAAACAGCAAACCACGACTTACCAGTTCCTTCAAGGATCTCATGAAGAGAAGGAATGCGTATTGCTGGGGTGGTCGAAGACTGTCCTCATTCCATAGTCCTTCTATCAGCTGTGAGCTCTAATTCCTCATAGCTGGGAGGAAGAGTATAAGCCGCACCAGTTGCGATTGCAGCCCCGACCTGCGAGCCTCAAAAGCTCTACGCAGGAAGAGGTGCCGCCGACTCAGTCATCGCTGGAAGCGTAGTAGCAACCGAAGCGGCTTGGCGAGGGACACTCTCAGATGCGGTAGCATCAACAGCACTTGTTCTCATTTCCTCAACACTATCATGGACATCTTCCTCCATTAGCACAGTGTCAGTCTCGGCATCTTTAGAAAGTTCAATGACGTCCTTAAGAGGCTCTCCTGCGTATTCAGCAGCTGCGACGGGCTTCTCGGTATGAGAACTCGGCACCGGGACATAGGACGCAGGAGGTTGACTTCTCTGCTCCAGCACGGGTTTATCAGTATCGCCTGCAATACAAAATGCGATGGTGTGAGGTAACTTGTATCGTACGCTATTTTACTATCTTTGCTAAAGCTAAGAGCAAGCACCTCCACGCGAAGGTGGGATTGCAGTATCCTCTTCATACGCTAAGGACGTGGAACCTTGCCCTATTAGGGTGTCCTCGTTAAGCATGTCTTTAAAATGAGCGTGACCTGGGGCGCGAAGAAACAAGTCATGATTATGCTTTGAGTTGTTAAGCCCAGTTCATGCATATCGTTCAAGTGATTACCTGAGGGTTCACCGCACTTGCCTACTAGCCAACGGCGAATGTCAGCTTTTGACACGCCATGCTTTAATGCACCGACAATAACATCTCGATAATTTACTGCGAGATTAAAAATCTCACCTTCATTGCCGCCTGCGATTTCTTCAAAATCTGCTTGGGCTTGCTCCAAGGCTGTCGCATCGTCTTCTGGAGCCGCATCCTCCTCTTCAGCTCGAGGAGCCACCTCTTCGGGAAGCACATCTTCCTCATCGGTTGGACGCACTAAGTCGTCAACATGTTGTTCTTCAAGGCTCCTCTGCTTCACACGCTCGAGATCTTCCTCTTCTCGCTTTCTTCTTCTTTCAGCAGCTTCCGCAGCTGTCTTCCTGGACTCCGCGAGAATGTCCTTGCTTATGGGTTCATCAGAAACGCCAGAATGAGCACTCCTCTTCTGCCTCTTGGCCAAAAGGCCGCCGATGGTATCATCATCATCTGCGAAGAAACAATTTGTTCAAATCAAATTGCAAAAGAACTAAGATAATGAGGACACAAGTGCGATTGAGATACCTCCCAATTCTTCCTCATGTATCGCATCTTCAACTCTTTCTTCTTCTTCTTCATCTCCTTCTCTTGGCTCCCGCCTCTCCTCTTCTTCCTCCTGGCCGAATGGAACGAAGGTCTCCACTGCGAGCTCCTTCCGCGTCTTACTGGTCATGCGACCTTTGCCTTTGTCCTTGGCAGAAAGGGATCTCGCAGGAGGGGAAGTCGGAGCGCTTCTAGGGGAAGAAATTTTAATTCCTCTTTGCCTAGGCCTCTTCGCTCTTGGCGCGGCAGTTGCTGGAGGAGGCGGATTATCCCTAGGGGGAGACAAGGCCGGAGCATTGTCTATCAGCGAGTCAGCAAAAGCATTCATGACCTCGCGAATCCTGGTTTCGACCTCAGGGTCCATCCTCGATGCTAGCAGGAATGTCTGTCCTTGTCTTCTTGTGGTAACAATGGTGTTAACCAGCGATTTGGAACGATCGCCAGATGCAAACCTCCACACATGGCACTACAGCAAGCAGTGTAGAATAAAGATGTCAATATGTGAAAATAAAGAAGCTTAGCGCATGCAAAAGAAGTTGCTTACCTTAGCAAAAGTCTCGCTATATCTGATGACATGCGAGT
Source organism: Linanthus parryae (assembly GCA_023055425.1). Taxonomy (NCBI): domain Eukaryota; kingdom Viridiplantae; phylum Streptophyta; class Magnoliopsida; order Ericales; family Polemoniaceae; genus Linanthus; species Linanthus parryae. Next base: position 93,732,501 of record JALGPY010000005.1, on the reverse strand, counting down.
CGCCTTTCCTAACTGCAGCGATCTTTTCATCCAGAATGATGGCAGGGCACAAATGGTTCTCATGATCCAATAATGAGTAGGAACCATATTCAGACTCGTCCAGACTGCAGTTGGGACGAAACGGAAAAGAGTTTCTTTTGATCACAGGAGCTCTGCTTGGCTGAGGGGCCGACTGCGTCTCAAATCTTGTCTGCTGGGCGTGCCAGTATGCGAGCCAGTTCTTAGAACAACCACCTTCGCGGTTACCCGCAGGTTGCTCAAAGGGAAGGTTGCTCATGAAGACTGTTTTGCACTCCTTTGTCAACAAACGCTTATAGCAGCCTCTGATAATAGACTGTGGCCAGATTGATGGTGCCACTGCATCAAAGCCGAACTGGGGAGAAACGCGAGTGGGATCAACATCCACGGTAATCCTCTCATACCTCGGCGCGAGCTCACGAATATGCTCTGGGAGAGCAGGAAGGGAAGCTCGCAGGCACCAGCAAAAGAATTCGCGATAGCGCTCATGGAAATGCGATCCATCTTCGAAGAGGAGCTCTTCTAAGAAGACAACACCCTTAGAAGGGTACAGCTTTGGAAACCATCGCACGTTTTCAATACGCATGGTATAGGGCCTGGCAATGAACTCTCGCCGATTGTCGCATATCAGGCTCCAAACGCACTTGGTGTTGTTTGTCCCAAACCACCTCGCAGCTCTGCCGCTGTTACGCTCCTCCACCGCGCCTGGGAGACACCACTTGTTGGGCTTAGAAGCAGTTGGGGCATAGGAAGGCCATCGCTCAAAGACCCACATCGTCAAGAAGGCAATGTTAACGAAAGTCAGTATGTCGAGGCGGCCGCGCGATTCTTTCATGTCCACAACTAGCTGATCCAATCTGTAGTACAGCGTGCCCAAGACCAAGGGTCCGAGTGCGAATTTCTGGCCAAGGGCCAGTTTCACAGCAAGCGGCAGAACGTGATAGAAGACCCCATCGTGCGGGTGACCATCGATTAAGTACCTCGAAAGCCAGGCACAGAGGAAAGCACAAAGGGTCAAGTGATAGCCTTTACCTTCCACGTAGTTCTTGGCCTCTGGGTCTTGACTCAGAAGCTTCTTGGTGATGCTGCTGTTCGCGTAATCACGGAAGAAGTACTGCACCCATTTATTCCAAGTATTCTTCGCAGATGTGTCAACCAACTGCCAGTCTGGAAGGGCTTTTGTAGTGGTCCACCGGGTGGAGATTTTCTTTACCTCTGACAAGCATTCCTCCATCTGCGTGTACAAAGCAATCTCCGCATCCGTCCTCAAGGGACTCAAAGGGTCCACCTCGCCCATGGGAGATAGATCATACAGCATGTGCACGTCCTTGAGCGTGGGAGCAGCCTCAAACTCAGCAAAGTGAAAAGTGTGAGTCACAGGCGAGTAGCGGGAAAGAAGGTTTAGAAGCATGGACTGGTCCAGCTTCACGGCAGCACCCTTCATAGCACGAACGGCGAAGTATACGCCGGCCTCATTGAGATTCACAGCATGATTGGTCAACACATGGTCAATCCATTCATCCATGTAGTCCAATTTCTGAACAAAAGCTTGGGTGGAAATCGCGACATACGGGAAGTACCCATTTTCGATTCCCAATCGAACCACGTCCTCGGAGCCAATCAAATCAAGCAAGGCCGAGTTAACAGGAGGGGTTAATGTTAGCAATCCCTCATTAGGGACAGAAGCAGGCAGTTTCTTCGCCTTAACTCTCGCATGGTAGAAGTCTTTGCCACCCAGATAGGGGGCTTTTCTCCATAGGGCTCGCGGAAGATCAGGTATTTCTTCGTCCTCCTTGGTGGGTCTAGTTCCTTTTGTCTTTGCCATTCCTGCGGAAGAGCAAGAAAAAAAAGGGGGAGAAATATGCACACTTCAGTTTGAATTCTGAGATTCAAGATCTATGGGAAGAAAGATGAACAGTTTCTGGTACCAATTTCAGAAATTAGATGTTGGAAATTGTTTGCATTATCAGGAATTTCAAAACCCTACATTCAAGGTCCTTATCATTGGGGGATTAAGTCGAAATTGGGTTCAAGGATTGGAGTTTCTTCGCAAGTTTTCAACAGATAATATGTCATGGGTTTGCAGATCCAACACAGTTCAAAGCATACATTGGTATGATAAACAAAATTGAACAAGGCCAACCTTGTTCTCGTAGAGCTTGCTTGGATGCACACAGTTGAAGAAGACGATTGACAAGAAAGAAGTGGTGATTGATTATCTGAATCTGCTCTTGAAGACTTTCGGGTATCATTCACTTTAAGAGAAAGAAGTGATGCTTTGCAACAATGGAGAGTACAGAGTATTTATCCAAAAACAATGAAGGGTTGCGTCCTTTCAGTAGTCGAATCGCAACCGTCACCGTCGAATCGCGCAATCACAGGACAAGCTGACGTCACCCCTAAAACCCTAAAGGCCAGACGGCACGACTCTAGGGGTTTTAGGTCATAATGGCACGCACGGGGGCTGAATTTACTCATATTTGAATTGGTGCGTGGCGGCGACGCGTATGTTGGTTTCCGCGCATGGAAGTCTATACAGCTGTGAGTCTTCACGCGCAGAAAGGGGGCTAATGTAGATAGTGCTTTCTGAGCTGACAGATCTTGGCCACGTGGCAACCATCTAGCACACCATATTGTGCTCCACACACACTGGATCACCAGCCGCGCTGATCCATGTGGGGGCTGCGAGACAGAGCCTTCGCATACCACTTCACGGGACTTGTAGGGACTTAGTGGTTTGGAGTCTAGAGTAAGTCCTGTCGCGTGCGAGCCAAGCCCGCACGCGACCTTTAGTAACTGATTTTGAGAGATTAATGGCACGAGCTCCATAAACCCGGTCAATCCGGTCAAACCCGGTCAACCCCGTAACGGTTCCGGTATTCGCGCATAACGTGCTGTAACGGTCCCTATATAGGCGGACGAACGTGCCGTTGCGGTTAAGCTAATTAAGCCCCCATTAATGGGCGCATTAACCACACTGCAACGGTCACATTCTCCATTATATATAGGACGTTAACCTTTCCATACAAAGGAGAACACACTAGCCATACGTGGAAGCTCTGCCAAACCTCTGTCTCTCTCTCAGACATTACTACTGCCTTACTCTCTCCCTACACACAACCCAACTCTTCCTGTGCCATCTCTGATCCTCTACTTACGGTGTACACGGAGGTCTCCCCGCCGGAATCTCTTGTGCACACCAAGTATATGAGAGATGCAATTTCACGAAAGAGGGCGTTGCCAGATTTTCAAACTGTGGGTTTGACTGAGCAGGTGAGCTCATGTGTTTTGCATGGATTGATGGAAATACAGAAGGATCCGGGAAACTTTGTGATAGAAGCTAATTTGGGAGGAGCTAACACGGGACAGGCCCTATGTGATTTGGGGGCTAGTGTCAATTTGATGCCACTTTCAGTCTTTCAGAAGCTGGGAGTGCAAGCTCATTCCACGTGGATCAAATTCCACTTTGCTGACAAATCTTGTAAGAAGGCATATGGTGTGATGGAGGACGCGTTGTTTAAGGTAGGGAATTCGATTATCCCTGCTGATTTTGTGATACTGGAGATGCCTGTGGGAGATGTTCCGATCATCCTGGGTAGGCCCTTTTTGGCTACTGGTCGGACATTGATGTTGAGAACAAGGAATTGATCATGAGGATCAATGATGCGTGGGAGACCTTCGGGTTTCTAAGGCGACTCCACAGCAGTCTCAAGAGAAGACACAGATGCCAGTGGTCGTGCAGTCAGTGCCAAGAGTTCTGAGGTGGTTCAAGTTGAGCCACCAGATTTAAAAGCTAAAGTCCATAGAGTTGTGTTGAGGATCCAAAAGAGGAAGCTGGATGAGATGGCACGAGGTGCCAAGCCACCTGTTTAGGGGCATTGAGGTAACTGGGTCGGGCCGTCGACCTTAAATTACAAGCGCTGATTGGGAGGCAACCCAATTTAGGTAGTCGTATTTGTTTTTCGTATTTTGTTTTTGATATTCATACTTGATTGAGAGATGTGAGAGAGAGAGCGATTTAATATTTTCCATGAGTGTGCAGGACACAGGTACCGAAGACCCTTCGGATTCCCCTTCTTGATGCACGTGCACTGCATTGCACGCAAAACGAGGCACAACGAGCAATTTGATAATAGGAGCTTGGAAGAGAGGCTACTCGAGGTCGAGGAGTAGCTATTCATTTATTTAGTATATTGGCAGCTAGTTGTGGCCCGGAGTTGCACGCATCGGAATCCGAAGAGGGATGAAAGAAAACACAAGTTTAAAGGGGCACGATTCTTGCGCTAGAGAGAAATTTTGGATATGAGATGAAAAATTCCCCGGAATTTGGGAATTTTTCAGCCAACATTGGATTCTACGTTCAATGAAGAGTCTGTGAGCGCGAGAATCGAAGGAATCCGACACCGTATGAAGAAACTAGAACAAAAACAAAAACCGGTAAGTCCCAGGGCATTTCGGGCCGAACTGAAATCATTTAAGGCCGAAATACCCTTGATTTCGGGATGAAATGAAAAGGGTGTTCAATTTTGATATTTCCAAAATATTTCGGGCCGAAATGGATTTGATTTCGGGCCGAAATCAAACCCATTTCGGGCCGAAATGGTCTGGACGCCTCTTTAATTGGGTGAATTTTGGGTATTTCGGAACTACTATTTAAAGGTAAAAACCAGATTTTAAGCACTTCCAACCCCAATTTTGGATCAAAACACTCCTCTTCATTTTCTTCCTCTCAAACTCTCAAGAAAAGTGACACACAAAATCCTAAACATCTCCAAATCCAAAACTTTTTGGTGGGTTTTGCTCCTTGCAAGCTCGTCATCAACATGAAGTCTTGGAGTTTTGAGATATAGTGCACGGTTTGAGTGTGGGGGAAAACAAAGAGGAAGAGCTCCAAGAACAAAAAAATTCCGATTCGCATACTTGGAGTAGGATTTGGCCTTATCTCAAAAAGATACTTGTGACGGGGACACCGATGAGCTTAAGGAGGTACTCTTGCGTTCGCTTGCTCGTGTTTCCGAAAAAGTTTGTACAATTTTCTCTCTCTCGGCTTTAATTCTTGCTTAGGCACTCGTATGGCTTAATTTCTCGCAAATTATACGTGTTCATTGCTTGTACCCTGGGTTACTTGGTGTAGTTCACGGCTAAAACTCACGAGCACTCGTTTTTCTTTTTCATATCACTATGTCTACATCTAGGAATGTTAATAAGAGGAGACGGGGTCTTGTTCTTGATGACCAACCAGTCTTCAACCCTGAGGAAGATGTAGTTATGAGTGAGGAGGAAGAAGAAGTGAATGAGGGAGACGGATCGGGAAACCGCCGTCAGGTTCTGCCGTCTCCAATTCGTTATGAGTTGAACCAGGATATGCCGCCACTCCCTAAGATAGGAACTCGAGGCACGACACATAAGGATATAGACCTTAATACTATGTGCGGTACCAAATTATGCAGATTCAGGTTTGTTAGTGCAAACGCCCACAAGGAGTATTGCACCGACTAGTTTCTGAAGAGGGAAGGGACTTATGAAAAACCCTTCCTGCTACACCCTAAGATGCCCCAAAAACTTAAGGACTTCTTTAAGAATGAGAAGTTAGAAAAATGGTTTAAAATCTGTCAGAAGTCTAGCTCCGCTCTTGCAAGAGAGTTTATAGTGAATGCGCGTTTCTATAACGACGGAGAGGGTGAGGATAAGAGGCACATATTTTGCCTGCGCGCTTATATAGTTCTCACGCCCGAGACTATAGCGACTGCCATGAACTTCAAGCCCCTAAAAGAAGGGACTTGTGCCTACCATGAGACTATCCGGAGAGCTGATGTCGTTGAGGTCATGAGCGCCTTTTGCTTTGAGGGGGTGCCTGGGGAGGGATTGAATGAGTGATCCACCCTACCTAAGTGGAACGTTTATAGGAGGGTCGTGCTTCCACATGAAAGGTGGTTGTGCGAACTTCTTGAGAACGGGGTTGTGGGCGTCACTGCTCAACCCACTTACTCCTTCCAGCTTTGCACCATGGCCTACTATTTGTGGACCGGTAAGAGGATTCCCGTACTTTAATTATTGCTTTATTATGGAGAAGACCAGTCCTAATAACCGTAAATCTTCCGGCCACACTTGCCTTCTCCTAAATCTAGCAAAAGATGCTAGCTCAAATTTGAAGGGTCTAGTTTATGACCTATCCAAAAAGAACAATGGAGAGCGTAAGTGCGAGAAAGTACCCAACCCCCTGAGAGCCCCAGAGCCTGTTGATCCCACACACCCTAGTGAGGCGAGTACCTCTAGTTCTATCTCTAGGATTGAGGGTCAGCTGACCCATATCACCCACTTGCTAGAGCAGCAGAGACTGCAAGCAGATGCTGACAAAGCTAGGGAGAGGAGACATTTTGAGTACATTCGTAGTATTCAGCGCTAGCTGGGTCACGGTATGGAGTCACTTAGCTATTACTGTGTTCAGAAGGGTGGGTGGATTCAGGACTTGGCTGTGGCGGCTAATGTCCAGTTGCAACACCCGCCTACCTACGATGGATTGTTCCATTACCAATCTGATGTGTACCCAGAGTCGAGTCCAGACCCCCCAGTCGCTGAGGACGAAGGGGTCCGCTTTGACTAGACCCACCGGCCCTTCATTTGAGCAGTCGAGTCCTGTTGATTTCACTTTATTTTTCGTTGATGACAATGAAGCGCTTAAGTGTGGGGGATTTCTTATATATCCGCTAGTTAGCCATTGCATATCCTTGTTACATGTAGTTAGTGTCGAAAATATTGAGTTTGCATGTAGGTGTCAGTCGGTTAGTTTTGCATATGCACGTTTATTTTATGCATTGTATATATTATTGTTGCACTTTTATGTACTGAGTCCACCTACCCACACTTTGTTGGTTAGTCGAGTTTTCCAGTTACATATAGTGTCGAATAAAAAAAAAGTAAAAAACAAGAAAAATCCTAAAAATTGAATATTTTTGAGAAAGGGCAATTGAAGAGAGTAAGCGTGGAGATGGCTTAATGATAGTTTTCCCTAGGTAGTATGAAAATATGAGGTGAGGTAGACGCGAGAATCTGGAGTAGGAAGGCTATAGGGCCAATGCACTCAAGAATTGTGAGTAGATGTCTCTCAAACTAGTTATCCTACTAGCGCTACACCACCGTCACTTAGGTAGTAGTCAACCCTCCTCGTAGTGGGAACGGAACATCTTTGAGAGTGATTTTTATGGGGACCTCACGTCCCGTCTCCATAGCCTAGGTCCACTAGTTACCCCAATTTGATCCATCTACCCCTTTTATTCATATCCTCAAGCCTAGGAAGCCATTCCTTGTGACTTTCATCACTAGTTAGAATGGTCCCTTCCTATGCGTCATGATAGAGGGAGTTGAGTTAGGGAGGTTCATTGAGGGTGAGCTGATACTATACATCTTGAGTGGATTCTCTTACATGTCAGATTTTGAGGGGATGTGAGGGTGAGTTAGAGACGGTAGCACATTTCGGTGTGGCGGTGAGTCGTGTCCATACATCACGATCACATGTGGACTGCCATAGCGCGTGACATTCTTTCCGCACGTTATGGGGTGGGGTTGGTTGATCTTATAGGAGGACGTGCTTGTGCTTCATTTACATTTTTTACATCTTAGGTGATGAGGAAGATTGGTTGGAATTAACACGTGTTACATTAACTACCGGGTTCGCGAGATGCTTTACATTGAGTGTGGGGGTGTCGACATATATTGATTACCTCGTTGATTTGACACATTCCACCCCTAATTTATCTATCTCGATATTTGATCTCCTTGGATATCTTTATCATCATTGGTGGCTCCATGTGCTTATATGTTGAAATTGAAAAAAAAAGAAAGAGAAAAACAGAAATTGAGAGTGAAATGGAATAGGGAGCCGGAAATTAAACTTCATGAAGACCGAGGAGATTAGCTATGATTTTTGATCACTTCTTCACTTTTTTGGCTGCGAGAACCGGCGTTGCACCAAGTTGAGGGAATGAGGGCCGGAGTAGTTAGTTCGGTGGGGTTCCTTGGATTTTGGTGAGGGAGTGTGAGAATGGGTATTTATGAGATGTATCATGACGTCTAGGACTGCGCTTCTAAATATCCTATCCTACCCGTCCTAAGCCGTCAACAATTGAAACCCATGGATAAATAGCTCGAATGGTAGGTTGCTAGGGATACGTTTGATGAGTGTGCGGAAGCAACATATTTTTTGTTCGTGCCCGTTCTGTCTGACGAAACTGGCTGCAAGTTCAACCAATCACCAAAGTTAGAGAATCTTTTAGGGGATGTGAGGGACTTATGACATGCCGATTTGTTCTTTGAGATTGCCCAATATCTAACTAAAAAGAAAAGAAATATTTTTTAAAATTCCTTGCATTGTACATACTTGAATTGCATTGTACATATCATGATAGTCGTGTCTTTGAGTATTGAGTCGTGAGTAGTGTTGGCTAGAAGAAAGTGGAGTATGCGAAGTGGTGAGGTATGTATTGGTATGGTTGTGATATGTATGCAATGTTGCAAGTGTGGGGGTTTTGAGCGTCATTGTTGCTCGAGACGAGCAAAAGAGTAAGTGTGGGGGAATTTGATAGAACCTTTTAGGCGCTATATTTATTGAGCATTTACCACTTGATTGATAGGTTTTTGGATAGTTTTGAGCCTACTTGAGTTGGATTAGCATGATTTATCACATGTTGTTCACCATGTGCTATATATTTAGTCTGACCGTTTTCTATGAATATTTTATTGTTATTTGTCAAATATAATCGCTTGGTATGTTTGTTCATATTGTCATGTCAGGAGCGGATGCTAATTCGTTGATAGGAAGCATGGAGCGAACTTCGGAAACAACGGGAGCTCAAGTGGTGTCAGGAGAAGCCGAAATGGAGGAGCTTGGATGACCAGTTTGAACTATTTTGATCCTATATGGTGTTATAAAAATAATTTGGGAGTGAGACCTGTGCCAAATGAAATTAGACTGAAAGAGATTTCCAACGATAGGTCACGGAGCTTAATCCGAGTTCGGACAAAGAAGATATGGCCTATTGAAGTCAGGAGCAGATTTCAGGGGGCTATTGTACAATTACTGAAGACTTCTGCGGGTTTTGACTAAAGAACGACCTAGGGACGGAAAATCACATCATTCACGCATAGAGAGAGCCAAGAAGAAAGAGGAGAGAAAGGAGACTTCATTGGGGAACATCATCAAGCAAGGAGAAGATCCCGGATCGCAAGAAAATCACGATTTCTAGCGTTTGATCTATTTTCTCTCTACTTTCTTGTATGAAATATTTGAACACCATGTCATCTTTTGATATGAGTAGCTAAACTCATACCTAGGCATCTATGGAGAGCCTAGGGTTTATGTTTTGAGGATGTTTTCCGGATTTTGGATGAACTTTCACGTTAGGTTTATGATTTTATGGAGATTGTTATATTCTATTTCATGTTAAGTTCTTCCATTTACAAGCTAGAACTAGGATGTGTGATGTTGATTATTTACTTCTCCATGTAATCATGAACTAGGCTTAAAGATAATTCGTAGTATTTAATTATTTGTTTATTGTGCTTAATCCTTAGTAACGTAGGAGTCATGACCTGAAATTACTACATACTAGTGAGTGTGTGAAAGCAACTCTACCCTAGTTGGGATGAATAAAAAAGGAAATTCTTAATCAATTATACTGAGAAGTGAGTTGAATAGGAATGGCCAGATGAGGGTAATTTCAGTAGGATGTAGTGAATTGTTCGTGAATAGTGGTCTGATAGGACATTATCCCTTACAATATCGTCAACCTACTAGAACACATAGGTAGTATACTTGGCCTGAGAGGGACAAATCATTACTATTGTGTAGAACGACATGAGACCGATAGGTAATTGTCAACGCCATTACCCAGCTTAACTAACTGTGAATTTTCGTGTTAGAACATGAAATCCGGAATCGTCAAAACTACCCTAGGTGATCTATAGATTGTCTGGCTTTCTCTCCTCTGATTTACATCAAATCATTTTATTTGCGTTATTTCACTACCATTGCTAGTCACTTGTTTGAGTGTGACAACACTTCAAACTAAAAACCTTTTTACCAGTTACTTGTGTGAATTGGATTTAATTGTTAAATTAGATACATAGTAGACACCTTCCCTTCGTTTCGATAACTCGGAGTCCAAAATACTCCATTATATTACTTGACCGTATACTTGCGCAACAACGCGTAGTTTACACGCGTCAATACACGAGTGTGACTAATATGTCTCGTGTCATCGGAATATGGAGACAAAGGGATAACACAATACATGAACATTGGACACAAGGTTTGTCGGGATGTGTTGCTAGACACTGCTCCATCTTAGTAAGTAGTTACTACCAACTAGTTAGAAACCTATGGGGTCACACACCGGATGGATTAAATTGGATATAGTTATTAATTAGTTGGACTAATTAAATAAAAGGATCATAACGCAACCACAAGCAAACTTAGTAGGACTAATTTGTAAGTGGACTAATCCATGTAGGGACATGATTAGTATTAGGGATTTTATGTAGTTAATAAAGATTTATTATTATATAAAAGAAATCTAGCTTGTTATTTCTCTACACAAGTCATTATTGAGAGAACATAACAAAGCAAGAGAGGGAGACAAATCAACAAGAGGCCGTCCGACCCCTCCTGCCGCCCCTCTCACGCCATCGGCCTCTAGGGCACGACTTGTGCCTCATTTTGTGTGATCCGTTCCTCCTTCTTCCGTTGCTAGCACTAAACGGTGGGAAGGAATCCAATCAAGAATCCAATGTGTGGATATTCATAGATACGAAAACACTATTCTTCATGTGATCTTCCAAACTAAGGTACACATCTTTTATGCCCTTATCATGTTATGGGTTGCCTGTGATCCCTGGTGCATTTGAGCAAGATTAATTTTTGTTATTCCGATGCGTAACCTGCATCAAAACCCAACAGTGGTATCAGAGCCACAGGTCGTAGCACATAAAAAAAATTATATGTGTTACAGTTTTTCAGTTTATACACCGTCTTGTTTATATTACGCGAAAACTGAAATTAATTGGCATATTAGATGCAAATTGAATTTGATTCAAGACAAACAAGACCTAATTTAACATTGAAAGTGAAGATTGGTTAGTTTGATCACATAGGGTTTGGGCACAAGCTTGGAAAAGGGTTTTTCAAACTTGGAAACAACTAAGTTTGGGCAACAAGGCAAGGAATTGTCTTGGAAACAATTCCATGGGAGGTTCGGCCCCCTATGGGGATTGCCCCCCTTACCTTGCCGCCCAAGTTACGGCACAACCAAGGGGTTGGGTCAGCCTAGTGTGCGGTCTAGCCGCGAGTGAGGCTTGGCCGACCGCCCCAAGGCCTTGCCTTGGTCCTTGGGTGGTTCGACCATGGTGAATGGTGGACTCCTGGGGACTATTTCGACCTTAGTTGCCTAATTTGAAACTAAAATTGAACAAGCGCGTTAAAAAATGGTTTTAACTGTATTATGTGCTTTGTTGCATGGTGGATGGATATGGCCTAGGTTGTGAATGTTTACTTTTTGTGATTTGGTTTACGGCCTGCGAGCTAATTAAATTAATGTAATAGTTAGTTTATTTTACAGTCTGCGAGCTGACCATCTTCTCAACATGTGTTGTTCTATTTATTTATTTATTCTTAGGCTAGAATTAGACAAATTTGATAATATCCAAGAGCATGGAGAAGAATACGGAGGACCAAGAGGCCATAAAGACGATGAGGACTCCCATCCTCGGCACGGGACTATGGCGGAGTACATGGAGACGAGCTTGTCACTTTAGGGCATATAGATATTATCATTGGCTTGGTAATATCTTAGTCTAGGGGCCATATCCATGCCACGTTATTTTTCTTCTGTGGATGTTTATTATTAATGTCTTGTTATTTTTTTTTTGTGTGTATGGGTGATACAAGAAAAATTTTAACAAGATAATTTTAAACAAGTTTGATCTTTTATTTTGGACCGCCCAATCCAAATAAGTAGATCATGTTGATGGGATTAACCAAACAATTAGATAATGACTATTAAATCCCTCAATGGAAATATAGCGTTTTGCCTTCCCTTTCTTAAACACCCTTCATGATCAAGGTCCATTAAATTCGGGCTTGCCAAATGAAGGCATTTTAATTCACCTTGGTATGTTGCGGCGACACAAGAAAGTAATGTGTGATTGTTGAAGCAAGAGGTTGGACGCAACTGGGCAAAGTCAATTGGATTGATGAGCCTAGAGACATGACAATTAGGTGTTATCTAAAGGATAAAGAATAAGGTATTATTCGCCTAATTGGACCAAGAATTTCATAAGATGCAATTGGAAGAGTTCCTACCTAAGTAACCAATTCTTGGGTGACTTGCCAAACCAAACTCAAGAAGAATTGAAATATGGATCTTGGACTCACTAGAAAATATATATGATATTTTCCGCATTAATGGTGAGGGCTATTAATCCGAGAAAAACAGTGGGAGCTATATTAAATGATATAGCTATTGTTGAATATAGTTAAACTGTCAAAAATACTAAAATCGCACATTTCTTTTTTTTTGTAGAATTCGAATGGCAAACAATCACGCATCGACTTCATCCTTGCGACCTGTCCTTGAGAAGGACAAGTTGTCTGGAACAAATTTCCTTGACTGGTACAGAAACTTAAGGATCGGCCTAAAGCAGGAAAAGAAACTGTACGTCTTACACAATCCTATACCAGAACCACCCCAGGATGAGTATGTTCTAGCTACCGTGAGAGCACATCAGAAACATGTGGATAATTCTAATGATGTGACTTGTCTCATGCTTTGCACCATGACCTCTGAGCTTCAGAAGAAACATGAGAACATGGAAGCCTGCGATATGATCGAATACTTGAAACACTTGTTTCAAGAACAGGCAAGGCATGTGCGGTACAAAGTGTCCAAGGCATTTTTCAAGAGCAATCTCGCGGAAGGGAACCCAGATGGGCCTCATGTACTCCGAATGATCGGATACAAAGAGAACCTCACGAGGCTGGGGTTCCCACTCGGCCAAGAGTTGGCAACCGATCTTGTCTTGCAATGGTTGCCTGATAGTTATAACCAGTTCATTATGAACAATAACATGAATGAGATCAGTAAAGCTCTGCCAAACTTGCTGAACATGCGAAGGACAGCTGAACAAAGCATCCATAAAGGCAAGGGCAAGGCCATAATGATGGTGAACAATAAGAAGGGCAAGGGAGTTGCCTCTACTTATAAAGGTAAGAGCAAGAAAGTTGCAAAGTCCAAGGAAACCCTGAAGCCTAGTGAGGGCGTGGATAAAGGTGATTGTCACTACTGTAGCCAGCCGGGTCACTGGAGGAGGAATTTCCGCAAGTATCTGAAGGATAAAAAGCTTGGAATAGTGATTCCACCACCACCAGGTATTTTTGTTTTAGACGTCAATCTATCTATTTCTTCATCTTGGGTATTGGATACTTGATGTGGATCTTGCACTTGTCGAAATGTGCAGGATTTGAAAAGAAGTAGAAGATTGGCTAAAGGGGAGATAGATTTGTTCATTGAGAATGGATCAAGTGTTGCTGCATTAACTATCGGTGTGTATGAGCAATCTTTGCCTTCTGGACCTATTTTAGAATTAGACAATTGCTATTATGTGTCTGCTATGAGTAGAAACATTATTTCCGTTTCTTGTTTAGATGAGAAGGGTTTTTCTATTTCAATAAAGGACAAGTGTTGCTCCATTTATTTTGATTGTATGCACTATTGTAGTGCGCATTTGTCTAATGGATTGTACATCCTTGATCGAAATAATTCCATCTATAACATAAATACTAAAAGTATTAAAACTAATGATTTAAATCCTACATATCTATGGCACTGTCGTTTAAGCCATATAAATGATAAACACATATTGACTCCATAAGGATGGATTTCCAGACTCATTTAATTTGGAATCATATGAGACATGCGAGTCTTGCTTGTGCGAGTCTTGCTTGTTGGGAATAATGACAAAGTCCCTTTAATAAGAAAGGTGAGAGGACTAGTGAGTTACTTGCACTCATACATACTGATGTGTGTAGGCCGTTTCCCATGCTTGTCAGAGGTTGTTACACGCACTTCATTACATTTACTGATGACTTCAGTAGATATGGATTTGTATACCTTATGAAGGCCAAATCCGAATCCTTTGAATTGTTCAAAGAATTCAAGAATGAAGTCGAGAAGCAACTTGGTAAAAGTATTAAGGCTTTAAGATCGGATCGTGGAGGAGAATACTTGAGCCAAGAGTTTGACGAATATCTTAAAGAGTGTGGGATAGTATCCCAACTCACTCCACCCGGAAAGCCACAATGAAATGGCGTGTCCGAGAGGAGGAATCGCACACTATTTGATACGGTGAGATCTATGATGTGTCAAATGGATCTTCCAATATCATTTCGGGGACATGCTATATTGACTGCAGCTTTCACCATTAACCTTGTTCCATCCAAATCAGTCACGAAGACACCATATGAGATATGGACTGGGAAACGTCCCATAGTGTTATTTATGAAAATTTGGGGTTGCGATGTCTATGTAAAGCGTTTACGAACAGACAAGCTCGGACGCAAAGCAGATAAGTGTAAGTTTGTGGATATCCTAAGGAAACGAAAGGATATATTTTACAATCCAACCGAGAACAAAGTGTTTGTAGCTCGGACCAGCGTGTTTCTAGAATGAGAGGCTGTCTCTAAAGAAGCAAGTGGGAGGACTGTAGAACTTGAACAAATTCAAGAACCACAAACCACTAAAGCGTTGATGGAGCATGAACAGGAACATCAAGGTTTTGTGGAAGAACCTGTTATGGTAACACAGGAACACCGTAGGACAGGAAGGGTACTGTTGGAATAGGTGCCCTAGAGGCAATCTATATATAGTATGAACAATGTTTGGCTAGAATATTGATTTATTATTTATTGTGATATTTAATATAATGAAGTCCTTAGATACAATGTGTTGTTTATCTTAAAGTATCCCTATTCCATTATATTGGTTAATAGGACGATCAAATATAGACTAATATGTGTGTAGATTGATATGGAGACATCAAGTCTAACACATGGGTATGCATTAGGAGTAATGGCATAATGGATTGACCCACGATGTCAAAGTCACAATCGCTTCTCGTAGTGCTAATAGTATTGTAATCATTAAAATTTAAGTCACTAGATACTCTAGTTTAGGAATGTCATGCTTTGATGTTATCCAACGTTGCGCCTTAACCGGGTAACTATAAAGATAGCTATCTGACATGATAGGAAGCAAGCTTAGAGATCGTAGTGACGTAGAGAGGATTTATCCCTCCCACATAATGGGAGCAAATATCCATGGGCTACTCGAGGGATGGTGCTTATAGGAATATCTGGCTAGACTCAGATAAATCATTATGGAGATATTGATGTTATCTGCTCGCATAAGCATATTCCCAGGATTGAGAAACTATGAATTGGATATACGAGTGTGACTATTATGTCTCGGGTCCAATCCGGATATGGAGACAAATGGATAATACAATTTGTAATATTGGGCACAAGGTTTGTCGGGATCACTGACTTATTTCTATTAGTTGGGTGGCATAGATGTGTTGCTAGACACCGCTCCATGTTAGTATTAAGTTACTACCAACTAAGTAGAAACCTATGAGGTCACACACCGGATGGATTAAATTGGATATAGGTATTAATTAGTTGGAATAATTAATAAAAGGATCATAACGCAACCACAAGCAAACTTAGTAGGACTAGCTTGCAAGTGGACTAATCCATGTAAGGACATGATTAGTATTGGGGCCTTTATGTAGTTAATAAAGAGTTATGACTATATAATGGATCTGTAGCTTGTGAATTCTTAATACAAGTCATTATTGTGACAACATAACAAAGCAAGAGAGAGAGAGAGAGAGACAAGGAAGAGGCGTCCGCCCCTACCCGTCTGTCCCTTGGACCCATCAGCTTTCCTAGACCATCGGCTCCGTACTCCGTTTTGCATGATCATCCTCGTTCTTCTTCCGTTGCTAGCACTACACGGCAAGAAGAAATCCAATCAATAATCCAAGATGTGAATATTCATAGAGACGAAGACACTATTCTTCGTGTGATCTCCCAAACCAAGGTACACATCTTCTATGCTCTTATCATGTTATGATGGCTCTTCATGTGATCCTTGGTGGGCTTCGAGTAGAAAAAAATTGTTATTCCGCTGCGTTACCTACGTCAAAACCCAAAAGTGGTATCAGAGCCACAGGTCGTAGCGCATAACATGATTTTATGTGTTACGATTTCAGTTTATACACCGTTTTTTCATACTACGCGAAACTGATATTAATTGACATATTAGATGCAAATTGAACTTGATTCAAGAAAAACAAGATCTAATTTTAACATTGTGTAAGTTGGTGAGTTTATTCACATAGGATGAGTAATTTTGAATATTGGAATTACGGTTTGGGCACAAATTTGAAAAGGGGGTTTTTCAGATTTGGAAACAATTAAGCTTGGGCAACATGGCAAGGAATTGTTTTGAAAACAATTCCATAAAGGAGGAACGACCCCTATGGGACCGCCCCCTTTGCCTTGCCGCCCAAGCAAGGCTCTTCCAAGGGGTTGGGCCGGCCTAGCGTGCGGTGTAGCCGCGCGTGAGGCTCGGCCGACCGCCCCAAGGCCTTGCCTTTGTCCTTGGGTGGTTCGGCCATGGTGGATGGTGACGCCCTTGGACTATTTTGACCCTAGTTGCCTAATTTCAAAGTAAAATTGAACAAGCACGTTAAAAATTGGTTTTAACTGTGTTATGTGCTTTGTTGCATGGTGGATGGATATGGCCTAGGTTGTGGATGTTTGTGTTTGTTTTGTGGTTTGGTTTACAGCCTGCGAGCTGATCAAATTAATGTAATAGTTAGTTAATTTTACGGCATGCGAGCTGATCATCTTCTCAACATGTGAGGTTTTATTTATTTATTTATTCTCGATGTTAGGCTAGAATAAGAAAATTTTAGATGATAGCCAAGAGCATGGAGAAGAAGACCGGAGGACCAAAGAAGCAACAAAGACTATGAAGGTCCCATCCTAGACGCACGCAACTATGGTGGAGCACATGGAGATGAGCTTGACATTTAGGGCATATAGATATTATTATTATCATTGGCTTGGTAGTTTCTTAGTCTAGGGGCCTTAACCATGCCACGTTAAATGTTTTTTTGTGGATGTTTATTATTTATGTCTTGTTATTTATTTTTATGTGTATGGCGATACTATCAAAACGTTAACAAGATAATAATAAAAAAGTTTGATCTTTTATTGTGGATTGCCCAATCAAAATAACTAGATCATGTTGATGGGATCAACCAAACAAATAATGACTATTAAATCCCTCAATGGAAATATTGCATTTTGCCTTCTCTTGCCTAAACACCCTTCATGATCAATGTTTATTAAATGCGGGCTTGCCAAAGCAAGGCATTTTAATTTACCTATATGTGTTGAGGACGAAACAAGCAAGTAATGTGTGATTGTTGAAGCAAGAGGTTGGACGCAACTGGGTAAAATCAATTGGATTGATGAGCCCAGAGGCATGACAATTCGGTGTTATCTAAGGGATAAAGAATAAGAAATTATTCACCTAATTGGACCAAGATTTTCATAAGATGCAATTGGAATGGTTCCTACCTAAATAATCAATTCTTGGGTGATTTGCCAAAGCAAACTAAGAAGAAGTGAAATATGAATCTTGGACTCACTAGAAAATATGTATGATGTTTTCGCATTAATGGTGAAGGCTACTAATCCGAGAAAAATAGTGGGAGCTATATTTAATAATCTAGACTTTGTTGAATATAGTTAAATTGTTCAAAATACTAAAATTGCATATTTCTCGTTTTGTAGAATACCAATGGCAAACAACCACGCATCGACTTCATCCCTACGATCTGTCCTTGAGAAGGACAAACTGTCTGGAACAAATTTCTTTGACTGGTACGAAAACTTAAGGATCGTCCTTACGCAAGAAAAAAAAACTGTACATCTTAGACAATCCTATTCCAGAACCACCCCAGGATGAGTCTTTTCTAGCTGCCGTGAGAGCACATCAAAAACAAATAGATGATTCCAATTATGTGACTTGTCTCATGCTGTGCACCATGACCTTTGAGCTTCAGAAGCAACATGAGAGCATGAAATCCTATTATATGATCATACGCTTGAAGCAGTTTTTTCAGGAACAGACAAGGCATGAGCGGTATGAAGTGTCCAAAGCACTGTTCAAGAGCAATCTCGCAGAAGGGAACCCAGTTGGGCCTCATGTACTCCGAATGATCGGGTACATTAAGAACCTCACGAGGCTAGGGTTCCGACTCGGCCAAGAGTTGGCTACTGATCTCGTCTTGCAATCGTTGCCTGACAGGTATAACCAGTTCATCATGAACTATAACATGAACGAGATCAGTAAAACTCTTCCAGACTTGCTGAACATGTTAAAGACAGCTGAACAGAGCATCAATAAAGTCAAAGGCAAGGCCATACTGATGGTTAATAAAAGTAAGGGCAAGGTAGTTTCCTTTACTTCCAAAGTAAAGAGCAAGAAAGTTGCAAAGTCCAAGGAGTCCTTGAAGCCAAGTGGGGGCGTAGATAAAGGCGATTGTCACTACTATAGCCAGCCGGGTCGCTCGAGGAGGAATTGCCCCAAATATCTGGAGGATAAGAAGCTTGTAATAGTGATTCCACCACCACCAGGTATTTTTGTTATAGATGTCAATCTATCTATTTCTTCATTCTTGGGTATTGGATACTGGATGTGGATCACACATTTGTCGAAATGTCAGGATTTGAAAAGAAGTGGACGATTGGCTAAAGGGGAGATATTTGATATGGTGAGATCTATGATGTGTCAAACGGATATTCCAATTTCATTTTGGGGACAAGCTCTATTGACTGCAACTTTCACCATTAACCGTGTTCCATCCAAATCAGTCATGAAGACATCATATGAGATATGGACTGGGAAGTGTCCCATAGTGTCCTTTATGAAGATTTGGTGTTGCGATGTCTATGTAAAGCGTTTACAAACAGACAACCTCGGGCCCAAAGCGGATAAGTGTAAGTTTGTTGGATATCCTAAGGAAACGAAAGGATATTATTTCTACAATCCAACCAAGAACAAAGTGTTTGTAGCTCGGACCGGCGTGCTTCTAGAAAGAGAGCTAGTATCTAAAGAAGCAAGTTGGAGGACTATAGAACCTTAAGAAATTCAAGAGCCACAAACCGATGAACCGATGATGGAGCATGAACGTGAACCGCAAGTTGTTATGGAAGAACTTGTTCAGGTAACACCGGAACTCCGTAGGACAGGAAGGGTACGTCATGAGCCAGAGAGGTACGGACTTCTTGTGACTGAGCCCCATGGCATACCACTCATGGATGATGAGCCTACAACCTACGGGAGGCCATGAAAGGCCCAGACTCCAAGAAGTGTCTAGAATCCATGAGATTCGAATTGGATTCCATGTATGCCAACATAGTATGGACTTTGGTGGAACCACCTGAAGGGGCTCGGCCCATAGGGTGCAAGTGGGTCTTCTAGAAGAAGACTTACATGGATGGAAAGGTAGTTACCGACAAGGATTCTAGCCGCTTTGAGTATGGTAAGAAGATATCAGTCTAATCCAGGTGAGAGTCACTGGATTGCTGTCAAGAACATCCTAAATTACTTGAGAAGAACTAATGATGCGCTCTTAATATTTGGAGGTAAGGAAGAGCTCAATGTAATTGGTTACACTGATGCGAGCTTCCAAACTAACAAGGATGACTACAGATCGCATTCAGGGTATGTGTTCCGCCTGAATGGAGGAGTTTTGAGTTGGAAGAGTTCCATGCAAGAGACAATTTCTTATTCTACAACTGAAGCTTAGTACATTGCTGCTGCGGAAGCAGCTAAAGAGGCAGTTTGGATAAATAAGTTTATCACTGAGCTCGGTGTGGTCCCTAGCATCGTGGATCCTATGACGTTGTACTGTGACAACTCTGGAGCGATCGCACAAGCCAAGGAACCAAGATTACACCATAAATCGAAGCATGTACTTAGGAGATTCGATCTTATTCGTGATATGATCGATAGAGGAGATGTGAAGATGTGTAAGATTCCAACGGATGATAATCTTTCAGATCCGCTCACAAAGCCACTTGTGCAGCGAAAGCATGAATGGCTTACTATATCTATAGGCATACGAGATGCGCCAGATTGGCTCTAGTGCAAGTAGGAGACTGTTGGAATAGGTGCCCTAGAGGCAATCTATATTTAGTATGAACAATGTTATGCTAGAATATTCATTTATTTTTTACTGTGATATTTAATATAATGAAATCCTTAGATACAATGTGTTGTTTATCTTTAAATATCCCTATTCCATTATATTGGTTAATAGGACGATTAATTATAGACTAGTATGTGTGTAGATTGATACGGAGATATCAAGTCTAACACATGGGTATGCATTAGGAGTAATGGCATACTGGATTGACCCACGACGAGAAGGATACATTGGATTATGTCGATGTCACAATCGCTTCTCGTAGTGCTAATACTATTGTAATCCTTAGACTTGAAGTCACTAGATACTCTAGTTGTGGAATGTCATTGCAAAGACCCCCTTATCGGACTCGGACGAGACAGGGAGGATGAAGCTAAAAGTAACGGCGGAAAATCAAAAGCACAACATCCCAACATATATATTACATACTATTAGACATTAAAATACGTCCTCAAGTCTGTCATACATTTCTATTACACATTATGATAATATTATTCAAACTATTTACAACTCGTGACGGAACCTCCTCAGCGAGTCTTATACCCGGTCATGCCATAGTCATCTTCTTCTAAACGTGCGGGGGAAGGAAACAAAGACCGCAGTTTTCTAAAATCAGCATAAAGTACTGAGTAAGTAAACACCCTAGCTCGTTAAAAAGGAGGAGAGAGAAAGAGAGCATCATTTTATTTCATGTCAAACATAAGGAGGAATAAATATGAAAAGTATAACTCGATGAACAAATTAAGATTATAAATAAAATCTTACCTTTGAAACTTTCCTTCTTACTATGTAGCGAGAAATAATATCCCGATCCTTCCTTCTTTCTATTCATAAACATCCTTGTCTCATAGAAAAGCCAGCTTTAACTTTGTTGATACGGGGAAAGATCTACTATACTATCACTAGGAGCCATGACCTTAACTGCCGGCAGCCCCTAAGACTTCTTGCGGCCAGAGAGGTGAGTACATGGAGACACCTGGCAGCTTGCGAACGGGTTAAAATAATAGGGGTTGAGCGATCGAAGTCAACACGACAATAATAATAATTTTCTCCCGTACAACTCTTTCCCCTTTACGTTATTACGTTTTGTTTGACGATTTCAAGAAAATAATTCAAATCGTAAGCAATCTCAAGTAAAACAGATATATCACAAAACAAATTTTGAGACAAGTATGAAAAATCATATTATGACACGAAAGGAGCAAGGCACGCTAGGCTAGGCATATTTACTTACCTCGATCCTTAGAAATTTAGCAAGTAAAGTCTCCTAGAACGTCACGTGGCCCTCGTCTACAAACTTGTCACCTACACAGTACATTTCTTTATTCGATGACAAGTTTATCGACACAAATATGCATTCGGGAATTATTATAAGCCTAACAAGTTTTATTTGAAATCTCTTAAGTTTTCCCTATCTATATATATTCATATTCTTTGTTGACTCAAAGACCTTTAAGTGTGTTTTGAGAAGTAACTGTTTGAGTGATGAAAGACAAAGACAAAGTATTTCTGAGGCTCCAAGGCCTTGAGATATTGAGCAGAGATTCAAAGCCTTGAGGGCAGCTTTATCATGCTGAATGCTGTAACAATATTGTGTTGCAGATTGGCTATCTGATAATTAAGATAAGGGATTTGCTGAAAATACTTATGTTTTATATTCTCTATATATCTAACACAATTGCAGATATCCTGATCAGAGAGAATCATAGATTTATGGTTTCAACTTTGAAAGCCTGTGAAGCATGTTCAGAGCTTCAAGGTCTTGAGATGTGCCTTGAACTGAGTTAATTTGATTCTTTCTTGGAGGGTTTGATCTTTATATTTATGATTGTTTAATGACTTCTAAGAGTCTTAAACTAGTTTATCATGAGTTATATGTTTCAGAAGTTAATCAGATTATTGTTTTATTCACTCATCCAGTTTTTATTCAGAAACAGGAAATCCAAACAGACTTAGTGCTGTTATATTTTTGGATTTTGTTGTTGCTATGTTTTAATGTTGTTGAAGGTTTTTTAAACGTGCAAATGCAATCTCAACAAACTCCAATGGATATCTACTCAAAGCTGTTTGAAATGTAGTTAGCAAGGATGAGGATTTGCAGGAACTGAGATCCTAAAATCTTTCATTCAGTTGCAGTAAGTGGATAAAAAGACTTGTTTGAATTTTGAAAGAAATAGAAGCTTGCAGAGAACTGAGAGAGGTGTGGAATATTCGTGGGAGATCAAAAATTCGAACACACATACATTCAGGCTTCAATTACAGATTTCAGAAGATCAATCATTCCAGTTTCCTGAGGAACACATCCAGGCCTTCACAAGCTTATTCTTCTAATGTTTTCTTCTTCTGTTTTGTAATCTGCTTATCTTTTGTATATCTAAAACCTCACTAAACCTAGTGGTTGGTTGTTCAAGTGAACAACAAGACGTTCTTGTTAGATCAACAGTTAGTAGCTGATACTAGATAGGTTTGGAACCACAAGCTGTATAGGTGTAAGGGAATTCACTTAGGCTTGAAGATCTAGGGTTGTTTCTGTGTGAGTAATAAGAAGTGTTTGCCCAATCCTGGAGGGATTAGATCCCTCAGGCAGAGATTAGGTCCATTGGGACTGAACTCTGTAAATTGCCTTGTGTTTTTTACTTTACAGTTTTGTTATTTTTTGTTGCACACAAGTCAAATCAAACTAGGGTTTATAAACTGTTAAGAACTTGTTATAGTTCAAGGCCTTGAAGCTTTATGTGTTTCCTTTGAAAGTTTCTGACTGTTTTCTAAAATCTCAAGGCCTTGAGATTTGAGTTTCTGACATAGTTTCTTAGCTAAAATTTGTGTTTAGCAAAAAGTTTCCATACTCTATTAAACCCCCCCCCTTTTCTAGAGTATTTTGGTCCTGTATTTAGTCTACATTACAAACTTCCAATTGGTATAAGAGCTTGGGTCACTAATATAGATCTAAAAATCTTGTGAATATGAGTAATGTAGGAGAAGGTGGATTCTCACAAGGAAGGGCAGCAAAAAAACCTTCATTGTTCTTTGGTGATAACTTCATGCACTGGAAGGCATTGATGAAGATGTTCATCATAGATCAAGACATGGAACTGTGGTCAATAGTTCAGAATGGTCCTCATGAGTATTACACTACCATAGATGAAGTTAGATGCATCAAGTCTGAGTAAAATATCTTAGTTACTGAACTGGAAAAGGTATCAAAAAATTACAAGGCTATGAATCTGTTATACTGTGCTCTTAATGCATATGAGTTCAACAGAGTGTCAAATTGCAAAAGTGCCAAAGAAGTATGGGACAAACTGGTTGTGACATATGAAGGAACAAGCCAGGTTAAACAGACCAAGATCAACATACTTCTGAGGAAATATGAGCTGTTCAAGATGAACTCAGATGAGACCATCAAGGAGATGCTCAAAAGATTCACTGATGTGGTGAATAATCTGGAGTCATTGGGAAAGAATTTTTCAAATGAAGAAAAGGTTAGGAAAATTCTGAGAAGCTTGCCAAAAGCCAAGTGGGAGCCAAAGAAAACAACTATTGAGGAAGCTCAGGATTTAAGTCTTCTTCAGCTAGATGATCTACAAGGGAAGCTGCTCACTCATGAAATGTCTATGAAGGATGTAGAAGGTGATCTGAGTGAAAACATCAAGAACTTAGCACTCAAGGCTAAAGACAATGAAAAATCTCAAAGCCTTGAGACTGAAAATGAGCATGATGATGAAGAGGCTTGAGCATTGATCTCCAAGGCCTTGGCCAGGATTCTCAAGAAGAAAAGAAACTCTGGTAACAGGGACTACAATAGAGAGAGATCAAGACCTTCAAGCAACAAGGACTACAAAGGTAAGTCTTCATCATAGTTACATAAAACTAAAGTAATGAATTGTTTTGAATGTGGTGATGCAGATCATTTCGTAAGGGGTTGTCCACAAAAGAAGAAGAACAGGAACTTTCAAAAGAAAGACAGTGACAACAGGAGGAAGAAAGCCGTGATGGCCTCTTCGAGTGATTCTGATTCATCAAGTGACTCAGACACAGAAGAAGATCAATCAAATTTGTGCTTCATGGCTAAACATGATGAAGAAAAGTCATCAGACAGACATATTGAGGAAATGGTAAAAAATCTTCTTGCTAGTCCTTCTGATGTACTTCCTGAAATTCTCAAGAGTATGTTTTTAAATGAGGAAAGTGAGATTTGGATTCCAAAAGGAATTAGAACACCAAACATGGCTGATTTCGAGTATGACTCAAAGTTCTGCACTTGGTGTAAGAGCCTGTTGAGACAATGATCTACTTTTGCAGGATGTCACCAAGGCCTTGAAAGATCAGAAATGGATATTAGACAGTGGTTGTTCCAGAAATATGAGTGGAAAGAAATCTCTCTTTACTGAGCTTACAGAAAAATATGGAGAAACAATCACACTTGGTGACAAAGCAAAATGCAATATTATTGGTATAGGTAGTATTGGTAATGGTTCTACCAACTCTATCTCTGATGTTTATCTTGTGGATGGACTTAAATTTAATCTGCTTAGTATCTCTCAGTTATGTGATAAATGTTATAAAGCTATATTTGACAAGGAGAAATGTGTGGTGCAAGATGAGAAATCAAGAGATTGCATACGCACTGCTCCTAGATCATATAATTTATATGCTATGAGTACTAACAGCGTTGCAGGTGACAAGTTAAAATGCCTCAAGGCCTTGAAGGAAGATTCAGAGCTTTGGCATAGACTTGGGCATATTAGCATACACACCTTGAACAAACTCATCTCAAAGGATTTGGTAAGAGGGTTACCATCACAAAAAATTTCAGATGATGAGGTTTGCAAGGCATGTGTACAAGGTAAACAAACCAGAAGCTCATTCAAGCCAAAGAACTTTGTAAGTACTTCTAGACCCTTAGAACGGTTGCATATGGACTTGTGTGGTCCTATGAGAGTTCATACCCCAAACGGTAAGAGGTATATTCTTGTTATAGTAGATGATTATTCTAGGTTTACTTGGGTGATGTTTATTAGAGACAAAACTGAAGCCTTATCTGAATTTTCTAGACTGTGCAAAGAGCTTCAAACTATGAAAAATTTGCCTGTTGCATCTATTAGAAGTGATCATTGTAGGGAATTTGATCAACTTGACTTTGATTTATTTTGTGCAAAGCATGGCATATCACACAACTTTTCTGCACCTAGAACTCCACAGCAAAATGGAGTAGTTGAAAGGAAAAATAGGACACTTGAGGATATGTCTAGAACCATGCTAGTTGAAAGTAATTTGCCAAAGTTCTTGTGGGCAGAAGCTGTTAATACTGCCAATTATGTGCAAAATAGATGTTTGATTAGACCTATTTTGAAAAAGACTCCTTATGAAATGTTTAAAGGTAGGAAGCCTAGTGTCTCTTATTTCAAACATTTTGGTTGTATCTGTTTTGTGCATAATAATGGTAGAGATAAGCTTGGTAAATTTGATGCTAGAAGTGATGAAGGTGTATTTCTTGGATATTCTCAAACTAGCAAAGCTTATGGAATTTACAATAGAAAAACCAAGATTGTGGAAGAGAGTATTCATGTGTTTTTTGATGGAAGTACTAAGGATTCTCTGAGTGAAAGTTTTGCAGATCTAAATTTGAACAAGCATGAGTCTGATGATGATGCTGTGAAAGAGGAAAAAGGCAAAACTAAAGTGCAGAATCAATCAGCAGAATCTCAAGGCCTTGAACCCCCTGCAGATCCAAAATCTCAAAGCCTTGAGACAGAAACTGGAAGCCAAAATCTATAATGCTCCCTCTACTGTTTCAAGAACTCAAAGCCTTGAAGGAACATATTCATAGATACCAAGAAAGAAGTTTGCAGATCATCCAGCTGACAATATAATATCTGATCCATCAACTGGAACTCAGACAAGAGGATAGGTTTGGAGCCATCTAACGTTCTTGTTAGCTCAACAGTTAGTAGCTGATACTAGATAGGTTTGGAACCACAAGCTGTATAGGTGCAAGGGAATTCACTTAGGCTTGAAGATCTAGGGCTGTTTCTGTGTGAGTAATAAAAAGTGTTTGCCCAATCCTGGTGGGATTAGATCCCTCAGGCAGAGATTAGGTCCATTGGGACTGAACTCTGTAAATTGCCTTGTGTTCTTTACTTTACAGTTTTGTTATTTTCTCTTGCACACAACTCAAATCAAACTAGGGTTTATAAACTGTTCAGAACTGGTTATAGTTCAAGGCCTTGAAGCTTTTTGTGTTGCCTTTAAAAGTTTCTGACTGTTTTCTAAAATCTCAAGCCCTTGAGATTCGAGTTTCTGACTTAGTTTCTTAGCTAAAATTTGTGTTTAGCAAAAAGTTTCCATACACTATTCAACCCCCCCCCCCCCCCCCTTCTAGAGTATTTTGGTCCTGTATTTAGTCTACATTACAAACTTTCATTCTTAATAATATTCTAAATTTTAATATTATATAAAACTCATAATTTAAGTCCATAAAATTTTAATTATTATTAAACACTAATTTGATCAGCATATCTAGTTTTAAGTAACCAATAAATTATTTAATGAAAAGTATTATTAGATTAGCTATTTATTTATAAAATTTCTAAAATTAATTATGGAAACCATTTATAATATTTTTAGTGAACAGATACAAGTTGGGAGAAATTATCATTTTATTAATAAACATCGTTATTAATTGAAAAAAACCGTTAGTTCTAAATTCTAAAATATTTATTATTTATTAACTAATTTAAAATACACCGAAAATCAATAATTACAAGTTATGCTTTTGAGCTTGTTTATTTTCAAGAACATAAATTCTATTTAGCTAGTTCCTATTTTATCTATGTTGTTTAATTATTTATCTTACTTATTATTTTTATATTATTATTATGAGTATTATTACTATTAATATTAATATTATTACTATTATTTATATTATTATATTTATATTATTATTATTATTGTTATTATTATTATTATTATTATTATTATTATTATTATTATTATTATTATTATTATTATTATTATTATTATTACTACCATCACTATTAGTATTATCATTATTGTCATTGTTATTCTTCTTATTCTTCTTCTTCTTCTTCTTCTTCTTCTTCTTCTTCTTCTTCTTCTTCTTCTTCTTCTTCTTCTTCTTCTTCTTATTATTATTATTATTATTATTATTATTATTATTATTATTATTATTATTATTATTATTATTATTATTATTATTATTATTATTATTATTATTATTATTATTATTATTATTATTATTATTATTATTATTATTATTACTTTTGCTATTATTTTTATACTATTTATTATAATTACTACCATTATTATTATTATTATTATTATTATTATTATTATTATTATTATTATTATTATTATTATTATTACTATTTAGAATAATGACTAGAAAGTGTAGAAATTAATTAAATCTTTGAAAACCTATTTTATTTTGTTTTATACTGTCAAATTGCTAAATAACAAAGAAACCCCCATGTTTTACTGAAATAGCAGAAATACACCCTCTTTTAACTAAAATACTTTCTGAAAATGACAACTACCTCCCCCAAAGCATGAATTATCAGTTTGATAGATCTAAACATGAATATAAGTATCAAGATATGATTTTGACTATGTAAATCAATTCAGGGTGAAGAGTAGAGCGTACCGGTACCAAAAATCGCGAGAAACGATCGAGAATTAAGTCGGGTCGGGCGGCTGCACGGCGGCGCCGGAGGTGGAGCTCGACGACCGTGATTTGGTTGCTTCTGGTTTCGGATGAGACTTCGTGAGGCTTGGTCAGGCCTCTAAGAGTTGACTGGTGGGGGTTTTGACCCGTGGGTGGTACTAGTGGTGTTTGGCCGAGAACTTCGTCGGCGTTAACGGAGGTTTTGCCGGCGGTGGTTGTTGCAGCGGTGACTGTTGTTCCTGTTTCTGCTGGTTTCTTCTCTTTCACTCTTCGTCTAGAATCAGGGAGGTGAGAGGAACGAGA
The DNA here is from genome assembly GCA_023055425.1 of Linanthus parryae. NCBI lineage: Eukaryota > Viridiplantae > Streptophyta > Magnoliopsida > Ericales > Polemoniaceae > Linanthus > Linanthus parryae. Next base: position 93,704,159 of record JALGPY010000005.1, on the reverse strand, counting down.
GAGAGAGAGAGAAGAGGAGGTGAGTTTGGTGGTGTGTCGGGGTTCTCTTCGGAAGTTGCAGCGGCGGCGGCGGCGGTGTCTTCCAGCCACTGCTCCTCCTACTTTTGTTTCTTCGTTCTGCTTGTGACAGAGAAAAAAAGAGAGGGAGAAGCAGAGGGTAGCAGAGAAGACGAAGGTGGAGGTAGTGGTGCTCTCTGTGGTGGTGTTGGTGGTCGTCGTTCCCGACGGTGGTGGGGCTCGGTGGTGGCCGTTGGCCACTGCCTTGCAGCTGCTGCTACTTTTGTGCTCTATTTTCGGGACACAGAGCAAGAGAGATAAATAGCGAATTGAGGAGAAGAAGGTGTGATGGTGTCCCGAGGGTGGTGGTGGAGTTCGCTGGAGATGAAGAAGACGAAGGTGAAGATGGTGGTGATGAAGGCAGTGGTTGTTGTTGTTGTGGTCTGCCGAAGAAGAGAAGAGAAATGGACTTTATAAGAGGGGAGAAAGTGATGGGAGTGGCGGTGGGCGGTGATGTTGTCGGGGGTTGGTTGCCGCAAGAAGAAAAGTAGAAGAAGAAGCAGAGAAATTGAAGGTGAAGAAGAGGAAGAAAACAAGAGAGAAAAAGACAAAGGAGGAAAAACAAATATGATGAAACTTTTGAAAAAAACTATTGGGTGTGGCTAGTCACACCTATTAGTTGGGTGTTTGTGTGTAGCACAATTACAAAGTTATGCGGTGGCTTTACCCGCGCTACGATTTAAGTTAATAAATTGTTCGCAAAATTATTTACAAATACTACTTTAATATTTCTTTAAAATATAACGAAACTAATTATAAATAATTTACAAAATTTAATTTTATTTTTCATTACGACTAAATTTATTTTTAACTTGTCAATTACTAATTTACCCCTAAGTATTTACGGGGCATTACAGTCATGCTTTGATGTTATCCAACGTTGCGCCTTAACCGGATAACTATAAAGATAGCTATCGAGCATGATAGGAAGCAAGCTTAGAAATCATAGTGTCGTAGAGAGGATTTGTCACTCCCACATAATGGGAGAAAATATCCATGGGCCACTCGAAGGATGGTGTATATAGGAATGTCTGGCCAGACTCAGATAAATCAATATGGAGATATTGATGTTATCTGCTCGGATAAGCATATTCCCAGGATCGAGAAACGATGAATTGGATGTACGAGTGTGACTATTATGTTTCGTGTCCAATCCGGATATGGAGACAAAGGGATAATACAATATGTAATATTGGGCACAAGCTTTGTCGGGATCATTGATTTATTTCTATTAGTTGGGTGGTATTGATGTGTTGTTAGACACCTCTGCATGTTAGTAATAAATTACTACCAACTAAGTAGAAATCTATGGGGTCACACACTGGATGGATTAAATCGGATGTAGGTATTAATTAGTTGGACTAATTAATAAAAGGATCATAACGCAAACACAAGCAAAATTAGTACGACTAATTTGCAAGTGGACTAATCCTTGTAAGGACATGATTAGTATTGCGGCATTTATGTAGTTAATAAAGAGTTATGACTATATAAAGGATCTATAGTTGTTAATTCTTTATACAAGTCATTATTGTGAGAACATAACAAAGCAAGACAAAGAGAGATTAGGAAGAGGCGTCCGCCCCTACCCGTCCACCTTTTCGACCTGTTGACCTCCCTAGCCCGTCGGCTCCGTGCTCCATTTTGCGTGATCATCCTCCTCCTTCTTCAGTTGGTAGCTGTAGATACTGCTTTCTGACATGGCTAATCTTAGCCACGTGGCGATCATCCAGCACACCATATTGTGCTCCACACACACAGGATCACCAGCCGAGCTGATCCATGTGGGGGCTGCGAGACAGAGCCCTCGCATACCACTGCACGGGACTTGTAGGGATTTGTGGTTTGGAGGCTAGGGTAAGCCCTGTCGCGTGCGAGCCAAGCCCGCGCGCGACCTTTAGTAACTGTTTTGAGAGATCTATGGCACGAGCTCCCTAGACCCGGTCAATCCGGTCAAACCCGGTCAACCTCGTAACGGTTCCGGTACTCGCGCACCACGTGCTCTAACGGTTCCTATATACTCGGACGAACGTGCCGTTACGGTTAAGCTAATTAAGCCGCCATTAATGGGCGCATTAACTACACTACAACGGCCACGTTCTCCAGTATATATATATCGTTACTCTTTCCATACAAAGAGAACAACACTGCCATACGCGGAAGCTCTGCCAAACCTCTGTCTCTCTCTCAGACATTGCTACTGACTTACTCTCTCCCTACACACACCCCTATTCTTCCTGTGCGATCCCTGATCCACTACATACGGTGTACACGGAGGTCTCCCTGCCGGAATCTCTTGTGCACATTTTGGTGAACCCGACGTGAACTTACCAGCAAAAGCAACCATGTCTCAGGAGGACGATGTCAGCAACCGATCGCCTTCCGCCGAAACTCCCTCAGGAGAAGAAGTCCGCCGTACTCCGACGACACCCGGCGAGGCACCGACTTTAGAGTCTTTGGACGCCACTGTCCAAAGTCAGGCAAAAGCTCTCAAGTCTCAATCTGCGCAATTAGAACGGATGTTGGCCGTTCTGAACACCCTTGCACCAAATCCTCCACCGGTTACCGCTATCCCTCAGGGAGGAGGTACCCCTACCGCTCCAGGATTGGGAGTATCGGCCACGCCCCCCAATCCTCATCTGCAGACTCCACCGTCGGCCACGCAGCTGCCTTCGGTCCAAGGGTCAACGGCGCAGATGCTACCCCCTGCTGCTCACGCCTCTCAGCCCACGGCTTTGGCGTCCAACCCAACTTCGCAATACACTCTGCCTCCACCAGCAACGATCTGGGGAAACGCGGGCAGTCAATACACTCCCAATCCTCCGGCGGCATATGTGTCGCCACCGCCTACGGCAACCCCTTCGCCAGCTACAGAGGGGAGCATTCCAGAATGCATGACGTCTTTGCAGAAGCGCGTGGACTCCATCTTGGCTCATCAGTCGCTCGCGGATACCATCATCCCGAAGCTAGACAACGATCCGCCCATTCCACGGGAGATCTATCTCATGCCTAACCCGGTGGGGTACAAGGCTCCTAAATGGGATAAGTTCGAGGACGTCAATGGAAACGCCCATGAGCATGTCATGCGTTTCATTGATGTCATGGGTCCGTATGGAGCTGACCCCAAACTGCTGATGCGAGAATTCCCAAAGACTCTGGGGAATGTAGCATACAAATGGTACCGAACACTGGAGGCCGGATCCGTGAAGACCTGGGACGACATGGTCCAGAAGTTCTACACTAAGTTCTTCCAGATGGAGGAGAAGGTGACGATGATCCATCTCTCGCGGATGTATCAGAAACGCGAGGAGGATGGGATCACTTTCATCAAGAAATTCAGAGCGAAATCTCTGGAGTGCAAGGATCCCATGCTCGAAAGCCGACTCGTAGAGATATGCCTGCAGTGCATGCGAGATGAGTACAAGAGCATGCTAATCAATTTGCAAACACCCACGTTCTCAAAGCTCATCGAGTGCACGATGAACATCGAGCCCATCGTCGAGAGACAGAGAAAGAAGAGCGCTCCAGAACGACCTGCGAGCGGCACCACCTACAAGATCGGCAGATTCGGCTACAAGCGAGGACGCGAAGCTGAGGTCAACACGGTTTCGCCTCAGAAACAAGCAAAAGCCGGAAACTTTGATGCACCGCCTCTGCCATGCTCGGTGGAGGAAGCAAGCGATCTCTGTAGACAGTGGCGTAAAGACGGCATCCTGCCACCGCTAGAGCAAAAACCCTCCAAGGAGATGACGAGGGACCCCAAGTGGTGCGAATACCACGGCAAGGTCATGCACCCCACAGCCGAGTGCAAGAAGCTCAGATTCGCGTTCGACCAGAAGATGAAGAACGGCGAACTCATCGTCAGCGACCACCGGAAGGATGTGCGCAACAACCCACTGCCTGCCCATACGGACTCGGGCTCAAAAGGCAAGGAGGTCGCCATGATCTCAATAGTGGACTTGGAAGAAGTCGCAGAGGATGGTCTACCCATCATTGCTGAAGTCCATGAAGAGGAAGACTATAGCATGGACACGGAGGATGAGCGTGCCGACCGCATGAAAGGGTCGCACGGCTTCAACAAATTCTTCGACGAAATGAACTTCTCCGAAAAAATGCCGATCGGATATGACAAAGGCAATCTTAAGGATAGCGGAGGACTACGAAGAGGAACTCGTAGTCTCCAACGGGGAGGTCATCAGGGCGTCCCGTTCCACAGAAAAGATTATGACCTTTTCTGCCAGCGACAAGAAGACAGATGCGAGCCATCAGAGGCCCCTGTACGTGACCGCCATCATCAACGGCGTCGAATTCAAGCGAGCATTCGTCGATGGAGGAGCAGCGGTCAATGTTGTTCCACTCCACACACTGAAGCTAGCAGGGATCCCCGAGCACAAAGTGGTCAAACGTCCATCCCCGCTGGTGGGATTCGGAAGCGACTCTAGAATGACGATCGGATGGATCCGCCTAGGCGTTCAGATTGGTAAGATCAAGTGTTCGGCGAAGTTCTATGTCATAGATGCGAACACCACATATCACATGATCATCGGTCGAGCCTGGATTCATCGCTTCGACGCAATCCCTTCGACGGCTCACCAAGTGATGAAAGCTATCTGGAACGACAGGATTGTCGAGATACCAGCCTCAACTAACCCGTTCAACTTGGACGAAGCACATCTCAGTGAGGCGGTGTGGTTCACCGAAAGGACGCCGCGTATAACTGGGCTCCTGACCATGAAGCCGCATTTGAAAAGCTAAAGGAGATACTTACATCCCCAAAGATCACGATCGCGCCTCAACTGGGATCACCGCTGCTGCTATATCTTACATCAACAAGGAGATCTATAGGAGCACTCTTGGCTCAGGTGTATGAAGGCCAAGAGAGGCCTATCTATTACATCTCTCGCGTCGTACAGCCTGCTGAGTCAAGGTACACAGACATCGAACGTCACTGCCTTGCCTTATTCTTTGTCATAGAGAAGTTGAGACACTATTTTGCATCGCACAAAGTAGTGGTGGTCACCAAAAGCGACCCCATAAGATACTTGCTAACTCACACTACTCCGGGCGGGAGATTGGCGAAATGGTACATGACCATCTCTCAATACGATATCACATGCGTGAAGCCAAGGGCGATCAAGTCGCAGGCGGTAGCAGATTTGCTGGCACAGTTTCCCGACAACAGCCACGAACCTGTGATCGAAGAGGAGCTCGAAGGCCCTGAAATCTACGCGATCGACGTGCCCTATTGGACCCTCCACTTCGACGGTTCGTCAACCAGAAAAGGTGGAGGCATTGGGATAGTCTTGACAAGGCCCGACGGGGAAGTCATACAGATGTCCGCAAAACTCAATTTCGCAGTCACGAACAACGAGGCGGAATACGAAGCTCTTATCGCGGGACTTCGTGCAGCAAAAGCTCTGGAAGTGAGCAACTTAACAGTCATGGGAGACTCCAAGCTGATTGTTAAGCAAGCCTCGGGCGAGTATGGTCTGAAGGAAATCAACCTCCTGTCATACCGCACTCTAGTGCAAAAGCTGATGCAGCAATTCTGCGACGTGAAATACGAGCACAAGCCCCGAGCGGACAACAGGCATGCAGACGCCTTAGCAACTCTGGGATCTAAGGTCAGCATAGACAAATGCCCCGCGAGGATTTCCATCGAAGTGCGAACATCGTCGGCATTAACAGAAGATGCGTGCGACGACGAACACATGGATGACGCAGACTGGCGAAAAGCAATCCTGCAAGCTATTGCGAAAGGCACCAGCAGCGAGAGCTGGGCACTCACGAAAGGATACTGCATCCACGACAACACCCTCTACTACAAGGGTCCCGGAGGAATACTCATGCGATGTGTCTCCGAACAAGAGGGACAACAGCTGTTAGAAAAGATTCACCAGCACGCTTGCGGAGAAAGCGAGGTGTCAATCTATAGGAAAGCTCAGAGATACGGCATCCATTGGCCGAGCATGTCTACAGCCGCAGCCCTGATACAAGGGAAGTGCGAAAGTTGCGCACTAATCAAAGATTCTCTTCTTGTCGCTCTAATCGACGACGACACAGACTGGAGAAAGCCTTTGTTTGAATTCCTCACCAAAGGCACTATACCCGAATCGAGAAAAGAGGCAGACAAATTGAGAAGGAAAGCTTCTCGATACATGGTTCAGGAAAACCTGCTTTGGCGAAAAGGCCACGAGGGCAACTTGCTGCGATGCCTGGACGATAGGGAAGCACAAGAAGTCATGGACCTCTCTCATCAGGTGGAACACCAGGGAGGTGCGAAATTATGCAGACAGCTCCTCTCAATCGGATACTTCTGGCCCACGATGGAAGTCGATTGCCGCACCAGGGTGCGACGCTGCCAAGAATGTCAATTCAAAGGGAACCTAGTGCACGCTCCCGCCGTGGATCTACATGCATTAGGGACGCCATGGCCATTTCACACATGGGCTTTAGACTTCATTGGCCCCATCCGACCAACGTCACATGGGAACCATTTCATTCTCACCGCAACCGAGCTGTTCACCAAATGGGTGGAAGCAATACCACTGAAGACGGCAAACGCGCTGGCTGTGGTCAACTTTATCCAGGAAAACATCGTATGCAGGTTCGGAATCCCGAATACTATTCTTTCAGATAACGGTACTCCTTTTGTTAATCGTCAGGTAGCTACGAAACTTGCGGAGTACAATATCAGGCGAATATGCTCTACTCCCTATTATCCAAAGGGAAACGGACAAGCCGAGGCGACTAACAAAACGCTGCTGAGAATTCTGAGCAAGATGGTCGCAGATGACCACAAGAAGTGGGCCGACTCTCTTAACATAGCTCTGTGGGCCTACAGGACCTCTCCAAGAACACCCACAGGGGCTTCGCCATTTCTTTTATGTTATGGGGCCGAAGCTGTAGTACCTGCGGAGGTCAGAGTCAATTCGGCACGGCTGGCCTTCCACGCGCTTTATGAAAATCAACGCGATCACGATTTAGTCTTGCTGGAAGAAAAGCGAGAACAAGCCAAAAGGACTAACAAGCGGTACCAAGAAAGAATCGCTCGCGCCTACAACAAGACAGTTCAGCGACGAGATTTCGCAGTTGGCGACCTGGTCTTGCGCGCATCCGACCACTGCATGCGAGAAGCAACTCATCCGAAGTTCGCAGCCAATTGGGAAGGACCCTTCGAAGTCACAGAAGTCTTCGATAGTGGCTACTGCAGCATACGAAGGTTGCACGGCACAACCTCAACTCCGAGCTCAGTCAACATGCGCTGGATCAAGAAGTACTATCCTTGACTCCTTTTATTTCATACGTTTTATGATAACGTTGCTTAATATCTCATGTGGCTACGATTAATGCAATCTCCCCTCCCATATGAGGGGATTGTAATTCTACCTCTCCCATATGAGAGCGATGTAATAAAAGAATTCTCCCAAATGAGAAGTTCATATTTCTAGCCGCTTATATTGCTCTATTTTATTTAAGTATCTCCGTTAACAATGATTCATTCGCTGCAAATAGCAATTCATGCAAATGTGATCTTAATTGATCATCAAAGCCTATCCCCGCGATAGCATCAAACGCAAGTACGATCTTAATTGATCATCAAAGCCTATCCCCGCGATAGCAACAAACGCAAGTACGATCTTAATTGATCATCAAAGCCTATCCCCGCGATAGCATCAGACGCAAGTACGATCTTAATTGATCATCAAAGCCTATCCCCGCGATAGCATCAAACGCAAGTACGATCTTAATTGATCATCAAAGCCTATCCCCGCGATAGCATCAAACGCAAGTACGATCTTAATTGATCATCAAAAGCCTATCCCCGCGATAGCAGCAAACGCAAGTACGATCTTTATTGATCATCAAAAGCCTATCTCTTACGATAGCAGCAAACGCAAACGCAATCTTAACTGATCACCAAAGCCTATCTCTTACGATAGCAGCAAACACAAATGCGATCTTAATTGATCACTAAAGCCTATCTCTTACGATAGCAGCCAAGTATAAAAGCGATCTCAATTGATCACTAAAGCCTATCTCTTACGATAGCAGCCAAGTACAAAAGCGATCTTAATGGATCATCAAAGCCTATCTCTCACGATAGCAGCCAGATACAAATGCGATCTTAATTGATCGCTAAAGCCTATCTCTCACGATAGCAGCCAAGTACAAATGCGATCTTAATTGATCACTAAAGCCTATCTCTTACGATAGCAGCCAAGTACAAAAGCGATCTTAATTGATCACTAAAGCCTATCTCTTACGATAGCAGCCAAGTACAAAAGCGATCTTAATGGATCATCAAAGCCTATCTCTCACGATAGCAGCCAGATACAAATGCGATTTTAATTGATCACTAAAGCCTATCTCTTACGATAGCAGCCAAATACAAATGCGATCCTAGTTGATCATCAGAGCCTATCTCTCACGATAGCAGCCAATGCGAATGTGATCTCAATTGATCATATAAAGCCTACTTCTTACGGTAGCAATCAAATGCAAATGCGATCTTAAGTGATCATGCAAAGTTTATCTTTTACAATAGCAGTCAAGCGCGAATGCGATCTTGAATGACTGCTGAAGCCTATCTTTTGCGATAGCAGTCCGCACGAATACGATCTTAAATGATCATCTGAAGCCTATCTCTTACGATAGCAGCCAAACAAAATGCGATCTTAAAAGATCATCCAAAGTCTATCTTTTGCAATAGCAGCGAAAATGCAAAATGATCTCAATCGATCATCTAAAGCCTATCTATCGAGGATAGCAGGTTCTACAGATGCGATCTTATAATGGTCTTCTTAAGCCTATCTGTTACGATAGCAATTTCTACGCAAAGTAATTTTGGTTAAGTACCCAAGCCCGTCTGTTATGATGGCAACGCGCGTGCAGAATCATTCTATTAGATCTTCCAAAGATCTACCTGCTGTGATAGCAGTTTATGCGCGAGACGATCTCGAACAGTTTTCTAACAAAGCCTATCCTCTATGATAGCAATTCGCACTGCTCAATGATCTTAATTGATCTGTGAAAAATTATCTGAAACGATAGCGAAGTTGTGAACGTGATCTCATACGATTTACAATGACCAACTACAAGCCCATCCGTCAAGATGGCAAAGCTGCGAAATCACGATCTCAAATGATCTAGCGAAACGGCTGCGAATTAACATCGCGTATGAGAAATCATTACATGGAATTATGCAAGGCAAAACAAGCCGAAACGCGTGCGAAATTGTATTTTGTCGCAAAGAACAGATAATACAAGAGCTATTTATCATTATGAGTCAAATGACTTACACTTTATCTATCTAGATAGCAGCTTACAAGCGAAAAGCTCGCATCTAACTACACAGCCAACATGGCTTACAATACATTCGAAAAATGGCTGATCAGCCAGGGATGCACCAAGGAAACTCTCGACTAAGAAAAGAGAGAATCCACCGGTCCTGACACCGGCAGCACAGTACGCAAATCCACGTCCAAAGATCTTGGGGTCTGACGAAACCCCTGTCTGATCAAGATATGTACCAGAGGAACCACCTGTTCCGGCATATGCCGTTGTGCACAACAGGGGAAGCCGTCATTCCTCTGGTACTGGGCTCCTTGTCATGATAGACAAGGGCGTTGGCGAGCCTCCTGAGTTCAAGAGCGAAGAGGCAAGAAACTCTCCTCCGGAGATGCTGGAGGAGAATCCCGCCGTTCATTACGAGACGGTAGCACGGTCACTACGGCGCTGCACCTCGCCACGAGGCGGCCGGAAACATGACCTGCACACATAATACACGAAGAAATTTCTTCGAACACACATGAGGTATTATCTGCATCCTCTTTATGACGGTTATAAACAGCAATAAGCCTCATAAAGTGGATCTTGGAAACTATTTCTATAGCACAAAGCGCAAACTCAGGGTTCAAAACTTGAAATTGCCATGAATCAACGAAAAGCAAGCGTTGAAGCCAGCAGTCGTAAGGACTCACGGCAAAGCACATGTTTGGGATGAAGAACCCAAATGACAAAGGCAGGGTTTATATAGGCCCTGTGGAGACTCTTCGGTTGCTTAAGATGAGTCAGCAAATTCAAAAAGAGGGTAGGTTCAATCACTTACGCCTTGAAAAGCGGTAACAATCAATTACCCTACTAAAGGCTACGACGATTCAGTTGCGTATCCTAATAAATGACGGATAGTCATGATTCGGATGGACTTCCCAACGGAAGCGTGCTTATCTGCCGAGAAATTAGCGCGAAAATCAAGCAAAGAATCAATTGCTGATGTCATAATTGGATATGCACAGAAAATGTCCAATCAAATCCCGAAAAGGGCAAAACGGGCAAACTCATTGTTTGTTGTCAAAAAAAGAGGGGGGAGAAACCCTAGCAACATTACATTAATGTTTCAAAACATTACATTAATGTCTCAGCCATTTTCCTTTCTTTTCAAAAATACGAAAAGTCAAAACAAATTTTTGACTAAGGAGTCCTGGGGCTCGAACTGCTCGATCAGCCTCTCCACTTGATGCACTTCTTGCTTTAGCTGCTCGCACTTGGCATTCATTTCGTCATACAGCTTCAAAGCTTCATCAACCTTTTGCTTTTGCTGCTCCACCTTCTGCATCTCAGCTGCGAGATTCTGGTGCCCAAGATTCAAGGTTACAGCTGCGCGAATCAGTGTAACTCTGTCCTTGAGGAATTTCAAACCAAGTCTGCCTTGGACTTTGAGCACGAGATTTTGGCACATGCCACACAGCAATTCAGCACTCTGGGCCGAAATGGTCGCAGGTGTAGCCGCACACAGCTGTTCCAGTATCCAAATGGCTTCAGTAAGGAATAGCCTCCTGTCAAAAGGAACGATCTCCAGACACCTCACGAACGAGCGGGGGTATCTGAGGCGCATTCGAACCACCCAGTCTACATCGGTTTGCTTCAAACCTGAGACATCAAAAACGAGTTGTAATGTCATAACTCGCAAGCAAATAATACGACGTGTGAATGGTAAATCTCTACTTACCGGTGCCTTCCAGAATTTGGTGAATAGAGGGAATGCGAGCCACCGGGTTGTTCGAAGACTGCCCTCGCTCCATGGCTCTCCTATCAGCTGCGAGCTCCAACCTCTCATAGTCAGGAGGAAGAGTGTAGGCCGCACCAGCTGCGACTACGTTCCCAACCTGCGAGCCCCAAATGCTCCACGCAGGAATAGGTGCTTCCGGCTCAGTCATTGACGGAGGCACAGGAACAGCCGAAGTCGTTGGGCGAAAGACATTCTCAGGTGCGAAAACATTAGCATCACTTGTCCTTTCTTCCCCACCACCGGTACGGACACCTTCGTCCATCGGCACAGCATCAGCTTCGACATCATCGGAGAGTTCAATGACACCCTCGAGATGCTCACTTGCGTGTCCAGCAGCTGCGACGGGCTTCTCGGTATGGGAGCTCGAAATTGGAACATGGGATGCAGAAGTCTGGCTTCGCTGTTCCAGCTCAGGTTCCTCAGCATGACCTGCGATACCGAATGCGATAACATGAGGTAACTGGCGTTAAAAGTTATTTCACTATCTTTGCTAAAGCTAAGAATAAGCACCTCCACGCGAAGGTGGGATTAAGGTATCCTCATCGTACACTAGGGACGTGGAACCGTGCCCTATCAGTGTATCTTCACTAAGCAAATCTTTAAGAGAAGCGTGACCTGGGACGCGAGTAAACCAGTCATAATTTTGCTTCAAGTGACTAAAGCCTAGTATGCGCATATCACTCAAAAAGATTACCTGAGGGTTCTCCGCATTTGCTTACCAACCAACGGCGAATGTCAGGCTTTGACACACCGTGCTTTAATGCACCCACAATTACATCTCTATAAGTAACTGCGAGATTGAAGATCTCACCTTTGTCGCCACCAGCGATCTCTGCGAAGTCCGCTTGGACTTGCTCTAGCTCTGCTGCATCCCCTCCGGGAACCTCATCTTCCTCCTCCACATGAGGAGCCACTTCTTCGGGAAGCTCGTCTTCCTCGCCAACTGGACGCACTAAGTCGTCGACATGCTGCTCTTCGAGGCTCCGCTGCTTCACACGCTCGAGTTCCTCTTCCTCTCGCTGCCTTCTTCTTTCAGCAGCCTCCGCGGCTGTACTCCGGGACTCAGCAAGAACATCCTCGCTTATAGGATCATCTGAAATGCCAGATTGGGCATCTTTCTTTTGCCTCTTGGTCACAAGGCCACCAACGGCTTCATCATCATCATCTGCGAATACATTTTTGGTTCAAAGAAAAGAACTGTATGGAAGTTGTGATAAAGAACAAGGGGATGCGACGGAGGTACCTCCTGACTCTTCTTCGCGCATTACAACTGTTCCTTCTTCTTCTCCATTACTTGCCTGGGGCTCTTGCCTCTCTTCCTCTTCCTCTTGGTTGAATGGAACGAAGGTCTCGACTGCGAGAACTTTTCGCACTTTGCTGGGCATACGACCCTTACCTTTGTCCTTGACAGAAAGGGACCTCGCTGGGGGCGAAGCTGGAATGCTCCTAGGGGAAGAAATCGTAATCCCCTTTTGCCTAGGCCTCTTCGCTCTCGGCGCCGCAGTCGCTGGAGGGGACGGGTCATCCCTAGGAGGAGACGGAGCCGGAGGGTTGTCTATCAGCGAGTCAGCAAAAGTGTTCATGACCCCGCGAACTTTTGTTTCGACCTCGGCATCCATCCTCCATGCTAGCCGATACGACTCCCCCCTTCTTCTGGTCGCAACAATGGTATCCACCAGCGATTTGGAACGGTCACCAGCTGCGAACCTCCGCACATGACACTAGACAATACAGAACAAAAAGCATCAGTGCAAGCAAATCAAAGAGCTCAAAGCACACAAGGAAACTGCTTACCTCAGCAAACGCCTTGCTATATTTGATGACCTGCGTGTCACCCTTCTTGATTGCATCGACCTGCTCCTTCAGAATGAAATCGGGGCACAAATGATTCTCGCGGTCCAACAACGAGTAGCAACCGTACTCAGACTCGCTCAAACTGCAGTTGGGGCGAAACGGAAAAGAGTTTCTCTTGATCAAGGGGGCCCTTCCTGGCTGCGCCGCCGCCTCGGTCTCCATCCTCGTTTGCTGGGCAAGCCAGTATGCGATCCAATTCTGGGAATAACCACCCTTGCGAGTTCCCGCAGGCTGCTCGAAGGGGAGATTGCTCATGAGCACCGTCTTGCACTCCTTTGTCAGCAAGCGCTTGTAGCACCCTCTAACGATAGACTGGGGCCAGATTGATGGGGCCACCGCATCGAAACCAAACTGAGGAGAGACCCGAGTGGGGTCAACATCCACTGTAAGCCTTTCATATCGTGGCGCGAGCTCACGAATATGCTCTGCAAGTGCAGGAAGAGAACCTCGCAGACACCAGCAAAAGAACTCACGATAGCGCTCGTGGAAATGCGATCCCTTTTCAAAGAGAAGGTCTTCTGACAAGACCATGCCTTCGGAGGGGTATAGCTTCGGAAACCACCGCACGTTCTCAACACGTGTGGCGTAAGGCCTGGCAGTGAACTCCCTTCGCTTGTCGCATATCAAGCTCCAAGTACACTTGGTGTTGCTTGCCCCAAACCATCTCGCAGCCCTTCCGCTGTTGAGCGCCTTCGTCTCGCCTGGGGGACACCACTTCTCAAGTGGGAGGGGAGTTGGAGCATAAGATGGCCAGCGCTCAAAAACCCACATTGTCAAAAAGCTGATATTGACAAAGGTCAGAACATCGAGACGGCCGCGCGATTCCTTCATCGCCAGAACCAGCTGATCCAGCCTGTAATATAGCGTGCCCAAGACCAAGGGTCCAAGTGCGACTCTCTGGCCAAGAGCGAGCCTCACTGCAAGTGGCAGCACATGGTAGAAGACCCCGTCATGGGGGTGACCATCAATCAGAAATCTCGACAGCCAAGCACAAAGAAAAGCACAAAGGGTCAGGTGATAGCCCTTGCCCTCTATGTAATTCTCGGCCTCCGGGTTCGCGCTCAAAAGCTTCTTAGTAATGCTGCTGCTCGCATAGTCTCGGAAGAAGTACTGCAACCACTTGTTCCAGGTATTCTTCGCGGACGTATCAACCAGCTGCCAGTTCGGAAGAGGTTTTGTACTGGTCCACCGAGTGGAGATTTTCTTCACCTCTGCTAAGCACTCCTCCATCTGCGCGTACAAGGTTAATTCCGCAGATGTCCTTAAGTGACTCAAGGGATCCACCTCACCCATGGGGGAAAGCTCATACAGCATTTGAACGTCCTCGAGCGTGGGGGCAGCCTCGAACTCAGCAAAATGAAACGTGTGAGTCGCAGGCGAATATCGGGACAGAAGGTCTAGAAGCATGGACTGATCCAACTTCACGGCAGCACCCTTCATAGCACGAACAGCGAAGAAAATGCCGGCCTCATCAAGAGTTTCGGCGTAATTACCCAACACGTGGTCAGTCCACTCATCCATATAGTCCAACTTCTGGACAAACGCCTGAGTAGAAATCGCAGTGTATGGGAAGTGCCCGTTCTCGATTCCCAATCGAACCACATCCTCGGAGCCAACTAACTCGAGCAAGGCTGAGTTAACTGGGCGAGTCAGTGTTAACAACTGCTCAACGGGAACAGGATCAGGCATCCTCTTCGCCTTCACCCTCGCGTGGTAAAAATCTTTCCCACCCAGAAAGGGGGCTTTTCGCCACAGAGACCGCGGAAGCTCCGGCATCTCTTCATCTTCCTTGACAGGTCTGGTTACTCTTGTTTTGGCCATTCCTGCGAAAGGGCAAAAAAGGGGGGGAGAAATACCACACCAGTCAGTTTGAATTTTGGAATTCGAGATCTATGCAACAGGAAGCAAACAGTTCCAGTGCCGATTTCAGAAATTAGGGAGTTGCAAGATCCAATATTGTTGAAAGATTAAGAACGAAGCAGGTTTAAAGATCAAAGCCTCTTCACACACTTCATGGGTTTACAGATTCAATGCGATTCAAGGCGAACACTGGTAGTTTAAATCAAGAGTAAACGAGGCCAACCTTGTTTCCTTGAAGCCTGCTTGGAGATGCACAATTGAAGAATACGATTTGCAGTCTTGAACTGATGATTGATTATCTGGATCTGCTCTCGAAGATCTCCGGGTACCATTCACTTTAAGAGAAAGAAGTGATGCTCTGCAATAATGGGATACAAGGTATTTATCCAAAAGAATGAGGGGTTGCGTCCCTTCAGTAGTCGAATCGCAACCGTCACCGTCGTGTCGCGCAATCACAGGACGGGCTGACGTCACGCCTAAAAACCCTAAAGGTCAGACGGCACGACTCTAGGGGTTTTAGGTCATAATGACACGCACGGGGGCTGAATTTACCCGTATTTGAATTGGTGCGTGACGACGACGCGCATGTTGGTTTCCGCGCATGGAAGCCTATACAGCTGCAAGCCTTCACGCGCAGAAAGGGGGCTAATGTAGATACTGCTTTCTGACATGGCTAATCTTAGCCACGTGGCGATCATCCAGCACACCATATTGTGCTCCACACACACAGGATCACCAGCCGAGCTGATCCATGTGGGGGCTGCGAGACAGAGCCCTCGCATACCACTGCACGGGACTTGTAGGGATTTGTGGTTTGGAGGCTAGGGTAAGCCCTGTCGCGTGCGAGCCAAGCCCGCGCGCGACCTTTAGTAACTGTTTTGAGAGATCTATGGCACGAGCTCCCTAGACCCGGTCAATCCGGTCAAACCCGGTCAACCTCGTAACGGTTCCGGTACTCGCGCACCACGTGCTCTAACGGTTCCTATATACTCGGACGAACGTGCCGTTACGGTTAAGCTAATTAAGCCGCCATTAATGGGCGCATTAACTACACTACAACGGCCACGTTCTCCAGTATATATATATCGTTACTCTTTCCATACAAAGAGAACAACACTGCCATACGCGGAAGCTCTGCCAAACCTCTGTCTCTCTCTCAGACATTGCTACTGACTTACTCTCTCCCTACACACACCCCTATTCTTCCTGTGCGATCCCTGATCCACTACATACGGTGTACACGGAGGTCTCCCTGCCGGAATCTCTTGTGCACAGTAGCACTACACGGCGAGAAGGAATCCTATCAAGAATCCAAGGTGTGGATATTCATAGAGACGAAGACACTATTCTTTGCGTGATCTCCCAAACCAAGGTACACATCTTCTATGCTCTTATCATGTTATGATAGCTCTTTATCTGATCCTTGGTGGGCTTTGAGTAGATATTTCTTGTTATTCCGCTGCGTGTCGTACGTCAAAACCCAACAAGTACGTCATTAGCCATGAGAGATACAAACTTCTCGTAACTGAGCCCGGTGACATACCACTCATGGATGATGAGCCTGCTACCTACAGGGAGGCCATAAAAGGCCCAGACTCCAACAAGTGGCTAGAAGCCATGAGATTCGAAATGGAATCCATGTATACCAAAAAAGTATGGACTTTAGTAGAACCACCTGAAGGGGCTCGGTCCATAGGGTGCAAGTGGGTCTTCAAGAAGAAGACTGACATGAATGGCAAGGTAGTTGCCCAGAAGGGGCAATTGGTGGCTAAAGGTTATAGACAGATTCATGGTATTGACTATGATGAGACCTTTTCACCAGTTTCCATGACTAAATCCATTTGAATCCTACTTGCTATGGAGGCTTACTACGACTATGAAATTCGGCCGATGGTACCGTTCCTTAATGGGAATCTCCTCGAGGATGTGTACATGACACAACCGGAGGGTTTTGAGGATCCAGAGTATGCCAATAAAGTCTGTAAACTGCAACGATCCATTTATGGATTAAATCAAGCTTCTAGGAGTTGGAATCGACGTTTTGATGACGCGGTCAAAGAGTTTGACTTCATCAAGAACGAAGATGAGCCATGTGTTTACAAGAAGGTTAGTGGAAGCTATGTTTTGTTTCTAGTCTTGCATGTGGATGACATACTACTCATTGGATATGACATTCCTACGTTGAATTTTTTAAAGATTGGCTAGGAAATTGTTTCACAATGAAGGAGTTAGGGGATGCAGCTTATATACTTGGTATCAAGATCTATAGGGATAGATATAAGAAGCTTCTCGGCCTAAGCCTAAGTAAATATATAGACAAGGTGTTGAAGCGGCTCAACATGCAAGATTCTAAGAAGGGATTCTTGCCCATGTCTCATGGAGTCACTCTCTCTATGACTAACTGTCCTTCCAATGAGATTGAGAGGGACCGCATGAGTAGGACACCCAGTGCTCCGGCCATAGGATCCATCATGTACGCCATGTTTTGTACTAGACCAGACGTATCATACGCATTGAGTATAGTAAGAAGATATCAGTCTAATCCAGGTGAGATTCACTGGATTTCTGTCAAGAACATCCTAAAGTACTTGACAAGAACTAATGATGTGTTCTTGATATTTGGAGGTAAGGAAGAGCTCAATGTAATTGGTTACACTGGTGCGAGCTTCCATACTGACAAGGATGACTACAGATCGCAGTCGGGGAATGTGTTCTTCCTGAATGGAGGAGTTGTGAGCTGGAAGAGTTCCAAGCAAGAGGCAGTTTCTCATTCTACAACTGAAGGTGAGAACATTGCTGCTGCGGAAGCAGCTAAAGAGGTAGTTTGGATAAATAAGTTTATCACTGAGCTCGATGTGGTCCCTAGCATCGTGGATCCTATGACGTTGTACTGTGACAACTATGGAGCAATCGTTCAAGCCAAGGAACCAAGATCACACTAGAAATCGAACCATGTACATATGAGAACCCATCTTATTTGTGATATGATCGATAAAGGAGATGTGAAGATGTGCAAGATTCCAACGGATGATAATATTTCAGATCCGCTCACAAAGCCACTTGTGCAGCGAAAGCATGAATGGCACAGTAGATCTATAGGCATACGAGATGCGCTAGAATTGCTCTAGTGCAAGTGCGAGAATATTGGAATAAGTGCCCTAGAGGCAATCCATATTTAGTATGAACAATGTTTGGCTAGAATATTCATTTAGTATGATATTTAATATAATGAAGTCCTTAGATACAATGTGTTGTTTATCTTAAAATATCCCTAGTCCATTATATTTGTTTATAGGACGATCAAATATAGACTAGTATGGGTGTAGATTGATATGGAGATGTCAATTCTAACACATGGGTATGCATTAGGAGCAATGGCATATTGGATGACCCACGACGAGAAGGATACATTAGATTATGTCAAAGTCAAAATCGCTTTTCGTAGTGCTAATAATAATGTAATCCTTAGACTTGAAGTCACTAGATACTCTAGTTGTGGAATGTCATGCTTTGATGTTATCCAACATTGCGCCTTAACTGGGTAACTATAAAGATAGCTATCGGGCATGATAGGAAGCAGTCTTAGAGATCGTAGTGACGTAGAGAGGATTTGTCCCTCCCACATAATGGGAGCAAATATCCATGGGCCACTTGATGGACTGTGCTTATAGAATGTCTGGCCAGACTCAGATAAATCAGTATGGAGATATTGATGTTATCTACTCACATAAGCATATTCTCAGGATCGAGAAACTATGGATTGGATATACGAGTGTGCCTAATATGTCCGTGTCCAATCCAGATATGGAGACAAAGGGATAACACAATATATGAACATTGGGTACAAGGTTTGTAGGGATCACTGACTTATTTCTATTAGTTGGGTGGCATGGATGTGTTGCTACACACCGCTCCATGTTAGTAAGTAGTTACTACCAACTAAGTAGAAACCTATGGGATCACACACCGGATTGATTAAATTGGATATAGGTATTAATTAGTTGGACTAGTTAAATAAAATGATCATAACGCAATCACAAACAAACTTAGTAGGACTAATTTGTAAGTGGACTAATGAAACGTCCCGGGATCTCGGTTCAGGGTTAAAGAGACAATCGACAACCAAAAGTAGAAATATACTATTAAGATTACATTTCGCTTAATGTACATAACAAAATTTCGATAATAAGTACAATCTAAAACAAATCGTGTGTGATCTACTAAGTGATCTGACTTAAGCTAATACTTCTTCGTCTCGTTCCAGCGTACCCATCCCCCACCTTGAATGCGACCTGCGGTTTTAAAATGGCAAAAGCCGACGCAGTTTTGAAGAAATTGATCAGTAAAAACTGAGTAAATACACATTGCGACATGTAAAGAAACGACTGGCATGGAAGCATGAGTTGAAGCAAATAAAGAGATTTGAAAATCAATGAGCAAAAGAGTTGGAACAATTCGGAACATTTATGAGTAACCGCGTAGCGAGAACCATCATCTTTAAAACATTTATAAACCACAAGTAGTCAACATATTCTTAAACAAGTAGAATATCAACAGTAAACAAGTCCATTTGACCTGATAATGATATTAAATCACAAGTATCCAAAGATTTTCAAATCATTTGATTAGATTAGGCAATCAAGAGCCACAAACAACATCAATAGAGTAATCAAACTTTCTTTCAATTCCAAGAACCATTAAGTTTAGCTGAGGCATGTCTAGAGCCACCAGCAAGATCGATGTAGACAGAGGGATCACGAAATAATCACTAAGGGTTCCTTCTAGGGTCTATCAAACCCTATTTCACCCGAGCGTTAAGGGAGCCCATTCGTCAACCCCGCTCATAACATTAGCTAAAAGGCCTTAAGTGTCGACACCCCTATACCGTAGTGACCCTTACAAGTATAAGTAGCACTCTATAGCTCTATAAAACCCTTGGCCTCAATATCTTGATACATTTTGGCTCATCGGGGGCGGATTTGTGAACATTAACGTTCTATCCAATAATAAGAAGCATTGCTTCAATGGTCTTAGCCATAAGAAAATAAAGGATCGCTTGACGCCTCCCATTAATAACAGTACTCTGTACATCGTCCTAAGTATATTAGAGGTATTTTATTTCTTCTCTTTCACATAATCAGAATCAGAATATCAACATTTCACAAGTAATTTTCGAGAGTTCTCAAAGGAGATGAATAAAATAGTTTAACAACATTCGAGTGGAAAACATGCATTCTCATACTTTTTCATATGACAAGCATTCATTTGAAACATCAAACGCATACGTACATTTTGATATGAAAAGGTCGTACATATGTACTTACCACTGAGATGAAGCACAATTAAAAGCAAGAAACTAAGCCTAGCACTCCGACGACAACCGCTCTCTCCTACGAGGTCGATGTCTACAATCACACGTATGACGTACTCGTTATAACCAATTTACACATGCATAATACAAAATAAAAACCTACATGTACATAGTCCTAAATTTCCCTAATGCACATATAATGATGTTTATTTATCAAAACAAGTCCAACAAAACACCTATAAGTTCAAAAATTCAAGTTTTCTAAAAAATGTGAAACTACAATTCTGGACAGAATTGTAGCTCTGACTTTGGAGCCATAGTTACCATATCAAATCATATCCTAAAATCTTGAATTTAATGTATGATTAGTCTATATGTGTCTACTTTCAGAAACATCAGGAAAATCATGCATAGCTATTATAAAACTCAAGTTACAAAAATAACAAACACTGCTATGCAGAGACAAGTTTGGAAGAAAGTTAAAACTTTGAAGAACAATTGCTACTACTTGAAGAATACGAAAAATGCCCATATTCTCCATAATGAATCCCTTATGTGTCTAGTTTTATCACAAGAAAGATTTGGTGCCATAGGTTTCTGAAAATGAGTTTTTTAACAAAAATGGTAAAACTTGTCCAAAAACAGAGTTTCAGAAAACTTGCAACTTAGAATGAGCATATCTCCCTAACCAAAAAGGCTATGGAGTTGAATTGTTTTTCAAAATGACCCACTTTAAGTCTAGTTTCAGAATATATAAGAGTTAAAAATTCCACATACACAAAAATTAGATATTATATACGTTTTTCACAAACTGGTCAGATTGTAAAAAGATGTATTTTTTCCAAAAATCAACAAGTTTGGTTCAAATGATACATGCAACTTATGGAGACTCGATTTTCACCCAAATAACATCAGTTTAAGCATGAAATAAGATTTTTATATGCTCTTGACACAAATTATCATAGTGTTCTTGACATGCAAGTGCAACTACCAAGAAATTCACAAAGTGCATATGAGTTTTAATGTGAGTTTCATGAAATAGTTAAAATTTTGGAGTCAATCACATGATCTAACCATGAAAATGAAGAATCAATCATGGATATGAAGAAAACTAAGATGGAATTTCATCAATCAAAGCAAAAGATGGACATGCATGAATGAATTGAAGACTAGAAGAAATGTTACCCCAACATTCGAGATGACGGTGAGGAAAAGAGTGAAATAGGTCTTCAATTCATGAGTAGAATGGTGAAATGACTCCCCTCCATAGTTGTATAAAGCTTGGAATCAAGTTTTTCATGCTTTGGATGCTAGAAAATGAAGTTTTCATGGTGTTTTTGTGAGGTCAACTCCCAAAAACGGGAATGATATTTGAAGAGAGAGAAGAGAGCTTGTATGAATGCTCTTGAAATGAAAATACATATGAATCATTGAGAGGAAGAAATGGGATTGATTGAGGATGAGTGGGATGATTGTGTTTGAGTGTTCTTGATGAGAAGGTAATAAAAAGAAATGAAAGAGAAAGAGATGGTGAGTGAAAAGTGTGTAGGGAGTGTTTGTGATGAACATGGAGGTAGATGGATGTCACAAGAGTGTAAAGAGAGTTTAGCTAGCATTATTTTATTGGAGTTGACAAAAATTGTGGAGAGTGTACTTGGAATGTAAAAATCAATTACATTAGTTGTTGGATGGAGTTGAAGAATAGAAACATAGAGTAATGACGGTAAGATTGTAATTCTCACTTACCAACAATTACATAAAAGTTATTAGTATTATTTTTTTATAAATTATAAACTTAGCAAATAATTTCAAATACAATGCTATGTATATAAATGTCAAAAATTCACTTTTAGAAAACTACAAATAAGTTCCAAATATACAAAATAAATTTTATATAATATTGCCTAACTTTTCTAAACCCCCAATTAACCCCAAAACGAAATTCTAGATAATCATTCATGTCCAATGACACCCTTAAACTTTAAAACTAAAAAGAATTCAAGAACGGGTTTGAAATATAAATTTAATGAAATTCTCAAATACTTTTCTAAAATTACCAAATAACCTCAACTAAAATACGGGGTATTACATTATATCCCCCTTAAAATGAAGCTTCGTCCCCGAAGCTTAAGAAAAACCTTTTTGTAAAACTATGACATGATTCACGGGAATGCAACTAATGCACATGAGACTTGTATGCAGAGCTAATGCACATCCGACACTTTAATTAACGAAAACACGCTCTCGATCGGTTACGTCTCATCTCACTCGTACAATAGTAGGGATTCAAATACAATTAGCTCAAGTAAAAGGTCGGCACTAAATTTTGAAAGGTCTAGACGAACACACAAGTTGCCACGTTTACAAAGCGATTCAAAAAATTTATAGCATTTAAACAAATCTCGAAACTTTTTAGAAAAAAACAAAAACAAAACTTTGATCGAAATAACGTGTCATTTGCTTTGCTTATCCGCATGAAAAATATTGTCTTACCTGTATAGGATTAGATAAGCCAATCACCTCAAGTGTTCCACGCATACGAGGGGAAAAGAACACTATGTGTCGTCACACAACGTGTCTCTCCATCACAACTCGCATGTGTTTCAAATGTTTCAACTTAGTCTACACAGCGGGTACAGCTCATAGAACCGTCGTACTAAGAGTGGCGCCAGCGGACTGCTAAACAAAGTGGTTCATATCACTTGGCATTTGGTATCTCCGCACCCAATCTTTTTTTTTAAAACGTTTTTTTTCTTTAAAGAATACTTTTTTTTTGGGTCAAAACTATCCAATTTTGGAAACGACCATGTCAAATTAACTCAAATTGAGATAAAATAAAGTATCATCTTAAAATTCGCGCTCATAGGTAGGAAAAGAATTGTCTCATGTTCTTCTAAGTCAAAGCGTCGTTACTCTCTCGTCGACAAAATAACATAACTAAGAAAGAAAACGCGGATACGGATCACACGACATCGATAAATTATTTCTATATAGCAATTAAGCATGCTCATAGGATAACCAACATATCAATAAGCAAGTAACTTTAGCATGAATCACATATCAACAAGCAATTAACATTAAATCAACAAGTCAGGTACAAAACAATTTTAAGAAGAAATACATGTAAGTACCCGAACTCCCCGACGGCTTATTTACTTTCTTATTGCCAAATTGGGTTATCCTAATCAATTTTAAATTTTGAAAACATTTTCAATTTCTTAATTATCTACTTAAGGAAATTGAAAAGTCTCACTAACCGGAGAACCGATGCTCTGATACCGGCTGAAACGTCCCGGGATCTCGGTTCAGGGTTAAAGAGACAATCGACAACCAAAAGTAGAAATATACTATTAAGATTACATTTCGCTTAATGTACATAACAAAATTTCGATAATAAGTACAATCTAAAACAAATCGTGTGTGATGTACTAAGTGATCTGACTTAAGCTAATACTTCTTTGTCTCGTTCCAGCGTACCCATCCCCCACCTTGAATGATGACATGCGGTTTTAAAATGGCAAAAGCCGACGCAGTTTTGAAGAAAATGATCAGTAAAAACTGAGTAAATACACATTACGACATGTAAAGAAACGAGTGGCACGGAAGCATGAGTTGAAGCAAATAAAGAGATTTGAAAATCAATGAGCAAAAGAGTTGGAACAATTCGGAACATTTATGAGTAACCGCGTAGCGAGAACCATCATCTTTAAAACATTTATAAACCACAAGTAGTCAACATATTCTTAAACAAGTAGAATATCAACAGTAAACAAGTCCATTTGACCTGATAATGATATTAAATCACAAGTATCCAAAGATTTTCAAATCATTTGATTAGATTAGGCAATCAAGAGCCACAAACAACATCAATAGAGTAATCAAACTTTCTTTCAATTCCAATTTAACCGTTAAGTTTAGCTGAGGCATGTCTAGAGCCACCAGCATGATCGATGTAGACAGAGGGATCACGAAATAATCACTAAGGGTTCCTTCTAGGGTCTATCAAACCCTATTTCACCCGAGCGTTAAGGGAGCCAATTCGTCAACCCCGCTCATAACATTAGCTAAAAGGCCTTAAGTGTCGACACCCCTAAACCGTAGTGACCCTTACAAGTATAAGTAGCACTCTATAGCTCTATAAAACCCTTGGCCTCAATATCTTGATACATTTTGGCTCATCGGGGGCGGATCTGTGAACATTAACGTTCTATCCAATAATAAGAAGCATTGCTTCAATGGTCTTAGCCATAAGAAAATAGAGGATCGCTTGACGCCTCCCATTAATAACAGTACTCTGTACATCGTCCTAAGTATATTAGAGGTATTTTATTTCTTCTCTTTCACATAATCAGAATCAGAATATCAACATTTCACAAGTAATTTTCGAGAGTTCTCAAAGGAGATGAATAAAATAGTTTAACAACATTCGAGTGGAAAACATGCATTCTCATACTTTTTCATATAACAAGCATTCATTTGAAACATCGAACGCATACGCACATTTTGATATGAAAAGGTCGTACATATGTACTTAGCACTGAGATGAAGCACAATTAAAAGCAAGAAACTAAGCCTAGCACTCCGACGACAACCGCTCTCTCCTACGAGGTCGATGTCTACAATCACGCGTATGACGTACTCGTTATAACCAATTTACACATGAATAATACAAAATGAAAACCTACATGTACATAGTCCTAAATTTCCCTAATGCACATATAATGATGTTTATTTATCAAAACAGTCCAACAAAACACCTATAAGTTCAAAAATTCAAGTTTTCTAAAAAATGTGAAACTACAATTCTGGACAGAATTGTAGCTCTGACTTTGGAGCCATAGTTACCATATCAAATCATATCCTAAAATCTTGAAATTAATGTATGATGAGCCTATATGTGTCTACTTTCAGAAACATCAAGAAAATCATGCATAGCTATTATAAAACTCAAGCTACAAAATTAACAAACTTTCAGAGACAAGTTTGGAAGACAGTTTAAACTTTGAAGAACAATTACTACTACTTAAAGAATAGGAAAAATGCCCATATTCTCCATAATGAATCCCTTATGTGTCTAGTTTCATCACAAGAAAGATTTGGTACCATAGGTTTCTGAAAATGAGATTTTTAACAAAAATGGTAAAACTTGTCCAAAATCAGAGTTTCAGAAAACTTGCAACTTAGAATGAGCATATCTCCCTAACCAAAAAGGCTATGGAGTTGAATTGTTTTTCAAAATGACCCTCTTTGAGTCTAGTTTCAGAATATGTAAGAGTTAAAAATTCCACAGAGACAAAAATTAGATATTATATACGTTTTTCACAAACTGGTCAGATTGTAAAAATATGCAATTTTTCCAAAAATCAACAAGTTTGGTTCAAATGATACATGCAGCTTATGGAGACTCGATTTTCACCCAAATAACATCAGTTTAAGCATGAATTAAGATTTTTATATGCTCTTGACACAAATTATCATAGTGTTCTTGACATGCAAGTGCAACTACCAAAAAATTTACAAAGTGCATATGAGTTTTAGTGTGAGTTTCATGAAATAGTTAAAATTTTGGAGTCAATCACATGATCTAACCATGAAAATGAAGAATCAATCATGGATATGAAGAAAACTAAGATGAAATTTCATCAATCAAAGCAAAAGATGGACATGCATGAATGAATTGAAGACTAGAAGAAATGTTACCCCAACATTCAAGATGATGGTGAGGAAAAGAGTGAAATGGGTCTTCAATTCATGAGTAGAATGGTGAAATGACTCCCCTCCATAGTTGTATAAAGCTTGGAATCAAGTTTTTCATGCTTTGGATGCTAGAAAATGAAGTTTTCATGGTGTTTTTGTGAGGTCAACTCCCAAAAACGGGAATGATATTTGAAGAGAGAGAAGAGAGCTTGTATGAATGCTCTTGAAATGAAAATACATATGAATCATTGAGAGGAAGAAATGGGATTGATTGAGGATGAGTGGGATGATTGTGTTTGAGTGTTCTTGATGAGAAGGTAATGAAAAAGAAATGAAAGAGAAAGAGATGGTGAGTGAAAAGTGTGTAGGAAGTGTTTGTGATGAACATGGAGGTAGATGGATGTCACAAGAGTGTAAAGAGAGTTTAGCTAGCATTATTTTGTTGGAGTTGACCAAAATTGTGAAGAGTGTACTTGGAATGTAAAAATCAATTACATTAGTTGTTGGATGGAGTTGAAGAATAGAAACATAGAGTAATGAGGGTAAGATTGTAATTCTCACTTACCAACAATTACATAAAAGTTATTAGTATTACTTTTTTATAAATTATAAACTTAGCAAATAATTTCAAATATAATGCTATGTATATAAATGTCAAAAATTCACTTTTAGAAAACTACAAATAAGTTCCAAATATACAAAATAAATTTTATATAATATTGCTTAACTTTTCTAAACCCCAATTAACCCCAAAACGAAATTCTAGATAATCATTCATGTCCAATGACACCCTTAAACTTTAAAACTAAAAAGAATTCAAGAACGGGTTTGAAATATAAATTTAATGAAATTCTCAAATACTTTTCTAAAATTACCAAATAACCTCAACTAAAATACGGGGTATTACAACTAATCCATGTAAGGACATGATTAGTATTTGGGATTTTATGTAGTTAACAAAGTGTTATTACTATATAAAATAAATCTAGCTTGTTTTTTCTCTACACAAGTCATTATTGAGAGAACATAACAAAGCAAGAGAGAGAGAGACATAACAAGGAGAGGCGGCCCGACCCTCTCACGCTGTCAGCCTCAAGGGCACGACTTGTGCCTCATTTTGCGTGATCCGTTCCTCCTTCTTCCGTTGCTAGCACTCACGGTGGGAAGGAATCTAATAAAGAATCCAAGGTGTGGATATTCATAGAGACGATGACACTATTCTTCATGTGATCTCCCAAACTAAGGTACACATCTTCTATGCCCTTATAATGTTATGATGGCTTGCCTGTGATCCTTGGTGGGGTTTGAGCATGATTAATTTTTGTTATTCCGCTGCATAAACTGCATCAAAACCCAACACCACCATCCGTACTGTTCTCACTCTTGCCATATCTCATGCTTGGCCTATTCGCCAGTTGGATGTCAAGAATGCTTTCTTGCACGGTGATCTAGATGAGGTAGTGTATATGCATCAGCCACCAGGCTATCAGGATCTTGGCCATCCGGATCATGTATGTCCTCTTAGTAAGTCCCTCTATGGGCTGAAACAAGCACCACGCGCGTGGTTTCAGCGTTTTGCTACCTTTCTCACGGGCCGAGTGGGGTTCTCATGTTTTTGGTGTGACGAGTCTCTGTTCGTCTACAGTTAGGGATCCGATAATGTCTACCTCCTCCTCTACGTCGACGATATCATCATTACAGGGTCTTCTTCTACAGTTGTGCAGCGGATTATTGCTCAGCTTTCGACTGAGTTTGTTATGAATGAAATTGGACCTCTACATTATTTTCTGGGCATTGTTGTCACTCGCACTGCATCTGGTATGGTTCTCTCTCAGCGTCAGTATGCCTCTGAGATTCTACAGCGTGCATCGATGGTCGGTGTAAGTCAGTTATCACTCTGGTTGAGACTGGCTCTAAACTCACCTCCGGTTCAGGACCTCCGATTGATGATCCCACTCTCTACCGTAGTTTAGCCGGTGCTCTTCAGTACCTAACATTCACCTGTCCCGACATCTCATATGCTATTCAGTAGATCTGCCTCTTTATGCACGATCCTCGAGAGCATCATTTTCGCGCGTTGAAATGCGTTCGTCGCTATGTGAGTGGCACTCTTGATCTCAGGTTTCACATATCTGCTACTGCCTCCACGGGTCTCACGGCGTACACTGATGCGGATTGGGAAGGCTGCCCAGACACACGTTGCTCCACCTCCGGTTTTGCACCTTCTTTGGGGACAACCTTCTCAGCTGGTCGTCCAAACGACAAGTTACTGTCTCTCGTTCTAGCGCCGTGGCCGAGTACCGTGGCGTGGCCAACGCTGTTGCTGAGCTATGTTGGCTTCGCAATCTTCTTCTTGAGCTTAAGGTTCGTCCTCCGAAGGTCTCACTCTGCTATTGTGATAATGTTAGTGCAGTCTACTTATTGGGTAATCCGGTTCAGCATCGACGCAAGAAACATACTGAGATCGATCCTCACTTGTAAGGGAAAAAGTCCGTCTCGGCCAACTTCGGGTTCTTCACATACCCGCTGACTTCCAGTATGCGGATATCTTCACCAAAGGTCTGCCTCGCCAGTTATTTGAAAGGTTTCGCCCAGTCTGAACGTTCAGCATTCTCCCGCTCCGACTGCGGGGGTGTAATAGCGATAGCTTATACTTAGTTTAGGGATTAAACTGTAATTATTTTTGTATCAGCTTTGTTTATGATATACAACAGTCCGAGAGGACAATTTCACAATAGATCAATCTCAACTTTGAAGCAATAATTCATGATTCCGTTGGTGAATTAGACTTCATCCACGCTGCAATTGACATTCATTGATTTCTTGTGGTATCCACCATGAAAGTTTGGAAGGGTGCTAGAGTTCTTCTGTTTTCCCAAGCAAAGTCCTTGACATTTGAGAGATCATGAGTCTTGCCATTGAGCTGATGTGGAGTTTTCCGACCTTGACTGCATGATCCTTCAGAGTGACTGAGAGGTACATTTGAAACTTCCGGGTTCATGAGGTGGTTATTCATAGCTAGGTCGTTTTCATGGAGATAAATGTGTTGTTGGGTGAGGAGAAAGAAAACCATGTCCTCGTTGTTGTGGAGAGAAGTAAAAAAGTGATACAATGGCAAATAAAAATGTGTGCAACTGGGATATATGAAAGTTAATCACAGGCGGAAACCAAACCACATGGATCCAGTGGAGGGGCAGAACAACATGCAATGTTCCAGCGTTTCCTCTTCCAGATTACATGGAGATAGATTGTCTTATGAATTTTAAGGTTACGACGACCGAATGTGACATGAATCGGTAGGGTTTTGAAATGGATTTTCAGATGAAGGAAGATAAACGAGCTTGTATATGGAATTTAAGAATACATACACCTAGTTGAACCGCAGTGTCTAACATGTGAGCGAAACCCTTACATTTTTTCTTAACAATTTCAAGGTGGTCTGATTTGAAAAAGTAGACTCCTGAAAGAACGTGGGGGCCTTACGAGAGTTTCTTCCTTATAAGACTGGGATATAAATTTCCTTGATTGTTGTGACTGAGTTGATGTTGTAGAATTGATTGCGGATCAGAGTGCTCCGGCCCTTGCATCATGTGTCAATAAAGTCATTGAGGTTTAGGTTAGGTAAAATTCTTTGAGCAATTTTTGGGCGGATATCGATTGGGTTTGCATCTACCTGTCTTTGAAGTGACTTATTTAGTTTTCATTGCCCAATGTCCATTGCATTTTGTCTACTACGAGTACTTCTTTTTCAAAATGAGTTTAATCCTTAAGACATGATTGCTTTTATATTTAGGTGTAGGAAATCTTAAAAAGTCTGTATGTATATACCGAGTAGACTTTTCCTTAAAAGTGAGTTTGGGTTAAGGTCAATGCGATATGGATTTTTAGCTATTTGTGGTTGGTTCTAAATCTCTAAATGTATCATACTAAGACCTTCTTGGGTTACTGGAAGACAGAGACGTTTAGATTTTCTCCATCCGATTCATTCTTTGCTGCCGTTAGGAAAAAATAATTTTGTGATGATGGATTTGAGCTTTGTGAATAAGTATAATTGAGCATCAAAGATCGTTAGCATGTATATTGGGATAGTCAGAAGTGTTGGTTTAATAAGCATGCAAGGAGAGGGTGTGAAGTCTCCAATTTTTTAATTGATCATAAAAGCTGGTAAGGATAACACAACAATCCCTCATATTTAGGGTCAAGTCCATACTACTTCTAAAATATTTCCCTAGTTCGGTTACTCGGCGAATACCAAGAATCTCTCTCAGGCTATCTACATCATGAGAGTTCATATTCAGACTAAGCAACATTTCTAATTTAGCAAGGCTGATGACGTGTCCTGATTAATTGCAAAATTACTCAAATTCACATTTGAGAATCCAATATTGACTCAGATCAAACTTCTGTAAGATGAATGTATCATTCACAACAAGATGGTGATGAATGGGGAGAGAGTGTTGAATGACAGCAATGCCTCCCAGGTTTTCTTATATTGCAAGATGCTTGATAGGTATTCCTATCAATTTATAACAATTCGAGAAGTTACGATCTGCAGCTCACTGCAATTTGAGAAGCTGCAATATCCAAACTAGGGTTTACGTTATTTGATTAATTCTTCTTCATTGATAGATTGATTGATTATAAAACTGGACTGACACAGTATATAAATACTACTAAGTACCGACTATCTAGTCATTAACCAATAACCCTATAAATAAAATCCCCAAACAATGAATGCCCTCCCTAAAGTCATAATAACTCATATAAAACCCCATAACTTATTAACTAACTAAATAACGACTACTCCGACACCGCACATCATGTCCTGACGAGTCCAATGTTGTGTCCTGATATGGATAAATATCCGTATTAACCTCCCCCAATTCACAATCAACTTGTCCTCGAGGTGATTCTGGGGATAATGTGTTAGCATTATGTGCGCCCATGTGGGGTTCACAATGCAATTATCCTAAACTTATAGGTTTAGGTGAGACAAGATCAAATCTTGTGGGGTTAGTAGCAAGGACATCAACCCTAGGGGGTAACGTTGCAATTAGGTATAAGTCTGTCTATATATGGAGACAGCCTCCTAGATTATTATGTGTGCCAGAGTCATAATAATATACACAATACTGTAGAGATCATGTACTGATCATAATACAGTAAACCCTAGACTCTCTCTCTAACTAGCCTCCATTGGGTGGAACTTGGTGTGGATCAGAGCTTTCGACCTAGTGATTCGAGCCAGACTGTGGGAGCAAGAAGGGCACGTGAAAGCAAGCATCCTACGATCATCCGCTGTGCATAGGAGCTAAGAAAGACAAGGTAAACACATGAATCTTCCGCTATAATTCATGTTGTAGATCTGTATGTGATAGATCATGTCCTTCCTTCATTTGTATCAGAGCCTTAGGCTTGTTTTTCGTGCCTCGTTATGCGTTCCCGAACCAGATAAAAAATTCGAGGTTTTGAAATTTCATAATCTGTTAGTGAAACCTATATGGTTAGATAGGATTTTTCACGAGGATTCCAGAAATATAAATTTTGTAATTTTTGGACGAACAGAGAATTAGTTATGATTTTTCTAAGATTCGGAACAGTATAAATCTGGACTGATAGATCTGAGCAGTAAAAAGATTTTTTCAAAACATGTTTAAATTGGGTTTTGAATACATAATCTTGATCTACGTGAAAAGACGATTCCAACGATATAAGGATCGCCGGAAACGGAGGCCGGGAAAGCGGCGCGTGGGCTTGACGCGCCACCGACGCCGCCTCCACGCGCGGCCACGCGCCGCCACGCGCCGCACGCGCCAAAGGGCTGGCGGCGGCTGCTGACGTGGCCTTAGGGCTGACGTGGCAGATGATGTGGCGGTGCCACGTCAGCAATTGCTGACGTGGCAGGTGACGTGGCAGCCACGCGGGGCTACTGACGTGGCATTGTGACGTGGAGGGTGACGTAGCTGCTGCCGTCAGCACATGGATGACGTGGCATGCCACGTGGCAGCTTACGTGGCACTCGGCCGACGTCAGCGCGTGACGGAGGCGGACTCGCCCACGCGCGGCGGCGCTTGAGCCCTCCTCCGGCCACTATTGTTCGCCAAATTTTTTTCTATGTGCTCAGAATTAAATTTCCTATTTTCTGGGATTTTTTCATAATTTTTGGAAAAACATAAAATTTTATTATTTTTCCAGATTAATTAATTAGTGTTTAGCACACTTCCCGAGGCAGTTAGACGTCCTTAAACACACTGTTTTGAGCCCAAATTTTTTCTGGAGACTTAGGACATTTTTCCCTACCTTATGAGATAGGAGGTGAGATCCTAGGTAGTTGGGAGCAATTTTCGATCTTATTAGTTGATTGATTTATTGCTTATTAATTTCCAGTAATTATTCTTTAATTCTGGAAATTTCTAGAAAATTCCAGTATGTTTATTTTATTATTATACATGCTGTTGTGGGTTGAATGGATGTATTTAATGCATGGATGTGGCTTAGATGGTTTTATATTTGGTTTTGGTTTTGAATATGTAATCAATTGAAATACGGTCTGTGTGTCGTGCCTCTCTACATACTCTATTGTCTTCTCTTCTCATCTAAATTACCTATTAGAGGTTACTTCTTATCAGAAATAAGATATTTAGTGAAGATTGAAGAATAGAAGCTTCAAGAGAGGTGGCCAAACCAAAAACCATGGCGCGAGGTGCATGGAGCAAAGAGACGAACAGGGAAGCTTCAAGGAGCACTCGAGATAGGCGAGATCCATGAGGCAAGAAGTTCAAGATTTGCTCAAGACGTACTCTCAATAGTGGGAGTGCACCTTAGGGGCCACATCCATTGCATATTTATTTATGCTTATGCTTGTTTTACGTTATAACTGTGTGTGATTGGATATATCTGTATAACCTCGCATGCTTAGGAACTAAAACAAAAGAGCTCACATGGTTATACATGATTGAAACTAATAGGGAATCATAAGTGATGATATTTGATTCCTAGAATTACCACTAGGTTTTGGTGGAGTCCTTATGATGAACTATGAAATTTTAATCATGTATCATGTTATTTCGGAGCTAAGAAAATGCTAGTATTAATTTCCTATGCAATGTCTCGAGATCAATCGTGTCTAAATTGAAACTGTAAAGGCTAAAATAGTGACAATAAACGATATGACAAGTCATCGTACTATGTAACCAAATCGTTGGACATAGTTTGTCAAAACACCTACAAGTATGGTTGAACCTGTGATGAATAGTTGTCACAGCAGCACATGAACATTATCTTTAGGCTAACCAATAGTGGGAGGCAGTCAAGATAAATGTCATAGAGCGTGCTATGCCAAGGTGGGGAAATGATCTCATCAGCAAGTTCAAGACCACTTTGAGATTCAAAGATTGTAGGAATAAGCCAAAGAAGAATCTTGGATCCACCTTAGCCATTTGCCTCATTAAAAGTTGTGAGTAATGACTCATAAATCCCACATTAAACTATCAAACTCAAATCATAAAATTTTGGCACTCGACTATAGTATCTTAGATTAGTACTCAACTATAGCATCAAAGATTCTTGCCGTTATGATGAGATGTTTAAGTTATCCGAGTAGCAATTTGTCACTATCTCTGCCACGTTTCATGAAAGTGCCATGAAAACGTTATATGACACACTTTGAGAGTGTCAAGATGTTTGGATAAGACCAAACATCGCTCCGTTCTAGGATCTAAGCAACCAAGTGCTTGCTTAGAATACTAGTTCAGCATACTTTTGAAGCCTAAGCAATATATGATTGCTAAAAGACTGTGAATGAAGTATGATAGGCAGATGTAGTCCCTAGCCCGGTATTAGGACCGTGGAACAGGTGGGGCAAGGATAAGGGAATAAGGGCGAAATATCGGTACATGCCCAATATCCCAAGACAGGCAAATGCAAAGGAGGAAAAGGATGTTTCCCTAAGACTAGAAGGCCAGACATGGCATTAACTTCTCGTCTAAAAGGATCCATGAGATTATCTTTGAGGGAGTAGCCACCAAAATTTGTTTTGGTTACAGTTTTACTTTGGAATTGGTCATGTTATGAATGGTTATGCACTCTTGATTTCTAGCATGAATAACGCCTCAGGATCTTTGGATATCAACTCTAGGGGTGTGCCTTAAGATTCTGATATGTGGCGCGCTAGATTGTGACACACTACATCAGGAAAGGATGTTCATGCTAGCTAAGGTAGGCCTGCTTGGAATATGCCCAAGGTACCCTTACCTGTGTGTGATTCTTGCCTTACACGAAAGGCGAAAGGCAAACCATCCAGTAAAGCAGTAAGGATTATTGAGTCTTTACATATTATTCATTCTGTTATTGTGATCCATTAAAAGTTAAAGCTAAGACATGGTACTTGCTGTTCCATCACATTCGTAGATTATTGTACGCATCTCAACTACGTGTGCTTGGGCCACATAAGTCTGAGGCACAAGGGTGCTTGAGACAGGTATCTACAAAAGGTAGAAAACCGTCTGGATAAAATGATATGTCCTTAGCCAGAATGAGACTGCGAGTATCTATCTTAGCAAGAGCTATGTGATGGAGAGTAGTAAGGCAGTTGTGCATTCCCCGCACTCCGCAGCAGGATGCTGTAGCGGATAGGAGGAATAGGATACTGCCTGAAGATTGTTCGATGTATGATAGTGCGTGCAAAGTACATGTTCCCTATCTTGAGGAGATGCTTTGTTAAACGTCTGTCGAAGTACTCAACCAAACACCCACCAAGTCTGTAGTCACTACGCCCTATGAGATGTGGACCAAAAGGCAACCTATATGAGGTCACCTTAGGCCATGGGGATCGGCAGCTTATGAGCTAACTAAGTTTTCCTAGTCAGGGAGAAGCTCGTGGAGATGGCATTCTCTACGAGGAAGAGGAACCACTAGACAACACTCAATTCACCATTACTCAAGAGGAATATGTTCCTATGGACATTGAGAACAGTGGGAGTGCCTTACCTAGTGAGCAGCCTATTGTATATGACGATAATGCTGAAGAAGAACCCTCTTTGCGTAGGAACGCTCGATGGAGCGTACCCCGTCGACGATTTGACATCGAAGGGGAAGACATGATAGTCACCACGCAAGAAGATGAACCTAGGATATTGTCCCAGGATATTTCATCACCTGACAAGAAGGAATTTAGACCCTGGATGGAAGAAATGTATCTTCATGGAGTAACATGTCTTCCCATACTATTCGGAGTACTCTAGGGGGTTGCGTATTCGAAACGCAACAGCCGATTAGTAGTGTAACGCAAATGGATTCACAAGATATATGATTTCTCATAAGGAGATGTCCATAGTTAAGGGAATGTTCGTAGAGATGATGATCTCCGCGAGCATGGAGGAACCGCTAGAATATACCCTGTTCCTTAGTCCATTATGAGGAATTAGTCCCTCAAGGATCCTTCGGACAGTGGGAGTAACTTTCTAAGCGAGGTGCCCATCCATAGGGGTGAGAGCAAATTATGATCCTCTAATGCATAGGAATTGCTCGTAGGAGCATATCCCATCGACTGTTTGAGATCGAAGGGATGATCTTAAGGATCACCTTGCATAAACGATAGGATAGAATACTATGCCTTATCGTTCCCTAATTATGAAGAATGAAAAGTAGCCTTTACAGGAAAAGTTAGAGTCTGTAAAAGACCAACCAAGTTTAAGGCTAGGTTGATTTTTCCGACTGGATGTTAGACTATTGGAAATAGATGGATTTCCAAGGTCATTCAGAGTGACGCAGACGGAAGCATAGTAAGGCATACGACTTGCAGAGATATCGGTAATAGTTGTGATTATGGAAATAAGGCTCCATTCTCGATAAACGTGACGACTGAATTTCTCAATAGAGAAATAAGAGAGGTGATCTGTATGACTCGGCCACAGGGTTTCGAGATGTAAGATCGGATGCACAAATAGGTGCAAGCTAATTAAGCCTATGTGTGATCTTAATTAGTCCTCTAAGTCAGCAGTATTTTATCAATGGATGAAAACCGCTGTATATCACTCTCGGTTGTAGAGAGCAGATGAACACGTCACTTATTATCGATGACACACTATCTCCAGGAGAGTCTAAGGACTATTTCACATCCACTCTAGGGTGGTTATCCTTTCGATTTATGACGAAGGATATTAGTAGGGCGAGATGCACTCTCGCTCGTTCAAAAGGACTTCTTATATTGACGCATAAGGCGGACACAAAGAAGATACTCTGAACGATTCCATGTAATGGACCCAATGCCATGTGATACTCCTATAACTCGCTGCAGGATTTTACGAGCCTGAATATGTGCCCTAGAAGACACCATACAAGATTGACCAAATGACCAAAGTGCCCGATGCAGTGTGAGTCTGCTATATACTATGGTATATACTGAGACCCCACATACCTTATGCAATCGGAAGAGTGGATTTCAAGAAATCTAACTTAAGACACTAGATTGCAACCAAAAGGATACTCTGTACGAAGGATCACGTGTTATAACTATCGGAGATGATGCTTCGACTAGCCAGCTATGCATGCTGACTAGGGTGGGGACCTAGATACACGTAGATCCGTCTCAGGCTATAGTCCATGCTAGATGACATCGCATGGAACAGCAGCATAAGTGTTGCACAATCGTATTAGACCGCTCCATCGATCATGGAAGCGAAGCACGATTGCCTGTTCTGTCACCGGACAGAAATATGTTTGGATAAGAAGGTTTCTGATAAGCTTATGGGCTGTCAACCAACCTGTAGTACTAGCGAACGGCTATAGTACTTCTGATAAGGCCAAACATATAGAAAATGTATTGTTTTCACAAAAGGTGAAATAACTACCTGAGGAGTAATCTTGGAGTAGATCGACTACGGGCCAATAATGTAGGCACCTCCCATTCCTAAACCACATAAGAGTCGTCTTTGTGGATTGTTTTAGAAAATTGGGACTCGGTAGTCGATCACTGGCAATATGATTGATGAGCATGTGAGACATTGATAATTGGATTTTAATTGGATTTGTTATGCTACATGTTGTTTACATATCCTGTACTAGCATATAACATATCGCGCGGACACTAGGTTGACTCTCTCACACGAGCAACCGCCTCTACAACATCCTGGATTGCCTAGGTGAGTAGGAGATGAGACAGAATCCCGATAAGCGCTAGAAGCCTATGATATGATGACTCCTGTCATATGAGGCGCATGGTCTATGACAAGAGCTGGACATCAATCAATAGTGCAAGACCCTATCAGACGGATTCATTTGTCGCATTGGAATAAGTTCCAAGGTGAGATTGGATTATGGCCATTCGAACATGGTTACTACCCCGAACCATGTATAGTCTGCTAATAGAAAGCCAGATGAGAGAACTGATTTCGATTGCATATGTGCAACACTCAGTACTCGGGTTAATAGTCATATGGGCTGTTGGACTTACATCTGTATAGTGGTCCCTATGGGATAGGACATGTGCTCTGATAGAGTCCAAACACTATGGCGCACATCTTATGAGATAACGCGTGCTTATGAGTGACATGAGGTGGCGAGTAGAACTAGTCCCTGAGTTTCCTCGCCGTGTGAGCCTCGTCGATCATACAAGAATGATTGACACTGTATATCCTTAGTACTTTTATCCATGTCGGGGAGAGACGGTTCGGTGGTGCTACTTTAGCGTGACACCTCACGGCTATGAATGATTCGGCCTACCAGGACATTGCTAGGAAAGCAGCTGACTCCGAATCAAAGCGACAATGGATGGAAAGGAAGATTCTAATTGCATCGCTCTTTATCACTTTCATTGGGCCCACCTACAAGATCTTATGGGATCATGCAGGATATGAATGTAATAAAGGAGATATAGACTCATTGATGCACGACCTTCGGGACAAGGTAGGTGCTCATGGTCTATGATATGACAATAGACAAAATCTGGGGGATACGAGAGATATATATATGTATTGCATTATTTCTTGAGGGTTGAGTGCGCCTGCTGCTAGCTCGTCTCGTATGAGTTTAGAGTATGGATCTCCCGAAATGCAGGTTCTCTCACAGTCACACACCAAGGCCACATAACACTTTGGCAGATGATAATAGTTGGAGATTGAGGGAGACTAGAACTACTGTATTTGTGCAACCCCACTGTGCGAGTGGGAGATGTTAGCATTATGTGCGCCCATGTGGGGTGCACAATGCAATTATCCTAAACTTATGGGTTTAGGTGAGACAAGCTCAAATCTTGTGGGGTTAGTAGCAAGGACATCAACCCTAGGGGGTAACGTTGCAATTAGGTATAAGTCTATCTATATAAGGAGACAGCCTCCTAGATTATTATGTGTGCCAGAGTCATAATAATATACACAATACTGTAGAGATCATGTGCTGATCATAATACAGTAAACCCTTGACTCTCTCTCTAACTAGGCTCCATTGGGTGGAACTTGGTGTGGATCAGAGCTTTCGACCTAGTGATTCGAGCCAGACTGTGGGAGCAAGAAGGGCACGTGAAAGCAAGCATCCTACGATCATCCGCTGTGCATAGGAGCTAAGGAAGACAAGGTAAACACATGAATCTTCCGCTATAATTCATGTTGTAGATCTGTATGTGATAGATCATGTCCTTCCTTCATAATGCTTCTTGCATACAGACATTAGTTCCATGCCGCATCGACCTGATCACAATTGCGTCCATGCATATTCTTACCATGATCAAAAATGGTATTTGGTGCAGTATTGCGGTGGAAAGGCCTATAGCTGCTGATGTGGGGGCGGCGGTGCAAGGTCTGATTGCGCGACTGCACCGGCGGCTTGAGCAACTGCTAGTCGTTTGCGGCAGCGTAATGTTGGCTTGGAGATTTGTTTTCTGCTGTAGCTCTTGCGGCAGCAGAGGCATACCTGGATGGTACTGTAACCATTGTGGCTGCTACGGCAGATGCTGTTGTTGCAGCGGGAACTGTTGCTGCAGTTGATGCAATAGGGGCGGCGGCTGGTAACCCTGGGGCGGCTGGTGGCCTTACTGGTTAGCCGGCTGTTGCAGGCGAGATTTCAGGGTTGCGAACTTGGGTTCCAAGCGATCTTCCAAACGAGTTAAATGGTCCGTGAACCATGAATCCAATTTCGCCATGATGTGACCAGTTAATTGTTG
Source organism: Linanthus parryae (assembly GCA_023055425.1). Lineage (NCBI taxonomy): Eukaryota > Viridiplantae > Streptophyta > Magnoliopsida > Ericales > Polemoniaceae > Linanthus > Linanthus parryae. The sequence continues at coordinate 93,665,153 of JALGPY010000005.1, read as the reverse complement.
AAGCAAATCATTACTGAGGTCTGATTTGTTCAACATGATGAAAGCACTAGTTAATAGGTATTCCTAACGATTTGTAGCAATTCGAGAAGCTATGATCTCCAATTCACAATAATTCGAGGTGCAGCAATCTCCAAACTATGGTTTACGCCATTTGGTTAATTCTTCTTCATTGATTGATTACAAAACTGGACTGACACTGCGTATAAATACTAAGAAGTACTGACTATCTAGCAATCACCCAAAACCACCTGAAAAAATTAACTAATATAAATAACAGAACACCCCCCGCCCACACCCCTCCCCCCCCCACAATGAACGCATAACCTAAATCTTGATCTTCATAACTTAAATAAAAGGGATTACTATAGAAAAGGTATAAAATTGAAAACTATTTACTACTAAAGAAGAAAAGGAAAAATAATTATTTTTTTTGAGGGAAAATGTTTCTCATTCATCTTGGGTAGTCAATCCCAGTAAATCGCTATCAATTACATGTTGTGTCCAAGTTGGAGCATGATTGTAAAAAGACATATCGTCCTCAACTAAACCTTTCTGAGCAAAAAGGTGTGCTAACTTATTGCCTTCTCGCCCAATATAAGAAATTGAAACTGAGTCGAAATAATTCATCAAACTTCTGCAAACTATCCAATGGTCCTTCAAATGTGCTAGAGCCGTCCGTGCTTCCATCTTTCCACTGAAACCAAGCTTGAGTAACTGTACGGCAACTAAACTATCTGACTGGATTTCAACTGAGGACAAGTTTAGTTAGAAAAGGAAAAATAATTATTAAAAAAAGAACTTTCAGCAAACTATTTACTAACAAGACAATAATCTGTAATTTAGTAATTAGCATGACAACTATACCATTTTATTAAAATAATGTAAGTAGTTATTTTTTTTTCTCGACGTCGATACATCCAACCCCAATTGACGTGTTTCTCCGCATTCGGAAAACCCTACGGACCTCCTCCAAGGCTTTGTTGGTTCAGGTTCGTCCAGAGATTTGTTGATCTTAAAGTCAATGCCCATTAAATGTTTTAAGTCAATCCCAGGTTCCCTAAGCCACTCAATTGAATCATGGACAGAAATATCAACTTCAACATATCAACGCTTTCTTTCAAAGTCGGATAGTTACAGTCATTAAAGTTCTTAAACACCCCCACTGGCCTAATCACAATCCCAGGGAACTCTGTATCCAAGGCTACATAAGGAAAATCATAAATAAATTCGTGGATCAAAGCGATTTCTTGTTTCAGGTTACTGTTCCATACCTCTGGGTTCTCAATCAAATCACTTTTCAGTAAATCCGACATAATCAAATGCCAAATTGAACAACAAGGTGAATTCTTCTTCCAATTTTGAACAGATCTTATCGGACTGAAAGTAAGCGTTGAAGCGGGCAGACCTAGGACTCCCCCGGAGCGTTCTTTGTTGAAGTTGTAGAGTCTTTTTTTTTTTTAATCGGAAGGACATGGTATGAGATAATTTGTTACAATATGGATATAAATGTCATTTACAGTACTGAATTATTGATTTATGCCTTGTTAGTAAATAGTTTGCTGATTTTTTTTTTTAAATTATTTTTATTCCTGCCTTAGTAGTAAATAGTTTTTAATTTTATGCCTTTTCTATAATAATCCCTAAATAAAACCCCAAAACTTATTAACTAATTAAATAACAACTACTCTGACGCCCCACAAAGTGTCCAGAAGAATCCAGCGCTGTTTCCTGATACATATTTAAATCCGTATTAATGCTTCATCAGATTGTAAAGGATTCATGAATTACGATAAAAGAGGAATGGTGAAACAGTATATCCCTGTTGCACTCCTTTGGTTGGGCAAAAGAATGACGAGACCCCTTATTCACCAAAACCGCTAATGATGTAACACCCTTGAATTCCCTGGGCTTCCAATTCACAATGAGTACAAACACTCAAGGGCTCACAGGACTTGGAAATTGTCGCTCCGCATCTATGACAAATCTTAGATGCTGGGATGACTATTATAATCCAAAAGATCCAATATTTAATGAAAAATATATGTCATCCAGCGAAATTGAATGTCTTTTCTAATGAAAGCAAAATGATATCTAAGCATTGTCTAGGTGTAGGAATTATCTAAATGATTTGATCTTTAACTCACTACGTTCAACCAAACCTTGCTATGGTGCGCGTTCCTCTTGCCCCAAACTTTCTATGCTACTGCGGGTTAATAGAAAAACAAACAAGGACACCAAATGTAAAAGTTATCTTTGAATACTGAGTAAAGATAAATCACAAAACTTAAATAGAAGGAATGTAAGAGTTCTTGGAAAGACATAAATTGTCATAAAAGAAAAGTTTAAAAGTAAGATAAGATGATAATGATAGCAATTTGAACTGGAAGTTCCAATTTTGAACCTCGTCAAGCATCCCAGTTCATGTAGATTGATGTATGGGAATTATATAAATGATCTGAGAACTCTTATTTGGATGTTTTTGTATTGAAACCTATTCTTGCAGGGGGATTTTAGATTCATTGAATTATTGGCTTAAAGTTTATCGTTCGTATTTATTATTGTTTGCACTTTATCTGATGCGAATTGAGAAGTCATGAAGCTTGACTGCTAAAAGACCTTGTGATTGTGGTCGAGGGACGCAACACTAGGTTGGGATAAGAGAAAAAGATTATTCCCAATCATGATGGACCGAGAGGTGAAGTGCATCGGAATAGACATGTGTGGCTAGATTCAGCAGTTGTATCGGTTTTGTTTGGTAATTGAAGACCGAGAGACCCGGTGACTAAAGTTCTGATAGGCGGATAGAACGTAGGAGTGGGAAGTGGATGAACCGACATGCCTCATAGTCGAATGTTGTTCAACTTGCAGGAGACCGAGAGAGAAAATAGCTATTACTCGACATAGTTTAACAATTGGTAGCACAATCCAATACAATATCGAGAGTTGTCAGTGAACCCAGGGGATTTGTAGACTACCCAGTGTTTCATATCACTGATTTATTATCATAATTATTAAAAAAAAATCAACAATATGTTTTCTTTTGTTTCCAGTAATATTTACTATCACATTGTTTGTTTGGGGGGCAATAAACTTATCCAATCACTCATTATTCCTCCTGGTTACTTTAAAATAATTTAATCCGATCATTAATTTTAACTGGTTACAACTAGTCCTCGTGGGATCGATAAACTCGTGGTTTAAATTTTCTATCCTACATTACTTGATTAGTGCACTTGCTAATAGACATATATTACTACGCACCCATCAAGTTTTTGGCATAGTTTCCGGGGACTATTTAGTTTAGAGTATTTTATTTTTGTTTTATTTTTATTTACTATCTCTTTATACTCAATTGGTATTTTCTGGTTTCCATTGTATGCCCAGGTACACAAAAGTATATGTGCTTCATTTGGAAGACTCAGAAACGCTGTACCAAGATCTGCTAAAGGGAGAAGGATAAAGTAAAATGGCACAACTAAGGACGCATGAACATCTCACTACTCTTGTTAAGGAGTTTAAAACACGCTTAGATGAGCATGAAAACCAAAGGCTATACAATAAATCAGGTAGGGATTTGGTAGCAAGTTCTGAGACACTTATTGGTGGACATAATCCGACAATCGTAGTGCCGCATGTTGAGGTCGAGCATTTCGATATCAAACCGTTCACAAGTTAGATAATGCAACAGTATTTTTTATTTTCTGGAGGCATTGAAGATGTCCGAAATGATTTTCTTGGGAAGTTCTACTCCTACTGTAAGCGCTAGGGCTGAGCAAGGACCGGGTTGATCGGGCGAAAGCCATATTTTTTCTCCTACCCAATTACCCCTGTTGGAAATTTCACATCCCAAAACCAATCAAGTAATTTCCAAACCCAAACCTAATCGAACATTTTGACTCGGACCGGTTCGGCTCGATTTTACGGGTTTAAAAAATTTCAAATTGTAAGCATAACTTGCATACTAAATTGAACAAGATCAGCCCAAACAAGAAAATAACAACCTAGACTGATTCATTAACAATACCCTTGCTAGGTCAAATCTGATAACGACATCGACAGTGTCTTCATGCAAAGACAATTATGTTTGTGCAAAGGCTCTTCTTGCGAACACTCTTTATATTCGTACGAACAATCTTCCTCTTCTAAAATTTTTCTAGGTATTGGTCTTCGCGCGAAGTGTTACAGTATTTGTGCGAAGACTCTTCGCAAACCTATCCTGCAAGCATGTATGCGAAGACTTTTCCAACTTTTCTGCATTTTGGCTAAGTATCCCTCTTAGTGCGAAGACTCATAGTCTTCGTGCGAAGACATTCAACATATGAACTTTTGCTTCGTTTTCCTTGAGTTCCTCATTTTCGAAGTTCGTTCCAAGTTCTCGCATGATCTCCAAGATGCAATTACCTGTCATAGACAACATGAAACCACAACCAGCGATCATATCCCAATAAATGCATCAAAATATACAAGAAACGCCCAAATTCGACAATGAACACACATGAACTCAATATTATCTATTAACACACAATTTGAATCTAAACGACGCAAAATCCTCCACGTTAGCATACAAAATGATAGAAAAGCACGCATGAAGATAACTCTAAAACTGGAGTTATCAACCACCCCCACACTACATTTTGTACGTACCGAGAAAATTTTCAAGCGAAACTCCCTCTTTCAATCTCAATCTCTATTTCCCAACCTTGCATACACATCCCACACCAACCATTATCACATTGCATACTTATATGAGTCAAGGATCATCAAATTACCACAAAAAGATTGCATACTTACACATTTAACTAGACGACATGACCAATTATGCGCAAGAAATCTACATGGCTACACAATGCAATATATACAATGCAAGAAATATTTTTTTTTCTTCTTTTGGCGAGATCGGGCAATCTCAATAACATAGACCGATGCTCATGGAGTGATGAAACAGTGAGGCAAGAGGCGTGAATCGCAACAAAATTTGACACAAGTAATTCCCCATAGTTAGTATAGAGAGCCTAACTTTACTATCAAGAATTACGTACCTCTTCATGTGTGCTGAAAAGAATAAGAGGCTAACCAAGGCTAATCCACGTCCATAGTCCGAGCTCCTATTCCGTTAAATGTCCAAAATTCATGAGGATTAAGGACAGAAAGGATAAATGTGATATAATCGATCCTAAAACATCACATAATCTCACAAAACCCCATATCTCACACACCCTCACCCGGATGATCGGAACCCTCAACCTGAATCTCACCGAATCCGGCCCTCAATCCCCTCAAACCCCGGTACCATGTCGATCCCGTGGCCATCATAACGAAAATTGCGCGAAACTCAATCAACCTTCAATTAGAACTAGGATCTTCACCACCTGATTTCCAATAAGGACCAAGTATTCCCTTTAAGTCTATCATTTTTTTCTCTCCCATTGTTTTATTTTTTTCTTTTATTACGTTCTCTTTTTTCTCTTTTTTTATTAATTTTTTTTTCTCTCAATCACATATCAACATAATCAAAATATACGAGTAGCAGTTCTCCAAGAATTAAGCAATGATACGAATGTTAGGGGAGGGAAGATACAAACCAATGAATACGTATCACAATGAGAATTCTTCTCCCCTTAACTCTATGAAGCACACAATTCCACTAAACTGAAAGCAATGCAAAGCATGTATGGGGGTAGAGTCGTCAAATACACAATATCGATGTTCGTAGTCAAATGTTGAAACCCTCACACTAGAATGTATGACGTCCTCCTCTCAAGTTGCAAATAATAGGGGCGTTTACGGTCTGGTTCGGTCGGTTTTTGGCTACAAATGACACCTAAAACTGAAATGATTTGTTTTGCTATATTTACAACCGAAATACCTTTGGTATAAAAAACTAAACAAATAAAACCGAACATATATATGTCGGTTCGGTCTGATTAATACGATTTTTAGTAATACAACATGCTACATCATTGAACTCAGAAAATTAAACTTTAAGTGCTTGTTTTCTTGATTCTCAATTTGATTAATAAAATGACCATAAAATGCTTAAAAAAATTCTTTTGTGTGTAGATTATTAAATTCACCTGCGTTAACATATATACACACAATATTTGTAAAAATTTAGATACCAAATTAGAATGTTAAAATAAAGATTTCTAAAATCTTGAAAGACTGACGATGAATTGAGAATACATGCTAGTGACCAACACTCGAATTGGCCATGAACTAATAATTTCAAGAACATTAGTTACTAACAATTTTATAAAATTTGAGTGCACGATATAGTTTCGTTCCGGTCCGGTTCTTAGCTGGTTATCCCGTTTCAGTCCAGTTCGGTTTGGTGCGGTGAAAAGAACCGACAGTTTGGTGCGGGTTGGTTTAGTGCAGTCCGACTTCTTCGGTCTAGTCGGTTCATGAAAACCCCTAGAAAATAAAACATGTCACGTGCCTAATCCAACCGTTCCTCCTACACCAAGATGATAAAAAATCGATAACTAGCAAGTTCCACCAATTAAGTACAACAAACCCCATTTTCGTGCGGATTAGACGTCACGCACTCATGACTCTCCAATACTTGTGCCCATGATGTAATTAATGGGACACCACCACACCAGTGTGCAAGCCAACTCACTCACCCTCGCATCCCATCGTAAATATCAAATGAAGCATATGCGGTAAGTAGAACTCACACAAATATGGAATGAAGTATTCCCTCAACAATCCTCCCTCAACTCCTATTGCCTCGTGACAATCTAGAAAGGTGATTCTAAACGATATATGATGAAGTCCAAGAATCTTCTCCCTGGGTCAGAGAGGCTAACAATGAATCCAAGGTTCGAGTGGGGTTTACTAGTGGTCCTACAAAGTGAGATCTAAAAGAAGTGAGTTATCTATTACACGTCCTCGTACAAATATTTTGTGTGCCAATACGAGGCGATTTGGCGACTACCTATGACGGACAACATGAACGTTTGGCTTGTTTAGCAAACACCAAGCTCGACTCTTTTAGGAGAAAAAACATCCCACACTTTAGTTGTAAGAATTTTATTTTAGTGTTTAAAATAACAAGTAGGCATTCACGTAACAAGATTCTCTCTATACATACTAGGGGGAAATCAAGTGTACACTCTTGGTCCAAATTCACGCCCTATGCCTAAAGCTTTCACATCTCACTAAATCAACCAAGTCTATGCTTCTCTCAATTGCCCTTTCTCAATTTCTTTTTTTGGATTTCTAAATTTATTATTTTTTTTCCATAAATCATATACTCTACATGCAATGGCCAACTCGAATAATGACTTGATTAGGGTGGGGGACTCAACAGTGAAAACGTGCAAGAAAAAAAGAGAAATAACAAAATAAAATAAGGACATAATCAATAACCTATATACATGTGAAAGACTCGACAATGACTAGTAAAAGGTAAAACCAACCCCACATTAGAATGTGTCATTGTCCGCAACGAACCGAAGACTCATCAATTCTAATGCGAGGGCCCAACTCGGACCTATATTCACAGTTCATGACAATGAGTCTTGCACTACTATGATCCACGAGAATTGTATAGATAGGTTCAGTTGTATTCATTTCAATCGTTATCAACTGAAGCAACATGGAGACTCTATGATTAGACTTGATAAGAGTTTCTTTGAACTTTATCTTAAGAAATGATTTTGAGTTAAGTACAGCCCTGGTACTGGTGGAGAACTGTCAAACGTCCATGAGAATGCAATATACTAAGTTGCTTCTTGTTCCGGTGAACAAACTGCAATTGTGTTTCATTTGAACATCAACTTCAACACTTAACTCTATCTAGAGTTTGTAACAAGGATTATAAATCCTAAATTATATAAATAACAACATTTTTAATTAAAATTAAATTTTTTCAATATATTAGAAGACTGGTTCATTAATGGTTACAAATATTACATTTTCAATTGCCCACGACAGGAGGCCTGGCTCCTTATCCATATCTGGATAGTAGCTCATATCTGGGTTACATAAAACAATACATGGAATACCTCATTTGATCTTCCTTTTCTTCTTATACTATTCGTTTTAAATGAAATCCACTTGAGCGCCAAGCAATGCCTTCTTACATGGTATGTATTGAATAGGGATATCAACATCAACATTGTATAGTGCTCCGTTATCATATTGACTGAAGTCTACCCCTTCACAGAAATAGTTATGCCATCCTAGACTTCTAGCCCACTGTGTCTTACCAGCCCTGCTCGGACCTTGGACTATCAGACTCTTCGGGCGGAGCAGTTCTCCCTCAGCTCCTGCGTAAGATGATTCTTCCGTTAATACAATATGGCCTCGTTTGGGTAGTTGATAAGGAGGAAGGATATGATATGATATCCCCTCCCTTATCTTATCCCTTGTTTGGGTAGCGGATAAGGAGGGGAAATCATATCTTCCCCTTATCCTTTGCCCATATTTTTTTCTTGATTCTTATACCACCTAGGGGGTGGTATACACTAGATAAGAGGGTGAGTGGATACGAGGGGGTTTCATTATTGACTAAAATACCCTCATCTAATCTTGTTAATTCCAAAATTGTCCATGATATAAGTTTTGGAATCCTTGTATCTGAACATTTGTTAGTTAATTTTGTGATTTTTGTTACTTATATGGTCTTGTCTGTAAGTGAGTCATAATACGTAGTTACAACTACGTTTTAATTACCTGCGAAAGCACATATTTCTTTGTTAAATATGTAAATTTACAATAAGAATAATTACAACCATGATTACATATGGGAAACAATGAATTGGATGCAGCTTGGTCTTTCAGAATAAACAAAACCACTGTGTCCCAGCATGACTTCTATAACCATGTTGCTTATCTTTGTTATGGCCCTAATTAATTTCTCATAAATGAGAAGTTAATCTCCTTTATTTTTGTTAACCAAACCTTTTATAGATCCGAAAATTGCAAGTATCCTCTTTCCACAATCAGAAAAATGAATGAAAATTCAAAGGGATTATATATAGTAGGCATTACCCCGCACGTGTACGCGCATGTTAAAAAGTGTCGAACATTTTTTTGTAAGACACTGAATTATAAACGAGGAATATTTGGGCACATTACTTACTGTAATTCATCACGATTTCTCTGTTATAAGTTGATTGACTTCATGTTTGAGCACACCATAAAAAATCCAGTTAAATTATCCAAGTGACAAAATAGTTCTTTAGCAGATAGGAGAATATCAACACATGCTCCTTTTCTATTTTGAGAATAAACAGAGATTGCATTTTGAAGTAGAACATTCGATCAAATGAACCAAATAACTCTAATAACTCCACAAAATGCATTTTGAAGTACTTTTCATGTAACATTATGTTCTATGATTCAAAGAATAGGTTTAACTCAAGAATATAATTTTCAATTTCATACCAATAATAAGTAACTCGATCTCTATATATTGGGTTTGTAACATCATAGCAATGATTGTCTCCCATTACTAAGAAATTAACTACACTTAAAGGCTAATATGTATAACTATAATTCCTTGTGAGCTGCAAGGGTTCACTTTGCTTATAGGCTCAAGATGTATAATTCTGTTATTTAGTTAGATTCATGAACTAAAGAGTGTTTTCTTAAAATTGCATTGGAACGGTGCCAACAGACATGTCACTTTGAGAATGTCACCATACAACTATTCACCCTCAATTTCTATGCACCAAAAACGTCAAGAGAAGGGGTAAGCTATATTTTAAGACGATGTTTCGCGGCTATAGTTGTATTATCAAAGTTAAAGAAAGCGGACATAAAATTTCATTTCACACATTTTATCTTGGCTAAATAAATTATGAATAAAATAAAATTGCCTTATAAGGTACAAAATAAATAAGATTGAATATCAATGCGTTATTTGTGTAGATATGTGGAAGAGTTAAATAATCTTCAAAATGTAATAATTTATACTTTATAGTAATATGTCTAGAAACTTATATGTAAAAAATAACATGTGCCTTATACAACCAATTATCATATGATATTTCATTCGTTACTAATATAAGCAGGATCACTTTGAACGATGTGCACTAAGAACTAAATAATTTACTTTTATAACAGATGTTGGTGATGTGATTTAGCAACAGAATTATTTGGTTTACAAAAATTCTACAGAAAATAGTAGTATATTTTTGGTGCACTCTTGTCTCAGTGACGAACATTAATTTTGTTTTTGCTTCAATGGTATCTCTCGTACATGTTTCATAACAAATAAAGTGTGTTGTTTTTTGAAATTTTTGATGTAAGATCTATAATAATATAAGAAAGATTCATAAAATAGACTATATTAGTTGCTAAAAAAATTTAGTAACCATTTTGTAACTTATATCATCAAATTATTTAATTCTATCCATTAATTCTATAAGTATTGAGTAATAAATGCAAATTTGGAAGCTACATGATGATTCGTTTTCATGTTGTACATTGAATTAGACATGTTGGCACTTATAATGATATTCATTGGTTATAAATTCAAATAATAGCTCCACATGTCTTCACCTACACATGAAGTAATTGACACATGGCATGCTGATGTTTAACCTCTGGACTTTTCTACTTTTATATATTATATAAGATAAGATAACTTTATACTTGCAGAACATATGAACACCAAATTACATTTTAATAAATCAAAAGGTAAGTGTAGGACATCGAGCCACCAAATTACTTCTCGAAAGATGGTTAAGGGGATTACAGTAGTTTACTTTTATGAACATTTGCTAACGTTGTTTATAAAAAAAATACTAATATGTAATTGAGTGAGTAGGCTGGGAATTGGGTGAACAATATTTTCAAAGAAAGAATCAAAATAGATGGGATCCAAAAAGAAAGAGCCAAGGTGGGTGGGCAGGCTGGGAATTGGGTGAGCAATATCTCCCACCAAAAAGAAAAAATCAATACAGAAGGAAACTTAGAGTGTTCAAAGTCATCATGCAATTTAAAAGTGGCCAAATGACAAAGTATTTCCAAATTACGGGTAGGTTCGACATGGTTTTTCGGGAATAATCTTACTTATGGAAGAGTTTGTCGGGAATTCATGAAGATGGAGACCCGCATCTACATGGTTTGACTCAAACTACGTTGAGGTTCGATATCAAGAAACCTCTATTTTTTGATATCGAAGATCCAAATGCAGCAAGCAGTTCTAGAGGTCCTAAGAACTATCACCCCCATGTAGAAGTGCGATACGAAGATGATTGTGTCAATGATTACGTCGCAAAGTATGGGGATTTCGTGGGAAAATGGGAACTGAGGATCCTTAAGAAGAAAAGTTCAAGATATAGAGATGATATTTGGGGGAACATCATTTCAGAATGCACGTCAAAAGAGGAGTCCCTCTCAAGGATTAGAGTTGAGCAACCTCTTTTCTAGGCCACCCAACTCAGAAATATGCAGCAGAGAAGTACTGGCCCACACCACCAGAACAATACGTGCCAAAATTCTTAGTGTTTGGTAATCTGTCCTCACAAATTCAACAATGGGTCACAGATAACTTCATAAATGTGAGTAAAGTCGTCATTCCTATCTTATTTAATGGCCATATGTTGGATCAAATTAAAGAAGACCTGATGTGGGCCCATAGTGAAACAGAGGACCATGTCAAAAATAAATATCTGGAGCTACATAATAATAATATTGTATTAATGGAAGAATCATCTGATGCATGAGCTGGGGGAGAGTGCACCAAAAATATGATGTATTAATGTAAGACACAATGGGCTAGAAGTCTAGGATGGCATAACTTTTTCTATGAAGGGGTAGACTTCAGTCAATATGATAACGAAGCACTATACAATGTTGTTGATGATATCCCATTTCAATACCTACAATATAAGAAGGCATTGCTTGGCGCTCAAGTGGATTAAATTGCAACGAATAGTATAGGAAGAAAAGGAAGATCAAATGAGGGATTCCATGTATTGTTTTATGTAACTCAGAGATGAGATACTATCTAGCTATGGATAAGGAGCCAGGCTTCCTACCGTGGGCAAATGAAAATTTAATCTTTGTAACCATTGATGAACCAACCTTTTAATATATAGAAAAAATTTAATTTCATTTAAAATGTTATTATTTATATAAATAAGGATTTATAATCCTTGTTACAAACTCAAGATAGATTTAAGTGTTGAAGTACAATATGATGTTCAAATGAAATACAACTGCAGTTTGTTCACTTGAACAAGTAGCAACTAAGTATATTGCATTCTCATGGACTTTTGACAGTTCTCCACAGTACCAGGGCTGTACTTAACTCGAACTTGTTTCATAAGATGAAGTTCAATGAAACTTTCATCAAGTCCAATAATAGAGTCTCCATGTTGCTTCAAATGATAACAACTGAAATGAATACAACAAAACCTATCTGTACAATCCTCACAGGTCATAGCAATGCAAGGATCATTGTCATGAATTGTGAATATATATGTTGCTTGTAGAGGCTGGGTTGCTGAAGACGATGAAGAAGGATTTTTGTTCACAACTATCCAAAACAGAGCACAAAGCCTAGAGGCGTGTATTTGTATGATACTTGGTACACTGCTGCTCATCATATGTCCATAAGACGTTGATTAACATATAGCAGGTGAATGAACCTGCCTAATAACATGCAATACATCAACATATGTTGATTTAAATTCTGGTCTTCTGATAATAATCTCTGGCATCTTAATATTTATATTCCCCACGGTCTTTGTGGATGACATTTTCAGATTGGCCTTAATTTGAAAAATGGGTACTTGTCATTAAATTGGAATCCTCCAATAGGCTTTCCACGGACAATCAGTTTTCTCTATAGGAGAAATGTGAGTTTGAATAAAAAATTGCATCGCCATGGCATAGTATTGGAAATACGAACTCGGTTTGTTTGGATTTGTGTTCCGTTAGCCTTGTGTCATAGAGAGATATTCTCACTCTACCAGTTGAGCTGAAGGGGGAAATCTGTCTTTATTTGATAACCAATCTCTCAATTTGGACAGCTCTTAGAGTGACGAGCTTGTTTGTGTAATCATAGAGAGAAGGGAAGTATAATTTTATTTCATGGGTTTAGAATTTGCCTAGGAGTGCACCACGTTTGGCGAGAAATCTCCTTCGTAGGGTTGACTGGCAGATATTTCCATAATCATATCTTAGCATGATAGGTTATTAACTTTATATTATATCAGTTACTATCTGGACAAGTAACCGACAAGTGCTGTGCACGTGATTCAAATTTTGAATGTCACGCCTATTGGTTTCCCTCCTAACTCATTCTATTTGATACACCATTTGGCTATTGATTTTCATCAGATTTGCATGAAAGTTTGTGTTAGCAATGAAATTTGGTTAATTATCACAACATGTATTTCTTATCTTTGTGTTTATATTCTCTTAAATGGATACTCGTGTTTACTCTGTAAAAGAGTATCCAGACAGCTTAGAGAGAGCGATGACTATGTGTGTGGACAAATGGCTGAGTTATCAGATAAGGTTGCTACGGTGGAAGCTATTGCATACAGCTGCGACTGGATGTCATTGTCCCATGGAGGACATTGTATGATCAGCTTGTTTCAAAGGTTTGAAACTACACTATTTCAAGGCCTTGAAAGAGCTTTCAAAGGCTTGAAACTATACTGCAGTATATGGCATGAAATTAGGGGGAGCTTTTCCTTCTAATCTGATTCCTTATCTCTTATGTTGGATTGTGATTTATTTGATGATGAGAGACAAGCTAATATGATATTCTAATCATATCATAATCTCTCTGTTTGACTTAGTTTTTAAATGATTAATTAGCTACCTATTTTGCAGGAACTATTTCCTAATCTGTGTGTCTGTAGGAAAGGAAATAGAACTGTTAGATAGATTTTGTGCTTGTGAAATCATGCCTGGACATTACTAACACTCTCATATAAAATATCAAGGCAGCATCTTTGAAGATACTGAGAAACTAGCCATTAAGAAGAGTTTTTAGAGAGGCAAGATATGCTGCTCGAGTTTACGAACATCTGTTTGAAGAAGATTCTATAAATCTGCACGTCAAACAAGCAAACAAAAAGTAGAGAATTGCTGATAGAATTACACACAACATTTACAGAGACATTCAAACACTCTCACGGATTGATAAGCAACACAGAAGGAGATTCAATTCACTCAATCCAATCATCTAAAGTTCAGTGCATACTAAACTACCTCACTTGTTCTCAATTCTCTTCTTTCTGTACTTAATTTGTATATCATTTTGATAATACTTCTCTTATATTATTCTCGTGAGTTGTTCAAGTTAACAACAAAGAATTCTTATTGAATCATTTAGCTAGAGTAGGTACTAGATATGTAGAGAGAACCACGAGCTGTAACAGAGTAAGGAACTTCTCTATGCTTGAGATCTAGGGCTTAGCTTTTGATTAATAAGAATTGAGATGAAAAACCTACAGGTACTAAATCCCCTTCTAGAGCATTCATCATGTATTACTGCCGACATTACTGTCTTTCAATTTTTGTATCATAGCTTGTATCACTGTATAGATCTAACAATATTGTGATATGAGTATTGTAGGTGATGGTGGTTTCTCTTAGGTACGAGATGCTAACAGACCTCCCTTATTCCATGGTGACAACTTTGCGCACTGTAAAGCTTTGATGGAAATATTCATCACTGATCAATATATAGAGTTGTGAACTATCATACTGAATGGTCCTCATACACTCTACACATAAAAGGATGGGATTAGAACTCCCAAAACTGATGATTCACTTTCCAATTTTGAATTAGAACGGTTATCTAAGAATTACAGAGCTATAAATCTCTTTTTTTTGGGTAACTTTCAATGAATATAAAAAGACAACAATAAGTGCAGTTTTACAAGGGGCATTCCCCAGGTAAAGCTAACAAGCACAGAAACAAGCAACCTGAGCACAAGCTCAATCAAGCTAAACAAAGCTACACTTAGCCAAACAAGGAAAACAAGGGATTAAACAATACCCCAACTTCTAGCTAATAAAGTAACATTGTGATCATGTTTAGTAGCCTATTGCCTTAATAATGAGGCAAATTTTCCTAATAACATTTTTGTACAGTATTCTTCCTCCCCTCATAACACCTACTGTTCCCTTCTCTCCAAAGGAAATAAACACCTGCAGCCAAGCAAACTCTTAAAATTTGGTGCGTAGAGCTGTTGATTTTCCAATCTCTGCTAAGTTTCTCAATCCAACCATTCCAGGAAATAGCAGCATCATGATCAATCCCAAAAAAGCTCCATATGCAAGAAGAAAAAGAGCAATCTCTAAACAAATAAAGGTGGTTTTCAGTACCATTTCCAAATAGATAGCATTTGTTTTTTTGGGTCAGACCCCAGCTGAGAAGTCTATCTTGAGTACTGAGTCTTTGTTGAATACAAATCCAGAGAATAAAAGAGCACCTAGGAATGGACATTTTGTGCCAACAAAGGTGAGTCCAGGGGACAATCTGGCTTCTTTCCCTGATTAAATGCCATGCAGAGCTGGTAGAGAAGTTGCCACTGGGATCAGCAAGCCAAGTTACAGAGTCTTCAATAGAATTATTAGGCTGCATTCTTATACTCTGATCCACAATGTCTCTCATATAGTGGCTGTGTGGGCTTGGACATTGCCACTGGTTTTGATGAATAATGTTGGAAACTTTAGCGTCCTTGTTCAAAGAAGCATCATACATAATTCTATCATTCATAAAGCTACGAATACGACCACTAGGAAGCCAAAAATATACCAAAGAAATGAGTTTGTACCTTTTCCCTCCTTGTGCTTGATCTGAAGCCTAAATGTTTCCCTTAAGCTCAATAACTTTCTCAAAATCCAAGAAGCATTACTAGGACAATCAATCCTCCAAATAGATCTTCCTTTGATGAGGTGAGTGTTTGCCCATTTCACCCAATAAGAATCTTTGTAGTTAGACACCACTTCCCACAAATGCTTACCAAAAGCTGCTGTATTCCAAGTAGCAGTCTTCTTAATTCCTAACCCTCCTTCCTCATAAGGTAGGAAGACATTGTCCCAAGAGACTTTAGCCCCTGTGTGCTTCATATGCTCACCTTTCCATAAAAAAATCCTCGAGCTATGAATCTTTTATATTGTGATTTGAGTTTAGATGAATTCAACATGATTTCATGATGCAAAAGTTCTAAGGAAATATGGGAAAAACTGGTGGTGACCTTTGAAGGAACCAGCCAAGTCAAGCAGACAAAGATCAACATATTCCTTAGACAGTATGAACTATTTAAAATGAATGGAGATGAATCCACCAAACATATGTTGAAGAGGTTTACAGATATTGTCAAAAATCTGGATTCCTTAGGGAAATCCTTCTCCAATGAAGAAAAAGTCAGAAAGATCTTGAGAAGTCTTCATAAAGCGAAATGGAACCAAATACTACTTCTGTTGAAGAAGCTCAAGATCTATCATCTCTTCAACTTGATGAATTGCAGGGAAAACTACTTACACATGAGATCTCCATGAATGAAGTTGATGGAGAACCGCCACAAAGTGTCAAGAACTTGGCGCTCAAGGCTAAGGAGAGTGAACCATCTCAAAGCCTTGAAAAGGATGAAGATGATGATGAAGCCCTTTGCTCTCATTTACAAAGCCTTGACCATAATTCTCAAGATAAAAAAGAAATTTGGAAACAAATGTAGGATTTTGTAACGGATTATGCAGGGGAATAAATCAAAATAAGGATCCGCACAAGACCCTCCAAGGATTACCGGACTAGACATCATAACGATAGTAATGGAATTATTATCAAATACCTTGTTTGTCTCCTTGAATGACTTCATATGCGAAATATTGTTCAAGTCTCCACGGATTGTCCACTCCTGGGATTGATTCAGTATCCTCCACACCTTTGTGCTTGCTAGGGATGAAGGAGGAAGAATAAGAATCACTCGAACCGAAACAAAAGAGGGGCGACACCGTCCTTGAGGCCGACAGGTAGAGGGGCGGCACTAGGGGATTCGGCCCTCTAGTGTTTTGTCTCTTTCTTTGCTTTTTTCTCTCCTTGTGTGATGAAAATTATAACAACAACATTGAGCAATAAGCTAGGAGTGTCCTCTACATAGTTTAACAACTCCTTGTTAACTACATATTAGCCCCTCTCATAATCCTATCCATACAAAGATTAGTCCAACTTGCAAATTATTCCTACTAAGTTTGCAAGTAGTTGCGTATTAATCTTTAAATTTAATTAATCATATTAATTAATTTCCAAGTCTCGATTACTCCATAGAGAGTGTGACCTCATAGGTTTCTACTAAGTTGGTAGTAACAATTACAAACATGGAGCGGTGTCTAGCAACACATCCATGCCACCCAACTAATAAAAATAGTCACTACTTTGACAAACCGTGTGACTATATTGTGTCATCCCTTTGTATCTATATTCGGATTGGACACGAGACACACAAGTCACAATCGTATATCCAATCCATAGTTTCTCGATCCTGGGAATAGTCTTATCCATGCAGATAACATCAATATCCCATATTGATTTATCTTAGTCTGGCAAGACATTCTATAATCCATACCCCTCGAGTGGCCACATACATTCTATAATCCATATTCCGCATGATTAATCTCATTAAGACCTTATTAAGAGTTGGTTTATGACCATTATAATACGATTTTTGGGATAATTAAGTTGGAGGTGAAAATTTAATATTAGTCCCCTATAGTTTTAATATTGACCATTCTTTATTTTCTATGAAGTGTGAGTTCTAGAAAAGTGGTATGATGTGCGATTTTAGTAAGTATGTATTCTTGTATGAGGGAGAGTATTATTACCGTATTGTTCATCTTGCATTTACACTTAGTGAAGTGGGGGAAGTAAACTCATACTAACCTATTATTAGGAATGCTTATGACCCATCCTGAATACTTGCCTTGCACACCATAGATTTGTATCAATTTTAGTCTTCTCGAGTTATCTTGTTCATTGAACTAAAATTTTCTAGTGCATTCCCGGATTTGAGAAAGGGAGCCACAAAGGCATGGCCAAAACATGATATTTTGCTATTCTATGGGTAAAACTTGTGGGAGTTGGATATCTATCAACCCTATAGTGTTTTTCTAATGTTACTCTTCATATTTAATCTTTTGGAGCTACTAAAGTGTGTCATATTTTATTTTGTTACTGTGCCGTGTTTGATTATACTAGTGCACTCCTTGTAAACAAATATAGTGTGACCAATGTACCCAATCTCTTGTACATCCTTATATCTGTGTTATGCTGCTCATTCTCATTATTTCTCACACTCATTATCTCTATCAAAGTCTCTAGAAGTTCTCTTTTCTCTCAAAGTAACTTCAGCCCATTTTTAGTGCTAAGACCTCAACATAACACCATCAAAAATTCATATTCTAGCATCCAAAGTACGGAAAATTCGTCTTAAAGCTGGATAAAACCTTGGCGGAGAGTTCTTTCTTCATCCTACCCAAGGATTTGAGCTTAAAATCACTCTTTTGCTCACCATTCTAGATCTTTGAGGTAAATCCTTAATCTATTCTTCGATGTTTGTATATTCGTGGTTCTAGTGTCCATTTTTTCATGGTAGATCATATGAAAATGTCCTTGCATGTGTCTACTTTTGAATCTTCTTGTGGATTCATGTGTTCATCGTCAAGGATGAAGTTTTAGAAGAAAGTTTGTGTCTCAAAGGATGAGAGTTGTTCTTGATCTCTCTCTACCATCCTTCTTACCAATTCAAATAATGTGTTTTTGCTCATTCTTGAAGCCTATGTGCTGTATTTGTACTTACATGTGTCTCTTTCATATCTTATTTTACCTTTAATGAAGTTCTTTCACATATTCGCTTGAGGATTTTGTCATTCAAAAGAAGTGGTCTCGTTTCGATATTATGTTTTCAGTCAAATTCTGTGACCTGACTTCGAGGGGCCATATCTCACTCATTAAACTTTTTATGGTGCTCCATGTTATATCATTTTGAAGCCCTATGTGTCTAATTTCATCTTCAACTGGTTTCATGCACACATTCCTTATACATATTCTGTAAGTTGAATTCTTGTAAATTGTGTCTGGACTAGAAATTGGGTTCGGACAGATTTAGTCATTCAACTTTGTGAAGTCATTACTCTCTCATGCAAGCTTGTATTATGCTCGAATCTGAAAAGTGTGTCTAATCTGAAAAGTTCATCTCTCGTCTAGTGGCATGTGTTACTCTAGATAACTTCATTCCCTCGTCCATTCATCTTAGAGGGTCTTCATAATCATGTCATGGGGAATTTTCAGAATCTTATTCTTTCCTTATATTCACAATTGTGCACTTGTATTAATGTTGGCTTGTTCTTATTATTTGTAGTGCCTCCTTGTTGGAGTTGCTCTTAGACTCCCCGTATTGTTTGCTAGTAATGATTTTATAAGCTAGGGCTCGAGGTGTGTACTTACCCAACCCTTTGGTAGTGCTATATTCATATATTAACTGTTTATGGGCTATGAAGTGGATGGTGTGAAACTTGTGAGTGGTGGAATGTGTTTTTGATAACTAATTGATGATTTATATGTTTTGATTGGAGATATATCCATGTATTAAAGCATGTTTATAAATGAAATTTGCTAAACTGAAAGTCCATGGTATGTTTTATAAATGTTTGGCCTAGATGGTTGCCTAAATAACAGTGTTGGACAGTACCCTCCCGGCGCGGGAACATATACCGGAGGTAGATACCCTGTCCACGGGATATAATATAGGATGAGCCGTTAACACGGCTGTTTTCATAACTTGTCGACAATGTTTTGTCCGAGGTAGCGATTCTACGTGGACTCGCCTTATTTATGCCTTAGTGTCACTAATGAGATTTTAAATGGCCAAAGTACTAGAATGAAAAGATCCAAGGGCTCAAAGTGGTGTTGTGGAAGGGGTCGAGGACCTAAGTGTTTGAACTAACTGCTTTACATGTTAACTTAATTGAATGCTTGCTTAAATTTTGTTGTTCTAATTATTCTTTCTCTAGGTATGAACTCTGGAAGCAAGCATGTTTGGAACAACTTGACCATGAACTTTGGAACTTGTATATATTGTATATTTCCAAACTTAACAAAGAGGTAAGTACGTGCTCGCCAGAATTCGCAGTCTCACCAGTTTTTAGACGACCGCTCTTTCACGTTCCAAGGAGAGGACCGATTCAAGTAACGAAGCTGCTTAGTTTCTTATGCCATATCATGATGTGGATAGTTCATCCTTTGTGCTAGATGTTTATAAGTCTCTCTTGTCTCATGTATATGCAGTAGTACGTGGTGTCTGTCTATATGTATAACTCTGGAAATCTAGAAGAAACTTGTTGGAGACCATGTATGATCATCTTTTGGTAGCGGGAATGTGTAACCCCATGAGGGGATATTTCGTGGTTTGTTAACTCAACTTTTGGAGTTTTATTGTGGCCCTTTTGTGAATGGTTTATGTGTAATCGAGACTGAACCTTAAGGGACCTAACTCTGATATCGATGAGTACCATAGAGGATGGATGAAAGTTCTATTTATGAAATTATCAAACTTTATTTCCTCTCATGCAAGAAATGTTTTTGAAACTAAACAGTTTTTGAATGTAATACCACTTTTCATAAGCTTTCGCATACTTTTCACATAACTCACGAATTTCCAAATATTTTTACTTACATCCTCATGGTGCGAGTTAGCCTTGGTGGCGTGTGACGCCTCGTTCCTGTTTAATTATGTTATTAATCGGGGTCGCGGGAGCGGGGTGCCACAAAGTCTTTTGGAGGAATCATGCAGTAGAGGAAGCAACGTGGGAGAGTGAAGCTGATATGCGGGACAAGTATCCGCACTTATTTTAATTGTGAGGAACGTTAAGTTTGAGGAAAAACTTATTTTTAATGCGGGTAGAACGTGACAACGCGCATGATTAATCTCATTTTGGCCTTATTTAGAGTTGGCTATGACCATCATAATACGATTTTTGGGCTAATTAAGTTGGATGGTGGAAATTTCATATTAGTCTCATATAGTTTTAATATTGACCGTTTCGTATTTTCTATAAAAGTGCGAGTTCTAGGAAAGTGGTATGAAGTGAGATTTTAGTAAGTATGTATTCTTGTATGCGGGAGTGTATTGTTACGGTATTGTTAATCTTGCATGTACATCTAGTGTAGTTGGGGAAGTAGACCTATAATTACCTATTATTATGCATGCTAATGACCCATCATAATTACTTGCCTTGCACACCATAGACTTGTATAAATTTTAGTCTTCCCAAGCTATCTTGTTCATTGAACCAAAATTTTGTAGTGCATTCCTGGATTTGAGAAAGGGAGCCACAAAGGCATGGCCAAAACATGGTACTTTGCTATTGTATGGGTGCAAAACTTGTGGGAGTTGGATATCTATCAACCCTAGATTCTTTTTCCAATGTTACTCTTCATATTTATTCTTTTGGAGCGAGTAAAGTGTGCCATCTTTTGTTGTGTTATTGTGCCTAGGTTGATTATACTAGTGCACTCCTTGCAAACAAATATGGTGTGATCAATGTATCCAATCTCTTGTACATTCTCATATCTTTGTTATGCAGCTCATCCTCATCATTTCTCACACTCAGTATCTCTATCAAAGTCTCTAGAAGTTATCTTTTCTCTCAAAGGAACTTCAGCCAGTTTTTGTGCTAGGACCTCCACAAAACACCATCAAAACTTCATATTCGAATATGGAAAATTCGTCTCCAAGCTAGATACAACATTGGTGGAGAGTTCTTAGTTCTTCCTACCCAAGTATTTGAGCTCACAATCACTCTTTTGCTCACCATTCTTGATCTTTGTGGTAAATCCTTGATCTATTCTTTGATCTCTGTAAATTCTTGGTTCTAATATCCTTTTTTCATGGTAGATCATCTGAAAATGTCCTTTCATATGTCTATTTTTGCATCTTCTTGAGGAATCATGTGTTCATCCTCATGGATGAAGTTTTAGAAGAATGTTTGTGTCTCATAGGATGAGAGTTGTTCTTGATCTCTCTCTATCATCCTTCTTACCTATTCAAATCATGTGTTTTTCCTCATTCTTGAAGCCTATGTGCTGTATTTGTACTTGCATGTGTCACTTCCATATCTTATTTGACCTTCAATGAAGTTCTTTCACATATTCACTTGAGGATCTTGTGATACAAAAGAAGTGGTCTCGTTTTGATACTTTGTTTTCCGTGAGATTCTGTGACTTGACTTCGAGGGGCCATATATCACTCATAAAACTTCGTATGGTGCTCCATCTTATATAGTTTCGAAGCCCTGTGTGTATACTTTCATCTTCAACTGGTTTCATGCCCAAATTCCATTTACATATTCTGTAATTTGAATTCTTGTATACGGTGTCTGGATTGGAACCAGATTCGGACAGTTCTGTCACTCAACTTTCTGAGGTCATCACTCTCTCATGCAAGCTTGTATTTTGCCCTATCATATACCGATTCGAAGCTCTATGTGTCTAGTTTCATTTTCAGTTGGATTCATGCAAAAATATGCTCTATGTCATTCAGAATTTTAGTTTTTGTAAGTGTGTCAAATATGAAAAGTTCATCTCTCGTCCAGTGGCATGTACTACGTTAGAGAACATCATTCCCTCGTCCATTCATGTTAGAGGGTCTTCATAATCATGTAATGGGGAATTTTCAAAATCTTATTCTTGCCTTATAGTCACTATAGTGCACTTGTTTTAATGTTGTCTTGTTCTTATTATTTGTAGAGCCACCTTGTTTGATTTGCACTTGGACTCCCCGTACTGTTTGCTAGTAAGGATTTTATAAGCTAGTGCTCGAGGTGAGTACTGACTTAACCCTTTAGTAGTGCTATTTTCATATATTAACAGTTTATGGGCTATGAGGCGGATGTTGTGAAACTTGTGAGTGGTTGAATGTGTTTTTTATAACAACTTGGTGATTTGTTTATTTGGATTGGAGATATAGCCCATGTATTAAAGCATGTTTATTAATGAAATTTGCTAAGCTGAAAGTCCATGGTATGTTTTATAAATGTTTGGCCAAGATGGTTGCTTAAGTGACATTGTTGGACAGTTCCCTCCCGGCACGGGGACATAGAACGGAGGTCGATACCCTCTCCCAAGGATATAATATGGGATGAGCCGTTAACACTGCCGTCTTCATGACTTGTCGATTATGTTTTAACTGAGGTAGCATTTCTACGCGGACTCGCCTTATTTATGCCTTAGTGTCACTAATGAGATTTTAAATGGCCTAAGTACTTGAATGAAATGAGCCAAGGGTTAAAAGTGGTGTTCTGGAAGGGGTTGAGGACCCAAGTGTTTGAACTAAATTCTTTACATGTTTACTTACTTGAATGCTTGCTTAAAATATGTTGTTTAAATTATACTTTATCTATATATGAACTCTGGAAGCAAGCATGTTTGTAAAAACTTTACCATGGCATTTGGAACTTGTATATATTGTATATTTCCAAACCTAACAAAGGGGTAAGTACGTGCTCACCAGACTTCGCAGTCTGACCGGTTTTTAAATCACCGCTCTTTCAGGTTCCAAGGAGAGGAATGAGCCAAATAACCAAGCTGCTTAGTTGGTTATGCCATATCATGATGGGGATATTTCATGCTTAGTGCTAGATGTGTCTAAGACTCTCTTGTCTCATGTATATGTAGTAGTACTTGGTGTCTGTCTAAATTATAACTCTGGAGATCTAGAATACACTTGTTAAAGACGATGTATGGTCATCTTTTGGTAGCGGCAATGTGTTACCCCATGAGGGGATATTTCGTGGTTTGTTAACTCAACTTTTGGAGTTTTATTGTGGCCATTTTGCTAATGGTTTATGTGTAACCGTGATTGAACCTGAAAGGACTTGACTCTGATTTCGGTGAGTACCATAGAGGATGGATGAAAATTTCATTTATGAAATTATAAAACTTTATTTCCTCTTATGGGAGACGTGTCTTTTAAACCAAACAGTTTTCGAATATAAGACCCCTTTTCACAAGCTTCCGCAATACTATTCACTTAACTCTTGAAATTCCAAATATTTTTACTTACATCCTCATGGAGCGAGTTAGCCTTGGTGGGGTGTGACGCCTCGTTCCCGTTTCATTATGTTATTAATCGGGGTCGCGGGAGCGGGATGCCACAAAGTCTTTTGGAGGAATCATGCAGTAGAGGAAGCAACGTGGGAGAGTGAACCTGAGATGCAGGAAAATTATCCGCACTTATTTTAATTGTGAGGTACGTTAAGTTTGAGGACAAACTTATTTTTAAGGTGGGTAGAACGTGACATCCCGCATGATTAATCTCATTTAGGCCTTATTTAGAGTTCGGTTATGACCATTATAATACGATTTTTGGGCTAATTAAGTTGGACGGTGGATTAGTCCCCTATAGTTTTAATATTGACCGTTCCTTATTTTCTATAAAAGTTCGAGTTCTAGGAAAGTGGTATGAAGTGCGATTTTAGTAAGTATGTATTCTTCTATGTGGGAGAGTATTGTTACCGTATTGTTCATCTTGCATGTACACCTAGTGTAGTGGGAGAAGTAGACCCATAATTACCTATTATTATGCATGCTAATGACCCATCATGACTACTTTCCTTGCACACCATATACTTGTATCAATTTTAGTCTTCCCAAGCTATCTTGTTCATTGAACCAAAATTTTCTAGTGCATTCCCGGATTTGAGAAAGGGAGCCACAAAGGCATGGCAAAAACATGGCATTTTGCTATCGTATGGGTGTAAACCTTGTGGGAGTTGGATTTATATTAAACCTAGATTATTCTTCCAATGTTACTCTTCATATTTACTTTTGGATCTAGTAAAGTGTGCCATCTTTTGTTGTGTTATTGTGCCTAGCTAGATTATACTAGTCCACTACTTGCAAACAAATATGGTGTGACAAATATAGCCAATCTCTTGTACATCCTTATATCTTTGTTATGCAGCTCATCGTCATCATTTCTCACACTCGTTATCTCTCTCAAAGTTTCTAGAAGTTCTCTTTTCTCTCAAAGGAACTTCAGCCCGTTTTCGTGCTAAGACCTCCACAAACCACCATCAAAACTTCATATTCGAACATCTTAAGTATAGAAAATTCGTCTCCAAGATAGATACAACCTTGGTGGAGAGTTCTTTGTTCATCCTGCACAAGGATTAGAGCTCATAATCACACTTTTGCTCATCATTCTTGATCTATGAGGTAAATCCTTGATCTATTCTTTGATATCTGTATATTCTTGGTTCTAATGTCCTTTTTTCACGGTAGATCATCTGAAAATGTCCATTCACGTGTCTATTTTTTCATATTATTGTGGACTCATGTGTTCATCCTCATGGATGAAGTTTTAGAAGAAAGTTTGTGTCTCATAGGATGAGAGTTGTTCTTGATCTCTCTCTTTCATCCTTCTTACCAATTCAATTCTTGTTTTTCTTCTCATTCTTGAAACCTATGTGCTGTATTTGTACTAGCATGTGTCTCTTTCATATCTTATTTGACCTTCAATAAATTTCTTTCACATATTCACTTGAGGATCTTGTGATACAAAGAAGTGGTCTCGTTTTGATACTCTGTTTTCTGTCAGATTCTGTGACTTGAATTCGAGGGGCCATATCTCACTCATAAGACTTCGTATGGTGCTCCATCTTATATCGTTTGAAGCCTTGTGTGTCTACTTTCATCTTCGACTGGTTTAATGCCTAAATTCCCTATACATATTCTTTAATTTGAATTCTTGTAAACTGTGTCTGGATTGGAACCGAGTTCGGAGAGATTCTGTCACTAAACTTTGTAAGGTCATTTCTCTCTCATGCGAGATTTTATTTTGCCCTATCATATACCGATTCGAAGCTCTATGTGTCTAGTTTCATTTTCAATTGGATTCATGCAAAAATATGCTCTATGTCATTCAGAATTCTAGTTTTGTAAGTGTGTCAAATTTGAAAAGTTCATATCTCGTCCAGTGGCATGTGCTACTTTAGAGAACATCATTCCCTCGTCCTTTCATCTGAGAGGGTCTTCAAAATCATGTTATGGGGAATTTTCAGAATCTTATTCTTGCCTTATAGTTACTATAGTTCACTTGTCTTAATGTTCACTTGTTCTTATTATTTGTAGAGCCTCCTTGTTGGATTTGCACTTGGACTCCCCGTATTGTTTGCTAGTAAGGATTTAATAAGCTAGGGCTCGAGTTGAGTACTTACCCAACCCTTTAGTAGTGTTGTTTTCATATATTAACTGTTTATGGGCTATGAGATGGATGTTGTGAAACTTGTGAGTGGTGGAATGTGTTTTTGATAACCACTTGGTGATTTGAATCTTTTGATTGGAGATATAGGCCATGTAATAAAGCATGTTTATAAATGAAATTTGCTAAACTGAAAGTTTATGGTATGTTTTATAAATGTTTGGCCAAGATGGTTTCCTAAATGACACAGTTGGACAGTACCCACCCGGCGCGGGAACATAGACCGGAGATCGATACCCTTTCCCTGGGATATAATATGGGATGAGCCGTTAACACGGCTGTTGTCATGACTTGTCGACTATGTGTTTTCCGAGGTAGCGATTCTACGCGGACTCGCCTTATTTATGCCTTAGTGTCACTAATGAGATTCTAAATGGCCAAAGTACTTGAATGAAATGAGCCAAGGGCTCAAAGTGGTGTTGCGGTAGGGGTCGAGGACCCAAGTGTTTGAACTAAATGCTTTACATGTTTACTTACTTGAATGCTTGCTTAAATTATGTTGTTTAAATTATGCTTTATCTATTTATGAACTCTGGAAGCAAGCATGTTTGTAACAACTTGACCATGGCATTTGGAACTTGTATATATTTTATATTTTCAAACATAAAAAAGGGGTAAGTACATGCTCACCAGACTTTGCAGTCTGACCGGTTTTTAAATCACCGCTATTTCAGGTTCCAAGGAGAGGACCGAGCCAAGTAACCAAGCTGCTTAGTTGCTTATGCCATATCATGATGTGGATATTTCATGCCTAGTTCTAGATGTGTCCAAGACTCTCTTGTCTCATGTATATGTAGTAGTACTTGGTGTCTGTCTAAATGTATAACTCTGGAGATCTAGAATACACTTGTTGGAGACGATGTATGGTCATCTTTTGGTAGCGGGAATGTGTTACCCCATGAGGGGATATTCCGTGGTTTGTTAACTTAACTTTTAGAGTTTTATTTTGTCCCTTTTGTGAATGGTTTATGTGTAACCGTGACTGAACCTTAAATGACTTGACTCTGATATCGATGAGTACAATAGAGGATGGATGAAAGTTTTATTTATGAAATTATCAAACTATATTTCCTCTTATGCAAGACGTGTTTTTGAAACTAAACAGTTTTTGAATATAAGACCCCCTTTCACAAGCTTCCGCAATACTTTTCACTTAACTCTTGAATTTCCAAATATTTTTACTTAAATCCTCATGGTGTGAGTTAGCCTTAGTGGCGTGTGACGCCTCGTTCCTGTTTAATTATGTTATCAATCGGGTTCGTGAGAGCGGCGTGCCACAACGTCTTTTGGCGGAATCATCCGGTAGAGGAAGTAACGTGGGAGAGTGAAACTGAGATGCGGGACAAGTATCCACACTTATTTTAATTGTGAGGTACGTTAAGTTTGAGGAAAAACTTATTTTTAAGGTGGGTAGAATGTAACATCCCGCATGATTAATCTCATTTAGGCCTTATTTAGAGTTGGTTTATGACCATTATAATACGATGTTTGGGCTAATTAAGCTGGACGGTGAAAATATTATATTAGTCCCTTATAGTTTTAATATTAACCGTTCCTTATTTTCTATAAAAGTACGAGTTTTAGGAAAATGGTATGAAGTGCGATTTTAGTAAGTATGTATTCTTTTATTTGGGAGAGTATTGTAACCGTATTGTTAATCTTGCATGTACACCTAGTTTAGTGGGGGAAGTAGACCCGTAATTACCTATAATTATGCATGCTAATGACCCATCATGACTACTTGCCTTGAACACCATAGACTTGTATGAATTTTAGTCTTCCCAAACTATCTTACTCATTGAACCAAAATTTTCTAGTGCACTCTCGGGTTTGAGAAAGGGAGCCACAAAGGCATGGTCAAAACTTTGTATTTTGCTATTGTATGGGTGTAAAACTTGTGGGAGTTGGATATATATAAACCCTAGATTCTTTTTCCAATGTTTCTCTTCATAATTAATCTTTTGGACCTAGTAAAGTGTGCCATTTTTTGTTGTGTTATTGTTCCTAGCTTGATTATACTAGTGCACTCCTTGCAAAAAAATATGGTTTGACCAATGTATCCAATCTATTTTACATTCTTATATCTTTATTATGCAGCTCATCCTCATCATTTCTCACACTCATAATCTCTCTCAAGTCTCTAGAAGTTCTCTTTTCTCTCAGAAAAACTTCAGACCGTTTTTGTGGTAAGACCTCCACAAAACACCATCAAAAATTCATATTCTAGCATCCAAAGTATAGAAAATTCGTCTCCAAGCTAGATAAAACTTTGGTGGAGAGTTCTTCCTTCATCCTTCCCAAGGATTTAAGCTAACAATCTCTCTTTTCTCACCATTCTTGATATTTGAGCTAATCCTTGATCTATTCTTTGATCTTTGTATATTCTTGGTTCTAATGTCCTTTTGTCATGGTAGATCATCTGAAAATGTCCTTGCATGTGTCTATTTTTTCATCTTCTTGTGGATTCATGTGTTCATCCTCATGGATGAGTTTTAGAAGAAAGTTTGTGTCTCATAGGATGAGAGTTGTTCTTGATCACTCTCTACCATTCTTCTTACCTGAAAGCTCAGGTTGTTCAAGGCTTGAAAGAGCTTGACCATTTCAAGGCCTTGAAACAGCTTTCAAAGCCTTGAATTAGCTTCAGAGGATTGAAAATAGTGTTAGCTATTTTCAAGGCCTTGAAACTAGATTCAAAGCCTTGAAACTGTTAAACCTGAAAGCATATTCTTTGGAGGAGTTTTTCTATTAACTCTCTGATCTAATTTATCAGCTCTCTTGCTTATGATCGATTTCTGTTGTTAGATGATGAAAGAAAAATTGTTAAACATGTTTTGAATTGTGCTATATCAACTATTTGACCATGATAATGCAGGAAATACTGTTTCTACGTCTGCATGATTGTTTCCTAAACTGGATTGCTGCAGATTTGGAATACTTGAAGACTTTGATTCTGTGATCAATCAGATGTGTTTGACAGCTTCTCATGATGGTTAAATGAAGGATTACAACAATATATCAGAAGATTATAATCATTCAACCGTTGTAGAAGATCTCAACATAGTCAAACTCTGTTACCAACAAAGTAGGAAGGTTGTTGCTGAAAATCTAGAGAGATTTGCAGAGCCGTTTGAAGTATTTAAAGAGCTCAAATTTGAAGCAACAATAACACAATTCTCAACGGGAAAATACATAGAAAGCATTCTGGATTGAAAAGCATCAAAGAAGTTCTTCATCTCTTCCAACCCATACACAGAAGTTCACTGCATTTCACTGCAGTTTTCTACTCTTAAGTGATCTTCTGTATAGAGCTATATTGGTAGATAATTTCTGTATTATTTCTGCATTCATTCTCAACGATTTTTCAAGGTGAACAATAGAGAATTCGTAGTTAATCAGTTAGCTAGAGCAGGTACTATACAGGTTAGGGAAAACCACAAGCTGTAACAGAGTAAGGGAACTCTCTGTGCTTGAGTTTTAGGGCTTAGATTTTGATTAATAAGAATTGAGTTGAAAATCCTGCAGGGATCTAATCCCTGAGGTAGAGACGTAGGTCCAAGTGGACTGAAATCTATAAATCACTTGTCTTGTGCAATTTTCAGTTCATCTACTTCCAAAGCTTTTGCAGCATACAAAAACTGTTTATTTTTAAAGGGTTTGAACTTGTTTTCAAGGCCTTGAAAAAGGCTTACTTGTTCTAAAACTTTCTGCTACATTTCAAAGGCTTGAATTTGTGTTCAAGGCCTTGAACTTCATTGTCTACACTAGTTCTTCTACTTGTTAGCTAGTTTTGCAAAAAGGTGGAATACTCTATGCAACCCCCCTCTTTTTAGAGTATCTTAGTTGCTTATACATCTGCATACTCACACTTTCAATTGGTATCAGAGCTTGTATCACTGTATAAGATTTAACCATCTGGTGAACATGAGTACTGCAGGTGATGGTGGCTTCTCACAAGGAAGAGCTGCTAACAGAACTCCTCTATTATGTAAAGAAAAATTTTCTCACTGGAAAGCTCTCATGAAAATGTTTATCATTGATCAGAGCTTTGAACCATTATTCAAAATGGACCTCATACTTTCTATACAAAGAAAGATGGGATCAGAACTCCTAAAACAGAAGACTCACTCTCTCTTCTGAATTAGAGCAAGTTTCTAGGAATTACAAGGCTATTAACATTTTGTATTGTGCTTTGAGTACAGATGAATTCAACAGGATCTTTGGATGCACAACTGCTAAAGAAATCTGGGATAAACTTGTGCTTACCTTTGAAGGAACCAGCCAAGTCAAACAGACCAAGATCAACATTTATCTCAGACAGTATGAGCTATTCAAAATGAATGCAGATGAATCCATTAGAGATATGTTCAAGAGATTCACTGATATTGTCAACAACCTTGACTCACTTGGAAAACACTTTTCCAATGAGGAAAAGGTAAGGAAGATACTTAGAAGTCTTCCAAAGGCAAAGTGGGAACCAAAAACCATAGCTATTGAAGAAGCTCAGAATCTCTCAACTCTACAACTTGATGACCTCCAAGGGAAGCTCCTAACGCATGAGATATCCATGAATGAATTTGATGGAGAAATCCAAGAAGGTGTCAAAAATCTATCCCTCAAAGCCAAAGAGAATGAGAGAATTCAAAGCCTTGAAACTGATGATGGTGATGATGAAGATCCAATTTCCTTGATTTACAAAGCCTTGACAAGGATCCTCAAAATGAAGAGAAACTCTGGAAAGAAAGAGTTCAACAGAGAAAGCCATAGACCATCCAGCAGCAAGGACTACAAAGGTAATCCCTCTTCACAAAGCAAGTCAAAAGTAATGAACTGCTTTGAGTGTGGTGATGCAGAACATTTGATAAGATATTGTCCATACAAAAAGAGCAAGAACTTTCAGAAGAAAGATCATGACAGAAGAAAGAAAGACATGATAGCCTCATGGAGTGATTCTGACAGTTCCAGTGAATCTGAATCTGAAGAAGAACATGCAAATCTTTGCTTCATGGCCAAACATGTTGATAGTTCTGAAAAGAACATTGATGTAATGATTAACTGTTTAATTTCAAAGCCAAAAGAAGCCCTTTCAGAATATCTCAAAACTATACTTTTAAATGAGGAAGACTATCTGAAAGAGATCAGGCTTTTGAAAGAGAAAGTTCATGAGCAAGCAAAAGAAAATTTACAACTTGTTTGCTAAATCTGAATCTTGAAATTTCTTTGAAGAAAACTGACAGTGATTTCAAGGTCATGAAAACCCGTTTCAAAGCCTTGAAAACACAAGTCAAGGAAGTAGTCACTGAAAACTCCTCTTTGAATGACAGCCTTGTTAATCTAAGACATCATGTTGATGACTTGGAAAGACAAAAGACTAATCTTAATGAGAAACTTCAAGAATCTGAACTAGTCAAAATCAAGCTTGCTGGATCAGAACAAAAGTTAAACTTGATTCTTGGAGGAAGTTCACAGTCTGTTCACAAAGCTGGTATTGGATTCAATCCAAACTTTCCAAGAAGAAACAATACCAAATTTGTGAAAGCTGGAAACAAAAATCTCCTACTTAACATTACTTCTGTAAAACTTGTCATGTTAAAATGACTTGTCCTTTTAGAAGAAGAGACCCTCACATAATGAGGAACACTTTTCCTTTCCAACTTAAAGGACAAGTTAAGAAGATTTGGGTTCCTAAAGGGGTTAGACCACCTAACATGGTTGATCCTGAATATGAGTCCAAATTCCACACTTGGTCTAACAGCTGGGTAAGGCAGTGATTGGTGCTTGCAGGTTGTCACCAAGGAACAGAAGTGGTTCATGAACAGTGGTTGCTCAAGAAATATGAGTGGAAAGAGATCTCTATTCTCAGAATTAAAAGAGCAATCCAAAGGTTCAATAACACTTGGTGATAATGGAAAGTGCAATATTCTTGGTACTGGAAAAGTTGGTACAAATTCTGAAAACTCTATTTCTGATGTTTATCTGGTTGAAGAGAGCATTCATGTTATTTTTTATGAAAGCTATGATGGTTCTTTGAGTGAAAGTTTTGCAGATTTGAATTTGAACAAGCAGGAATAAGAGGAAGAGACTGAGAATCCACTTGGATTCAAGAAAGGCTCAGAAGAAAATAGAAGATATTTTCAAGACCTTGAAAACAGTTCTTAAGGCCTTGAAAATATAGCTCAAAGCCTTGAAAAAGATGATCTGAAGGATTCAAGTGACAAAGCTACTACTTCAAGACCAGAGAAGATCAATGGTGATCCTGAACGATGGTCTCCAAGGAAGATATTTATATATTTCTCATCTCATCCAGCTGACATCTCATATCAGATCCAACCACTGGTACACAGACTAGATCACAGTTGAAGAACTTATGTGATTTTAATGCTTTTATTTCTCTTGTAGAACCAAAAAACTGTGAAGGAAGCTTTGCAAGAAGCAGACCGGATTATTTCTATGCAAAGTGAACTCAATGAGTTTGAGAGGAATAAGGTTTGGAACCTGGTTCCTCAACAAACAAACCAGTCTGTCATTGGTACCAGATGGGTATTCAGAAACAAGTTGTATGAAAGTGGCAATGTAATCAGAAACAAAGCAAGGTTATTTGCTCAAGGTTACAATCAAGAAGAAGATATAGATTATGAAGAAACCTTTGCTCCAGTTTCCAGGTTAGAATCAATTAGAATTTTACTTGCATTTGCATCTTACAAGAACATGAAACTCTTTCAAATGGATGTAAAATGTGCTTTCTTGAATGGTTATTTACAAGAAGAAGTTTATGTTGCACAACCTCCTGGTTTTGAAAATGACAATTTTCCAGATAATGTTTACAAACTTGACAAAGCTCTTTATGGTTTGAAACAAGCTCCAAGGGCTTGGTATGAAAGACTGTCAAAGTTTCTACTTGAAAATGATTTCAAAAGGGGTTTAGTAGACAAGACTCTTTTCATCAAGACTCATGAGAAAGACTTACTTGTAGTCCAGATATATGTTGATGATATACTGTTTGGAGCTACTAATGATCAATTGTGTAGAGAATTCTCAAGTCTTATGAGCAGGGAGTTTGAAATGAGCATGATGAGAGAATTAACCTTCTTCCTAGGACTTCAAATACATCAATTGAAGATGGGTATTTTTCTGAATCAAAGCAAGTATACAAGAGACTTATTGAATAAATACAACATGGCTCAATTCAAGGAAGCTAAGACCCCAATGAGCTCCACTCTATCCTTAGACAAGGATGAATCTGGTGAGAGTGTCAATGTTAAAGAGTATAGAGGTATGATTGGATCGTTACTCTATCTGACAGTAAGCAGACCATATATCATGTTCAGTGTATGCATGTGTTCTAGGTTTCAAGCTGATCCAAAAGAATCACACTTAACTGCTGTGAAGAGAATATTCAGATATCTCAATGGTACCAAAGACTTAGGGCTTTGGTATCCAAGACATTCTAACTTTTCCTTAAGTGGTTTTTCAGATGCTGACTTTGCAGGCTACAAAGTTGATAGAAAAAGCACTTCTGGAACC
The DNA here is from genome assembly GCA_023055425.1 of Linanthus parryae. Taxonomy (NCBI): domain Eukaryota; kingdom Viridiplantae; phylum Streptophyta; class Magnoliopsida; order Ericales; family Polemoniaceae; genus Linanthus; species Linanthus parryae. The sequence goes on along the minus strand of JALGPY010000005.1, from coordinate 93,631,389 downwards.
TGTCAATTCATTGGATCATCTTTGATAAGCTGGCATTCTAAGAAGCAGAATTCAGTTGCTCTATCAACAGCTGAAGCTGAATACATAGCTGCAGGAGCATGTTGCTCACAATTACTATGGATTGCTCAACAGCTAAGAGACCTTGGATTTGACTTCAGAGGCATACCTTTTAAGTGTGACAACACTAGTGCAATTTCAATTACAAAGAATCCAGTACAACACTCAAGAACCAAGCACATTGATGTCAGACACCACTTCATCGGAGATCATGCTGAGAATGGTGATATTGTTCTTGAATTTGTTGCTACTAATATGCAAATTGCAGATATCTTCACCAAACTATTAGCAGATGAGATATTCTCAGCTCTAAGATTAGAATTGGGAATGCTAAATAAGACTGCATTGGTTTAGGAGGAGCTTAAGGCAAGAAAGGTAAGTTATTTGTGTTTACAAAGGTTTGAACTGAATTTAAAAGCCTTGAAAATCAGTTCAAAGCCTTGACTTTTATCTGTTGCAGTGTTACGGTATTTCAAGGCCTTGAAAGCCTTTTCAAAGCTTTGAAAATGAATCTGTTACACTAATAGTCAATAAACTTGGATCATTCTATACTCGGTGATATCTCTGTAGATATTTGCCTAATATAGCCCCTACCTTTTTCAAAAATTTGTTTTAGCCAAAAATAGTATTAGTATATTCTTTTTCCAACGGCATAATAGTTTGAAATTTTTTTCAGATCTTTGCAAATCTTTTTAGAATCAGAGAAATACTAGTTTCCTTTTGAAACTCAAACTCTTTCAGTATTTATCCTCTTGTCTTCTCCTTCATTCTGTATCATTCCTTCTCTTTCTTTTCTTCTCCCTAACCCTAATGAACATAAGAAGAGCCTCAGATCGAATCAAGATGGTTGGTGGTTCAAAACCTGTCTCAAAGAAGAAGAGAAAAGCAGCAGTGGAAGAGGTTCAAGAAGTCAGTAGAGACTCTAGCTCTAGAACTCCTAGTGCAAAAGCAGTTCCAGATCCTACTCCACCAAAGAAGAAGATCAAGATGGCTACAACCTCCTCTTCAGAAAAGCAGAAGAAGCAGAAGGCCATTACATAAAAGCAACCAGAAAAATAGCCTACCAGTTCAAATAAAGTGAAGAAGAAGGCAACTCAGGCAGAAAAAGGGAAAGGGAAGGTGACTGAAGCACAACCAGAATGTCAATTGGAGAAGGCTTTGCAGATCTATTCTCAAGTCTAAAAAAAGAACACAGCTCCAGATGAGACATGGTTTGTCTCAAACATCTCTAAAGGTAAGTGGTTAGATGGTTTTGCTTCAAGGTCTATTGGTTTCTGCAATTTGGTTAATAAGTAAGTGTTGGAACACATGAAACTCAAGTGCATCTGTATGTTAAAGAAGAGTTCTTTGTGGTGTATGCTAAACCCTAGGGATATTGCCTACCCAAGACTCACCAGACTCTTATATCTGAACCTTACCCAAGTAAAGAGATCTGATCAAATCTAAAGTTGTTGGGATAACAATTGAACTTGATCACTCTGAGTTTGCCAATGTGTTAAGTTGTACAAAGAGGTATGACACCAGTAACCATCCTCCAAATTCAGAAACTTTGAAGCTAGCCAAAGACGAATTCTTTCTTCCAAATGTCTCAACCTCAGCCAAATAATTAACAAACTCTATGTTAAATGTTGAAGCCAAAGTTCTTCATACTATTCTGGTGAGATGTGTCTTCCTAGAGAGCACTCAAGAGAGTTGGTGACTGATAGAATGCTGCACATCATGTACCTGATTATGCATGGCTATGAGATTGATCTCCCAAAACTAGTCATTGAACACATGCTCTTCAGCTTAACCAGTAAGGGAGTTCACCCTCTGCCATATGCAAACCTCCTTACCATGTTCTTTGAGCACTTTGAGATCCCTTTTACTGGAGAAGAATCAGTCACATCTGGTTTTGGGGAACTCAATGAGAAAGCCTTTGAGAAAATTGGAGTTGTGAAAACCAAGGAGAAAGTTTGGAAACTTTACTCATATCTTACTGAAGCAGAACTAGGTGCAAGAAGTTTTCTAGGCCCAAGACCTTGACTCCCACTTGAATCCAGACCTCTCAGCCTACAGACAATCAAAGAATTGATGGTTTGGAACTGGACATGGAGGATGTCAAAGCTACTGTTTTTGGACTAGAAAGTGATTTTGGACAAGTCAAGTATATGGTGGAAAGTATCTTCAGAAGCATGAACTTGCTTGATGTTCCTGAGGAGCCTGAAGGAACAAAGAAAGGAGAATCAGACAAGGAATTTCCTAGTGAGCATTCAGAACAGGAAGAAGCCACTCCAGTTTCATATAAGGGAAAGCAGGCAGCAGATCAGGCCTAAGATGAAGCTGATAGTCCTGATTCAGATGAGCTGTTGATCACTTTGAAGAAAAATAAGAATTCTCCAAAGGCAGCTGAAAAGGACAAGACTGGTGAGACAGCTACTGCAGAAGAAGTTGCAGAGGAACAGGAGGAGCAAGACAAGACTGATGAAGAAGACAACGAGAAAGAGGAAGGAGATCAGGAGGAATATGAAGATAAAAACCCTTAATCTTGCCTACTATTTCTTCCATATTCTCTCTACTTTATTTCTTTTAAGTTTTCAAAATTTTCCAGACACTTGATCCAACATCTTCTCTCTTTTTGGTGAAAGTCAAAAAAGGGGGAGAAAATTCTAGGTTTTCAGTTTAGGATCTTAGGTTTTTGTTGGTATTTAAATAAGTTGGTTCTTTTGGAATAAATGTGTCTTTAAATTGCAGACTAATCAGTTTATTTTGCAGAGACTAAGGATCAAACAGAATTTGGTTTTGTCTTTCATGAAGGGGGAGATTGAAAGCTCAGGTTGTTCAAGGCTTGGAAGAGCTTGACTATTTCAAGGACTTGAAACAACTTTCAAAGCTTTGAATCAGCTTCAAAGGATTGAAAATAGCGAGGCCTTGAAACTAGATTCAAAGCTTTGAAACTGTTAGACCTGAAAGCATATTCTTAGGGGGAGTTTTTCTATTAACTCTCTGATCTAATTTATCGTCTCTCTTTCTTATGATTGATTATCTGTTGTTAGATGATGAAAGAAAAATTGTTAAACAGGTTTTGAATCGTTCTATATCAACTGTTTGACCATGATAATGCAGGAAATACTGTTTGTAAGTGTGCAGGATTGTTTCCTAAACTGGATTGCTGCATATTTGGAAATACTTCAAGACTTAGATTCTGTGATCAATCAGATGTGTTTGACAGCTTCTCATCATGGTTAAATGAAGGATTACAACAATATCTCTGAAGATTACAATCATTCAACCGTTGGAGAAGATCTCAACATAGTCAAACTCTGTTACCTACAAAGTAGGAAGGTTGTTGCTGAAAATCTGGAGAGATTTGCAGTGCTGTTTGAAGTATTTAAAGAGCTCAAATTCGGAGCAACAATAACACAATTCTCAACGAAAATTACAGAGAAAGAATTCTGGATTGAAAAGCATCAAAGAAGTTCTTCATCTCTTCCAATCCATACACAAAAGTTCACTGCATTTCACTGCAGTTTTCTACTCTTAAGTGATCTTCTGTATTGAGCTATATTGGTAGATCATTTCCGTATTATTTCTACATTCATTATCAAGGATTGTTCAAGGTGAACAATAGAGAATTCTTAGTTAATCAGTTAGCTAGAGCAGGTACTAGACAGGTTAGGGAAAACCACAAGCTGTAACAGAGTAAGGGAACTCTCTGTGCTTGAGTTCTAGGGCTTAGCTTTTGATTAATAAAAATTGAGTTGAAAATCCTGCAAGGATCTAATCCCTGAGGTAGAGACGTAGGTCCAAGTGGACTGAAATTTATAAATCACTTGTCTTGTGAATTTTCAGTTCATCTACTTTCAAAGCTTTTGTAGCATACAAAAACTGTTTATTTTTCAAGGGGTTGAACTTGTTTTCAAGGCCTTGAAAAAGGCTTACTTGTTATAAAACTTTCTGCTACATTTCAAAGGCTTAAATTTGTGTTCAAGGCCTTGAAGTTCATTGTCTACACTAGTTCTTCTACTTGTTAGCTAGTTTTGCAAAAAGTTGGCATACTCTATTCAACCCCCCCCCCCCCCCCCCCCCCGCCCTTCTAGAGTATCTTAGTTGCTTATACATATTCATACTCACACTTTCATTGCCTATTCAAATCATGTTGAAAGTGTGTAATGTAGGTGTAAACAGGTAAAATAATACTCTAGAAGGGGGGGGGGTTGAATTGAGTATGCTAGCTTTTGCCAAAACTCAAGTTTTTGAAACTTAAGTAAAACAAGATGTTGATATCTCAAAGCTTTGAAATAGATTTGAGAAGCTGAAAGATATAACAGCAGAGTATAGAAGCTTCAAAGCTTTGAGACTTTGAAAGCTGCAAAGCTTTGAAACTTCCAATATAAACTGTATGTAAATGCAGCAAACATAAATAGCAAGGACACATATATTTTACAGAATTCAGTCACAATTGGACCTAGTCTCTGCCTGAGGGATCTAATCCCTCCAGGATTCAAACACAACTTTTTATTAATCACCCATATTTAGCCCTAGATTTCAAGCCTAAGTGAGCTACCTTACACTTATACAACTTGTGGTTCCCAACCTATCTAGTTACAGGCTAAAACATGTTGAAACAATAAGAACCTCTTGTTGTTCACTTAAACAACCAAAATACTAATTTTAGTGAGATTTAGAAATACAGAAAAGATGATACAATTAAGTACAGAGAGAAGAAATCAGAAAGAATAAGCTGTTTAAAGCCTGGAAGAGTTCTTCTGGATTTGTGTGATCTTCAGCCTGCTTGAATTGAATCCCTGAATGATTTGTAGGGTTGTATGTAATTGATCTTCCCAGATGATTGCCCCCTTCAAAAATCCGACCTCTGTGTCTCTAAATAGTCTCTGCAATTCAAACATAGCTAGCTGTTTTAGTCTGCAACTAACTTGAGAGATTTCAGGAACAAAATTCCTAAAATCTCTCCTATTTGTTAAGCTCCTGTTAATAGCTCAATTTGAATACATTGCTGATCTGTTTATGGACGTTGGAGATTCCAACAAACCTTCATAATACTTAGCAAACATAATAAAACAAATAACAATACAATCTAGCAAAGAGATCTGCTTGAAACAGCAGCTAACCGATGAAGAGATAATCATGCTAGACTTATCAGCTGATAGTTCTGAGTTAACCATTATATTCAATCTCATGAATATATCTAATAATAAATATAGAGTCCACAATAATAGAAAATAATCAGCATGAACAACATCCAAGTAACACTAAATCCATCTGCATACAGAAAGATGGTTAGAAGAACTTAGCAGTAAATAGTGACTTGAAAATCTCAAAGCTTTGAAGCTTTGCCTGCTAACTTCTCCAGAATTTGTATTGGATTTTCAATCCAATCTAATCCTGCAGTGATCCTCTTAGAATGTAGATTACTGAATATAATTATATAACTAAACTAATCATCATCAAAACATAACCAAAACCTGCACAAAATAGTGAGACAATTACAGCATACAAGAACTGCTACAGTAACTCAAAGCTTTGAAGCGTTGGTACTTAGCAATTTCTTATGCTTGTGTTTCTGGCTTTCATCATCAAGGAGCTAAGCTCTCTGCCTGTATTTTCATATCATAGTATCCACGAGCTTCTGATTTATCACATGTGTTTTTTCACATTCTTGAAGCATATGTGTTGTATTTGTACTTGCATTTGTCTCTTTCATATCTAATTCGACCTTCAATGAATTTATTTCACATATTCACTTGAGGATCTTGTGTTTCAAAAGAAGTGTTCTCGTTTTGATACTCTGTTTTCCATCAGATTATGTGTCATGAATTCGAGGGGCCATATCACACTCATAAAACTTTGTATGGTGCTCCATCTTATATCGTTTCGAATCCCTGTGTGTCTACTTTCATCTCCACCTGGTTTCATGCCCAAATTCCTTATACATATTCTATCATTTGAATTCTTATAAAATGTGTCAGGACTGGAACCGGGTTCGGACGAATTCTGTCACTCAACTGTGTGAGGTCATTCTCTCTCATTCAAGCTTGTATTATTAACTATCATATACCAAATCGAAGCTCTATGTGCCTAGTTTCTTTTCCAGTAAGATTCATGCCTAAAACGCTCTATGTCATTCAGAATTCTAGTTTTTTTAAAGTTTGTCATATCTGAAAAGTTCATCTTTCGTCAAGTGGCATGTGGTACTTTAGAGAACATCATTCCCTCGTCCATTCATCTTAGAGGGTCTTCATAATCATGTCATAGAGAATTTTCAGAATATTATTCTTTCCTTATTGTCACTACAGTGCACTTGTTTTAATGTTGGTTTGTTCTGATTATTTTTAGAGCCTCCTTGTTGGAGTTTCACTTGGACTCCCCGTATTGTTTGCTAGTAAAGATTTTATAAGATAGGGCCCGAGGTGAGGACTTACCTAACCCTTTAGTAGTGCTATTTTCATTTATTAACTGTTTATGGGCTATGAGGTGGATGTTGTGAAACTTGTGAATGGTGGAATATGTTTTTGATAACTACTTGGTGATTTGTATATTTTGATTGGAGATATAGCCCATGTTTTATAGCATGTTTATAAATGAAATTTTCTAAATTGAAAGTCCATGGTATGTTTTATAAATATTTGGCCAAGATGGTTTCCTAAATGACACTGTTGGACAGTACCCTCCCGGCACAGGGACATAGACCGGAGGTCGATACCCTGTCCCAAGGATATAATATGGGATGAGCCGTTAACATGTGCGTTGTCATGACTTGTCGACTATGTTTTGTCTTAGGTAGAGATTCTACGCGGACTCGCCATATTTATAGCTTAGTGTCACTAATGAGTTTTTAAATGACCAAAGTACTTGAGTGAAATGAGCCAAGGGCTCAAAGTGGTGTTGTGGAAGGGGTCGAGGACCCAAGTGTTTGAACTCAATGCTTTACATATTTACTTACTTGAATGCTTGCTTAAATTATGTTGTTTAAATTATTATTTATCTATGTATGAACTCTAGAAGCAAGCCTGTTTGTAACAGCTTGACTATGGCATTTAGAACTTGTATATATTTTATATTTCAAAACCTAACAAAGGGGTAAGTACGTGCTCTCCAGACTTCGCAGTCTGACCGGTTTTTAAATGACCGCTCTTTCAGGTTCAAAGGAGAGGACCGAGCCAAGTAACACAGCTGCTTAGTTGCTTATGCCATATCATGTTATGGATATTTCATGCGTTGTGATAGATGTGTCTAAGGCTCTCTTGTCTCAAGTATTTGTAGTAGTACTTGGTGTCTGTCTATATGTATAACTCTGGAGATCTAGAAGACACTTTTTGGAGACGATGTATGGTCATCTTTTGGTAGCGGGAATGTGTTACCCCATGAGGAGATATTCCGTGGTTTGTTAACTCAACTTTTGGAGTTGTATTGTGGCCCTTTTGTGAATGGTTAATGTGTAACCGTGACTGAAACTTAAAAGGACTTAAGTATGAGATTGATGAGTACCATAGAGGATGGATGAAAGTTCAATTTATGAAATTATCAAACTTTATTTCCTCTTATGCAAGACGATTTTTTGAAACTAAACAGTTATTGAATATAAGACCCTTTTTAATGAGCTTCCACAATACTTTTCACTTATCCCTTGAATTTCCAAATATTTTTACTTACATCCTCATGGAGAGAGTTAGCCTTGGTGGCGTGTGACTGATAACTCTCTTTTAGGAGTTATCTTTATACTTCCATATTACTTGTAATAGGCTTATTTCACATGATTTATATGCTATATTTGCACAAATATGTGAATTTGACTATTTCGAAGCTTAAGAGTGAAAAGTTGTATTTCTAGCCTATTTGTGCATGTTTTCTCTCATATTTGCTATGATAATTGCACGGGTTGTTTAGTGTTGTGTATCTCAGGTAAAATAGGTGCAATGGAGCTTATGAGATGCTTGGACATGCTTGGAATGGAGCTAGATGAAGAGGAGAAAATGAGACGCACAAACAAAGCAAAGTTGGAAAAGTCACACAGGACCAGCCTGCACTCTTTTCGATGCCCAGGAAAATCTACAAAGAATTTTGATGCAAGGCTTGCGGCATTGGAAAGTAGACATCCGTAGCTTTCCAACGATATATGGTAGGCCCGAAGATGAGTCCGTATGAGGGAGATACAGCCCGCGCAAAATCAGCAAATAATTCTGTCCGGGAATTACAAAGTAGAGGGGCTGAAGTGCAATTTCGGTTAGTTTTCATTAAAAAAACGTGCCCAGCTGGTAAAAAACGGGCAGAGAAGACCTAATAGGAGATTATTGACGTACGGGAGCCATTGGAGAGCAGCTAGGAGCTTGGGGATTGCACGGATTCGCCAAAGCTCTGGCTATTTCATCGTTTGATTCTTCTCTTACCCTCTCTTTATCATTCTATGGAGAATACTTGTGATTTTGGCATAACAATGAGTAGCTAATTTCTTTGTTAGGCTCTATGGAGAGCCTAGGGTTATGACTTAGACTTATTTTTCGGATTTTGTTGATTGATTCATGCGTTTGATCCAATTCATGTTTATTATTCTTCATCGTGTATTGTGAATCCGTAAGCTAAGGCTATTGACACGTTTTAGTGATGAATGGAATGACCATGTTAGATGAAGATGTTGAACTAGTTGAATTCATAGCTTAATGTTACAAACTAATTGATTAGAAATCATGATCTAGGCTTAATTCTTAGCAACAAGGGAGTCGCGAACCGGAGTTGTTAGTGAACTAGGTGGGTGCTCGATAGAGACTTAACCCGGTTACGAATAAGATCATGTTTTTATTCTCGAATCATTGAGACCGATAGGTGAGATGAATAGGAGTAGTCATGTGTGGGTAGATTCGGTTGAACTAGTTAGGTGAGTGAATCGGTGGACCGACAGGACCCGGTGAACGAAGTTGACTAGCCAGCTAGAACGTAACGGTAGATGGAGGTGGACCGACAGGACCCAAAGTAAACTGTTACGTAAAACTACATGAGATCGACAGAAGATTGTAAGTGCTATTACCCGGCATAATCAGTTAGTGCGTAATGTGTTTCAATACAAATTCCGGAACTGTCTAAAGACCCTAGGTGATTCATAGATCGCCTAGTTTTCTCCATACTTTGATTAAATTCCTTTAATTGAAAAATACAAAAATATTGTCTCTACATTCATTTTATTCAGTCGCTTGTTTGTGGGCGACGAACATTCAAAATCAAACCACTTCTTACCGGTTACTTAGGTATCTTCTAATTGATTCTTAATTAGCTAGTAGTCGTCTATTTCCCTTGGGTTCGATACTCGGAGTCGTAAAATACTCCACTTACTACTTGACCGTGCACTTGCGTATACACGTAAGAAATCGTGTCAAGTTTTTGGCGCCGTTGCCGGGGAATTAAACGGTTTATTAGTTTAGTTAAAAATTAATTTAGGATACTTCTGTTAGTTTCTTTTTGTTACTATCTGTTTACCTCAAGGGTGTGCTAGTGTTGCTTTTTCAGGTAGCTATGGCGGAAGGTCAAGGGCAGATTAGCCTCACCACAGAGCAGCTACAAGCTTTGGTAGCTGAAGCTGTAGAGAAAGCATTGGCAGCAACATCTAGCCAGCGCCCGACCTCAATGCCATATAATCGATCAGGGAAAGCAATAATCCAGGCGTTTGAGGCGGACCTTAAAGGAAGGGAGCCAGCAATTGTGGTGCCACCAATTCAGGCAGAAACCTTCTGTCTTAAGCTGGGCACAATTCAATTCACTCAGGATCAGTGCACTTTTGCTGGGACAGACGAGGAAGACCCACATGCATTCATTGGGAGATTTCAGAGCCACTGTGAGCTAATTCGATATAGTGGGGTCACATCTGAAGCGCTCAAACTGATGCTCTTTCCTCATTGTCTCAAGGGAGCTGCTATGGATTGGCTGGACTCTATGCCATCCTGTTCAATCAAATCGTGGGAAGAGTGTGTCACACTGTTCATGAGTAAGTTTTATCCTATCTCACGTGTGATTCAGCTTCAGAATGAGATCTGGACGTTCAGGCAAAAGCATGATGAATCACTTGTCAAAGCATGGCATCGCTTCAATCATTTGCTACGTAGATGTCCCAACCATGGTATTGACAAGCGACAGTTAATCCAGGTCTTCTATGATTCACTTGGACAACCCAATAGAGACAAGATGGATATAGAAGCTGGAGGAAACTTCTTATTTAACTGTGATCATGAAGGGGCATATGCATTGATGAGATGCTTGGTTCAGCAAGAAGAGGACATGGATTACCAGTACAGGCACAAGGAACTGGTAAGAGATGAAAAGATGGCTTATAACACTGTTCAAGTCAATGCAATGGAGGTAGTGCACGATATAAATGGTCCAAAGATGCATCAGCAGCAGCCAGTACCACCATTAGAGTTGACCGACATGACAGGGATAATAAAGACGATGGCTCAGCACATGACAGACATGTCCACACAGGTCAGCTCTGTAGCAATTGCACTTCAAGTTGCTCAAGCAGAAATAAAAGATCTAAAGGAACAACTTGAACAAAGGGCACTGAGTAGTATTGTTGACACATCAGAGGGACAGGCTCAAGCCATCACCACTCGAAGTGGTATTGCACTTACAGATCCTCCATATCCGAGTCATGCCAGAGCGGAAGCCTCAAAGGCGAAGGAACATGAAGTCTTCGATTCTGAGAAGACACCTGTCATGATCCCCCAATCAAAGGGCATGATTCACCAGGATGCAGAGAAATCCACCGAGGTACCACTTCCATCTTCTCCTTCTTCTTTAGAACTACCATGTCCATTACGTACTAGGAAGAAGAAGGATGATTCTGAGGAATACAAGCGCTTTTTGAATGTCTTCTCTAAACTGCACATCAATATCCCATTGATTGAGGCACTTCAAAAGATGCCTAAGTATGCTCGATTTATTAAAGATGCAGTTCTTGGAAAGAAAGGGGTGGATGAATTTCAGAGAGTAAACTTAAATGAACAGGTTAGTTCATGTGTTTTGCATGGGTTACCTAAGAAAAAGAAGGATCCAGGTAGCTTTGTTATTGAGGCTACATTGGGTGATTCCTACACTGGAAGAGCTCTCTGTGATCTGGGAGCGAGCGTGAATTTGATGCCGTTGTCGGTATTCAAAAAGTTAGGTGTGGGGGAGCCCCCGAAAACCTGGATAACACTCCAATTTGCAGACAAATCATCCAAGAAAGCATGTGGGATGGTTAAAGATGTGCTAGTGAGGGTCGGGAGTCTGATCATTCCGGCTGATTTTGTTATATTGGATATGCCAGTAGGTGATGTTCCGCTAATTCTGGGTAGGCCATTCCTGGCAACTGGTCGTACTCTCATTGACGTAGAGAATGGAGAACTGATTATGAGGGTACATGATGACATGGAGACTTTTCGGGTCTTCAAACCGTCACCCCAGTGTTCATGGGAGTATCAACCAGGTGTGCCATTTGCTGTACAAGTGAAGCGTCAAATCCCAGAGTTGTCGCAAGGGGATCCACCTGACTACTGGGAAAGAAATAAGCCATCAGCGGTGCACGCACATGAAGCAGTGCTTCAAATCCAACACAGGAAAGCTAAGCTGGAAGCGGCACAATGTGCCAGACCACCCTCGTGAGGTGGCAGAGGTAACTGGGTCGGGCCGTCGACCGTAAATTACAGGCGCTTGTTGGGAGGCAACCCAACGTACTTTTATGCTTTAGTATAGATAGTGTGTTTTAAATAATGTCGTGTGTGTTCTTCATATTATATAGTTATCTGAGAGGCGAGAGAGTGAGGATCTCATGTTTGAAATGAGTCTCTACATGTTACAGGGTGAAGACGCGGTCCGGACTCTCCTTCTTGATGCGTGAAAAGAGGAAACGCAGAAAAACCGAGAAAGTGACATATTGATCACGAAATTTGAGGTCAGGAATTCTGAACTTTACTCCGGAAAATTTGAAGTCACTATTGCGAAATCTGAACGTGCGCGAAACGAGCTTTCCAACGGTATGTAATATGCGTGCATCGGAGTCCGGAGACGTAATTTAGAAGACAAACGAATCGAAAAAAAAAAAAAAAAAAAAAAAAAAAAAAAAAAAAAAATCTGGAGTCAGGGGTGTTCGCACGAACACCCCATGTGTTCGCACGAACAGATGGTAGCCAAAATCCTTCTGCCGGAAATTAATAACAGAAAATAATGTTCTTGCGAACAGGGGTAAAAAGGGGAAATCAATGGCTTTTAGGGGGTAAAAAGGGAAATTTTGGTCAAATTTTTGTGCCAGCGGGCTACACCAGAGGTTCATCTTCATCCCTTTCACGAACCTTCAATCTCTCGTCCCCCTCTGCAACTCACCCTCTTCCCCGTCCAATTATCCGGCATCCACTCGATCTCCGTCGCGTCTCCAGCCTTATGTAACGCCGACAACCCCTCTGTCACTCCGGCGACTTAAGCATCAGCGGCAGCCTCTACCACCCGACGGCTTTCTCACCACAGACCACCACCATTGATTCCGACACAGGAGACCAACCCAACTGCACCCAGCCGCCGGCAGCCATTAAAGCCGGCGGCGTGACCTCCATCTCCGCCCACTGAGCCTTCACCCGACACCACCACTTCCACTCTCTCCGACCCTGCCATCAACCACCCTCTGTTCTCAATCTTTCAAACCCAGCTCCGATTCCAGCCACCGATGATGTCTGACCTAGAACCCCTATTGATCGATTGACAGCTCTCTCTCTGCCAATAATTGAAAATTCAGCAATCAGAGACCCAACCCACAAACCTGCTTCCCTCTATCAAATTGCAATCTCTCACCCTCTGCCCCAATGGCCGAATTGAACCCACCTTTGTGTAATCCAATACTCGAACCTTCCTCTAATCAAATCAAACCAACCCAGACTCCCTGACCTTCACCAATCAACCACCAGGACTTCTACACCGGCGGCAAGAACAGCACCGCAGCCTCCACCATGGCTTCCGCAGAAAACCCCAAATCATCTCCATCTTCAAGAACACCATCGACACCCCTCCACCCCCAATTGAACGCCACCAACCGAACCCAGAACAGAGCATCACTGGGTTTGTGGTTGATTGAATTGGGGATTGGGTTTTGTGTCTATGGCGATTTCAGGTGGGTTATTGGTGAATAATTGATGGATGGTATTGCATTGGAGGTGGTTATGGTCGTGGCTAAGAATGGTATTGGGTTGTTGAGATTGGCAGCGGGCATGGGTCTTCAAGTGGAGGATTCGGTGAATTTTGGTTCAGGTTGATGGTTGGTAATGGAATTGGTGATTTGAATTGGTGAGTTGTGGGTTTCAGGTTGTAGGCAGGTTATGGTGATGGTAGTTGGGTGATTTAGGAGATGGTACTTTCAGTTGGGTTTGTAGGTAATGTGCAGAGTGTTTTCAAATTGGAGAAGGAAATTCATGAAGGTAATGTTGGCGTTCATAGCTACAAACTTTAAAAGAACAAGAAATTGACGAATCCATCGACCCCGGTGTGCTAGTTCACACTCGACCGCAAGGGAACTCACATAACGAGTTTGGGGATTCTTCGTTCTCTTTTCGTCAGCAGCAACAGGATCAATCGACCCCGGTGTGTTCCACACACTCGACCGCAAGGGAGCTTGCATTGTTCCGTGCAATGTTTGCTTGGGGATTGTTCTTGTTATCTCAGTCAGCACCTATCGGATTTCGTCCCCGACCTTGTGTCGGTTGTGAGTATTCTTCTCTCTCTTTACTTACCGTTTAGGCACATCGTACTTGCTCTAGGATTTTATTTTTAGAATTCTAGGGAATTACTTGAGTACTTGCTTAATTTCGGTACACACAACTTGTCACGTGCACGTAGCTTGAATTATCTCTAAATTTGTTGTAGCTACCTTCTTGTGCCGTGGCTTTGACTCCGAGTAGAATCACCGCCCCTCGCATTTGAATGCTGAGTCTTCTTGGTTAATCTCTAAATTCGTTGAGGACAACGAAGCGCTCAAGTGTGGGGGGAGTTTTAGTCTTGACTAGCCAGTCAGTGTTTGCATTGCCATGTCTGCATATAGTTGTTCGTGTCGTATTGTGTCTATTTATGTGGTCCGTGTCGTGATATTGTGATAGTATATCGTATTGTGATTTGTTAGTCGTGTATATACTTGTTTGTGTTTAATATTGCACGTTTTCTTATTTGAGTCTACCTACCCTATCGAATGTCTTGTGTAGTTTCGTTCGTGTCGGCTTGCATGTAGTGTAGGAACTATATGAAAAAAAAAAAAATCCAAAAAAATTAAAAACAATAAAATTTTGAGAAAAGGGCAATCGAAAGAGGCTAAAATTTGATAAATCGCGAAGTGTGAGGATTTTAGTCGTAGAGCATGATTTGCGACCGAGAGTGACGACGTGAGTCCCCCCTAGTAGGTAAAGAGAGACTTTCTTTACGGGAATGCCTACCTATTTATAACACTTACGTGATTTTCAAACTCAAAGTGTGTGCCTATTTTCTTACAAGAGCTAAGCTAGGTGTGAGCTAAACAAGCCGAACATCCATGTGTACGTCTTAGGTAGTCGCCAACCCGCCTCGTAGTGGCACACGAAACAGCTGTGCGAGGTCGTGTATTAGAGCACTCACTGCTTTTAGAACTCACCTTGTAGGACCATTAGACGCCCCAATTTGAACCTTGGATTCTTTGCTAGCCTTCGGACCTAGGGTGACGATTCTTGGCCTTCATCACAAATTGATTAGAATCACCACTTTAGTGCGTCACGAGGGGGTTGTGTAGTGGAGGGGGTTCGATGAGGGAGTGATTATATAATTCGTTGAGTTCGACATCTCGCTTGCACGTCATTGATTATCTACGAGGGGATGCGAGGGTGAGTGAGTAGGCTTGCGCACTTCGGTGTGGCGGTGTTCCATGCCACTACATCATGGACATAGTTGTGGAGAGCTATGAGTGCGTGAATCTAATACGCACGGAATTGGGTTGGGTGAACTTAATTGGTGGATCGTGCTAGGTACCGGTTTTGATTACTTTGGTGTAGGAGGATCGGTTGGATTAGGCACGAGATACATTCATCTTCGGGACTACTTGAGAGGGGACGTGGTGACATTCAAGTGTGGGGGTGTCGAATTTTGACTTCGGACATTGAGAGTGAGCTTGCGACGACTCCACTCCCACACATGTACTTCATTGATTTCGCGGCTTGGACTTGACATGGACTTTGATTGAGTTAGGAGGAGATGATATTTTATGTGATATTCATTCATCGATTTACGTGTTTCCTTCTCCGAGCATATTTGATTGTTATTTGAAGACCACTCGGATATTATTGTTGCATTGTGATGGTATTTTGAGAGAATTGAAAAAAAAAGAGAAAGAAAAAGAAAGAAAAAAAAATAGAAAATAAAAAAAAAATGAGAGAAGAAGAAAAAGGAGAGATGAAATAAAGTTGATTTGGAATTGAATTGAAACGAGTGGTGGAGCTACTTTGACGACGACGGTTCACGTTTCATGCACGACGAACGACGATGGCCACGGAGATCACTAGTGTACCGGGGTTTGAGGGAATTGAGGGCCGGAGGTGGTGAGCTTTGGGTTTTGGTTCCTATCATCGTGGTGAGGGTGTGTGAGATGTGGGATTTGATGTGAGAATGTGACGCTTAGGACTTGATTTCGACGAGATTATCTTTATGTCCCTAAGCCTCATCATGTGAAAACCATTAGCGGATTAGGAGCTCGGACCTTGGATGTGGCTTTGCCTAGCGTAGTCTCTTATTTCGTGGCACACGCGAAGAGGTAGCATACTCTTGTACTTAGTAAAGTTAGGCTTTCTATACTAACTAGGGGAGAGTCTCGTTGTCGAATTTAGTTTCAACTCATGCTTTGTTCTTAGGATTCTCATCACTTCATGATAATTGACTTAAGCCAATGGAGATTGCCCGATCTCAACCAAAAAGATAAAAAGTGTGTTTTGTATATATGTGTTTGTGTAGGATCGAGTCGTAGTTTGCATTTGCATCATATTGTTGCATTGTCGAGTCTTGTGTCGTTTGCGTCTTGAGTCGGCTAGTAAATAGTGGTTTTACTCGGGACGAGCAAAAGGTAAGTGTGGGGGTATTTGATAACTCTCTTTTAGGAGTTATCTTTATACTTCCATATTACTTGTAATAGGCTTATTTCACATGATTTATATGCTATATTTGCACAAATATGTGAATTTGACTATTTCGAAGCTTAAGAGTGAAAAGTTGTATTTCTAGCCTATTTGTGCATGTTTTCTCTCATATTTGCTATGATAATTGCACGGGTTGTTTAGTGTTGTGTATCTCAGGTAAAATAGGTGCAATGGAGCTTATGAGATGCTTGGACATGCTTGGAATGGAGCTAGATGAAGAGGAGAAAATGAGACGCACAAACAAAGCAAAGTTGGAAAAGTCACACAGGACCAGCCTGCACTCTTTTCGATGCCCAGGAAAATCTACAAAGAATTTTGATGCAAGGCTTGCGGCATTGGAAAGTAGACATCCGTAGCTTTCCAACGATATATGGTAGGCCCGAAGATGAGTCCGTATGAGGGAGATACAGCCCGCGCAAAATCAGCAAATAATTCTGTCCGGGAATTACAAAGTAGAGGGGCTGAAGTGCAATTTCGGTTAGTTTTCATTAAAAAAACGTGCCCAGCTGGTAAAAAACGGGCAGAGAAGACCTAATAGGAGATTATTGACGTACGGGAGCCATTGGAGAGCAGCTAGGAGCTTGGGGATTGCACGGATTCGCCAAAGCTTTGGCTATTTCATCGTTTGATTCTTCTCTTACCCTCTCTTTATCATTCTATGGAGAATACTTGTGATTTTGGCATAACAATGAGTAGCTAATTTCTTTGTTAGGCTCTATGGAGAGCCTAGGGTTATGACTTAGACTTATTTTTCGGATTTTGTTGATTGATTCATGCGTTTGATCCAATTCATGTTTATTATTCTTCATCGTGTATTGTGAATCCGTAAGCTAAGGCTATTGACACGTTTTAGTGATGAATGGAATGACCATGTTAGATGAAGATGTTGAACTAGTTGAATTCATAGCTTAATGTTACAAACTAATTGATTAGAAATCATGATCTAGGCTTAATTCTTAGCAACAAGGGAGTCGCGAACCGGAGTTGTTAGTGAACTAGGTGGGTGCTCGATAGAGACTTAACCCGGTTACGAATAAGATCATGTTTTTATTCTCGAATCATTGAGACCGATAGGTGAGATGAATAGGAGTAGTCATGTGTGGGTAGATTCGGTTGAACTAGTTAGGTGAGTGAATCGGTGGACCGACAGGACCCGGTGAACGAAGTTGACTAGCCAGCTAGAACGTAACGGTAGATGGAGGTGGACCGACAGGACCCAAAGTAAACTGTTACGTAAAACTACATGAGATCGACAGAAGATTGTAAGTGCTATTACCCGGCATAATCAGTTAGTGCGTAATGTGTTTCAATACAAATTCCGGAACTGTCTAAAGACCCTAGGTGATTCATAGATCGCCTAGTTTTCTCCATACTTTGATTAAATTCCTTTAATTGAAAAATACAAAAATATTGTCTCTACATTCATTTTATTCAGTCGCTTGTTTGTGGGCGACGAACATTCAAAATCAAACCACTTCTTACCGGTTACTTAGGTATCTTCTAATTGATTCTTAATTAGCTAGTAGTCGTCTATTTCCCTTGGGTTCGATACTCGGAGTCGTAAAATACTCCACTTACTACTTGACCGTGCACTTGCGTATACACGTAAGAAATCGTGTCAGTGACGCCTCGTTCCAGTTTAATTATGTTATTAATCGGGTTTTGGGAGCGGGGTGCCACAAATTCTTGTGGATGAATCATACGAAAGAGGAAGCAACGCGTGAGGGTGTAGCTGAGATGCGGGACAACTATCCACACTTATTTTAATTGCCAGGTATGTTAAGTTTGAGGAAAAACTTATTTTTAAGGTGGGTAGAATGTAACATCCCGCATGATTAAACTCATTTATGCCTTATTTAGAGTTGGTTATGACCATTATAATACGATATTTGGGCAAATTTAGGTTGGACCGTGGCAATTTCATATTAGTCCCCTATAGTTTAAATATTGACCATTCCTTATTTTCTATGAAGTGAGAGTTCTAGGAAAGTGGTATGAAGTGCTATTTTAGTAAGTATGTATTCTTGTATGTGGGAGAGTATTTTTACCGTATTGTTCATCTTGCATGTACACGTAGTGTAGTGAGGGAAGTAGACCCATAATTACCTATTATTATGCATGCCAATGACCCATCATGACTACTTGCCTAGTACACCATAGACTGGTATCAATTTTAGTCTTCCCAAGCTATCTTGTTCATTGAACCAAAATTTTCTAGCGCATTCCCGGATTTGAGAAAGGGAGCCACAAAGGCATGGCCAATACTTGGTATTTTGCAATTCTATGGGTTTAAAACTTGTTGGAGTTGAATATCTATCAACCCTAGAGTCTTTTTCCAATGTTACACTTCATATTTAATCTTTTGGAGCTAGTATAAATGTACGATCTTTTGTTGTGTTATTGTGCCTAGTTTGATTATACTAGTGCACTCCTTGCAAACAAATATGGTGTGACCAATGTACCCAATCTCTTGTACATCCTTATATCTTTGTTATGTGGCTCATCCTCATAATTTCTCAAACTCATTATCTCTCTCAAATGCTCTAGAAGTTCACTTTTCTCTCAACGGAACTTCAGCCCGTTTTTATGCTAAGACCTCCATAAAACACCATCAAAACTTCGTCACCAAGCTAGATACAACCTTGGTGGGGAGTTCTTCCTTCATCCTACCCAATGATTTGAGCTCACAATCACTCTTTTGCTCACCATTATTGATATTTAAGGTAAATCCCTGATCTGTTCTTCGATCTTTGTATATTTTTGGTTCTAATGTCCCTTTTTCATTGTAGATCATCTGAAATTGTCCTTTCTTGTGTATACTTTTGCATCTTATTTTGGATTCATCTGTTCATCCTCATGGATGAATTTATAGAATAAAGTTTGTGTCTCAAAGGATGAGAGTTGTTCTTGATCTCTCTCTATCATCCATCTTACCTATTCAAATCATGTGTTTTTGCTCATTCTTGAAGCCTATGTGCTGTAATTTTACTTGCATGTGTCTCTTTTGTTGATTCAAAGACCCTTGAATGTGTTTTGGTTGGTAATTGTTTTGAGTGATGAAAGACAAAGACATAAGCAGCAAAGCATTTCAGTTACTCCAAGGCCTTGAGATACTGACAGAACTTCAAAGCCTTGAGACTTATTCTATTCTGCTATATGTTCTAACAGTTTTGTGTTGCAGATTGGATATCTGATTATATAGATCAAGGATTTGCTGCATATACTTATGGATTACACTATTTACATATCTAGCACAATTGCAGGTGATCAGAACAGGAATAATCAAAGTTATATGGGTTTAACTTTGAATATCTGTGAAGCAGGTTCAGAGCTCCAAGGCCTTGAGATGTGCCTTGAGCTGCTGACAGTTTTTACAGAACTAAGTTGATTCTTTCTTGCAGGTTGTGATTCTTATTGTTGTGATTATTTACTCACTTCAAAGAGTCTTAAACTTGTTTTTCATGATTTATATGCATTAGAAGGTATACAGGTTATTGTTCTAATCTGTTAACCAGTTTTATCAGAAACTGGATAACCAAACTGTCATAGCACTGTTATCTTTTTGGATTTTGTTGTTGCTGTGTTTCAAT
Organism: Linanthus parryae; assembly: GCA_023055425.1. Taxonomy (NCBI): domain Eukaryota; kingdom Viridiplantae; phylum Streptophyta; class Magnoliopsida; order Ericales; family Polemoniaceae; genus Linanthus; species Linanthus parryae. The sequence goes on along the minus strand of JALGPY010000005.1, from coordinate 93,611,588 downwards.
GCTGTTGCAGAGCTACTAAACGTGCAAGAGCAATCTAAACAAACTCCAACGGATATCCACTTAGAGGTGTTTGAATTTCAGTTGAAAACATAAAGAGGATTTGTAGGAACTGAGATCCTAAAATCTCTCAATCAGTTGCAGCTGTGGATAAAAGAGACTGGTTCGAATTTTTGAAGACAGAAAGGCTTGCAGAATACTCAGAAAGGTGTGACAAATTCGTGCGAGATCATTCATTCAAACACACAAACATTCAAGCTTAAATCCAGATTTCAGAAGATCAAATCAATCCAGTTTCCAGAAGAACACATCCAGGCTTCAACAGCTTATCTTTTCTACTGTGTTCTTCACTTGTACTTTAATCTGTGTATCTTTATATTATCTTAAACCTCACTTAACCTAGTGGTTGTTTGTTCAAGTGAACAACAAGAGGTTCTTGTTAGATCAACAGTTAGTAGCTGGAACTAGATAGGTTTGGAACCACAAGCTGTATAGGTGAAAGGGAAATCACTTAGGCTTGAAGATCTAGGGCTGTTTCTGTGTGAGTAATAAGAAGTGTTTGCCCAATCCTGGTGGGATTAGATCCCTCAGGCAGAGATTAGGTCCATTGGGTCTGAACTCTGTAAATTGCTTTGTGTTCTTTACTTTAAAGTTTGATTATTATCTGCTGCATACAACTCAAATCAAACTAGGGTTCATAAGCAGTTTTAGTTCAAGGGCTTGAAGCTTTCTATTTTGCCTTTGAAAGTTTCAGATAGTTTACTAAAATCTCAAGGCCTTGAGATTTGAGTTTCACACAAAGTTATTCTGTTAAACTTTGAGTTTTGAAAAAAAGTTTCCATACTCTATTCAAACCCCCCCCCCCTTCTAGAGTGTTTAGATCATGTATTTAGCCTACATTACACACTTTCAATTGGTATCAGAGCTTGTGTCACTGTTTTAGATCTAACAATCTGGTGACTATGAGTAATGTAGGAGATGGTGGTTTCTCACAAATAAAGGCAGCCAACAGACCTCAATTGTTCTGTGGTGATAACTTCATGCACTGGAAGGTATTGGTGAAGATGTTCATAATAGATCAAGACATGGAACTGTGGTCAATAGTTCAGAATGGTCCTCATGAATACTATATTACAATTGATGGAGTCAGATGTATCATGTCTGAGGAAAATCTTTCAGTTACTGAACTGGAAAAGGTATAAAAAAATTAAAGGCTATGAATTTGTTATACTGTGCTCTTAATGCAGATGAGTTCAACAGAGTGTCAAATTGCAAGAGTGCCAAAGAAGTATGGGATAAACTGATGGTGACATATGAAGGAACTAGCCAGGTTAAGCAGACCAAGATCAACATACTTCTGAGGCAATATGAGTTGTTCAAGATGAACTCAGATGAGACCATCAAGGAGATGTTCAAAAGATTCACTAATGTGGTGAACAATCTGGAGTCATTGGCAATGAAGTTCTCAAATGAAGAAAAGGTCAGAAAGATTCTGAGAAGCTTGCCAAAAGCCAAGTGGGAGCCAAATACAACAGCCATTGAGGAAGCTCAGGACTTGAGTCTTCTTCAGCTAGATGATCTACAAGGAAAGATGCTCACTCATGAAATGTCTATGAAGGATGTGGAAGGTGATTTGAGTGAAAACATCAGGAACCTAGCACTCAAGGCAAAAGACAGTGAAAAGTCTCAAAGCCTTGAGACTGAGGATGAGCCTGATGATGATGAGGCTTTAGCATTAATCTCCAAGGCCTTGGCCAGGATTCTCAAAAAGATAAGAAACTCTGGTAACATGGATTACAACAGAGAGAGATCAAGACCCTCAGGCAGAAAGGACTACACTGGTAAACCTTCATCACAGTCACATAAGACTAAAGTAATGAATTGTTTTGAGTGTGGTGATGAAGATCATTTAGTAAGGGACTGTCCACAAAAGAAGAAGAACAGGAACTTTCAGAAGAAAGACAGTGACAACAGAAGGAAGAAAGCCATGATGGCTTCTTGGAGTGATTCTGATTCATCAAGTGACTCAGACACAGAAGAAGAGCAAGCAAACTTATGCTTCATGGCAAAGCATGATGAGGAAAATTCATCAGACAGACATATTGAAGATATGGTAAAAAATTTACTTGCTAGTCCTTCTGATGTACTTCCAGAAATTCTCAAAAGTATGTTTTTAAATAAGGAAAGTTATAGAAATGAGATTTCTTCTTTAAAGATTAAGATTCATGAGCAGGTAAAATAAAACCTGGACCTAGTTTTTTAAAAAAAAAACTGTTGAAGTTTCTAAGACAAAGCTTGAAAAGGATTTCAAGGCCTTGGACAGCAGGTTCAAAGCCTTGAAGGCGCAGATAAAAGAGTTTGTTGATCAAAATACTCTTTTGACTGAAATATATGTTGATCTAAAGACTCATTCTGAGAATTTAGAACAACATATCTGTTCTTTGACTGAGAAACTTCAAGATTCCAAGAAGTTCCTAGTTAGGTTTACAGGCTCATAACATAATCTGATTCTCATTCTTGGAGGAAGTCTGAAATCAATGCATAAAAGTGGGATTGGTTATAATCCAAATTTTCCAAAGAAAGGCCAAACTACTTTTGTCAAATCTTGTAGCAGACATTTATGTTAGATTAACTTGTCCCTTCAGAAGATCAGAACCTCACATTATGAGGAATACTTATCCTTATCAGCTTAAGGGACAGGTTAGACAGATTTGGGTTCCAAAAGGAATTAGGCCACCAAACATGGCTGATTCTGAGTATGACTCAAAGTTCTGCACTTGGTCTAACAGCCTGTTGAGGCAATGATTTGTTTTTGCAGGATGTCACCAAGGCCTTGAAATATCAGAAATGGATATAAGACATTGGATGTTCCAGACATATGAGTGGAAAGAAGTCTCTCTTCACTGAACTTACAGAAAAATCTGGAGGAACAATCACACTTGGTGACAAAGCAAAATGCAATATCATTGGTATAGGAAGTATTGGTAATGGTTCTACAAATTCTATATCTGATCTTTATCTGGTAGATGGACTTAAGTATACTCTGCTTAGTATCTCTCAGTTATGTGATAAAGGTTATAAGGCTATATTTGAAAAGGAGAAATGTGTGGTGCAAGATGAGAAATATGGTGATTGCATACTCACTGCTCCTAGATCATATAATCTATATGCTATGAATACTAACAGTGTTGCAGGTGACAAGCTAAAATGCCTCAAGGACTTGAAGGAAGATTCAAAGCTTTGGCACAGAAAGCTTGGGCATATTAGTATACATACCTTGAATAAACTCATCTCAAAAGACTTGGTAAGAGGTTTACCTTCACATAAATTTTCAGATGATGACGTTTGTAAGGCATGTGTACAAGGTAAACAAACCAGAAGCTCATTCAAGCCAAAGAACTTTGTAAGTACTTCTAAACCCTTAGAATTGCTGCATATTGACTTTTGTGGTCCTATGAGAGTTAAGAATCCAAAAGTTAAGAGGTATATGCTTGTTATAATTGATGATTTTTCAAGATTTACTTGGGTGATGTTTATTAGAGACAAAACTGAAGCCTTATATGAATTTTCTAGGCTGTGCAAAGAGCTTCAAACTTTGAAAAATTTACCTATTGAATCCATTAGAAGTGATCATGGTAGGGAGTTTGATCAACTTGACTTTGATTTGTTTTGTGCAAAGCATGGCATTTCACACAAATTTTCTGCACCTAGAACTCCACAAAAAAATGGAGTAGTTGAAAGGAAGAATAGGACACTTGAGGATATGTCCAGAACCATGCTTCTAGAAAGTAATTTTCCAAAGTTTTTATGGGCAGAAGCTGTTAACACATCCAATTATGTGTTGAATAGATGCTTGATTAGACCTATTTTGAAAAAGACTCCCTATGAACTGTTTAAAGGTAGAAAGCCTATTGTTTCTTATTTCAAACCTTTTGGTTGTATCTGTTTTGTGCATAATAATGGTAGAGACAATATTGTTAAGTTTGATGCTAGAAGTGATGAAGGTGTATTTCTTGGATATTCTCAAACTAGCAAAGCTTATAGAGTTTATAATAGAAAAACCAAGATTGTGGAAGAGAGCATTCATGTAATGTTTGATGAAAGTACTAAGGATTCTCTGAGTGAAAGTTTTGCAGATCTAGATTTGAACAAGCATGAATCTGATGATGATACTGTGAAATAAGACAAAGTTAAAACTAATGTGCAAAATCAATCAGCAGAATCTCAAGGCCTTGAACCTCCTGCTGAACCAAAATCTCAAAGCCTTGAGACAGAAGCTGAAACTTTCTATGATGCTCCCTCTACTGTTTCAAGGACTCAAAGCCTTGAAGGATAATACTCCAGGGTACCGAGAAAGAAGTTTAAGTACCTTGCAGACCATCCAGATGATAACATTATATCAGATCCATCAACTGGAACTCAGACAAGAGGACAGTTGAAGAACTTGTGTGCTTTTAGTGCATTTGTATCTTTGATTGAGCCTAAAAATTCCAAGGAAGCACTAGAAGATGCAGAATGGATCATTGCAATGCAGAGTGAGCTGAATGAGTTTGAAAGGAACAAATTTTGGAATCTGGTTCCAAGACCTAAAGAGAAATCAGTTATTGGAACCAGATGGGTATTTAGAAACAAGCTTGATGAGAATGGCAAAGTGGTAAGAAATAAAGCCAGACTCGTGGCTCAAGGATATAATTAGGAAGAATGTATAGATTATGAGGACACTTTTTCTCCTGTTGCCAGGTGTAGATACTGCTTTATGACATGGCAGATCTAGGCCACGTGGCAACCATCCAGCACACCATATTGTGCTCCACACACACTGGATCACCAGCCGCGCTGATCCATGTGGGGGCTGCGAGACAGAGCCCTCGCATACCACTGCACGGGACTTGTAGGGACTTTGTGGTCTGGAGGCTAGAGTAAGCCCTGTCGCGTGCGAGCCAAGCCCGCGCGCGACCTTTAGTAACTGTTTTGAGAGATCTATGGCACGAGCTCCCTAGACCCGGTCAATCCGGTCAAACCCGGTCAATCCGGTCAAACCCGGTCAACCTCGTAACGGTTCCGGTACTCGCGCACCACGTGCTCTAACGGTTCCTATATACTCGGACGAACGTGCCGTTATGGTTAAGCTAATTAAGCCGCCATCAATGGGCGCATTAACCACACTACAACGGTCACGTTCTCCAGTATATATACATCGTTAACCTTTCCATACAAAGGAGGACACACTGCCATACGCGGAAGCTCTGCCAAACCTCTGTCTCTCTCTCAGACATTGCTACTGACTTGCTCTCTCCCTACACACACCCCTATTCTTCCTGTGCGATCCCTGATCCACTACGTACGGTGTACACGGAGGTCTCCCCGCCGGAATCTCTTGTGCACATTTTGGTGAACCCGACGTGAAACTTACCAGCAAAAGCAACCATGTCTCAGGAGGATGATGTCAGCAACCGGTCGCCTTCCACCGAAACTCCCTCGGGAGACGAAGTCCGCCGTACTCCGACGACTCCCGGCGAGGCACCAACTTTGGAGTCTTTGGACGCCACTGTCCAAAGTCAGGCAAAAGCTCTCAAGTCTCAATCTGCGCAGTTGGAGCGGATCTTGGCCGTTCTGGGCACCCTTGCGCCAAATCCTCCACCAGGTACCGCCACCCCTCAGGGAGGAGGAACCCCTACTGCTCCAGGATTGGGAGTATCGGCCACGCCTCCCAACCCTCATCTGCAAACTCCACCGTCAGCCGCGCAGCTGCCTTCGATCCAAGGATCAACAGCGCAAATGCTACCCCCTGCCGCTCACGCCTCTCAGCCCACGGCTTTGGCGTCTAACCCAACTTTGCAGTACACTCTGCCTCCACCGGCGACCATATGGGGAAACGCGGGTAGCCAATACACTCCCAATCCTCCGACAGCATATGTGTCGCAACCGCCTACGGCAGCCCCTCCGGCAGCTACCGAGGGAAGCCTCCCAGAATGCATGACGTCCTTGCAGAAGCGCGTGGACTCCATCCTAGCTCATCAATCGCTCGCGGATACCATCATCCCGAAGCTAGACAACGATCCACCCATTCCACGAGAGATCTATCTCATGCCTAACCCGGCAGGGTACAAGGCTCCCAAATGGGACAAGTTCGAAGACGTCAATGGAAACGCTCATGAGCATGTCATGCGTTTCATCGATGTCATGGGTCCATACGGAGCTGATCCCAAACTGCTGATGCGAGAGTTCCCAAAGACTCTTGGGAATGTAGCATACAAATGGTACCGGACGTTGGAGCCCGGATCTGTGAAGACTTGGGACGACATGGTCCAGAAGTTCCACACCAAGTTCTTCCAGATGGAAGAGAAGGTGACGATGATCCACCTCTCGCGGATGTATCAGAAACGCGAGGAAGATGGAATCACTTTCATCAAGAAATTCAGAGCGAAATCCTTGGAGTGCAAGGATCCCATGCTCGAAAGCCGGCTCGTAGAGATATGCCTGCAGTGCATGCGAGATGAATACAAGAGCATGCTAATCAATTTGCAAACACCCACGTTTTCAAAGCTCATCGAGTGCACGATGAACATCGAGCCCATCGTCGAGAGACAGAGAAAGAAGAGCGCTCCAGAACGACCTGCGAGCGGCACCACCTACAAGATCGGCAGATTCGGTTACAAGCGAGGACGCGAAGCTGAGGTCAATGCAGTTTCGCCCCAGAAGCAAGCAAAAGTTACAAACTTCGACGCACCGCCCCTGCCATGCTCGGTGGAGGAGGCAAGCGATCTCTGCAAACAGTGGCGTAAGGACGGCGTCCTCCCACCGCTCGAGAAAGCACCCTCCAAGGAGATGACGAGGGACCCTAAGTGGTGCGAATACCACGGCAAGGTCATGCACCCCACAGCCGAGTGCAAGAAGCTCAGATTCGCACTCGATCAGAAGATGAAGAGCGGCGAACTCATCGTCAGCGACCATCGGAAGGATGTGCGCAACAACCCGCTGCCTGCCCATACAGATTCGGGCTCAAAAGGCAAAGAGGTCGCCATGATCTCGATAGTTGACTTGGAAGAAGTCGCAGAGGATGGTCTGCCCATCGTTGCTGAAGTCCATGAAGATGAAGACTACAGCATGGACACGGAAGATGAGCGTGCCGACCGCATGAAAGGGTCGCACGGCTTCGACAGATTCTTCAACGAGATGAACTTCTCCGAAAAATGTCGAGCGGACATGACAAAAGCAATCTTAAGGGTAGCAGAGGACTACGAGGAGGACCTCGTGGTCTCCGACGGGAAAGTCGTCAGGGCGTCCCGTTCCACAGAAAAGATTATGACCTTTTCTGCCAGCGATAAAAAGACAGATGCGAGCCACCAGAGGCCCCTGTACGTGACCGCCATCATCAACGGCGTCGAATTCAAACGAGCATTCGTCGATGGAGGAGCAGCGGTCAATGTTGTTCCACTCCACACACTGAAGCTAGCAGGGATCCCCGAGCACAAGGTAGTCAAGCGTCCATCCCCGCTGGTGGGATTCGGAAGCGATTCCAGAATGACGATCGGGTGGATCCGCCTGGGCGTTCAGATCGGCAAAATCAAGTGCTCGGCGAAGTTCTATGTCATAGACGCGAACACCACATACCACATGATCATAGGTCGGGCCTGGATTCATCGCTTTGACGCAATCCCTTCAACGGCTCACCAAGTGATGAAAGCTATCTGGAACGACAGGATTGTCGAGATACCGGCCTCAACTAACCCGTTCAACTTGGACGAAGCGCATCTCAGCGAGGCGGTGTGGTTCACCGAGATGGCGGACGAGCAAACACCCGGACCATTCAACCCTACTCCTTTACCTCTCTGGGAGGACATCAAGGACCAGTCACCTGCAGGCGTGATGGTGACAAGGGGAGACACCGAAGAAAAGCCGCCTACCCACGAAGAGGCGCCGCGCATCGCATATCATCGCAAGAGTGTTTACACTCTGAAGAGGATCGCAAAGCACGACCCCGAGGGCAAGGAGATAGAGAGCTTCTACGCCAACGGGAAGAAATGCTATCGCATATGAAGGTGCGCGGGGACGTCCTCACACGGGCATGGGGATGTCCCTGGGCAAATCAATCAAATCGAGCAAGTTGCGCTCACAGAAGAGCCAACACAGGGCACTCCAGAGGAGAAACTTAAAGAAGCCCCCGAATGCATGGAAGACAGGCCAAGACCACAAAAGCAAGAGCTTAAGGAAGTGTTCCTCAGCCCGAACGAGGAAAAGAAAAGACCAGTCTTCCTGAGTGCGGACCTCACAAGCGAAGAGGAACGAGGACTGCTGCAGCTCCTAACTGAATACAAGGACGTGTTCGCATGGGAATACGACGAGATGCCGGGTCTGGACACGAGCATCACCATGCACCGTTTAGACATCATCCCAGGGTCTAAACCGGTCAAGCAAAGCACCAGAAGCTTTAGGCCAGAGCTCAACGTGAAGATCAAACAGGAGATTGTCAAACTCCTAGATGCCAAGTTCATAGAGCCCAATCACCATCCCACATGGTTGGCCAACATCGTGCCAGTGGTGAAGAAGAACGGACAGCTCCGCATCTGCGTGGACTTCCGAGATCTTAATCGCTTCTGTCCTAAGGACGATTTCCCACTGCCTAACATCGATTTGCTCATTGATTCAACAGCAGGCCATCGCATGTTCAGTTTCATGGACGGCTTCAGCGGGTACAATCAAATCAAGATGGATCCCGAAGATGCAAGGAAAACTGCATTCATCACCCCCGTGGGGGTATTCAACTATACGGTAATGCCATTCGGTCTTAAGAATGCAGGCGCAACCTATCAGCGGGCCATGATGGCCCTATTCCACGACATGATGCACAAAGAAGTGGAATTCTATGTGGATGACCTGGTAGTCAAATCCAGGCATGAAGCAGATCACCTTGCAGACCTGCGAAAGGTATTCAACAGATGCAGGAGCTTTCAACTGAAAATGAACCCCATGAAATGCGCATTCGGCGTGACTTCGGGGAAGTTTCTGGGATGCGTAGTCCATCGCCAAGGGATCGAGCCTGACCCTGCGAAAGTGTCAGCCATCACCAGCATGACGCCACCTCAAGACCAAAGTACCTTGAAAACATTCTTGGGAAAATTGTCATATCTGCGGAGATTCATCCCAGCAATCGCTGAAATCACATGCTGCTTCAGCACTCTCCTCAAGAAGGACGCCGTGTACAACTGGCGTAGTGATCACGAAGCCGCATTCGAAAAGCTAAAGGAGCTACTCACATCCCCAAAGATAATGATCGCGCCTCAACTGGGATCGCCGCTTCTGCTATACCTTACATCGACAAGGAAATCTATAGGAGCGCTCTTGGCTCAGATCTATGAGGGACAAGAGAGGCCTATCTATTACATCTCTCGCATTGTGCAGCCTGCTGAATCAAGGTACACAGACATCGAACGTCATTGCCTTGCTTTATTCTTCGTAATAGAGAAGTTGAGACACTATTTTGCATCGCACAAAGTAGTGGTGGTCACCAAAAGCGACCCCATAAGATACCTGCTAACTCACACTACTCCGGGCGGGAGATTGGCGAAATGGTACATGACCATCTCTCAATACGATATCACATGCGTAAAACCAAGAGCGATCAAGTCGCAGGCGGTAGCAGATCTGCTGGCACAGTTTACTGACAACAGTCACGAACCTGTGATCGAGGAAGAACTCGAAGGCCCTGAAATCTACGCGATCGACGTGCCCTATTGGACCCTCCACTTCGATGGTTCGTCAACCAGAAAAGGTGGAGGCATTGGGATAGTCTTGACAAAGCCGGACGGGGAAGTCATACAGATGTCCGCAAAACTCAACTTCGCAGTCACGAACAACGAGGCAGAATACGAGGCTCTGATCGCGGGACTCCGTGCGGCGAAAGCTTTGGAAGTGAGCAACTTAACAGTCACGGGAGATTCCAAACTGATTGTTAAACAGGCCTCGGGCGAATATGGTTTAAAGGAGATCAACCTCCTGCCATACCGCACCCTAGTGCAAAAGCTGATGCAGCAATTCTGCGACGTGAAATACGAGCACAAACCCCGAGCGGACAACAGGCATGCAGACGCCTTAGCAACTCTGGGATCTAAGGTCAGCATAGACAAATGCCCCGCAAGGATTTCCATCGAAGTGCGAACATCGTCGGCATTAACAGAAGATGCGTGCGACGATGAACACATGGATGACGCAGACTGGCGAAAAGCAATCTTGCAAGCTATTGCGAAAGGCACCAGTAGCGAAAGCTGGGTACTCACGAAAGGATACTGCATCCACGACAACACCCTTTACTACAAGGGTCCTGGAGGAATACTCATGCGTTGCGTCTCCGAGCAAGAGGGACAACAGCTGTTAGAAAAGATTCACCAACACGCTTGCGGAGAAAGTGAGGTGTCAATCTACAGGAAAGCTCAGAGATATGGCATCTATTGGCCAAGCATGTCTACAGCCGCAGCCCTGATACAAGGGAAGTGCGAAAGTTGCGCACTAATCAAAGATTCTCTACTTGTCGCTCTAATCGACGACGACACAGACTGGAGAAAGCCATTGTTTGAATTCCTCACCAAGGGCACTGCACCCGAATCGAGAAAAGAGGCAGACAAATTGAAGAGGAAAGCTTCTCGATATGTGGTTCAAGAAAATCTGCTTTGGCGGAAAGGTCACGAAGGCAACTTGCTGCGATGCCTAGACGATAGGGAAGCACAAGAAGTCATGGACCTCTCCCATCAGGTGGAACACCAGGGAGGTGCGAAATTATGCAGACAACTCCTCTCAATCGGATACTTCTGGCCCACAATGGAAGTCGATTGCCGCACCAAGGTGCGACGCTGCCAAGAATGCCAATTCAAAGGGAACCTAGTGCACGCTCCTGCCGTGGATCTACATGCATTAGGGACGCCATGGCCATTTCATACATGGGCTCTGGACTTCATTGGCCCCATCCGACCAACGTCACATGGGAACCATTTCATTCTCACTGCAACCGAACTGTTCACCAAATGGGTGGAAGCCATACCACTGAAGACGGCAAACGCGCTGGCTGTGGTTAACTTCATCCAGGAAAACATCGTATGCAGGTTCGGAATCCCAAATACTATTCTTTCAGATAACGGTACTCCTTTTGTTAATCGTCAGGTAGCTACCAAACTCGCGGAGTACAATATCAGGCAAATATGCTCCACCCCCTATTATCCAAAGGGAAATGGACAAGCCGAAGCGACTAACAAAACGCTGTTGCGAATTCTGAGCAAGATGGTCGCAGATGACCACAAGAAGTGGGCCGACTCCCTTAACATAGCTCTGTGGGCCTACAGAACTTCTCCAAGGACACCTACAGGGGCCTCGCCATTTCTACTATGTTATGGGGCCGAAGCTGTGGTACCTGCGGAGGTCAGAGTCAATTCGGCAAGGCTGGCCTTCCACGCACTCTATGAAAATCAACGCGATCATGATTTAGTCTTGCTGGAAGAAAAGCGAGAACAAGCCAAAAGGACTAACAAGCGGTACCAAGAGAGAATCGCTCGCGCCTATAACAAGACAGTCCAGCGACGGGATTTCGCAGTTGGCGACCTGGTCCTGCGCGCAGCTGATCACTGCATACGAGAGGCAACCCACCCAAAGTTTGCAGCTAATTGGGAGGGACCCTTCGAAGTCACAGAAGTCTTCGATAGCGGCTACTGCAGCATACGAAGGTTGCACGGCACAACCTCAACTCCAAGCTCAGTCAACATGCGCTGGATCAAGAAGTACTATCCCTGACTTCTCTTATTTCATACGTTTTATGATAACGTTGCTTAATGTCTCATGTGGCTACGATATTCGCAATCTCCTCTCCCATATGAGAGGATTGTAATCCTATCTCTCCCATATGAGAATGTCATAATAAAAGAATTCTCCCAAATGAGAAGTTCACATTTATTAGCTGTTTATATCGCTTATCTAATTTGTTACAACTGTTAACAATGATTTATTCGCTTCAATAGTAACAAATGTAAACACGATCTTAAATGATCATCAAAGCCTATCCCTCACGATAGCGAACGCGATCTTAACTGATCATCAAAGCCTATCCCTTACGATAGCGAACGCGATCTTAACTGATCATCAAAGCCTATCTCTTACGATAGCGAACGCGATCTTAATTGATCATCAAAGCCTATCTCATATGATAGCAAACGCGATCTCAATCGATCATCTAAAGCCTATCTTTTACGATAGCAGCCAAACACAAACGCGATCTTAATTGATCATCTAAAGCCCATCTCCTACGATGGCAGCCACTACAAATGTGATCTTAATCGATCATCTAAAGCCTATCTCTTACGATAGCAACTAAATACAAATGCGATCTTAAGTGATCATCTAAAGCCCATCTCCTACGATGGCAGCCAATACAAATGTGATCTTAATCGATCATCTAAAGCCTATCTCTTACGATAGCAGCTACACGCGAACGCGATCTTAAGTGATCATCTAAAGCCCATCTCCTACGATGGCAGCCAATACAAATGTGATCTTAATCGATCATCTAAAGCCTATCTCTTACGATAGCAGCTACACGCGAACGCGATCTTAAGTGATCATCTAAAGCCCATCTCCTACGATGGCAGCCACTACAAATGTGATCTTAATCGATCATCTAAAGCCTATCTCTTACGATAGCAGTTACACGCGAATGCGATCTTAAGTGATCATTAAAGCCTATCTCTTACGATAGCAGCCAAACGCAAATGCGATCTTAAGTGATCATCTAAAGCCTATCTCTCATGGTAGCAATCACATGCAAATGCGATCTTAAGTGATCATTAAAGCCTATCTCTTGCGATAGCAGCCAAACGCAAATGCGATCTTAAGTGATCATCTAAAGCCTATCTCTCATGGTAGCAATCAAATACAAATACGATCCTAAGTGATCATTAAAGCCTGTCTCTTGCGATAGCACCCAAACGAAAACACGATCTTACATGATCATCCAAAGTCTATCTTTTGCGATAGCAGCGGAATACAAAAACGATCTCAATCGATCATCTAACGCCTATCTCTTGAGATAGCAGGCCGTACAGATGCGATCTTATAATGATCTTCTCAAGCCTATCTGTTACGATAGCAATTTTGGTTAATTATCCAAACCCGTCTGATATGATGGCAACACGAGTACAGAGTCACCTTATTAGATCTTCTAAAGATCTGTCTGCTGTGATAGCAGTTTATGCGAGAAAAGATCTCAAACAAAGCCTATCTTCTATGATAGCAATTTGCACAGCTCAACAATCTTGATTGATCTCTGGAAAATTATCTGGAACGATAACAACGTTGTGAACGTGATCTCATACGATTTACAACGACCAACTACAAGCCCATCCGTCAAGATGGCACAGCTGCGAAATAACGATCTCGAATGATCTAGCGAAATATCTGTAAATTGACATCGCACATGTGAAATCATTACATGTCATTATGCAAGGCAAAACAAGCCGAAACGCATGCGAAATTGTATTTTGCAAAGAACAGATGATACAAATACTATTTATCATTATGAGTCAAATGACTTACAACTTATCTATCTAGATAGCAGCTTACAAGCGAAAAGCTCGCATCTAACTACACAGCCAACATGGCTTACAATACATTCGAAAAATGGCTGGTAAGCCAGAAATGCGCCAAGTGAACTCTCGACTAAGAAAAGAGAGAATCCACCGGTCTTGACACCGGCAGCACAGTACGCAGATCTGAGGCCAAAGATCTATAGCAAAAGGGATGCTGCCGCGAAGAGATCAACTTGTCATTCGCCACATCCCTAGCAGCAAGGTCAGGGATACGATGCGCCCAAGACCCCAAGGAATGACAAAAGCCTCTGTCTGACCAAGATAGGCGCCGGAGGAGCTTCCTGTGCCGACAGAGGATACTCCGCGCAACAGGCGAAGCAGTCATTCCTCTGGTGATGGATTCCTTGTCATGTTGGACAAGGGCATTGACGAGCACCCCGACCTCACAAATGTGAGGGCAACGGATTCTTCCCCGGAGATGCTGGAGGAGAATTCCGCCGTTCATTACGAGACGGTAGCACGGTCACTACGGCGCTGCACCTCGCCACGAGGCGGCCGGAAACATGACCTGCACACATAATACACGAAGAAATTTCTTCGAACACACATGAGGTATTATCTGCATCCTCTTTATGACGGTTATAAACAGCAATGAGCCTCATAAAGTGGATCTTGGAAACTATTTCTATAGCATAAAGCGCAAACTCAGGATTCAAAACTTGAAGTTGCCATGAATCAACGAAAAGCAAGCGTTGAAGCCAGCAGTCGCAAGGACTCACGGCAAAGCACATGTTTGGGATAGAAGAACCCAAATGGCAAAGACAGGGTTTATATAGGCCCTGTGGAGACTCTTCGGTCGCCTAAGATGAGTCAGCAAAATTCAAAAAAGAGGGTAAGTTCAATCACTTACGCCTTGAAAAGCGGTAACAATCAATTACCCTACTAAAGGCTACGACGATTCGGTTGCGTATCCTAATAAATGACGGATAGTCATGATTCGGATGGACTTCCCAACGGAAGCGTGCTTATCTGCCGAGAAATTAGCGCGAAAATCAAGCAAAGAATCAATTGCTGATGTCATAATTGGATATGCACAGAAATGTCCAATCAAATCCCGAAAGGGGCAAAACGGGCAAACTCATTGTTTGTTGTTAAAAAAGAAGGGGGAGAAACCCTAGCAACATTACATTAATGTTTCAAAATATTACATTAATGTCTCAACCATTTTCCTGTTTTCTTTTCAAAATTCGAAAAGTCAAAACAAATTTTTGACTAAGGAGTCCTGGGGCTCGAACTGCTCGATCAGCCTCTCCACTTGTTGCACTTCTTGCTTTAGTTGCTCGCACTTGGCATTCATTTCATGATACAGCTTCAAAGCTTCATCAACCTTTTGCTTCTGCTGCTCCACCTTCTGCATCTCAGCTGCGAGATTCTGGTGCCCGAGATTCAGAGTTACAGCTGCGCGAATCAGTGTAACTCTGTCCTTGAGGAATTTGAAACCAAGTCTGCCTTGGACTTTGAGCACGAGATTTTGGCACATGCCACACAGCAATTCGGCACTCTGGGCCGAGATGGTCGCAGGTGTAGCCGCGCACAGCTGCTCTAGTATCCAGATGGCTTCAGTAAGGAATAGCCTCCTGTCAAAAGGACTAATCTCCAGACACCTCACAAACGATCGGGGGTATCTGAGGCGCATCCGAACCACCCAGTCTACATCGGTTTGCTTCAAACCTGAGACATCAAAAACAAGTCATGATGTCAAAACTCGCAAGCAAATAATGTGACGTGCGAATGGTAAAATCTCTGCTTACCAGTGCCTTCCAGAATTTCATGAATAGAGGGAATGCGAGCCGCCGGGTTGTTCGAAGACTGCCCTCGCTCCATGGCTCTCCTATCAGCTGCGAGCTCCAAACTCTCATAGTTAGGAGGAAGAGTGTAGGCCGCACCGGCTGCGACTACATTCCCAACCTGCAAGCCCCAAATACTCCACGCAGGAATAGGTGCTTCCGGTTCAGTCATCGCCGGAGGCGAGGGGACAGCCGAAGTCGCTGGACGGACACTCCCAGATGCGAAAATATTAGCATCACTTGTCCTTTCTTCCTCACCGCCAGTACGGACACCTTCGTCCATCGGCACAGCATCAGCTTCGACATCATCGGAAAGTTCGATGACATCCTCGAGACGCTCACTCACGTGTCCAGCAGCTGCGACGGGCTTCTCGGTATGGGAGCTCGAAATCGGAACATGGGATGCAGAAGGCTGACTTCTCTGCTCCAGCTCAGGCTCCTCAGCATGACCTGCGATACCGAATGCGATAATATGAGGTAACTTGTGTTATAAGTTATTTCACTATCTTTACTAAAGCTAAGAATAAGCACCTCCACGCGAAGGTGGGATTGAGGTATCCTCATCATACACTAGGGACGTGGAACCGTGCCCTATCAGTGTATCCTCACTAAGCAAATCTTTAAGAGAAGCGTGACCTGGGACGCGAGTAAACCAGTCATGATTTTGCCTCAAGTGACTAAAGCCTAGTATGCGCATATCACTCAAAATAATTACCTGAGGGTTCTCCGCATTTGCTTACCAACCAACGGCGAATGTCAGGCTTTGACACACCGTGCTTTAACGCACCCACAATTACATCTCTATAAGTAACTGCGAGATTGAAGATCTCACCTTTATCGCCACCTGCGATCTCTGCGAAGTCCGCTTGGACTTGCTCTAGCTCTGCTGTGTCCTCTCCAGGGACCTCATCTTCCTCCTCCACATGAGGAGCCACTTCTTCGGGAAGCTCGTCTTCCTCGCCAGCTGGACGCGCTAAGTCGTCAACATGCCGCTCCTCGAGACTCCGCTGTTTCACAAGCTCGAGTTCCTCTTCCTCTCGCTGCCTTCTTCTTTCAGCAGCCTCCGCGGCTGTCCTCCGGGATTCAGCAAGAACATCCTCGCTTATGGGATCATCTGAAACGCCAGAGTGGGCATCTCTCTTTTGCCTCTTGGCCACGAGGCCACCAACGGCTTCATCATCATCATCTGCGAATACAAAATTGGTTCAAAGAAAAGAACTGCACAGAAGTCATGATAAAGGGCAAGGTGATGCGACAGAAGTACCTCCTGATTCTTCCTCGCACATCACAGCTGTTGCTTCTTCATCACTTGCCTGGGGTTCCTGTCTCTCTTCCTCCTCTTGGTTGAATGGAACGAAAGTCTCAACTGCGAGATCTTTTCGCACTTTGCTGGGCATACGACCCTTGCCTTTGTCCTTGATGGAAAGGGACCTCACTGGGGGAGAAGCTGGAGCGCTCCTAGGGGAAGAAATCGTAATCCCCTTTTGCCTAGGTCTCTTCGCTCTCGGCGCCGCAGTCGCCGGAGGGGACGGGTCATCTCTACGAGGAGACGGAGCCGGAGGGTTGTCTATCAGCGAGTCAGCAAAGGTGTTCATGACCCCGCGAACTTTTGTTTCGACCTCGGCATCCATCCTCCATGCTAGCCGATACGACTCCCCCCTCCTTCTGGTGGCAACAATGGTATCCACCAGCGATTTGGAACGGTCACCAGCTGCGAACCTCCGCACATGACAATAGACAATACAGAACAAAAAGCATCAGTGCAAGCAAATCAAAGAGCTCAAAGCACACGAGGAAACTGCTTACCTCAGCAAGCGCCTTGCTATATTTGATGACCTGCGTGTCACCTTTCTTGATTGCATTGACCTGCTCCTTCAGAATGAAATCGGGGCACAAATGATTCTCGCGGTCCAACAACGAGTAGCAACCATACTCAGACTCGCTCAAACTGCAATTGGGGCGAAACGGAAAAGAGTTTCTCTTGATCAAGGGGGCCCTTCCTGGCTGCGCCGCCGCCTCCGTCTCCATCCTCGTCTGCTGGGCAATCCAGTATGCGATCCAGTTCTGGGAACAACCACCCTTGCGAGTTCCCGCAGGCTGCTCGAAGGGAAGATTGCTCATGAGGACCGTCTTGCACTCCTTTGTCAGCAAGCGCTTGTAGCACCCTCTAACGATAGACTGGGGCCAGATTGATGGGGCCACCGCATCGAAACCAAACTGAGGCGAGACCCGAGTGGGGTCAACATCCACTGTAAGCCTTTCATACCGGGGCGCGAGCTCACGGATGTGCTCTGCAAGTGCAGGAAGAGAACCTCGCAGACACCAGCAAAAGAACTCACGATAGCGCTCGTGGAAATGCGGCCCCTTTTCAAAGAGAAGGTCTTCTGACAAGACCATACCTTTGGAAGGGTATAGCTTTGGAAACCACCGCACATTCTCGACACGTGTGGCGTAGGGCCTGGCAGTGAACTCCCTTCGTTTGTCGCATATCAAGCTCCAAGTACACTTGGTGTTGCTTGCTCCAAACCATCTCGCAGCTCTCCCGCTGTTGAACGCTTCCGTCTCGCCTGGGGGACACCACTTCTCAAGTGGGAGGGGAGTTGGAGCATAAGACGGCCAGCGCTCGAAAACCCACATTGTCAAAAAGCTGATATTGACAAAGGTCAGAACATCGAGACGGCCGCGCGATTCCCTCATCGCCAGAACCAGCTGGTCCAGCCTATAATATAACGTGCCCAAGACCAAGGGTCCAAGTGCGACCCTCTGGCCAAGAGCGAGCCTCACCGCAAGTGGCAGCACATGGTAGAAGACCCCGTCATGGGGGTGACCATCAATCAGATACCTCGACAGCCAAGCGCAGAGAAAGGCGCAAAGGGTCAAATGATAACCCTTGCCCTCTACATAATTCTCGGCCTCCGGGTCCTCGCTCAAAAGCTTCTTAGTGATGCTGCTGTTTGCATAGTCTCGGAAGAAGTACTGCAACCACTTGTTCCAGGTATTCTTCGCAGACGTATCCACTAGCTGCCAGTTCGGAAGAGGTTTCGTACTGGTCCACCGAGTGGAGATTTTCTTTACCTCTGCTAGGAACTCTTCCATCTGCGCGTACAAGGCCAATTCCGCAGGTGTTCTCAAGTGACTCAAGGGGTCCACCTCGCCCATGGGGGAAAGCTCATACAGCATTTGAACGTCCTCGAGCGTGGGGGCAGCCTCGAACTCAGCAAAGTGAAACGTGTGAGTCGCAGGCGAATAGCGGGACAGAAGGTCTAGAAGCATGGACTGATCCAGCTTCACGGCAGCACCCTTCATAGCACGGACAGCGAAGAAAATGCCGGCTTTATCGAGAGTTTCGGCGTAATTACCCAACACGTGGTCAGTCCACTCATCCATATAGTCCAACTTCTGGACAAACGCCTGAGTAGAAATTGCAGTGTATGGGAAGTGCCCATTCTCGATTCCCAATCGAACCACATCCTCGGAGCCAACTAACTCGAGCAAGGCTGAGTTAACTGGGCGAGTCAGCGTTAACAACTGCTCAATGGGAACAGGATCAGGCATCCTCTTCGCCTTCACCCTCGCGTGGTAAAAATCTTTCCCACCCAGAAAGGGGGCTTTTCGCCACAGAGCCTGCGGAAGCTCCGGCATCTCTTCATCTTCCTTGACGGGTCTGGTTACTCTTGTTTTGGCCATTCCTGCGAAAGGGCAAAAAAAAAAGGGGGGAGAAATACCACACTTCAGTTTGAATTTTGGAATTCGAGATCTATGCAAAGGAAAGCAGACAGTTCCGGTGCCGATTTTAGAAATTGGGGATTTGCAAGACCCAATATTGTTGAAAGATTAAAAACGAAGCAGGTTTGAAGATCAAAAGCCTCTTCACAGATTTCATGGGTTTACAGATTCAACGCAGTTCAAGGCAAACACTGGTAGTTTAAATCAAAAGTAAACGAGGCCAACCTTGTTTCCTTGAAGCCTGCTTGGAGATGCACAATTGAAGAATACGATTTGCAGTCTTGAACTGATGATTGATTATTTGGATCTGCTCCCGAAGATCTCCGGGTACCATTCACTTTAAGAGAAAGAAGCAATGCTTTGCAATGATGGGATACAAGGTATTTATCCAGAAGAATGAAGGGTTGCGTCCCTTCAGTAGTCGAATCGCAACCGTCACCGTCGTGTCGCGCAATCACAGGACGGGCTGACGTCACACCTAAAACCCTAAAGGTCAGACGGCACGACTCTAGGGGTTTTAGGTCAGAATGACACGCACGGGGGCTGAACTCACCCGTATTTGAATTGGTGCGTGACGACGACGCGCATGTTGGTTTCCGCGCATGGAAGCCTATACAGCTACAAGCCTTCACGCGCAGAAAGGGGGCTAATGTAGATACTGCTTTATGACATGGCAGATCTAGGCCACGTGGCAACCATCCAGCACACCATATTGTGCTCCACACACACTGGATCACCAGCCGCGCTGATCCATGTGGGGGCTGCGAGACAGAGCCCTCGCATACCACTGCACGGGACTTGTAGGGACTTTGTGGTCTGGAGGCTAGAGTAAGCCCTGTCGCGTGCGAGCCAAGCCCGCGCGCGACCTTTAGTAACTGTTTTGAGAGATCTATGGCACGAGCTCCCTAGACCCGGTCAATCCGGTCAAACCCGGTCAATCCGGTCAAACCCGGTCAACCTCGTAACGGTTCCGGTACTCGCGCACCACGTGCTCTAACGGTTCCTATATACTCGGACGAACGTGCCGTTATGGTTAAGCTAATTAAGCCGCCATCAATGGGCGCATTAACCACACTACAACGGTCACGTTCTCCAGTATATATACATCGTTAACCTTTCCATACAAAGGAGGACACACTGCCATACGCGGAAGCTCTGCCAAACCTCTGTCTCTCTCTCAGACATTGCTACTGACTTGCTCTCTCCCTACACACACCCCTATTCTTCCTGTGCGATCCCTGATCCACTACGTACGGTGTACACGGAGGTCTCCCCGCCGGAATCTCTTGTGCACACCAGGTTAGAAGCTATTAGAATACTTCTTGCATTTGCATCTCACAATCACATAAAGCTTTATCAAATGGATGTTAAATGTGCTTTTATGAATGGATATTTAAAAGAAGATGTTTTTGTATCACAACCACATGGTTTTGAAGATGAAAACTTTCTTGATCATGTTTATAAACTGGATAAAGCTATTTATAGCTTAAAACAAGCTCCAAGGGCTTGGTATGATAGACTTTCAAAATTTCTACTTGAAAACAATTTCAAAAGAGGCCTAGTTGACAAAAATCTTTTCATTAAACATCATTAAAGTGATTTGTTAGTAGTTCATATTTATGTTGATGATATTTTTTTTGGTTCTACTAATGATGCTCTTTCAAAAGAGTTTTCTAGTCTGATGTGCAGGGAGTTTGAGATGAGCTTAATGGGTGAACTGAATTTCTTTCTAGGACTTCATATCTTACAAATGAAGAAAGGAATTTTTGTGCATCAAGGAAAGTATACCAAGGACTTATTGAATAAGTACAATATGTCCCAGTCCAAGGTGCTTAAGACCCCTATGAGTTCATCACTCTCTTTAGACAAAGATTCAAATGGTAAGAGTGTGAATCAAAATGAATACAGAGGTATGATTGGATCACTGTTGTATTTAACTACTAGTAGACCTGATATTATATTCAGTGTCTGTATGTGTTCTAGATTTCAATCAGATCCTAAGGAAAGTCATTTAACTGCCGTCAAAAGAATTTTTAGATATTTGAATGGAATCAGAGACTTAGAGCTTTGGTATCCAAGAACATCTAATTTTATGTTGAGTGGCTATTCAGATGCAGATTTTGCAGGATATAAAGTAGACAGGAAATGTACTTCTGGATGCTGTCAATTTCTTGGATCTTCACTAATCAGTTGGCATTCCAAAAAGCAAAATTTTGTAGCATTATCAACTACAGAAGCTGAATACATTGCAGCTGGTGCTTGCTGTTCACAAGTGTTATGGATTGCTCAGCAACTTAGAGATGTTGGCTATAATTTCAGAAATGTACCTATTCATTGTGACAACACAAGTGCTATTTCAATCTCTAAGAATCCAGTTCAACACTCAAGGACCAAGCACATAGATGTGAGACATCACTTCCTTAGAGATCAATATTTTCACTAAACCTTTGCCAGATAATAGGTTTTCATCTCTAAGGCTTGAATTGGGGATGTTAAACAAGGATGCATTGGTTTAGGGGGAGTATTAGTACTTATATTTGTTTATGTGCTGAAATCTCAAAGCCTTGAGATTATACTTTCTGAAGCCTTGAAAGTATAGCTCAAAGCTTTGAAGTTTCTCAAACTGCAGAAAATCTCAAGGCGTTGAGATTTTTCTCCAGGTCTTAATAATATCTGTAATTTTTTTTTTTAAAAAATGGATCAACAAATATTATATCTTATCTTTTTAGATAACTGTGTAATATTTGAATTACTCAGAGAATATTCTAAAATATCCCAAAAATATTTTTCAAGATTCAATTTTGCATGTTGATATAGCAGAGTCCTTTTATGACTCATTCTTTTTAACCTACTTAAGCTGAAAGTCAGGGCGTTTTCTTCTCATTCTCTCTCAATTCTCTACGAATCTACTCTCTCTCTCAGTTTCTCTCAATCCCATTCCCCTCTCAAAACCCTAAAACCTAAAATGGAGCGCAAATCAGCCAGAATTCAGCAACAGGGAAAGCCTTCTGGCAGATCCAAGAAAATGGCAAATCAGAAGGAGAAGATAGTGATTTCTAATTCAGATTCAGAAAACACTCAGAGCTTGCATGAGGATACTCCTTCTGCAAAGAAGTCCATAACTGAGAAGGGAGATGAAGGCTCAAGTATTGATCCACAACAGGAGACACAGGGTGGTGATAAACCTAGGTCAGAGAAGAAGAAAGGGGGAAAAAAGAAAAAGACTGGTGACGAGGAAAAAGGGAAATCAACTCAAGAAAGCCAGAAGAAACCATCTGAAGGAGGACAAGAAAAGACCAAACCCTCAGAGAAGAAAAAAAGGGTTAAGCAAGTTGCTGCTGCAACTAAGAAAGGATATCAAGGTAAGAATGTACTTCCTACAGACTGGTTTGTTAGTTTAGAGGTTAGAACTGTATGGATCAAGGGTATGCTTCATCTAAGGTAGCTTTCTGTAGTATGATTTCTGAAGAATTATTGGATAAATTAAACATAGACTGCATGAGAAAGTTAAGAGAAACTGTTGTTTGGAAAGTGCTAAATCATAGTTCAAAGGCCTATCCTAGGTTAACTTGGTTATTTTATCTGAATTTGGTTTCTGAAGGAGATGATAAAATATTATTAACTTCAAAAGTGGCTTGAGTGGATTTGAGGTTAGATCATAGGACTTTTGCTAAAGTCTTGGGCATTCCTAGGAAATACAATGTTGGAGATTACCCTCATAGGAAGGAGTGTCGGGATAAGGCAAAGGAGATGTTTTTTTATTGAAGGCGTACCCTCAGGTCCAAAGCAGTTGACACACTCTGTGCTCAACTGTGAAGCCAAAATCTTGTTTACAATTCTGATGAGGAGTGTAGTTCCTAGGGAGAACTCAAGGGAGTTAGTGAATGATAAGGTTCTGATTTTGATGTATCTGATATCTCAAGGGTTTGAGATATACATGCCAACAGTTGTTATGGAGCATATGATTTATTGTGCAACCAGGACTAGAAACCATCCTCTTCCTTATGCCAAACTGTTACCTCTTTGAATACTTTGATGTACCTGTGAAAGGAGAGGAAAAGATTACTGGAGGTTTTGGGTTGATTGATGAGACTGCACTTCAGAGGATTGGGGTAGTTCAAACTGGAAAGGGACATTGGAAGTTTTATTCAGACTTGTCAAAGGAAGAACTTGCAGAGAAGGAGTTTGTAAAGCCTAAGGGGACTACATCAGGGAAAGGAAAAGCCAATGAGGATTACTCTTTGTTTGTTGAGAAGCTAGAAGATCAGCAGGTTGAGATTGAAGATCTCAGACAAAGGTTATTTGACCTGTCAACCGAATTCAACCAGTTCAACGGCTTGATGAATGTTATCAATGGGAAGCTGGATGTTGTCATCAAGGGTTTGAATTTGGAGAAGATACCTTCTGCTACTAGTCATGACACCAGTGTGGATTCATATGAAAGGCTGGGAGATTTTCTGAAGAAGAAGAAGAAGCCAATTCTAGTGGTGCTTCCTTCAAAAGATTTGTATGAACAAACTGATGAAGAAGATGCTGGTGAAGACACATGTGTTGATGCAGCTACAGAGGTGGATTCAGTACAGGCTGAGAAGAAAGTGGATGAGATAATTCAAGAGGTTGTTGCAGAAGTGGAAGCTGAACAAGAAGGTAATCAGTCTGCTGAAGATGCTGCAAGTGAAGAAGAAGTTGGAGACGGCTCAGAGATTGCCAAAGCCTTGACCTTCTATTTCTTTCCCTTCTTTCTTTTTTGTTCTCAAGGCCTTGACTTTTTAGCAATAATTTTTTTTTTAAGTTTTTTTAAAGACTCTGAGTAATGATCCAACATTTCTTCATCCTTATTTGATGAAAGTCAAAAAGAGGGAGAATTTATGTGGTTATGTGTTTGCAGTATTTGAATAATAATAATACTTAGCTGTTTTGTGGTTTAATAATCAGTTGTGTTTATATTTTTGTGGTAATATGTAAATTTTTGCTAATTATATGTTTGCTGGTTATCTGTTTGGCACAGTTGTGTTTATATTTCTGTGGTAATATGTAAATTTTTGCTAATTATCTGTTTGCTGGTTATCTGTTTGGCATTATTGTATATTGTATTTGCATTTTGTGGTTATCTAATTTTAAATCTGAGTGGCAGGAAAATCTATACAAGACTGTAGGTTTTGTCTTTCATCAAGGGGGAGATTGTTGATTCAAAGACCCTTGAATGTGTTTTGGTTGGTAATTGTTTTGAGTGATGAAGGACAAAGACATAAGAAGCAAAGCATTTCAGTTACTCCAAGGCCTTGAGATACTGACAGAACTTCAAAGCCTTGAGACTTATTCTATTCAGCTATATGTTCTAATAGTTTTGTGTTGCAGATTGGATATCTGATTATATAGATCAAGGATTTACTGCATATACTTATGGATTACACTATTTACATATCTAACACAATTGCAGGTGATCAGAACAGGAAGAATCAAAGTTATCTGGGTTTAACTTTGAATATCTGTGAAGCAGGTTCAGAGCTCCAAGGCCTTGAGATGTGCCTTGAGCTGCTAACAGTTTTTACAGAACTAAGTTGATTCTTTCTTGCAGGTTGTGATTCTTATTATTGTGATTATTTACTCAGTTATAAGAGTCTTAAACTTGTTTTTCATGATTTATATGCATTAGAAGGTATACAGGTTATTGTTCTAATCTGTTAACCATTTTTATCAGAAACTTGATAACCAAACAGTCATAGCACTGTTATCTTTTTGGATTTTGTTGTTGCTGTGTTTCAATGCTGTTGCAGGGCTGTTAAACGTGCAAGAGCAATCTCAATAAACTCCAACGGATATCCACTTAGAGAGATTTGAATTTCAGTTGAAAACTGAAAGAGGATTTGTAGGAACTGAGATCCTAAAATCTCTCAATCAGTTGCAGCTGTGGATAAAAGAGACTAGTTTGAATTTTTGAAGACAGAGAGGCTTGCAGAATAATCAGAAAGTTGTGACAAATTCGTGCGAGATCATTCATTCAAACAACCAAAAATTCAAGCTTCAATCCAGATTTCAGAAGATCAAATCAATCCAGTTTCCAGAAGAACACATCCAGGCTTCAACAGCTTATCTTTTCTACTGTGTTCTTCACTTGTACTTTAATCTGTGTATCTTTATATTATCTTAAACCTCACTTAACCTAGTGGTTGTTTGTTCAAGTGAACAACAAGAGGTTCTTGTTAGCTCAACAGTTAGTAGCTGGAACTAGATAGGTTTGGAACCACAAGCTGTATAGGTGAAAGAGAAATCACTTAGGCTTGAAGATCTAGGGCTGTTTCTGTGTGAGTAATAAGAAGTGTTTGCCCAATCCTGGTGGGATTAGATCCCTCAGGAAGAGATTAGGTCCATTGGGACTGAACTCTGTAAATTGCTTTGTGTTCTTCACTTTACAGTTTGATTATTATCTGCTGCATACAACTCAAATCAAACTAGGGTTCATAAGCAGTTTTAGTTAAAGGCCTTGAAGCTTTTCCCTTTGAAAGTTTCAGATAGTTTACTAAAATCTCAAGGCCTTGAGATTTAAGTTTCACACGAAGTTATTCTGTTAAACTTTGAGTTTTGAAAAAAAGTTTCCATACTCTATTCAACCCCCCCCCCTTCTAGAGTATTTAGATCCTATATTTAGCCTACATTACACACTTTCATCTTTCATATCTTATTTGACCACCAATGAAGTTCTTTCACATATTCACTTGCGGATCTTGTGATTCAATAGAAGTGGTCTCGTTTTGATACTCTGTTTTTTGTCAGATTCTGTGACCGGACTTCGAGGGGTCAGATCTCACTCATAAAATTTCGTATGGTGTTCCATCTTATATCGTTTTGAAGCCCTGTGTGTCTACTTTCATGCCCAAATGTAACCAAGCTGCTTAGTTGCTTATGCCAGACTTTGCAGTTTGATCAATTTTAAATGACCGCTCTTTCAGGTTCCAATGAGAGGACCGAGCCATGTAACCAAGCTGCTTAGTTGCTTATGCCATATCATGATGTGGATATTTCATGCTTTGTGCTAGATGTGTCTAAGACTCTCTTGTCTCATGTATATGTAGTAGTACTTGCTGTCTGTCCATATGTATAACTATGGAGATCGAGTAGACACTTGTTGGAAACCATGTATGGTCATATTTTGGTAGCGAGAATGTGTTACCCCATGAGGGGATATTCCGTGGTTTGTTAACTCAACTTTTAGAGTTGTACTGTGGCCCTTTTTTTAATGGTTTATGTGTAACCGTGACTGAACCTTAAAGGACTTGACTTTAAGACCGATGAGTACCATAGATGATGGATGAAAATTCTATTTATGAAATTATCAAACTATTTCCTCTTATGCAAGACGAGTTTTTGAAATTAAACTGTTTTTGAATATAAGTCCCCTTTTCACAAGATTCCGCAATACTTTTCACTAAACCCTTGAATTTCCAAATATTTTTACTTACATCATCATGGTGCGAGTTAGCCTTGGTGGCGTGTGATGCCTCGTTCCCGTTTAATTATGTTCCTATTCGGGGACGCAGGAGCGGGGTGCCACAGATAAATTACATCTACATCACTACTATCTCTAAGCTTGCTTCCTATCATAATTTGCTTCTTTATTACTACCCAGTAACGATGTAGTGTTTGACGTTATCAAAACACAATATTTCACAACTAGAGGATCTAGTGACTTCAAGTCTATGGAAGAAAATACCGTTGTCACTACGAAAAGAACTTATGACTTTATATAAATTTTGTGTACCCTTCTCGTTGTGGGTCATTCCAGTACACCATTACTTCTAATGTATACCCATGTGCTAGACTTGATATCCCCATATCAATCTACCCACATAATAGGTTTAATGAAATACAGTCGTTCTATTAACTGTAGTACATGACTAGGGATATTTAAGAATATAACATCTATATTCTAAGGATTTCATTCATGTTAACATATCTCCATATCGATAACATAATGAAAAGTAAATCCATATAAATATCACAAAAAATAGATTGCCTCTAGGGCATTCTCCAACAGTCTCCCACTTGCACTAGAGTCACTCTGGTGCATCATATGCCTATTGATCTAGCACATCCCTCATGCTATCTCTGCGCAAGGGGCGTGGTGGGTGAGACAATTTGATGGTACTTTTCTATATAGTCACATCTCGTCTATCACGAATTAAATGATATTTTCTGAGTAATTGCATCCCATGCAGTAATATACTCAGTCCTCTGTGGTCAGCAACTGAATCTTGCATGGAATCCCTTCCAGCTCACTGTTCCTCCCACTAAGGAAAAACACAAAACTTGACCATAATCTGAAATCATCTTTGTTCGATTGAAATTTGGCATCAGTGTAACCCTTTACGGTGAACCATTCCTATCCTCCATATACCAAGAATTCACCCTAAGTTCTTCTCAAGTACTTTAAGGATATTCTTAATAATTATCCAGTAACACTCACCCGGATTGGACTGGTATCTGTATGTCATACCATATGACATGTCTGGCCTAACACATAAAATGGCGTATCTTGTGAATCTTCCAAAGACTAATTCCATGTGACATGGGTAAGAATCCATATTCTTGCACGTTGAACAATTTCAACACCTTGTCAGTATATGTACCATGACTTAAGCTGAACAACCATCTTGATCTATCTCCATAGATCTTATCTCCATAGATCTTCATAGATTGCTTCATCTAAGTTAATCATTGAAAATCAATTCTCTAGCCAATGTTTAACAGATTGCAGAGTAGAGACATTATTCCCAATGATTAGTATGTCTCCACATACAAGATCAGAAATATTAATGTGCTCCCACTAACCTTCTTGTAAACACAAGCTTCGTCTTCTTTCTTGATGGAATCAAACCAATTGATTTTATCATTAATCGTAGATTCCAACTCTAAGAAGCTTGATTTAATGCATAAATGGATCATTGAAACTTATACATCTTTTGAGCACGCTCTAGATCGACAAAACCCTTTATGTGTGTCATACACATCAAGGAGGTTTCTATATCCATCTGTCGAATTGTGTAGGCTACAATTGCAAGCAAGATGCGAATGGATTTAAGCACCGCAACTGAGGAAAAGATTTCGTCATAGTCTATGACATGAACTCACAGGAAACCTTTACCCCACCAATTTTCCCTTAAAAGTAATCTCATTACCAATCATGTTGGTTTCCTCATAACCCACTTGCACCCTAGGGTCCTACCCTTTCAGTTCATTCCCCCAAAGTCCATAACTTTTTGGTACGCATGGATCCATATCGTATCTCATGGCTTCAAACCATTACTGAGAGTTTGGCCCACTCGCGGCCACCTCATAAGCTGTAGGCTCATCTCCATGAGCGATACATCACTAGGTTATGAAAAATCCATATTTCTCTAACCCCTTGACATAGCCTACCTAACCTATGAGGTCCTTGCGTTACCTGAGTTGGAGAACTCCACAACATCTTGTGATCCTGCTCATGTTCCATCAAAGGGATCATGTTCTGTTGTTGTTCTGAACTCCTTCAAGTTCTATTGTCCTCCCACTGTTTCTTTTAGAGACAATCTCTTTATAGAAACACAGCGGTTCGAGCAACAAACAATTTCTTCTCGATTGTATTGTAAAGATAATATCATTTGTTTCCTCAGGATATTCCACATAGTACATTTATCCGACTTGGGTCCAAGTTTATCTGTAAACTCTTTACATAAACTTCACAACCCCATATATTTATGAATGACATACTAGGAGACCTCCTATTCCATATCTCATGTTCTTCATAAGTGTTTTTGATGGAACAAGGTTACGGGCGAAACTTGTTGTAATTAGAACATGGCCCCCAAAGAAAACTGGATGTTCTATTTGACGCATCATGGACCGAACTGTGTCCAACAAGATCAGATCACTCCTCTCAAACACACCATTCCATAATGGTGTTCTAGGTACAGTGGGTTGGGTCACATCCCAAACTCCCTTAGATGTTCAAACTATTGGCTTAAGTACTCACGCCTCCATGATCGTACCATAGAAATTTGATACTTTTTCCAAACTAGTTCTCTACTTCATTCTTGAATTCCTTGAACTCTTCAAAGGATTCTGATTTGTTTTCCATAAGATTCACAAATCCATATTCACTGAAGCCATCAGTAAATATGACGAAGGACTGAAAACGACCTTTAGAATTTGTGCTTAGCGGACTACATACATCAATATGAATGATTACCAAAGAGCATATCTTGCACATTAAACAAGTCTTACATGTCTCATGTGACTAACAATCAAATGAGTCTAGAAATCCATCCATATGGAGCCTAGATATGTATCTCTCCTTATGTGGCCTAAACAACAATGCCAAAGATAAGTTAGGTTCATATCATTATTTGCAAAACTCTTGGTATTAATGTTATAGATGAGTTTATCATGATCAATGATATATAATCCATTAGACAAAAGTGCATTATATTAATGCATTTTAACAAAATAAATGGAACAACATGTGTCCATTATTTTAATAAAATATTTTTCTTGTCCAAACAAGAAACTATGATAATGCTCCTACTCATAGCAGGGACATAATCATTTTTGTCTAATTCATGAATAATTTTAGAAAGGTAGAGATAATTCCCTACGGCTAATTCAGCAAACCCTGCTTCATTTCCCCATGTGTAGGTTTATTTCTTCTTTATTCAATTGTCTACATCTCTTGAGATCCCTCACATTTATAATAATGAGATCCTCATCTAGTATCATATACTCATTACGAGGAGATAGACACATTAATGCTATAACAAAAATACCTAAAGTGAAATTGATAATTCCTTTATTATTTTCATACAGGTACTTTGGGCAGTCTCTCTTCCATCACATCACCTTTAGGGCTTTAAGGCAACTCTCTAAGCTTTAGAAACACGTTTGCCTATGCCCTTGGGGACTGTGCAAACCTTTTTCATTTACCCATACTATTAACATGTTTTTCCTTAACCCTTATGAGTACTCTATTCAGTGGTTTTTAATAAAATTGAGTAAATCACCTTTGAACTAAACCTTAATTGCATCCAATACAATTCTTGGTCAACTTGGGCGAATAACTTTTATTCTTTATCTATCTCATAGATAACTCCTTGTCCCTAACCTTTCAATCATATAGAAATAGCTTAGTTGCATATGACCTCTTTCTTCAGCAGTCACACATTACTAGCTTGTGTCGTCGCGTCATATCTCGATGAATCAAGTCGCCTTTCTTTTCCAAGCCCGAACTCATGACGAGTGCTAATCAAGAGAGCGCAAAGTGAAGCAACACTTCAAACCTTCCATGTCGAGCTCGCTCTTAGAAAGATGTTCCTTTAAATGATGAAGATATCATATGACTCCATGTTTCTTATCTTGCTTCCAAAGCTCAGAGTTCATCGCAGCTAACACGAGGGAAGTGACATCCAAAGAACCATTCTTTGATGTTCCTTTGATTGGGTTTTAGCGTGTTTAAGTAGTCGGTGGGAAGAGAACTTTATGTTTTACGATGTACAACATTTTTTTCTTTTAAATTTGAGAAGAATTCTCAATTTTATATCAGTTTGGAAAACTTATTCCAAACAACTTGTCTTTTTCAAGGACATAAAGTCGCGTTTTGTTTGTTAAATGTCATTGGTATTTAACACAAAAGGATTATGCAAAGTTTTGTGACGTTGTACTATATTCAACAAGGACTTAAATTGTCGAAAATAGCTCCCACCATTTTTCTCGGATTAATAACCCTTCATATTAATACAAAAAATATCAATATATTTTCTAGTGGGCCAAGATCCATATTTCACTTCTCTTTGAGCTTGCTTTGGCACGTCACAAAAAAATTAGTTATTTAGGTAGACACAATTACAATTGCATCCTTATGCAATTCTTGGTTCCATTGGGCAAATAACTCCTTATTATCTATCCCATAGATAATCCCAATTGGTTGCCTCTAGGCTTTTTATACTATTAAAATCACCTAGCTGCGTCCAACCTCTTACTCAAACATTTGCACATTACTTTCATCTGCCATCGCATCACATCATGATGAACCAAGTCACCTTGCTGTGGCACGCACGAGCTTGGTAAAGCATGATTAAGTAACGAGAATGCGAAACGCAATATTTAAATTTGAGGAATTTTTCCTTTCAACTTTTATTGTTTTGTTGATCCATATCAACTGATCTACTTATTTTAAGTTGGGCAATCTCTCAATAAAAGATCCGGGATGGATTATCTGGTTATCAATTTTGCATGTACCAACCATACATCAACAATAAAATAACAAGACAATAAAGTAAACAACCACAAACAAAAATTAAACGTGATATGGATATGGCCTTTAAAATAAAGAACTATTGAACCATATTTCAATAAAATAATGACGTATTTAACAAGTTATGCAGTCATAAGGTCTCACAATTCTACCGTACTTACAAAAATTTCGTCCCAAAATTAAAATTTCACGAAAGACCGTAAAAATATCATCCGGTCCCCAATTTCGTGTAAATACACAACCATGGCCATTTAACTCCATATTTTATATCATATCAAGTGATTAATGCAGAAAATAAAATGTCATGAAACCAGATCATACTAACCATTTATTTATAGCTTGTAGAACATTCTAATAACTTGAAAATTTTTCGCACATATTGCATGATAAAAACATCACATGCGTTTCATTATGATCTTTTCAGCCACTGTATATAATCACTTAACATCATCAAATCTAGCAACATTTTAATTTTAATCTAAGTGTGATTATCCATAACAGCATCAAATAAAAAAAAATGATATCACCACTGATCTAGTCACCACATAACTTATATCACATGCAAATTTCGATTAACCAATGTCCACAAAGAAAAAAAAAATAAAAGTTTCACTTCAACAACAAAGAACACTTTCAACTTCGGTCACTTTCTTTATTTAAAAGAATTTACCCACTAATAATAATTAATTCTTCTTAAAAAAATGATGTCACGTACCACCAAGTGTCATCACCCCCACCACCTAAGCAGTACTAGATTGTGTACCCCCATCTCAACAGCTCGGTGGCTCACAAGTGTGTACCACTCGTACAACACCCACCACAGACATCCGCCAAAATACCCGCCCAGTCTCAGATACACTATTTGTACCTCCGGTTGGGTAAGGCTCTGATACCATTGTAACGACCCGTCACACTTTTATTATAAAAATTATCGATTTACAATAAAAAACACGGAAATATCAACCCGTCTGACACTTTCAGACGTCCAAACCTCAACCAACAGGACACACAGTCCTCTAAAACTACATTTTAATCAACTTTCTTAATTACTGGTACCTGACCGAAATTTTTAAAAAGTTACACCAACTCGTCCAAAATGACAATATTTATATAATATCACTATTTGACTAAAAATTTACAACTTTCTCTAAAAACGGCTAAAAAGAATTAATTTAGCTAAAAATCTACTTTTTAACAACTACTACGCGATCCAGTCGCAGGTCAACCTATAAAACAGAGGGGTGAGCCAAAATAGCCCAGCAGGTACCGCCTAACCACTGGCATAGAAATCTAAAATCTACTTAACACAACAGCCAAGTATTACACATCAGCATGCGATACCAAATACACGAACTTTGTTATTTAATAATCACCCAAATAATTATCGGATAGCTAGAAAGCTATAAAAGTCACACCAGCAGTATAAACAGGAATACACTGTAACTGCAGGAAATTTAGAAGTTAGATTTCCCCTACCTCGTTAAGAAAGCCAAACGATGAAAAGATAGTTTGAAACACCTTCTGACGAGTAAACATACCCATAGCAGTCCAAACATAGAAAGAAATGGAGTCTCACAAATTATGTAGGAAACCCACTGCCGAGTGCACAAACTACCAAAATCACTTAATTTTGCATAGAACATTTCTTGAATAGCACAAACTAGCCAAGAACACATCTAAATATCCACCGGAGAAGAAGTTAAACTCACTGCCTTCATAAATAAAATGAGGAAAGGCACCCAAATTCCTATACAAACTTGAAACGAAAATTAAAATAATTCAAAACAAGCCTCCACTCCCAAAGTGTTAATCTGACTTCATCCCTACAAAAAAAATCATTTTCTCTGTCAACAAAACAAACTCACGAGTGTAACAAAAAGAATAATTTAATCCTTAAAGTGACAAACACCTCGTTTGGAAAGAAAACCAACAGTTTTCATTTGAATCCTTTCAATTTTTGAAATAAAATTATACTCAAAGTAATCACCAAAATCACCCTTTCACTCCCTCTTTAACAGAATTAGGAGCAGCCAACCACCCCGTCTCTGATCTTTGCCCACACAGAGTAATATTTTTTTAGAGAACTGATGATGATTGAACTAAAAGACAACAATGCACTTAGTCATCAACATAACAAACTACTCATCCATATAACCTGGAGGTGTCAAGTTGTAAACAAAGTAATCACATTCTAAATTATATATTATGAAGAGAAGCTCCCTCCACTTCTTTATATTTGCAAAACCACCCTCTTATATTTTCTTGTCATTATCACATGTAAATTATACATGTTCAGACCAGCTAGTAACAAAAAAATAAATAAATGAAACCACTCTTGATGAAATACTAAATAGTTTACTTTCAAGTATAAAGAACTATTGAACCATGTTTCACTGAAATAATGACGTATTTAACAAGTTATGCAGTCACAGGGTCTCACAATTATGCCCGGACGGGCAGATGGTAGTGTGCGGGTATGTAATGACTCTAAATTAGTGTCATATATTAACTTATATTTCTACCATTTTCGAGCGTCAATGGAGTATTTAGCGTCTTTCCGCGTGTGTTTTGTGATGTATTTTATTTTTGAGTTCCAAATGTGTTAATGCAAAATTCGCGCTTTTTATGCATTGATTTTAATCATTTTTATTGGATATGATAGCTTGTTGTGTTTCTTGTTGGCTATGGAAGGAACTGGGAGCCTGAGGGTCTAGATTGAGTAGGAAGCGAACTTTGGAAACACAGAGACAAAAAAGGAGCTAAAAAATAAAAGGAAGAGAAGAAGAAAGACTTCAGAAGCCAAGGGAGCTTGTACGAGCTACAAAGAAGTTCGCACAAGATACAGCCGTACACAGGAGCTCGCACTAGCTACAGAGCAGCTCGTACGAGATGGGTAAAAATGCAGCGTGATAAGAAAGGGGCCAAAATGGAACTTTTTTAAACTTTAACTGAAAAAAATTGAAGATAATGATTCCCTAAGAATAAGAGGAAGCATTGGAGATATAAATATGAGAGAATGAGACGGAGACGAGGGGAAAGAACAGAGTAGCAACTCATCATCATTGATGATCAAGGATTTCTGGTAAGGACGTGTGTTTTATATCATTCATATGAGTAGCTAGACATTTTACTAGGTTCTACAATAAACCTAGGGTTTTGATGACATATTTTCTTGACTTTTGCTATGGTTCCGTGCACAATATTATGTAGATGTGTAAGTATGATGTGTACTGATGAATAAAGTTCAAAGGGTAAAATCTAACAAGTAATAAAAAATGGTGAATAAGTACAGAGAAGGAAACACATAAAGATAGAGGCAAATGGTTTGAAATATGCCACAGAGGCAAATAGAAGAGAGAGAAAACTTCGTGAGGTATTCAAGAAATCCGTACGTACGAATGGTTGAGATGGAAAGATCATGACCGATGATATCGAATAAGTTTAAACATAAGCTAGAACGAAGCCTCTTCCATAGCATAAATGGGTCGCATGTGGGACACGAACCACCTGCAACGAGCCTTATTCCCAGCCTCTAAGCCACTAACTGCTCTGGTTCCCATGCGAGCAGTCATGTGTGAGGGGGCCCTGTCTCATGGTTCCCATGTGCTGATTTTAAATGACCTGGTGTGCATGGAGTAACATGTGGTAGTCAACTGTAGGATACTTATAGGTCCACGTATATGCGGAACTAGACTCTGTTTTGTACTATATACATTAGCCCCTTTGTGCATGAATCCATCTACATGGGTTCAGGCGCACTTCTAATTGAGGATCTGATGATTGCAAAGCTAGGATCAAATCACATTCTAATTTTCCTTGGAGTTTTTGCGATTTTTTCCAAGATTGATATATCATTCAATCCCTTAGTGTTGTTGACTTACCTTTCCACCAGTGGTTTATTGTGGACTAGCGTTTATGTCGAGTGTTCTGTCGAAATGCCAGGTATGCACACTGAAGGGGAAATATGTGAGATTTATCCTAGATCACGTGATTTTTTCAGAGAGTTAATCAAAGTTATTTAAAAAATTATTATGGAAAGCAACTTGCAGAATTAAATTACAGCAGTCCATCCAGACTGATATGGCACGATTCCGGAAACTTTAACCAGATTCTGGAAGTTCTTTTTTTAGAATATGGCTGTGACGCCAATTCCATTGGATCCGACTCGTAGAGATAAACTACGAGATAAATAGTTTTTATATGTGACCCGTCTTCATCTAACATCTGTAGCTCCGGTTATGCTCAAAAAACCGATATTCGATCCTGCTAAAATTTAACTGCAGATCAAAAACTTTGACCACATATATCAAGATTTCTACAGCGCGCCATTTATTCTTTCTTATTTTTTTCAATAATTTACAACTTTTTTATTTTACAAAATACGATCCGATATCGTTATCCAGACCCAAACACCGAAAAACTTAAGTTTTCCTTGTGTGGAAGTCTTCTGACGTATGACCCAAAAACTTAATATTCCTTAGGGAGTGATTTTTTAATACTCTTGTGTATGTTTTATTTCTGTTTATATTATTCCGAATTCCCTTTCTTGATACGCGTGTTAAAAAGGTGCAAAAATCGAGGAGGATCTGCTCAGCACGAGTTTTGAGGAAAAAGAGGCAGCAATCACTCAAATACGAGGAGTGATACTACAAATTAAATTTAATATGCTCGTGCGTCTTTCGATAATGACCAAGCACGCGTATTAGAATTCGGAATGCAGAAGTTGGCGGAAGGCGAAGACCCTGTACTAATTCAGCACAGGCTTCGAAGAAGAAGGGATCTGAAGAAATCACACTTGGATTCCCATTCTTGATGCGAGATTTTAGCACGCAAACCGAGGTGGAACTTCTCAGCAAGAAAATCTCATTTTCAAATCCAAATGTCGCCCGAGGAGGTGGAATGATAAAATTGCAGAAAAAAGCCTGTTTTATGTGCCTCCCAGTCAAATCTTTGTGAACGCGCATCGGAATCCAAGTGTGGGGTTAAAATATATGGTTACGACCTATTCTAAGAGTTCACAATCTCAAAATCCAAAAAATGACAAGGCTGAACAAAATTAGAGGAATCCTAGAGCAGCAGAGGTCGCACGACCTAACTTTGGAGGTGGCACGACTTGAAAACAAAAATCCAAAGCTCGCACGGCCTCAAGCTACAGGTCGCATGGCCTGATTTATACACTGTGGTGTGCGGGTTCAGCAGACGGGGTGCGTAGTGCAATCTCTTAAAATTCTTGTCAGATTATCACCCCCAACCCACGGAGGAACCTTCTATCATTCACAAACACAACCAAACCCAAACCCCTCTTCTCCCTCTCTCCAAAAACCTCCTTTGTCCCAAATTTTATCCAAATTGTCAAGAAAACACTAGATTGGGGGAGCCACAACTAGATAATCATCTCTAGTTCGTAGGGGTGATCTTGGGAGAATTTTCGGTAACGAAAGCGCAACAAGGAAAACTAGGGATTTGAAGACAAGATCTGAAATTCAACAAATTCAAGGCCAAGTTGGGTGAAACTAACACCGTGGTTTTGACGTGGACACCGCAAGGAGGGCATGAGCGTGTTGAATTGCGAAAAAATGGGAAAAATTGATGTTCAAATTTTAACCCCGTCTTGTCGATTTTTCGTGAAACGGCACCCGTGAACGGAACTCCTGGTGCCTCAGCTCCACTCTTAACTCTTGAACTTCAGTTTATATTTATTTTCTACGCAAAATTAGAAAATAAATATAAACTGAATTATCACGACTTACTTGCTTATTTGTTTCATTTAAGTTCACACATATTGACACTGGGCATGTAGTGTAATTTTTTTTTCAATTTAATTGTCAATTAATTTGCTACCTTCTTGTGAATATGTCGATTCGTACGCGAAATAGTGTTTCTAAGGGAAAGAATGTATCTGGTGGGAAGAGAAAGAAACAGAAAGTTGTGAATGAAAGTGATGAGGAGTTTGACCCCGACGTTAAGCAGATGGCGATGAGGGAGAATACTTCGATTTAGAGGGAGGGTTACTGTTCATGGGTACGGGTAGAATAGTTACACCAGGCTCCACGAACACTACCGAGTTGGCTCAGCCTGAGGCAATAGTGATACCGGCGGTAGACGATGAGAGGTCAACTCAGCGTCAGAAGAACTATGACCGGGAGGCAGGAACTTTTTGTGGTTACTGGTTTATTTGTGTGGAGGCCCACAATCGTTATCTCATGGGGGATAGTGTGACCAAAGGGTCCAATGTAGAGCGACCCCCGAACCAATATAAGATACCGAGAGAGATACAAGACTTTATGGAAAAAGAGAACCTGAACAGCTGGTTTGAGTTGATTGAGGCGAACGCTAGCGCTGAGCTCCTTCACAGATCTATGAGAATGCCAAATTTTATGATACAGCAGAGGACGAGCCAGTGAGTGA
Organism: Linanthus parryae; assembly: GCA_023055425.1. Classification (NCBI taxonomy): domain Eukaryota; kingdom Viridiplantae; phylum Streptophyta; class Magnoliopsida; order Ericales; family Polemoniaceae; genus Linanthus; species Linanthus parryae. The sequence goes on along the minus strand of JALGPY010000005.1, from coordinate 93,573,762 downwards.
CCCTAGAGTGCTTTATCCATGTAGACATCTTTTCTTTTATCCCCTACTACCATAGTTGTGACCCTGAAATGGCAAGCAATAGAGGGAACCTTTCATTAAGGGGAGATTGTGCAGATGAACTCCTAGGAGTTAGTTGCGTTAGTAACTGACTTTGCTATCGGGGTGTGCCGGGAGCATTTTGGAAGAATCGCGGTAGTCAGAATGTGAGGAAGTGGACTGTAGAGTCCGAGTACTTGCTTCGTCAGGCCCGTTGGTTATTTGGGGTTGTGGAGGCATGGGTCGATGGTGTGTATCCTCAAAACCACATGAGACTCGAGTGGTGTGTCATAGCCATGTGTTGGTATAAGGGCCAGAGGTTCAACGTCTCGATGCCCATTAACAAGAGTTTTAGGGCAAAACTTTGGGATACCAAGCGCCGAGTTTCGGGGTTTGGTTATCTCTCATGCACCTGGCGATTGAGGCTAGTGTAGTCTTGGTGGCCCAAAATTTGGACCGTGCCCCTGAGCCTGAGAGATTTTGGTTCAAGACCGCTGACCCGTTGAAAGACCAAGTGGTAGTTGTGAGCACTGCGGCCCCACCTAAGAAAGGGTCTAGGAAGAAGAGCAAGAGTATTAAGAGAGCCCTAACTGTGTGTGGTGAACCGAGTACGTCTCTAGCTTCTAATTCTAGTATCAAGGCCACCTTGAAGGCAACGCAGAAGCTCATGATAACCAATGAAAAAAAAACTAGAGGCTCGGTATCAAGCGTATGAAAGATGTGCGGATGAGGCTGAGAGTAGATCCATGAGTAGAGCAGTTCATGCTCAAAACAACCAATGCCAGCTCGACACAAATTTGGATTGGCAGTACCTGTAGTTACACCGGATAGGAAAGAAGCACGGGGTGACCTTGTTTCCGGAGCTTGAGGAGGTGAAATATGCGTTGAGTCCAAACTTGGAACGCGAAGAGGACCCCGAGTAGATTCCTCGGAATTCGCACTGGAATGTCAAGTCCCTTTGCTTTATCTCTATATTTGTTGGCTAAAACTGAGTATTCTAGTGTGAGGGTGATTTTAGTCGAATATTAGCCAAGTATGTGTCTGCGTTAAGCAGTTACATGTAAGTTTTTTGTGTCATATTGTGCGTCTTTATGGTGCGTTTCGGTTTTATATATATTTTCGTATTGTATTGTGTTTAGATATGTGTTTGCATATAATTTTGCACGTTTACTCATTGAGTCCACCTACCAATATCGAGTAAGTTTTGAGTCTCTTTTTTCTGTAGCCGTGCATATAGAGTCCAGGAAATATGAGAAAAATACAAAAAATTAAAGAAAATCAAATTCCAAAATAGAATTTAACAAAACGAAAATATTAAGGAAGGGAAAAAGAAGACTTGAGCGTGGAGAGAGCTCAGTGATGAAAAGTGCGCGAGTAATTATTTAGAACTGCGCGTAGGTGTGTGGAAACCGAGGAAGCTGATCCGATGTTGAGGACCCCATAGAATTCATAGAGATAGTTCATAACTCGGTTGGCGAAGCCGTTATTGACTTGACCTAGACGCTTTGAATTTGAAAGTGTGTGCTGTTTCCTTGAGACATTTGAGTAGTTACGCGATGATGCATGACCACCGACTTAGGTAGTCGACAACCCCTCCTCTTAGTGGAAACGAAACTGTTGTGCGAGTGAGTTTCATAGGGGCATCACGTCCTGTCTCACGCCTCGGTCCACTTACTTAACCCCATTGATCCGTTTAACCCTTTATTCATCTCCTCTACGCCTAGGAGCCATTTTTTGTGACTACCATTAGGGGTGTTCAAAAACCCGAGCGACCCACCCATACCGGCCGGTCCAAGACCAACTTACCCAATATATAAAGAAGATTGGGTTAACTAATTGATTTCTGGTTCATACAATTTCAACCCTCCTATTATCGATTGGTTATGGGTTTTAAAATAATTTAGCCGTTTAGCCCCAACAGCCCCGCCCAACATAATATTATTTTTTTGATAGGTGCAACTATAGAGTTCTAATCCAACATATTTATCATAAGAACCGATAATATAATGATTTAATATTCTTAATAATTTGTGATTGCAACAATGATATTATTGTGCACAAAAAATAATTAATAAGCCTTTCATCATATTGACATATAATATGCACGCCCTTAAAAATGTAGCTTTTTCATTTTCTCAATTCGTTGGATACCCCAAATATGTCCCATGAACATTAATATTATGCCGCTTGAAAGAAATGTATTGTTCTGGTAAAAAGTATTTGAATATTATCTATGCGAGTGTAACTTTTTGATCAATGTTCATTCAACGTTTGCTCACTGTTATGTATTTAATTTCTTGATAAATACCAGCCAAAACCGAGCCGAACCGAGTCGACCCGAAATTGTCGGTTAGGTTTGGGTTCAAGGATTACTTGGTTAGGTTCGGGTAGCGATTTGGTCAACCCAAGGTGATTGGGTTGGGGGAGAAATGTAGGTGTTACCCGCCCAAACCGACCCGCGAACGCCCCTAACTACCATCACTTGCTATTTTGGCCATTTCCTACGAGTCATTACGGGGAACGCGTGAGGGACATTCGATGAGGGAGTGAGGGTGCGTATGAGACGGCTAGCTCACTTCGCTGTGGTGGTGAGTCGTGCCCATATATCACGATCACAGGAGGCGAAAGCAATGTTCTTGATATGTTTTCTGCACTATCGGGGTTGGGATGATTGATTTGCATTGGAGAGCGTGCCACATAATTTCTTTTAAATTTCGGTGTTGCGGAGGTTAGGATGGGTATTGGCACGCATTCACATTACTTATTCAACTATTTTGACAGAGATTGGACTTCATCGTGTGGGGGTGGCGGTTACGTCATGGATTTCATCAGATATTACATTTTAGACCCCCACCGCATTTTTTTTGAGATTTTTCAACTACTCTGATTTGCGTTTTAGTTTATACTCTGTACTTTGATCTATTTTTTTAAGTGCTTATAAAAAAGAAAAAGAAAAGAAAAAGAGATATAAAAAAAGAAAAAGAAAATAAGAGAAGAGAAAAAAGAGGTACTTGTTATTTTTGATTACTTTCCATCAATCAAAATCCGAGTAGTAGTGGCTTTTGTCACTTATGTTTCTTGACGATTGTGGCCGCAAGAAAACAGCGTTACGCCGGTGGTGAGGGAGTTGAGGGCCGGAGTTGTAAGTATTGGGTTCGGGATTACTTCATCGTGGTGAGGGAGCGTGAGACTAGGTTTTTGGTGAGGATTTTCACCACAAGTAGGACCGCGCTTCTAAAAATCATATCCTACCGTCCCTAAGCCTTCATCTGTTTAAAACCCGGTTGGATTAAAAGCTCGGATGGTACAATAAGCTAGTCGAGGATGCATCTTAATTTTATCTGCACACAAAAAGGGTTAGACACTTTTAGAGAGAGGTGTTAGACTCTCTATGTTCTCTAGGGGGATTTCAAGCTTGAGGAGAGTAAGTCTTTGTCGGTTTCTACATTTTGACGTTGTTTGATGACTTGAGAGTACTGAGAGCTTGATGATTTCCCGTTCAAGAATCTGAGATTGCCAGATCTCGCAAAAGATAAAAACAATTTTTGTGTGTGTGTGTGTGTGTGTGTGTAAATATGTATTTTAAGATCGATTATAGATTTCATCGCATCATATTGTTGCATTTGTCGAGTTGTGAATTGGGTCTTGTTTGATTCGACTAATATTCGGTTTTTTATGCAATGTGGTGGATCCAAACGAGTGGTGAGTTGGTTGTTTGGCTTGGTCGTGGTTGCGAGGTTTGAAAGTTGCTCGTGACGCGCGAACGATAGTGTGGGGTTGTTTGATTCTATCAATTTTCTATCAGTTTATGAGCGGAAATGGAATATTTATTGTCATTCCGGGTTTCTTTTTGAATAAATTGAGAATATGAATGTGGCATGTGGTCAATGTAAATTCAGGGCATTTCTTGCATCGTTGTACGTGCTATTTGACTAATTGTTATCACATATGATCTTCGCAGGGTGTTCATGTTGTGTTTTTCAGGAATAAAGCATATGTGGAGCAAGTGGATAGAGGAAACAAACTTCAGAAGCTATGGCGCGCTCGAGACTTGAAGAGGAAAGCAAGAGTTGATGATTTGAGTACAAGGAGCTCTTGGAGAGAAGAGCTAAACTTTGGAGCAAGTGACAGGATCGATTTGATGCTCGGGAGGTGATTTGAAGACAAGGAGAAGACGTTCGAAATAAAACAGAGCATTATAGACCAAAAAAGAGAAGTCCCAGAGTTTAAAGAGGTCGCACGACCTCACGAAGAGGTCGCACGACCTGAAGTTGGCAAAGATAGAGGCTGGAGCGAGTCAAACAGAAGTTGTGGGATTGAAAAGAGGTCGGACAAGCTCTGCAGGGAGGTCGCACGACGTGGGTGTCAACAAGCAGAGTTCAGCAAAGAGGGAAGGAGGTCCTACCTGTGCAGAGGTCACACGATCTCAAGTCTAGAACCCAGAGGTCGCACGACCTGGACTATGAGGTTGTGCGACCTGGATATAGATCATATTTTTTAAAAACCTTTCTCGAGGTTGTGCGTAATTAGTCCTAAACTTTCCCAAATAATTAGGAAACGTATTGAATGACTTTTAGGTCGTGTTTTGATGTTTTAGACACTACAAAAGCTGCGTTTGGAGCTTGTAGCACATTGGATCTTGTGAATTCCATTCGTTTGGATCTCTCGCTCTCTCTTATCTTCATAGTTATTTTTGTTTATGAACGTAAAGAACATTGTGATCATGTTAGAACTCATGAGTAGCTAAGTTTTATATATTGGATCCTCATCGGTAGGTAGGGTTTACTGCGAATTGCACGTTTTGATTTTATGATTCATGTCTTGGCTTAATTGGTGCGTATTTCTTTTTATGAATGGTTTATATCCTTAGCTCTATCTTTCTTGCGTACGAAGCCAAGTGAAGATTGATTATAATTGATGCTTACGTGGTAACTCCGTGAATATTAGTCGGATAATTGAACATTTCACCTAATTTTAGAATTATTTGTTAACTTGGTAATGTTAACTAGTATTATAGAGTAAAACATTGAACTTAATGCACATTTAGGATAAAATTGAACTTGGTAACTCGGTTTGAGTTGAATTTAGGCGTAGATAACGTGTTTGGTAACTCAAAAAATTACAATTGATCGATTTGCAAGAGAAGCGTATCACTATTTCGTAAATGCAAACATGCATTTGTAGTAACCCTAGTGATCCAAAGGAGGAGTCACTGAATTCGTCTCACCATCGTATTTCCATCATCTTTCGCGGTTGCTTTAAATGTGGAATCAGTACTTTAGATGTCTTTCAATATTACTAGATATCAAAATCAACCTAATTGCTTTCCTACATAAGGTTAGAAAATATTAATTAAGTGTGCCTAAATCGAACTGTGAAGGCTAAATGGTGACAACAACTACGTAAGGGAACGTCGTGCTACGTACCATTCGATGGAAATAGGTTTGTAAACCACCTACAAATTGTTGAACATGTGATGATTGGGTGTCACAACAACATAGAGACACTGTCTTGAGGCTCACCAATAGTGGGAGGCCGCGAACAAGATAGTGCCTTATAGTGTGCTATGACAGGGTGGGGGAATGACCTCATCGGCTAGTCTAAGAGCAACTTGAATGTCAAGGTATTGTAGGAATTCATCAAAGAAAAATATCGATCTACCTCAGCCATTTGTGTGCCTTGATTATGAGTGATGACCCATATAATGCCTTACCTATGAGTGTTGACTCAGATCACAAGAAACTAGAGCACTCAATGGCAGAGCAACTGCGAGCCATATCATTTATGATCAGGAGTTATTGTTGGTGTAGATGCCCTAGAGTCAATCTATTTTAGTACGAACATTGTTTTGGCTAATATATTCAGTTTATTATAGATGGAGATATTAATATAATAAAGTCCTTCAATTGAAATTGTTGTTTATCTTAAATTATTCCTAGTCAAGTATATTGGCTAGTAGGACAATCACTATAGAGTATTGTGTGGGTAGATTGATATGGAGATAACACGTGGGTATGCATTAGGAGTAATGGCATACTGGATTGACCCACCACGAGAAGGCTACATGGGAGTTATGTGAATGTCACAAGTGCTTCTCCGAGTGACAATGGTGTTGTAGTCCTTTGACATGAAGTCACCAGATACTCTAGTTGTGAATTATCATGTTTTGATATCATCAACCGTTACTCGATAACTGGGTAACTATAAAGATAATAATTGGACATGATGGGAAGAAAGCTGAGAGATGGTAGTGATGTAGAGAGGATTTTTCCGTCCCACAAAATGGGAGTATGTATCCGCGACCACTCGATGAGTACCACTTATTAAATGTCTGGGTAGACTCAGATAAATCAATATATGATATTGTTGTTATCTATTAAGATAAGTCTATTCCTAGGATCGAAAAACTATGGATTGGATATACCAGTTTGACATCTATGTCTCGTGTCCAATTTGGATATAGTGACAAAGGGACATATGCAGCACGGTAACATTGGTCACATAGACAATTTCTATTAGTTTGGTAGCATTGATGTTTTTCTAGACACCGCTCAATGTTTGTAAATTGTTACTGCCAAAGTAATCTAAACCTGCAGGGTCACACACCAAAGGATTAGACTGGATGTATATGTTAATTAGTTAGACTAATGAACAGTTAAAAGATATTAGTGATTAAAGTACAACAACTTGCATATTTAGTTGGACTAAATAGCAATTAGTCTAATCCGTGTATGGACAATATTAGTATTGAGGCAAGTTTGTAAGAAGTTATTAATTATAAAAGGCTAGTCCATGCCTATTATTTCATAAGATGAAATTTTTGGAATAGATGCCCTAGAGGCAATCTAATTTTAGTATGAATTGGCTAGAATAATCATTGTATTATTTATGGAGATATTTAATATAATGAAGTCCTTAGATTTAGAAATCGTGTTGTTTATCTTAAATATCCCTAGTCAAATATAGTGATTAACAGGACGATCATCTATAGACTAGTATGGGGTTGGATTGATATGGAGATATCACGATCCAACACATGGGTATGTATTAGGAGTAATGACATACCGGATTGACCCAAATCCGAGAAGGCTACATACAAGTTATGTAAAGTCACAAGCGTTTCTCGCGGTGATAGGATATTATCATCCTTAGACTTAAAGTCACTAGATCCTCTAGTTGTGGAATATTGTGCTTTGACAACGTCAAATGCTACTCCGTAACTGGGTAGTTATAAAAGCGCATGTTGGGCACAATAGGAAGCAAGCTTAGATATGGTGAGTGATGTAGATAGGATTTGTCCCTACCACATAACGGGAGTAAATATCCGAGGCCACTCGAGGGATGGCGCCTATGGAATGTCTGGCCAGACTCATATGAATTACTATGGAGATATTGATGTCATATGCATGGATAGGGCTATTCACAGGATCGAGAAACATGGATTGGATATACGAGTGTGACTTGTATATCTCGTGTCCAATCCGGATAATGAGACAAAGGGATGCGATAATAAGATCACAAAGGTTTGTGAAGACGACTATTTCTATTAATTGGGCGACATGAATGTGTTGCTACACACCGCTCCATGTTTGTATATAGTTACGACCAATTAAGTAGAAACCTATGGGGTGACAAGGCATATGGATATAATTGGACAAGAGACTTAATTAATAAGGATTAATTAAAAGGATCATATTGCAACAAGTTGCTAACTTAATGGGACTAATTAGCAAATAATACTATTCCATATATGGATATGATTAGTATTGGGCCCTTTATGGAAACAACTAGGAGTAGTTGGACTATATAAATGAACTCCTTCCTTCCCTCTCAATACATGTTATTCATAACACATATTGAGAGGAGAGAAAAGAGTTGAGAGCAAGCAAGGAAAGAGGCGTCGGCCCCTCACCCGCCGCCCCAAACCCGTCGGCCACACAAGGAGGCCGAGCCTCTCTTTATGTCTTCGTTGCGTGATTCCGTTGTCTCCATCCTCCGTTCTAGCTAGCACAAGAAGGTTGGGAGGTCCAATTCTATATCCCAGGCGTGGATCAAACGTAGAGAACGTGACATTAATCGCATTTGAAGTCATCAAAGGAGAACCCAAAGGTAAACACATATTAATCCTTTACTATCGTTATGTGTTCTTGACTTGTGATCCTTGGAGGGATTTGAACGGAATAATTATATTCTTCCGCTGCGATTCCATGTTCAAAACCCTACAGAAATAATTAGAGCGCAGAAGAGAAGAGAGAGAGAGACTGAACCCCTATAAGCCGACGGTACCAATGGAGCGCGGTTCCCTTCTCCCTCCTCCATTGCTGCTGCTTTGTTGCTTGAGTGGATCATTCCCTTGATTGCTTCCCTCCCTACACTTCTAGTACAAACCATAAAGAAGGTTCCAGTTCTCAATCCTCAGGTGTGGATACTGGCAGATACGTGGACGTTATTTATACGTTGTGATCAACAAGGGAACCGTACTTCCTATATCACGTTATGAATGCTTCACATGCGATTCATGGAGGGTTTGAGCATAATTTTTTTGTATTTCTGCTGCGTAACCAGCATCAAAACCTTATAGTTATAGCCTACTAGACAAAATTTATCCGATTTGCAACATGTATACTTATGTTGCAACCTATGTCACACTCAATGGATGACATGAAGTCATATGTGACACACTTTATGAGTGCGAAGATGTTTGATGAGATAAAATAGCGCTTGTTACTAGAATCTAAGCGACTAGATATTTCTAAGACTACTAGTCAAGCATACATTTTGAAATTTAAGCAACTACAGATTGCTAAGGGTGGTAACGATGTATTACTCGTATATGTAGTCCCTAGCCATGTGTTGAGACCATAAAGCAAAGGGAAGAGAAAGGATAAAATTTTTGAGGGACAATAGCGGTCTAGGACCAATTGCCAAGGATTGGCAAGCGCAAAGGTGGAAAGAGGGTTCCTATGGCTAGAAAACATGGCTAATGTTCGCACCTAGTCTCTATTCGAGGATTTTTTTTTATCTATAGGCTTATCCTTGACGTGATAGCTGCCAAAATTATTTTGGTCACTGTTTTTTTTTTTTTTTTTTTTTTTTTTTTTTTACTTTGAATCCGGTCACACTTCAGATGGTTTGGCGTTCTTTAGATCTAGAAAGGATGTCACCTCATGATTCTTGGATGCTACCTCTAGAGTGGTGACTAAGATTCTTATGGATGGCACGCTAGATTGATTCACATATGACAGGAAAGGATGTAGAAGCTAGCAAGACATAGCCTGCTTGGGACTTTTGTCTTATGTTTCCTTTCTTTTATGTAATTCTTTCCTTACAGGAAATGCAAAACGCAAATCATGCATTCAGTGATGTCATCGGGGATATCGATTCTTTACACCATATTCATTCAGTTTTTGTGTTCCATTGATTGTTAGATCTAAGAGACGGTGATTACTATCCCATCACACGTTTAGATTACTATACGCGTTTTGAATGTGTGTACTAGATGTCAAATATGTCTGTGGCACTAGAGTGTTTCAGAAAGGTATCTACCAGAGGTAGAAAACCATCTGGACAAGAGAATTGAGTCTCTTAGGACAGACCGAGACCGCAAGTATCTACATGAGCATGAGCTGTGCGATGAAAGGGAATAGTATGGCACTTGGCCATTCCATATACTTTGCAGCATTATGTTATAGCAAAACGAAGGAATAGGACACTGTTGGATATGGTTTGATGTATGATAGCGTATGCAAATTGCATGTTTCCTATTTGGGGACGTTTTGCTGACATTTGTTAACATACTCAACCAAATGCCCACCAAGTCTGTAGTCATTACGTCCTTCAAGATATTGAAAAGACGAGACCCAAATTAGGTCATCTTACGCCATGCAGATTATCATCTTATGTGCGAACCAATTTCCCGAAGGATTGGAGTTGGACCCTAGGTGGAAGAAGTACATCTTCATCTGCTATTTAGAGCATTCTAGGGGTTGTGTGTTCGTAACCCAACAGCCAAATGATAGTTTAACATAAATGGATTCACGAGACGTTGAATTTCTAGATGGAGATTTTCCTAATCAGGGAAAGGCTCATGGATATGCCGATCTCTACATGACGGAGGAACCACTGGATGAAGCTCAGTCCTTAGTTGATCATTGATAGATCATAAGCTCTTGAGTATTGAATGAGTTCATAAAATTAGGGGGAGATTTCGTTCCTTGATGATGAAAGCCAAATAAGAAGTTGAGAAACAAAACTAAGTATCAAAACTTCAAAGCTTTGAGATATTGTAGTGTTCATATGATTATATTGTGCTTATATGTTTTGTGTTTGCAGGGTTATTGAATTGAATTGGAAAGTGAGTTTATCATTCACTAATGTAATCTGCAAATATTACTGAGTCTTTTTTTTGGATTATATAAAACAGATTGCAGGTTTGAGCATCAAGGCTCACATTTGTGAACTAGCAGTCAAAGCTCCAAAGCTTTGAGATTTTCTGATGACTATATATTGCTAAGTTCACCTAACTAATGAATGTATGCATGATGGATTAGTTGGATTCAAAACTAGATATTGAGTTATTCTAACTCTTTATTACTTTTTTTATATCGATTTATAGTTATATCTACACAGTTGGAATAGCTGTTGAAAGAAGCATTTCAGGGGAGAGGAATTTTAGGATTTAAGTTCCTAAAATCTCTCAGAGTGGTTGCAGACTGTTGATAAAAGATTAGAGTTTGATTTTAAAACAGAAGAGATACACAGAAAGAGGGTGATCAACGTGGGACTTGAAGAGATTCGCAAACAAGAGAGATCAAGACACATAACTCTTCAAACAATCAGGCCAATCAACACTACAGGAATTGACGATCATTCATCAAATCTGGAGAACTATTCCAAGCTTCATCAGCTTATCTTTTCTGAGTTCTTCTACTTGTGCTAAATTTTATTATTCATTATATCTTTATAAAACCTCATGAACTTATTAGTTTTGTTGGTCAAGTGAACAACAAGAGGTTCTTATTGTTTCAACAGGTTGTAGCTGATAACTAGATAGGTTGGGAACCACGAGCTGTATAAGTGTAAGGTATCTCACTTAGGCTTGCGATCTAGAGATAAATCTAGGTGATTAATAAGAAGTTGTATCGAAATCTTGGAGGGATTAGATCTCTCAGACAGAGACTAAGTCCAATTGTGACTGAAATATGTAAAAATCCCTGTGTTCTTGTTGTTTATTTTGTTGCTTTTCATTCAATTTAAGAAAAGGCAGCTCCAAAGCTTTGGAGGATCTCCAATCTCAAAGCTTTGAAGCTTCTATGAGTGATAGTTATATCTCTAGCTTTTCAAATCTTTTCCAAAGCTTTGAGATATCAAATGTAGAATTACTTAAAGTTTCAAAAGGATGGTTTTGAGCAGAAGTTTACATACTCTATTCAACTCCCCCCCTCTAGAGTATGAGATCCTATTATTCTACTTTCATTAAAAACTTTCAATCACAAGGGAGTACTCCCTCCATATCATTTTGATAGTGGGAGTGTGTGGGAGTGACTTACAAGGTGAATACCTCATCCAGGTGTATGAGGGCAAAGATGATCCTCCCATGCTACGGAATTTACTCGAGAGAGCATACAACATCGATGATTTGAGATTAAAGGGGAGACATTTGGGTTTACCTTGCATGACGATAATATAACATCCTAGGCCTTATCATCTCCTATTATAAAGATTAAAAGTAAGCTTTACAAATAGAGTTCGAGTCTGCAAGGGCAAGCCAATTCTTGGACTAGGTTAAATATTCGGCTAGATGCGAGACAATTGGAGATCTGTTGGTCTCCAGGGTCTAGAAAATACGTAGGAAGAAACATAGAAAGTCATAATACTTTCATGAAAGCGAAAATCTTGCACGCAGTAGTAGGGTGTGGACTTCGACAAGGAATTCTCCCAAGTAGTCGGGTAGTGAGTTTAGGGTTTAGATGCATGATACGTAGCGGAAATACAATTAAAATTGCTTTATCAAAGCCCTCCATGAATCACATGATAAGCTCTCATGACGTGATAAAGGAAGCAACGTGTACCTTGTAGGTTTGTGTGATCACAACGAAGGATATTTTCCTCGTCTCTACCAGCATCCACACCTTAGGATTGAGAACTAGAAAATTCTCCATGCCTTGTGCTACAAATGTAGAAGAAGGAATCGCTAAGAGCTTGATCAAATCAAGCTGATCACATAAAACGAGGAAGAGGCTGAGCCTCTTGGAGCCAGACGGTAGGGGATGTCATGAACCTCTCTACTCTCTCCCCTTGCTCTGATTATTTCACTTAATGAGAACTCATATGAAATAATAGAGATATGACTCCCCTTTTATAGTCAATAACTCCTTATTGACTACAAACTTGGCCAATTACTATTCATGTCCGTACACGGATTAGTCTTATAGCCTAATATTGTCCATACACAGATTAGTCTAATATCTTAATCTTGTCAATACGCGGATTAGTATAATAGTATAATACTATCCATACAGGGATTAGTCCACTTTGCAATTTAGTCCAACTAACTTTGCATGTGGTTGTATTTTGATCCTTGATCCTTTAAATTTTTAATTAGTCCAACTAATTAACATACATATTTAGTTATTCGTTTTGTTGTGTGACTCTGCTGGTTTCAATTAATTCGGAAGTAACAATTACAAACATTGAGCGGTTTGTAACAACACATCAATGCCACCAAATGCCACCCAACTAATAGAAATAATTAATTATCTGAAAAATCTTGTGCCCAATATTATTGTGATGTATATGTCCCTTTGTGACCACATTCAGATTGGATAGGAGACATAAATGTCACACTCGTATATCCATTTCATATTTTCTCTATCCAGGGAATAGGCTTATCTGTACAGATAACAACAATATCACATATTGTTTTATCTGAGTCTGGCCAGACATTCCATAAGCACAACCGCTCGAGTGGCCCATGAATATTTTATCCCATTATGTGGGAGGGAAAAATCCTATCTAGATCACTACCATCTCTAGGCTTGCTTCCTATCATGTCCAATTATCATATTTATAGTTACCCAGTTACGGTGTAACGTTTGATAATATCAAAACATGATATTTCAAAACTAGAGTATTTAGTGAATTCAAGTCTAAGGATTACAACACCATTGTCACTACGAGCAGCACCTCCGATATTAACATAATTCATATGTAGCCTTCTTATGGTCGGTCAATCTTGTATGCCATTTCTCCTAATGCATACTCTAAGATCAGGCTGTGCAAGGCTTGGAATATTTTAACTATTTCAAGGCCTTTAACCAGCTTTCAAAGCCTTGAATCAGTTCTCATAGGCTTCAAAATAGTATATCTATTTTCAAGGCCTTGAACTGCTTAACCTATGTGAACATTCTCAGGGGGAGTTTTCTGTAAACTCTTCAAATTTGATTTCATAACTCTCCTTCATATGATTGATTTACTGTTGTTTGGTGATGAAAGACAAATTATTCTAAGATGGTTAAACATAGAATATCATATGTTTGGCTATGATTTTGCAGGGCATTTTATTTCCTAGTTTGCAGGAATTATTTCCTAATCTGACTTGTGCAGAGAAGGAAATAATTGAGAAGATGATTATGTGTTTAATCTGACTAGAGTGACAGCTTCTCAATCTATTCAAATGAAAGATCGCGACATTATCTCTGGAGATTGTGATCACTTAACTGTTGGAGAAGATTGTCAAAGAGACAAAGTCTGTTGTCTACAAAATAGGAGATTTGTTGCTGAAAATATGGGAAGATTTGCGAAGCTGTTTGAAGTTTAAATAAAGCTCAATTCTGAAGCAACATACACAACACTCAACGCTCAAAATAAAGAGACAAGTCTGGATTGACAAATCATCATATAAGTTCATTAATCTCACAATCCATTTTCACAGAAGTTCACTGCATACTTCCCAGCAGTTCTCTACACTCTAGTGTTCTTCTGTATTGTGCTTTATTGGTAGATCATTTCTTTAATATTTTTATCTTTATTCTCGAGAATTTTTCAAATTAAACAATAGAGAATTCTTAGTTAATCAGTTATCTAGAGCAGGTACTAGATAGGTTAGGGAGAACCACAAGCTGTAACAGAGTAAGGAATATTTATGTGCTTGAGATCTAGGGCTTAGCTTTTGATTAATAAGAATTGTGTTGAAAATCCAGCATGGATCAGATCCTTGAGGAAGAGATTAGGTCCAAGTGGACAGAACTCTATAAATCAGTTGTCTCTTGCATTTACAGTTTCTTTACTTACTCAGTTTTTCACAGCATTCAAACTTGTCTATTTTCGAGGGTTTGAAACTCTTTTCAAGGCCTTGAAAAAGACTTGGTTGATCTATTCCTAATTGTGTTTCATTTCAAAGGCTTGAACCTGTTTTCAAGGCCTTGAACTTCACTAGATATCATAAGATCTTATCATCTCAGTGTAGCGTTTTGAACATGGAATCGCAGCAGAAAAAGATATTTATTCCGTTCAAATCCCTCCAAGGATCACAAGTCAAGAACACATAACGATAATAAAGGATTAATATGTGTTTACCTTTGGGTTCTCCTTTGATGACTTCTAATGCGAATAATGTCACGTTCTCTACGGTTGATCCACGCCTAGGATAGAGAATTGAACCTCCCAACCTTCTTGTGCTAGCTAGAACGGAGGAAGGAGACAACGAAATCATGCAACAAAGCCACAAAGGAGGGATTCGGCCTCCTTGTGTTGCCGACGGGTTGCGGCGGCGGGTAAGGGGCGGACGTCTCTTACTTGCTTGCTCTCATCTCTTTTCTCTCCTCTCAATATGTGTTATGAATAACATGTATTGAAAGGGAAGGAAGGAGTTCCTTTATATAGTCCAACTACTCCTAGTTGTTTCCGTAAAGGGCCCAATACTAATCATATGCATATATGGACTAGTATTATTTGCTAATTAGTCCTACTAAGTTAGCAACTTGTTGCAATATGATCCTTTTAATTAATCTCTATTAATTAAGTCTCTTGTCCAATTGTATCCATATGGCGTGTGACCCTATTGGTTTCTACTTAATTGGTAGTAACTAATTACATGCATGGAGCGGTGTCTATCAACACATCCATACCACCCAATTAATAGAAAATAGTCATCTTGACAAACCTTTTGATCTTATTATCACATCCCTTTGTCTCATTGTCCGCATCGGACACGAGACATACAAGTCACACTCGTATATCCAATCCATGTTTCTCGATCCAAGGAATAGCCCTATCCATGCTTATGACATCAATATCCCCATATTGATTCATATGAGTCTGGCCAGACATTCCATAGGCACCATCCCTCGAATGGCCTCAGATATTTGCTCTCGTTATGTGGCAGGGACAAATCCTATCTACATCACTCACCATATCTAAGCTTGCTTCTATTGTGCCCAACACGCGCTTTTATAACTACCCAGTTACGGAGTAGCGTTTGACGTTGTGAAAGCACAATATTCCACAACTAGAGGATATAGTGACTTCAAGTCTAAGGATGAGAATATCCTATCACCGCGAGAAGCTCTTGTCACTTTACATAACTTTTATGTAGTCTTCTCGGATTTGGGTCAATCCAGTATGTCATTACCCCTAATACATACCCATGTGTTAGATCGTGATATCTCCATATCAATCCAACCCCGTACTAGTCTATAGATGATCGTCATGTTAATCATTATATTTGACTAGGGATATTTAAGATAAACAACACGATTTGTAAATCTAAGGACTTCATTATATTAAATATCTCCATAAATAATATAATGATTATTCTATCCAATTCATACTAAGATTAGATTCCCTCTAGGGCATCTATTCCAGCAGTCTCCCACTTGCACTAGAGCTAATCTGGTGCATCGCGTATGCCAATCGCCCTAGTGTGCTCTTCATGCTTGCGCTGAACAAGCGGCTTCGTGAATTGATCTGCCAGATTATCATTTTTAGGAATCTTTCATATCTTCACATCTCCTGTATCGATAATCTCTCGAATAAGATGGAACTTCCGGAGTACGTGTTTGGATTTCTGGTGTGATCTAGATTCCTTAGATTGAGTAATCGCGCATGTGTTGTCACAATACAACACTGTGGCATCCTCAATGCTAGGAACTACACCAAGCTCAGAAACAAACTTTCTTATCCAATCAACTTCTTTTGCTGCACTACTTGCAGCAATATACTCGGCCTCTGTTGTAGAATCAGAAACCGTCTCTTGCTTGGAACTCTTCCTGCTCACACCTCCTCCATTTAGTCAATACACAAATCCCGACTGCGATCTGAAATCATCTCTGTCGGTTCGGAAGCTTGCATCCGTGTAACGAGTTACACGCAAATCTTCCTCACCTCCAAATATCAAGAACACATCCTTAGTTCTTCTCAAGTATTTGAGGATGTTCTTGACTACTATCCAGTGACTCTCACCCGGATTAGACTGATATCTGCTCGCCATATTCAACGCGTATGATACGTCTGGTCTAGTACATAACATGGCGTACATGATAGATCCTATGGCCGAGGCATAGGGGATCTTACTCATGCGGTCTATCTCAATCTTATTGGATGGACAATCACTCTTCGAGAGAGTAATTCCATGTGACATGGGCAATAATCCCTTCTTGGAATCTTACATGTTGAACCGTTTCAACACCTTGTCTATATATTTACTTTGACTCAGGCCTAGCAACCTCTTAGATATATCCCTATAGATCTTTATACCGAGTATATAGGCGTCTTCCCCTAAGTCTTTCATTGAGAAACACTTTCCTAGCAAATCCTAAACTGATTGCAACATAGGAATGTTGTTTCCAATGAGTAGTATGTTATCCACATACAAGACCAGGAAAGCTACGGAGCTCCCACTAACCTTCTTGTAGACACAAGACACATATTCGTTCTTGATGAAGTCAAACTCTTTGACAGCTTCATCAAAACGTCGATTCCAACTCCTAGAAGCTTGCTTCAATCCATAAATAGATCATTGAAGCTTACAGAATTTATTTGCATGCTCTGGATCTACAAAACCATCTGGTTGTGTTATGTACACATACTCGAGAAGATTCCCATAAAGGAATGCTGTTTTGACATCCATCTGCCACAATCTCATAGTCATAGTAAGCCGCAATTTCAAGTAGGATTCGGATGGATTTGGTCATAGCGACTGGGGAAAAAGATTCATCATAGTCTATATCATGAATCTGTCTGAATCATTTAGCAACCAATCGGCCCCTTATAGGTAACTACATTACCATCCATGTTGGTCTTCTTCTTGAAGACCCATTGTCACCCTATGGGGCGTACCCCTTGGGGTGGTTCCACTAAAGTCCATACTTAGTTTGTGTATATGGATTCCATCTCGGATCTCATGGATTTTAACCACTTCTGAGAGTCCGACCCTTGCATGGCCTCTCCATAGGTAGTAGGCTAATCTCCTATGAGCATTGTATCACCAGTTTCCGTCACGAGAAGTCCATACCTCTCTGGCTCATGGAGCACTCTACTCGACCTACGAAGCCCTTGTGTTACTTGAACAGGTTTCTTCACAACCTGTTGTGGTTCATGTTCATGTTCCATAACCGAATCAGTAATTTGTGGTTCTTGAACTTCTTCAAGTTCTACAGTCCTCCCACTTTCTTCTTTAGGGACAAATTCTCTTTCTAGAAACACGCCGGTCCGAGCAACAAAAAATTTGTTATCGGTTGGATTTTAGAAGTAATAGCCCTGAGTTTCCTTAGGGTATCCCACAAACTTACACATATCCGATTTCGGCCCGAGTTTGTCTGGCTGTAAACGTTTTACATAAACATCGCAGCCCCACATCCTCATAAATGACACTGTGGGACGGCTCCCACTCCACATCTCATGTGGTGTCTTCATGACGGATTTGGATGGAACACGGTTAATGGTCAAATCTGCACACATTAAAGCATATCCACAAAAAGATAACGGAAGATCTGTTTGACACATCATAGATCTCACCATGTCCAACAAGGTTCGATTCCTCCTCTCGGATAGGCCATTCCATTGTGGCGTTCCGGGTGGAGTGAGTTGAGATAATATCCCACACTCTCTAAGATAATCATCAAAATCTTGGCTCAAGTACTCACCTCCTCGATTTTATCGTAGAGATTTGATACTTTTGCCAAGTTGCTTCTCTACTTCATTCTTAAATACCTCAAATTTCTCAAAAGATTCGGATTTAGCCTTCATAAGGTACAAAAATCCATATCTACTGAAATCATTACTGAATGTAATGAAGTAGACATAAACACCTCTGCCAGGTGTAGCAAACGGCCCACACACATCAGTATGTATGAGTTCTTATTGCTCACTAGTCCTTTCACCTTTCTTATTAAAAGGGGACTTTGTCACCTTTCCTAACAAACAAGCCTCACATGTCTCATACGATTCAAAATCGAATGAGTTTAGAAATCCATCCTTATGGAGTCTAGATACACGTTTCTCATTTATATGGCCTAGACGACAATGCCATAGATAAGCAGGATTTAATTCATTTATTTTAATCCTCTTAGTATTTATGATATAGATTGGATAGCTTAGATCGAGGATATATCATCCATTAAATAATTGCGCACTACAATAGTGAATACTATCAAAATAAATGGAACAACAATTGTTCTTTATTGAAATAGTAAAACCTTTCTTGTCCAAACAATATACGGAAATAGTGTTCTTACTCATAGCAGGAACATAAAAGCAATTATCTAATTCTAATACTAATCCAGAAGGCAGAGACAGCCTATACACGCTTATAACCAATGCAGCAACTCTTTCTCCATTCCCAACGCGCAAGTCTACCTCTCCTTTTGGTAATCTTCTACTTCTACTTAGATCCTGCATATTTCGACAAATATGAGACCCACATCCAATATCCAATACCCATGATGAAGAAGTAGTTAAATTAACATCTATAAAAAAAATACCTGGTGGTTGTGGGATCACTATCCCAAGCCTTTTATCCTCCAGATACTTTGGGTAATTCCTCTTCCAGTGTCCAGGCTGACTGCAGTAGTGACAATCACCCTTGATCACGCCTTTGGCCACGCCACCAGCAGGTTTAAGAGAAGTTTCCTTGGGTTTAGCAACTGCCTTGCCTTTACCCTTGTAAGTAGAGGCAAACCTTTTACCATTTCCTTTCTGCACCATCATTATGGCCTTGCCCTTTTCCTTGTTGATGGATTGTTTAGCTGTCCTCAACATATTGAGTAGCTCTGGCAGAGGCTTGGCGATCTCATTCATGGTATAGTTCATGATGAACTGTCCATAACTATCCGACAACGATTGCAGAATGAGATCTGTGGCCAACTCTTGACCAATCGGGAACCCTAGGCGATCGAGATTCTCAAGATACCCGATCATCCGCAACACATGCGGTCCTACTGGGTTCCCTTCTTCCAAGTGACTCTTGAACAATGCCCAAGAAACTTCATACCGTTCAACCCTTTCCTGCTCTTGGAAGAGCTGCTTCAAGTGTTCGATCATATCGACTACATTCATGTTCTCATGTTGCTTCTGAAGCTCAGGAGACATGCTGCAAAGCATAAGGCAGGCCGCATCATTAGCTTCGTCAACACGTTTCTGATACGCCTTTAGGGCTGTTGGGGTATTGTTCTCTGGACCCTCTGGAACGTCTTCTTCTAGTGTGTACAGTTTCTTTTCTTGTTTAAGAACAATTCTTAAATTTCTGTACCAGTCCATAAAGTTGGTTCCTGAAAGCTTGTCCTTCTCAAGAACAGCCCGTAGGGAGTGTGATGAATTCGATGAATTGTTTTCCATTAGAATTCTACAAAAACGAGAAATATACAAGATTTTAGTATGATTTTACTATACTCAATAATGGCTAGATTATTAAATATGCTCCCACTATTTTTCTCGGATTAATAACCCTCCATATTAATGCGGAAAATATCCTTATATTTTCTAGAGGGCCAAGATCCATATTTCGCCTTTTCCGAGCTTGCTTTGGCAAGTCATCCGGAATTAGTTATTTAGGTAGGAACCATTCCAATTACATCATATGTAACTCTTGGTTAAATTGGGAAAATAACCATTATTTATCCATCCCCATGAATAATCACAATTGTATGCCTCTAGGTTCTTTTAATATTATTAAATCTACGTAGTTTTGTCCAACCTCTTGCTTAAACAATTGCACGTTGTTACGTGTCGTCGCATCTGATCACGATAAACTATGTTGCCATGCTTTGGCACGCACAATCATGGGATATAGTGATCATGATGAGTGTTTAAATAACGAGAAGACATAGACACAATAATTTGATTGAGGGATTTTCTTTTCAATTTTAATTTGTATTGTTGATCTATATCAACATGATCTATATGTTTGAGTTTTGTGCAAAACTCCAAATCATAGATCCGTCTTGTCTAATTTTCTTATTATCCTAATTGCATGCATCAACCATACACTAATCACAAAATAATAAGACAATAAAATAAGCAAACACAAAAAAATAAACGCGATGTGGATATGGCCTTTTTAGACTAAGATATTCCCAAGCCAATGAGAATATCTATGAACCCTAAAATAGATCACATCACCATGCGCTTCCATCTTTTGGTCCATCCTTCATAGTTTTGTGGAATTGTCCATGCTCCATATCCTTGGCTCCAATGTCTTTGGCTTCTTTTCTTCAATATTGGATAACAATCTATTTTATCTAGCTACTCCTATAATAAAATAAATCTCACAAGTTGAGGAAAAAAAAGACTCGCAGGCCGTAAACCTTAATTAATTATTTTACTAATTGATCAGCTTTAGGCCGTAAAAACAAACCACAACCTAGGGCCATAAACATTCACACAAAAACCACAACCTAGGGCCATATCCAACCACTATGTGAATCGCACATAAACAGTTAAAAACAATTTTAACGTGCTTGTTCAATTTTAATTTTGGAAGAAGTAGGGTCAAAACAATCCAAAAGGACTTCCCAAAGACGTATTAGATCACACACGGCCCTAGGGCCCGGCACCCAAGCCGCCGGCCCCTCCGGTCGCGCCTAGGCCCGGCCGGTCCTTAGGCCGTGCGTGGCTTGGGCGGCAAGGCACAGGGGCAGTCCCCTATGGGGGGCCGAACCCTTCTAGGAGTTGTTTCCAAAAACAAATCCTTTCTTGTTGCCCAATCCAAGTTGTTTCCATGTTGAGAAAACACCTTTTTCAAACATGTGCCCAAACCCCAATCTTTAAACGAAGAAACTCACTAATTTGTTGCATCCAATGCACAATTAGATCTTGTTAGATTGAATCTCCATTCAATTGCATCTACTATGCTTAATTTGTCGTTTTACGCAATAAACATTGATTTAAAGTGTTAAAACAACAAAATCGTAACACATAAACTACGTTATGCTCAACGACCTACGGCTCTGATATCACTGTAGGGTTTTGAACATGGATTCGCAGCGGAAAAAGATAATTATTCCGTTCAAATCCCTCCAGGGATCAGAAGTCAAGAACACATAACGATAGTAAAGGATTAATATGTATTTACGTTTGGATTCTCCTTTGATGACTTCAAATGCGAAAAATGTCACGTTCTCTAAGGGGCGGCGGGTAAGGGGCGGACGCCTCTTACTTGTGTGGCCGACGGGTTGGGGCGGCGGGTAAGGGGCGGACGCCTCTTACTTGCTTGCTCTCATCTCTTTTCTCTCCTCTCAATATGTGTTATGAATAACATGTATTGAGAGGGAAGGAAGGAGTTCCTTTATATAGTCCAACTACTCCTAGTTGTTTCCATAAAGGGCCCAATACTAATCATATCCATATATGGACTAGTATTATTTGCTAATTAGTCCAACTAACTTAGCAACTTGTTGCAATATGATCATTTTAATTAATCTCTATTAATTAAGTCTCTTGTCCAATTATATCCATATGGCGTGTGACCCCATAGGTTTCTACTTAATTGGTATTAAATATTTACATGCATGGAGCGGTGTCTCGCAACACATCCATGCCACCCAATTAATAGAAAATAGTCATCTTGACAAACCTTGTGATCTTATTATCGCTTCCCTTTGTCTCATTATCCGGATTGGACACGAAACATACAAGTCACACTCGTATATCCAATCCATGTTTCTCGATCCTGGGAATAGCCCTATCCATGCATATGACATCAATATCCCCATATTGATCATATGAGTCTGGCCAGACGTTCCATATGCGCCATCCCTTGAGTGGCCTCGGATATTTGCTCTCGTTATGTGGGAGGGACAAATCCTATCTACATCCCTCACCATCTCTAAGCTTGCTTCCTATTGTTCCCAACACGCGCTTTTATAACTACCCAGTTACGGAGTAGCGTTTGACGTTGTCAAAGCACAATATTCCACAACTAGAGGATCTAGTGACTTCAAGCCTAAGGATGATAATCTCCTATCACCGCGAGAAGCGCTTGTGACTTTACATAACTTGTATGTAGCCTTCTCGGATTTGGGTCAATCCAGTATGTCATTACCCCTAATACATACCCATGTGTTGGATCGTGATGTCTCCATATCAATGAAACCCCATACTTGTCTATAGATGATCGTCTTGTTAAAAATTATATTTGACTAGGGATATTTAAGATAAACAACACGATTTGTAAATCTAAGGACTTCATTATATTAAATATCTCCATAAATAATACAATGATTATTCTAGCCAATTCATACTAAGATTATATTGGCTCTAGGGCATCTATTCCAACACTCAGTAAGTTTTTCAAAAAGTTGGCATACTCTATTCACCCCCCTTCTAGAGTATCTTAGCTGCTTTACCACCTGCACACTCACACTTTCAATTGGTATCAGAGCTTGTATCACTGTATAGATTTAACCATCTGGTGATCATGAGTACTACAGGTGACGGTGGTTTCTCACAGGGAAGAGATGCTAACATACCTCCTCTATTTTGTGGAGAAAATTTTGCTCACTGGAAAGCTTTGATGAAAATGTTCATCATTGATGAAGACATAGAGCTTTGGACCATTATTCAGAATGGAGCTCACACTTTCTACATAGATAAAGATGGGATTAGAACTCCCAAATCTGAAGACCCACTCTCCTATTCTGAATTAGAGCAATTATATAAGAATTACAAAGCTATTAACATCTTATATTGTGCTTTGAGTACAGATGAATTCAACATGATTTCAGGCTGAACTACTGCCAAAGAAATCTGGGATAAGCTTGTGGTAACTTTTGAAGGAACCAGTCAAGTGAAGAAAACCAAGACCAACATCTAATGTAGGCAATATGAGCTGTTTAAGATGAATGCATATGAGTCTATCAGAGACATTTTCAAGAGGTTCACAGACATTGTTAACAACCTTGATTCACTGGGAAAACATTTTTCCAATGAAAAAATGGTGATGAAGATTCTAAGAAGTCTTCCAAAGGCAAAGTGGGAACCAAGACCACAGCTATTGAAGAAGCTCAGAATCTCTCAACTCTAAAACTTGATTACCTACAAGGGAAGCTTCTGACACATGAAATATCTATGAATGAAGCTGATGGAGAGCTCCCAGAAAGTGTCAAGAACATAGCTCTCAAAGCAAAAGAAAATGACAGAACTCAAAGCCTTGAAACTAATGATGGTGATGATGAAGATCCATTTACTTTGATTTCCAAAGCCTTGACAAGGATTCTCAAAATGAAGAAAAACTTTGGAAACAAAGACTTCAACAGAGAAAGACATAGACCATCCAGTAGCAAGAACTACAAAGGTAAGTCTTCCTCACAAAGTAAATCAAAGGTCATGAATTTATTTTAATGTGGTGATGCATGACATTTGATAAGAGATTGTCCACACACGAAAAGCACGATCTTTCAAAAGAAAGACCATGTTAAAAGAAAGAAAGATATGATAGCTTCATGGAGTGATTCAGATAGCTCAAGTGAATCAGAATCTGAAGAAGAACATGCCAACCTATGCTTCATGGCCAAGCATGATGAAAGTTCTGAGAAAAATATTGAGGTAATGGTAAACTGTCTGATTTCTAAACCAAAAGATGCTCTTTCAGATTATCTCAGAACAATGCTTTTGAATGAAGAAGAGATCAAACATTTGAAAGAAAAAGTTCATGAGCAAGCAAAAGAGAACTTAAAACTTGTTTGTCTAAATCAGAATCTTGAAATCTCTTGAAAGAAAACTGACAGTGATTTCAAGGCCTTGAAAACCAATTTCAAAGCCTTGAAAACACAATTCAAGGAAGTAGTCCCTGAGAGCTCTTTGATGGGTAACAGCCTTGTTAATCTAAAAAATCATGTTTGAAACTGTGTAATCTAGACTAAATACAGGACCTAAATACTCTAGAGGGGGGGGGGGTTGAATAGAGTATGGAAACTTTTTGCAAAACTTAAATTTTAACAGCAAAGCATTGTGTGAAACTTAAATCTCAAGGCCTTGAGATTTTGTAAACTGTCTGAAACTCACTAAGGCAAAATTGTAAGCTTCAAGGCCTTGAGCTGTGAACTATTCTAAACAGCTTTTGAACCCTAGTTGTGCAGCAGATAATAATCAAACTTAAAAGTAAAGAACACAAAGCAATTTACAGAGTTCAGTCCCAATGGACCTAATCTCTGCCTGAGGGTTCAAATCCCACCAGGATTGGGCAAACACTTCTTATTACTCACATAGAAACAGCCCTAGATCTTCAAGCCTAAGTGATTTCCCTTACACCTATACAGCTTGTGGTTCCAAACCTATCTAGTTCCAGCTACTAAATGTTGAGCTAACAAGAACCTCTTTTTGTTCACTTGAACAACCAACCACTAGGTTAAGTGAGGTTTAAGATAATATAAAGATACACAGATGGAAGTACAGATGAAGAACACAGTATAAAGATAAGCTGTTGAAGCCTGGAAGTGTTCTTATGGAAAACTGGATTGATTTGATCTTCAGAAGTCTGGAATGAAGCTTGAATGATTGTGTGTTTGAATGGATGATCTCCCACGAATTTTTCACACCTCTCAGAGTAATCCGCAAGCCCCTTTTTTTCTTCAAAATTCAAACCAGTCTCTTTTATCCACAGCTGCAACTGATTGAGAGATTTTAGGATCTCAGTTCCTACAAATCCTCCTTTTGTTTCAACTTAAATTCAAACAGCTTCAAGTGGATATCCGTTGGAGTTTGTTGTGATTTCTCTTGCACGTTTATCAACTCTGCAATAGCATAGAAATATTGCAACAACAAAATCCAAACATCTAATAGTACTAAGACTGTTTGGTTATACAGTTTCTGATAAAACTGTTTAATAAACTTAGAACAATAATCTGCATATCCTCTAGAACAAATAACTCATGAAAAACAAGTTTAAGACACTTAAAAGTGAGTAAATAACCACAATACTAAGAATCATAACCTGCAAGAAAGAATCAATTAAGTTCTGTAAAAACAGTCAGCAGCTCAAGGCATATCTCAAGGCCTTAGAGCTCTGAACCTGCTTCACAGAATTTCAAAGTTAAACCCAAATAACTTTGATTTTTCCTGTTCTGACCATCTGCAATTGTGTTAGATATATCAATAGCATAATCCACAAGTATATACCATAGATCACTGATTTGCATAATCAGATATCCAATTCTGCAACACAAGAATGTTAGAACACATAGCAGGTTAAGATAACTCAAGGCTTTGAAGTTCAGTCAATCTCAAGGCCTTGAGATTACTGAAATGCCTTTGCTGCTAATGTCTTATCCTTTTGTCTTTCATCACTCAAAACAATTACCAGTCAAAGCACATTCAGGGATCTTGACTCAACAATCTCCCCTTGATGAAAGACAAAACCTACAGTCTTGCTTTGATCTTCCTTCCACTCATATTCAAAAATTAAATAACCACAATCTGCAGATAAAAAATATATACTGAACCCAAACATATAACCAGTGAGAATAAATATTACAAATTACCACATAAATCCAAAAAATTAACTAAAGGCTAACTCTTATTAAAGGCCAACTTTTATTACTGGATACTGCAAACAAAACACAAATACATTCTCCCCCTTTTTGACTTTCATCAAATAAGGTTGAAGAAATGTAGGATCATTACTCAGAGTTTGAAAGTAAACTTAAAATAAAAAACTAGCTATAAAGTCAAGGCCTTGAGACAGAAAAGATAGAAGAGAATGAGATAGAAGGTCAAGGCTTTGGCAGTCTCTGATCTTCACTTCTTCTTTGATGTCTGGCCTTTCTCGAGCCTTCTCCAATTTCTTCTTCACTTGCAGCTTCTTCTGCAAACTGATTACCTTCTTGTTCAGCTTCAACTTCAGCAACCACTTCTTGGATTATCTCATCCACTTTCTTCTTAGCCTGTACTGAATCTCCCTCTGTAGCTGCATCAACACCTGTATCTTCATCAGAATCTTCTTAATCAGTTTGTTCAAACAAATCTTTTGAAGCTAGCACCACTGGAATTGGCTTCTTCTTCTTCTTCAAAAAATCTCCTAGCTTCTCTTCTGAATCCACACTGGTGTCATGACTAGTAGCAGAAGGTATTTTCTCCAGATTCAAGCCCTTGATGACAACATCCAACTTCCCATTCATAGTATTCATCAAGCCCTTGAACTGGTTAAATTCAGTTGACAGGTCAAACAACCTTTGTCTGAGATCTTCAATCTCAACCTGCTGATCTTCTAACTTCTCAACCAGCAGAGAGTAATCCTCATTTGCTTGCCCTTTTCCAGATGCAGTCCCTTTAGGCTTCACAAACTCCTTCTCAGCAAGTTCCTCCTTTGACAAATCAGAATAAAATTTCCAATGCCCTTTCGCAGTCTGAACTACTCCAATCCTCTGAAGTGCAGTCTCATCTATCAACCCAAAACCTCCAGTAATCTTTTCTTCTCCTTTCACAGGCACATCAAAATACTCAAAGAAAAGAGGTAACATGTTGGCATATGGAAGAGAATGGTTTCTAGTCTTGGTTGCACAATAAATCATATGCTCCATAACACTTGTAGGAAGATCTATCTCAAACCCTTGAGATATCAGATACATCAAAATCAAAACTTTATCAGTTACCAACTCTCTTGAGTTCTCCCTGGGAACTACACTCCTCTTTAAAATAGTAAACAAAATCTTGGCTTCACAGTTGAGCATAGAGTGTGTCAACTGCTTTGGACCAGAGGGAACACCTTCAACAAATAACATCTCCTTTGCCTTATCCAAACACTCCTTCCTATCAGGATAATCTCCAACATTGTATTTCCTAGGAATGCCCAAGACTTTGGCAAAAGTCCTATGATCTATCCTCAAATCCACACCAGCCACTTTAGAAGTTAAAACCATTCTATAATCACCTTCAGATACCAAGTTCAGATAAAATAACCTAGTTAACCTTGGATAAGCCTTTGAACTAGGATTTAAAACTTTCCAAACAGCAGTTTCCCTCAATTTTCTCATGCATTCTATGTCCAGTTTATCCAACAACTCATCAGAAATCATGCTACAGAAAGCCACTTTACATGATGCATACCCTTGCATCCAAACTGTTCTAACCTCATAACTAATAAACCACTCAATTGGAAGTACATTCTTACCTTGATATCCTTTCTTAGTTGCAGCAGCAACTTGCTTAACCCTAGTCTTCTTTTCAGAGGGTTTGGTCTTTTCTTGTACTCCTTTAGTTGGTTTCTTCTGGCTCTCCTGAGTTGACTTCCCTTTTTCTTCTTCAGTAGCATTTTTCTTTTCTCCCCCTTTCTTCTTCTCTGACCTAGGTTGATCACCACCCTGAGTCTCCTGTTGTGGATCAACACTTGAGCCTTCATCTCCCTTCTCTGTCCTTGACTACTTTTGCAGGAGGGGTATCCTCATGCAAGCTTTGAGTGTTTTCTGAATCTGAATCAGAAATCACTATCTTCTCCTTCTTGTTTGTTCTCTTCTTGGATCTTCCAGAGGGCTTCCCCTGTTGCTGAATTCTGGCTGATTTGCGCTCTATTTTAGGGTTTAGGGTTTTGAGAAGAGAATGTGACTGAGAGGAATTGAGAGAGAGAGAGAGTAGTCGCAGAAAATTGGAAGAGAATGAGAAGAAAAAGCCCTGACTTTCAGCTTAAGTAGGTTGAAAAGGATGAGTCATAAAAGGACTCTGCAATATCTACATGCAAAAATAGAATCTTGAAAAATCTTTTTGGGATATTTTAGAAAATTCTCTGAGTAATTCAAATATTATACAGTTTTTTAAAAAGATAATATATAATATTTGATGATCCAATTTTTTAAAAATTAATACGGATATTATCAAGACCTGGAGAACAATCTCAAGGCCTTGAGATTTTCTGCATCTTGAGAAACTTCAAAGCTTTGAGCTATTCTTTCAAGGCTTCAGAAAGTATAATCTCAAGGCTTTGATATTCCAACACATATTCACATATAGATACTAATACTCCCCCTAAACCAATGCATCCTTGTTTAACATCCCCAATTCAAGCCTTAGACATGAAAACCTATCATCTGGCAAAGGTTTAGTGAAAATATCAGCAATCTGCATTGAAGTAGAGATAAAATTTAAAAACAACATCACCTTGTTTTGCATGATCTCTAAAAAAATGATGTCTCACATCTATGTGCATTGTCCTTGAGTGCTGAACTGGATTCTTAGAAATTGAAATAGCACTTGTATTGTCACAATGAATTGGCACATTTCTGAAGTTGTAGCCAAGATCTCTAAGTTTCTGAGCAATCCATAGCACTTGTGAACAGCAAGCACCAGGTGCAATGTATTAAGCTTCTGCAGTTGATAATGCTACATAATTTTGCTTTTTGGAATGCCAACTGATCAATGAAGATCCAAGAAATTGACAGCATCCAGAAGTACTTTGCCTGTCTACTTTATAATCTGCAAAATCTGCATCTGAATAGCCACTCAACATAAAATTATATCTTCTTGGATACCAAAGCCCTAAGTCTCTGGTTCCATTCAAATATCTAAAATTTCTTTTAACTGCAGTTAGATGACTTTCCTTAGGATCTGCTTGAAATCTAGCACACATACAGACACTAAACATAATGTCAGGTCTGCTAGCAGTTAAATATAATAATGATCCAATCATAACTCTGTATTCCTTCTGATTCACACTCTTACCAGTTGAATCTTTGTCTAAAGAGAGTGATGAACTCATAGGGGTCTTAAGCACCTTGGACTGTGACATATTGTACTTATTAAGTAAGTCCTTGGTATATTTTCCTTGATGCACAAAAATTCCTTTCTTCATTTGTAATATATGAAGTCCAAGAAAGAAATTCAGTTCACCCATTAGGCTCATCTCAAACTCCCTGCACACCAGACTAGAAATCTCCTTTGAAAGAGCATCATTAGTAGCACCAAATAATATATCATCTACATAAATCTGAAATACTAATAATTCACTTTGTTGGTGTTTAATGAAAAGAGTTTTGTCAACTAATCCTCTTCTGAAATCGTTTTCAAGTAGAAATTTTGAAAGTCTGTCATACCAAGCCCTTGGAGCTTGTTTTAAACCATAAAGATCTTTATCCAGTTTATAAACATGATCAGGAAAATTTTCATCTTCAAAATCAGGAGGTTGTGCTACAAAAACATCTTCTTGTAAATATCCATTTAGAAAAGCCCATTTAACATCCATTTGATAAGACTTTATGTGATTGTGAGATGCAAATGCAAGAAGTATTCTAATAGCTTCTAACCTGGCAACAAGAGCAAAAGTCTCCTCATAATTTATACCTTCTTCCTGATTATATCCTTGAGCTACCAGTCTTGCTTTATTTCTTACCACTTTTCCATTCTCATCCAGCTTGTTTCTGAATACCAATCTGGTTCCAATAACTGACTTCTCTGCAAGGTACTTAAACTACTTTCTTGGTACCCAGGAGTATTCTCCTTCAAGGCTTTGAGTCCTTGAAACAGTAGAGGGAGCATCATAGAATGTTTCAGCTTCTGTCTCAAGGGTTTGAGATTTTGGTTCAGCAGGAGGTTCAAGGCCTTGAGATTCTGCTGGTTGATTCTGTACAACAGTTTTGCCTTCGTCTTCTTTTACAGAATCATCATCTAATTCATGCTTGTTCAAATCTAGATCTGCAAAACTTTCACTCAGAGAATCCTTAGTACTTTCATCAAAAATTACATGAATGCTCTCTTCCACAATCTTGGTTTTTCTATTATAAACTCTATAAGCTTTGCTAGTTTGAGAATATCCAAGAAATACAGCTTCATCACTTCTAGCATCAAACTTACCAAGATTGTCTCTGCAATAATTATGCACAAAACAGATACAACCAAATAGCTTAAAATAAGAAACAGTAGGCTTTCTCCCTTTAAACAGTTCATAGGGAGTCTATTTCAAAATAGGTCTGATCAAGCATCTATTCAGCACATAATTGGCAGTATTAACAGCTTCTGCCCATAAAAACTTTGGCAAATTACTTTCAAGCAGCATGGTTCTGGACATATCCTCAAGTGTCCTATTGTTTCTTTCAACTACTCCATTTTCTGTGGAGTTCTAGGTGCAGAAAAGTTTTGTGAAATGCCATTATTTGCACAAAACAAATCAAAGTCAAGTTGATCAAACTCTCTACCATGATCACTTCTAATGGATGCAACAGGTAAGTTTTTCAAAGTTTGAAGCTCTTTGCACAATCTAGAAAACTCAAATAAAGCTTCAGTTTTGTCTCTAATCAACATCACCCAAGTAAATCTAGAATAATCATTAATTATAACAAGCATATACCTCTTACCTTTTGGGGTCTGAACTCTCATAGGACCACACAAGTCCATATGCAGCAATTCTAAGGGTCTAGAAGTACTTACAAAGTTCTTTGGCTTGAAAGAGCTTCTGGTCTGTTTACCTTGTACACATGCCTTGCAAACCTCATCATCTGAAAATTTCTGTGATGGTAAACCTCTTACCAAGTCCTTTGAGATGAGTTTATTTAAAGTATGTATACTAATATGCCCAAGCTTTCTGTGCCAAAGCTTTGAATATTCCTTCAAGGCCTTGAGGCATTTTAGCTTGTCTCCTGCAACACTGTTAGTATTCATAGCATATAGCTTATATGATCTAGGAGCATTGAGTATGCAATCACCAGATTTCTCATCTTGCACCACACATTTCTCCTTGGCAAATACAGCTTTATAACCTTTATCACATAATTGAGAGATACTAAGCAAATTATACTTAAGTCCATCTACCAGATAAACATCAGATATAGAATTTGTAGAACCATTACCAATACTACCAATACCAATGATATTGCACTTTGCTTTGTCACCAAGTGTGATTGTTCCTCCAGATTTTTTTGTAAGTTCAGTAAAGAGAGACCTCTTTCCACTCATATGTCTGGAACATCCACTGTCTAATATCCATTTCTGATCTTTCAAGGACTTGGTGACATCCTGAAAAAAAAAATCATTGCCTCAACAGGCTGTTAGACCAAGTGCAGAACTTTGAGTCATACTCAGAATCAGCCATATTTGGTGGCCTAATTCCTTTTGGAACCCAAATCTGCCTAACCTTTCCCTTAAACTGATAAGGATAAGTATTCCTCATAATGTGAGGTTCTGATCTTCTGAAGGGACAAGTTAATCTGACATGACCAATTTTCCCCAGTAATGACATTTTGGAGAATGTCTGCTACCAGATTTGACAAAAGTAGTTTGGCCTTTCTTTGGAAAATTTGGATTATAGCCAATCCCACTTTTATGCATTGATTTTAGAATTCCTCCAAGAGAGAGATTTAAATTATGTTCTGATCCTGTAAACTTAGCTAGGACCTTCTTGGACTCTTGAATTTTCTCAATCAAAGTACAGATCTGTTGTTCTAAATTCTCAGAATGAGCCTTTAGATCAGCATATCTTTCAGTTAAAAGAGTTTTTTGATCAACAACCTCTTTTATCTGTGCCTTCAAGACTTTGAACCTGCTGTCCAAGGCC
This sequence comes from Linanthus parryae, assembly GCA_023055425.1. NCBI lineage: Eukaryota > Viridiplantae > Streptophyta > Magnoliopsida > Ericales > Polemoniaceae > Linanthus > Linanthus parryae. Next base: position 93,541,760 of record JALGPY010000005.1, on the reverse strand, counting down.
TTGAAGTCTTTTTCCAGCTTTGTCTTAGAAACTTCAACAGTTTTGTTTGAAAATACTAGGTCCAGGTTTTCTTTTACCTGCTCATGAACCTCAATCTTTAAAGCAGAAATCTCATTTCTATAACTCTCCTCATTCAAAATCATACTTTTGAGAATTTCAGGAAGTACATCAGAAGGACTAGCAAGTAAATTTTTTACCATGTCTTCAATGTGTCTGTCTGATGAACTTTCCTCATTATGCTTTGCCATGAAGCATAAGTTTGCTTGCTCTTCTTCTGTGTCTAAGTCACTTGATGAATCAGAATCACTCCAAGAAGCCATCATGGCTTTCTTCCTTTTGTTGTCACCATCCTTTTTCTGAAAGTTCCTGTTCTTTTTCTTTTGTGGGCAGTCCCTTACTAATTGATCTGCATCACCACACTCAAAACAATTCATTACTTTAGTTTTATGTGACTGTGATGAGGATTTACCTTTGTAATCCTTGCTGCCTGAGGGTTTTGATCTCTCTCTGTTGTAATCCCTGTTACCAGAGTTTCTTTTCTTTTTTAGAATCCTGGCCAAGGCCTTGGAGATCAATGCTAAAGCCTCTTCATCATCAGGTTCCTCCTCAGTCTCAAGGCTTTGAGATTTTTCACTGTCTTTTTCCTTAAGAACTAGGTTCCTGATATTTTCACTCATATCACCTTCCACATCCTTCATAGACATTTCATGAGTGAGAAGCTTTCCTTGTAGATCATCTAGCTGAAGAAGACTCAAGTCATGAGCTTCCTCAATGGCTGTTGTCTTTGGCTCCCACTTTGCTTTTGGAAAACTCCTCAGAATATTTCTGACCTTCTCTTCATTTGAAAACTTCTTTCCCAATGACTCCAGGTTGTTCACCACATCAGTGAATCTTTTGAACATTTCCTTGATGGTCTCATCTGAATTCATCTTGAACAACTCATATTGCCTCAGAAGTATGTTGATTTTTGTCTGCTTAACCTTGCTGGTTCCTTCATATGTCACCACCAGTTTATCCCACACTTCTTTGGCACTCTTGCAGTTTGACACTCTGTTGAACTCATCTGCATTTAGAGCACAGTATAGCAAATTCATAGCTTTGTAATTTTTGGATACCTTTTCCAGTTCAGTAACTGAGAGATTTTCCTCATATTTGACGGTTCTGACTCCATCAATTGTAGTGTAGTACTCATGAGGACCATTCTGAACTATTGACCATAGTTCCATGTCTTAATCTATGATGAACATCTTCATCAATGCCTTCCAATGCATGAAGTTGTCACCACAGAACTTTGGAGGTCTATTCGCTGCCCTTCCTTGTGAGAATCCACCATCTCCTACATTACTCATAGTCACCAGATTGTTAGATCTAAAAACAGTGACACAAGCTCTGATAACAATTGAAAGTGTGTAATGTAGACTAAATACAGGACCTAAATACTATATAAGGGGGGGGGGGTTGAATAGAGTATGGAAACTTTTTGCAAAACTTAAAGTTAAACAGGAAAGCTTTGTGTGAAACTCAGATCTCAAGGCCTTGAGATTTTGTAAACAGTCTGAAACTCAATAAGGCAAAATTGTAAGCTTCAAGGCCTTGAGCTGTGAAATATTCTAAACAACTTTTGAACCCTAGTTAGATTTGAGTTGTGTGCAGCAGATAATAATCAAAAGGAAAAGTAAAGAACACAAAGCAATTTACAGAGTTCAGTCCCAATGGACCTAATCTCTGCGTGAGGGATCTAATCCCACCAGGATTGGGCAAACACTTCTTATTACTTACACAGAAACAGCCCTAGATCTTCAAGCCTAAGTGATTTCCCTTACACCTATACAGCTTGTGTTTCCAAAGCTATCTAGTTCCAGCTACTAACTGTTGAGCTAACAAGAACCTCTTGTTGTTCACTTGAACAACCAACCACTAGGTTAAGTGAGGATTAAGATAACATACAGATACACAGATGGAAGTACAGATGAAGAACACAATATAAATATAAGCTGTTGAAGCCTGGAAGTTTTCTTCTGGAAAACTTGATTGATTTGATCTTCAGAAGTCTGGAATGAATCTTGAATGATTGTGTGTTTGAATGGATGATCTCCCACGAATTTGTCACACCTCTAAGAGTAATCTGCAAGCCCCCTTTTTCTTCAAAATTCAAACCAGTCTCTTTTATCCACAGCTGCAACTGATTGAGAGATTTTAGGATCTCAGTTCCTACAAATCCTCCTTCTGTTTCAACTTAAATTCAAACAGCTTCAAGTGGATATCCGTTGGAGTTTGTTGTGATTTCTCCTGCACGTTTAACAACTCTGCAACAGCATAGAAACACTGAAATAACAAAATCCAAGCAGCTAACAGTACTAAGACTGTTTGGTTATACAGTTTCTGATAAAACTGTTTAATAAACTTAGAACAATAATCTGCATATCCTCTAGAACAAATAACTCATGAAAAAAAATTTAAGACACTTAGAAGTGAGTACATAACCACAATACTACGAATCATAACCTGCAAGAAAGAATCAATTAAGTTCTGTAAAAACAGTCCGCAGCTCAAGGCATATCTCAAGGCCTTGGAGCTCTTAACCTGCTTCACAGGATTTCAAAGTTAAACCCAGATTACTTTGATTCTTCCTGTTCTGACCATCTGCAATTGTGTTAGATGTATCAATAGCATAATCCACAAGTATATACCATAGATCACTGATTTGCATAATCAGATATCCAATTCTGCAACACAAGAATGTTAGAACACATAGCAGGATAAGATAACTCAAGGCTTTGAAGTTCAGTCAATCTCAAGGCCTTGAGATTACTGAAATGCCTTTTCTGCTAATGTCTTAGCCTTTTGTCTTTCATCACTCAAAACAATTACCAGTCAAAGCACATTCAGGGATCTTGACTCAAAAATGTTGATGAATTAGATAAACAAAAGACTACTCTTACTGAGAAACTTCAAGAATCTAAGTTGGTCAAAGTCAAGCTTGCTGGATCAGAACACAAGTTGAACTTGGTTCTTGGAGGAAGTTCATAGTCTGTTAACAAAGCTGGTATTGGATTCAATCCAAACTTTCCAAGAAAGAACAATACCAGATTTGTGAAAGCTGAAAACAAAACTTCTCCTAAATGTCATTACTTCTGCAAAATTGGTCATTTTAAAATGACTTGTCCTTTCAGAAGAAGAGACCCTCACATAATGAGGAACACTTTTCCATTTCAACTCAAAGGACATGTTAAACAGATTTGGGTTACTAAAGGGGTTAGACCACCTAACATGGTTGATCCTGAATATGAATCCAAATTCCACACTTGGTCTAACAGCTGGGTAAGGCAGTGATTGGTGTTTGCAGGGTATCACCAAAAAACAAAAATGGTCTATGGACAGTGGTTGCTCAAGATACATGAGTGGAAAGGGATATCTATTCTCAGATCAGAAGGAGGAATCTGAAGGTTCAATTACACTTGGTGACAAAGGAAAATGCAATATTCTTGGTATTGGTATAGTTGGTACAAAATCTGAAAACTCTATTTCTTATGTGTATCTAGTTGATGGTTTAAAATTTAACTTGCTTAGTGTTTCTCATCTTTGTGATAATGGTAATAAGGTTATCTTTGATAAAGAGAAGTGTGTGGTGCGAAATGAGAAATCAAGAAACTGCATTCTCACAGCCTCTAGATAAACAATGTTTATACTTTCCAGACTAACAAAGTTGCAGGTAAAATTTTGAAGTGTCTCAAGGCCTTTGAAAGAGATTCAAAGCTTTGGCACATGAAGCTTGGTCGTATTGGTTTGCATACTTTGAACAAGTTGATTTCCAAAGACTTGGTAAGAGGATTGCCATCCATTAAGTTCAAAGAAGATGAATTGTGCAAAGCTTGTGCTCAAGGCAAGAAGAACAGAAGTTCTATCAAGCCAAAGAAGTTTGTAAGTACAACGAGACCCATTGAACTACTTCATATGGATATATGTGGTCCTATGAGAAATCCTACTCCAAAAGGTAAAAGGTATATACTTGTTGTTGTGGATGATTTTTCTAGATATACCTGGGTTATGTTTCTCAAAGAAAAATCTGAATCCCTCTCTGAATTTTCAAAGCTTTACAGAGAACTTCAAACTATGAAAAACCTACATGTAGCTTCAATTAGAAGTGATCATGGTAGAGAATTTGATCAATTAGAATTTGATTTGTTCTGTGATAAGCATGGTATTTCTCACAACTTTTCTGCTCCAAGAACTCTTCAACAGAATGGTGTTGTTAAAAGAAAGATCAGGACTCTTGAGGATATGTCAAGCATGGTATTGCCATCCATTAAGTTCAAAGAAGCTGTGAAGACAGCAAACTATATACTAAATAGGGGCTTGATCAGACATATTCTGAAGAAGAATCCCTATGAGCTATTCAAAGGGAGGAAGACAAACATTTCATAATTCAAGCCCTTTGGATGTACATGTTTTGTCCATAACAATGGAAAAGACAATCTTTGTAAGTTTGATGCAAGAAGCTATGAAGGTATCTTTCTTGGTTACTCTCTGAATAGAAAAGCTTATAGAGTTTACAATAAAAGAACCAAACAGGTTGAAGAGAGCATTCATGTTATTTTTTATGGAAGCTATGATGGCTCTTTGAGTGAAAGTTTTGCAGACTTGAATTTAAACAAGCATGAATCAGAGGAAGAGACTGAGAATCCACTGGGATTCAAGAAAGGCTAAGAAGAAAACATAAGAAATTTTCAAGACCTTGAAGATGGTGCTCAAGGCCTTGAAAATAAGCCTCAAAGCCTTGAAAAAGATGATCAGAAGGATACAAGTTGACAAAGCCACTACTTCAAGACCAGAGAAGATCTATGGAGAACCTGAACCCTGGTCTCCAAGAAAGAGATTCAAGTATCTCTCATCTCATCCAGTTTATAATATCATTTCAGATCCAACCGCTGGTACACAAACTAGATCACAATTGAAGAACTTATGTGCTGTTTATGCTTTTATCTCTCTTGTAGAACCAAAAACTGTGAAAGAAGCATTACAAGAAGAAGACTGGATAATTTCTATGCAAAGTGAACTCAATGACTTTGAAAGGAATAAGGTTTGGAACCTGGTTCCTCCACCTACAAACCAGTCTGTCATTGGTACTAGATGGGTGTTCAGAAATAGGTTGGATGAAAGTAGCAAAGTGATCAGAGACATAGCAAGGTTATTTGCTCAAGGATACACCTAAGAGGAAGGTATTGACTATGAGTAAACTTTTTCTCCAGTTGCAAGGTTAGAAGCAATTATAATTTTGCTTTCTTTTGCGTCTCCCAAGAACATAAAATTATTTCACATTGATGTAAAGTGTTCTTTCGCGAATGGATACTTACAAGAAGAAGTTTATGTAGCACAACCTACTGGTTTTGAAAATGACAAGTTTCTAGATCATGTTTACAAACTTGACAAAGCTCTTTATGGTTTGAAACAAGCTCCAAGAGCTTGGTATGAAAGATTGTCAAAGTTTTTGCTTGAAAATGAATTCAAAATAGGACTAGTAGACAAGACTATTTTCATAAATACTCATGAGAAAGACTTGCTTGTACTTCAGAAATATGTTGATGATATCTTATTTGGAGCTACTAATGATCAATTGTGCAGAGAATTCTCAAGTCTTATGAGCAGGGAATTTGAAATGAGCATGATGGGAGAGCTGAGCTTCTTCCTAGGACTTCAAATACATCAAATGAAGAAGGTCATCTTTCTGCATCAAAGCAAATACACAAGAGACTTGTTAAACAAATATAGTTTGGCTCAATGCAAGGAAGCCAAGACCCCTATGAGTTCTACACTATCCTTAGACACTGATGAATCTGGTAAGAGTGTTAATGTTAAAGAGTATAGAGATATGATTGGATCATTACTCTATCTTACAGCAAGTAGACTAGACATCATGTTTAGTGTATGCATGTGTGCTAGATTTCAAGATGATCCAAAGGAATCACACTTAAGTGTTGTGAAGAGAATCTTCAGATACCTCAATGGAACCAAAGACTTAGGGATTTGGTATCCAAAACACTCTAATTTTTTCTTTGAATGGTTTTTCAGATGATGACTTTGCAGGTTACAAAGTTGATAGGAAAATCACTTCAGGAACTTACCAATTTATTGGATCATCCTTGATCAGTTGGCATTCCAAGAAACAGAATTCAGTTGCTTTATCAACAGATGAAGCTGAATATATAGCTGCAGGAGCATGTTGTTCACAAGTACTATGGATTGCTCAACATCTAAGAGATCTTGGATTTGATTTCAGAAGCATACCTATCAATAACACCAGTGCAATTTCAATTACAAAGAATCCAGTTCAACATTCAAGAACCAAGCACATTGATGTCAGACACCATTTCATCAGAGATCATGCTGAGAAAGGTGATATTGTTATTGAATTTATTGCTACTAACATGCAAATTGCAGATATCTTCACTAAACCATTATAAGATGAGAAATTCTCAGCTCTAAGATTGGAATTGGGAATGCTAAATAAAGATGCATTGGTTTAGGGGGAGCATCAGGTAAGAAAGTTAATTTGTATGTGTTTTCAAAGGTTTGAACTGATTTTCAAAGCCTTGAAAATCATCTCAAAGCTTTGATTTTTATCTGTTGCAATATTACAGCGTTTCAAGACCTTGAAAACCTTTTCAAATCCTTGAAAATAAGTCTACTATACTAGTAGTCAATAAACTTGGATCATTCTGTATTGGGTGATATCTATGTAGATATTTTCTCAATATAGTTCTACCTTTTTTCAAAAGCTTGTTTTAGCCAAATATAGTATTAAAATATTTTATTTCGAACGGCCTAAAAGATTTGGATCTTCTCTGATTATTACAGATCTTTTCATATCAGAGAGATATTCTAGTTTCCATTTGAAACTCAAACTCTTTTAGTATTTATCTTCATATCTTCTTTCAATATCATTCCCACCTATCTCTATTCTTCTCCCTACTGATCACAAGGAGAAACTCATAAAAAATCAACATGGCAGGAGGATCAAAACCTGGTTCAGAGAAAAACAGAAAGGCAGCAGTGGATGAAGTTCAAGAGATTAGTGGAGACTCTAGATCTAGAACTCCTAGTGCAGAGTCAGTTGCAGATCTTCCTCCACCCAAGAAAAAATTCAAGAAGGTTGCAGCTTCCTCCTTAGAAAAGAAGTTGAAGAAAAAGAAGAAGGCAACTCAAGATGAAAAAGGGAAAGGGAAGGTAACAGAAGAACAACAACAAGATCATATGGAGAAGGCCCTGCAAATCTACTCAAAGAACTCAACCCCTGATGAAGCTTGGTTTGTCTCAAACACCTCCAGAGGTCAGTGGTTAGATGGTTTTGCTTCCAGATATATAGCTTTCTGTAGTATGATCAATATGCACATGGTGGAACACATGAATCTTAAGTGCATCTCTATGCTAAATAAGAGTTCTCTGTGGTTTATGCAAAACCCTAAAGAGTTAGCCTACCCAAGACTCACCAGACTCTTCTATCTGAACTTGAATAAAGTTAAGAGATCTGCACAATTGGTAATTCAATCTAGAGTTGCAGGGATAGAGATTGAATTGGTCCACTCTGAGTTTGCCAATGTGCTAGGCTGTCCTAAGAGGTATGACACTAGAAATCATCAACCAAAGACAGAAGCACTGAAACTAGCCAGAGAAGAGTTCTACCTACCAAACACTCCCACCACAGCCAAACAATTAACACACTCTGTGTTAAATGTTGAAGCCAAAGTTCTTCACACTATTTTGGTAAGGTGTATCTTTCCTAGAGAGAACTCTAGAGAGTTGGTAACTGAGAGGATGTTGCACATCATGTACCTAATCATGCATGGCTATGAGATTGATCTTTCAAAGTTAGTGATTGAACATATGCTCTTTAGCCTTACGAACAAAAGGAAACATCCTCTGCCCTATGCAAATCTGCTCACATTGTTCTTTGAATACTTTGAGATTTCAACTCGTAGAGAGGAATCAGTCACTTCTAGCATTGGAATGCTAAATGAGAAAGCCTTTGAGAACATTGGAGTTGTGAAGACTAAAGAAAAGATTTGGAAGTTGTACTCAAATTTGACTGAGGAAGAGCTGGGTGCAAAGAAGTTTCTTAAGCCCAAGCCCTTGAACCCCACTTCAAGTTAGACTTCTCAGCCTATAGACAATCAGAGACTTGATGGTTTGGAGTTGGATTTGGAAGAGATCAAGAAAACTTTATATGAACTTGAGACATATTTAGGGCAAGTTAAGTATATGGTGGAAAGCATTTTTAGGAGCATGAATTTGCTTGATGTTCCTAAGGATGAAGAATGTACAAAGAAAGGTGATTTTGACAAGAATCTACCTAGTGAACATTCCAACCAGGAAGAGGTTGCTCCAGTCAAAGATAAGGGAAAGCAAGTGATAGAACAAGCTGCTCAGAAAGGAGATGAAGTCAACAGCCCTGACTCAGATGATCTGCTGATTACTTTGAAGAAAAAGAAGAAATCTTCAAAGGTTGCTACAAAGGACAAGACTGAAGAAGTGACTGTTGCAAGTGAGGATGAAGAAGAACAGGAAGAACAGGACAAGAATGACAGTGAAGACAGTGAAGAAGAAGAGGGGGATCAAGATGGAGATGAAGACCCAAACCCTTGATCTGACCTACTCTTTCTTCCCCATTCTCTCTTTTTTTTAAGATTTTAAGTTTGCTTTGCAAAATTTTCCAGACACTTGATCCAACATCCTCTCTATATTTTTGATGAAAGTAAAAAAGGGGGAGAAATTCTAGGGTTTTAGGTTTTATTCTTAGAAGTTATTTGCTGAAATTTTATTTTGTGTCGGTAAATAGAATAATTTGGATCTTTTTGGAATTACTGTGTTATTATTGTGAACTAATTAGTAATTTTTGCAGAGACTAAGGATCAAACAGAATTTGGTTTTGTCTTTCATCAAGGGGGAAATTGTAAGATCAGGTTGTGCAGGGCTTGGAATAGTTTAACTATTTCAAGGCCTTGAACCAGCTTTCAAAGACTGAAATCAGTTCTCATAGGCTTGAATATAGTATAGCTATTTTCAAGGCCTTGAAACTGGATTCAAAGCCTTGAAACTTCTTAACCTATGTGAACATTCTCAGGGGGAGTTTTCTGTAAACTCTTCTAATTTGATTTCATATCTCTCCTTCATATGATTGATTTACTGTTGTTTGGTGATGAAAGAAAAATTATTCTAAGATGTTTAAACATAGAATACCATATGTTTGACTATGATTTTGCAGGAAATTTTATTTCCTAGTTTGCAGGAATTATTTCCTAATCTGACTTGTGCAGAGAAGGAAATAATTGAGAAGACGATTTTGTGTTTAATCTGACTAGTGTGACAGCTTCTCAATCTATTCAAATGAAAGATCGCGACATTATCTCTGGAGATTGTGATCACTTAACCATTGGAGAAGATTTTAGAAGAGTCAAAGTCAGTTGTCTACAAAATAGGAGATTTGTTGCTGAAAATCTGGGAAGATTTGCAAAGTTGTTTGAAGTTTAAATAAAGCTCAATTCTGAAGCAACATACACAACACTCAATGCTCAAAATAAAGAGACAAGTCTGGATTGGCAAAGCATCATATAAGTTCATTAATCTCACAATCCATTTTCACAGAAGTTCACTGCATACTTCACTGCAGTTCTCTACACTCTAGTGTTCTTCTGTATTGTGCTTTATTGGTAGATCATTTCTTTAATATTTCTATCCTTATTGTCGAGGATTGTTCAAAGTGAACAATAGAGAATTCTTAGTTAATCAGTTAGCTAGAGCATGTACTAGATAGGTTAGGGAGAACCACAAGCTGTAACAGAGTAAGGCATCTCTCTGTTCTTGAGATCTAGGGCTTAGCATTTGATTAATAAGAATTGTGTTGAAAATCCTGCAGGGATAGGATCCCTGAGGTAGAGATTAGGTCCAAGTGGACTGAACTCTATAAATCATTTGTCTCTTGCATTTACAGTTTCTTTACTTACTCAGTTTTTCACAGCATTTAAACTTGTCTATTTTCAAGGGTTTGAAACTCTTTTCAAGACCTTGAAAAATACTTGGCTGATCTATTCCTAACTATGTTTCATTTTAAAGTCTTGAACCTGTTTTCAAGGCCTTGAACTTCACTAGCTTTCACAAGATCTTATCATCTCAGCAAGTTTTTCAAAAAGTTGACATACTCTATTCAACCCCACCCCCTCTTTCAGAGTATCTTAGCTGCTTTACCACCTGCACACTCACACTTTCACATAACCATGTGTTATACTTGACGTCTCCATATCAATATACCCACATACTAGTCTCCATGCATAGTGATTTTCCTATTAATCAATATACTTGACTAGGGATATTTAAGATAAACAACAATTTTAATCTAAGGACTTCATTATATTAAATATCTCCATAAATAATAAATGAATGTTCCAGCCAAAATAATGTTCATACTAGATTGCCTCTAGGGCATCTATTCCAACAGTCTCCCACTTGCACTAGAGCCAATCTTGTGCATCTCGTATGCCTATTGATCTAGGGCGACCCTCATGCTTCCGATGAGGAAGGGGTTTGTTAAGAAAGTCTGCAAGGACGTCATCTATCGGTACTTAGCATATCTTCACATCTCCTCTATCGATAATCTCTCGAATGAGATGGAATCTCCTGAGCATGTGAATATGATGCAATAGTATACTCAGTTTTGTATTATAGAACCGGCAACTGAATCTTGCCTGGAACCCTTTCCAGCTCACAGTTCTTCCATTAAGAAAACTAAAGATCTCGACTAAGATCTGAAATCATCCTTGTCTATTTGGAAGCTCACGTCAGTATAACCCTTTATACTGAGTTCTTCCTCCCCTCCTTATATCAAGAATGCATCCTTAGTCCTTCTTACGTACTTAAGGATATTCTTGAGAGCAATCCAGTGACTCTAATCTAGTCTAGTATATAACATGGCGTACATGATAGATCCAATAGCCGACGCGTATGGAATCCTACTCATTGGGTCCTTCTCAATCTGATTGGAAGGACAGTCAACCTTTGTAAGGGTGACTCCATGCAACATGGGAAAGAATCGTTTCTTTGATTCTTGCATGTTGAACCGTTTCAACACCTTGTATATAAATACTTTGACTTAGGTCGAGAATTTTCCTAGATCAATCTATACAGATCTTAATACCAAGTATATATAAGTTGCATCCCCTAAGTCTTTCATTGAGAAGAAATTCCCTAGCCAATCTTTAACAGATTGCAAGATAGGGACATTGTTTCCAATGATTAGTATGTCATCCACATACAAGACGAGAAATACTAAAGAGCTCCCACTAACCTTCTTGTAGACACAAGGTTCATCTTCGTTCTTGGTAAAACCAAACTCTTTGACTGCATCATCAAAACGTAGATTCCAACTCCTACAAGCTTGCTTCAATCCATAAATGGATCGCTGCAACTTAATTACTTTGTTGGCATGCTCTGGATCCTCAAAACCCTTTAGTTTAGTCATGTAAACATCCTCAAGAAGGTTTCCATACATAAACGCTGTTTTGACATCCATCTGCCAAATCTCATAGTCGTGATATGCTGCATTAGAAAGTAAGATACGAATGGATTTGCTCATCGCGAATGGGGGAAATTATTCATCGTCGTCAATACCATGAACATGTCTGGATCCTTTGCGAACAATTGGCCCTTATAGGTAATCAAATTGCCATCCATACCGGTTTTCATCTTGAAAACCCACTTGCACTCTATGGGCCGAGCTCCTTCGGGTGGTTCCACCAAAGTTCATACTTTGTTGGTATATATGGATTCCATTTCGGATCCCACGGCCTCGAGCCATTTCTGAGAGTACGGCCCCTTTACGGACTCTCCATAGGTTGTAGGCTCATCATCCATGGGCAATACGTCACCGAGCACAGTCACAAGAAGTCCATACCACCCCTGAAGTATCCTACTCGACCTACAAAATTCTTGTGTTAATTGAGAAGGTTGCTCCACACCATCTTGCGGTTCCTGCTCATGTTCCATTGTTGGGTCAGTGGTTTGTGGTTATTGAACCTCTTCAAGTTCTACAGTCCTCCCACTGGCTTCTTTAGAGCATACTCTCTCTCTAGAAACACACCGGTCCGAGCAACAAACACTTTTTTCTCGATTGGATTGTAGAAATAATGTCCTTTCATTTCCTTAGGATATCCCACAAACTTACACATGTCCGACTTGGGTCCGAGCTCATCTAATTGTAAATGTTTTACATGAACCTCACAACCCCAATTATTCAGACACTATGGGACCCCTCCCAGTCTGTAGGGTTTTAATGCAGGTTATGCAGTGGAATAAAAAAGTTTAATCCTTATCAAACCCCTCCAAGGATCACATGCAAGCAATCATGACATGATTAGGGTAGAAGCATGTGTACCTTAGTTTGTGTCATCACTATGAAGTATTGTGTCTTCATCTCTACGAGTATCCAAACCTTGAATCTTTGACTAGAATCCTTCTCCACGTGTAGTACTAGCACCGGACGAAGGAGAAAAGAGATCACGCAAAAACGGTGCAAGCCGCGCCACAAGGAGTGGCCGACAGCAAGGGGCAGACGGACTAGGGTGTTTCGTCCTCTTGGTCTCTCTCTTTTGCTTTGTTCTGTTCTCTCAATAATGACTTGTCTTGATAAAATAACAAGGTAGAGTTCCTTTATATAGTTAATAACTCTTTGTTAACTACATAATTTCCCAAATACTAATCATATCCTTACATGGATTAGTCCTCTTGCAAATTAATCCCACTAACTTTGCTTGTAGTTGCGTTATGATCCATTTAATTAATTAGTCCAACTAATAAATACCCATATCCAGTTTAATCCATATGGTGTGTGACTCCATAGTTTTCTACTTAGTTGGTAGTAACTATTACAAACATATAGCAGTGTCTAGCAGCACATCTATGCCACCCAACTAATAGAAATAGTCAGTGATCCCAACAAACCTTGTGCCCAATGTTACTGTGTTGTGTTATCCTTTTGTCTCCGTATCCGGATTGGACACGAGACATAACTTCCACACTCGTATGTCAAATCCATAGTTTCTCGACCCTGGGAATAGGCTTATCCATGTAGATAACATCAATATCTCCATATTGATTTATCTGAGTCTAGCCGGACATTCCATAAGCTCTACCCCTCGAGTGGCCGTGGATATTTACCCCTATTATGTAGCAGGGACAAATCATATCTACATCACTGCCATCTCTAAGCTTGCTTACTATCATGCCCGATGGATATCTTTATAGTTACCCAGTTACGGTGTAACGCTTGATAATATCAAAGCATGATACTTCGCAATATTCAGTGACTTCAAGTCTAAGGATTACAACACCATTAACACTACGAGAAGCGCTTGTGACATTGACATAATCTAATGTAGCCTTCTTGTGGTGGGTCTATCCAGTATGCCATTACTCCTAATGCATACCCATGTGTTATATTGATATCTCCATATCAATAAACCCACATATTAGTCTATAGTTGATCGTTCCGTTAATCAATATAACAGACTAGGGCTATTTTAGAATATAACATTTATATCCTAAGGACTTCATTCATGTTAACATATCTCCATTTCGATAACATAATGAACAGTAAGTCCATATATATTTGTCATGATAAATTGATTGCCTCTAGGGCACAATTCCAATAGTCTCCCACTTGCACTAGAGTCTATCTCCTGCAACTTATCCCTGTTGATCTAGTGCGACCCTCATGCTTATGTTGCGCAAGGGGCATGCTAGGCGAGAAACCTTGCCGGTACTTTGCATAAATTCACATTTCCTCTATCGACAATCGATTGAGATTGAATATTATGATTATATGCATCTTATGTATTAATATACTCAGTCCTCTGTGATAAAATCGGCAACTGAATCTTGCCTGGAACCTTTCAAGCTCTCAGTCCCTTCCTCTAGGGTAAAACATAAAACTTGACTATATTCTGAAATCTTCTTTGCTAGATTGGAAGTTCGCATCATTGTAACCCCTTACAGTGAACCCTTCCTATCCTCCATATATCAATAATTCATCCTTTAGTTCTTCTCAAGTACTTAAGAATAATCTTGATATTTATCCGGTGACACTCACCCGGATTTGACTGGTATCTCCATGTCATGCTCATATGACATGTCTGGCCAAGTACTTAACATGGAGAATCTCGTGAATCTTATAACTACGGTCATTACAATCTAATTGGAAAGATAATTAGTCTTCCAAAGGCTAATTCCATGTGACATGGGTATGAATCCATATTCTTTATATTTTGAACAATTTCAACATCTTTTTCAATATATGTACTTTGACTTAAGCTAGACAACTTTCTTGATCTATCTCCATAGATCTTTATGCCTAAGTCTATCATTGAAAATCAATTCTCTAGCCAATCTTTAACAGATTGCAGAGTAGATACATTTTTCCCAATGATTAGTATGTCTCCACATACAAGACCAGAAATATAATTGTGCTCCCACTCACCTTCTTGTAAACACAAGCTTCATCTTCAATTTTGATGGAACCAAACTCCTTTAGGGATGGCAACGGATCAGGTTTGGATTGGATCAGCCAAAATTGAGATCCGATCCATAAGGTTTCAGATCGGATTGGATTCAGACTGGATTTTGTCGGATTCCGAATCGGATTATCCATCGGATCATGGCGATCAGTACTTTTAGTTCACCTGATCTAAGATTATTATGAATTAGAATCAAAATTGGATTAACATACACTTTATATCAATAACTTTATCAGTTTATTCACAATAAAAATATAGATATATCAAACTTAGGACAATATCTGAAGTAAACATAAGAAAATTTGTATATGTAATTATATTAATACAAGTATATTATTGAATTTATTAGGTATGTTAACCTAATCGGATCGGATCGGGTTTCACGGATCACAAAAATTTTGGTCCATATCCAGTCCTTTTATAAACGGATCAGATCAGATCTGCTTCATTCGGGTCGGATCATGTCGAATATCGGATTGGATCGGACTCAAGAGCCATCCCTAAAATCCTTTGATTGCATCGTGAAATTTAAGATTCCAACTCCGAGAAGCATGACTCTATCTGTAGACGGTTGCTGCAAGCAAGATACGAATGGATTTAAGCATCGCAACTGGGGAAATATTTCATCATAGTCCAAACTATGATCTCCCAGGAAACCTTTCGCCACCAATCGTCCCTTAAAAGTAATCATATAACCATCCGTGTTGGTTTCCTCATAACCCACTTGCACCCTATGGGTCCTACCCTTTCAGGTGGTTCCATCAAATTCCATACTTTGTTGGTGTACATGGATTCCATGTCGTATCTCATCGCTCCAAGCCATTTCTGAGAGTATGGCCCACATGTGTCCATCTCATAGGTTGTAGACTCATCTCGATGAGCTATACATCATCGGGTCTATGAGAAATCCATATTTCTCTATCCCTTTGATATATCCTACTTAATCTATGAGGTTATTGTGTAACCTGAGTAGGTGCTCCATAAAACCTTGTGATCCTGCTCATGTTCCATCAAAAGGATCAATGTTCTGTTGTGGTTCTTGAACTCCTTCAAGTTCTACTGTCCTCCCACTACTTCTTTTGGAGACAATCTTTATCTAGAAACACACCAGTTCGAGCAACAAGAATTTGTTCTTGATTGGATTGTAGAGATAGTATCTTTGTTTCCTCAGGATATTTCCACATAGTACATTTTATTCGAGATGGGTTCAAGTTTATCTGTAAACTATTTACATAAACCTCATGACCCAAGTTCTTTATGAATGACATAATAGGACACTTCCTAGTCCATATCTTATATGGTGTTATTCACAACTGATATTAATGGAACAAGGTTAAGGGAGAAATTTGAAGTAATTAGAACATTGCCTCTAAAGTAAATGTGAAGTTCTGTTTGACGCGTCATGGACCGAACCGTGTCCAACAACGTTCGAACTCTCCTCTCAGACACGCCATACCCATGTGGCGTTCTAGGTGGAACGAGTTTGGATCATATCCAACACTCTTATATATGTTTGTCAAACTCTAGGCTTAAGTATACTCATATACAATCTAATCGTAGAGATTATCTTTTTTTGCCAAGTTGGTTTTCTACTTCATCTTTGAATTCCTTGAACAATTCAAAGGTCTGATTTGTTTCTTCATAAGATACACAAATCCATGTTTCTCTAATGTCATCAGTAAATATGATGAAGTACTGAAAACCACCTTTAGCATTTGTGCTTAGCGCCCTACACACATCAATATGTATGATTCCCAAAGATCATATCTTGCCTATTAAAGAATTCATACATGTCTCATATTGTTCAAAATCAAATGAGTCCAGAAATCCATCCATATGGAGCCTAGATATGTATCTCCCATTTTATGTGGCCAAAACAACAATGCTAAAGATACGTGAGGTTCATATCATTAATGCAAACCTCTTCTTATTATTTTTAGAGATTAACTTATCATGATCAAAGATATACAATCCATTATACAAATTGCATTACAATAATGCATATCATAATAAATGGAACAACATCTGTCCTTTATTATGATAGAGATCCTTTCTTTTCCAAAAAAGAAAATATGATAATGTACCTACCCATAGCAGGGACATAATCACCTTTTGTCTAATTCATGAATAATTTCCAAAGGTAGAGATAATTCCCTATGGCTAATTCAGCAACTCCTTGCTTCATTGCCCCGCGTGTAGGTTTATTTCTTCCTTATGCAATTGTATACATCTCTTGATATCCTCCACATTCCAGTAAACGTGAGATCCTCATCTAGTATCATATACTCGTGATGATGAGATAGACATATTGACTTCAATAAAAATACCTAAATTGGAATTCATAATTCCGTTATTGTTTCCTTCCAGGTACATTGGGCAGTCTATCTTCCTCTACACCACCCATGGGGCTTTAACGCAATTTGGTTTTAGCAACAAGCTTTCTTTATGCTCATGGGGTCAGCGCAAACATTTTTCCCTTACCATGCTGTTAACCATTAACATGTTTTGCCTTTAGCCCTTTATAAGTGCTTTGTTTAGCGATTCTCAAACATATTGAGCAAATTACCTTTGAACAAAACTATAATAGCATCTAATGCAATTTTTGGTCCACTTGGGTGAATAACTATTATACTTTATCTATCTCATAGATAACACCCATTCCCCAACCTTTCAATCATATTGAATTAGTTTAGTTGCGTATGACCTCTTGCTTTAGCAATCACACATTACTTGCTTGTGTCGTCGTGTCATATCTTGATGAATCAAGTCGCTTTGCTTTGGCAAGACCGAACATCATTACATTGTGATCATGAAAATTGTTAAGCAAGAGGTGGTAAAACGCAAATTGGAGCAAAACTTCAAACCTTTCATGTCTAGATCTCCCCTTAAAATATCTTCTTTTAATAATGATCATATCATATGCCTCCATGTTTCTCATCTTGATTCCAAAGCTCAGAGTTCATGGCAGCTAACACGAGGAAAGTGACATCCAAATAACCATTCTTTGATGTTCCTTCCGTTAGGTTTTAGTATGTTTTGGTAGTCGTTGTGTAGAGAACGTTATGTTCTACGATGTAAAACATTTTTCCTTTTATTTGAGAAAAATTCTAAATTTTATACAAGTCTAGAAAATAGATTCCAGATAGCTTGTCATTCTTAAGGACAGAAAGTCGTGTTTTGTTTGTTTGATGCCATGGGTATTCAAGACAAAAATAATTATGCAAAGTATTGTGACGTTTAACTATATTTAACAAGGACTTAAATTGTCAACATAGCTCCCACTGTTTTTCTCGGATTTATAACCCTCCATATTAATGCGAAAATATCATTATATTTTCTAGTGGGCCAGGATCCATATTTCACTTCTTTTGAGCTTGCTTTGGCAAGTCACCCAAAATCAGTTATTTAGGTAGGAACATCCTTCCAATTGCATCCTTATGCAACCCTTGGTGCAACCAGGCAAATAACTCCTTATTTATTTATCTCATAGATAATCCTAATTGCCATGCCTCTAAGTCGTCAATCCAATTGAAACTACGTAGTTACGTTTAACCTCTTATTTTGACAACCACACATTACTTGCTTGCGTCGCCGCATCACACCACGGTAAATTGAAATCGCCTTGCTTTGGAAAGCCCGAATTTAATAAACCCTGATCATGAAGGGTGTCAAAATAAGAGAAGGCCAAAACGTAATATTTTCTTTGACGGATTTTAGTGTCATTACTTAATTTGTTTGGTTGATCTCATCAACATGATCTACTTATTTGGATTTGGCAATCCACAATAAAAGACCATTCTTTTTAATTATTATCTTGTTACGTTTTGCTTGTATCATCCATACACCAAAATAAATAACAAGACATAAGTAATAACATACACAAAATAAAAATAACGTGGCATGGATATGGCCCCTAAGACTGATATTATCAAGCCAATGATAATATCTATGAGCCCTAAAGTGACAAGCTCATCTACATGTGCCTCCACCATAGCTACTCGTCCTTGGTGTGCAAGTTCTCCATCTTCTTTGTGTCCTCCTGGTTCTTTGGTCTTCTTCTCCGTGCTCTTGGATATTATCTAATTATCTAATTCTAGCTAGCATCTAAATTAAATAAAAAAATAAAACTTCATTTGTTGAGAAGATGATCAGCACGCAGGCCGTAAGAATTTATTAACTATTACATTAATTTGATCAGCTCGCAGGCCATAAACCAAACAACAAAGTAAACATCCACAACCAAGGCCATATGCATCCACCATGCAACAAAGCACATAATACAGTTAATAAAAAAAAATTAACGCGCTTGTTCAATTTTAGTTGTTAATTGGGTAACTAGGGTCAAAACAGTCCAAGAGGCCTTCCAACATACTTTGTCGAACCCCTTTGGACTGCCACACGCCACTGGGTCGGGCCTGCTCTAGCCCGCACGGTCCAACCGTGTGCCTAGGCTGGCCTCCCTTCGTGGCCGTGTCCTTTCTTGGCGCGCAAGGAATAGGAGGGGAAGCGGTTAGTGTTTCGGCCCTAGCTTCCTTCCCTCCCCTTCCTTGTGTCCCAATTTTAATTGTTTCCATAATTTGAAAAAACGTTTTTTCCCAATTATGTGCTCATGAACCCAGTTTTTCAAGAACCCAATTGACACATCATATGTTTCCGGAATTCGCTAATTCTTTACAAAGATAATAATTTTACCAATCCCTATTGAATCATATTCATATTGCATCTATATGCCAATTTCAGTTTTCGCGTAAAATTAACAAATATGGTGTAAAAAAAATGTAAAACATTAACAAAGAATATCATGTTATGCGATATGACATGTTTCTCTGATACCAGTGTAGGGTTTTGATGCAGGTTACGCAGCGGAATAAGAAAATGTAATCCTGCTCAAACTCCTCCAAGGATCACAGGAAATCAATCATAACATGATTAGGGTAGAAGCATGTGTACCTTAGTTTGTGTGATCACTAAGAAGAATTGTTTCTTCGTCTCTACGATAATCCACACCTTGGATCTTTGACTAGAATCCTTCTCCATGTGTAGTGCTAGCAACGGAAGAAGGAGGGGACAGAACACGCAAAAACAGAGCAAGCTGCGCCACAAGAAGTGGCCGACGGCAAGGGGCGGACGGACTAGGGGGCTTAGGCGTCTCTCTCTTTGCTTTGTTATGCTCTCTCAATAATTACTTGTCTTGAGAAAATAACAAGCGAGAGTTCCTTTATATAGTTAATAAACCTTTATTAACTACATAATTGTCCCAATACTAATCTTCTCCTTACATGGATTAGTCCACTGGCAAATTAGTCCCACGAACTTTGTTTGTAGCTGTGTTATAATACTTTTAATTAATTAGTCCAATTAATTAATACTCATATCCAGTTTAATCCATATGGTGCTCGACCCCATAGGTTTCTACTTAGTTGGTTGTAACTATTACAAACATAGAGCGGTGTCTAGCAACACATCTATGCCACCCAACTAATAGAAAAAGTCGTGATCCCGAAAAAGCATGTGCCCAATGTTACAGTGTTGTGTTATCCCTTTGTCTCCATATAAGGATTGGACACGAGACATAACTGTCACACTCGTATATCCAATCTATGGTTTCTCGATCCTAGGAATAGGCTTATCCATGCAGATAACATCAATATCTCCATACTGATTTATCTGAGTCTGGCCAGACATTACATAAGCTCTACCCCTTGAGTGGCCGTGTTATTTACCCCTATTGTAGGAGGGACAAATCCTATCTACATCACTTCCATCTCTAAGCTTGCTTCCAATTATGCCAGATAGCTATCTTTATAGTAACCTAGTTCCGGTGTAATGTTCGATAATATCAAAGCGTGATATTTCACAACTAGAGTATCCAGTGACTTTTTGTAGGGTTTTGATCATGGATACGCAGCGGAAAAAAAAATTATCCATGAAACACCCTCCTAGGATCACAGGACAAGAGACATAACGATGGTAAGGGAAGAAATCAAGTTACACACCTTAGGGTTTCTCCTCTGATGACTTGTAACGTGAATTGTGTCATGTTCTCTATAGTTGATCCACGCCTAGAGTTGAGATCTAGATCTTGCTTCTCCTTTGTGCTATCCCGGAACGGAGGAAGAGGAAGAATAAATCACGAAACACGAGGCAACAAGAAGGTGGCGTCCTCCTTGTTGGGCCGACGGGAAGGGGCCGGCGGCAAGGTGGGCGTTCGGCCTCTCTTGCTTGCTTGCTCTCTCTCCTTTTGTTCTCTCCCACTCAAGTTATGAACTGAAGGCTCATAAGTGTGGGAAGGAAGGAAGGAGCATCCTTTATGTATTCCAACAAATCATTGCCAACTACCTAGAGAACCTATTATAGTCCTACTAGAATTCGGTTTAGTCCCTTCCTTGCAAATTAGTCCTACTAAGTTTGCAAGGAGTTGCAAAGTGATCCTTCTAATTAATTAATCCTATTAATTAATTCTCAAATCTAGTTCAATTCTATATAGCGTATGAACCCATAGGTTCTATCTTGTTGGTAGCAACAATTTGCTAATATGGAGCGGTTTCTAGAAAAACATCCTTTCTAGCCAACTAATAGAATAGTCATCCGACAAACCTTGTACAATTAATTGTCTCATCCCTTTGTCTCTATATCCAGATTGGACACGAGACATACAAGTCACACTCGTATATCCAATCCACAGTTTCTCAATCCATGAAATAGCCTTATTCGAGCAAATAACATCAATATCCCATATTGATTTATTTGAGTTTGGCCAGATATTCTATAAGCACTATCCCTCGAGTGGCCTAGGATATTTTCTCCCGTTATGTGGGAGGGACGAATTCTATCTACGCCCACTACGATCTCTTAGCTTGCTTCTTATTGTATCCGATACACGCCTTTATAACTACCCAGTTACGGTGTAGCGTTTGACGCTACCAAAATCACAATAATCCACAACTAGAATATCTAGCGACTTCAAGTCTAAGGATGACAATACCATTGCACCACAAGAAGCGCTTGTGACTTAACATAACGTGTATGTAGCCTTCTCGGAGATGGGTCAATCCAGTGCGCCGTTACCCTTAATGCACACCCATGTGTTGGATCATGATATCTCTATATCAATCCAACCCCATACTAGTCTATAGATGATTCTCCTATTAATCATTATACTGGACTAGGGATATTTAAGATAAACAACACAATTTTAAATCTAATGACTTCATTATATTAAATATCCAATAAATAGTACATTGAATGTTCTAGCCAAAATAAATTCATACTAAACTAGATTGCCTCTAGGGCATCTATTCCAACAGTCTTCCACTTGCACTAGAGCTAATCCGACGCATCTCGTATTCCCATGCTCCTAGTGTGCCCTTCATGCTTCCACTGCACAAGCGTCTTTGTAAGTGGATCTGACAGATTCTCATCTGTAGGAATCTTGCATATCCGAACATCTCCTCTATCGATAATATCTCGAATCAGATGAAACTTCCTGATCACGTGCTTGGATTTATGGTGTGACCTGGGCTCCTTTGATTGCGCGATCATCCCAGTGTCGTCACAGTACAACTCAACAGGATCCGCAATGCTAGGAACCACACCAAGTTCAGAAACAAATTTCTGATCCAAACAGCTTCCTTTTCTGCGCCATTTGCAGCAATGTACTCAGCCTCTGTTGTAGAATCAGCCACCGACTCTTGCTTGGAACTCTTCCAGCTCACCGCTGCTCCATTCAGGCAAAACACATATCCCGACTTTGATCTAACGTCATCTTTGTCGGGTTGGAAGCATGCATCCGTGTAACCCCTTACACGCAACTCTTCCTCACCGCCAAATATCAAGAAAGCATCCTTAGTTCTTCTCATGTACTTTAGGATGTTCTTGACTGCAATCCAGTGACTGTCGACCGGATTGGATTGATGTCTGCTTGTCATACTCAAGGCATATGACACATATGGTCTAGTACATAACATGGCGTACTTAATAGATCCTACGGCCGAGGCATGGGGGATATTACTCATGTGTTCCTTATCAATCTCATTGGAAGGACAACCACTCTTCGAAAGAGTGATACCATGTGACATGGGACAAGAATCCCTTCTTGGAATCTTGCATGTTGAACCGTTTCGACACCTTGTCAATATATGTACTCTGAATTAGGCCTAGCAGTCTTTTAGTTCTATCTCTATAGATCTTTATACCGAGTATATAGCTGCTTCCCTAAGTCCTTCATTGAGAAACACATCCCTAGCCAATCTTTAACAGATTGCAGCATGGGAACGTCGTTTCCAATGAGTTTTGTGTCATCCACATACAAGGCCAGAAAAGCTACAGAGCTCTCACTAACCTTCTTGTAGACACAAGACTCATCTTCGTTTCTGATGAAGCCAAACTCTTTGACTACTTCATCAAAACGTCAATTCCAACTCCTAGAAGCTTGCTTCAATCCATAAATGGATCGTTGCAGCTTACAGACTTTGTTGGCTTGCTTTGGATCTTCAAAACCCTCCGGCTGTATCATATACACGTCCTCGAGGAGATTCCCATAAAGGAATGCTGTTTTGACATCAATCTGCCAAATCTCATAGTCGTGGTATGCTGCAATTGCAAGCAGGATTCAGATGGATTTGGTCATTGCGACTGGTGAAAAGGTTTCATCATAGTTAATTCCATGAATCTGTGTGAATCCTTTAGCCACCAATCGGCCCTTATAGGTAATCACATTACCATCCATGTTGATCTTCTTCTTGAAGACCCACCTGCACCCTATGGGCCGCGCCCCTTCGGGTGGTTCCACCAAAGTCCATACTTTTTTGGTATACATGGATTCCATCTCGGATCTCATAGCTTCTAGCCACTTCTGAGAGTCTGGCCCTTTCATGGCCTCTTCATAGGTAGTAGGCTAATCATCTATGAGCATCGTGTCACCGGAATCAGGCACGAGAAGTCCATACCTTTCGGGTTCCTGGCGCACTCTACTAGATCTATGAAGCTCTTGTGTTACCTGAACAGGTTGTTCCACAACTGCTTGTGGATCCTGTTCATGTTCCATAATCGTTTCAGTGATTTGTGGTTCTTGAATCTCTTCAAGTTCTATAGTCCTCCCACTTGCTTCTTTAGAGAAAAACTCTCTTTCTAGAAACACGCCGGTCCGAGCAACAAACACTTTGTTCTCGGTTGGATTGTAGAAGTAGTAACCCTTAGTTTCCTTAGGGTACCCCACAAATTTACACTTATCCGACTTTGTCCCTAGATTGTCTGATTGTAAACGTTTTACATAGACATCGCAGCCCCAAATCTTCATGAGCGACAGTGTGGGACGCCTCCCACTCCACATCTCATGTGGTGTCTTCATGACTGATTTAGATAGAACACGGTTAAAGGTGAAAGCTGCACTTAATAGAGCATAGCCCTAAAATGATAATGGAAGATCGGTTTGACACATCATAGATCGAACCATATCTTATAGGGTCCGAGTCCTCCTCTCCGACACGCCATTTCATTGTGGCGTTCCGGGTGGAGTGAGTTGGGACACGATCCCACACTCTCTAAGATAGTCGTCAAACTCTTGGCTCAAGTATTCTCCTCCACGACCTGATCGTAGAGCCTTGATACTTTTGGCAAGTTGCATCTCTACTTCAATTTTGAATTCTTTGAACATTTCAAAGGATTCGGATTTGGCCCTCATAAGGTACACATATCTATACCTCTGGCAGGCGTGGCAAATGGCCCGCACACATCAGTATGTATGAGTGCCAATTGCTCACTAGTCCTCTCACCTTTCTTATTGAAAGGGGACTTTGTCATTTTTCCCAATAAACAAGCCTCACATGTCTCATATGATTCAATATCAAATGAGTCTAGTAGTCCATCCTTATGGAGTCTAGATGCACGCTTCTCGTTTATGTGGCCTAAACGACAGTGCAATAAGTAAGCAGGATTTAAATCATGTATTTTAATCCTCTTGGTATTAATGTTGTAGAAAGGATTTCTTAGATCAAGGACATACAGTCCATTAAATAATTGCGCACTAAAATAGTGAATATTATTAAAATAAAAGGAACAACAATTGTTCTTTATTGAAATAATAAAACCTTCCTTGTCCAAACAAGAAATAGAAATAATGTTTCTACTCATAGCAGGCACAAAATAGCAATTATTTAATTCTAAAACTAATCCTGAAGGCAGAGATAGCTCGCACATGCCTACGGCCAACGCAGCATCTTTTGTTCCATTCCCAATGCGCAGATCTATCTCCCCTTTAGCCAATCTTCTACTTCTCTTAAGATCCTGCACACTTCGACAAATGTGAGATCCACATCCAGTATATAATACCCATGATGTAGAGACGGTTAAATTGATATCTACAACAAAAATACCTGGTGGTGGTGGAATCACTATTCCACGCCTCTTGTCCTCCAGATATTTTGGGCAGTTCCTCCTCCAGTGTCCAGGCTGACTACAGTTGTGACAGTCACCTTTACTCAGACCTTTGGCAATGCCACCAACAGGCTTAAGGGCAGGTTCCTTGGACTTGGCAACTGACTTGCCTTTGCCCTTGGAGGATGAGGCAAACATTTTGCCCTTTTTTTTCTGCACCATCATAATGGCCTTGCCCTTACCCTTGTTGATGCTTTGTTCAGCTGTCCTCAACATATTGATTAAATCTGGCAGTGGTTTCATGATCTCGTTCATGTTATAGTTCATGATGAACTGTCCATAACTCTCAGGCAACGATTGCAACACGAGATCAGTTGCCAACTCCTGGCCGACCGAGAACCCCAGTCGGGCGAGATACTCTATGTACCCGATCATACGGAGTACATGGGGTCCACCGGGTTCCCTTCTGCCATATGACACTTGAACAATACTTTAGAGACCTCATACCTCTCAACCCTTGCCTGCTCTTGGAAGAGCTGTTTCAGATGCTCGATCATATCGACAGCATTCATGGCTTCGTGTTGCTTCTGAATCTCAGAAGTCATGGTGCATAGCATAAGGAAGGCCACATCATTAGCGTCATCAACCCGCTTCTCATACGCCTTTAGGGCTGCAGGGGTATTGTTCTCTGGACCTGCTGGAACTTGCTCCTCTATTGCGTACAGTTTTTTCTCTTGCTTGAGAACGATTCTCAAGTTTCTGTACCAATCAAGGAAGTTGGTTCCAGAGAGCTTTTCCTTCTCAAGGACAGATCGTAGGGAATATTGTGAACTCGATGAGTTGTTTGCCATTTGGAATTCTACAAAAAGGAAAATACGGATGTTTTAGTATTTGTGAATTTTTGACTATACTCAATAATGGCTAGTTTATCAAATATAGCTCCCACTATTTTTCTACAGATTAATAACCCTCAAGATATTAATGCGGAGAATATCCTTATATTTTCTAGTGGGCCAAGATCCATGTTTCATCTCCTTATGAGCTTGCTTTGGCAAGTCACCCATAATTTGACTACTTTAGGTAGGAACAATTCCAATTGCATCCCTTATGCAATTCTTGGTTCAATTGGGCAAATAACTCCTTATTTATCCATCCGCATGGATAATCCCAACTGATTGTCTCTAGTTTTAATCCGAATAAACACCTAGTTGCATCCAACCTCTTACTTAAACAATTGCACACGAGGTGTGCCATCGCACCACATCATGATTAACCAAGTCGCCATACTTTGGCACGCACGATCTTGGGAAATCATGATGATGATGAGTGTTTAAATAACGAGAAGACAAAACGCAATATTTGAATTTTGAGGGATTTTTCAAATTCAATTTTAATTGTTTTTGTTGATCCATATCAACTAATCTATCTATTTGAATTTTGGCACAACTACAAATAACAGATCCGGGTTGTCTAATTATCTTATTATCCTATTTGCATGCATCATCCATACACCAACAACAAAATAATAAGACAATAAAATAAACAACCACAAAACATGATAAAACGTGATGTGAATATGGCCTTTTCTAGACTAAGATAATTCCAAGCCAATGGAATTATCTATGAACCCTAAAAGCAAACACATCTCCATACATCTTCGTCTTTTGGTCCATCCTTCATAGTCGTATCTTTGAACCCTAAAAGCAAACACATCTCCATGCGTCTTCGTCTTTTGGTCCATCCTTCATAGTCGTGTGGAATGCTCCATGCTCCATCTTGTGTGGCTTCCTTTGGCTTTGGGCTTCTTTTCTTCAATTTTGGCTAACAATCTATTCTATCTAGCACTAGCTAACAACTATACTAAATAAAATAAATCTCACAAGTTGAGAAAAAAATGGCTCGCAGGCCATAAAACCCTAATTAATTATTACAATTAATTGATCAGCTCGCAGGCCGTAAACCAAACCACAAAATTAAACAATCACACCAAACCACATCATAAGGCCATATCCAATCACCATGCGATTTGCACATAAACAGTTAAAATCCAATTATTTAGGTAGGAACATCCTTCCAATTGCATCCTTATGCAACCCTTGGTGCAACCAGGCAAATAACTCCTTATTTATTTATCTCATAGATAATCCTAATTGCCATGCCTCTAAGTCGTCAATCCAATTGAAACTACGTAGTTACGTTTAACCACTTATTTTGACAACCACACATTACTTGCTTGCGTCGCCGCATCACACCACGGTAAATTGAAATCGCCTTGCTTTGGCAAGCCCGAATTTAATAAACCCTGATCATGAAGGGTGTCAAAATAAGAGAAGGCCAAAACGTAATATTTTCTTTGACGGATTTTAGTGTCATTACTTAATTTGTTTGGTTGATCTCATCAACATGATCTACTTATTTGGATTTGGCAATCCACAATAAAAGACCATTCTTTTTAATTATTATCTTGTTACGTTTTGCTTGTATCATCCATACACCAAAATAAATAACAAGACATAAGTAATAACATACACAAAATAAAAATAACGTGGCATGGATATGGCCCCTAAGACTGATATTATCAAGCCAATGATAATATCTATGAGCCCTAAAGTGACAAGCTCATCTACATGTGCCTCCACCATAGCTACTCGTCCTTGGTGTGCAAGTTCTCCATCTTCTTTGTGTCCTCCTGGTTCTTTGGTCTTCTTCTCCGTGCTCTTGGATATTATCTAATTATCTAATTCTAGCTAGCATCTAAATTAAATAAAAAAATAAAACTTCATTTGTTGAGAAGATGATCAGCACGCAGGCCGTAAGAATTTATTAACTATTACATTAATTTGATCAGCTCGCAGGCCATAAACCAAACAACAAAGTAAACATCCACAACCAAGGCCATATGCATCCACCATGCAACAAAGCACATAATACAGTTAATAAAAAAAAATTAACGCGCTTGTTCAATTTTAGTTGTTAATTGGGTAACTAGGGTCAAAACAGTCCAAGAGGCCTTCCAACATACTTTGTCGAACCCCTTTGGACTGCCACACGCCACTGGGTCGGGCCTGCTCTAGCCCGCACGGTCCAACCGTGTGCCTAGGCTGGCCTCCCTTCGTGGCCGTGTCCTTGCTTGGCGCGCAAGGAATAGGAGGGGAAGCGGTTAGTGTTTCGGCCCTAGCTTCCTTCCCTCCCCTTCCTTGTGTCCCAATTTTAATTGTTTCCATAATTTGAAAAAACGTTTTTTCCCAATTATGTGCTCATGAACCCAGTTTTTCAAGAACCCAATTGACACATCATATGTTTCCGGAATTCGCTAATTCTTTACAAAGATAATAATTTTACCAATCCCTATTGAATCATATTCATATTGCATCTATATGCCAATTTCAGTTTTCGCGTAAAATTAACAAATATGGTGTAAAAAAAATGTAAAACATTAACAAAGAATATCATGTTATGCGATATGACATGTTTCTCTGATACCAGTGTAGGGTTTTGATGCAGGTTACGCAGCGGAATAAGAAAATGTAATCCTGCTCAAACTCCTCCAAGGATCACAGGAAATCAATCATAACATGATTAGGGTAGAAGCATGTGTACCTTAGTTTGTGTGATCACTAAGAAGAATTGTTTCTTCGTCTCTACGATAATCCACACCTTGGATCTTTGACTAGAATCCTTCTCCATGTGTAGTGCTAGCAACGGAAGAAGGAGGGGACAGAACACGCAAAAACAGAGCAAGCTGCGCCACAAGAAGTGGCCGACGGCAAGGGGCGGACGGACTAGGGGGCTTAGGCGTCTCTCTCTCTTGCTTTGTTATGCTCTCTCAATAATTACTTGTCTTGAGAAAATAACAAGCGAGAGTTCCTTTATATAGTTAATAAACCTTTATTAACTACATAATTGTCCCAATACTAATCTTCTCCTTACATGGATTAGTCCACTGGCAAATTAGTCCCACGAACTTTGTTTGTAGCTGTGTTATAATACTTTTAATTAATTAGTCCAATTAATTAATACTCATATCCAGTTTAATCTATATGGTGCTCGACCCCATAGGTTTCTACTTAGTTGGTTGTAACTATTACAAACATAGAGCGGTGTCTAGCAACACATCTATGCCACCCAACTAATAGAAAAAGTCGTGATCCCGAAAAAGCATGTGCCCAATGTTACAGTGTTGTGTTATCCCTTTGTCTCCATATAAGGATTGGACACGAGACATAACTGTCACACTCGTATATCCAATCTATGGTTTCTCGATCCTAGGAATAGGCTTATCCATGCAGATAACATCAATATCTCCATACTGATTTATCTGAGTCTGGCCAGACATTACATAAGCTCTACCCCTTGAGTGGCCGTGTTATTTACCCCTATTGTAGGAGGGACAAATCCTATCTACATCACTTCCATCTCTAAGCTTGCTTCCAATTATGCCAGATAGCTATCTTTATAGTTACCTAGTTCCGGTGTAATGTTCGATAATATCAAAGCGTGATATTTCACAACTAGAGTATCCAGTGACTTTTTGTAGGGTTTTGATCATGGATACGCAGCGGAAAAAAAAAATTATCCATGAAACACCCTCCTAGGATCACATGACAAGAGACATAACGATGGTAAGGGAAGAAATCAAGTTACACACCTTAGGGTTTCTCCTCTGATGACTTGTAACGTGAATTGTGTCATGTTCTCTATAGTTGATCCACGCCTAGAGTTGAGATCTAGATCTTGCTTCTCCTTTGTGCTATCCCGGAACGGAACGGAGGAAGAGGAAGAATAAATCACGAAACACGAGGCAACAAGAAGGTGGCGTCCTCCTTGTTGGGCCGACGGGAAGGGGCCGGCGGCAAGGTGGGCGTTCGGCCTCTCTTGCTTGCTTGCTCTCTCTCCTTTTGTTCTCTCCCACTCAAGTTATGAACTGAAGGCTCATAAGTGTGGGAAGGAAGGAAGGAGCATCCTTTATGTATTCCAACAAATCATTGCCAACTACCTAGAGAACCTATTATAGTCCTACTAGAATTCGGTTTAGTCCCTTCCTTGCAAATTAGTCCTACTAAGTTTGCAAGGAATTGCAAAGTGATCCTTCTAATTA
Source organism: Linanthus parryae (assembly GCA_023055425.1). NCBI lineage: Eukaryota > Viridiplantae > Streptophyta > Magnoliopsida > Ericales > Polemoniaceae > Linanthus > Linanthus parryae. The sequence goes on along the minus strand of JALGPY010000005.1, from coordinate 93,511,730 downwards.
ATTAATCCTATTAATTAATTCTCAAATCTAGTTCAATTCTATATAGCGTATGAACCCATAGGTTCTATCTTGTTGGTAGCAACAATTTGCTAATATGGAGCGGTTTCTAGAAAAACATCCTTTCTAGCCAACTAATAGAATAGTCATCCGACAAACCTTGTACAATTAATTGTCTCATCCCTTTGTCTCTATATCCAGATTGGACACGAGACATACAAGTCACACTCGTATATCCAATCCACAGTTTCTCAATCCATGAAATAGCCTTATTCGAGCAAATAACATCAATATCCCATATTGATTTATTTCAGTTTGGCCAGATATTCTATAAGCACTATCCCTCGAGTGGCCTAGGATATTTTCTCCCGTTATGTGGGAGGGACGAATTCTATCTACGCCCACTACGATCTCTTAGCTTGCTTCTTATTGTATCCGATACACGCCTTTATAACTACCCAGTTACGGTGTAGCGTTTGACGCTACCAAAATCACAATAATCCACAACTAGAATATCTAGCGACTTCAAGTCTAAGGATGACAATACCATTGCACCACAAGAAGCGCTTGTGACTTAACATAACGTGTATGTAGCCTTCTCGGAGATGGGTCAATCCAGTGCGCCGTTACCCTTAATGCACACCCATGTGTTGGATCATGATATCTCTATATCAATCCAACCCCATACTAGTCTATAGATGATTCTCCTATTAATCATTATACTGGACTAGGGATATTTAAGATAAACAACACAATTTTAAATCTAATGACTTCATTATATTAAATATCCAATAAATAGTACATTGAATGTTCTAGCCAAAATAAATTCATACTAAACTAGATTGCCTCTAGGGCATCTATTCCAACAGTCTGCCACTTGCACTAGAGCTAATCCGACGCATCTCGTATTCCCATGCTCCTAGTGTGCCCTTCATGCTTCCACTGCACAAGCGTCTTTGTAAGTGGATCTGACAGATTCTCATCTCTAGGAATCTTGCATATCCGAACATCTCCTCTATCGATAATATCTCGAATCAGATGAAACTTCCTGATCACGTGCTTGGATTTATGGTGTGACCTGGGCTCCTTTGATTGCGCGATCACCCCAGTGTCGTCACAGTACAACTCAACAGGATCCACAATGCTAGGAACCACACCAAGTTCAGAAACAAATTTCTGATCCAAACAGCTTCCTTTTCTGCGCCATTTGCAGCAATGTACTCAGCCTCTGTTGTAGAATCAGCCACCGACTCTTGCTTGGAACTCTTCCAGCTCACCGCTGCTCCATTCAGGCAAAACACATATCCCGACTTTGATCTAACGTCATCTTTGTCGGGTTGGAAGCATGCATCCGTGTAACCCCTTACACGCAACTCTTCCTCACCGCCAAATATCAAGAAAGCATCCTTAGTTCTTCTCATGTACTTTAGGATGTTCTTGACTGCAATCCAGTGACTGTCGACCGGATTGGATTGATGTCTGCTTGTCATACTCAAGGCATATGACACATATGGTCTAGTACATAACATGGCGTACTTAATAGATCCTACGGCCGAGGCATGGGGGATATTACTCATGTGTTCCTTATCAATCTCATTGGAAGGACAACCACTCTTCGAAAGAGTGATACCATGTGACATGGGACAAGAATCCCTTCTTGGAATCTTGCATGTTGAACCGTTTCGACACCTTGTCAATATATGTACTCTGAATTAGGCCTAGCAGTCTTTTAGTTCTATCTCTATAGATCTTTATACCGAGTATATAGCTGCTTCCCTAAGTCCTTCATTGAGAAACACATCCCTAGCCAATCTTTAACAGATTGCAGCATGGGAACGTCGTTTCCAATGAGTTTTATGTCATCCACATACAAGGCCAGAAAAGCTACAGAGCTCTCACTAACCTTCTTGTAGACACAAGACTCATCTTCGTTTCTGATGAAGCCAAACTCTTTGACTACTTCATCAAAACGTCAATTCCAACTCCTAGAAGCTTGCTTCAATCCATAAATGGATCGTTGCAGCTTACAGACTTTGTTGGCTTGCTTTGGATCTTCAAAACCCTCCGGCTGTATCATATACACGTCCTGTAGGAGATTCCCATAAAGGAATGCTGTTTTGACATCAATCTGCCAAATCTCATAGTCGTGGTATGCTGCAATTGCAAGCAGGATTCAGATGGATTTGGTCATTGCGACTGGTGAAAAGGTTTCATCATAGTCAATTCCATGAATCTGTGTGAATCCTTTAGCCACCAATCGGCCCTTATAGGTAATCACATTACCATCCATGTTGATCTTCTTCTTGAAGACCCACCTGCACCCTATGGGCCGCGCCCCTTCGGGTGGTTCCACCAAAGTCCATACTTTTTTGGTATACATGGATTCCATCTCGGATCTCATAGCTTCTAGCCACTTCTGAGAGTCTGGCCCTTTCATGGCCTCTTCATAGGTAGTAGGCTAATCATCTATGAGCATCGTGTCACCGGAATCAGGCACGAGAAGTCCATACCTTTCGGGTTCCTGGCGCACTCTACTAGATCTATGAAGCTCTTGTGTTACCTGAACAGGTTGTTCCACAACTGCTTGTGGATCCTGTTCATGTTCCATAATCGTTTCAGTGATTTGTGGTTCTTGAATCTCTTCAAGTTCTATAGTCCTCCCACTTGCTTCTTTAGAGACAAACTCTCTTTCTAGAAACACGCCGGTCCGAGCAACAAACACTTTGTTCTCGGTTGGATTGTAGAAGTAGTAACCCTTAGTTTCCTTAGGGTACCCCACAAATTTACACTTATCCGACTTTGTCCCTAGATTGTCTGATTGTAAACGTTTTACATAGACATCGCAGCCCCAAATCTTCATGAGCGACAGTGTGGGACGCCTCCCACTCCACATCTCATGTGGTGTCTTCATGACTGATTTAGATAGAACACGGTTAAAGGTGAAAGCTGCACTTAATAGAGCATAGCCCTAAAATGATAATGGAAGATCGGTTTGACACATCATAGATCGAACCATATCTTATAGGGTCCGAGTCCTCCTCTCCGACACGCCATTTCATTGTGGCGTTCCGGGTGGAGTGAGTTGGGACACGATCCCACACTCTCTAAGATAGTCGTCAAACTCTTGGCTCAAGTATTCTCCTCCACGACCTGATCGTAGAGCCTTGATACTTTTGGCAAGTTGCATCTCTACTTCAATTTTGAATTCTTTGAACATTTCAAAGGATTCGGATTTGGCCCTCATAAGGTACACATATCTATACCTCTGGCAGGCGTGGCAAATGGCCCGCACACATCAGTATGTATGAGTGCCAATTGCTCACTAGTCCTCTCACCTTTCTTATTGAAAGGGGACTTTGTCATTTTTCCCAATAAACAAGCCTCACATGTCTCATATGATTCAATATCAAATGAGTCTAGTAGTCCATCCTTATGGAGTCTAGATGCACGCTTCTCGTTTATGTGGCCTAAACGACAGTGCAATAAGTAAGCAGGATTTAAATCATGTATTTTAATCCTCTTGGTATTAATGTTGTAGAAAGGATTTCTTAGATCAAGGACATACAGTCCATTAAATAATTGCGCACTAAAATAGTGAATATTATTAAAATAAAAGGAACAACAATTGTTCTTTATTGAAATAATAAAACCTTCCTTGTCCAAACAAGAAATAGAAATAATGTTTCTACTCATAGCAGGCACAAAATAGCAATTATTTAATTCTAAAACTAATCCTGAAGGCAGAGATAGCTCGCACATGCCTACGGCCAACGCAGCATCTTTTGCTCCATTCCCAATGCGCAGATCTATCTCCCCTTTAGCCAATCTTCTACTTCTCTTAAGATCCTGCACACTTCGACAAATGTGAGATCCACATCCAGTATATAATACCCATGATGTAGAGACGGTTAAATTGATATCTACAACAAAAATACCTGGTTGTGGTGGAATCACTATTCCACGCCTCTTGTCCTCCAGATATTTTGGGCAGTTCCTCCTCCAGTGTCCAGGCTGACTACAGTTGTGACAGTCACCTTTACTCAGACCTTTGGCAATGCCACCAACAGGCTTAAGGGCAGGTTCCTTGGACTTGGCAACTGACTTGCCTTTGCCCTTGGAGGATGAGGCAAACATTTTGCCCTTTTTTTTCTGCACCATCATAATGGCCTTGCCCTTACCCTTGTTGATGCTTTGTTCAGCTGTCCTCAACATATTGATTAAATCTGGCAGTGGTTTCATGATCTCGTTCATGTTATAGTTCATGATGAACTGTCCATAACTCTCAGGCAACGATTGCAACACGAGATCAGTTGCCAACTCTTGGCCGACCGAGAACCCCAGTCGGGCGAGATACTCTATGTACCCGATCATACGGAGTACATGGGGTCCCACCGGGTTCCCTTCTGCCATATGACACTTGAACAATACTTTAGAGACCTCATACCTCTCAACCCTTGCCTGCTCTTGGAAGAGCTGTTTCAGATGCTCGATCATATCGACAGCATTCATGGCTTCGTGTTGCTTCTGAATCTCAGAAGTCATGGTGCATAGCATAAGGAAGGCCACATCATTAGCGTCATCAACCCGCTTCTCATACGCCTTTAGGGCTGCAGGGGTATTGTTCTCTGGACCTGCTGGAACTTGCTCCTCTATTGCGTACAGTTTTTTCTCTTGCTTGAGAACGATTCTCAAGTTTCTGTACCAATCAAGGAAGTTGGTTCCAGAGAGCTTTTCCTTCTCAAGGACAGATCGTAGGGAATATTGTGAACTCGATGAGTTGTTTGCCATTTGGAATTCTACAAAAAGGAAAATACGGATGTTTTAGTATTTGTGAATTTTTGACTATACTCAATAATGGCTAGTTTATCAAATATAGCTCCCACTATATTTCTACAGATTAATAACCCTCAAGATATTAATGCGGAGAATATCCTTATATTTTCTAGTGGGCCAAGATCCATGTTTCATCTCCTTATGAGCTTGCTTTGGCAAGTCACCCATAATTTGACTACTTTAGGTAGGAACAATTCCAATTGCATCCCTTATGCAATTCTTGGTTCAATTGGGCAAATAACTCCTTATTTATCCATCCGCATGGATAATCCCAACTGATTGTCTCTAGTTTTAATCCGAATAAACACCTAGTTGCATCCAACCTCTTACTTAAACAATTGCACACGAGGTGTGCCATCGCACCACATCATTATTAACCAAGTCGCCATACTTTGGCACGCACGATCTTGGGAAATCATGATGATGATGAGTGTTTAAATAACGAGAAGACAAAACGCAATATTTGAATTTTGAGGGATTTTTCAAATTCAATTTTAATTGTTTTTGTTGATCCATATCAACTAATCTATCTATTTGAGTTTGGGCACAACTACAAATAACAGATCCGGGTTGTCTAATTATCTTATTATCCTATTTGCATGCATCATCCATACACCAACAACAAAATAATAAGACAATAAAATAAACAACCACAAAACAAGATAAAACGTGATGTGAATATGGCCTTTTCTAGACTAAGATAATTCCAAGCCAATGGAATTATCTATGAACCCTAAAAGCAAACACATCTCCATACATCTTCGTCTTTTGGTCCATCCTTCATAGTCGTATCTTTGAACCCTAAAAGCAAACACATCTCCATGCGTCTTCGTCTTTTGGTCCATCCTTCATAGTCGTGTGGAATGCTCCATGCTCCATCTTGTGTGGCTTCCTTTGGCTTTGGGCTTCTTTTCTTCAATTTTGGCTAACAATCTATTCTATCTAGCACTAGCTAACAACTATACTAAATAAAATAAATCTCACAAGTTGAGAAAAAAATGGCTCGCAGGCCATACAACCCTAATTAATTATTACAATTAATTGATCAGCTCGCAGGCCGTAAACCAAACCACAAAATTAAACAATCACACCAAACCACATCATAAGGCCATATCCAATCACCATGCGATTTGCACATAAACAGTTAAAATCCAATTTAACACGCTTGGTCAATTTTAATTGATCTTAGGATTTTTTAGGGTTAAAACGGTCCATGGGGCCCAACAATCAAAATGCCCGGACCCCAATAGAGGACAGCCAAGGCCTTAGGCCGGCCGGCCCCTAGGCCACACGGCTAGACCGTGGGCTAGGGCTGCCCCGGCCCCTTGGCCGTCCCTTTCTTGGGCGGCAAGAAAGGATGGGCGGTCCCCTAGGGGGGCGAACCTCCTTTGGGAGTTATTTCCAAAACAACTCTCTTGCTTGGTGCCCAAGTTTGGTTGTTTCCTTGTGTGAAAAGAAGTCCTTTCCACAGGATGCCCAAACCCTAGATCTAAGATCCTAAAATTTCTCAAACTCACTAATTCATGCATACAATGAAAAAACTAGGTCTTCTTATTATTGATTATTGACAAATTGCATCATATGCTTGATTTGTCTTGTTTTACGCGATAAACAATAAATTTAAAGTGTAAAACTATCAAAACGTAACACATAAACCATGTTTATGCTCTACGACCTGTGGCTCTGATACCATTGTAGAGTTTTGATCATGGATACGCAGCGGAAAAACAAATTTTATCCATGCAATACCCTCCAAGGATCACAGGACAAGAGACATAACGATGGTAAGGGACGAAATCAAGTTACACACCTCAGGGTTTCTCCTGTGATGACTTGAAACGTGAATTGTGTCACGTTCTCTATAGTTGATCCACGCCTAGAGTTGAGATCTAGATATTCCTTCTCCTTTGTGCTAGTCTGGAACAGAGGAAGAGGAGAAGAAATCACGCAACACGAGGCAACAAGAAGGTGGCGTCCTCCTTGTTGGGCCGACGGGAAGGGGGCGCGGCAAGGGGGGCGTTCGGCCTCTCTTGCTTGCTTGCTCTCTCTCCTTTTGTTCTCTCCCACTCAAGTTATGAACTAAAGGCTCTTAAGTGTGGGAAGGAAGGAATGAGCATCATTTATATAGTCCAACAAATCCTTGCCAACTACCTAAGGGACCTATTCTAGTCCTACTAGAATTCGGTTTAGTCCCTTCCTTGCAAATTAGTCCTACTAAGTTTGCAAGGAGTTGCAAAGTGATCCTTCTAATTAATTAATCCTATTAATTAATTCCCAAATCTAGTTCAACTCTATATAGCGTGTGACCCCATAGGTTCTATCTAGTTGATAGTAACAATTTGCTAATATGGAGCAGTTTCTAGCAAAACATCCATTCTAGCCAACTAATAGAATAGTCATCCGACAAACCTTGTACAAGTAATTGTCTCATCCCTTTGTCTCTATATTTGGATTGGACAGGAGACATACAAGTCACACTCGTATATCCAATCCACAGTTTCTCGATCCATGAAATAGCCTTATTCGAGCAAATAACACTAATATCCCATATTGATTTTTTTGAGTCTGGCACCCAGATATTCTATAAGCACTATCCCTCGAGTGGCCTAGGATATTTTCTCCCGTTATGTGGGAGGGATAAATTCTCTCTACGTCCACCACGATCTCTAAGCTTGCTTCTTATTGTATCCGGTACACGCCTTTATAACTAGCCAATTACGGTGTAGCGTTTAACGCTACCAAAATCACAATAATCGACAACTAGAATATCTAGCGACTTCAAGTCTAAGGATGACAATACCATTACACCACGAGAAGCGCTTGTGACTTAACATAACGTGTATGTAGCCTTCTCAGAGATGGGTCAATCCAGTGCGCCATTACCCTTAATGCACACCCATGTGTTGGATCATGATATCTCTATATCAATCCAACCCCATACTAGTCAATAGATGATTGTCCTATTAATCATTATACAGGACTAGGGATATTTAAGATAAACAACACAATTGTAAATCTAAGGACTTCATTATATTAAATATCCAATAAATAATACAATGAATGTTCTAGCCAAAATAAATTCATACTAAACTAGATTGCCTTAAGGCATCTATTCTAACATTCATGTCTAAGGATTACAACACCATTAGCACTACGAGAAGCGCCTGTGACATTGACATAATTTAATGTACCTTCTCACGGTGGGTCTATCCAGTATGCCATTACTCCTAATGCATACCCATGTGTTAGATTTGATATCTATATATCAATCTACCCACATACTAGTCTATAGTTAATCATCACGTAAATCAATATAATGGACTATGGATATTTAAGAATATAAAATTTATATTCTAAGGACTTCATTAATGTTAACATATCTCCATATCGATAATGAACAGTAAGTCCATATATATTTTTCATGATAAATTGATTGCCTCTAGGGCACAATTCCAACAGACTCCCACTTGCACTAGTGTCAATCTCCTGCATCATATCCTTATTGATCTAGCGCGACCCTCATGATTACGCTGCGCAAGGGGCACCGTAGGCGAGACACCTTGCTGGTACTTTACATAAATACACATCTCCTCTATCAACAATCGATTAAGATTGAATATTCTAAGTATATGCATCTTGTTTACTTGAGCAGGTTACTCCAAAACATCTTGCGGTTCCTGCTCATGATTCATTGTTGGATCAGTGGTTTGTGGTTATTTATCCTCTTCAAGTTCTATAGTCCTCCCACTGGCTTCTTCAGAGCATACTCTCTTTCTAGAAACACACCGGTCCTAGCAACAAACACTTTGTTCTCGATTGGATTGTAGAAATAATAAGATATCCCACAAACTTACACCTTTACGACTTGGGTCTGAGCTTATCTAATTAAAAATGCTTTACATAGACCACGCAAACCCAAATCTTCATAAATAACACTATGGGACGACTCCCAGTTTATATCTCATATGGTCTTCATGAATGATTTGGATGAACATAGTTAAGGGTAAAAGCTGCAGTTAATAGAACATGTCCCCAAAATGATATTGGAAGATCTATCTGACACATCATGGATCGAACCATGTCCAATAGTGCTCGATTCCTACTCTCAGACACACCATTCCATTGTGTTGTTCCAAGTGGAGTGAGTTGGGACAAGATCCCACACTCTCTAAGATAGTCGTCAAACTCTTGAGTTAAGTATTCTCCTCCACGATCCAACCGTAGAGCCTTAATACTCTTGCCAAGTTTCTTCTCTACTTCACTATTGAATTCTTTGAAATTTTCAAAGGATTCGAATTTGTTCTTCATAAGATACACAAATCCATATCCAATGAAGTCATCAGTAAATGTAATGAAATATAGATAAATACATCTGGCAGACGTGGAAAATGTCCACACACATCATTATGTATGAGTGCCAATAGCTCACTAGTCCTCTCACATTTCATCATGAAAAGGGGCTTAGTCATTTTTCCAATAAACAAGATTCACATGTCTCATATGACTCAAAATTAAATGAGTTTAAAAATACATCCTTATGGAACCTAGAAATTCTTTTCTCGTTTTTATGGCCTAAACGACAATGCCATAGGTTTGTGGGATTTAAATCGTTAAATTGCATCCTCTTAGTATTTATGTTCTAGACGGAATTATTTAGATCCAGTATATATATAATCCATTAGAAAAACGAGCATTACCTTAATGTTTATCACCATAATAAACGGAAAAACATTGTTTTTTATTGTGATAGAAAAACTTTCTTCTGAATACAAGAAATTGCTATAGTGCTCCCACTCATAGTAGGTGCATAAAATCATTTGTCTAATTGGAAGATAATTTCCAGAAGTTAGAGATACATGATAAGTCCCAACGGGTAATTCAGTAACATTTGCTTCATTGCCCCACATGTAGGTGTACCCTCTCTATCCAATGGTATACATCTTTTGAGATCCTGCACACTTCTATAAATGTGAGATCCTCATCCAGTATCTAATACCCATGATGAGATAGACACATTGACTTCTATAACAAAGATACCCTGGGTGTGGAGTTAATAATTCTAGTCTTATTATCTTCCAGTTACTTTGAGCAGTTCCTCTTCCACTATACCACATTATCGGCTTTAAGGCAAACTCCTTGGTTTTAGCAACAAACTTGCTACTACCTTTTGGGGTTCCAGGTAAACCACTTGTCTCTTCCCATTTTAACCATCAATTTGGCTTTGCCTTTTCCCTTATTAATGATTTTGTCAACGGTTCTCAATAATATTGAGTAAATTGTTTTGAACAAAACTCTTGTCACTTCAAACCCTTTTCATGTCTAGCTCACTCTTAGAAGAGATTCTATAAATGTATGATTATATCATACGCCTCCATGTTCTCATCTTGCTTCCAAATCTCAGAGTTCATGGAAGCTAAGATGAGGCAAGTCAGATCCAAAGAATCATCTTTTGGTGTTCCTTTCGTTAGGTTTTAGTGGCGTTGGCAGGTGGAGAAGAAACTTTGTACTCTAGTATATACAACTCTTCTAGATTGAGAACAATTCTCAAGTTTATATACTAGCCTAGGAAATTCATTCTAGATACTTTGTCCTTCTCAATGACCAAACGCAATTTTCGATGTTTGTTGATTGTTTGCCAATGGAATTTGACAACTAATGAGAAATATGCATTTTTATAAACAATTAACTACATTTAGCAATGGCTAGATTATTAAATATAGCTCCCACTATTTTTATCGTATTAATAGTCCTCGCCATTATTGCGGAAAATACCATGTATTAATTTTCTAGTGCGCCAAGATTCATATTTCACCTCCTCTTGAGCTTGCTTTGGCAAGTCACCCAAACGTTAGTTATTTAGGTAGGAACACTTTCCAATTGCTTCTTATGCAACTCATGGTTCAGTTGGGCAAATAACTCCTTATTTTTTTATCTATCTAATAGATAATCACAATTGCCTTGCCTCTAGGCTTTCAATACTATTTAAAAAGCTTACATACGTGTAACATCTTACTTCAACAATCACACATTACTAGCTTGTGTCATCGCGCCACGTCATGATGAATCAAGTCGCCTTGCTTTGGCAAGCATGTACCTCAATTGATCTTGATCATGACGAGTGTTAAGGAAGAGAAGGTAAAACGCAATATTTATCGTTGAGGTATTTCCTTGTCAATTTTAATTTGTTGATCATATCAATTGATCTACTTATTTGGATTGGGCAATCCCAAATAAAAGATCAACTTGTTTAATTATTGTCTTGTTACGTTTTGCATGCATCCACCATACATAAACAAATAACAAGACAATATATAAGAAATAAAACGTGGTATGAATGTGGCCCCTAAAACTAAGATATTCCCAAGCTATTGAGACTATCTATAAGCCCAAAAGTAGCAAGCTCGTCTCCATGTTCCTCCATCTTTAGTCCATGTGTCCTAGCTTGTGGGTCTTCATAGTCTTATGGTTTTGTTAGTCTTTGATCTTCTTCTCCATGCCTTGACTATATCTATCTATCTAATTCTAGCTAGCATCTACATACTAAATAGAGGAACCTCACAGGCCAGCGAGAAGACGACACGCATGAAATCAAAACCAAAATCAAAACAAACCACAAATTTAAACATCCAAAACTAAGGCCACATCCAACCACCATGAAATAAAACACATAAAAAGTTAAAATTCAATTTTATCGCGCTAGGTCAATTTTAGTTTAATTGGGACACTAAGGTCAAAACGGTCAAACCGTGGCCATACCGGTTAGTACCGATCGAACTGTGGCCAAACCGGTCAGTAATGGTGGGACCATGTCCATATCAGTCAGTACCAGTCGAACCGTGGCCGCACCGGTCAGTACCGATCGGACTATGGCCGCATCGATCCGTACCGGTTGGGCCGTGGTCGTACCGGTCAGTACCGTTCGGACCGTGGCTGCAGCGGGTCGTACCGGTTGGACCGTGGGGACAGAAAACCCTTTTCTTCCACAATTTTGCCCTAACCCTAGTTTTACATCACCAATTAATTCTTACATCATAGGTACACAAAATTCACTAATTTTTCCATGATATGTAAAATTAGTTTATTTCCTATTGAATCAAATTCAAATCTTATCATTATACGAATTTCAGTTTTACGCAAAAATTAACAGTGCGGCGTAAAACTGATAAAGCAGGTAACACATAAATCACATTACACACTATGACATGTGGCTATGATACCACTATAGGTTTTTTCATGCATTATACGCAGCGGAAATACAATTAAAATTTCCAGATCAAAGCATCCATGAATTGTAGGTTAAACGTGATAAAGGAAGCAACATGTACGTTGTAGGTTTGTGTGATCACAACGAAGAGTAGTGTACTCATCTTTACCGGTATCCACACCTTAGGGTTGAAAAATGGAATCTTCTCCACACCTTGTACTAGTAACGTAAAAGAAGGAGTCGCCGTGAGCTTGATCAAATCAAGCGGATCACGCAAAACGAATAGGTCATGCCAGTTCGAGCAGACCAATAAGGGGTGTTGTGCCCCTATCTAATATCTCTCTTTGCTCTGATTATTTCAGTCAATGACAACTCATATGAAATAATATAGCTAGGACTCCCCTTTTATAGTCAATAACTCCTTATTGACTACAAACTTGCCCCAATAACAATCATGTATGTACACGGATTATTCTTATAGCCTAATCATGTCCATACGCATATTAGTCTAATATCCTAATCGTGTCCATACACGGATTAGTCCACTTTCCAATTTAGTCCAACAAACTTTGCATGTGGTTGCGATTTGATCCTTGGTCCTTTTAATTGTTAATTAGTCCAACTAATTAATATTCATATCCAGTTTCACCCTTTTGGTGTGTGACCATGCAGGTTTCTATTAAGTTGACAGTAAAAAATACAAATATTTAGCGGTGTCTAGCAATAAATTAATGCCACCCAACTAATAGAAATTGTCAGTGATCTAACAAACAGTGTGCTCAATGATATAGTGCTGTATATGTCCTTTTGTGACCATATCCGGATTGGAAATGAGACATAAATGTCACACTCATATATCTAATCCATTATTTATGAACAAATAGCAGCAATATCACATAATGTTTTATCTGAGTCTGGCTTGACATTCCATAAGCACTACCCCTCTAGTGGCCCATGGATATTTTCTCCCATTGTGTGGAAGGGACAAATCCTATCTACATCACTACCATTTCTCATCTTGATTCCCATCATGTCTAAATATCATCTTTATGGTTACCCAGTTACGGTTTAACGTTGGATAATACTAAAATCTGATATTTCTCAACTAGAGTATCTAGTGACTTAAAGTCTAAGGACTACAACACCATTGTCACTACCGAAGCACTTGTGACATTAACATAATTGATATGCAGCCTTCTCGTTCTGGGTCAATCTAGTATGCCATTACTCCAAATGCATACCCGTGTGTTAGACTTGACATCTCCATATCAATCTACCCAAATACTAGTCTTCATGCATAGTGATTGTCCTATTAATCAATATACTTGACTAGAGATATATAACATAGACAACAATTGTAATCTAAGAACTTCATCATATTGAATATCTCCATAAATAATAAATGAATGTTCTAGCCAAAACAATGTTCATACTAAATAAGATTGCCTCTAGGACATCTACTTCAACGGTGAGAATTGATTCGACCCGGCCCAATATTCTTCCCAAGAGTCAGGGTTGAGAGAGTTACGTCAGTTCAACGAGATATTCTCCGCAGTGGATAGGGTGGTAAGGATTACGTTGATTCGCTTAAAAAGTTACAATAGTATTTTTAATGGACTTAGAGCATGTTTGGTATCCGTTTAAAAATAAGAAAAACTTTGAAAAGAATATGATTTAAAACACGTCTAAAAATAAAATCAAAGAAATGTTTCGTAGGTGCTGAAAAACAGTGTATAAAATCAAAATACACATTTGGACACATTACTAAATTTAATTATTAATTTGTTGAGTATTGTCTTTATGTAGAATACTATAATATATTTGTTCCTTTATAAAACCAACCAATTAGAGTTGAGATGTCTCTTACCACCATTAGTATGAAAGAAATACTAAAGTTCATGATTTTATAAACAACTCTTTTCAGCATTTATTGTTTTTAAACAAGCAAAAAAAGAAAAAACTCTGCAAATGAGTTTCTCAAAAACTAGTGTTTTTTTATCAATTCTGTATAAAAATAGGAATACCAAACATGCAAAACGAACTCTGTTCTCGATAGACGTGACAGTTGCATTCTCGATGGAGAAACATAAGAGGATATCTATTTTACACAAATAGAGGGTTTTGAGACAGAAGTTCAAATACACAAAAGTGTGCAAGCTAATTAAGTCCATGTGTGATCTTAAGTAGTCCTCGAGACAATGGTATTTCATCAAGGGATCGTTTACTATATACGATAACGGATGGAATCCACTGTGTGTGTGTCAATGGCTTAGGACAGAGTTGATGATTATGTCATTTTACATCGATGACACACTATTGGCCAGTAGAGCTTAAGGATTGTTCGTATCCACAAAGGGGTGGTTATCCACTCGGTTTGTCATGAAGGATAAAGGTGAGGCGAGAATCATTCTTATTCGTGCAAAGGGACTTCTTGCATTGTCGCTAGAAAGCGGATATTAAGAAGATGCTAAACAATTCCAAATGTTGGACCCAAAACCATAAGATACTCCAGTAGCTAGTACCGAGATATTTCGATCCTAGAGATGTTTCCTAAGACACCATAAAAGATTGACCAGATGACTAAGGTACCCGATGCAAGTGCAGTTGGGGGTCTCATGTACTCTATGATGTGCTAAGACCCAACATAAGCTATGTAGTGGGATTCTGTAGCAAATTTTAGGGAATCCCGATTGAGGACAGTAAATGGTAGTCACAAGTGTTAAGTCGGATTCTTGATTATCCTTACACCCCAAGTTTGAACTGAGGAGGAGTTTATCTCTTGTTTCTATACTATGTCTTATTGTGTGATGAAAGAAAAATTCATCTTGACAAAGTTATCTGTGATTGCTAAAGTTTGTTTTGCAGGATATATGCTTAACTATCTAATAGCAGATCATTTTGAATATGTTAGAGAAATTGTCCCCTAACCTTGTTTTTCAGGCTCAAAAGCTTTTCAAAGTTTTGAAAATACGTTTGAGTATCTAGCTTGAGATTTCTGGATGCAAGAGTGCCAAACATGTCACTAGATCTTTGCTATTTTTATGAGATTTGTTCAAAACTTGTCTCAAGCTTGCAGGTGATAATTTTGCCCAAAATAAGTCGAGACAATCAATCACATGTGCGTTGGGAAAGAGTTGTTGAAGAGTCCAGAATCTGTTGGCGATTTTTTGGGATTTTGTTGCAACAATTTTGGTAAACTTTCCCGTAGCACTTTAAATTAAAAGAGACTGTCTGCATAGAGGATACACGACACGGAGATACAAAGGGATAGAGACACATTTTTATTTAGAGAGAAAAAAGAAAGCAAATCAACTCATCATTCAATCCATTCCAGGCTCAGAAGAACACTTCCAAGATTTCAACTTCACAATCTTCATAGTGTTCTTCTTCTTGTGCTTAAACTCCTTATTCATTAGTATTCTATATCTTATATAATATGTTGTCGTTTATTTGTTCAAGAGGAACACCTGAGAATCTTATTTTATCAAGTAGTTGAAGTTGTAACTAGATTGGTTAGAGAGAACCATAGGCTGTTATAAGAGTAAGGCAATTCTCTTAGGCCTGAGATCTAGGTCTTAACTAGTGATAAATAAGAAGTTGCTGAATCCTGCAGGGATTAGATCATATCTTGTTCTTTACGTGTCAGTATTTTACTTACTGACAAAACTATTTCAACCCATGACATTTTCAAAGAATTTAAAGGGTTTACAAATCCCTCAAAATTCAAGCTTTGATACAGTCTAATTCAGTTAAAAATTTTGAAACTGGTTTCAAAGCGTTGAAAAATTTCAAAACCTCTTTGCTTATTTTTTTTTTTAAAATCACCATTTCAGCAAAAGTTGTGATAATCTATTCAACCCCCCCCCCTTCTAGAGTATATTTGATCCTGTATTAGTACCTACTTAGACACTTCAATTGGTATGAGAGAAAGTATCAATGTTTAGATCTAACAATCTTGTGATCATGAGTAATGTAGGTGAAGGTGGTTTCTCACAAGGAAGAGCACCAAACAGACATCCTTTGTATTGTGGTGATAACTTTTTGCACTAGATATCTCTGATGAATATCTTCATCATAGATCAAGACATGGATTTGTGGTATTTCATTCATAATGGACCCCATACCTTCTATACAGAAAGAGAGGGGATTAAAACTCTCAAATCTGAAGACTCTATTTCTGCTATGAATTAAAGAAGGTTTCACAGACTTATAGAGATATGAACTTACTATATTGTGCTTTGAATGCGGATGAGTTTAACATGATCTCCACTTGCAATAGTGCAAAGGAAATATAGGACAAATTGGTGGTGACATTGGAAGGAACAATCCAAGTCAATCCGACAAAGATTAACATCTTCTTGAGGCAATATGAGATGTTCAAGATGAATGCAGATGAGTCAATCAAGGACATGTTTAAGAGGTTCAATGACATAGTCAAAAATCTGGCGTCTTTGGGAAAATCATTCTCAAATGAAGAGAAAGTAGGAAGATATTGAGAAGTCTTTTAAAATACAAATTGGAACCAAAGACAACAACAATTAAAGAGGCTAACGATTTGCGTACTCTTCAACTGGATGACTTGCAAGAAAAGCTCCTCACTCATGAAATTTCCATGAATGAAGTGGATGGTGAATTCTATGAAGGTGTCAAGAATCTGGCACATAAACCTAAAGAGAGTCTACAGGTTCAAAGCCGTGAAAAGGAGGAAGATGATGAAGATCCTTTTGCAATAATTTCCAAAGCCTTGACCAGAACCCTCAAGATGAAGAAAAACTTTGGAAACAAGGACTATGGCAGAGACAGATCTAGATCATCAAGCAGAAAGGACTTCAAAAGTATCCTAGAGTGATTCAGATTCCACTAGTGACTCTGATTCAGAAGAGGATCAAGCTAACTTGTTTCTTATGGCTGAGCATGATGAGAAGGAAAGCTCGGACAAACACATTGTGGTAATGGTGAAAATTTTAATGTCTAGTTCTTCTTATTTGTTTTCTGAGATCTTGAAAATGATGCTTATGAATCAGGAGAGTTACATAAATGAGATAATTTCTTTGAAGGTAAAGGTTCATGAACAAGCAAATGAAAATTTGGATTTGGATTATCGAAACAAAACTCTTGAAGTGTCTCAAGAAAAATCTGACAGAGATTTCAAACCCTTGGAAACTACTTTCAAAGCCTTGAAAACTCAGGTCAAATAAGTTTTAGCAGAAAACTCCTTTTTAAATGACAACTTGCTCTAGAACATCGACATGATGCATTAGAGGAATAGAAGACCATACTGACTGATAAACTTGAAGATTCATAGAGAGTCTTGACAAAATGTGCTAGCTCAGAACATAACTTCAACTTGATGCTTGGAGGAAGTTTACACTAGTTCATAAATATGGTATTGGATACAATCCAAATTTTCCTAGAAAGAACAATACCAGTTTTGTGAAAACTATTAGGAAATATTCTCCTAAGTGCTTTTATTGTGGAAAACTTAGTCATGTTAAATTGACCTGTACCTTTAGAAGAACAGGACCACACATCATGAGTAACACTTTCTTATTTCATCTTAAGGGACATGTAAGGCAAATTTGGGTTCCAAAAGGGATCAGACCTCCTAACATGGTTGATCATGAGTATGATTCCACATATAACACCTGATCTAAAAGCTGGGTAAGGCATTGATTGACATATGCAGGTTCTCACCAAGAATCAGAATTAGAAGTGGATTATGGACAGTGGTTGTTCCAGACACATGAGTGGTAAGAGTTCTTTATTTTCTGAACTAGAAGAAAAATCCAGAGGAATTCAATCACACTTGGTGACAAACGGAAGTGCAATATTTTTGGCATTGGTAAAGTTGGGAGTAATTCTGCATATTCAATTTCTGATGTCTATTTATTTGATGGTTTGAAGTTTAATTTGCTTAGAGTTTCTCAAGTTTGTGACAAAGGCAACAAGGTAATATTTTACAAGGAGAAATGTGTGGTGCACGATGAAAAATATGGTGATTGCATTCTCACAGCTCCTAGTTTAAACAATGTTTATACTTTGAATATTAACCATGTTCCATGAAAACGTCTCAAGTTTCTCAAAGCTTTGAAAGAGGATTCAATGCTTTGGTACAGAAAGCTTGGGCATATTAGCATACAAACCCTAAATAAACTAGTTTCTAAAGACTTAGTCAGAGGATTGCCATCCATAAAATTCAAGGATGAAGAGGTATGCAAGGATTTTGCTCAAGGTAAGCAGACAATGAGCTATTTTAAGCCAAAGAACTTTGTAACTACTTCTAGTCCTATTGAACCGCATCATATGGACTTGTGTGGTCCTGTGAGTGTCGAACTCCGAAGGGTAAGCAATACATGCTAGTTGTTGCTGATGATTTCTCTAGATTTACTTGGTTTATGTTCTTAAGAGAAATTTTCTGAAGCTCTGTTTGAGTTTTAAAAGCTTTGTAAAGAGTTACAGACTTCAAAAACCCTACCTATTGCTTCTATTAGGAGTGATCACGGTAGATAATTTGATCAACTTGAATTGATTTTTTCTATGCAAAGCATGGAATTTCTCACAATTTTTCAACTCCTAGAACTCCTCAACAGAATGGAGCAGTGGAAAGGAAAACCATAACTCTTGAAGACATGTCTAGGAAAATGCTTTCAAAAAATCTTTTGCCAAAATCTTTCTGGGCAGAAGCTGTCAACACAGCCGACTATATTTTGAACAGGCGCCTGATCATACCTATTTTGATGAAACCCCCCTATGAACTGTTTAAATGTAGAAAGCGAAACATATCTTATTTTAAACCTTTTGGCTGCACTTGATTTTTTCATAACAATGGTAAAGATAATCTTGGCAAGTTTGATGCCAGAGGTGATGAAAGTATTTTTCTGATTTACTCTTTTACAAGCAAAGCCTACAGAGTTCTTAATAAGAGAACCAAAGCTGTTGAGGAAAGTATTCATGTTATCTTTGATGAAAGTAATGATTGTTCTTTGAGTGAAGGCTTTGCATATTTGAATAAGAATGATTCAGATGATGAAGCTTATACAAAGAATGGTAGTAAGACTGGCATGCAGGAACACATAAATGATTTTCAATGCCTTGAAAATTGTTCTTAGAGCCTTGAAACAGCAACACATAGTGGAACACCCACTGCATCAACTTCTCAGGCCTTGAAAAGCTTCCTGAAGAACCAGAACCATGGACTCAAAGGAAAAGTTTCATATATTTATCATCCCATTTAGTGGATAGTATCATTTATGATCCTATTACTGGTACAAAGACTATATGTCAATTAAAGAATCAGTGTTCTTTTAATGCCTTTGTTTCATGTAGAACCAAAAATGTGAAAGAGACATTACCGTAAGAGGACTGGATTATTGTTATGCAAAGTGAGTTGAATGAGTTTGAGAGGAAAAAAGTGTGGAATATGGTTCCTGCTCCTTAGAACCAGTTTTTTATTGGAACCAGGTCGGTATTCATAAACAAGCTAGATGAAAATGGTAAGGTAATCAGAAACAAATCCAAACTTGTGGCTTAGGGATACAATCAAGAAGAAGTTATTGATCATGAGGAGACTTTTGCTCTTATAGACAGGTTAGAAGCCATTAGAATGTTGCTTTCATTTGCTTCGTACAGGAACATTAAACTTTTTCAAGTCAACTCTGCTTTCCTAAATGGATATTTGCAAGAAGAAGTTTATGTTGCTCAACCTCCTAGTTTTGAAGATGATGGTTTCCCTAATCATGTTTTCTAAATTGATAAATCTCTTTATGGCCTTAAACAAACTTCAAGGGTTTCGTATGAAAGACTATCTAAGTATCTCCTTGAAAATGGTTTATAAAGAGGGTTAGTTGATAAAACATTGTTTATTAAAACCCATTAGAAAGATATCTTAGTAGTACAAGCTTATGTTGACGATATCTTGTTTGGTGATACTAATGATGTTCTATCCGTGGAGTTCTTTGTAAGGTTTTAAAACGGATTACACAGTGGAATAAAACAAAATAAAGATCCGTACAAGACCCTCCAAGGGTCACAAGAATAGACATCATAAAGATAGTAAATAATTTAGTATAAAATACCTTGTTTGTCTCCTTGGATGACTTCACACGTGAAATAGTGTTCAGACCTCTACGGATAGTCCAAGCCTATGATCAAGTCTAGAGTCCTTCTAATCCGTTGTGCTAGCAATTAATTGACGTAGAAAGAAGAAGAATCACACAAATGAACCAAAAACGAGGTCGTGCCTCTCTTTGGTGGCCGACGGGGTAGGCGCGGCACTAGGGGGTTCGGCCCTCTACTGTTGCTCTCTCTCCTTGCTTTGTCCTCTCCTTGTGTTATAAAAATTATGACACTCTTAATAAGAATAAGCTAGGAGTGTTCATATATATAGTCTAACAACTCCATGTTAACTACATATTAGCCCCTCTACTAATCATGTCCTTAAATGGATTAGTCCACATTGAAATTTGTCCTAGTAAGTTTGGATTTAGTTGCGCATTGATCCTTTTATTTAATTATTCAAATTAATTAATTCCCAAGTCTAGTTTAATCAATATAGCGTGTAACCCCATAGGTTCCTACTTAGTTGGTAGTAACGATTACTAACATGGAGTGGTGTCTAGCAACACATCCATGCCACCCAACTAATTGAAATAGGCAATAATCCGAAAAAAAACTGTGACTATATTGTATCATCCCTTTGTCTCCGTATTCGGATTGGACATGAAACATACAATTTACACTCGTATATCCAATCCATAGTTTCTTGATCCTGGGAATAGTCTTATCCATGCAGATAACTTCAATATCCCATATTGATTTATCGAATTCTGGCCAGACATTTTCTCCCGTTATGTTGGAGGGACAAAAATCTATCTACAACACTACCATCTCTAATCTTGCCTCCTATTGTGTCCGATATGCGCCTTCATTACTACCCAGTTACGGTGCAACGTTTGACGATATCAAAACAAAATTTTCCACAACTAGAGGATCTAGTGACTTCAAGTGTAAGGATGACAATACCGTTGTCACTACGAGAAGCACTTGTGACTTTACATAAATTGTATGTAGCCTTCTCGTTGTGAATCAATCCAGTATGCCATCACTCATTATGCATACTCATGTGCTAGACTTGATACCTCCATATCTTTCAACATACTAGTCTATAGTTAATCGTCCTTTTAATCAGTATAAGTCAATATCTAGGATAAACAACACATTTGTAATCTAAGGACTTCATTATATTAAATATCTTTATAAATAATACAATGAATATTCTAGCCAAAAATAATGTTCATACTAAATAAGATTGCCTATAGGGAATCTATTCCAACGGTCTTCCACTTGCACTAGAGCCAATCTGGTGCATATTGTATGCCAATAGATCTAATGTTCCCTTCATGCTTGCACTGAACAAGCGTCTTCGTGAGGGGATCTGACTCTCATCTGTAGCAATATTGCATATCTTCACATCTCCTATATCGATGGTATCTCGAATAAGATGGAACTTCTTGAGCACGTGTTTGGATTTCTTGTGTGACATGGGTTCCTTTGATTGTGCGATCGCTCTAATGTTTTCACAATACAACTCAATTAGATCCACAATACTAGGAACCACACCAAGCTCGGTAATGAACTTCCTAATCCAAACAGCTTCCTTTGTTGCACCTGATAGAGCAATGTACTCAGCCTCAGTTGTAGAATCAGCAATTGTCTCTTGATTGGAACTTTTCCAGCTCACAGCTCCTCCATTCATGCAATACACAAATCCCGACAGCGATCTGAAATCATCTATGTCGGCTTGGAAGCTTGCATCTGTGTAACCCCTTATACGCAACTCTTCCTCCCCTCCGTAGATCAAGAAGGCATCCGTAGTTCTTCTCAAGTACTTGAGGATGTTATTGACCGCTATCCGGTGACTCTCACCCGGATTAGACTGATATCTTCTTGTCATACTCAACGCGTAGGACACGTCTAGTCTAGTACAAAACATGGCGTACATGATGGATACTATGGCCAAGGCATAGGGAACCTGACTCATGCGGTCCTTATCAATCTCATTGGAAGGACAATCAGCCTTCGAAAGGGTGTTTCTATGCAACATCGGCAAGAATCCCTTCTTGGAATCTTGCATGTTGAACCGTTTCAACAACTTGTCTATATATTTACTTCGACTTAGGCCTAGCATCTTCCTCGATCTATCTCTATAGATCTTGATACCAAGAATATAAGCTGCATCTCGTAAGTCCTTCATTGGGAAACACTTTCACAGCCAATCAATCACATATTGCAACATATGAATGCCATTTCCAATGATTAGTATGTCATCCACATACAAGATCAGAAACACAACAGATCTCCCACTAACCTTCTTGTAGACACAAGGTTCATCTTCGTTCTTGATGAAGCCAAACTCTTTAACTGCGTCATCAAAACGTCGATTCCAACTCCTAGAACCTTGCTTCAATCCAAAAATGTATCGTTGCAACTACAAAGTTTATTTGCATGCTCTGGATCCAGAAAACCCTCAGGTTGTGTCATGTACACATCCTCGAGGAGCTTTCCATATAGAAACGCTGTTTTGACATCCATGTGCCAAATCTCATAGTTGTAATAAGCTGCAATAGCAAGTAGGATTCGAATGGATTTGGTCATCGCGACTAGTGAAAAGGTTTCATCATAGTCTATACCATGAATCTGGCTCAATACTTTTGCCACCAATCGGCCCTTATAGGTAATCACATTACCATCCATGTTGGTCTTCTTCTTGAAGACCCAGTTGCACCCTATGGGCCGCGCCCCTTGGGGTGGTTCCACCAAATTCCAAACTTTGTTGGCATACATGGATTCCAACTCGGATCTCATGGCTTTAAGCCACTTCTGAGATTTCGGTCCTTTCATGGCCTCTCCATAGGTAATAGGCTCATTATCCATAAGAAATGCGTCCCCAGGCTCAATCGCGAGAAGTCCATACCTCTTTGGCTCCTGGCGCACTCTACTCGACCTACGAAATTCTTGTGTTACTTAAACAGACTGTTCCAAAACGTCTTGTGGTTCCTGTTCATGTTCCAGAGTAGGATCAGTAGTTTGTTGATCTTGAACTTCTTCAAGTTATACAGTGCTCCCACTTGCTTCTTTAGAGACAAACTCTCTTTCTAGAAACACGCCGGAGCGGGCAACAAACACATTGTTCTCGGTTGGATTGTAGAAATAACATCCCTTAGGTTCATTAGGGTGTCCCACATACTTACAATTATCCAACTTGGGCCTGAGCTTGTCTGTTTGCAAACATTTCACATTGACATCGCAGCCCTGAATCCTCATGAAGGACAGTGTGGGACGCCTCCCACTCCACATCTCATATGGAGTCTTCATGACCGATTTTGATGGAACACGGTTAATGATGAAAGCTGCACACATAAGAGCGTGGCCCCAAAATGATAATGGAAGATCAGTTTGACACATCATAGATCGAACCATGTCTAACAGTGTTCGATTCCTCCTCTCGGACACGCTGTTCCATTTCTGCGTCCGGGGTGGAGTGAGTTGGGACAAGATCCCAAACTCTCTACGATAGTCGTCAAACTCTTGGCTTAAGTATTCTCCTCCACGATCCAATTGTAGAGCCTTGATATTTTACCAAGATGCTTCTCTACTTCATTCTTGAATTCTTTGAACTTTTCAAAGGATTCTGATTTGACCTTCATGAGGTATAAAAATCCATATCAACTGAAATTATCAGTAAATGTTATGAAATAAACGTAACCACCTTTGGCATGCGTGGAAAATGGCCCACATACATCAGTATATACGAGCGCCAATTGCTCACTAGTCCTCTCACCTTTCTTATTGAAAGGAGAGTTTGTCATCTTTCCTAATAAACAAGCCTCACATGTCTCATATGATTCAAAATCAAATGAGCCTACAAATCCATCTTTATGGAGTCTAGATACATGTTTCTCGTTTATATGGCCAAGACGAGAGTGCCATAGATAAGAAGGATTTAAATCATTCATTTTAATACTCTTGGTATTTATGTCATAGACAAGATTACTTAGATCAAGGATATACAATCCATTAAATAATTGTGCACTACAATAGCGAATACTATCAAAATAAATGGAGCAACAATTGTCCTTTATTGAAATAGTAAAACATTCATTATCCATACAAGAAATATAAATAATGTTTCTGCTCGAAGCAGGCAGAAAATAGCAATTATTTAATTCTAAAACTAATCATGAAGGCAAAGACAGCTCGTACAAGCCCACGGCCAATGCAGCAACCTTTTCTCCATTACCAACGCGCAGTTCTATCTCCCCTTTAGCCAATCTTCTACTTCTCTTTAGATCCTGCACATTTCGACAAATGTGAGATCCACATCCAATATACAATACCCACGATGAAGAGATAGTTAAATTAAAATATATAACAAAAATACCTGGTGGTGGTGGAATCACTATTCCAAGCCTTTTATCCTCCAGATACTTTGGTCAGTTCCTCTTCCAGTGTCAAGGATGACTGCAGTAGCGACAATCATCCTTAGCCACGCCCTTGGCAACGCCACCAGCAGGTTTAAGAGCAGCGTTGTTAGGTTTATAAAACAATAACAACAACCACACCTAATACCATATCCAACCACCATGCGAATAGCACATAAACTGTGAAATCCAAATTTAACGCGCTTGATCAATTTAGTTGTTTTGGATGTGCTAGGGTCAAAACGGTCCAAGAGGTCCCACCAACACTTGGCTAAACCCCAATGGACCGCCACTGGCCGACCGGCCCTAGGCCACATGGTTCAATCGTGCGCCTGGGCCAGCCTGGCCTTGTGATCGTGGCCTTGTTTGCCGCACAAGGAAGGGGGCGGACGGCTAGGGTTTTGGTCCTAGTTGTTTCCTTACCTCTTCCTTCCTTGTTGCCCAAGAATGGTTGTTTCTAACTTTTGGGAAAAACCCATTTTTCTCTAATTTGTGACCTAACCCTAGTTTCTCGAGATCCAAAAGTTCAAATATGTACTGAATCCAATTCAACTTGCATCAACATGCCAATTATTAATTTTTGCGCGATCAATTCACAATTAAGGTGTAAAACTAACAAAATCAACACATAAACTACATTATGCTCTATGAAATGTGGCTCTGATACCACTTTAGGGTTTTGGAACGGATTAGACAGTGGAATAAAACAAAATAAAGATCCGCAAAAGACCCTCCAAGGATCACAGGACTAGACATCATAACGATAGTAAAGAATTTAGCATAAAATACCTTGTTTGTCTCCTTGGATGACTTCACATGTGAAATAGTGTTCACGTTTCAACGGATAGTCCACACCTAGGATCAAGTCTAAAGTCTTTCCAATCTTATGTGCTTGAATTGATTGAAGGAGGAAGAAGAAGAATCACGCAAACAAACCAAGAACGGGGTTGCACCTCTCTTTGGTGGTCGACGGGGTAGGGGCAGCAATAGGGGGTTCAGCCATCTAGTGTTTCTCTCTCTCTATATGTTTTGTTATATGCTTGTGTTATAAAAATTATACCACTCTTAATAATAATAAGCTAGGAGTGTTCATATATATAGTCTAACAACTCCTTGTTAACTAGATATTAGCCGCTCTACTAATCATGTCCTTACATGGGTTAGTCCACATTGCAAATTAGTCCTACTAAGTTTGCATGTGGTTGCGCATTGATCCTTCTATTTAATTAATTATATTAATTAATTCCCAAGTCTAGTTTAATCAATATGGCTTGTGACCCCATAGGTTCCTACTTAGTTGGTAGTAACGATTACTGACATGGAGCGGTGTCTAGCAACACATCCAAGCCCCGCAACTATTAGAAATAGTCGGTAATCCAACAAACCTTGTGACTGTATTGTCTCATCCCTTTGTCTCCATATCCGGATTGGACACGAGACATACAAGCCACACTCGTATATCCAATTCATAGTTTCTCGATCCTGAGAATAGTCTTATCCATGAAGATAACATCAATATCCCATATTGATTTAACTGACTCTGGACAAACATTCATTAAGAACTACCCCTCGAGTGGCCGCGGATATTTTCTCCCGTTATGTGGGAGGGACAAGTTATATCTACATCACTACCATCTCTAAGCTTGCTTCCTATTGTGTCGGATATGCGCCTTCATTACTACCCAGTTACGGCGTAGCGTTTGACGATATCAAAACACAATATTCCACAACTAGAGGATGACAATACCGTTGTAACTACGAGAAGCACTTGTGAATTTACATAACTTTTATGTAGCCTTCTCGTTGTGGGTTAATCCAGTATGCCACTCCTATGCATACCCATGTGCTAGACTTGATATCTCCATATCAATCTACCTACATACAAGTCTATAGATGATCGTCCTTTTAATCAGTATAATTGACTATGGATATTCAAAAAAAACAACACATTTGTAATCGAAGAACTTCATTATATTAAATATCTCCATAAATAAAACAATGAATATTCTAGCCAAAAATAATGTTCATACTAAAGATTGTCTCTAGGGCATCTATTCCAACATTCTCAAGTCTTATGTGCAGGGAGTTTGAAATCATCTTAATGGGAGAGTTGAATTTCTTTCTTGGACTTCATGTTCATCAAATGAAGAAATAAATTTTACTACATCATAAAAAATATACCAAGGATCTGCTGAACAAGTAAAATATGTCTCAATCCAAGGTTGCTAAAACTATAATGAGTTCTACTCTATCTTTAGACAAAAATCAGAATGGTAAGAGTGTGAACCAAAATGAATTAAGAAGTATGATTGGTTCACTGCTTTACCTCACTGCTAGTAAGCCAGATATTATGTTCAATGTTTGTATGTGTTCTAGATTTCAGATGATCCGAAGGGGTCTCACTTAGAAGCTTTCAAAAGAACCTTCAGATATCTCAATGGTACTAAATACTTGGGCCTTTGGTATCCAAAGAGGTATAATTTCTTTCTTTGTGGCTATTTAGATGCTGATTTTGTAGGATACAAAGTTGATAAGAAAGATACTTCAGGATTTTTTCGATTCTTAGGCTCATCCTCGATAAGTTGGCATTCAAAGAAGCAAAATTCAGTAGCAATTTGAATAGCAAGAGCTGAATATATCGCAGAAGGAGCATGTTTCTCACAAGTACTATGGATAGCTCAAAAAATGAGGGATCTTCGATTTCATTTCAAATACATTCCTATAAAGTGTGAGAAAACTAGTGCAATCTCCATTACAAAAAATCCAGTACAACATTCAAGCACCAAACACAATGATGTTTGACATCATTTCATTAGAGATCTTGTGGATAAAGGTGATGTGTCCTTATCTTTTGTGCCAACTAACTTACAAATTGCTGATAATTTCACTAAGCCATTGCCTGAGGATAGATTTGCATCATTGAGATTGGAACTTGGTATGTTGAACAAGGATGCATTGATGTAGAGGGGGAGTATCAGATATTTTAATTGTTTTTATAAATCCTTGAAACCTTTTTCAAATCTTTGAAATTTTTTCTGAAGTATAACAGTTTTTCAAGGTCTTGAAAATGTTTTCAAAGCCTTGAATATAAATCTGCATACTACATGAAAGTTATGATGGATCAGTTAATGTTGAGTGTTGTCTCTGTAGATAATTGCTTGACATTATTTTCACCTACTGATTTTTTTTAATATAAAATCATTATTTAATCAATCATCCGATTCCAAATGATCTTTTAAATATCCTTTAAAGATATTAGTCAATATTTTTCCTTCTTCCACTCCAACTCTAAATGCGAATCATTTTCTCTCTCATGCCTCTCTATCTAAACCCTAGATCTCTCTGAATGGACTCAAGAAGATCTCAGAGAATTCGATTCAACCAGTGGGCAAACAATATGAGGAAGAAGAGCCAAGCTCATAAGAGAAAAGCTGCCACTGAAGAGGAGATTCAAGTCGTAGCTTCCAGTTCTGAAACTGATAGCTTGCCTTTGCCATCTCCTCCTCCAAAGAATAAGATCAAGAAGTTTAAGGATGTGGAGAAAGCTAGCCCTAGCAAGGGAAATTCGGATCTGAAGGCTAAATTTGACAAAGGAAAAGGTGTTAAGAAGGCCAGTCCAAAGAAGGTGAGCAAAGATCGGATAGTTGCCAAGGAGAAGGAGGTTGAAGGGAAGTAGTTTCAGACATCAGAAAATACCAAAGGAGAGAATAAATCTACTTCTGGTAAGTCTTCTATATCAAAGCAATGATTTATCAATTTTAAATCACAAGGGATTTGGTTAGGTGGCTATGCATTGACCCCGGTTGCATTCTTTAGCATGATATGTACTAAGATGCTTGATAAAATGGACTTAGAGTGCATTAGAAGGTTGAAAGAGACTTCTATTTGGAAAATCATGAACCCTTCTGCAGAGGCATACCCTAGATTAACTAGGCTGTTTTATCTTAACCTTCAACAAGTGCCTGGAAAAGAAGTGATTTTGTCTACTAAGGTTGCTGGTATAGATATTCAGTTAGAACATGGGGTATTTTCTAAGGTTTTAGGTTGTCCAGAGTTTTATGTTGTTGATGGTCTTCCTAGAAAGAATGAGGCAATAAGGATGGCTAAATTAGATATCTTCCTACCGAATACACCCTCAACCTCCAGAAAGTTAACACATTCTGTCTTAACTATTGAAGCCAAAATTCTGCTTACTATCTTGATGAGGTGTGTGGTGCCTAGGGAGAATTCACATGAGTTGCTCACATATAGGGTTCTGTATTTGATTTATTTGTTGATGTATGGTTTTTAGATTGATTTGGGTAGCATTGTGATGGAGCACATGCTATATTCTAGTACCGAGAACAAAAACCATGCTTTACCCTATGTCAATCTTCTACCTCTTTTCTTCAAACACTTTGATATTCCTGTTGGTAATGAAGAAAAGATTTCTGCTGATCTAGGAATGGTGAATAAATCCTAGTTTCAAAGGATTGGAATTGTGTAGACTGCTGAGGGAGAATGGAAGTTTTTTTCAGACCTTTCTGAGAGTGAGCTAAAATCCAAGAGGTTATCTAAGCAAAAAGCCTTAACCTCACCTTTAGCTTTATACCCTACCTCTCCAGATCAATCTCAGGTGCTACGGAAGCTAGATGTTATTGAGAATGAACTGGAAGAACTGAAAATGGGTCAGTTTGAGCTGTGTACTGATTTCAAGAAGATGAAGTACCTAGTTTCCTCATTGAATGACAAGATCTCCAAATTTTTCAATACTTTGAACCTGATGGATGTCCAAGAAGAGACTGTCCAGGTTCAAAAGAGTTCAAAGATATCAGATTCTACAAGGGAACTCTTTGATGATTATTCCACTGAAGAGGAAGTTGGGAATGAGGGAACAGGGAAAGCAAGTAACATTGACTCAGGTTGGGTCATTGGGGATGTTCTGAAGAAAAAGAAGAGAAATAGGAAGTGGCTATAAACAAAGGAAAGCAGTGGATGAGGAAGATGATCAAGAGGATGCAGAAAATGATGAAGGAGATGATGATGACGATGATCATACTTCAAACCCTTGAATTCCTGCCTTTTCTTTATGACCTTTTCAAAGACTTGGAGATTCTCTTATTAAAACTCTATTTTCTTTAGTTTTTAAAACATTTTGTTATAAGATCCAATATTTTTTCTACCCCTTTTGATGGAAGTCAAAAAGGGGGAGAAATTTAGACACTTCATGTAATTTAAGGATGGATAAATGTGATCAGGATATTTTGATCTGTTTTGGTTTACATGTTTTGATTCCTGCTTGGTTTACATATTTGTATGGTATTTGATTATTGGAATAGATGCCCTAGAGGCAATCTAGTTTAGTATGAATTGATTTTGGCTAGAACATTCATTGTATTATTTATTGGATATTTAATATAATGAAGTTCTTAGATTTACAATTGTGTTGTTTATCATAAATATCCCTAGTCCACTATAATGATTAATATGACAATCATCTATAGAGTAGTATGGGGTTGGATTGATACGGAGATATCATGATCCAACACATGGGTGTGAATTAAGGGTAATGGCGCACTGGATTGACCCATCTCCGAGAAGGCTACATACACGTTATGTTGAGTCACAAGCGCTTCTCGTGGTGACAACGGTATTGTCATCCTTAGACTTGAAGTCACTAGATTGTCTAGTTGTGGATTGTTGTGATTTTGGTAGCGTCAAACGCTACACCGTGACTTGGTAGCTATAAAGGCGTGTACCGGATACAATAAGAAGCAAGCCTATAAATCGTAGTGGACTAGATAGAATTTTTCCCTCCCACATAACGGGAGCTAATATCCGAGGCCACTCATGGGATAGTGCTTATAGAATGTCTGGCCAGACGCAAATAAATCAATAAAGGATATTGATGTTATTTGCACGAATAAGGCAAATCTCAGGATCGAGAAATTATGGATTGGATATACAAGTGTGACTTGTATGTCTCGTGTCCAATCCGGATATAGAGTCAAAGGGATGTGACAATTACTTGCACAAGGTTTGTCGGATGACTATTCTATTAGTTGGCTAAAATGGATGTTTTGCTAGAGACCGCTCCATATTAGCAAGTTGTTGCTACCAACTAGATAGAACCTATGGGGTCACACGCTATATAAAGTTGAAATAGATTTGGGAATTAATTAATATGATTAATTAATTATAATGATCACTTTGCAACACCTTTCAAACTTAGTAGGACTGATTTGCAAGGAAGGGACTAAACCAAATTCTAGTAGGACTAGAATAGGTCCTTTAGGTAGTTAACAAGGATTTGTTGGACTATATAAAGGATGCTTCTTCCTTCCTTCCCACACTTATGAACTTATTCATTCAGAACTTGCGTGGGAGAGAACAAAGGAGAGAAAGCAAGCAAGCAAGAGGTCCGACCCCCTTGCCGCCGCCCCGTCCCCGTCGGCCAACAAAGGAGGCCGCCCCCTCCTTGTTGCCTCGCGTTGTGTGATTTCTTTTTCCTCTTACTCCGTTCCAAGCTATCACAAAGGAGAAGGAAGATCTAGATCTCAACTCTAGGCGTGGATCAACCGTAGAGACGTGACACAATTCGCGTTACAAGTCATCACAGGAGAAACCCTACGTTGTGTAACATGATTCTTCCTTTACCATCGTTATGCTTCTCTTCATGTGATCCTTGGAGGGTATTGAGTGGATAAATTATATTTTCCGCTGCATATCCATGTTCATAACCCTATAGTGGTATCAGAGCCTGGTTGTAGAACATATATGTCGTTTATGTGTTACGTTTTGATAGTTTTACACTTTAAATTTATTGTTTATCGCGTAAAACAAGACAAATCAAGCATATGATGCTATTTGTCAATAATCAAACAAAACAAGACCTAGTTTTTGCAGTGGATGCATGAATTAGTGAGTTTGAGAAATTTCAGGATCTTAGATCTAGGGTTTGGGCACCAATTTGGAAACTAGTTTCAAATTTGGAAACTTTTGGACTTGGGGAACAAGGAAGGAGTTGATTTGGAAACAACCAAGGAGGTTCGGCCCCCTAGAGACCGCCCCTCTCCTTCCTTGCCGCCCAAGCCACCTAGGCCCAGGGCCTAGGCGGTCGGCCGACCCCTTGGGTTGGGGCAACCGGTCTAGGCTCGGCCCGGGATGGCTGCAATAGGGTTCGGCCATTAAATTGGTGGGCCCCTTGGACCGTTTTAACCCTAGAAATCCTAAAATCAATTAAAATTGACCAGGCGCGTTAAAATTGAATTTTAACTATTTATGTGCAAATCGTATGGTGGTTGGATATGGCCGTAGGATGTGGTTTGGTATGATTGTTTAAATTTTTTGGTTTGGTTTACGGCCTGCGAGCTGATCAATTTGTTGTAATAATTAATTAGGGTTTTCTGGCCTGCGAGCCATTTTTTTCTCAACTTATGAGATTTATTTTATTTAGTATAGTTGTTAGCTAGTGCTAGATAGAATAGATTGTTAGCCAAGATTGAAGAAAAGAAGCCCAAAGCCAAAGGAGCCACAAACAATGGAGCATGAAGCATGGAGCATTCCACATGAGTATGAAGGATGGACCAAAAGATGAAGACGCATGGAGATGTGTTTACTTTTAGGGTTCATAGATAATTCCATTGGCTTGGAATTATCTTAGTCTAGAAAAGGCCATATCCACATCACGTTTTATTTTATTTTGTGGTTGTTATTTTATTGTTTTATTATTTTGTGGTTGGTGTATGGATGATGCATGCAATTAGGATAATAAGATAATTAGACAACCCGGATCTATTATTTGGAGTTGTGCCCAAACTCAAATAGATATATCAGTTGATATGGATCAACAAAACAATTAAAATTGAATTTCAAAATCCCTCAAAGTTCAAATATTGTCTTTTGCCTTCTCGTTATTTAAACACTCATTATCATCATGATTTATCAAGTTCGTGCATGTCAAAGCAAGGCGACTAGGTTAATAATGATGGATTGCGATGGCACAAACAAGTAATGTTTAATTTTTTAAATAAGAGGTGGGACACAACTGGGCTATTAATATGATTAAAACCTAGAGGAAATCAATTGGGATTATCCATATGGATGGATAAATAAGTAGTTATTTGCCCAATTGAACCAAGAGTTTCATAGGATGCAATTGTAATTGTTCCTACCTAAAGTAGTCAAGTTTTGGGTGACTTGCCAAAGCAAGCTCAAAAGGAGATGAAACATGGATCTTGGCCCACTAGAAAATATAAGGATATTTTCCGCATTAATATCTTGAGGGTTATTAATCCGTAGAAAAATAGTGGGAGCTATAATTGATTAAGTAGCCATAATTGAATATAGTCAAAATTCAAAAATACTAAAACTTGCGTATTTTCCTTTTGTGGAATTCCAAATGGCAAACAACTCATCGAGTTCACAACATTCCCTACGATCTGTCCTTGAGAAGAACAAGCTCTTTGGAATCCACTTCCTTGATTGGTACAAAAACTTGAGTATCGTTCTCAAGCAAGAGAAGAAACTGTACGCAATAGAGGAGCAAGTTCCAGCAGGTCCAGAGAACAATACCCCTGCAGCCCTAAAGGCGTATCAAAAGCGTGTTGATGACGCTAATGATGCGGCCTCCCTTATCCTATGCACCATGACTTCTGAGCTTCAGAAGCAACACAAAAACATGAATGTTGCCGATATGATCGAGCATCTGAAGCATCTCTTCCAACAGCAGGCAAGGGTTGAGAGGTATGAGGTCTCTAAGGAATTGTTCAAGTGTCATCTGGCTGAAGGAAACCTTGTGAAACCTCATGTACTCCGTATGATCGGATACTTCGAGAATCTCGCGTGACTAGGGTTCCCGGTCGGCCAAGATTTGGCCACCGATCTCGTGCTGCAATCGTTGCCTGAGAGTTATGGACAGTTCATCATGAACTATAACATGAACGAGATCGTGAAACCACTGCCAGATTTTCTCAATATGTTAAGGACATCTGAACAAAGCATCAACAAAGGCAAGGGCAAGGCCATTATGATGGTACAGAAAGGAAAGGGCCAAAGGTTTGCCTCATCCTCCAAGGGCAAGGGCAATTCAGTTGCCAAGTCCAAGGAAACTTTCCTTAAGCCTGCTGGTGGAATTTCCAATGGTGTGACTAAAGGTGAGTTTCACTACTGCAGTCAGCCTGGACACTGGAGGAGAAACTGCCTAAAATATCTAGAGGACAAGAGGCTTGTAATAGTGATTCCACCACCACCAGGTATTTTTGTTGTAGATGTCAATTTAACTATCTCTGCATCATGGGTATTAGATACTGGATGTGGATCTCACATTTGTCGAAATGTGAAGGATCTAAAGAGAAGTAGAAGATTGGCTAAAGGGGGGATAGGCCTGCGCGTTGGGCATGGAGAAAAAGTTGATGCGTTGGCCGTGGGCGTGTGCGAGCTATCTCTGCCTTCAGGACTAGTTTTAGAATTAAATAATTTCTATTTTGTGCCTGCTATGAGAAGAAACATTATTTCTATTTCTTGTTTGGACAAGGAAGGTTTTATTATTTCAATAAAGAACAATTGTTGCTCCTTTTATTTTAATAATATTCACTATTGTAGTGCGCAATTATTTAATGGACTATATGTCCTTGATCTAAGCAATCATGTCTACAATATTAATACCAAGAGGATTAAAATAAATGATTTAAATCATGCTTACTTATGGCACTGTCGTTAAGGCCACGTAAACGAGAAACGTGTATCTAGACTCCATAAGGATGGATTTCTAGACTCATTTGATTTTGAATCATATGAGACATGTGAGGCTTGTTTATTGGTAAAAATGACAAATTCCCTTTCAAAAAGAAAGGAGGGAGGACTAGTGAGCAATTGGCGCTCATACATACTGATGTATGTGGGCCGTTTGCCACGCCTGCCAGGGGTGGTTACGTCTACTTCATTACATTCACTTATGATTTCGGTAGATATGAATTTGTGTACCTTATGAGGACCAAATCCGAATCCTTTGAAAGGTTCAAAGAATTCAAGAGGGAAGTAGAGAAGCAACTTGGCAAACGTATCAAGGCTCTACGACCGGATCGTGGAGGAGAATACTTGATCCAAGAGTTTGACGACTATCTTAGAGAGTGTGGGATCGTGTCCCAACTCACTCCACCCGGAACGCCACAGTGGAATGGCGTGTCCGAGAGGAGTAATCGAACTCTATTGGATATGTTTCGATCTATGATGTGTCAAACCGATCTTCCATTATCATTTTGGGGCTATGCTCTATTAAGTGCATCTTTCACCATTAACCGTGTTCCATCTAAATCAGTCATGAAGACACCACATGAGATGTGGAGTGGGAGGCGTCCCACACTGTCGTTCATGAAGATTTGGGGCTACGATGTTTATGTAAAGCGTTTACAATCAGACAAGCTAGGGCCAAAGTCGGATGAGTGTAAGTTTGTGGGGTACCCTAAGGAAAGAAAGGGTTACTACTTCTACAATCCAACTGAGAACAAAGTGTTTGTTACTCGGTCCAGCGTGTTTCTAGAAAGAGAGTTTCTCTCTAAAGAAGAAAGTGGGAGGACTGTACAACTTGAAGAAATTCAAGAACCACAAAACACTGAACCAACTATGGAACATGAACAGGATCCACAAGGAGAAGTGGAACAGCCTGTTCAGGTAACACAAGAGCTTCGTTGATCTAGTAGAGTGCGCCAGGAACGCGAGAGGTATGGACTTCTCAAGAATGATTATGGTGACACGATGATCATAGATGATGAGCCTACTACCTATGAAGAGGCCATGAAAGGGCCAAACACTCAGAAGTGGCTAGAAGCCATGAGATCCGAGATGGAATCCATGTATACCAACAAAGTATAGACTTTGGTGGAACCACCCGAAGAGGCGCGACCCATAGGGTGCAAGTGGGTCTTCAAGAAGAAGATCGACATGGATGGTAATATGATTACCTATAAGCACCGATTGGTGGCTAAAGGATTCAGACAGATTCATGGTATTGACTATGATGAAACCTTTTCATCAATTGCAATGACCAAATCCATCCGAATCCTACTTGCCATTGCAGCGTAGTACGACTATGATATTTGGCAGATGGATCAAAACAGCATTCCTTTATGGGAATCTCCTCGAGGACGTGTATATGATACAGCCGGAGGGTTTGAAGATCCAAAGCAAGCCAAAAAAATCTGTAAGCTGCAACGATCCATTTATGAATTGAAGCAAGCTTCTAGGAGTTGGAATCGACGTTTTGATGAAGTAGTCAAAGAATTTGGCTTCATCAGAAACGAAGATGAGTCTTGTGTCTACAAGAAGGTTAGTGGGAGCTCTATAGCTTTTCTGGTCTTGTATGTGGATGACATACTACTCATTGGAAACGACGTTCCCATGCGACAATCTGTTAAAGATTGGCTAGGAAAGTGTTTCTCAATGAAAGACTTAGGGGAAGCAGCCTATATACTTGGTATAAAAATCTATAGAGATAGATCTAAGAGACTGCTAGGCCTAACTCAAAGTACATATATTGACAAAGTGTTGAAGCGGTTCAACATGCAAGATTCCAAGAAGGGATTCTTGCCCATGTCACATGGATTTACTCTTTCGAAGAGTGGTTGTCCTTCCAATGAGATTGAGAAGGAACGCATGAGTAGAATTCCCTATGCCTAGGCCATAGGATCTATCATGTACGCCATGTTATATACTAGACCAGATGTGTCATATGCCTTGATTATGACAAGCAGATACAAATCCAATCTGGGTGAGAGTCACTGGATTGCAGTCAAGAACATCCTAAAGTACTTAAGAAGAACTAAGGATGCTTTCTTGATATTTGGCGGTGAGGAAGAGTTGCGTGTAAGGGGTTACACGGATGCAAAGCTTCCAAACCGACAGAGATGAATTTAAATTACAATTGGGTTATGTGTTTTGACTGAATGGAGCAGCCGTGAGCTGGAAGAGTTCCAAGCAAGAGACGGTGGATGATTCTACAACAGAGGCTGAGTACATTGCTGCAAATGGCGCAGCAAAGGAAGCTGTTTGGATCAAAAAATTTGTTTCTGAACTTGGTGTGGTCCCTAGCATTGAAGATCCAGTTGAGTTGTACTGTGACAACACTGGGGCGATCGCGCAATCAAAGGAGCGCTGGACGCACCAGAAATCCAAGCACGTGCTCGAGAAGTTTCATCTTATTCGAGATATTATCAATAGAGGAGACGTTCGGATAAGCAAGATTCCTACGGATGAGAATCTGTCAGATCCACTTACAAAGTCGCTTGTTCAGTGGAAGCATGAAGGGCACACTAGGAGCATTGGCATACGAGATGCATCAGATTGGCTCTAGTGCAAGTGGGAGACTGTTGGAATAGATGCCCTAGAGGCAATCTAGCTTAGTATGAATTGATTTTGGCTAGAACATTCATTGTATTATTTATTGGATATTTAATATAATGAAGTCCTTAGATTTACAATTGTGTTGTTTATCTTAAATATCCCTAGTCCAGTATAATGATTAATAAGACAATCATCTATAGACTAATATGGGGTTGGATTGATATGGAGATATCATGATCCAACACATGGGTGTGCATTAAGTCACAACCCATATCCGAGAAGGCTACATACACGTTATGTTGAGTCACAAGCGCTTCTCGTGGTGACAACGGTATTTTCATCCTTAGACTTGAAGTCACTAGATTGTCTAGTTGTGGATTGTTGTGATTTTGGTAGCATCAAACGCTACACCGTGAAAGGGTAGCTATAAAGTCGTGTACCAGATACAATAAGAAGCAAGCTTAGAAATCGTAGTGGACGTAGATAGAATTTTTCCCTCCCACATAATGGGAGAAAATATCCGAGGCCACTCGAGGGATAGTGCTTATAGAATGTCTGGCCAGACTCAAATAAATCAATATAGGATATTGATGTTATTTGCACGAATAAGGCTACACCCAGGATCGAGAAACTATGGATTGGATGTACGAGTGTGTGTTCTATGTCTCGTGTTCAATCCGGATATAGAGATAAATGGATGTGACAGTTACTTACACAAGGTTTGTCGGATGACTATTCTATTAGTTGGCTAGAATGGATGTTTTGCTTGAGACCGCTCCATATTAGCAAGTTGCTGCTACCAACTAGATAGAACCTATGGGGTCACACGCTATATAGAGTTGAACTAGATTTGGGAATTAATTAATAGGAATAATTTATTAGAAGGATCACTTTGCAACACCTTGCAAACTTAGTAGGACTCATTTGCAAGGAAGGGACTAAACTGAATTCTAGTTGGACAAGAATAGGTCATTTAGGTAGTTAACAAGGATTTGTTGAACTATATAAAGGATGTTCCTTCCTTCCCACACTTATGAACTTATTCATTCATAACTTGAGTGGGAGAGAACAAAGGAGAGAGAGCAAGCAAGCAAGAGGGCTGAGCGACCCCCTTGCCGCTGCCCCGTCCCCGTTGGCCATCAAAGGAGGCTGCCCCCTCCTTTTTGCCTCGCGTTGTGTGATTTCTTCTTCCTCTTCCTCCATTCCAAGCTAGCAAAAAGGAGAATGAAGATCTAGATCTCAACTCTAGGTGTGGATCAACCGTGGATACGTGACACAATTCGCGTAACAAGTTATCACAGGAGAAACCCTAAGGTGTGTAACATGATTCTTCCTTTACCATCGTTATGCTTCTCGTCCTGTGATCCTTGGAGGGTATTGAATGGATAAATTATATTTTCCCCTGCGTATCCATGATCAATACCCTACATTGATTTCATATAACATTTATTCGCTATGTTGCTAATGGCTATTTCAGCGCAGATACACAATCTAAACATAACATTACTTTTGTCTTCCATCAAGGGGGATATTGTTAAGTCAGAGTCTTGATTCAAAGTTTTGAAACTGGTGTCAAATCTTTGAAAATCTTTGTACCCTAAGTTTCAACTGAGGGGGAGTTTATCTCCTGGTTATATACTATGTCTTAGTGTGTGATGAAAGATAAATTCATCTTGAAAAAGTTATATATGATTGCTAAAGTTCTATTTTGCAGGATATATGCTTAACTATCTCATTGCAGATCATTTTGAATAAGTTAGAGAGATTGTGTTCTAACCTTTTTTTTTTGCAGGCTCAAAGCTTTTCAAATCTTTTAAAATACTCTGAGTATCTAGCTTGAGATTTATGAATGCAAGAGTGCCAAACAAGTCACTAGAGCTTTGCTATTTTTATGATATTCATTCAAAACTTGTCTCAAGCTTGCAGGATCATATTGTGCCAAAAATCAGTGGATAAAATCACGTATCCATTGGAAAAGAGTTGTTGAAGAGTCCAGAATCTGTTGAGGATTTTTAGGGATTCTTTTGCAACAATTTTGGTAACCATTGCAGCAACACTTTAAATTAAAAGAGACTGTCTGCACAGGAGACACAACACTGAGATACAAAGACATAGAGAGAAATTTGGATTGAGAGAGAAACAAGGAAGCAGATCAACTCATCATTCAATCCATTCAAGACTCGGAAGAACACTTCCAAGCTTTCAGCTTCACAGTCTTCATAGTGTTCTTCTGCTTGTGCTTAAACTGCTTATTCATAAATATTCTATATCTTTTATAATGTGTTCTCGTTGAGTTGTTCAATATGAAAAACATATAATCTTATTGTATCAAGTAGTTGAAGGTGTAACTAGATTGGTTAGAGAGAACCACGGGCTTGTACAAGTGTAAGGCAATTCTCTTAGGCCTGAGATCTAGGGCTTAACTGGTGATAAATAAGAAGTTGTTAAAAACCTAGAGGGATCTGATACCTCTGGTGGGGAGTATGCATTTTGGAGGCCGCACGACATACAAAATATTTGTGTCTTGTTCCTTACATTTCTGTACTTTACTTGCTTATAAAACTATTTCAACACAGGATATTTCCAAAGCTTTGAAAGGCTTTTCAAATCCTTGAAAATTATCTGAAGCTTTTATACAGTTTGTTTCAGTTCAAATTTTTTAAACTGGTTTCAAAGCTTTGAAAAAATTCGAAACATCTTTGCTGATTTAAAAAAACCACCATTTCAACACAAGTTGCGATACTCTATTCAACCACGCCCCCCACCCCCACCCCCCCTTCTAGAGTATATTTGATCCAGTCTTAGGACCTACTTACACACTTCAACAAGGATACTCATATACCTCAAAGGGAAGAAGGACCACGTGTTATGCTATCGGGGTTGGAGACTTTAACTTGTTAGCTATTAAGGAAGACTAGGGTGGGGACCTAGAGACAAAAAAATTTGGTCAGCTTAGGAGTTATTAACGTAGGTGTTAACATGTGTTGTGCTTGTATGATGGCTATAGCAAAGATTTACGGACCCAAATCAATGCGGTAAGGATAAACACATAGAGGAGAAGTGACCATTTCATCAGAACTGTGGTAGCTACATGAGAGATTATCTTGGAGTATATACCTACTCGACATATGCTGGATAATCCCATTTCCTAACCACTTATGAAGATTCTCTTTGTGGATCATGTTAGGAGATGGGGCGTGGTAGTTGGTGACTTGTTCTTGGAGTATATACCTACTCGACATATGATTGATGAATATACGAGGCATTCATATTTAGATCTTAATTAAATTTGCTTTGATTATTATGCGTGTAGTTTTGATACATGCATGATATATTATATTTCCCTTACCAAGATTAAGCATGTCACGCATACAATGAGATCGGCTCACTCACCACGAGCGATCTCCTTTGGCGACATAGATGGTGAGCAAAGATGAGACATATTCCCGGTTACACTAGACGGTGACCTGACGGATTCACTTGTCGTCTTGGATAGTTGCTGAGATGAGAGTAGCTCACATGTCGCCCGGACATGTTTAATACTCTTAAGCCATGTAGTGTACTAGCCAGACACGAGAACTATTTTTTGGGGCGCATTAGCATGCGTCATTTCAGTACTCGGATTAGTCGCCAAGATGGTGACTCAACAAGAATCTGCATAGTGGTCCTATGAGACAAGACGTGTGCTCCAGTGGGAGTTCAAACACTATGACGTGTGTTTACATAAACACGTACTGAAGAGCGACAAGAGGTGGTGAGTATAGTTGTACCATGAATCCTCGTTGTGTGAGCCTCGTCGATCATCCGAAAATGATTAACACTGTATACCCTAACTAATCTATGTCGTAAGGTGACGGGTTGGTGGTGCTACTTTGGCGTGCCACCTTATGATCATGTATGTTTCGTCCTTCCGGACATCATTGGGAAAGCAGTCAATCCGAATCCAAGCGAAACATGGTCAAAGGAAAGATTGTCATTGCATCATTCTATGTTTTTTCATTGGGCCAACTAGTGAGACATATACCTGGTCATGCAAGAATTGAATAAAACAGTATAATGATAGACATATTCGAGCAGTGTCTATGGGACTAGACGTACTCATGGTCTATGAGATGCCGATTGATGGATTTTAGACTGTGCATTATCCATTACTTTGGAAGTTGAGCCTTCCTGCACTGGCTCGTGATGAGTTTTGTGTATAGATCCCCTGAAATGCAGGTACTCTTAGCAGTCGCATAGCAGACCGCACAAAATATTTGTTGATGCATTTTGGTTGGAGATTGAGAGAAATTGTAAGAGTTATACGCACCCCCTAGTCGAGTGGGAGATGTTAGAAATATTGCATGGGCGTCCAGGGGGCTCCAATGCAATTAACACAAAGCCCATGGGAGTATGTTGTAAATAGCTGACATGCAGGTACTCTTAGCAGTAGCACAACACACCGCACAAAATATTTGTTGATGCCTTTTGGTTGGAGATTGAGAGAAAGTGTAAGAGTTATACGCACCCCCTGGCCGAGTGGGAGATGTTAGAAATATTGCATGGGCATCGAGGGGGCTCCAATGCTATTAACACAAAGCCCATTGGAGTATGTTGTAAATAGCTGGAACTTTGTCTATAGATATAGATTGTTCCATACATATCATATGTAGTCTGAAAAACATACAGAAGAACACTTTCTCTCTGTCTCACACGCATTCAAGGAGGCGGATTTGTCGTAAACCATTGTGTTCGGCCAAGAGCTGCAGACACACAGCTGGGAGACAGAATACGTGAACAAAAGGGCACAAGATCGAACGGACATCGTCTGCGGAAGATCAGTACATTAATTGGTAAACAATAAACACTTCCTCCGTTATTATCTAATTAGGGATTGCCTCTAAGTTATCCGACACTGTGACTTAAAATTCACGAGAAAGTCCCATTAAATGGGAAGTGTCAAACAAACTGTCGTGACAATTGAGATAACTGGTTCTTTTAAAAAATTGAGATAAATGGTGAACTACAGGCCTAATATTCTTAGGTTGGTGAATTAAAGTACGGGAGAAACATGACTATTACTCCCTCCGTTCCTCCAGGTTATTCAAAAAATTATACGGGTATTAAATGGGCATAGCAATTTAGTTAGCAAAACGATGCAAGAATTTGGTAACTATTTCATGGTGTTGTAGAGTAATTGCCCTACAATAACACAAAAATTTA
Organism: Linanthus parryae; assembly: GCA_023055425.1. Lineage (NCBI taxonomy): Eukaryota > Viridiplantae > Streptophyta > Magnoliopsida > Ericales > Polemoniaceae > Linanthus > Linanthus parryae. Next base: position 93,469,697 of record JALGPY010000005.1, on the reverse strand, counting down.
TCAAATTCTTGAATCCTTTTGCTACTAAATCCCTATGCCCATTTAATACCCGTATAATTTTTTGAAGAACCTGGAGGAACGGAAGGAATACCTAGTAATAGAGTTGTTATATAAAATTCACAAATTAACAAAAGGAAATTGATTCTTACACCGGTCATTATTGATGGTTACACCGTATTTTAGTTGGCGTGACTTTTTTACCCTTTCTCATCAATTTGTAACATTTTTCTATTTAATTTGTAATATACTTTATTTTAGGTAGCTTTTATTTTCAGTATTTTCTTGCCTTTCCTTTCTCAATTCTAGAATTGTGTTCAAATTCATGTAATCCATATTCATGCACAACTTCCTTGTAATTTTTCCTTATATTGTTTGCATTATTCGACAAATCATTATCAATTTAATAAATTTAACGTAATTTTTCTTTGTATATGACATGCACGATTTTGACAAACCATGTACACTTGGATCAACATAGAAAAAAAAACTGGATCCAGCAGTACATCCTTGCCAGGTGTACTGAGAACGTATTCTTACCTTAGAATTCTTTTTGCATTAATTATTCGCAAAAAAGTCACGCCAACTAAAATACGGAAATGAAGTTGAGATTTGAAGTTAATTGAGCCCTGTGCTTTTTTTGAAACAATTGACTGTCTCTCGTGGCCTCCTTCTATGGATTTAAAATATTGTCATATCCTAGATTGAAAATGGATATGATGTAATGCAAACAATATTCATGGAAAAAATACAAGAAAATCATGCACGAATAGAAAAGAGTCACAGTAAATTCAATACCATTCCTAAATTGAAAAAGGAATGTCAAGATAATGAAATAAAAGTAAGAGATACTGAAAATGTAAAATTACCTAAAACAACGTATGACAAATCAAAAAGAGAGAGTGTTACAAATTGTTGAGTTTGGGTAAATAAGTCACGCCGACTAAAATCCAGTTAAACCATCAATAATGACCGGTGTAAGAATCAATTCCTATTAATAAATTGTGTTTAATTTTAAATTCTTGCCTTTTTCAAGATGTTATGTTGTTCCAAATAGTTACATTTTAACAAACAAAACTTGCATATTTTGGTAATGTCTTTTCAGAATAGGCGCTTCAAGAACTGTTTGGTGACTATAAATTTAAGTGGATCTTTGTCCTCAAATCAAGTTTTCAGTTTGATTTCTCTCTTCTTCAGTTGTTATTCCTTGTCGGGTTGGATTCTACTACCTTTGTTTCTTCATTTTTCACTATTTACTGAGTCACTTTCATCCGGTGATTTGAATAGCAAAACGATACAAGAATTCGGTAATCTTTGCATGGTCTTGTAGAGTAAACAGTACTCTACACCACCATGGAAAATTTACCAAAAAACTGCATTGTTTTATTATCCAAAAGCCAAGTCAAAGTAACTCAGAAAAGTCAAACCATGAAGAAATAGAAGAAACGGAGGTAGTAATTTAGAAGAATGCAGCAATGCTATCTTGCTTCTTCTCCACCGTAGTATACAATGCAATAATGGATAGTGTTTCCATGTAGTCATGTTATACCATATAGTGGGAGAAATTACAGTCCTAAAGAGAGACCCTGGTGGCTCCTTAGATTAAATATTATTTTTTTTATTTTTTTTTGTGGAACATGAAATTAACATAGATAAGCCATAATAATTACAATCAAGTTCATGAAAAGATGATCGAAAACTACTAACCCAGGGGACAAGCTCTTTCACTAAGAGCCACCAAAAACTACCAAATTCATAGAAACATTACATAGCACAAAAGCAAACATTAACAAAAAGAAACTGAACATTCCTGAACACTCCTAGTTAGAAACTGGTAGGATAGAACCAAGAGATTACTCCATAATATAGGGGATGATAGCATCAGAGGGCACCAAGCTTGGAGGCAAAGGAGGGAGGCCTAAACCAGAAGAAAAGCTACCTTCAACACCTTCTGAGGACACAGGAGGAGCACCACCTTCAGCAGGGATCAAACCAAGCTCTGAACCACCAACAACTTGAACCTGATCTGGAGCAGAGAGAGGAGGCTCAGAAGCCAAAGGAACCACATCAAGCACCTGCTGAACACTGGAGGAAGCTGCAAATTGATCACAAGCCTTAACCTTAGAGGGGGCACCATCAACTGAGGCAATCTTAACCAAAGCTGCTGAATCTGAGTCAATAGAGGAAGTTTTAATTAGAACTAGCAGAAAGAATAATTAATCCCACAAGATCCTGAGCAAGGTGAAACATCTGATCCTCATTAGTGTTGATTTTGTGGAAGATCATCTGGTTCCAAGATTTCCATAGGATCCAAATGATGGCTGGAAGCCAACACCAACGAGGATTATTTTTACATTTTTTCATTTTTTTGAGCCAGCTCTTGATCCAGTTGATAATGTCAAGGTTAGGGGAATGAGGGATCATGATATTAGCCTTATGCCAGACCCCTTGAGCCCGTGGACAAAGAAGGAAGAGATGAGTAGTAGTTTCATTGCTAATATTACAGAAAGGACAGATAGGGCTAACAGTTGAGACTCTAGCATGCAAATTATGCAATGTAGGAAGGGAACTAGTGAGAATCCTACAAATAAGACCTATAATTTTGACTGGTAAACCAAATTTCCAAAGAAGAGACCAATTGAATTTGTGACTAATGGATTTAAAATTTAAGGGAGAAGAAGATAAGTTAGGGGAGGAATTATTATAATTAAGTAAGTTATAAGAAGAAGCCACAGAGAAAACTCCAGAGGGGGAGGCTTTCCAAAAGGGGACATCCTGCTGATCAAAATATCCATAATCTTGCTCCATAATCTTATTAGCCAGCCATCTTAAAAAAGTTGATTAACAGTGTAACTACACCATCTGCCACTTAGATGAATGGATGAGTCAAGAAGTTGATTAACTGAAGAAAAAATGTGCCTTGGATAAGTGGATTTCAAAACTTCCTGTAAAGAATCAGCAGGAACGTCTAGGATCCATCCAGGGGATCTTATAATAATATCCTTCCCATTACCTATTTTCCAAACCAAACCTCTTAAAAGACTGTCTTTTCCTTTACAGATGGTTCTCCAAGCAGTAGAGGAAGAGGTACCAGCCTTAACAATACTAAAATGAGTTCTTTTGCAATACTTAGTAGAGAAATATTTAGAAAAGAGAGTAGTTTTAGAATTGACCATTCTCCTACTATTTTTAGCAACCAAAGCATTATTAAAAGCAGAAATCAGTTTAAATCCTAAGCCCCCTCTATTAGTCTTGTTACAAAGGAAATTCCAGGAGAGCCAATGAATACCCTTGGAAGCAGTATTCCCAAACCATAAGAACTTTGCTAATAAAGAGGTGATGAGCTTACAAGTTTTGTTAGGGAAGACACTAATGGACATGGGATAAACTAAAAGACTATTCAGAACTGCCTTAATGAGGGCACACCTTCCTACAAAATTTAAAAGAAGCCCCTTCCAACCTGAACATTTCTTATAAACTCTACTAACTGCGTCTGCTATTATTTCTTTATTATTTCCTGTTTGATTAAGGTAAACACCAAGATACTTTCCTAATTGAGGCTTCTCAGTGACATTTAGTGCTAGGCTTAAAGCTTGTTTATCACTATGAGAGCAATTAGGGCTAAAAACAATTGAAGATTTATTGATACTAATATTTAAACCTGATTGCCTAGCAAAAGTGGAGAGCAAAGATTGAATATGCATTCCTATATTTGGCGTAATTTGGGAAAAAAGTAGGGTATCGTCTGCAAATTGCAAATGAGTAAGCTCATCTCTACTAGAATAGGGAATCCCTGGAATAAGCCTCATATTATTAACATGCTGAAGTGAGGCAGAAAAAACTTCAGCACAAAGGGAGAAGAGAAAGGGAGACAATGGATCACCTTGCCTTAATCCTCTCTGAGGCTTAAAAGAGGCAGACGCTGCCCCATTAATAAGAACCTGATAGGAGACTGTTGAGACACATTGAAGGATAATGTGAATGAAATGAGAGGGAAAATTCATTTGATGAAGAATGGCCTCTAAGAAGTCCCATCTAACTCTATCAAATGCTTTGGAAATGTCCAACTTAAGAGCTCCTAATTTTTTGTGACTGGGAGTGTTCGCTTTATGAATGGTATGAACTAGATCTTGAGCAATAAGTAAATTATCTTGAATAAGTCGTCCTGGGACAAATCCATTTTGATTACAAGAAATTAAAGAGGGGACAACTATTTTAAGTCTGTTAATAAAATTTTTAGCAATAATCCTATAGATTACATTGCACAAGCTGATAGGCCTATAATCAGTAGCAGAAACATGATTATTAGTCTTAGGAGTAAGTAAAATAACTGTCTTGTTAAACACTTTCAGAAGATGACTAGAATTAAGAAAGGAGAGAATGGCTGAAGTAACATGATTAGAAATGAGGGGCCAAGCTTTCTGAAAGAAGATAGTCTGCATCCCATCAGGGCCTGGAGCCTTAAGAGGGGATAGAGAAAAAACAGCAGCCTTAACTTCACAATCACTATAAAGGAGAAGCTAAGAAGGCTTGCTGATCCGGAGTTAGAGTTCTCTTAATATTGAAAAGGAGATCAAAGGCAAACAAGTTGTTATTTTCTAAGAGTAATTCATGATGATTGGGAGAGGGTTCAGAGTAAATTTGCTTAAAATGATTAACAAAAACCATGAAGATTTGGGAGGGATCAGTTAAGACAACACCCTGACGATCTTGAATAGATCTAATTGAATTATTTTGTCTTCTTATTTTAGTATAGGCATGGAAAAATTTGGTATTTTTGTTCCCTTCTTTGAGCCAGGAACATCTAGATCGTTGAGCGCAATAGGTTTCTTCACATTTCAATAAAGTAAGCAGTTCTGCTTTTTTCTGGAAGAAAACTTGAACAGAAAGGGGAAGATCTTTTTAAAGTAGACAAAGGTCACTCTTTATTTGTTTAATTCGATTTCTAAGATTATGTTTATTATTCGCCCAAATTCTAATAGTGTGAAGGGTAATAAAAATCATTTTAGCAACTCTATAACTAGGTGAACCTGGAATATGAAGATTCCAAACATAACTAACCAGTTCAAAGACATCGTCAAATCTAAGCCACCATGCCTCAAATTTGGGATATATGTATCCTACATGAGATAGTGGGGGAGCAAGATTGAGCAGAATTGGAGAATGATCAGAAACAGACACACCTAGGGTGGACACAAAGAGATCAGGGAAAAGATTTAGTAGAGCTAGATTACACCAGGCTCTATCTAATCTGTCAAAGGTTGGGGTGGATGAGGTCCTATTATTGGACCAAGTAAACCAAGGTCCTATATTACGAACCTCAACCAAATTCCATAAGTTAATGAAATTAAGAAAAGATTTGGCTCCTCTTATGTTAGAGACTCCAGGACCATCTATATCATGTTGAAAGACAATCTGATTAAAGTCTCCAATAAGAACAAGAGGCTCATTTAAAGGGAGAACATTATTAAACTCATTCCAAAGATCATTTCTTTTTTCAAAATAAGGTGATCCATATACTAACCCAAGGAACCATTGACCCCTGATGTTATGATTGATTTTAAGAAGTAAGATTAAGTGAAGAAAAGCAAACAGATCAATCAAAAGACTGCTTGTTCCAATCACACCAGAGACCACCTCTAGTATCTTCAGGATCTACCCCAAAGGTGGAATCAAATCCTAACTTACGAAATCTGTTATTAATAAAAGAAACTGCTTTTTTAGTTTAAGACAAGAAAATTAGAGAGGGCTTATGATTTTTGGCCAGAGAGAAAACTTCCAAAACTGTAGAGGTCTGGCCAATTCCTCTACAGCTCCAACTTAGAAGATTCATGGTGATTTGGATGGTTGTTGTGGGACAACCATCCTAAACCCCAAAGAGTTCTTAAAAAATTTGTTGTGAACACTACCATTAAGTAAAAAAAATTCTTCTCTTGGTCGTTTCTTAAACTTGAAATTTAGAAAAAAGTGAAAAAGGATTAAAGACAAAAAAAGCAATAGATTACCTTTCTGCATGACTTTGTTAGTTTTTGTTCTTGGCTTCTTACCCTTGATCATACTGAAAGGAGAATCCATCTGAGAGAATCTGGCATCTCTCTTTTTGATCGGCTTCTGCACTGTCTTCCTTGGCCTTTTTTGGGAGAGCAACTTTCTTCTTCATTTTGATGGACGAACTTTCACCTTTCTTGATCTTAACACTCACCACATCTTTTGATTTTTTGGCTTTTCTGGGAACCATCATATCTTTCTCAACAATAGCCTTGTCCAATTCTGCAAGTTCCTTCTTTCTCAATGAGGGGTCAAACTCGTGCTCTGTTGTAACTGATGGGGTAAATTTCGGGACTTTCATCACAAATCCAAAGTTTCTTAACATCTTATAAGTGGTTGGGAGAGTAAGCATGGTGTTGGAATTGGTGGAACACTGATGGTTAACGTAAAGTGGAGGGCAAACTTCTGTCACTTAGCTTAAATATTTGAAAAGCTCTTTTATCTTATTTTCCAGTTCTTCTCAATTTGATTTCTTAATTTCTCAATTCCGAGTTTTGCTACTAACTTCATTATGAAAAAGTGTTTTCTTTTAATTTTCAATAATAGCTTGTGCACTTGAGACTCACATGGAGCTCGTGGACAAATTATTTGTAAACATTAAAAGAGTTCCTAAGAGTATCTCCATGCGAATTAATTTTATTAGGTAAATTAAGTTTAGACTCTAATAGGATAGAAATCTTTGTATGCAAGTTAAAAATCAGGCATCCTCTACCACCCCCCCCCCCCAAACATAGCGAGCAAAATTTCCATCGCCATAGTGCTACGTTTAAGTAATTAAATTTATAAATAGCTTTTTTTTTTAGAAATAATATACAAATAGTTCATTAGGATAATCATTTAGATAATATTACTGGAGTTCACAACAAAAAGCATTTTTTTAATCATAGGACACAATAAAATCTACCGTTAAGTAAAATGCAAAAGTTCGATTTGATAAAAAAAATATGCTTCAATTTCACACTAGTGTGTGTCTGTGTTTTTTTAAATTAATTTCACACTGGTGTGTTGGAGATGTTTTAACGAACTAAAAATAACAACCTTTATTGCAAATAAGTGCTAGCTCAATGGTAGATCATTGGAATTCCCTGTATGAAGTTCTGGATCCGAGCCGGTTAGACGTGGATTTGACGAAATTCTAAAAAAAAAACAAAAGGAAAAGAAAAAGAAAAGTAACAACCTTTATGGCCACTGGCTAGTCCCTCAGATTTGTGTCTGATTTATCACGACCCTGCAAATGTTTGCACTGGCAGTCCTTTGTATTTGTAAGCGAAAGCCTAACATTCCTTGTGACACCTCCTTTTTCTTGTTGTTTCTGCCATTTCCATGGTTTTGTAAGAATAAGATGAACTTGTATAACAAATAATGAACGAGGAGTTCATGCATTCGGATAGTAAATCAAGCTAAGCTGCAAAAAAGACCATAAAAGAAAAACATATAAGGGAAACTGAATTTTTGAAAAGGAGTAACATGAAATTAATCTTCACTTACTAAGATCTTCAGGTGCTAAGAGCATCTTCAAGAGATGGCCTATTAGTTGTCTTTGGCACAAATTTAGGCTAGATTTGCTCAAAAATCAGCTCCAACAGCTGGTGCAAAATCTGGTCTAAATTTGAGTCAGGCCTATAATTTGACCAGTTCTGGCCTAAACTGAGGACAATTTGAAGCTGGTGTAAAAAATAAAAGACTCTGATTTACTACTCTGCTCCTCCTCTAATCCTCCTCCTAATCCTCCACTGGTCCTCCAACGTTCGTATCCACCGTTGCAACGGTAAATTTATAAATACTTGTCAACAATCAAAGTGAAAAACTCGAAAAAATTACAAAAATTACCTTAAACTCGCTTCAATAATATAATTGATTATATGTTAATTTAATAAAGTGTGATAATTATTAAATTAGTAACATAATTATTTAATGTTGAAAACTATAAAATAATAAAATAATGCTGGTGGCCTATATTTAGGCCAGCTGCTGGAGCAGCAACTCAAAAAGTGCATGTGTAAAATTTATGGCAGGTACAAATATAGTCCAATGACAACTCAACTGTTGGAGATGTTCAGGTTAAACAAGCTAGTCAAATGCTACATCAACAAAGTTCTGATCAAATTTACTGGCGAAGTTTAGTAACTTTGTATCAAACCAAATTTATGATTTTTAGAAACTGGCAACGTGGAACAACAGAAGCAGAAACGTCATTACATCTATGAATCATAACTAGTAACCGAGTTTGTTCATCTAATATAACAGAAAACATTTAAATCGTATGCTGACTAAATCAGTAAGGAAGAAGTGTTTCTTTCCTCATCCCGACATCTCCCATCCTCAATAGCGTTAAGGATCTCAGTAACTTTGAAGGTACAAAATCCAAACTCCTAGTTAGTCCCACATTACTCGACTTACTCTTGGTTACATAAATTTTACTCGAACAAGAAGGTGAATCAAGCCAAGTTGAATTTCCATTCGCCGTCTCGCTTTCAACAACAAGAAAAGAATTATCAATCGATAAAGATCTCTTCAACCGTATTGATCCACATTGTTGATCCTCCAAGGTATTTGTCCCAAAATTATTGATTTGTTGACCAGTCACGCATCCCCTTTCTTGATCTGGCAAATGAAGGGCAACATCACTTGTAGGTGCTATTACCTTTGCCCTGCAAACCGGGCAGCTATTATGCCCGGTTAGCCACTCATCAATGCAAAGGACATGAAATACATGTTTGCAAGCGGGCAGTACCCGCACCATGTCAGGGCGAGCCAACTGGCCCAGACAAACTACACATTCACTCGGACGAACAGATGACGAGTTGTTTTTAATTAAAAATAAAGGGAGGATGGGGATCATGTTGAGCACACCCTTGTCGACTCCGTTATGAACAAGGGTCGGCGTCGGTTGACCTCGGAGCCCTCCGGTGGCGATTTGTTGCCTCCTCTGCACGCAGTACTTGATCATTAGGTGCTGGTACAGTGTTATGGCTAGAGCAAAAGAGGAAATCCCTAGTAAAGAGATCAAAATAGGAGTGAAAAATGGTTTTGTTAGTACTCGTGATGGGATCATGCTGTCCATGGTTTCTTGTTCTTCATCAATGGGAGAGCTTTGGAACTTTGAGCTGTTTTTGAGCTTCGGCCTTCGGGTGTTTACTAGATACATATAAATAGTGTCATTATTAGTCAAAGAAAGGAACTTTGATTTCTGGTTATTTCACTTAAGTGCCTCTATTATACTTTTTTGCACTTTTGTCGCTCTAGTTTTCCATATTATTGATTTTTCTACACTATTCGGTCTAATTATCAAGCAGTGTACGAAGATTTTCCCTAACCGCACAATGGTGACCACTCAAAACCGGCTTACTTTCTCAAACGAATTATTAAACGTGTGTGAGGAGCAACCCGGTTGTATGATAGCTAGTGAAATTTCGGGTTTTATATAGAGGAGGGAGAAGGAATATCGAAAAAAGTAGAGGTTACTGCCAGGGGAAAGTATCTTCTGAAGGGCCTTCCTACAAAATAGGCATTACATTTTACTCGTGGCGTTTTGTGGCTTAAGCAGAATAATATTCTTTAGACAATTGCGAGAGGTGCAAGGTGAGATCAACAAGTGGAAGAACACGAGACCTTTGAGGGCGTATTGGTTGAGAAGTTGACAGTTGTGAGGTGTTGTATTATTGAAGAGACCGTTGGAGTTAGGTAACATTTTGACATCACCTAAGAACATTCACCAAAAATAGCATATAAAAATTTGAACAGGCCACTCTTATCAGCATGATCAGCAAGCCACTCTTATCAGCAAGATAAGCAAGATTTGGCAAATCCAAATGATCTTCTTTTGTTATTCTAATAAGCGGTAGGTGCTTAAATCGAGATTTATATGGCATTGACCAAGAGTACTAGTTACCGATTTCTCAAAAAAAAAAGAAAAAAAAAAGTACTAGTTACCATGCAACCCACAACCTGGTGAACGCTTTAACTAATGACTATTGTGAGGGGGTGGAAATTGATGATCAACAAGTCAAAAACAAAGAAAGGTAAATGAGAAATGAGCAACAAATTTAATGTGGTTTTCTTCCTCAAAAAAAAAATTAATGTAGTTTGTTGAAATGTCTCATAAAAAAAAAAAAAAAAAAAAAGACTAAAACTAACAAGATCGGCCCAAAACATTTGCAGGTCTAAAGCGAATAATGAACTTGAGGCCCCCAATTGTAGAAAGATTTACGCATAAAGGGTTTTATTTTTAGAGGAAAAATTGTAGACTTTTAATACCTATCTGAAAAATCGGATTTATCGTTGGGGAATAAAAAATATTAACTTTAATTAAAATGAACTAACATTACAATTTTTTAATCAGGAAAAACTATTTTTTTTATTAAAGAAAAAAATCTACATATATGCCATCAACGAGATTCAAACTTGTGTCTATTGTGTTGGGGAATTATTTTTCAACCCGAATTTCCGCCGCAACGGAAGTAAAACACACGTCACACAATCACACACTACACATACGGAATTAGGAGAAGAAAACGACAACACAATAATTTAATGTGGTTCGAAAAAACTGCCTACATTCATGGGAGGAGGAGGAAGAGGAGAATTTTATTATATCAATGAGGAAATACATTGTAGGGGAGAGACAACACAATCTGCGGACCACGTCGACATGGTACTCTCATCCTCATAGACTACATCTATGAAACCCTAACCTCACACATCCGCTCAAAGATATCTCTCACCAATTCTCTACTCTACTCAACTCGACTCACTCCTCAATTAGAACTATTGTAGAGCCACCTATTAATAGGCCACACCGACTTGCTCTCCAAGTAATCCTAATTGTAAAAATATTATCAAAAAACCCCAATTACGAATACTAGTAGATTCCATTTTTGTAGTAGTTTCCAAAAACAATAATTCCTAATATTTCTAAGATGCAGATGCAAGACAAAAACCCAACAAACTCCCACCTTGGCTTGTAATCTGTAACCACGCGAAAAATTCCTTAGCCATCTCGGAGCTCTCCATCATTGATGTCGATTCCGCTGCATCCGTCATGCTCCACCTGCATGCATGGACCGCCATCGCACATCTACCGAGATGCTCTGCACCTACCTCCTCGCACCCTCACATGGACGCATCCTAAAGTCTACTACTTTGGGGAGTAGTGTGGCTCCATCTTTCCACCAGCTAGCTCTTCACTACTGCAGTAGTTTTCTTCATCAATGTTCTCGTCACTTGAACTGCTTCTCGAACATCTGCAACTGCGACATAGCCTGCAATATCTCCATGCTTCAGTGTCCTCACACGTCACCACGTGTTTCTCCACGCCAGTCCTGAGTGCTTCTACTAGCGCTATTTCTTCTCATGTTCGATCATACGACTTCACCAAGAATTCTTCCAAATCCACGGCTTTGGGGACCCGTCGCGACTTACCTCTCTTCTTGCCTCGAGTTGCTCAAGAGTTATCGTCACAAACCACACAGAGATAACAGGACGCCACCTCTGCCATGGCCTTTTCAACTGCGTCCACTGCCTCGATCTCTGCTCTGGATATTCTTGTAAATTTCATTGCAATAGTTGCCCACGTCTCTGACCAGACTTCTCCGCAACTATTGCATCTCGTGCTCACAATCACACAAAGCCTATGCTTCTTCCCTATGTTGAACAGCAGCTTCACCTGTCAAAACATTCCCAAGTCTGCATAGGTTGCCAATCAAATGTTAAATTAGGAAAAATGCATCTAATTGACCCCACATGATTGGACTTGAACATGATTGACCCTGGTCGCATCTTGTCTTCTTCGATCTCGCCGATCATCTCAATCCGCTTAGAATCTCAAAATTTTGGCAGTACCGATGAATCTACAACGTCCAAAAACATAGGGTTAGACTCCTGAATCATCCGAATCCGATCTGCAGGCACGCCGTAACTACCCGAACAAGTTTGGACCGTCGATTCACGTCGATACGCTGCCCAGTCAGCAATCTGCCAAATCTGTCACATTTTATACAGAATCTGACCTCACCGATGCATCTGGAACGCCCAAAAATCTAGGGTTTGCCTCTTATTCGAGCCCAAACGAACTTACAGGCAGCTCGGAACACCCAAACCAATTTGGACTACCGATCGCTTCTTGACCGAACTTCAAACACTAGCATGTGTCGCTACCGCACATGATTACTCCATACTTTTGCTCACCACTGCCCTAACATGCGGCAACCTTGACCTTTTCCCACAACCAACATTGAGCGGGCCATATAATCTGCTGCCACCTCATGAATCAAGGCACGTAACATGTAACTCGAGTTCCACCATATAATAACTCAACTTCATGCACTCTTGTGTCCACTCCTATTAGATCCAATTTTCAAGGACTACCCCAAGCGGCACTGAAGGAGCAATGGGAAAAAAACAAAACCAATGCAGCAACTTATTTTTTCTTTCTTCGTCTTCTTCAATCTTCCTTTTTTTTCAATTCTTGTTTCTTCTCTTTGATTTTTCTTCGTCCTCTTCACCTGCGTGCTACACCCGGATCGTGAACCTGGCTCTGATACCACTTGTTTGAGAATTATTCGTCAACCCGAATTCCCGCTGAAACGGAAGGAAAAACACGTCAAACAATCACACACTACACATACGCAATTTAGAAGAAGAAAAAGACAACACAAGAATTTAACGTGATTCGGCAAAACCGCCTAATCAACGGGGAGGAGAATCTCATTATATCAATGAGGGAATACATCGTAGGGGATAGACAGCACAATCCGTGGACCACGTCGACGCAGTACTCTCATTCTCATAGACTACATCAATGAAACCCTAACCTCACACATCTGCTCAAAGATATCTCTCACCCATTCTCTACTCTACTCACTCGACTCGATTCACTCCTCAATTAGAACTATTGTAGAGCCGCCTATTAATAGACCACATCAAATTTCTCTCCAAGTAATCCTAATTGTACAAATATTATGAAATAACCCCAATTACGAATACTAGTAGATTCTACATTTCTACTAGTTTCCAAAACCAATAATTATTAATATTTCGATTATTGCTTAGCCTCTCTTGTACTATAGAGAAGACTCCATCACGGAGCCTCTCATTTTGTTAGTTCAGAGAGAAGAATCCATAGTTCGTTATTTCATGGTTTTAAGATTTGAAGATTGAAGATTGAAGATTAAAATAGTTTTGTGGAGAAGACGAAGACTATTAATTTATCCATCGGAGACCTCAATAGTTTGATTTCTCTTCCTCTATCTAGTAACACCATGAAACTCTCTTATGGTTGTTAGAGTTTAATTCCATCATACCTAAACTCATTAGATTGGGGTCTGGTTTGGGCAATTGGATATGTTTTTATGCTATGGGATTGATTGTATTCGACTTGAGTTAGATTAAATGTTTATGAATTGATATTTTTGAGTTGCAACATATAAATAGTTAGACATCGTGATTACTTTGTCCTGCTTACTTTCGTGACGTTGGTGAACCGGATTGACAATCCTCAGATGTCGCGGCAGTCTCGCGCATAACAATAAGTGGTACACTAAAACATATAGCTAGCATGAGGTCAATAGGAATCTTAAGTGTTCGTAAATGTTTGTTAAACGAAAATCACATGAATAAAGGTTCAACGTGTCCATGAAATCCAAAGAGGCGCCCCCAAAACACCTTTGCTTTATTCGTTTAAATTGATTGTTTAACTTCATTTCTTTAATTTTATGCACATATTAATAGAAAAACAAAAAAGTTAAAATCCCCTTCACTGTAATTCAGTTAAACTCCAACCTCCTGTCATTTGGGTTCGATATAAACCTGGTCCTTATGGGGAAAACTTTCTACAGTAGATATTGTGCACTTGCGATTAACTTGGTAGTTGTTTTATAAGAGCTTAATTTCCACATCACACACTACTAGTTTGACACTGCTATATACACATAGTCTTTCTGTTGTGGCCAACTGTCTCCAAGATCCTGGCAGATCACGGGATAATGGAGCTCTTATCGTTACCTATATAGTGAGCTATTCGCCCAGATAGAAACAGTTAAGTTTCATAAAAGTAGCAAAGCTAGAAATATTTAGTTCAACCTCGGCAGCTCATCACTTAAAACAGCCTAGCTCATCACTTACCTCAGTCTACTATTTGAGTTTTGTTTTCTACACTAAACACAAACATAGAATATTCGTTAGATTCTCCCATTATAGAAAACTTCAAATGTTGGGAAAATGAGGATCAAGAAAGAGATAAAAACCAACTAATGGAATTTTCGTTAGATTCTCCATCATATAAAACTGAAAGTGTTGGAAAATGAGGATAGTGAAAGAAGAGAACCCTCGCCTAACCTGTTGCATGTGTGGATACTGATGAACAACCCAAACTTAGTGTTTCAAGAATGAGAGAGAGAGAGAGAAAAAACATAATCTATCATTCGTTACTAACGTCGAGTTACAGAGAAGAGAGTTATAACCCCTTTCCTCAAGAGAAGAAGGGAGAGTCGTTTCAAGTTTTTGGAAATTATACTAAGCACCCAAATAGTTCTATGTAACTACATGTGCCTCCTCCTTACTATTAGTACTCTTCTCAGCCGACCTCAAGCTGAATTGAGCTTAAGATAGATTAATCTTGGATCCCAAGTTATGAAACTCAGCTTCACCCAAAGCTTTGGAAAAGAAATCAGCATATTGATCCACATAAGAGATATGCCCAAGAAAGAATTGCTTAGCTACAACCATCTCGCTATCAATGTGAAAAAAACTTTCAATGTTCTTTATCCTAGCATGGAATAAAAGGTTTGTAGCTAGAGTTAATGCTGAAGTATTGTCACACCACTGAGAAGGAGGAGTAAAGGGGACAATGTGAAGATCAGCTAGAAGGTATTGAACCACTTAACCGCAGAAGCTGTAATACCATGGCCTTGTATTCTCCCCGTGTGGAGGATCTAACTACAATGTCTTGCGTCTTTAAGCTCCAGGGGACAAGATTGTCACTAAGAAAAATGCAGAAACCATTAGTGGTTCTTCTATCTTGGTTGTCCGCAGCCCAATAAAAATTTTAGAAGGCAATGAGCATAAAATTACCAGGAAAAATAGTAATGCCTTGATGAAAAGAGCATTTGACATATCTGATAACTCTCTTCATAGCAGTACAATATGTATGTGTGGGATGATGCATATGCTGATACAATCATTCACATCACACTGAATATCTAATCTGGTGATAGTCAAGTACTATAAAGAACCCACAATGCTTCTAAAGAGAGAAGGGCTAACAAAAGGAGACAAATCATGTGTAATGTTTGTGACACAAATTTTGCAGTTAGGAATCTGAAATTTTGTGAGAAAATCATAGGCATACTTTGTTTTATGAAGAACCACAGCAGTAGAAGATAGTTGAGCTCAATGCCCAATAAATAGCTGAGTTGACCAAGATATGTTATTTTAAAGTAAGTTTTCATGGCAACAAGAAGAGAGGACATTACTACAGGAGAGTTTCATGTAAGAATAATTTCATCTATATATATTAATAGGACTATCACGTAGGTAGATGTGTGAAGGATAAACAAATAAGTGTCTGCTCGACTGCACTTGAAGCCTTCACTTGAAAGAAAATTTTAAAACTGTTCATATGAAGCTCTAGAGGCCTGCTTGAGGCCATACAGAGACTTGTGAAGTTTTCACACGTGATTGGAAATTGAGAGTCAACAAATCCCTGTGTCTGAGACATAAATAACTCTTCTTTAATTTTTCCATACATAAAAAGCATTAGTTATATCAGGATTTTTGAGAGGCCAATTGAATTGGAGAGAAAGTGCCAGATAAATCTTCACAGTTTGATGCTTAGCATCTGGGCTAAAAGTTCATGATAATCCAAACCATAAGTCTGTAGGATGCATTTAGTAAAAATCTAGCCTTTTATCTAGATATGAAACCATCTACATGTTTCTTGATTCTGTATACCCATGTGTAGCCGATTGGTTTTCTGTTTGAGGGTAAATGTACTAGAGACAAGGTACCTTGATCCATAAGAGCTTTATACTCATCATGCATAGCTTCTTGCCAAAAGGGAAGAGTAGATGCCTCTTAAAAGGTGGTAGGTTCAATAGTATGGGATAAAGAAGCAATGCGTGCTTGGTATTTGCAATTCGGTTTCACAATACTAGACTTAAGCCTAGTAAACAGTGAGTGTGTTGGTACAAGGACAAAGGAAGAAGTGGGGATAGGTAAGGGTGAAGCAACAATAGAAGGAGAATAAGAAGAAGAAGGGGATGAGGGTGATGATGAAGATGGAGGTGAATGAACAGAGTCCAAGGAAATTGGAGGCAATGGAATCGTGGTCAAAAAAAGGGGGTGGAAACAGATTTGTGTGTAGAACTAGACAATGTATGAGCGAGTTGCTGGTAGTGAAAAATGTGATAACCCGTCACAAATTTATTATAAAAATTATCAATTAAACGATAGACACGCAAATTATTATTAACCAGTCTGACACTTTCAGACATCCAAAACTCAACCAGCAGGATACAAAGTCCTCCCAAACAAATCAAATTTCTGAAAAACTAGTATGTGACTGAAATTATTAAAAAGTTACACCATCTCGTCAAAAATAACATTTGTTTATAAATTTTCAGGCCAAATAGTGATTTACAACAAATCGCTAAAAGCAGGTAAACATAAGGTACTTAGCTAAACAATTCACTTTTAGTAATCAACATGCAATTTGGTCCAATCCTGCTCAACATGTAAAATAGAGCGGTGAGCCAAATAGCCCAGTAGGTACTGCTTAACCATTGGCGTAGAAATCTAAAATCTACTTAACACAACAGTATGTTATCACACAACAACATGCGGCACCAAATACACAATCAGCGTGATTTATCAATCACCACTCAGTCAACAAATAGCTAAAAAGTTGTAAAATCACACCAACAGTATATACAGAAATAAACCGTAACTGCAGGAAATTTAGATATTAAATTTTGCCTACCTGAAAATGAATTTAAGATGAGCCATGTAATTTCAAATACCAAACCTAGGTATTTTGTTTCAGTTTCACCAGTTGGAGGAACTTTTTTTTCTACGAACCGAGTTCTATCAGAGGTCTCTCCAAGCCAAAATAACTCTCCCACAACTAACTTCTCCTTGCAAATACAAATTAGAAAAATTATGATAGTCTCACGTATTAATAAAGATCAACTTCTCTGTCTCTCTCTCCATTTGGTGTTATTGTGAGTATTAACAGAGCATGAATCACTCATATACATAACTCACATAGTTATTGATGGTTAAAAAGCAATGTACAAACTAAGCAACAATGTTACTCTTATGCATGCACCCATGGGTCAAGAGAACACACAAGCTAAATGTAAGGTAAAAACATGCATGCGGTCTTATTACCTAGCTGTTAAGTTATGTATAATGCTAGCATGCTAGTGACTTATCCAATAAAGCATCACAATGATACCATATAGCTAAAATCCAACTATCCAAAATAATAGACATTTAAAGAAATTAACATCAGGCACTATATTTCGGTACATACAAAAAGGCAATCGTGTACCCACGTCTAACATAAACTTGTAATTTTATTTTTTATAACAAATTGGGGTCTCACAAAAATGTGTTCAAAAATTGAACATGTCTTGAGATGTGGACCTTGTGAGAGGATGGAGCAAGACATCTATAGCCCTTACTAGTGGCACAATACCCTAGAAACACATAAGGTGTTGATCTATATTGAAAATTGTGGGTATCATCAGGCCTAAGCAAGGGATAGCACAAACAGCCAAACACTTTAAGTGAGTTGTAATCAGGGATAAAGTTATAAAGACACTGAAATGTTGATTTGTTATGCAAGATCCTCTTGGGAAAGCTATTAATCAAGAATTTAGAAGTAATAAGTGCTTCAATCCTGTAAAAAGAAGGTAAACTGTCTTGATGAAGTAAACAAATAGTTGTTTCTATTAAGTGACTATGTTTTCTTTTCACTCTCCCATTTTGTTACGGAGAGTGAGGACAAGAAGTTTGATGCAACGTACCTTGGGACTGAAGATAGAGACTAAAGGGTGATTGATGAATACGGTGCCATAATTAGTTCTAATGGTTTTAATAGAATCCCCAACCTGAGCATAATGAAAGCAGTAAAGGCTAAATATGCAGCATAAGCATCTTATTTCAACTTTAAGCATCTTATTTCAACTTTAGTGGGTAGAACCAGCAAAATTTATAATGATCATAAATGAAAATTAGGTACTACTTGAATTGATTGAAATATGAAAGAGGGGAAGGACCCCATACATCAAAGTGAACTAAATCAAAATACTTAGAGGCACGTGACTAAGATACATAGAATGGAAATTTGTGACATTTTAACACATGAATTTGTGTACACAAAGAGTGAGCTGAAACTAGAGGGAACTTGAGATGAGAAGCCAAGACATTAGAAGCAGCTTCAGAGGGGTGGCCAAGCTTGAAATTCCACTCATGAGATGGAAGAAGAGAATTGGAGAAAGAAGCAAGAGATACAGGATAAGAAACTGAATGTTGAATAGAAGAGGTAAAGGAGAGTTGATAGTGTCCATTAGTACATTGGCCTTTCAAAAGAACATGATTTGACTTGTTGTCCTGTACAGAAAAACCAAGAGCATTATAGCTAATAGTAAAATCATTATCAGCTCTGAACTTGGAAGCAGACACAAGATTTGTGGCCACTGATGGAGTATGAAGTTTATTATGTAAGTGAAAAGCATGGGAGGATGTATGAAGAGTGCCAATACCAACACCATCAATATGAATATGTGGCCAATTACCAACTTGGATCATCTTAAATCCTCCATGAGAAGTAGGAGGATTACAAAAGACAGCAACATCGTTTTTAATATGATGGTTGGCCCCACTATCCATCAACCATAGAGCTCTTCGACCAGGAGGACACTGTCCCAAAAGACCAGGGGAATGAGAATAAGCAGGAGAAACACAATTTCAAGGGAAAAACGGAGTGAGAGGTTGTAGCTGAATAGGCTTGAGGTCTAGGACATCTTAGTGGAGAAGGTCTAGACGATGCATATTTGGTTGTATTAAGCATTTACCAACAGTTCAGATTAGAGTGATTGGATCTACCACATACCTGACACACCACTGATGAAGAATCACCGCCAAAATTGGAGATGTGGAGAAGGACTATACAGAGCCAGTGTAAGAACCTCCAATATTTGTATGTTTCCCTTTAGAGTAACCAGAGTAACCACCAGTACCAGAGAACCTTGAATGACCAGCTTGATAGGTTTAGCACCAAAATAGGTAGTGGTAATATAAGGAACCAAAGAAGTAGAAGAATTAGAGGATCCGTGAAGTGTGAGCTTGTTCAGGTTGTAGTTAAGCTCCTCAGAAAACCAAAAGAGCAGAAAATTCTGCCAGAGAATAGATGTAATTCTAATCCTGATATTAAACTTAAATGATCATAGTGTGAAGAAAGGCCTTTAATAATATAAAGCACTAGGTCTTCTCATATACAAACTCATTCACATGAGCTAAATTGTCAGTGATAGATTTAATATGAGCTAAGTTGGAATCAATACTTTGATCATTCTGTTGAATGGTAAGTAATTGCATCTTGATTTGATGTATATGTGACCTAGACAGAGATGCAAATTTTAACCTCTAAAGATGTCCAAATATATGAGCATGAGGGATATTGAGGATAAGAGTAATGACAGATTGTGAAATAGAAGTTATGATGCAGCTTTTCAGGTGTTGATCAATATATTTCCAAATCAAGAAAGAGGATTAGGAATAAATGAACCTGAATCTTCTGACAAAACTTCAGCGGGAGTAGAAGTAGAATTAGTCACAAAAGAGAAGAGATCATTGTCCTACAACAGTGTGGATATATGTATGCGCCAAACAATGTAATTGGTTCCATCAAGTTCAATGGGAACAAGAGCACTGAGATCGCGAATCACAAACTTCAATGTCACATCCCCCTCCCGCCGACCCCAATTAGCGATTAATAAAACTTTGCGTTAACGGGAGGAGGGCGCGACATGCCGGTGCGGCCTTGACTCGTCGAGAGGCTAAATAAGTAATTTATAAAAGTCGTGATAAAAGTTTCTAAAAAAATAACTTTGCGGAAGCGTAAATAACAAATAACTTGGGGTCGTCTTGATAAACAATTTGAATTGTAAGAAAAGAAAGTTGGAACATAAAAATTCAATGTCATTTAGCCATAAAGTTGGAACATAAAAATTCAATGTCATTTAGCCATCTCGACTCGTATCGTAACAAAGCATAACTCGGGAGAGGTTCTAGGTATCATACAAGGCTCATACAAAGTCTTATATACATAATTACATAACTTATACATTCTTAAACCAAAAAAAACAACAACATGTATTTCATAGTAACTCCAAGTCGGCTAGCGTATACTCGGCATCTAGGCACATAAGCGTCGTCAAGCACGTAATCACATATGAACTTAACTCCATGTTACTTCTTTCTTCTTACATGTAATTAAAACCTGAAAAGAAAGTTAATTTTAAAGGGGTGAGCTCAACTAACTCAGTGAGTTACATCTACGCCCCTTCGTAGGTTTGGAAATCTAGAAAGGGCTAACTTTCCCATGGAGCGACATGAACATAAGGCATAGTTATACATACATATACTTGTGAAGCTTGAAAGAGCATGAAATTCATAAAGCATAACGTGTATCGTAAAGAATGCGTAACGTAAAGCGTAACTTGAGTCGTGTGAAATCATATTGTTCCAATTAGGAACCTGTAGATAGTGCTTTCTGGACAAGAATATCTTAGCCACGTGGCGATCATCCAGCACACCATAATGTGCTCCACACACATTGGATCACCAGCCGCGCTGATCCATGTGGGGGCTGCGAGACAGGGCCCTCGCATACCACCGCACGGGACTTGTAGGGACTTAGTGGTTTGGAGGCTAGAGTAAGTCCTGTCGCGTGCGAGCGACAACCAAGCCCGCACGCGACCCCTAGTAACTGCTTTTGAGAGATTTATGGCACGATCTTCATATACCCGGTCAAACCCGGTCAACCCCATAACGGTTCCGGTATAAGCGGATAACGTGCTGTAACGGTCCCTATATACGCGGACGAACGTGCCGTTGTGGTTAAGCTAATTAAGCCGCCATTGATGGGCGCATTAACCACACTGCAACAATCACATTCTCCGTTATATATAGGATCATTAACCCTTCCATACAAGGGGAGAACGACCCGAGATACGCAAAAGCTCTGCCAAAATCCTGTCTCTCTCTCTCTCTCACACAGTACTATTGCCTTACTCTCTCCCTACACACAAGCCAACACTTCCCGTGCCATTTCTATTCTCTGCCCTTGGTGTACACAGAGTTCTCTCTGCCGGATTCTCTTGTACACATTTTGGTGAACCCGACGTGAACTTACCATTGCAAGCAACCATGTCTCATGAAGATGATGTCAGTAATAGATCGCCTTCCACGGAGACCACCTCGAGAGAGGAAGCCCGCCGTACTCCTACAGCCACCGCTGAAGCTCCGACGATGGAGGCCTTGGATACCACCATCCAGAACCAGGCAAGGGCTCTCAAAGCTCAATCTGCACAATTGGAACGGATAATGGCTATTCTGGGAACTCTCGCCCCAAATCCCGCACCAGCCACCACTGTCTCTCAGGGAGGAGGAGCCTCCACCACTCAAGGATTGGGAGTGTCAACCACACCACCCGATCCTAACCTGCAAACTCCACCGGCAACTACGCAGCTACCCTCAATTCAGGGGTCAACAGCTCAAATGTTGCCTCTTGCTACTCACACTCCTCAACCTCCAACTTTGGTACCTAATCCGGCCTCACAATACCCCTTGCCTCCTCCATCGGCAACGTGGGGCAACGTGAACTCACAATATGTTCCTAGCCCTCCCGCGACATATGTGTCGCCTCCTCCTGCGGCAACCCCTCCTCCTGCTGCTGAGGGAAGTGCTCCGGAGTGTATGACGTCGCTGCAACGGCGCATAGAAACCATTCTGGTTCACCAGTCATTCGCGGATACCATTATCCCGAAGCTTGACAACGATCCACCTATTCCACGAGAGATCTACCTCATGCCTAATCCTGCCGGGTACAAAGCTCCTAAATGGGACAAGTTCGAAGATGTCAATGGGAACGCCCATGAGCATGTCATGCGCTTCATTGATGTAATGGGTCCGTATGGGGCTGATCCTAAGCTGCTGATGCGCGAGTTCCCGATGTCCTTGGGGAACGTGGCCTACAAGTGGTACAGGACGTTTGAAACCGGATCTGTAAAGACACGGGACGATATGGTCCAGAAGTTTTACACTAAGTTCTTCCATATGGAAGAAAAGGTGACAATGATTCATCTCTCACGGATGTACCAGAAGCGCGAGGAGGATGGAATAACATTCATCAAGAAGTTCAGGGCCAAGTCCCTGGAATGCAAAGATGTGATACTCGAAAGCAGACTCGTGGAGATATGCCTGCAATGCATGCGAGACGAGTATAAAGGTATGCTTATCAACCTGCAAACACATACATTTCGAAGCTAATCGAATGCATGAAGAATATTGAGCCTATAGTGGAGAGGCATAAAAAGAGGAACGCCCCTAAGAGATCCCCGAGCGGGACCACTTTCAAAATTGGGAGGTTCAGCTACAAGAGAGGACGTGAGGCTGAAGTGAATACGGTCTCGCCCCAAAAGCAACCAAAGGTAGTGAACTTCGACGCGCCACCTCTGTCATGTTCGGTAGAGGAAGCGAGCGACTTGTGCAGACAATGGCGTAAGGATGGTGTACTACCGCCGCTCGAAAGGGCACCCTCCAAGGAGATGGTAAGGGATCCGAAGTGGTGCGAATGTCACGGGAAGGTCATGCACCCCACGGCTGACTGCAAGAAGCTCAGGATCATGGTAAGCCAAAAGATGAAAAATGGCGAATTGATTGTCAGCGATCAAAGGCAGGACGTGCGAAACAATCCACTGCCTGCCCATGCGGAGCAAGAGCCGAAGGGCAAAGAGGTCGCCATGATCTTGATTGTGGACCTTTAAGAGGTTGCGGAGGATGGTCAACCCATCATTGCTGAGATCCACAATGACGAGGACTACAGCATAGACACTGAGGACGAACGCGCCGATCGGATGAAGGGGTCGCACGGGTTTAGCAGGTTCTTCGATGAGATGAACTTCTCAGAGAAATTCCGGAAGGAGATGACAAAGGCGATCCTGAGGATAGTAGAAGATTACGAGGAGGATATCGTAGTCTCCAATGGAAAGGTTGTCAGGGCATCTCACTCTACAGAAAAGGTCATAACCTTCTCCGCAAGCGACAAGAAGACAGATGCGAGCCACCAGAAGCCTCCGTGTGTAACAGCAATTATCAATGGTGTGGAGTTCAAAAGAGTGTTCGTCGAAGGAGGAGCGGCAGTTAACGTTGTCTCACTCAACACTCTGAAATTAGCAGGAATTCCAGAGCACAAGATTGTAAAGCGTCCATCCCCGCTGATGGGATTCAGAAGCGACTCCAGAATGACCATAGGATGGATCCGTCTGGGCATCCAGATCGGAAAAATTAAGTGTTCAACAAAATTCTATGTCATAGATGCGAACACTACGTATCACATGATTATAGGCCGGGCCTGGATTCATCGCTTTGATGATGTACCTTTAACGGCTCACCAAGTGATGAAAGCTATCTGGAATGATAGAATAGTTGAGATACCAGCCTCGATAAATCCTTTCAACATGGATGAAGCGCATCTCAGTGAGGCGGTATGGTTCACTGAGATGGCAGATGAGCAAACGACGGGACCGTTCAACCCCACTCCTTTGCCCCGATGGGAGGACATCAAAGATCAGTCACCCGATGGAGTAATGGTGACAAGAGAGGAAGCCAAGGAAAAGCCACCCACGCGAGAAGAGGTGCCGCGGATTGCCTACCAGCGAAAGAACGTGTATACTCTGAAAAAGATAGCAAAACATGATCCTGAAGGCAAGGAGATAGAGAGTTTCTATGCCAACGCGAAGAAATGCTATCGCATATGAAGGTGCGCGGGGGTGTCCTCATGCGAGCATGGGGATATCCCTGAGCAAATCAATCAAATTGAGCAGGTTACGGAACCAGACAAACCTACGCCAAGTGTTTTAGAGGCGAAGCTAAAAGAAGCACCCGAATGCATGGAGGACAAACCCAGGCCGCAAAAGCAGGAGTTGAAGGAGGTATTCCTAAGCCGGAGCGAAGAAAAGAAGAGGCCAGTCTTTCTAAGTGCGGACCTCACACGCGAGGAGGAAGAAAGATTGCTACAACTTCTGACTGAGTACAAAGACGTGTTCGCATGGGAATACGATGAAATGCCGGGTCTGGACACGAGCATCACAATGCACCGGTCAGATTTAATCCCGGGATCCAAACCGATAAAGCAGAGCATGAGAAGCTTTAGGCCGGAGCTTAACGTTAAAATCAAGCAGGAAGTTGTTAAACTTCTGAATGCCAAATTCATCGAGCCGAATCACCATCCTACATGGTTGGCTAACATTGTGCCTGTGGTAAAGAAGAATGGATAGCTTCGCATTTGCGTGGATTTTCGGGACCTTAATCGTTTCTGCCCCAAAGATGATTTTCCACTTCCCAACATCGATCTTCTTATTGATGCGACCGCGGGTCATCGCATGTTCAGCTTCATGGACGGCTTCAGTGGGTACAATCAGATCAAGATGGACCCCGAAAATGCACGGAAAACCGCATTCATCACTCTGGTGGGAGTCTTCAATTACACCGTTATGCCTTTTGGTCTCAAGAACGCAGGCGCAACTTATCAGCGAGCCATGATGGCCCTGTTTCACGACATGATGCACAAGGAAGTAGAATTCTACGTGGACGACTTAGTTGTCAAATCCAAGGAAGAGGCAGACCACCTGGGGGATTTGCGGAAAGTGTTCAACAGATGCAGAAGCTTTCAATTAAAGATGAACCCCATGAAGTGCGCATTCGGAGTAACATCGGCGAAATTCCTGTGATGTGTCGTACATCGTCAAGGAATAGAGCATGATCCTGCAAAAGTATCGGCAATCACTAGCATGACGGCGCCGCACAACCAAAGTACCTTGAAGACCTTCTTGGGAAAGCTATCCTACCTGCGAAGGTTCATCCCAGCGATCGCCGAAATCACCTTCTGTTTCAGCGATCTTCTCAAGAAGGACGCTCTATATAACTGGACTACGGAGCACGAAGCTGCGTTTGGAAGGCTAAAGGATCTGTTGACATCGTCAAAGGTAATGATCGCACCTCATCTAAGATCACCACTCTTGTTGTACTCGACGTCAACGAAGAGGTCTATAGGGGAACTCCTGGCTCAGGAGTATGAGGGGCAAGAAAGGCCGATCTACTACATTTCTCGCATAGTGCAGCCTGCAGAATCAAGGTACACGGACATCGAACGTCATTGGCTTGCCTTATTATTTGTAATAGAGAAGTTAAAGCACTATTTTGCTACGCACAAAGTGGTGGTGGTCACAAAGAGTGATCATATACGGTATCTTCTGACTCACACTACTCCTGGGGGAAGATTGGAAAAATGGTATATGACCATTTCTCAATATGACATCACGTGTGTTCGACCCCGGGCAATCAAGTCGCAAGCGGTGGCGGATTTGCTAGCACAGTTCCCTGATAAGAGTCATGAGCCTGTGATTGAAGAAGAAGTGGAGGGACCTGAAATCTACGCATTTGAGTTGCCCTATTGGACGCTCCATTTCGATGGCTCGTTAATAAGGAAAGGTGGAGGCATTGGGATAGTCTTGACCAAACCAGATGGAGAGGTCATACAGATGTTAGCAAAGCTTGACTTCGCAGTCACCAACAATGAAGCAGAGTATGAAGCTCTTATCGCAGGTCTTCGCGCAGCGAGGGCACTAGAAGTAAGCAACTTGACGGTTATGGGAGACTCCAAGCTAATCGTTAAACAAGCCTCGGGCGAGTATGGTTTGAAGGAGATAAACTTGTTGCCCTACCGGACCTTGGTACAGAAACTGGTGCAGCAGTTCTGCGACGTCAGGTACGAGCACAAACCCAGAGCGGAAAATAGGCATGCTGATGCTTTAGCTACCTTGGGATCCAAGGTTAGTGCGGATAAATGTCCCGCGAGAATCTCGATTGAAGTGCGAACACCCTCGGTGTTGACGGAGGACGCGTGCGACGATGATTGCATAGATGATGCGGACTGGAGAAAGTCAATCTTGCGTGCCATCGCAGAAGGCAGGAGCAACAAAAATTGGGCATCCACAAAGGGGTATTGCATACATGACAACACCCTCTACTACAAAGGCCCTGGCGGAATACTCATGCGATGTGTCTCGGAGCAGGAGGGACAAGCGCTGTTAGAAAAGATTCACCAACATGCTTGTGGGGATATTGAGGTATCAATCTATCGGAAAGCTCAGAGGTATGGGATTCACTGGTCGGACATGTCAATGACCGCAGCATTGATCCAAGGAAATTGCGAGACTTGCGCACTGATCAAGGACTCTTTATCAATTGCTCTGACCGATGATGATGTGGATTGGAGGAAGCCACTCTTTGACTTTCTCACGCAAGGTATTGTGCCTGAGTCGAGAAAAGAAGCCGAGAAACTAAAGAGAAAAGCAGCACGGTATGTGGTGCAAGAACATATGCTCTGTCGCAGGGGCCATGAGGGTAACCTGCTGCGATGTCTAGACAGCAAAGAGGCACAAGAAGTGATGGACCTCTCTCATCAAGTGGAACACCAGGGAGGCGCGAAGTTATGCAGACAGCTCCTCTCATTCGGTTACTTCTGGCCCACCATGGAAGCAGATTTCCACACTAAAGTAAGACGGTGCCAGGAGTGCCAATTCAAATGTAACCTAGTGCATGCTCCTGCCGTAGATCTCCATGCGTTGGGAACACCATGGCCGTTCCATACTTGGGCTTTGGATTTCGTTGCCCCATCCGATCAACCTCGCACGGGAATTAGTTCATTCTCACCGCGACCGATTTGTTCACCAAGTGGGTAGAAGCAATTCCACTAAAGCCAGCAAATGCGCTAGTCGTGGTCCATTTCATCAAAGAGAATATCATATGCAGGTTCGGAATTCCAAACACCATTCTCTCGGATAATGGCACTCCCTTTGTTAATCGCCAGGTAGCTGCGAAACTAGCAGAGTATAACATAAGGCAGATATGTTCTACTCCTTACTATCCGAAAGGGAATGGTCAAGCGGAAGCAACCAACAAGACGTTGCTAAGAATCGTGAGCAAGATGGTGGCAGATGACCACAAGAAATGGGCTGATTCTTTGAACATAGCCTTGTGGGCCTATCGGACTTCTCCAAGGACGCCCATAGGAGTCTCGCCATTTCTTTTATGCTATGGAGCTGAAGCTGTAGTACCTGCGGAGGTGAAGGTCAACTCCGCGAGACTGGCTTTCCATGCATTATACGACAATCAACGCGATCATGACTTGGTCATGTTAGAAGAGAAGCGGGAGCAAGCTAAAAGGACTAACAAACGATACCAGGAAAGGATCGCTCGCGCGTACAACAAAACAGTTCAACGTCGAGATTTCGCAGTTGGAGATTTGGTCTTGCGCGCATCGGACCACTGCATGCGAGAGGCGGCTCATCCAAAATTCGCAGCCAACTGGGAAGGACCCTTCGAAGTCACAGAAGTCTTTGATAGCGGATACTGCAACATACAAAGGCTACATGGGACGACCTCAACCCCAAGCTCAGTCAACATGCGCTGGATTAAGAAGTATTATCCTTAACTTCTCTCATTATATGCGTTAGATTACAACGTCTACTTTATGCTCTGTATTGCTAAAACTTGTGCATCTTCTCTTCCATACGAGGGAATTGTAATCTCATATCTCCCATATGAGAGTATTTTATAATATAAAGACTTCTCCCAAATGGGAAGAACTTTATGATTTCAGCTGTCTCTATTGCTTTATTTATTTCATCATTTCTCAATAGCGAAAGCCCATCCGCCGCAATGGCAGCATTATGAAAGTATGATCACAAGTGATCTTTAAGCCTATATGCCATGATAGCAGCATTATGATCTTAAGTGATCTTTTAAGCCTATCTGCCATGATAGCAGCCTATGCGAGTATGATCTTAAGTGATCTTTTAAGCCTATCTGCCATGATAGCAGCACTGCGATCTAAAGCAATCTTTTAAGCCTATCTGCCATGATAGCAGCCTATGCGAATATGATCTTAAGTGATCTTCAAGCCTATCCGCCGTGATAGCAGCCTATGCGAATACGATCTTAAGTGATCTTTTAAGCCTATCTGCCATGATAGAAGACTATGCGAGTATGATCTTAAGTGATCTTTTAAGCCTATCTGCCATGATAGCAGCACTATGCAAGTATGATCTTAAGTGATCTCCAAAGCCTATCCGTCAAGATAGCAACCGTACTAGAATCCTAAGCGATTCTCAAGCCTATCTGCCAAGATAGCAAAGCTATGCAAATGCGATCTCAAACGATCTAAAAACTCATCAGCTAAGGCAACAGTTCTCATAAATGAGTCTCAACCTGCGAACCTATCTGCTGGATAGCAAATCGTAGCGATAACAAAATGCGAATATGAAACTACAGAAAAGCTTGCCAATATGCATGCGAAAATTGCAACAAGAATATCAAATCAAACAAAGCGATTTATTATTATGAGTCAAAATGACTTACAATTTATCTGCCTAGATAGCAGCTTACAAGCGGAAAAGCTCAGACTGAGCTAGTTACACAGCCAACATGGCTTATAATGCATCTAAATAGCAGCCTACAAGCAGAAGTTACAAATCGGGGGAATCCTTACTGAAAAAGGGTCGACCTACTGGTCCTAACAGAAGCTATGTGATACAATGATCTGCGACCAAAGATCTGTAGCAAGTAGGGTGTTCCTATAAAACGAACGGCCTACTAATGCTACAAGATCTATGCGACGCTATGTTCAAGATCTCAGGATCTGACAAGGCCTCTGTCTCATCAACAC
This sequence comes from Linanthus parryae, assembly GCA_023055425.1. NCBI lineage: Eukaryota > Viridiplantae > Streptophyta > Magnoliopsida > Ericales > Polemoniaceae > Linanthus > Linanthus parryae. The sequence continues at coordinate 93,440,638 of JALGPY010000005.1, read as the reverse complement.
CCCAAGATATGTGCCTGAGGAACCACCTGTTCCAGCGAAGGACAGGCAAGCAGCAATTCCTAGGGCAAGAGGCTCCTTGTCCACGGAGACGAGCACAATGGCTCGCCACCGCGAGTTCAAGAACATGGTGGCGAATGGTCATCATGCGGGAAAGCTAGAGGAGAAATCCGCAGTTCATTACGAATTGGTAGCAAGGTCAGTACGACGCTGCACCTCGCCGGGAGGCGGCCGGAAACATGACCTGCAAGCATAATAGACGAAGAAAATTCTTCGAGCAAGCATGACAGATTATGTGCATCTTCTTTATGATGGTTATGAAGATAAATAAGCCTCGTAAAGAAGATCTTGGAAGCTATTTCTATGGCACAAAGCACAAACTCAGGTTTCACAACTTCAAGTTGCCATGAATCAAAGAAAGACAAGCATTGAAGTCAGCAGTCGTAGGGACTCATGGCAAGCCACATTTTGGGATGAAAGACCCAAGCAGTGGAAGACAGGGTTTATATAGACCCGACGGAGACCCTTCAAATCTCTAGCTGAGTCAGCAAAACTTGGAAAAGGGGTAAGAATCAATCAATTACGCCTTGAAAGAGGTAACAATCAATTACCCTACTAAAGGCTACGACGATTCAGTTGCGTATCCTAATTAATACCGGAAGGTCATGATACGGATGGGCTTCCCAGGGAAAGCATGCTTATCTGATAAGCAATTAGCGCGAAAGTTAAGGAAGAATATCGCTAAGATGGCGTCATAATTGATATGCACAGAGATATTCGAGCAAATCCCGCAAAGGGCAAAAAAGGAATTCAAATTCTTTTTTTGAAAAAAAAGGGGGAGAAACCCTAGCAACATTACAGTAATGTTTAGCTTTTTTTTCTATACAAATATGTTATTGCTCAAAATAAGCCTTTGACCAGGGAGTCATCAGGAGTAAACTGACGTGACAAATTTGCCACTTGCTCCACTTCTTGCTTCAATCTCTCGTAGTTGGCGCTCATTTCATGGAAGAGCTTCACAGCCTCTTCAGCCTTCTGCTTTTGCTGCTCCACCTTCTGCTCCTCAGCTGCGAGGTTATGGAAGCCGCGCTTCAAATTCACGGCCGCGCGAATCTGGGTGACTCTTTTGATAAGATACCCAAAACCCAGCTTGCCTTGAACTTTGGCGTGAAGGTTTTGACACATGCCGAAAAGCAACTCCGCGCTCTGAGGAGAGATGGTCGCAGGTGTGGCCGCATATAGCTGCTCCAAAATCCAGATGGCTTCGGTCAAAAACAGTCTTCTGTCGAAGGGCCCTATCTCCAGAGACCTCACAAATGATTGGGGATAGGAGAGACGCATCCGAACCAGCCAGTCCACGTCAGCTTGCTTCAACCCTAAGCAATGTTAAACCAAGTTATATTATCGAACTTGTAAATGAAGAATGCGAGATGCGAACAACAATCACAACATACTAGTTCCTTCAAGGATCTCGCGCAAAGAAGGAATGCGCATTGCCGGGGCAGCTGAAGACTGTCCTCGCTCCATTGCCCTCCTATCAGCTGCGAGCTCTAATTCCTCATAGTTGGTAGGAAGGGTATAAGCCGCACCAGGTGCGATTGCAGCTCCGACCTGCGAACTCAAAAAATTCCACGCAGGAAGAATAACTGCAGGCTCAGTCCTCGCCGGAGGCATGGCAGCGGTAGAAGTTGCAGCCTGATTAGGGATGCCTTCAGATGCGAGAGCATCAGCAGCAGCATTGGCATCTTCCTCCATCAACATGGTGTCAGCTTCGGCATCATCAGAAACTTCAATGATGTCCTCAAAGGGCTCTCCCGCATACTCAGCAGCTGCGACGGGTTTCTCAGTATGAGAACTTGGCACAGGGACATAGGATGCAGAAGGATGATTCCTCTGTTCCAGCATGGCTTCATCAGCATTACCTGCGACGCAAGACAGGATGATGTGAGGTAACTTGTGTTAAATAATACTTTATTATTATTTTAATAAGCCAAGAGTTAGCACCTCCACGCAAGGGTGGGATTGCAGCATCTGCGTCGTAGGCTAAGGACGCGGAACCATGGCCTATTAATGTATCTTCATTAAGTATATCTTTAAGCTGAGCATGACCTAGGGCACGAAGGAACCCGTCATGGTAATGTTTGGGTTATTAAGCCTAATTCACAAATGTCGTTCAAATGATTACCTGAAGGCTCGCCGCACTTGCTTACTAGCCAGCGGTGAATGTCAAATTTTGATAAACCATGCTTTAATGCACCAACAATCACATCTCGGTAAGTTACTGCGAGATTAAAAATCTCACCTTCGTTACCACCTGCGATCTCTTCGAAGTCCGCTTGGACTTGCTCTAGAGCGGTCGCATCTTCTTCTGGAGCCGCATCCTCCTCGTCAATTTCAGGAGCTGCCTCTTCTGGAACCGCATTTCCCTCATTGGTTGGACGCACTAAGTCGTCGACGTGTTGCTCTTCTAAGCTCCTTTGCTTTACACGTTCAAGATCCTCTTCTTCTCGCTTCCTTCTTCTCTCGGCAGCCTCCGCAGCTGTGTTCCTGGACTCGGAAAGGATGTCCTCGTCTATGGGTTCGTTGGAAACGCCAGAGTGAGAACCCCTCTTCTGCCTCTTGGCCTAAAGGCCTCTGATGGTCTCATCATCATCATCTGCAAAGGAACGAATTGGTCAATCAAGACTGCGAAAGTTAAGGCAATGAGAAGAGAAGTACGATGGGATACCTCCCGATTCTTCATTTTGTATCTCGTCTCTCTCTCCTTCTCTGACATCTTCGATTCTTTCTTCTTCTTCATCACCATCCTGTTCTCTCTCCTCCTCCTCTTCTTCCTGATCAAACGGAACAAAATTCTCCACTGCGAGCTCTTTCCGTGCCTTGTGTCATGGGCTGATCCATTTTTCCTTGGTTTATGCCTTATGGTCTAGCCCATGACTCCTTAGCCCACTTGGGTCACTTGTTCTTTGGGTCTAGGATTCACCTAGCCCATTTTAGCCCACATTGTAGCCTCATTTCTAGAAGCTTCCATAACTTGTATGTAGCAAAATTGTGTAGGAGGCTCTAGATCCTTGTATAGAAAATATCTTAGGCTAGAACATGTAGGAAGGTTCTAGTCCACTCAATCATAGCCGTTAGATCGTAGATTATCTAGATCCTTCCATGGAGAAGGGACTTGTATATAAGGGGTGGAGCTCATTTGCTCCAAACCATCCAAGCATTGTAAGCTCTTCACAAGTAATACAAAGCTCTTTCTCCAAGCTCTCGTGTTTCTTTCCGTTGTTCTTAGGCTTACTTGAGAGGTTCAAGTGCCGCACGGGATTGAGAAGAAGTCAGCCCGTGACAGTTGGTATCAGAGCAGGTCGTGAGGGAAGTTCGTGAAGGCGTCCAAGGTGTGAGATGGCTAGCAACGAAGGTGTTCTCTCCAATGTCCAAGACCCAACTCTTGTCGATGGTGCCGATGACCGTGGTAGGGACGCCGCGAAGAAGACTTCCAAGAGGGGGAAGTCAAGGGATCCGTACACCGATTGGTGTGACCGCCTCGCCAAGGTGGAGGAGACGGTGCTCGAACACTCCAAGGTACTAGAGGATGAAGTGACTCCAAGGGATGAATTCACCGTGTGGAAGGAGGAATTCGAGGAGGGCTTCCATGCATCCGCAGAGAGGTTGAACGGAACCGTGAACCGGCTCGATCGGGTGGAGGACAAGCAAGTGGAGGACGAGGAGAACATGGTAATCCTTCGTGAGGAGCTCAAGGAGGTACGGGCTCTTGTCGTCTCCAAGGATGCTAGGATCGCGGCTTTGGAAGAGGAGCTAAAGGAGTTGAAGGGAGAATGGTCGGTGTACAAGCGGGCTCTCTTGACCAATGGTGCACCGATCGTGACTCGGGAGGTGGCGCCAAGGGTGGAGGCACCCAAGCCAAAGCCATATGGAGGTAAGAGAGATGCTAAAGAACTTGATGCTTTCCTATGGAATGTTGAACGTTATTGTAGGCATCTCAAGATTGAGGATGGGGAAGCCATGGTGAACACCGCTTCTCTTTACCTCCAAGACAATGCTCTTCTATGGTGGAAGAGAAAGGAAGGTGAGCTCAAGGAAGGTGTGGCAACTCTTGACACTTGGGAGGACTTTGTGAAGGAGATCAAGGCCCAGTTCTACCCGGAGAATGCCAAGGACCAAGCAAGGGAGAAGCTACGTTGGTTGAAGCACACGGGGAGTCTCAAAGACTACATCAATAGCTATGCCAACTTGATGCTGGAGATACCCGACATGAGCGAAAGTGATAAGCTTTTCAACTTCAGAACCGGGTTGAAGGATTGGGTCCAAAGTGAGCTAGCACGGAGGAATGTCCAGACACTCAACCAAGCGATCGCCGTTGCCGAGTCCCTTGTTGAGTACAAGAAAGGTGATGCCAAGCCCATGGATTCAAGAGGTGGCCCGAGCAAGAGTGGGGGAGCAAGGGACAAAGACAAGGGCAAGACCGACCGTCCAAGCACGTCAAAGGAGTCATATGCACGGAAGGACAAGCCGGCTGCCCGAAATGATGGCAAAGGTAAGAAGCCTTGCTTCCTTTGTGGTAAAGAAGATCATTTGGCCTTTAATTGTCCAAGCAGGGGTCGGTTATCGGCAATGCTAGCCGGTGAAGAGAAGGAGGACGAGGCCAAGATGGGAACTTTGAAGATGCTCAACGCCGTCCAAGCCAAGGAGCTCACGCCTAAGAGGGAGACCCGTGGGTTGATGTTTGTCGAGGCTCGGGTGAATGGTGCTGTCACCCCCGCCTTGGTGGACACGGGTGGCACTCATAACTTCATTTCCAAGGAGGAGGCCGAGAGATTGAAGCTCAAGGTCGTGAAGGAACGGGGAAACATCAAAGCCGTCAACTCCGATGCAAAGCCTATGGTTGGTGTAGCTCGTGGTGTGGAGTTGCAGCTTGACAAGTGGAAGGGTCCCGTGGACTTAACGGTCGTGCCCATGGACGACTACAAGTTGGTGATAGGGGCCGAGTTCATGGACAAGGAGAAGGCTTTCCCGATGCCTCCGTTTGACACCATGTGCATCGTGGGGGAGAGCTCTTCATGCATGGTTCCAATGAAGAGGGGAAAGGATGCCGGCAAGGTCCTTTCCGCTATGCAGTTTTCTAAGGGATTCAAGAAGGGAGAAGAGACTTTCTTAGCAACGGTTAAGGAGGCCGAAGCCGTGGGAGATCAAGGAAACATCCCGCAAGAGATTGTGAAGGTGTTGGACGACTTCAAGGACGTCATGCCCAAGGAGTTGCCCAAGCGCCTACCACCACGAAGGGAGGTAGACCATGTGATCGAGTTGGAGCCCGGGGCTAAGCCACCCGCCAAAGCCCCATACCGTATGTCGCAGCCGGAGTTGGTGGAGCTAAAGAAGCAGCTTAAGGAGTTGTTGGATGCCGGGTATATCCAACCATCAAAGGCTCCATACGGTGAGTCGGTTCTATTCCAAAGGAAGAAGGATGGTTCGCTTCGGCTTTGCATTGATTATCGGGCTCTAAACAAGGTGACCGTCAAGAACAAGTATCCCATCCCACTCATCGCGGATCTATTTGATCAACTTGGTGGAGCACGGTACTTCACTAAGTTGGACTTGAGGTCGGGGTACTACCAAGTGAGGATCGCGGAAGGAGACGAACCCAAGACGGCATGCGTGACGAGGTATGGTGCATACGAATTTCTTGTGATGCCGTTTGGTCTTACTAATGCACCGGCTACGTTTTGCACTCTTATGAATAAGGTGTTTCATCCTTATCTCGATAAATTCGTAGTTGTATACTTGGACGATATTGTGGTGTATAGCAAGACTATGCAGGAGCACATTGATCATCTAAGGGCCGTGTTCCAAGCTCTAAGGGACAACGAGCTCTATGTGAAGAAGGAGAAGTGCTCCTTTGCACTTGAGGAGGTGGAGTTTCTTGGCCACAAGATCGCCCAAGGCGAACTTATGATGGACGGTGCAAAGATACGGGCTATTGAAGAGTGGGAGCCTCCCACAAAGGTGACGGAGTTGCGATCTTTCCTTGGCTTGGTGAACTACTACCGACGGTTCATCCAAGGCTACTCGAGGCGAGCGGCGCCATTGACGGAGCTATTGAAGAAGAACGTGGCATGGGAGTGGAGTACCCGATGCCAAGAGGCCTTTGATGATTTGAAGAAGGCCGTTATGGAGGAGCCCGTGCTAAGGTTGCCGGACGTGACCAAGCCGTTTGAAGTGCACACCGACGCATCCGATTTTGCCATAGGGGGAGTTCTCATGCAAGAGGGCCACCCCATAGCTTATGAGAGCCGGAAGCTCAACGAGACCGAGCGGAGGTACACGGTCCAAGAGAAGGAAATGACGGCGGTGGTGCATTGTCTAAGGGCATGGAAGCATTACTTGTTGGGATCCAAGTTCGTGGTGAAGACCGACAACGTTGCCACTAGCTACTTCCAAACTCAAAAGAAGCTAAGTCCCAAGCAAGCTAGGTGGCAAGACTTCTTAGCCGAGTTCGACTACGACTTGGAGTACAAGCCAGGAAAAGCCAACGTCGTGGCCGATGCACTAAGCCGGAAGGCCGAATTGGTGGCCATGACGAAACCAAGTTCGTCCCTACTTGACCGCATCAAGGAGGGGTTGGAGCACGACATCTCAGCCAAGAATCTCGTGGGACTAGTTAATGAAGGAAAGACAAGAAGATTTTGGCTCGAGAATGGCATTCTCTACGCCAACGGTGGCCGCATCTACGTCCCACGGTGGGACAACTTGAGAAGGGACATTCTTAAGGAGTGTCACGATTCGAAGTGGGCGGGTCATCCAGGGACTCATCGCACTCAAGCCTTGGTGAGTGAGGCTTACTATTGGCCACAACTTCGGGACGACGTGGAGACTTATGTGAGGACTTGTCTTGTATGCCAACAAGACAAAGGGGATCAACGGGCTCAAGGAGGACTATTGGAGCCACTTCCCATTCCGGAGCGACCGTGGGAATGTCTTACTATGGACTTCATCACTTGTTTGCCAAAGTAGGACGGATTCGGGACTATTATGGTGGTCGTGGATCGCTTCTCAAAGTATGCAACATTCATTCCGGCTTCACCCGCATGTCCGGCCGAGGAGGCGGCCAAACTCTTTCTCAAGAACGTGGTGAAGTATTGGGGAGTCCCCAAGTCGATCGTAAGTGACCGGGATAGCCGTTTCACCGGCAAGTTATGGATGGAGCTCTTCAATATGTTGGGCACGGAGCTCAACTTTTCTACTAGCTTTCATCCGCAAACCGATGGGCAAACGGAGCGGGTGAATCATCTATTGGAGACCTACTTGAGGCACTATGTAAGTTTCAACCAAAAGGATTGGGCAAGGTTGCTTGATGTGGCCCAATTCTCATATAACTTGCAACGGTCCGAGGCAACGGGAAGGAGTCCGGCTCGTCATGGGACAAAAACCCTTGACTCCAACTACATTGGTGACGCCTTATCGTGGGACAAGTCCGGGAGCATTTCACTTGGCCAAGGATTGGACGGAGCAACAAAACTTGGCTCATTCATACTTGCATAAGGCGGCCAAGAAGATGAAGAAATGGGCCGTCAAGAAGCGACGACATGTAGAGTTCCATGAAGGGAACATGGTGCTCATCAAGTACAATCCGTCGCAACACAAGAGCACTCGTGGCCTTCACAAGGGTCTTACGCGGAAGTACATGGGGCCATTTCGGGTGTTGAAGAAGATTGGGGAGGCTTCCTATCGGGTGGAGTTACCGGCAAAGCTCCACATCCATAATGTGTTTCATGTGAGTAACTTGAAGCCTTACCACGAGGACAAGGATGATGTTAGCCGTTCGGAGTCGGGACGTGCACCAATACATGTGAAAACCGCCTTTTACAAGGAGGTTGAAGATATCATCGCCGAGCGGGTCATGAGCAAGAAAGGGACACCCAAGTACACGGAGTACTTGGTTCTTTGGAAGGGTCTACCGAAGGAGGAGGCAACGTGGGAAGCGGAGGACTCTTTATGGCAGCACAAGGACGTGATCGACCGCTTACGAGAGGCAACGAGGACGTTGCCAAATTGAGTGGGGGAGAATGTCATGGGCTGATCCATTTTTCCTTGGTTTATGCCTTATGGTCTAGCCCATGACTCCTTAGCCCACTTGGGTCACTTGTTCTTTGGGTCTAGGATTCACCTAGCCCATTTTAGCCCACATTGTAGCCTCATTTCTAGAAGCTTCCATAACTTGTATGTAGCAAAATTGTGTAGGAGGCTCTAGATCCTTGTATAGAAAATATCTTAGGCTAGAACATGTGGGAAGGTTCTAGTCCACTCAATCATAGCCGTTAGATCGTAGATTATCTAGATCCTTCCATGGAGAAGGGACTTGTATATAAGGGGTGGAGCTCATTTGCTCCAAACCATCCAAGCATTGTAAGCTCTTCACAAGTAATACAAAGCTATTTCTCCAAGCTCTCGTGTTTCTTTCCGTTGTTTTTAGGCTTACTTGAGAGGTTCAAGTGCCGCACGGGATTGAGAAGAAGTCAGCCCGTGACACTTGCTTGGCATGCGACCTTTACCTTTGTCCCTGGAAGCATGGGACCTTGCAGGAGGAGAGGTTGGAGAACTCCTAGGGGAAGAGATGGTGATTCCCCTTTGCCTTGGTCTCTTTGCCCGTGGTGCAACGCTCGCTGGGGGAGACGGATCATCCCTGGGTGGAGGCAAAGCTGGAGCATTTTCTATCAGTGAATCAGCAAAAGCATCCATGACCTCGCGAATTTTGTCCTCGACTACAGGAGCCATTCTCAATGCCAGTCGAACTGGTTCCCCCTGCCTTCTCGCAGCAACAATGGTGGTGACCAGCGATTTGGAACGCTCACCAGATGCGAACCTCCTCACATAGCACTACAGCAGAAAGTGAAGCATAAGTTTCAACGTATCGGAATAAGTAAATTTAGCACATGCAAGAGAGATTGTTTACCTTGGCGAAAGTTTCGCTGTATCTGATGACATGCGAATCACCTTTCTTAACCGCGGCCATCTTCTCGTCAAGGATGGTGAAGGGACACAAGTGATTTTCATGATCCAGCAACAAATAGCAGCCATATTCAGACTCGTCCGGGTTACAGTTGGGACGGAAATGGAAAGAATTCCTCTTGATCACAGGAGCTTTGCTTGGCCGAGGGTCGACTGCGTCTCAAACCTTGTCTGCTGGGTATTCCAATAAGCGCCCCAGTTCCTGGAGTAGCCACCTTCGCGGTTGCCTGGGAGTTGCTCGAAGGGAAAATTGCTCCTTAAGATTGTTTTACACTCCCCAGACAGAAATCGCTTGTAGCAGCCTCTTATGATAGACTGCGGCCAGATTGATGGTGCTACCGCGTCGAAGCCAAACTGGGGAGAAACGCGAGTAGGATCAACATCCACGGTGATTCTCTCGTACCTAGGGGTGAGCTCGCGAACATGCTCCGCAAGAGCAGGAAGAGAGCCTCTCAGACACCTGCAGAAGAATTCGCGATAGCGCTCGTGGAAATGCTCCCCGCCCTCGAAAAGAAGCTCTTCCGAGAAAGCAACAGCCTTGGAAGGTTACAGTTTTGGGAACCATCGCACATTCTCAATGCGCGTGGAATAAGGCCTGGCTATAAACTCTTCCCGATTGTCGCATATCAGGCTCCAAACGCACTTAGGAAAGTGAGTTCCGAACCATCTCGCAGCATTTCCGCTATTGCACTCTTCCTCCGCACCTGAGGGACACCATTTACTGGTTCTAGAAGGAATAGGGGCATAAGAGGGCCATCGCTCGAAGACCCACATAGTCAAGAAGGCAATGTTGACATAGGTCAGCACGTCGAGACGACCGCGCGAGTCCTTGATGGCTACGACCAGTTGATCTAATCTGTGGTACAGGGTGCCCAATACTAAGGGCCCAAGTGCGACCTTCTGACCAAGGGTCAGTTTCACAGCAAGAGGAAGAACATGACAGAAGACCCCATCATGCGGATGGCCATCGATCAAATACCTAGACAACCAGGCGGAGAGGAAAGCGCATAGGGTCAAGTGATAACCCTTTCCATTCACATAGTTTTTAGCTTTCGGGTTTCGGCTCAAAAGCTTCTTGGTGATACTACTGTTCGCATAATCGCGAAAGAAGTATTGCACCCACTTGTTCCAAGTGTTCTTCGCAGATGTGTCAACCAACTGCCAGTCGGGAAGAAGTTCTGTAGGTGTCCACCGGGTGGAAATTTTCTTCACCTATGACAAGCACTCCTCCATCTGCTTGTACAAAGCAACCTCTGCATCAGTCCTCAAGGGACTCAAAGGATCCACTTCACCCAATGGAGACAGATCATACAGCATGTGTACATCTTCAAGCGTGGGGGCAGCCTCGAACTCAGCAAAGTGAAATGTGTGAGTCGCAGGCGAGTAACGCGAGAGAAGGTTTAGAAGCATGGACTGGCCCAGCTTCACGGCAGCACCCTTCATAGCACGGACTGCGAAATATATGCCAGCATCGTTTAAAGTAATGGCATAATTGGTCAGTACATGGTCAATCCACTCATCCATGAAGTCCAATTTCTGAACAAACCCTTGAGTGGAAATCGCAGTGTACGGGAAAAACCCATTTTCGACCCCCAATCGAACTATGTCCTTGGAATCGATCAATTCGAGCATGGCCGCGTTAACTGGAGGGGTCAACGTTTTCAATTCGTCAGCAGAGACTAGGATTGGCAGGTTCTTCACCTTAACCCTAGCATGGTAAAAGTATTTGCCACCCAGATAGGGGGCTTTTCTCCATAAGGTATGGGGGAGATCAGATATTTCTTCGACCTCCTTAACAGGTTTCGTTCCTTTTGTCTTTGCCATTCCTGCGGAAAAGCAAGAAAAAAAGGGGAGAGAAATACACACACTTTAGTTCAAGATTCAGTTCAAGGCATACGAGGATTTATTGGAAGAAAGATGACCAGTCCAGTGTCAATTTTGGGATTTGAAGTTCAGAATCGTTTGCATTGTTGGGAATCTCAGAAACCCTACATTCAAAATCCTTACAATATGGGGATTAAATCAAGGTTGGATTCAAAGAGCAAGGTCTCCTTCATAGTTTTCAGTGGATAATATGTTTTGGAGAGTCATGGGTTTGCAGATCCAACACAGTTCAAAGGATATATCGGTACATTAAACAAAATTAAACAAGGCCAACCTTGTTTTGGTAAAGCTTGCTTGGATGCACACAGTTGAAGAAGACGATTGACAAGAGAGAATTGATGATTGATTATCTGGATCTGCTCTTGAAGGCTTCCGGGTATCATTCACTTTAAGAGAAAGAAGTGATACTTTGCAACAATGGAGGGCACATAGTATTTATCCAAAAACAATGAAAGGTTGCGTCTTTTCAGTAGTCGAATCGCAACCGTCACCGTCGAATCGCGCAATCACAGGACAAGCTGACGTCACGCCTAAAACCCTAAAAGACCAGACAGCACGAATCTAGGGGTTTAGGTCATAATGGCACGCACGGGGGCTGAATCTGCGTGTATTTGAATTGGTGCGTGGCGGCGACGCGTACGTTGGTTCCTGCGCATGGAAGCCTATCCGGTTGTGAGTCTTCACGCGCAGAAAGGGGGCTAATGTAAATAGTGCTTTCTGGAAAAGAAGATCTTAGCCACGTGGCGATAATCCTGCACACCATAATGTGCTCCACACACATTGGATCACCAGCCGCGCTGATCCACGTGGGGGCTGCGAGACAGGGCCCTCGCATACCACCGCACGGGACTTGTAGGGACTTAGTGGTTTGGAGGCTAGAGTAAGTCCTGTCGCGTGCGAGCGACAACCAAGCCCGCACGCGACCCCTAGTAACTGCTTTTGAGAGATTTATGGCGCGAGCTTCATAGACCCGGTCAAACCGGTCAACCCCATAACGGTTCCGGTATACGCGAATAACGTGCTGTAACGGTACCTCTATACGCGGACGAACGTGCCGTTGTGGTTAAGCTAATTAAGCCGCCATTGATGGGCGCATTAACCACACTGCAACGGTCTCATCCTCCGTTATATATAGGATCGTTAACCCTTCCATACAAGGGGAGAACAACCCGAGATACGCAAAAGCTCTGCCAAAATCCTATCTCTCTCTCTCACACAGTAGTATTGCTTTACACTCTCTCTACACACAACCCAACACTTCCTGTTCCATTTCTATTCTCTGCCCTTGGTGTACACAGAGTTCTCTCTGCCGGATTCTCTTGTACACAGAACCTTGCTTTGTCTCACGTGGAGACCATAACGTACTTGAACATGCTTGTTTATTTTATTATCTTATGGCCCGTGTAACCTTCGTGACTTAACATAACGTAGGGACATGTCCATCGCGACGGCTCGTGAGGCGACGCGATTGCCTGCTTATATTGCCCCGGCAAAAGTGTCGTAGCCTGCCTATACCCGACAGGGGGTTTCACTACGGTAACCGTGGCCTTTCTGAAAGCGTGTTTTATCTTATGAAACGTTTATTTATTTTCTTTACTAGCATCCATGGGGCATAAACATTTCATTTGAGTAGGAAAACATACATACATAATAATAGGGACAACATGAACATACATAAGCTTTTAAGAAACTTGAGGCTCGGTACTAACTTCGGGAGGTAGGGTAACTCACCTTGCGAGCATAATCCATTTATTTAACATTCCTTATTCCAAATTCATTCATCTTTAAGCACACGATCATCAACCCCGTTGTCACGTAAATAGCAAAGAACGCTACAAATCATAAATATAATCACTTAGCACAAAATCATTCCAAACATAGCACGTAATCACTTAGAATGAATTCATTCCAAACATAGCACATAATCACTTAGCATGAAATCATTACGAACATAGACATGCCTAAATCACTTGGCAAAATGATACTATTCTTATAAATGCAAGATGGACAAACTTCTCACACACCCTTATGCTTGTATAGTCTTAAACATATTATTAGATGCATATCCAATGTAAAATGCAGCACATAAGAGCAATATGACATATAATCCTACTACCTATATAAAAGAAGTTAAGGCCACATTACGTGGCAGGGGTGGCCCAATCATGTGCTGCCAATTCGGACAAAGTGCCAGCGAAATGCCTATGTAATAGTGACGTGTAGAAAAGGTCGGTTATGCCCTTGCTGACATGGAACAGATAAGCTGTGGTTGAAGGGCGTTGTGGTCATTTTGGATCTTCTTTGACTGGTTTGTGTGTCCTTCACTCACGCGGCTTCGAAGAGAAGCCATTCCACTGGTTTCTAGAGAGCTCTGATCTCTCTCTGTCTACCGACACAAAGAAGAGAGAGAAGGCGGTGGTGGTTGGCACTGTTGTTGTCATCGACCCACAGATATGCCGCCACTGTTGTGGTAGCGGAGACTTGTGGCCGTCGATTCGACCGAAGCCTCTCTCTCTCTTCTCTTCTCTCTCTTCTGTTGATGAGGCTCCTGCGGCTTCTTGGTTCTGCGGAGGTGTAGAGATTTGTTTGGAGGAGGCATAATTCGGTGGTGGAGGCTTCGAGGAGAAGGTTTCTCAGAGCAGCTTCGTCCGTCTGTATACTTGGCGAATCTTCTACCTTCGATGCCGCCTCCGTCTGCTCCTTCCTCTGCCAATCTCAATTGAGCTTGGGGAATGAACCACAATGGCGAAATAGGCGGAAAATGACGGAGACTGAAGAGACGCAAACGAACAGGGAGAGATTCAGAGGAGCATCTACAGGGCTCTGGCCTTGTGGATTCACTCTCGTCTACTAAATCGAAGATACGAACCTTCAAAGTCTGTTTTTTTGTCGTGAATTTCGATTTACCTTCACATGCATGTTGATTTTTGTTTCATTCCGAGATTCATAAACCCTAATTTCATTCGCCTGCTGTGATTTTCTTCTAGGTTTATCAATTGGAGAAGATTTTGTTAACAGGTAATCTTCATATAGTATTCAATTTAGGTACAAAGGGGTTAGATTAGAGTTAGAGAGAGAATTGGTTGTGGGTAAACTCACAAAGATGATGATTGATTGCTGGTGATTTTGAAGATGTTCTTGCTTTGTCTTCTAGGCACCCGCTGCTTTCGTCTAATTGTTTGGAAATCGTTATTTAATTGCTTTTGCAGGACGGATGGGTACCAGCGGGCCGAAAAGCCAAAGTGAGAAATTACAAAGTCAAATCTGAAGGGCTATCTTCCTGGGCAAATGAACTGTCTTTGTTAAATCTCTATACAAATTGACGCGCAATAAAACCCCGAGAATGATTTCCAGTTAATGTATGGTTTCCTGCCTTTGTGTATGTTTTGGCTGATGCTTTATCCTGGTCGATTACAGATTTTGGGTCTCACTATTTGAAGTGTAACTAAAATTGTTTTACCCTCTTTCTGGAGCAAACCATAGAATGGATGACTGTTGGTACATCTGTGGAGCCTATTACGATTCTTTTGAATTCCTACCAGCATGTTCTTATTTTATCAATATAGTAATCTGGTCATAATTAAGAACTAATAATGCAGTTGGCTGTTCAAATTGTCCCAAATACGGCTACATCTTCAGGTCTCGACTTATATGTGACATGTGATGTATTGATATAGATGTGTACCTTAAATTTCTAACGGTTGGAGTGCTGCCTTCCAAACATCGCTACTGTATCGGAGATTGGCATGTCTTTTCGGCATTTTCGGTTCCAGATCTTAAATAATTTATCTAATTTTCTTATGTTATCAGAGTTCAGCGTAAGGACGGTACTGTTATGTGAAATTTTTACTTTGTTTTTGTTTTTTTTTTTTAATACTAACATGAGTTATCTGCTTCCATTTGTCCCATTTTGTGTGTATTTGCACCATCCTTCTTCGGTTGTTTGCAGACGCCAACTATTTTCTTTTAATACTGTGTTTTGATGTGTTGTAGCAGCTGTGTTGTTGTGGCTTGTTCTTCTTACACTGCTCTGTTATCTCCAGTGGTCTGTGATTCCTCTGCAATTTGTCGTGACCATTGCATTTACACTTGATTCGAGAATTTGATGAATGCTTGCGATTTCCTTGGGAAATTCTTACAATTTGCCAATATCAAAGACAGCAAAGTTCTGAAGGTTGAGATGATTTTTCAGAAAATAACAGAATCAGAATTCCAACTCAGTGAAAACCTGGAAAAGGTACCGAAAATATGCGCTAAGATGTGAACCTTTGTTGGGACATCTACTTAACATGTTATTTTGCTGCTGTTAACTGTGGACTCTCTGCTGTAGGTTAGTCTGAATGACCCATTCCTTGGCAGGAGAGTACAGGAAGGCAACTTTTTAACTGTACCTTTGAGAGCTATTGCAGAATACACCAGCACATTGACAAGGGGTAAGTGACTTTGTTAATGCTCATATCATTTAGGGTTCTTGTGCTCTATATTCTCAATGCTTGCAGGAATAATGTGAACCTATTTGCAGTAATGTCCACAATGGCAATTGGTAACTTTCCACATTCCAGTAAAGTAGATTAGTAGTATTGCCTTTAAAAATTATCAATTTGAGACACTTTAATTCATCACCTCTCTTCCTGGTTGGATAGTAGTGATGTTAGGGGAAAGTATCGGGTCTGTCTAAAAAGTAAAAATCGCTTTGCTCAGAGCAGCAAGATTTGATTTAAAAAAATTCAGTTACATTCTTTACAAACATGTCTCCAAGTGATCACCTCTGCATTCTAGGTTCAACCAGAGGCATATTGAGTGTTTGATATCTTATATTTCCTTCCACAGACAAAGAAATATAACTAAATAAATTGTTTTCATGGCATATTGAGAAACAAAACTCTCAAACTAGAGTTTTACATCAAAATCCTTCTAAATTCAGGAATTATTTTCTGAGAAATTTCTTTCATAGTTATGGGAATGTAGAAGCCAGTCTTCGTGATATGAATTTGTTGGTTTATTGTGCTTTGTGAGTTTAGGAAATTTTAAGTTTCTGTGCTAAATACAATTTATTACCGTGTTTTCTAAATAAAATCGAAGCAAAAACAAACACGGAAGGCTTACACAATCGCCGTTTTCAGGTCATTAATGGCGTAACCTCTCTGCAGGATCAAGCCTCCAGCATTGCACGCGAGTGGTTTATTCCTAGGGTGTGAAGGTACTCTTCAGTATAAAAACCCTTGCTTTTGATCAATTCAATTCATTAGATTGGATTGGATGTCTGTCTGAAGTTGCTTCAGTAAAAGAAGGATTTATATTGGGTACTCATAATTTTTCATGATTCATTTATTAGTTTTGTTGACATAGTTTGAAGCTTGAACATTCATAAACTTTTTGGGTTTGAGCTCTATCAACTGTCTTTTTGCAGGGAAATGGGCGGCTTGTTTCAGCAGGACACATTCTGAGTGGGATTCTCGGTTGGATTTCGGTGTTTCAGACAGTTCCGGTGTTAGGGATAACTTTTATGTGGATACGATAGACTAGGGTTTGGGTTGTGGAGAGAGATTGGAGACACGAACTCGAACATCGATCCCAAATGGAGGCCGCGACTGCTGCTCAGCCAATGCTGTCTTCTCAACCTTACCGCAAGGAGTGGCACGCCGTCGCCGAGGTCAGAAATGCCGGCACTGAGGTGGTGAGTGACATTGTCCATACCCAGATTTCAAAATTAAGGTTTACACGCTTTCTTACTGACATGTCTCCTTTTGAATTAGAATGTTGATTTGTTCTCGCTTTTCTACCTGGTTTAGGTGGATTTGGTATAACGACATAATATTATGATAACGTAAAGCGCACATAACTGTTTCTACTTTTTGTATTACATTTTTAAACCTTTGGATTACCCCTTTTCAAGATTTTACTTTTCTCTTAGCAATAAAAATGCCGCATAAAACAAGTGTCAGTTTAGTAAATCATTCAAGTCAGAAGCACCTCGCAAGCCACCGTGAAATGTTCAACTTCTTTACTGTTTGCAGAATTTGTCGAGTGAAGAATATGCATTTTTGCCTGAGAGTATGTTCAAGCGTGCTTTTGATCTTCCATCTTGCAAGAGGTATGCAGAGCACTAACATCGCGTTTGGGTTTTTGGAGGAATTGGTCCGACAGCAGCGAAATTCGATGGGTGAGTGATCTATTTGTGTACACGCTCAAATTTTTTCCTTTTCTTTGTTCAATGTAGCTTTGTTTTTGTTCAAATTGAGTAGGTCTCTATCTAAGCTATGAATGCTTGGACTATACTAAAACTGTATAATTATCATTAGATATTTCTTTTCCAAAATTATTGTTTATTGACACTGATGTATATTCATTCAAGGTCTAAGAATTAATATTCAGTGTAATTAACGGATTAAAAAGTATCCTGAAGTGAGCCTGACAAAAATGGTATGGGTGAACCTGACTACTTGATGTTGTCGCAGAAGGTTGTGACGATACCTTACAGCTTGAACTCAATCCCATCTTGGCGTGGCAACCCGGAGGGAGCCTCACCTATCGCTGTTGCAGCCATGACGGCCTCGTTCCAGTCTAATTCTATTGCATTAACATATCCGAGCCTCTCAAAATAAGGAAATATTGCATTGCTTTCATGATCATGATACAAAGTGTAGTGATTCTTATTGTTGTCGCGCGAGGCAATGATGATAGCTTAGTAGCGGCTGTGATTAAGGCTCAAATTGGACTCCCATAGGGAGTGTTTGACCCTCCCTCTCGCTGCTTTGGGGCCGGTGATTTATGAACTTTGATCAACAAGTCTCATCTCTGCATTCAGGTCATGATTATGATCTGAAGTGTAGTGATTCCTACACAAAGAATGACTTGATGTTGTCGCACAAGGCTGTGATGATAGCTTAAGGTTAGAACTGGAATCCCATATTGGCAAGGCAACCTGGAGGGAGCCTCATCTCTCCCTGTTGCAGCCATGATGGTGTTGTTGCAGTCTAATTGTATTGCATTAGCATATCTGAGCCTCCGAAAAAAAAGAAATATTGCATTGCATAATCCTCGTCCTTCCTCTATATTTGAATCGAGAGGTCGGGCTCTCTTCTCTCTCTTTGGAACAACAACTTCTCTTGAAAGCCTGACGTCCCCCTCCTCTCCGTCTCTGTATTTCTGGCCTCTTTTACCATAATGCCATAAACAATAATTCGTTTTGGTATTAAATTTATGTGATACTTTGATGAGATGATTAGACGAGAGAAGTGTTCATGGTCAGGCTTCAAATTACTGGTTTCGTTGACTCTATGACGCTTACTTCAGTTCTAAGGTATCAAACACTGGAAGTAACAGAAAATTTAATTGACAATGCTATTGCAATAGCATTAACACATAACCTACAAATGAATGAAATCCCACCTATGGCTGTTCTTGATATGTCCAGGGCTGGTTGTTATTTGCTGCTGGAAAATGTCATTTTCTAAACTACTGAAAGTTATTAAGCTGATAATAAGACAGCCTCTTCCTCTTCAATGGCGGTTCGCGGAGTTGATTTCAGATGGTGGGTTTCAGTCTTGTAAATATTTTGGGTCTTTTTCTTTGTTTTTTTTTTCTTCTGCAATTCTTGATGTGAGTGATGGTTTTGTTGTAGACTGTTCGTTTGTACGATGCCAGTGCGGATGTGCTGAGAGAAGAAATCAGACATGCAGGTCCTAGCAATGCCAAACGCGAGACACACGATCTTTCCAGGTTCATTTCCATTATGAAATTTCGTCCTGTCTTGGCAAGTTAACTATCCTTAGATCTTGGTGGAATGCTTTGAAGATGTTAACCCGCTTGAATTGGTACGTGGAATTAATGAGTGCGACAGAAATGTCACTTTTTATTGAAATTTACGTGGCTGTAATTTGAAGAAAGGGACCAAGGCATGTATTTCTAACCCATAGTTACATTACAGAATATAACTTCATCATGCTGAAGAAATCACATTATAATGTTGTACCTTCCATGTGTGATACTTATTGATTAGGTCATTTTTTGTTAACCATGTAAACTGAAGCATTTTCCATATTTAAATAATACTTTGTCTCGCTGGCTCTAGGGTTTTTTGTCTATTAGCCGTGTTTGGAGTTTCTGTTTGTTTTGATAAGATATAATTTCTTCACTCTTTGATCTGTTTTTGGTGCCTTTTCATTTCGATGAAGGCAAAAGGATATAAATGATGAAGATGATGAAAATGAACAATAACCACATTCACACCAAATTAGAACCAACTGAGCAATAACATCACCACTGACACCACCACCACAGCCACCCTATTCGATTCAAGTGAACCTTTGCCATCTGCATATCTGGGATGCAACCCAGATCTATTTATCCTGATAAAGCTTAGAAGTAATAAATAAATGGATTTCACTCAATGTAATATTCCTATCATTTGCAAAACTACAGGCTTTCTGAGATATGTAGCTACTTTTTGCAGGAAATCCTACAAGAAGGTGCGCCACCTAATGCATTTTCTCCTCTGAATGAGCTTGTAATATTGGTTACTGGCGTGCTTGGTGCACTTTATGCATTGACTAGAAATGAAAAGATTGCTTCTGAAGCAAAAGTTAAATCTGTAAGCCCTTTTTTAATTCTCTTAATTAACTTCCTCCCGTATATTCCTCAGAAATTCACACAAATTCTTGTTTTTCGGGTGAAAGATTTTACATTTTTCATGCCTAATACTCTAGGTTTCTGCTTGTGTTCTAGCCTTTGCTGAGACATGTTTGTTTGTTCAACAAGGGGTGCGCTTTCAAGAACTCTTCTCATAAATAAAATAGTAGACTTTTACCAATTCCTGCAAATAATATATTAGTTTAGGGAACTTAAATATACTTTCTCTGCAAACAGAATTTAGTAAGTAGTTGGTGATGCAATATATTGTTGAAGCTCGAATAAAAAGGTACTGGAGACTGTTTAGGTGAAAATCCCTCGTCTTAAGGTGAAAAACCACCTTTCAGGAATTTTTCGTAAAATAGGCTGTGTTTAAAATTTTACAAATTTACTATTGGTTTCGGACTGATAATCCATTACAACTTATGAGTAGTGTTTGGTATCGATTGTTAGTTCACGCGCATTTCTGGTTCCATAGCAAACTACCAGTTTTTTTTTCCTTGGTTTGAGCTGTTTGTGGCTTATAGCCTCGTAACAATTTGTCACCTTTCTAAACTAGATACTGGGGCCAGCAAAATTCGCCCAAAACGATGGCCAACCTAGCCCTTTGTCAATATGATGATTGTTAAAGGGTAGTTCTTAGCTACCATTTAACGCTACGATTCCTGTAGTGTTTTTTGTAGGCGTTGAAGAACACCATATATTCCAGTTGATTTAGACACTGAATTAGGTGAAAAATGGATGATACACCATTCAGGTGTGCCTTGGGTGTGACTGAAAGTAGCAAGAATTTGCCTTCCTTGACCCCTACTTAACCTACTAGGTGGACTGTGAAGTAATCATCTTTTTCTTTTTTGCAATTTTTTTCTTCTTTTGGTTAGTCATATTCTTCATTACTCCATGGCACCAAAAAAACCTGTGTGACTTCAAAGATTCACAGGAAGGAAAAGTACAGTGTTCAGTAACCAGATAAGCATGAGTGGCTGAGGTGAAATTCACAATATTGAATAACAAATAACTTTAATATCGTTGCGATAGTAAAAGCGAAATGATCCGTTGTTTGTTTACGCTCATTTACTACCAGAGAGCTAATGATTGGATATGGTTACATGATATTTACTTAAATATTAAAAGCGGAGAGTTAGGTTATACGAAATTGAAGTGTGATCTCAGGTATGAGTGTGTACTTCCGTGGTGGTTTCCCGAGAAAATTTACCCCCAGTTCCCGGACAGGCTGGCAGCTAACATGCAAAGGATTTGATTTGCCAATTTCTATTATTATTTCAGATGTATACCGTCTCATGCAAAGTGGTTTATGAATTTACCAGTGGGTGCAGCGTGCAGGACTTGTATAACCAGGGAGACCACGGTGATGTAGCCCAAAGAGGAGCAGCCACAGCAAGGCATATACTGTAACACCAAAATTCGATGCTTGGTGATGTTCCTTACAGTAGAATATGACCGATTTGGGCTCTCGAGAATGTTTTTGATGGGATATTCGGTTCTGAATGGGTTGTGGTTATCTCAGTTTCTCCTTAAAGTTTGTGATGATAGCTTTCTGAAATTTGCAATTTAGATTGTGAGTTGACTTCTTATCTTGGCAGGGCGATTCGGAGGGATGATTATCTCTCTGTTCCGCAGCCATGTATGTGTCATCGCTGTCATTTCCATTGAAAGATCTGGGCCTCGTTTGGAATTCGTTTAGAAAGATGAACACACGAAGGTATCCACTGTGCTTATGTTCTTGGTGTATGAGTTTTGCTTCGCCGATGTAACTAATCTTGAACGAAGATTAATTACTTCCACGGCTATGAGGCAGTAAAATGACGCTATTCACCGATGTATGGTCTCAGTGTATGCCTTTTTCCATGTTTGCGATCCTTGATTCCATGTGGAGTGCTGCTAACTGATTCGGATGTTCTACAAACTGACTTTTAAACAATTGAATAGCCTTTCCAGCCACGTCGCATTTAATTTACCAGGAAGCCACCGATGAATGGTCCCGCGTGGCAACTAAGCTGAGGTGGATGGCAAAGCTTTTATTTTATATTAGGTGGTTAGATTCTTTGCTGATGAATGCATATTAGCATCACAAGGTGAGTGGACGCTTGCCTGTGGGAAGAGTTCTTAGATATGTCCCCTTTTTATATTATGTCCCTTCTGGTTTTCGGTAATACGAGGCTGTGATGATGAATTTATCGAGCAAATGATTCAGGCACGGAAATGAGTTCCCCGTGTTGGCGGGGCAACTCGGAGGTACATTGGCCAATGTAGTTGCAGCCATGGTGGGCTCGTTCTCGGCCGAACACTCTAACAGATCCGAGCCTCATTAGTTGTTAAATTATGCAAATTATGATTTTTTATGAGAAATAATTTTCACAATATCTAAAATCAAATTCATCTATAGATAAGTATAAGAAGAGGATATGTGATTTCTAGCTTTATCTTTGTTACATACATTTGATATTGAAGGTTCGGAGTTTCTTGCGTTATTACTTTGTTACTGATGTTGATGCACATTAGGGAGAAATTCATATTCAACCGTCGGATACTACATTATATATTTTTTCTCTTGGGAATATACTTCAATTTCTTTCACAGAATAGAGAATTGTACCAGTGTGCACATTTTAAAAATCAATTAGCAGATTTAATAAGACAAGTTTGGAGAAAACTTAAGTAAATATGAAGCAGAAATTAGGCGGTCGTCCGGGAGATTTTACTGCCTAGGCGAGCGCCTAATTGCTAAGGTCAAGGTGGACAGTGCCTGTGCAATCTGCCCAATGGGATGCGCCGAGGCATTTTGCCTACCGCGTTCGACAACTATGGTCAGTTCTACCAGAGTATGTATGTTTCATGTATGTATATTTGTATTGCTATACGCTCTAAAATGAACCTTGTTGTCTTTATTTTACTAAATGATCACATAATTGTAATATAAGAGGCATGATACTGATCTTTTGAGCTTTTCTGAGAGAAAATTTCTTAAATCTTTAGTTATTAAACTTCTACGAGCACCCGTTTCTTACAACGTGATCCATAGTTTTGGATATTCCACTTTGTTATTCCTTATCATTTGTTTGAATTTGTGGATCCAGGTTGGATTCTCCACACACCTCTGCCATCATTTTTGAAGTTTTAGGCCAGCAGTTGCAGATTTCTCAGGTACATTGCCATATATTTCTATGTTGATAGCGTGAGTTCCCACACACTGAATCCAAACTTGAGAATGCTAGAATGCTTATTTTCTTAAGAATGCATGGACTTCTCTAATGATAATTAATCTCATATTTTATGTCTTCATTTTCACAAGAAGATGGGAGTATAGGTTGTTGGGATAGTGTAGAACTTCTTCATTTGGACCTGCATGGGTTGTGTATGCGATTAGTAATTAGCTAATGCTGTTGTACTTCTATCATAACCTTAATAGCACCCCAGTGTGCAAGTACCTTTCCAGTTAGTTGGTCAATTTTAATGTGTTTGTGATTTGTTCTCAATATACATGACTTAAAAATATTCAATGATACTAAATATCCAACCGAAGACTAATTTTGTCTGAAAATATAGGATAACACTTCTAGGAAAAATTCTTCTCGCCAATATGTGTATCTTGCTGGTGTGTGATAAATACCTTCTGACAGCACATTAAAAGTTCGATGGAAATAGGTCTGTTTCAGTTTGGTCACAACTTTGGAGCTATTGACATGCTACAAATTGAAATTATTACATGAAGCTGAGTGGTCGAAATATGTAAGGTATTAGACCTGTGGTCACCAAGACGGTATGCCTCGTTTTCTTAGGTCGAACCGGCCAAGAAACATTTAATTTATTGAATTCTAGCAGATAAGAACTAATGGATGATACAGACAGCAATACAACCTGCTATAATTAACAAGAAAACATAACAAAATATTGATGTAGCTGAAATGAGAACGTTGCTTTAATTACGAAATGATTACTATATAAAATGTTGAAGTATCACTGTAGAAAATTGATACTGAAAAGAAAATGATCTTGTGCATCGTGATCGTGGCGTACCTGCGTAAAGAAATCATACTTGGTTGATGCCAATGGTTTTTAAAGAATTAGGAGTCCACCAGGAAGAGCAACATAAACATATATGAAGCCTTTATTTTTTAAACATGTTTGAGTAGGCGAAAGTTCAAGTTGAATTGGGTGTGGGTGTCATGATGTCAAGTTCATGTGTGAAGGAGATTTTAAGATTCCATAGGCAAAGGAAGATGGATATAATTAGGCATCTTATATTGCCAAGATGCTTCAACAAAGGGTTTGGGTTTTTTGGTTATTTTGACCCTTACACATTTTTTGAAACAAATATCTAAATATTTGCGATTTCCTTTCCAGACTAATAATTGAACTCATATAATTTTGAATAAAGAGCTTTGTCATTTCCTCTTTCTCACTCTAATTAGGTGGTGACTATAACGTACTAGGAGAATAGAGTTGTATTGTAACTTAAACGAACTATTATGTATCTTTCAGGAGTCGCCTCAATGTTTGACTTACTGATGGCAACAGTGATCTTGAAATCACACTTTTTGGACATGATGTCAACATAGTGTTGGAGAAAACTTGTGTAATTCTATCTGCGATAACTGAAACTGTAAGTAATGCTGTGTTATATTGTTATAACCCAACATCCAAAATGTAATTGCATCTTGCATATAAAATACACTCAGTATTCAGTAGTATATGCATTTCATGTGTGTCGTGTGCAGGAACAAACTGATATGATATCCAAGGCAAATGAAAACAGCTTGAACAGAAAATACTACTTCCGGCCTGCTGTCTCCAAAGAGCAAGAATGAACGCTGGGCAAACAAGTGGACACTGCGTCAACTGGAACGTGCTTAGAAATGATTTGTGTGCTTACTGGTGTGGAGGCTGTCATTTTTTGTATGCTGGTAGATCCGTATATAGATATACCGTAATTAGTAATGATTTTTGATGCCCACAAATGTCTGTCAATGGTATATGCTGCTGCTTCAACTACCATCCACCTGCATTTCGTGGACTACCGAACTCGGGGAATTACAAGTATAGATTGAAAGTCAGAGTCCATAGTTAGCAAATCATTTTTGTAATATGGTATGTCCGTAGATATCGTTTAGTGCCACTGTGGGCATTGCATTCTCATGCTAGCATCCGGTACCTAACTCCAGTAATGTAAATAGGATCTCAACTGCAGTAAGTTCTGTCCCATATGACTCTTTCTACTGGGAATATATGTATGCATCTTTTGTTCTTGTGTATATGGTGTGGTGTTTGCTGTTCAGCATATGCAATTTCTGGTAACAGTTTTAATTTGTAGTTTGTTGACCGTTTTAACAGTTTATTTAAATGCATTTAGCAGTTACAAATATCAAACATTCTGATATCTGCTGTATGCACCAATTGTAATCTGTACGCGTATTATTGCTGCTTCTTAAAGCTTGCGTTTGCAGAGACATGTGATCTACATATAAAGCGTATATGTTATAGAATCGGTACATATTATACGCTCAATATATGTTCTGGTTAAAACATGTTAACTGAAGTCACGCGGATTGTTATATTATGATATTATAATTGCCTGTCTCATTTGATTCGCTCATCGGAATTTGGAAAATAATTTAAATCATTGATACCATCCAAAGTAATACCCAAATACAACTAGGGAAAAAATGTCACACGCTATTGTTTCACAGCAATCATGTAATACATAAAGTACATGTCATATATTGGGCAATTGCGTTAATATATCAAGAACAACATGAATTACATTTCGGAGGTAAAAAATGTTTGTAGACATTCAAATTGGATATAAGAAGAAGAAACGAAAAATATATAAGCACACACACACATCAACAACTAGGGGTGAGCACGAACCCGGTTGGACCGGTTTCGCCAAGTTTTCGTACCCGATCCAATATGTCCGGGTTGGAGAATGTTCAACCCAAACCTACCGAATGACTTGTGATACCCAAACCGATCGTAACGTACCAACTCGGTCCGGCTCGGACCGGTTAATCAGGTTGATAAATCTTTAAATTTTACTTGGAAAAATACATTTATTTGGTTAATTATCTTTGTATTATTTTTTGTATAATATTTGAAGTTGGAAACATATAGTTATTTTCTATGAAAGAAAAATAACGTAAGAAATGTCAGGATTTAAAATGGGCTTAACTTGTAAGACTAAATTTCTTGACCATATATCTAAATAAAATCTACAATGTTGCATATAAAATTTTAATCGGACCGGTTTGGTCTTAAACAGGTATTCTACTTGCAAACCCATGATCGATCGAACTTTGTTTGGGTTGACGAATCTGTACCCATAATCAATCAATTAGCATTGATCGATACTAAATTCAAGCCAATTTGATCTGGGCCGATTCGGGGAGGCGGGTTGGGGCGGGTTTTGCTCACCCCTACCAACAACTATAATAGCAGGCAAAAACTCATAATTGGAAGGTCCAAACTGCAATTTCAATTAAACTTTTACTCCATAAAAAGCAAGCAAATAGTCATAATTGGAAGCTCCAAACTGCAATTTCAATTAAATTATTACTAAATTGTGCAGTAATAACTTCTTGTACTGCTCCTTCAACATATTTCACCTTCTTCATTCCAGCAGACAACAGCGGTTTGGATTCCTCCGGTTGCTTGTCGCCCTGTAGAGGTATGTCTTCATTTTTCCTCACCCCATTTAGCTGTTGTTATGATTTCGATTTACTATTCGATTTGGTGTGTAGAGCTGTTGAAAACCTTGCCACCGAAACAATTTTGGATTTGCTACTACCACCTGCAATATCATCTTTGATTGTATGTTCTTGCTGATGTTTGGCACTCCTCAGATCTGTCCATGCATGATCTCAGAAATGAAACTACATCCCCTTTGAAGGATTCATATTGCTATGAATATCGTATGTGTGTTTGCATTTTCTCTACATCTGTATCACCATCTCTGTGTGGCCTCATCCTAACCAAAGTTTTTCTTACCATTACTATTATTATTATTTCTCATCCTTGGCAATATTCGTGTTATTATTTTTATTATTGTTGTTATGGGAATTATTTTCACATGCTCTTTTTTTTCCCCTCCAAACCCCACCCCCACCCCCCACCCCTATCGGTATTATTGTTAGTACTATTATTATGAATTTAATTATTACTATTGTAAGTATTATGTTGTTCCAACATTAATGTTATCGTTGTTATTACCGCTGTCTGCTGAGCTTCACACATGTGTCTTACATTTGCAAGCGTCATGTTCATTTCAATGGAAACACCACTTGCTAGCTTAATTGTGCTAACTTCTCTAATACATATTCTAGCACGTAAACATTATCTGTAAAGGTTTATATAATTACATGTTTACTTGGTGTCAATATAAAGTGCATTACCACAGCATTCAATTACGTTTTTTACTGTTAAATACCGTTGAATTCCTTATCGAATTTGTCTGGGGTACATAGTTAGTGCGTATGTTATAGAAACCATATCGATGTCGGTATTTCGCCAAAATAGTTCCAGCAACAGGAGATGAAGTTACCATGATATTTGGTTCCCATATTCCACATATGAACAGTTCATTTGATGTTTGTTGTATTCGGGGTCCAGGAAGATCTGCCACAAACATATTTGCCTCCACCGCAGCGGTCTCAATTGCTGCATGCTGACTTCCCATTATTAACTAACCAATCTATTTGTATGAAAGTTACAGGTCTGCTGTAACGAACACTGAATATGAAGTTCTTTCGAATCCTCATTGACATGAAGACCCAAACTGATACCTTGGTTTGCTTCTCTTACCCATACTTCCCCCAACTGATCATTCTCATTTATTGCCAAACAATACGTTCATAGTTGCTGTAATAAATATACCAACATAGTTTGCATAAACTGCAGAGGCTCCCTGATGAATTTACCCGGCGACATCGCTTCGATTTGGGGCCCACTGCCCAACTCTATGATCGGAATGGCGACAAATGGGAAATGAAGATTAAATGCAAGGGTAGAGATGTTTTCCTATCAACAGGCTGGAGGGAATTCGTTAACCACCAGTCACTCTCCTATGGATATTTCCTCGTGTTTAAATACAAAGGCCAATCCAACTTGAAAGTTACAATATTCAATCTGTCTACTGCTGAGCTTGAATCTCTTCCCCAACAACTTCATGATGACGAGGCTGTTAATGGAACTCCTGATCCCACGGAAAAGGCTGACGCACATATGTCTACTGCTCAGGTTGAATCTGTTCACCAGCAACTTGATGATGATGAGGATGTGAATGAAACTCCTGATCCGATGGAAAAGGCTGATGCATATATGCTGATCAGGGCTTCCCCTTGTTTTTCAGTTAAAATTTCTAAAACTCACATAACATCACGTGCTGGAGTTGTAAGAATTCATATTCCATAGTTATTTTAGACTACATATCTTCTCAGCATGTTTCTCACTTCTTAATGACTACTTATGCTGAGCGCAGAATATCCCTGTGAAGTTTACAAGAAGTTACCTCGGAGATGCAACAAGCCACATCGAACTTGAGAATGAGATACGCGACACAACTTGGAAATTCCGGTGTGACTACCCCTCTGATGACGCCACCAAACGACGCATATGCTGGTATCGCTTTACTCAGTATGCAAGCCTTACTTTGGGGGATGCGTGTGTTTTTGAGCTGGTTGATGCGAGTATCCCCAAATTCCGAGTTGTCGTGTTGACATCGTAAAGAAATCATCAGATCATATCTCGCCAAACAACTAAGTCAGCGCACTTGCCTACTTCCTGTGGATGCTACTGAACTGTTGTTGTTTTCCTGCATCTATGCTTCTGTAACTTCATGTATAACTGTACTACTGTAGTGCTTCTACTCCCCTCCCTGTATTCGCTACTACTACTTTCATGACTGTTATCTGTTTGTTCGATGCTCTAACATTTATTTGGGTTGGGAAAATGCATCTTATTTGCATATATATGTTGTATATTCAGTTCTTATACGTGCATACTTATCGTGTTAATATCTAACCGAAAATAGCTTCAAAAGTGGCTCAGCATGCTTACATTTCCTGAAAGGGTCTATTGAATGCACCGATATGCATCATATATATTTGTTAAATCGCATTCAACTGGTTTTCCAAATAGCAATTCAGTGTCAATTCTTGATAATTTTCCGATCGTATTGCTTAGCAAAATGTATCATACCATGCTGTGAAGAGATTATCAGTAAATTATTTAGAGTTTCATGTTCAGAATTTTAGAGTTTCACGATCTTCACGACCACATACTTATCCCATTTCCAGTTGTATGCACCATTTACACTTTTGTAACCATAACTGCACGCCTCAAACGAGCTAATTCAAATGGCAAATCACACGGTCCCCCCCTTCCTTATAAAGTAAAAAATTCATTATATTTGAGGATAATAAGAGTTATTGAATGGCAATACAAAACAATTATCTAAAAAATCCCAACATTTTGTTATTCACATCTTCAGCTCAGAGTGACATTGCAAATGATGGTAAAAAATTAAATAAGAAAAAACATTCAGCACAGAACATTATTTAATTATAATACACAGAGTTCATATGACCAACAACTCTAATAAATGTCACTATAAATACTATCATACAAATCAATTTTTCCCACACCACACAACAACGAGGCAACATTGTTTCTTCCCAGAAGCTTTGTTTGCACTTTAGAGCAACAATTCAACCAAAGCTCGAAATTTGGATTATGCTCAACCATATGAACAAGAAATGAAACCTTGTGCAATAGTCGATCTGCCAACATTGCCGGTAAGCATTTTCTTCACTAATGAACACTTATCACCCACTAAGTAATGCAGTTTTCCAATAGTTTCACGTTACGTTGTATGCTTCTTATGATCAACTGCAGCCTACAGTGCGCGAAATTTGGGTAATTGCCAGTGTTCATGCTTTACCAACAAATCAGCAAGCATGGTATTACGCATGCAAGTTCTGCAATCGTGTTGCAAATCGTTCTCCAAACAACACATTTCAATGCTCCACCTGCCAAAATAACGACTGCGATGCTATACCATGGTATATAATAACACTGACAACCAATATGCCGTAGACTGTATTGATATAATTTCGTACCACATGAATTTTACAAAGTTTTTAAGAGCAAACGAAATCTAGATACCAAATGTTAATTCTGTTCTTTTTCCCAGGGAGCGTTTAACCGTGCAGCTTCATGACGGTAACGCTGAGCTCGAGGTACGCATCTTCGGACAGTCAGTAGACACTGTGTTAGGGAAAAATGCAAAAACCATGTCATCAATGTCAACTGAGGTATGAAACACAATTTCTCGATACGAAATGATACTCCACAACCAAATAGCTCATTATCTTTAGCATTGTAATAATTTCCAGGAACAACAGAGCGTGCTGGAGACCGTGAATATGAACAGTAGCATA
The DNA here is from genome assembly GCA_023055425.1 of Linanthus parryae. Lineage (NCBI taxonomy): Eukaryota > Viridiplantae > Streptophyta > Magnoliopsida > Ericales > Polemoniaceae > Linanthus > Linanthus parryae. The sequence continues at coordinate 93,410,652 of JALGPY010000005.1, read as the reverse complement.
AGAAGATTTTACTTCCTCCTTTCTCGGCGCAACAATGGGAACGGGTTCCCAATCAACAATTGGACTGTACGCTACGTAGTTGAAGCTTGATGCATGTTTACAAGTCCGAATATATTCTCGTTGGACGAAATAAATAAAATAAGACGCCAAATTCGTCCTGTATGTTTTTCTAATCAAAGCTCTGTTGTCGGTGGATGTCTACAATATATTGTGATTTAGTCTACATAATACAATGTCCCAACTACAGTTTAAATAATTCAACGCTACCTCCGTTAATCAGATATTGTGACAACATATGTACTGCGGTAGACACACCCAACATATAAATAATGCCAGAATGCTTCCAGATGACTACCACATCAACCCAACTGCAAACACTAATTAACAACCTAACCATTCACACAACAATATTCATCACGCTCCACATATAATTCAGGGCTATCGTTCCCCAATTTACAAAAGTAACTGCACTCATCACATACAGGCAGTTACTAATTCATAACTACATATACTGCAAGAAAATACAATACTTGCAGTGTTAAATCGTCAGCTCCCGTCACCTTCTTCCTCCACCATTTGAATGGTTTCATTGTCACCTGCTATTCCCCAGATGCTCACCGATTTCTGCTCGTCATTGTACCAAAATGTCATATCAAATTATGTGGGTTCGCCGTTATCCGGCATCAGATACAGCAGTTTTGCTAATATGGCTAAGAAAAACACGATTTCAAACCTATATAAATATCGTCGACAAACCACTTACGCGCCATGTCAATCATCTATCATATGTACTTGCGATTTAATTTTCAACACTAACGGTGGTTAAACAACATACTTGGCAGCTTACCAATGTCCTAAAAATTGTGTGCCAACATATGCATTGTTCCAGCCTACTGAATCTGCTGCTTCCAGTCCTGATATTGACATTTCCTGCTCCTTCTTGACAGCTCAATATCACGAGTTGCAACTATGCAAAATTCTAATTTAACATGCAATATAAACACTTGGCATACAACAATCTTGTATCCAAACATTTGTCATCAACAACACAACACGTACTCATCACATGACTGATAATACAGCACTCATGCCTGCATTCACTGCAAATCTCAGTAATATTGTAGCATCCAAAATACCCCATTTGATCACAGTAAATATTCAGTAAACGTTGAAGTATGCGCCATTTTATGACTCACAATATAATTAACAAAGTACACAACACATAAGGCACTATATAAACAGTTCACCGATGAAACAAAAATTCCATCACTACACAGAAGAAATAAAGCAGCTTGCAATGCAGGTCAACAATATATCAGATGCAAGACGGATGGTGGTAAGACTGTTGTTCAATTCACTTATTCACTTACAATTGTGATACTTACAAATGAAATACAATATACTCAATCTTGTAACAGCAGCTGTATGCTGAGACATGGTTACGAGTATCGATACGTGCAATATCGACAGCTCAACAGCCGTGGTTCAATGCCTGCCCACATTGAAAACGTGAACGTATCTGTCAAACTTGCCGTAACTGTGGCAATGCTGACTGCAACATAATACCGTGTTTAGATAAGAAACCCCAACATCCATTATATACAACATTTTTGCTACTGCACATCATATCCACTACATATAGCTACATCAACATGTTCTATAATAGGAAAACACATACATACACGCTAATAGAAACTGGAAACTAACTGCAGTGGTCGCTTGTATGTGGAGCTCCGAGATGAAACTGGAATCATGGATGCTACAATATTTGGGCTCCCTGTGGAAACCTTTTTGGAGACCACACTTGCAGCAATGTCAACAATGACTGAACAAGTACTATGATTCCCTAATATATACAATCCCTAAAACAGCAACACACAGTAAGTGTAGCTACATTGATTGATTTGCTTCCTTATCAGGAACATCAAAATCTCATAACGTCAGCAAATGCAAAGAGCCCAACAACAAAATTCTACGTCCGCGTGATCAGGTGCACACAAAACAGGAATCCCCGATTAACAAGGTGGGTGGTTAGCCGTATCCAGAACACCTAAGAAAAGGACATCAGCAGAGCAATGCAAATGCACCAGTTCTATTCCGCTGTGATGTTTCTACTACTGTCATCCTGTATTTCTGAATTTTGAATTTTCATTTCTACAATAACGTGTCTCCCCTTGTAATCCTTCACTAAACTCTTCTGCAAATATTTACCTACTGCATTACGCATCTTATTCTTCAGTGCGTAATCAATTATGCAATAACGTGTCTCACATGGCTTTTGATAACAACTGGAATAACATACATATACAAACTTCATATTACGAAGCGGACTAGCTTTGACAAACATGCTTCCTTTGATTGTTTGACATTCCATAAGTAGTTCTGATCATATCTGCAACTCTAAGTAATTACAATGAATTATCTTTGCTGCCCACAATATTAACATTTTTATCATCGCAAAACACGCGTGATGAAACAAATGTTTAGCATTGTAACTCATGCAGTATTACCCCAGACTATAACTTAATAATATTTTATGTATAATATTTGAAGTTGGAAACATATAGTTATTTTCTATGAAAGAAAGTTAACGTAAGAAAAGTCAGGTATTAAAATGGGCTTAACTTGTAAAAGCAAATTTCTTGACCATATATCTAAATAAAATTTACAGTGTTTACATATAAAATTTTAATCGGACCGGTTCGGCCTTAAACGGGTATTCCACTTGCAAACCCATGATCGATCGAACTTTGTTCGAGTTGACGAATCTGTACCCATAATCAATCAATTAGCATTGATCGATACTAAATTCAAGCCAGTTTGATCCAGGCCGAATCGGGGAGGCGGGTTGGGGCGGGTTTTGCTCACCTCTATCAACAACCATAAGAAGCACGCAAAAACTCATAATTGGAAGGTCCAAACTGCAATTTTAATTAAATTTTTACTCCGTAAAAAGCAAGCAAATAGTCATAATTGGAAGCTCCAAACTGCAATTTCAATTAAATTATTAGTAAATCGTGCAGTAATAACTTCTTGTACTGCTCCTTCAACATATTTCACCTTCTTCATTCCAGCAGACAGCAGCGGTTCGGTTTCCTCCGGTTGGTTATCGCTCTATAGAGGTATGTCTTCATTTTCCCTCATCCCATTTAGCTGTTGTTATGCATATACGAGGATGCCTGCTCTGAATCCTGGAACAACAGTGTCTAGGAAACAGTTGTTTCTCTGGCTATGTTCTCCTATTCTGGTGGATAAGGGTGGAAAGGTAACTTCACCTAAACACGGATACTTTTTTTTTGTAGGTCTACTATCCTGTTGTTCCAATCTCGTGTCTATGCAATGTACTATTTACCAGTTTTACTGTCTTCATTTCATAAAAAGACTATAACCAGCTACGAATCCAATTACTACAAATATAATGCATTCACATATCTTGAGACTATTTATAGTATAATTCGATAAAATAACATCCAAACGCGGTACATAATAATCCTGCAGTGGCAAATGTATATCTCCGCCCATCGGACAAGCAAACATGCCAAGGCCACACCGCGCGCAACGCGCGCGGGGTGGAACCTAGTGAACTAAAATGTAACTTGCATAAACTAACTTTATTAACTTGATAAACTTCTAAATCATGCTTATTAGAAAACTGTAACTATCGCTAGCACAAAAATTCATATATGACTCAAAGTAATTATTTGGGACCTCAAATTTTTACATAACATATATAAGGAGTTAACTGATAACATATAAAAATATCAAAAATTATTAAAACATTTAAGTATTTTTAAACAGTATCTTTCAGAGTTGTTTAAGTATAAAACAGAGGCTGAAAAGCGGTCTTGGAAGTGAATTCATAAAATATTCATATGAACTCTAAAAATTATGAAATTTTAACTGAAAGTAAATAACACCTTTAGGAACTACATATCCAAAATTGGTAACCATTGGATTAGAATTTGTACATGAAATCGATGAAAAAATTCTCTGGTCTGGGGTTGGACAGATTCGTAAAATAACCCCAGTATTTGGACGATTAAAAATTAAATATAAGTATAATGACTCTGAAAATTTTAATGTAGAAATATCACATATAAATACACACACTGTAATCTTTTTATAATTTTCTGAAAAGTTTAAGTATTTTTCCCAATTTTGTAAAAATAGACTCAAACATGAACTTTATGGTTTTCTATACTTCAAAAACTTATTGCATGAAAGAATTGCTCTATCAAAATATGAAATCACACCAACACAAGCTCTAATCTCATACATATCACTACTCATAATATATTCTTACATGAATCTGGCAACAAACTTGGTTTTTTGATGACATGCATGAATGTTCAAATAAGGGTTTTATGAAATATGCAACATTCAAGTACCAATATGATGATCTAGCCATGAAAAAGATGAATCATGCTTGGAGATGAGGAAGATCAAGTTTAAAAGTTACAAATCAAAGATCAAATAACACATGCAACTCAAGATCAAGCAATTTCATGCCAAGAACATGAATTATCTACAAATTGAGCAAACAAAGAAGAAAGAGTGCTTACATATAAGATTGAGAGGAACTAGAATTGTTCTTGGGTTCTTGGAGGTTGGATAAGCTTGAATTGTTGAAAAAGATGAGGGAAAAGACTCCCCCAATGCATAGTATAACATTGGACTTGAGTTTCTCATTATTTGAGAGGTAGAAAATGGTGTTTTGGGGGTGTTTTGTGAGGGTCAACACCAAAAACCGGATTTGTGTTCTTGAGAGAATCTTTGAGTGTGGAAGAGAGTGAGAGAGAGTTTGAGAGGTAAGGAGAGTACTAGAGAGTGACATGATGGAACATGGGGGCATAAAAATCTATACATGTAATGAGAGCTTAATGAAATATTATATTTGACTAGTTTAGTGGAAGAAGGTTTGAGGTGAAAACTTAATTGGAAGACATGCTATTTGGGTAAATGATGCAAAATTTAATAATTGAGAGGTTAATGCATAAAAACATAAAGTTTGGAAAACAATTCAAAATTACATAAAGTTATGGGGCAAACTAGAAGTTTAATATTAACTAACAAGTTGGCACAAACATAACATACTTGCAAATATTTTCTTTAAAGTCTAGCATACTTAGTAAAATATTAACATTAACAAACATATTTAGAAGATAGTAATATCGCTTAACACATAAACATGCAACATAATTATGCGGGTTACTACATTCTACGCACCTTATAAAGAATTCGTCCTCGAATTCGCTTAACAAATTTCTAACATGAATGAAATCATATAAAATTCTAACTAACATGAAATCACTGCACAACTAATCCTTATAGGTTATCTTACCGTTGAACTCGTGTTGGCAAATACATCAAGCCCTTCTCGCTCACGAGAGGGAACAATACGCAGTGTCGTCACACTTTGTACCGCTCCAGCAAGCTCGTGATTGTTCCAGAGGTCCTTTCTTTCACACTTACGAGAGGGAACAAGACATCGTGTCGTCACACTTTGTACCGCTCCAGCAAGCTCTTAATTGCGTTAGAAGTCCCCGTTGGACCGTAGAACATAGTGGGAACAACTTATAGCATCGTAATGATGATATAGTAGCTCGTCCAACTTGCACATTAGCGGCCCAAACACTTGACATTCACACGTCGGTTGAACTTTCGACATGCTCATATTACAATTAATTCACTTACTAACATGCATATATATCAGACACAAAACATACATGACATGCAAAACATAATACATCACATAATTTATATGCTCAACTGTTAAAAATAAAAACATACTTCAAGCACATAACATGGACATAACATAACGTTCTATGACATAACTAAACAAACGTACTTCTCACAACTTTAATTTGGACATGAAAATTTTAGTCGTCGCATATAAACACTCAAATTAGAACAACCAGTGACATAGTTCAAGTCATGTTATATATTTCTATTTTTTTTCATTTTTTTTAATAAATATCATGAATAATCTAGAAACATATCAAACTTAGTGTTCATGATTCTCACATAACATGTACATGCATTTACACGTATATCACCTTTTATACATGAAAGACATGTCGTGAAAGTATACGGATCACAGAAACATGCTTATCATATCAACACATAAACGCAAATCATATACTTATTGTCATCTTTTTTCCATGGAAATTTTATAAAGTTTAATTTTAGTATCACCCTTGGTTCGTGACCACATAACATGAATATGCTTATTCACTTTTGTGCACAAGAGATTCCGGCGGGGAGACCTCCGCGTACACCGTATGTAGAGGATCAGAGATCGCACAGGAAGAGTGGGGTTGTGTGTAGGGAGAGAGTAAGGCAGTAGCAATGTCTGAGAGAGAGACAGAGGTTTGGCAGAGCTTCCGCGTATGGCAAGTGTGTTCTCCTTTGTATGGAAAGGTTAACGTCCTATATATAGCAGAGAACGTGACCGTTGTAGTGTGGTTAATGCGCCCATTGATGGCGGCTTAATTAGCTTAACCATAACGGCACGTTCGTCCGAGTATATAGGGACCGTTACAGCACAATGTGCGCGAATACCGGAACCCTTACGAGGTTGACCGGGTTTGACCGGATTGACCGGGTTTATGGAGCTCGTGCCATAAATCTCTCAAAGCAGTTACTAAAGGTCGCGCGCGGGCTTGGCTCGCACGCGACAGGGCTTACTCTAGCCTCCAAACCACTAAGTCCCTACAAGTCCCGTGCAGTGGTATGCGAGGGCTCTGTCTCGTAGCCCCCACATGGATCAGCTCGGCTGGTGATCCAGTGTGTGTGGAGCACAATATGGTGTGTTGGATGGTTGCCACGTGGCCAAGATTTGTCAGCTCAGAAAGCACTATCTACATTAGCCCCCTTTCTGCGTGTGAAGACTCATAGCTGTATAGACTTCCATGCGCGGAAACCAACATACGCGTCGTCGCCACGCACCAATTCAAATACGGGTAAGTTCAGCCCCCGTGCGTGCCATTATGACCTAAAACCCCTAGAGTCGTGCCGTCTGGCTTTTAGGGTTTTAGGCGTGACGTCAGCTTGTCCTGTGATTGCGATTCGACTACTGAAAGGACGCAACCTTTCATTGTTTTTGGATAAATACTTTGTATCCTCCATTGTTGCAAAGCATCACTTCTTTCTCTTAAAGTGAATGGTACCCGGAGATCTTCGAGAGCAGATTCAGATAATCAATCATCAATTCAAAACTGCAAATCGTCTTCTTCAACTGTGCATATCCAAGCAAGCTTTGCGAAAACAAGGTTGGCCTTGTTCAATTTCGATTTAAAATACCAGTGTATGCCTTGAACTGCGTTGAATCTGTAAACCCATATAATCTGTTGAAACTTGTGAAGAAGCTCCAAGCTTTGGACCCAATTGCGGCTTGATCCCTCAATAATAAGGACCTTGGATAGGGTTTTGAAATCCCTTGATAATGCAACCCTCTAATTTCTGAAATTGATACCAGAAACTGTTCATCTTTCTTTCTGTAGATCTTGAATCTAGAAATTCAAACTGAAGTAGCATATTTCTCCCCCCTTTTTCTTGCTCTTCCGCAGGAATGGCCAAGACAAAAGGAACCAAACCCATCAAGGAGGACGAAGAGATTCCCGATCTTCCGCAGGCTTTGTGGCGAAAAGCCCCCTATCTAGGTGGCAAAGATTTCTACCATGCGAGGGTTAAGGCGAAGAGAATGCCTGCTCCCGTCCCAATTGAGGGATTGCTAACACTGACTCGCTCGGTTAACTCAGCCTTGCTCGAGTTAATTGGCTCCGAGGACGTGGTTCGATTGGGAATCGAGAATGGGTATTTCCCCTACACTGCGATTTCTACCCAAGCTTTTGTCCAGAAATTGGACTACATGGATGAGTGGATTGACCACGTGTTGACCGATCATGCCGCGACTCTTGATGAAGCCGGAGTATACTTCGCTGTTCGTGCTATGAAGGGTGCTGCCGTGAAGCTGGACCAGTCCAAGCTTCTAGACCTTCTTTCCCGCTACTCTCCTGCGACTCACACATTCCACTTTGCTGAGTTCGAGGCTGCCCCTACACTCGAGGACGTGCAGATGCTGTACGATCTTTCTCCCATGGGTGAGGTGGACCCTTTGAGTCCTTTGAGGACGGCTGCGGAGATTGCCTTGTACACGCAGATGGAGGAATGCTTGGCAGAGGTAAAGAAAATCTCCACCCGGTGGACTACTACGAAAGCCCTTCCAAACTGGAAATTGGTTGATACGTCTGCGAAGAACACCTGGAACAAATGGTTGCAGTACTTCTTTCGAGACTATGCGAACAGCAGCATCACTAAGAAGCTTCTGAGTGAGAACCCAGAGGCCGAGAATTATGTGGAGGGTAAAGGCTATCACTTGACCCTTTGTGCTTTCCTCTGTGCTTGGTTGTCGAGGTATTTGATTGACGGTCACCCGCATGATGGGGTCTTTTACCATGTTCTGCAACTTGCTGTGAGACTTTCCCTTGGCCAGAGAGTCGCACTCGGACCCTTGGTCTTGGGCACGCTGTATTACAGGCTTGATCAGCTGGTTTTGGCCATGAAAGAGTCGCGTGGCCGCCTCGATGTACTGACCTTTGTCAATATCTCCTTTTTGACAATGTGGGTCTTCGAGCGGTGGCCATCCTATGCCCCAACTGCTCTCAAACCCGACAAGTGGTGTCCCCCAGGCGAGACGGAGGAGCGCAACAGCGGCAGAGCTGCGAGGTGGTTCGGAGCAAACAATACCAAGTGCGTTTGGAGCTTGATATGCGACAAACGGAAAGAGTTTACTGCCAGGCCTTATGCCACACGCATTGAGAACGTGCGATGGTTTCCAAAGCTGTACCCCTCTAAGGGTGTTGTCTTCTCAGAAGAGCTGCTCTTCGAAGAGGGATCGCATTTCCATGAGCGCTATCGCGAGTTCTTTTGCTGGTGTCTACGAGGTTCCCTTCCTGCCCTTGCAAAGCATATTCGTGAGCTCGCGCCAAGGTACGAGAGGATTACCGTGGATGTTGATCCCACTCGAGTTTCTCCCCAGTTCGGCTTTGATGCAGTGGCACCATCAATCTGGCCCCAGTCCATTATCAGAGGTTGTTATAAGCGCTTGCTAACAAAGGAGTGCAAGACAGTATTCATGAACAATCTTCCCTTTGAGCAGCCTGCAGGGACCCGCGAGGGTGGTTGTTCTCAGAACTGGCTCGCATACTGGGTCGCCCAGCAAACGAGGATTGAGACGCAGTCGGCCGCGCAGCCAAGTAGAGCTCCCTTGATCAAGAGAAATTCTTTTCCGTTTCGCCCCAATTGCAGCCTGAGCGAGTCTGAATATGGTTGCTACTCACTGTTGGATCGTGAGAACCATTTGTGTCCTGACGTCATTCTGAAGGAGAAGGTCGCCGCAGTTAAGAAAGGCGACACGCATGTCGTCAGATATAGCAAGGCATTTCCTGAAATAAGCAATTTTTCCGTGTGCGTTTAAGCTTCTTGATTTCCTTATGCTGACTCCTTTATTCTTTACTGTTTGCTGTAGTGTCATGTGCGGAGATTCGCATCTGGTGATCGCTCCAAGTCATTGGTTAACACCATTGTTGCCACCAGAAGACAAAAGCAGCCGTTTCTGCTAGCATGGAGGACGGACCCTGAGGTTGAAACCAAGATTCGCGCAGTCATGAATGCTTTTGCTGACTCGCTGATAGACAATGCTCCGGCCTCGTCTCCTCCCGGAGATGATCCGTCCCCTCCAGCGACTGCGGCGCCGAGAGTGAAGAGACCCAGGCAAAAGGGAATTACAATTTCTTCCCCTAGAAGTGCTCCAACTTCTCCCCCGGGGAGGTCCCTTTCTGTCAAGGATAAAGGCAAGGGTCGCATGCCCAGCAAAGTGCGGAAAGAGCTCGCAGTTGAGACTTTCGTTCCATTCAACCAAGAGGAAGAAGGAGAGAGGCAGGAGCCCAGAGAGAGTGATGAAGAAGAAGAAGAAGAAAGAACAGTTGTGATGCATGAGGAAGAATCAGGAGGTACTTCCGTCGCGTTTCTCTTCTCATCATCGTAATTCTTTTGTAATTCTTTCTTACACCAATCATATCTTCGCAGGTGATGATGATGATGAGATCATCGGTGGCCTTTTGGCCAAGAGACAAAAGAGAGATACCCATTCTGGCATTCCAGACGATCCCATAAGCGAGGACGTGCTTGCTGAGTCCCGGAAGAAAGCCGCGGAAGCTGTTGAAAGAAGAAGGCAGCGGGAGGAGGAGGAGCTCGAGCGTGTGAGACAGCGGAGCCTCGAAGAGCAGCATGTTGACGACTTAGTGCGTCCAGTTACCGAGGAAGACGAGCTTCCCGAAGAAGTGGCTCCTCAGACGGAGGAGGAGGATGCGATTCCAGAAGAGGATGCAGCAGCCCTGGAGCAAGCCCAAGCGGACTTTGAAGAAATCGCAGGCGGCGATAAAGGTGAGATCTTCAATCTCGCAGTAACTTATAGAGATGTTATTGTGGGTGCGTTAAAGCATGGTGTGTCAAAGGCTGACATTCGCCGTTGGCTAGTAGACAAGTGCGGAGAACCTTCAGGTAATCATTTGAGCGATACGCATGTACTAGGCCTTAGCAACTTGAAACGGAATCATGACTGGTTTATTCGCATCCCAGGTCACGCTCCTTTTAAAGACTTGCTTAATGAGGATACACTAATAGGACATGGTTCCACATCCTTAGTGTATGACGAAGATACATCAATCCCACCTTCGCGTGGAGGTGCTTGCTCTTAGCTTTAGCAAAGATAGTAAAATATCATTCAATGCAAGTTACCTCATACCATCGCATTTTGTATCGCAGGCAATGTTGAGGAACCTGCGCCGGAGCAAAGAAGTCAGCCTTCTGTGTCCTATGTTCCGATTCCGAGCTCCCATACCGAGAAGCCCGTCGCAGCTGCTGAATACGCAGGTGAGCCTCTTGAGGACATCATCGAACTTTTTGATGATGCTGAAGCTGACACTGTGCTAATGGAGGAAGATGTCCATACTGGCGCTGAGGAAGTAAGAACAAATACTGCTGATGCTTCCGCATCTGAGAGTGTCCCTCGCCAAGCAACCTCAGTTGTCACTTCGCCTCCGGCGATGACTGAGTCGGTGGCACCTGTTCCTGCATGGAGCTTTTGGGGCTCGCAGGTTGGTAATGCAGTCGCAGCTGATGCGGCTTATACTCTTCCTTCTAACTATGAGGAGTTAGAGCTCGCAGCTGACAGAAGAGCTATGGAGCGGGGACAGTCTTCGACCACTCAGGCAGCGCGCATTCCTTCTCTTCGTGAGATTCTGGAAGGAACTGGTAAGTATAGATTTACTGTTCGCATCTCGCAGTATTCACTTGCGAGTTTGACATCATAACTTAGCTTTGACATCGCTTTAGGTTTGAAGCAAACTGATGTGGACTGGGTAGTTCGGATGCGCCTCACCTACCCCCAATCATTTGTGAGATCTCTGGAGATAGGGCCCTTCGACAGGAGGCTGTTCCTCACTGAAGCCATTTGGATTTTGAAGCAGCTGTCTGCGGCTACGCCTGCGACCATTTCCGTCCAAAGTGCTGAATTGCTTTGTGGCATGTGCCAAAATCTCCTGACCAAAGTTCAAGGCAGGCTGGGTTTCAGATTTCTTATGAAAAGAGTTACTCTGATTCGTGCAGCCGTAACTTTGAAGCTCGGCCACCAGAACCTCGCAGCCGAGAAGCAGAAGATGGAGCAGCAAAAGCAAAAGGTTGACGAAGCTCTGAAGCTCTATCATGAGATGAATGCTAAGTGCGAGCAACTGAAACAAGAAGTGGAGCAGGTAGAGAAGCTGAGCCATCAGTTCGCGCCCCATGACTCCTTGATCAAGAATTTGCTTTGACTTTTTGAATTTTGGCAAAAATAGCAAGGGAATTAGCTGAAACATTAATGTAATGTCTGAAACATTAATGTAATGTTGCCAGGGTTTCTCCCCCCCTTTTTTTTTAACAACAAGAATCAACTTGCCCGTTTTGCCCTTTCCGGGATTTGATAGGATATCTCTGTGCATATCCAATTATGACATCAGCAATTGATACTCTGCTTGATTTTCGCGCTAATTTCTCGGAAGATAAGCACGCTTTCGTTGGGAAGTCCATCCGAATCATGACTATCCGTCATTTATTAGGATACGCAACTGAATCGTCGTAGCCTTTAGTAGGGTAATTGATCGTTACCGTTTTTCAAGGCGTAAGTGATTGGCCTTACCCTCTTTTCAAATTCTGCTGACTCATCTTTGGCAACTGAAGAGTCTCCACAAGGTCTATATAAACCCTGTCTTTGCCATTTGGGTTCTTCATCCCAAAAATGTGCTTTGCCGTGAGTCCTTACGACTGCTGGCTTCAACGCTTGTTTTTCGTTGATTCATGGCAACTCCTAGTTGTGAATCCTGAGTTTGCGCTTTGTGCTGTAGAAATAGTTTCCAAGATCCACTTTATGAGGCTTATTGCTCTCTATAGCCATCATAAAGAAGATGGAGATGATATCTTATGTGTATTCGAAGAATTTTCTTCGTGTATTATGTGTGCAGGTCATGTGTCCGGCCGCCTCCCGGTGAGGTGCAGCGCCGAAGTGACCGTGCTACCGTCTCGTAATGAACGGCGGAATTCTTCTCGAGCCTCCCTGGAGGAGAACTTATTGCCCCCACGTTCGTGAGCTCAGGTTGGCGAACCGCTGCGTTCGTCCCCGTATACAAGGAGCCCTTTCCCTTGGGAGCTTCTACTTGCCTGTTGATCGCCGGAACCGGTGGTTCCTCCGGCACATCTCGTGGGATGTTGATCTGACAAGGGCCTTGTCAAATACTGGGATCTTGAACGTATGGCTTCATGTGGCTCTTTGGATCAAGACCCCGCTTGCGTCAGATGTTCGGTCGCAGATCTGTGTATTGCATAGCCGGTATTAGGACCGGTGGGTTCATCCTTTTCAGTTAGGATTCCCGTAGTGTGTCTCTGCTGGCTTGTCAGCTACTTTTCGATTGTATTATAAGCCATGTTGGCTGTGTAGTTAGATTCGATCTTTTTCGCTTGTAAGCTGCTATCTAGACAGATAAATTGTACGTCTTTTCGACTCATAATGATAAATAGCTTATGTATTATCTGCTGTTTTGTTACAACAAAATATGATCTCGCATGCGTTTCGGCATATTTCGCCTTGCATAATGTTGTGTACACGTTTCGCATTTGCTATCTGCCATATAAATTCGCAGATGTTTTATTGGATCGTTCGAGATCGTACTTGCGCAGTTGTGCCATCTTGGCAGATGGGATTTTGATTTGCTATCATACCTGATTTTCTATCGTATCAGATAGACCTTTGTAGATCACTTAAGATTATTTTGCACAATATTGCTATCGCATTCGTAGAATGCCTCCATCGCCGCAGATAGACTTGGAGGATCAATTAAGATTACTTTTCGTATAAGTTGCTATCGTAGCAGATAGGCTTTAGCAGATCAATTATGATCGTTCTTCGCATGAGTTGCTATCGCAGCAGATAGGCTTTAGAAAATCAATTAAGATCGTTTTTCGAATGAGTTGCTATCGTAGCAGATAGGCTTTAGAAGATCAATTAAGATCGTTTTTCGCATGAGTTGCTATCGTAACGGATAGGCTTAGATGATAAATTCGGATCGCATTTGCATAGGCTGCTATCGTAACAGATAGGCTTAGATGATCAATTAAGATCGCATTTGCATAGGCTGCTATCGTAACAGATAGGCTTAGATGATCAATTAAGATCGCATTTGCATAGGCTGCTATCGTAACAGATAGGCTTAGATGATCAATTAAGATCGCATTTGCATAGGCTGCTATCGTAAGAGATAGGCTTAGATGATCAATTAAGATCGCATTTGCATAGGCTGCTATCGTAACAGATAGGCTTAGATGATCAATTAAGATCGCATTTGCATAGGCTGCTATCGTAACAGATAGGCTTAGATGATCAATTAAGATCGCATTTGCATAGGCTGCTATCGTAACAGATAGGCTTAGATGATCAATTAAGATCTCATTTGCATATTGCTATTGTAGCGGATAACCCGTTGTTAACAGTTATAACAAATTAAAATGAAGCAAAATTGACATCCAGAAATATGAAGTTTCTCATTTGGGATAATTTCTTTATTATAACGCTCTCATATGGGAGAGATGAGATTACAATCCTCTCATATGGGAGAGGAGATTGTGTAAATCGTAGCCATACAAGACATTAAGCGACGTTATAATAAAACGCATGAAATGAGAGAAGTCAGGGATAGTACTTCTTAATCCAGCGCATGTTGACTGAACTCGGGGTTGAGGTTGTGCCGTGCAACCTTCGTATGCTGCAATAGCCACTGTCGAAGACTTCTGTGACTTCGAAGGGTCCTTCCCAATTGGCTGCGAACTTTGGGTGAGTCGCTTCTCGCATGCAGTGGTCAGATGCGCGCAGCACCAAGTCTCCAACTGCGAAATCTCTTCGCTGGACCGTCTTATTATAAGCGCGAGCAATCCTTTCTTGATATCGCTTGTTGGTCCTTTTGGCTTGTTCTCGCTTTTCCTCCAGCAAGACTAAGTCATGATCGCGCTGATTTTCGTAGAGTGCGTGGAAGGCTAGCCTTGCCGAATTGACTCTCACCTCCGCAGGTACCACAGCTTCAGCCCCATAACATAGTAGAAATGGCGAGGCCCCCGTGGGAGTCCTTGGAGAAGTTCGGTACGCCCATAGAGCTATGCTTAGGGAGTCGGCCCACTTCTTGTGGTCGTCTGCGACCATCTTGCTCAAAATCCTTAACAGCGTTTTGTTGGTCGCTTCGGCTTGTCCGTTCCCCTTCGGGTAATAAGGGGTAGAACATATATGCCTGATATTGTACTCTGCTAACTTCGCAGCTACCTGGCGATTAACAAAAGGAGTACCATTATCTGAAAGAATGGTGTTTGGGATTCCGAACCTGCATATAATGTTTTCTTGAATGAAGTTGACCACAGCTAGCGCATTTGTCGTCTTGAGTGGTACTTCCTCCACCCATTTGGTGAATAGCTCAGTTGCAGTGAGAATAAAATGATTCCCATTTGACGTTGGTCGGATGGGACCGATGAAGTCTAGAGCCCATGTGTGAAATGGCCATGGCGTCCCTAATGCATGTAGATCCACGGCGGGAGCGTGCACTAGGTTTCCTTTGAATTGGCACTCCTGGCAGCGTCGTACTTTGGTGCGGCAATCGACCTCCATCGTGGGCCAGAAATATCCAATTGAGAGGAGATGCCTGCATAATTTCGCACCTCCTTGGTGTTCCACCTGATGAGAAAGGTCCATGACTTCTTGTGCTTCTCTGCCGTCTAGACATCGCAGCAAGTTGCCCTCGCGACCTCTTCGCCAATGCAGGTTTTCCTGTACTACATATCGAGATGCTTTCCTCTTCAATTTCTCGGCTTCTTTTCTCGATTCAGGCACGGTGCCCTGAGTGAGAAAATCAAAGAGTGTCTTCCTCCAATCTGTGTCATCATCAGTTAGAGCGATGAGTAAATAATCTTTGATTAGTGCGCAACTCTCGCACTTCCCTTGTATCAGGGCCGCGGCTGTTGACATGTCTGGCCAATGAATGCCATATCTCTGAGCCTTCCTGTAGATTGACACCTCGCTTTCTCCGCAAGCATGTTGGTGAATCTTTTCTAACAACAGTTGTCCCTCTCGCTCGGAAACGCATCGCATGAGTATTCCGCCAGGACCCTTGTAGTAAAGGGTGTTGTCATGTATGCAGTACCCTTTTGTGAGTGCCCAGCTTTCACTGCTTGTGCCTTCCGCAATAGCCTGTAGGATTGCTTATCTCCAATCTGTGTCATCCATGTGTTCGTCGTCGCACACATCTTCTGTCAATGCCGGCGATGTTCGCACTTCAATGGAGATCCTTGCGGGACATTTGTCTGTGCTGACCTTAGATCCCAAGGTTGCTAAAGCGTCCGCATGCCTGTTGTCTGCTCGGGGCTTGTGCTCGTACCTCACATCGCAGAATTGCTGTACCAGCTTTTGTACTAGAGTCCGATAAGACAGAAGGTTAATCTCCTTCAAACCGTACTCACCCGAGGCTTGCTTGACGATCAACTTGGAGTCTCCCATGACCGTTAGATTGCTTACTTCCAAAGCTTTCGCCGCACGGAGCCCCGCGATGAGAGCCTCATATTCCGCTTCATTGTTTGTGACTGCGAAGTTGAGCTTTGCGGACATCTGTATGACCTCCCCATCCGGCTTGGTCAAGACTATCCCAATGCCTCCACCTTTCCTTGTTGACGAACCGTCGAAGTGGAGCGTCCAATAGGGCACGTCGATTGCATAGATTTCAGGGCCTTCGAGTTCTTCTTCGATCACGGGCTGGTGGCTGTTGTCGGGGAACTGTGCCAACAGATCCGCTACCGCCCGCGACTTGATCGCTCGCGGTCTCACGCATGTGATATCACATTGAGAGATGGTCATGTACCATTTCGCCAATCTCCCGCCGGGAGTAGTGTGCGTTAGCAGGTATCGTATGGGATCGCTTTTGGTGACCACTACTACTTTATGCGATGCGAAGTAGTGTTTCAATTTCTCTATTACGAAGAACAAAGTAAGGAAATGACGTTCGATGTCTGTGTACCTCGATTCAGCAGGCTGCACGATGCGAGAGATGTAGTAGATAGGCCTTTCCAGGCCTTCGTACTCCTGAGCCAAGATTGCTCCTATGGATCTCCTTGTTGATGTCAGATATAGCAGAAGCGGTGATCCCAGTTGAGGTGCGATCATTATTTTTGAGGACGTCAGCAAATCCTTCAGCTTTTCGAATGCAGCTTCGTGCTCCGGAGCCCAGTAGTACACGGCGTCCTTCTTGAGAAGAGCACTAAAACAGCATGTGATTTCGGCAATCGCTGGGATGAATCTCCGCAGATAGGATAGCTTTCCTAAAAATGTCTTCAAGGCACTCTGGTTATGGGGCGGCGTCATGCCGGTTATGGCTGATACTTTCGCAGGGTCAGGCTCGATTCCTTGGCGATGAACTACGCATCCCAAGAATTTCCCTGATGTCACCCCAAATGCGCATTTCATGGGATTCATCTTTAGTTGAAAGCGTCTACATCTATTGAACACCTTCCGTAGGTCTGCGAGGTGATCTGCTTCGTGCTTGGATTTAACCACCAGGTCATCCACATAGAATTCCACTTCTTTATGCATCATGTCGTGGAACAGAGCCATCATGGCGCCTGATAGGTCGCACCCGCGTTTTTGAGACCGAAAGGCATCACTGTGTAATTGAACACCCCCACCGGAGTGATGAATGCAGTCTTCCGCGTGTCTTCGGGGTCCATCTTGATCTTGTTGTACCCGCTGAAGCCATCCATGAAACTGAACATGCGGTGGCCCGCTGTTGAATCGATAAGCAAATCGATGTTGGGCAGTGGAAAATCGTCCTTGGGGCAAAAGCGATTGAGATCTCGGAAATCCACGCAGATGCGGAGCTGTCCGTTCTTCTTCACCACTGGCACGATGTTGGCCAGCCATGTGGGATGATGATTTGGCTCTATGAATTTGGCATCCAGGAGTTTGACAATCTCCTGCTTAATTTTCACGTTAAGCTCCGGCCTGAAGCTCCTTGTGCTCTGCTTTACCGGCTTAGACCCTGGAATGATGTCTAAGCGGTGCATAGTGATGCTTGTATCCAGTCCCGGCATCTCATCATACTCCCATGCGAACACATCCTTGTATTCAGTTAGGAGCTGTAGCAGTCCTTACTCCTCTTCGCTTGTGAGGTCCGCACTTAGAAAGACTGGCCTTTTCTTTTCCTCGTTCGGGCTGAGGAACACTTCCTTTAGTTCTTGCTTTTGTGGTCTGGGCCTGTCTTCCATGCATTCAGGCGCTTCTTTGAGTTTCTCGTCTGGAGTGCCCTGTGTTGGCTTTTCCGTCGGCGCAATTTGTTCGATTTGATTGATTTCCCCAGGGATATCCTCATGCCCGTGTGAGGACATCCCCGCGCACCTTCATATGCGATAGCACTTCTTCCCATTGGCGTAGAAGCTCTCTATCTCCTTGCCTTCGGGGTCATGCTTTGCAATTCGCTTCAGTGTGTACACATTCTTTCGATGGTATGCGATACGCGGCGCCTCTTCGCGTGTAGGCGGCTTTTCCTTGGCATCTTCCCTTGTCACCATTACTCCCGCAGGTGATTTGTCCTTGATGTCCTCCCAGAGAGGCAAAGGAGTAGGGTTGAATGGTCCCGGTGTTTGCTCGTCCGCCATCTCGGTAAACCACACTGCCTCGCTAAGATGTGCTTCATCCAAGTTGAATGGATTCGTCGAAGCCGGTATCTCGACTACTCTGTCATTCCAGATAGCTTTCATAACCTGGTGAGCTGTTGAAGGAATCGCGTCGAAGCGATGAATCCAGGCTCGACCTATGATCATGTGATACGTGGTGTTTGCGTCTATAACATAGAACTTTGCTGAGCACTTGATTTTACCAATCTGAACGCCCAGGCGGATCCATCCGATCGTCATCCTAGAGTCGCTTCCGAATCCCATCAGCGGAGATGGACGCCTGACGATCTTGTGTTCGGGGATCCCTGCTAGCTTCAGTGTGTGGAGCGAAACGACGTTGACCGCTGCTCCTCCATCAACGAATGCTCGTTTGAACTCGACGCCATTGATGACGGCCGTCACGTACAGAGGCCTCTGGTGGCTCGCATCTGTCTTCTTATCGCTGGCAGAAAAGGTCATAATCTTTTCTGTAGAGCGAGACGCCCTGATGACTTTCCCGTTGGAAACTACAAGATCCTCCTCGTAGTCCTCCGCTATTCTCAAGATCGCTTTCGTCATATATGTCCGGCACTTCTCGGAGAAGTTCATCTCGTCGAAGAATCTGCTAAAGCCGTGCGACCCCTTCATCCGATCGGCACGTTCGTCTTCTGTGTCCATGTTGTAGTCCTCGTCATTGTGGACCTCGGCAGTGATGGGTAGGCCGTCCTCTGCGACCTCCTCCAAGTCGACGATTGAGATCATGGCAACCTCCTTGCCTTTTGATTCTTGCTCCGCGTGGGCAGGAAGCGGATTGTTGCGCACATCCTTCCTGCGATCGCTGACGATCAGCTCGCCGTTCTTCATCTTCTGGTCGAATGTGAACCTGAGCTTTTTACATTCCGCTGTGGGGTGCATGACCTTGCCGTGGTACTCGCACCACTTAGGGTCCCTCACCATCTCCTTAGAGGGTATCTTCTCGAGCGGTGGCAGGACGCCGTCCTTGCGCCACTGTCTGCAGAGGTCGCTTGCCTCCTCTACTGAGCATGGCAGAGGTGGTACATCGAAGTTCACAACCTTCGCTTGCTTCTGGGGTGAAACTGTATTGACCTCAGCTTCGCGTCCCCTCTTGTAACTGAATCTCCCGATCTTGTAGGTGGTGCCGCTCGGAGGTCGCTCCGGAGCGTTCTTCTTTTTCTGCCTCTCGACTATAGGCTCGATGTTCTTCGTGCATTCAATTAGCTTTGAAAACGTAGGTGTTTGCAAATTAATGAGCATACCTTTGTATTCGTCTCGCATGCACTGCAGGCATATCTCTACAAGCCGGCTTTCGAGCATTGGATCTTTGCACTCCAAGGACTTCGCCCTGAATTTCTTGATGAAAGTAATCCCGTCCTCCTCGCGCTTCTGATACATCCGCGAGAGATGGATCATCGTCACCTTTTCTTCCATCTGGAAGAACTTGGTGTAGAACTTCTGGACCATATCGTCCCAAGTCTTCACGGACCCGGCTTCCAGCGTTCGGTACCACTTGTACGCTACGTTCCCCAAAGATTTTGGGAACTCTCGCATTAGTAATTTGGGATCGGCTCCGTATGGCCCCATGACATCAATGAAACGCATGACATGTTCATGAGCGTTTCCGTTGACATCCTCGAACTTGTCCCATTTAGGAGCCTTGTTCCCCGCCGGGTTAGGCATGAGATAGATCTCTCGTGGAATGGGTGGATCGTTGTCTAATTTCGGGATAATGGTATCCGCGAATGACTGGTGCGCCAGAATAGTGTCCATGCGCTTCTGCAGAGACGTCATGCATTCTGGAATGCTTCCCTCGGTAGCTGAAGGAGGGGTTGCCGCAGGCGGGGGCGACACATACGCCGTCGAAGGATTGGGGACATATGGATTACTCGCATTGCCCCAAATCGCCGTTGGAGGAGGCAAGGGGTACTGCAAAGTCGGGTTAGACGCCAAAGCCGAGGGCTGAGGAGTGTGAGCAGTGAGAGGCAACATCTGAGCTGTTGACCCCTGGATCGAAGGCGGCTGCGCAATCGCCGGTGGACTCTGCAGGTTAGGGTTGGGAGGTGTGGTTGACACTCCCAGTCCCGAAGCAGTAGGGCCTCCTCCTCCTTGAGAGACGGCGGTGGCTGATGAAGGATTTGGTGCAAGGGTGCCCAGAACAGCCAAGATCCGTTCTAGCTGCACGGACTGGGCTTTGAGAGCTTTCGCCTGACTTTGAACAGTGGCGTCCAAAGACTCTAGCGTCGGTGTCTCGCCGGGAGTGGTAGGGGTACGGCGGGTCTTCTCTCCCGAGGCGGTTTCGATGGAAGGCGATCTGTTGCTGATATCATCCTCCTGAGACATGGTTGCTTTTGTTGGTAAGTTCACGTCGGGTTCACCAAAATGTGCACAAGAGATTCCGGCGGGGAGACCTCCGCGTACACCGTATGTAGAGGATCAGAGATCGCACAGGAAGAGTGGGGTTGTGTGTAGGGAGAGAGTAAGGCAGTAGCAATGTCTGAGAGAGAGACAGAGGTTTGGCAGAGCTTCCGCGTATGACAAGTGTGTTCTCCTTTGTATGGAAAGGTTAACGTCCTATATATAGCAGAGAACGTGACCGTTGTAGTGTGGTTAATGCGCCCATTGATGGCGGCTTAATTAGCTTAACCATAACGGCACGTTCGTCCGAGTATATAGGGACCGTTACAGCACGTTGTGCGCGAATACCGGAACCGTTACGAGGTTGACCGGGTTTGACCGGATTGATCGGGTTTATGGAGCTCGTGCCATAAATCTCTCAAAGCAGTTACTAAAGGTCGCGCGCGGGCTTGGCTCGCACGCGACAGGGCTTACTCTAGCCTCCAAACCACTAATTCCCTACAAGTCCCGTGCAGTGGTATGCGAGGGCTCTGTCTCGCAGCCCCCACATGGATCAGCTCGGCCGGTGATCCAGTGCGTGTGGAGCACAATATGGTGTGCTGGATGGTTGCCACGTGGCCAAGATCTGTCAGCTCAGAAAGCACTATCTACAACTTTCCATATCTTACATGTCATAACTCTCACACCATATATCACAACATTTACAAGGCATGTATTATTCACACAATATGCTTAAACAAATACATAACAAAACAAAAGCATGATACTATGCTTGATTTAAGAGCTCTTATCATAGACTCGGTTCTATCTTATTCCTATGGGGCATGCTTCGAGTTTAGTCATGGTCTCCTAAGTCGAAGTGTCATTTTCCTTATCTCATGCATGACTAATCAAAGCTAGAAATGTGACTTTAAATCACTAACACATAATTCATACTCATATACCATAAAGAGTTATTTTAAATTCAAACATGATCGAGCACAAAAATTCACAAATAATTCGCTTAAGCATTTAAGGAAGCTCTTAGGCACGTAGGTCACGTAAAAGTCCATATTTTTATGGGATCTAACTTACTATCTTAAGCCTTATAAATATTAGTGTCATACGAACATCGCATATGATTATACACATAACATACGTACACATAAACTTCCACATAAGTAAGCACATAATGGGTCTCTAAGGTTCACTAATCTTAGGTATCTACAACCTAATGCTCTGATACCACAAAATATCACATCCCCCTCCCGCCGACCCCAATTAGAGATTAATAAAACTTAGCGTTAACAGGAGGAGGGCGTGACATGCCGGTGCGGCCTTGACTCGTCGAGAGGCTAAATAAGTAATTTATAAAAGTCGTGATAAAAGTTTCTAAAAAAATAACTTTGCGGAAGCGTAAATAACAAATAACTTGGGGTCGTCTTGATAAACAATTTGAATTGTAAGAAAAGAAACTTGGAACATAAAAATTCAATGTCATTTAGCCCTAAAGTTGGAACATAAAATTTCAATGTCATTTAGCCATCTCGACTCGTATCGTAACAAAGCATAACTCGGGAGAGGTTATAGGTATCATACAAGGCTCATACAAAGTCTTATATACATAATTACATAACTTATACATTCTTAAACCAGAAAAAAAAAACAACAACATGTATTTCATAGTAACTCCAAGTCGGCTAGCGTATACTCGGCATCTAAGCACATAAGCGTCATCAAGCACGTAATCACATATGAACTTAACTCCATGCTACTTCTTGCTTCTTACATGATATTGAAACCTAAAAAGAAATTTAATTTTAAAGGGGTGAGCTCAACTAGCTCAATGAGTTACATCTACGCCCCTCCGTAGGTTTGGAAATCTAAAAAGGGCTAACTTTCCCATGGAGCGACATGAACATAAGGCATAGTCATACTAACATATACTTGTGAAGCTTTAAAGAGCATGACATTCATAAAGCATAACGTGTATCGTAAAGAATGCGTAACGTAAAACTTAACTTGAGTCGTGTGAAATCATATTGTTCCAAGTAGGAACCTTTATTTGTCTCACGTGGAGACCATAACGTACTTGAACATGCTTGTTTATTTTATTATCTTATGGCACGTGTAACCTTCGTGACTTAACATAACGTAGGGACATGTCCATCGCGACGGCTCGTGAGGCGACGCGTTGCCTGCTTATATTGCCCCGGCAAAAGGGCCGTAGCCTGCCTATACCCGACAGGGGGTTTCACTACGGTAACCGTGGCCTTTCTGAAAGCGTGTTTTATCTTATTAAACGTTTATTTATTTTATTTATTAGGATCCATGGGGCACAAACATTTCATTTGAGTAGGAAAACATACATACATAATAATAGGGACAACATGAACATACATAAGCTTTTAAGAAACTTGAGGCTGGGTACAAACTTTGGGAGGTAGGGTAACTCACCTTGCGAGCTTAATCCATTTATTTAACATTCCTTATTCCAAATTCATTCATCTTTAAGCACACGATCATCAACTCCGTTGTCACGTAAATAGCAAAGAACGCTACAAATCATACATATAATCACTTAGCACAAAATTATTCCAAACATAGCACATAATAACTTAGAATAAACATAGCACATAATCACTTAGCATGAAATCATTCCAAACATAGACATGTCTAAATCACTTAGCAAAATGATACTAGTCTTATAAATGCAAGATAGACAAACTTCTCACACACCCGTATGCTTGTATAGTCTTAAACATATTATTAGATGCATATCCAATGTAAAATGCAGCACATAAGAGCAATATGACATATAATGAACTAAAATGTAACTTGCATAAACTAGCTTTAATAACTTGATAAACTTTTAAATCATGCTTATAAGAAAAGTGTAACTATCGCTAGCACAAAAATCCATATATGACTCAAAATAATTATTTGGGACCTCAAATTTTTACATAACATATATAAGGAGTTTAATGATAACATATAAAAATATCAAAAATTATTAAAACATTTAAGTATTTTTAAACATTATCTTTGAGAGTTGTTTAGGTATAAAACAGAGGCTGAAAAGCGGTCTTGGAAGTAAATTCATAAAATATTCATATGAACTATAAAAATTATCAAATGTTAACTGGAAGTAAATAACACCATTGGGAACAACATATCCAAAATTGGTAACCATTGGAGTAGAAGTAATACATGAAATCGATGAAAAACTTCTCTGGTCTGGGGTTGGACAGATTCGTAAAACAGCCCCAGTATGTGGACGATTAAAAATTAAATATAAGTTTAATGCCTCTGAAAATTTTGCTGTGGAAATATAACATATAAATACACACACTGTATTTTTTTCATAATTTTCTGAAAAGTTTAAGTATTTTTCCCAATTTTGTAAAAATAGACTCAAACATGAACTTTATGGTTTTCTATACTTCAAAAACTTATTGCATGAAAGAATTGCTCTACCAAAATATGAAATCACACCAACACAAGCTCTAATCGCATACATATCACTACTCATAATATATTCTTACATGAATCTAGCAACAAACTTGGTTTTTTGATGACATGCATGAATGTTCAAATGTGGGTTTTATGAAATATGCAACATTCAAGTACCAATATGATGATCTAGCCATGAAAAAGATGAATCATACTTGGAGATGAGAAAGATCAAGTTTAAAAGTTACAAATAAAAGATCAAATAACACATGCAACTCAAGATCAAGCAATTTCATGCCAAGAACATGAATTATCTACAAATTGAGCAAACAAAGAAGAAAGAATGCTTACATATAAGATTGAGAGGAACTAGAATTGTTCTTGGGTTCTTGGAGGTTGGATAAGCTTGAATTCTTGTAAAAGATGAGGGAAAAGACTCCCCCAATGCATAGTATAACATTGGACTTGAGTTTCTCATTATTTGAGAGGAAGAAAATGGTGTTTTGGGGGTGTTTTGTGAGGTTCAACACCAAAAACCGGATTTGTGTTCTTGAGAGAAACTTTGAGTGTGGAAGAGAGTGAGAGAGAGTTTGAGAGGTAAGGAGAGTACTAGAGAGTGACATGATGGAACATGGGGGCATAAAAGTCTATACATGTAATGAGAGCTTAATAAAATATTATATTTGACTAGTTTAGTAGAAGAAGGTTTGAGGTGAAAACTTAATTGGAAGACATGCTATTTGGGTAAATGATGAAAAATTTAATAATTGAGAGGTTAATGCATAAAAACATAAAGTTTGGAAAACAATTCAAATTTACGTAAAGTTATGGGGCAAACTAGAAGTTTAATATTAACTAACAAGTTGGCACAAACATAACATACTTGCAAATATTTTCTTTAAAGTCTAGCATACTTAGTAAAATATTAACATTAACACACATATTTAGAAGATAGTAATATCGCTTAACACATAAACATGCAACATAATTATGCGGGTTACTACATTCAAACCCGGAAGAATTAGCTCAGCCATGGCAAGAACAGAGAAAACTATGAGAAACTCGGTTAAGAACCAGTAGCTCGGCAAAACTCGGTTGAAGAGATCAAAACCCGTCAAAACTCGGACGTATAACTCGAGAAGTGACTCAACTAACTACATGAGTAGTCAATTAAAAGAATCGAAATAGAGTTGGACCACAAATAACGAATCGAGACACAATAAATGTGAACCTCGAAGAACATGATGTAAATGAAGCTCAGAAATGGCATTGTGTGGAAGCAAAGCACCGAATATATCAGAAGACGACAAGCCTTAGAGGCACTGATACCATGATGAACAACCCAACTTAGGTATTCAGATAATTCTGATAGATGAGCTGAATAGGAGAAACAAGAGAGAGAGAGAGAGAGAGAGATATATAGAGAGAGAATATATCATTCATTACTAATAACGAATTAAAGAGAAGAAGTATAAGCCATTTCCTCAACAGATGAGGAAAGAGCTGTTGCAAGTTTATGAAAATTACGCTAAGCACCCAAATAGTTCTATGTAACTACATCTGCCTCCTCCTGACTATTAGTACTCTTATCATATACTTAGTGCATGTTTCGTATCCCTGTTTTTAATCAAATTTGATTAAAAAAGAATGTTTTTTTAACTAGTTTGGCAACACTTTTTTTATTTTCTTTTAAAAAAAAAGAACATGCTGAAAGCAACTTATTAAAAAAAACAGCAACTATGGTGTTTCTTCGGCTTTTTCATACTATTGATGATTAAAGACATTTCAACTATGATTAGATGCATAAAATATCAAATATTTGTCATTACTGTACGTAAAAAATGATATTTAAGAAAATTAACATTGAAATTTAGTAATGTTGTCAAATGTATTTTTTATTTTATAAACTGTTTTTCAGCACTTTATCAAACAATTTTTTGATTAAATTTTTAAACATGTTTTTTCAGCATGTTAATTTTCCACTGTTTTTCTTTTTTTTTAAACGGATACCAAACATGCTCTTATTCTATTGAATTATAAAATTTACCAACTTGCTTATCTTTACATAGAATCTCATTTTCATTTTCATGGCCTATTGGAGATTTTCTGGGATGAGGTAGTTGTTCATACTCACCATCTTTTAATTGCAAAAATGACACAAATATAGCTAAAATATCGAGGAGATCGCACTCAGAATATAGCCTAATGCAAAAATAAAGTAAATTTACCTACCTATATATAAAATAAGACGTTGGCCATGACACGTAGGCACCGGGTCAGCTATTTTGCATGGGTGGACCACTAGCGGCCAGCCAACTTGGCTGAAAATTGGGTGTAAATGATAATTACCTAATTTCCCTAGCCTAACCTCCCCATTTGCATCTCTATCAAGGAGAGTTTACTGCCATTAACAGTCTAGCAAGGGCATTTTTCTTTTCCCTACGGTTAACCCAACTTTCAACTCTCTCACTCATTCGGTTGTCTTTGTCTCTCCTCTTCATCGGCTATTAACGCCTCTCTCTGCAGCGCACCATGGCAGGGTCGGTGCCTCTCTCTTCTTCTCGCTTGTCTCTCTATCTCTCTTCTTCTTCACGGGCCACCGTCGTCTTTCTCGTCGGTGCACTTTTTTCACTCTATTTGTTTTATATGTCTTCGCACATATGCAATGAATGACCGACTGAAGTTGTGGTGGTACTTCCTGCCGGAGATCTCAACAACACCTGGTAAGTCATCTATGCTTCAATCGGTCCTTGCAATGAATTTTTTTATGGGTTGCATGTCTATTTGCTTACAATTGATGCCATATGCTGGGAACCTAGACTTCATTATCGAAATCCCTTTCCTTTACGTAAAGAGTTTCACGATCAATCTATTTAGCTTAATTGATTCTATGTTCTTACTCTTTTAACTGGACTTTGTTGGTTCAAATTGGGGATTTTTCCCGTTTGGTCATCTGATGGGACTGTGAATAGCAGGAGCACCAAACCCCATCTGTACTCTAATGACCTTGCTTCAACAAAGTTGATTTCTTCTCTCTGTGTGCGACCTATTCATGAATCCAGTTTCTGTAATTCGTTTCGTGACATATTGTGAGCCTGAATTGATTGGGTTTTTCGAAATCGATGCCATTTTTTTATCTCCTTGGCAAATTCGATGAACTGATCTGAGATATGGATCTTATTTTTTGACATTGACTTTTATATTATGTTGGAACATGCACACCCTAATAAATAATATCAATCACATGCATCTCCTAGTTATTGATATTGATATTCGTTTCTGGGCATCATTGATTTTTGATTTCACATTATCATTCAAAACCCTACGACAATGGGATTTTTTAGTTCCCAATTTTATGCGAATATTAGTTGTTGATGAAGGCTCATGTATGATGGTTTTCCTATGTTTTAATAGAAGTTGTGGGTTTGCTTTCGAGAATCCTCAGATAGGTTCATGTCTTCGTATTTGTGGACAGTTTGACCAAGCACTGTTCTTTGCTCATATGATACCTACCTTACGAAATAATTTTATGGGAGATCTTAATTTGATGTAAGTTTCTATTGCCAAATGATCCACAAAAAGTTTACAATTTTGGTAAGAGATTCCCCGCAGACGAAGCAGCGGGAATTAGAATCCAGGAAGCATTCATCAGGGATATCTGGTATATATTGAACCTACTTTTAACTTTCATTTGTGTATTTACTGATCATAGTAACTATTGGAAATTTAGAATAGCAGCCACTAATAGTGACACCACATACAATTTGATTTTCGCTCTAGAGATTGTGACGCTGATAGAAACAACCTCTCCCTCTTCAATGTGTGTTGGAATAGATGCCCTAGAGGCAATCTAGTTTAGTATGAATTTTTATATGGCTAGAAAATTCATTTATTATTTATTGGATATTTAATATAATGAAGTCCTTAGATTTACAATTGTGTTGTTTATCTTAAATATCCCTAGTCAAGTATAATGATTAATGGGACAATCATTTATAGACTAGTATGGGGTTGGATTGATATGGAGATATCACGATCCAACACATAGGTGTGCATTACGGAATGTTGCACTGGATTGACCTATCTCCGAGAAGGCTACATACATGTTATGTTGAGTCACAAGTGCTTCTCGCGGTGCAATGGTATTGTCATCCTTAGACTTGAAGTCACTAGATATTCTAGTTGTGGATCATTGTGATCTTGGTAGCGTTAAACGCTACACCGTAACTGGGTAGTTATAAAGGCGTGTACTGGATACAATGAGAAGCAAGCTTCGAGATCATAATGGACGTAGAGATGATTTGCCCCTCCCACATAACGGGAGCAAGTATCCTAGGCCACTCGAGGGATAGTGCTTATAGAATGTCTGGCCAGACTCAAATAAATCAATATAGGATATTGATGTTATTTGCACGAATAAGGCTATTCCCATGGATCGAGAAACTATGGATTGGATATACGAGTGTGACTTGTATGTCTCGTGTCCAATCCGGATATGGAGGCAAAGGGATGAGACAATTACTTGTACAAAGGTTGTCAAGATGACTATTCTATTAGTTGGCTAGAATGGATGTTTTGCTAGAAACCGCTCCATATTAGCAAAAGGTTGCTACCAACTAGATAGAACCTATGGGGTCACACGCTATATAGAGTTGAACTAGATTTGGGAATTAATTAATTGGATTAATTAATTAGAAGGATCACTTTGCAAACCCTTGCAAACTTAGTAGGGACTAATTTGCAAGGAAGGGACTAAATTGGATTCTAGTTGGACTAGAATAAGTCCTTTAGGTAGTTAACAAGGAGTTGTTGGACTATATAAAGGACCCTCCTTCCTTCCTTCCTTAAAAACTTATGCTCATTAAGTGAACATAACAAGAGTGGGAGAGAACAAAGGAGATAGAGCAAGCAACAAGGAGGCCGACCCGACCCCCTTGCCGCCGCCCTCACCCCGTCGGCCAAAAAGAGGGCCGAAGCCCCTCTTTTGTCTCGTTTTGCGTGATTCCTTCACCCTCCTCTTATTCCGGGCTAGCACCAAGGAGTTTGGGAGATCTAGGATCAACTCTAGGCGTGGATCAACTATAGAGAACGTGACACTATTCACGTTTGAAGTCATCAAGGAGAACCCAAAGGTGTGTTTATGATTTCTTACCTTCACTATCGTTATGTATCTAGACTTGTGATACTTGGAGGGTTTTGCATGGTTATTTGTTTGATTATGCTTCCGTTGCGCGATCCATGAATCAAAACCCTACAATGTGGAGGTCTACCCTTTTTGCTTTTTTTTATGGTGCCTGGAGCTTCATCTATCTATTGTTGCTTGCATATAGTAGGCCTTGTATCAACCCTTTTGTTTTGCAACATCACCCAGCAGCAGCATTTTGATAATTACTCTTTTTTGTTTGTTTGTTTTTGTTCTAGGTCTTACTAGGTGAATTATGCATCCCCACTTGTGTAAAACATTGGTCGGCGACCTGGTTTCTAAACTTTATTTATGATTGTTATCGTCGGTCAAATTGGCTTCTTTCCACCACATTCACTGTTGAACTTTGGTAATGAAGATAAGATAAATTTGAGGATTCTGGTTAATGAAGGTTTTGATGTTCATACTTGGTTTCCCGCGTTTGAGATTATATGTTACTATACACTCTGATCCTCATTATTTATCCGTTTATTTGTATTTTTATTCTAAATATTGGCTTGGGTTGGTGTTCAACATTGAGATAATGGTGTTGTACTTTGATCCTGAGACTTGGGCTGTATATTCTTGCCGTGCATACGGAGTTTCACGAACATTATATCCCTTTTTCTTTCTGGTTTGACAATTCTGACTAGATTTAGTACCTGCAGCGCAGGGGTTGCTATCCATGAAGTTATGGAGCAGCAAACCATCTCCATCATGAAAGCTGGAATCACGACTGTTTTGAATTCCTGAACCTCTGTACTTTCAAACAACTAATCCACCATCAGGGCGTAATGATGATCTTAAGGTATACTGTTAATGTCTTATTTTTGTTTTTTGAACGTATTATTCGAATAGATGCTCTAGAGGCAATCTTGTTTTAGTATGAACCTTATTTTGGCTAGAATAATCGTTGTATTATTTAAGGAGATATTTAATATAAGGAAGTCCTTAGATTACAACCTGTTGTTTATCTTAAATATCCCTAGTCAATTATATTGATTAACACGACGATCAACTATAGACTAGTATGTGGGTGGATTGATATGGGGATATCAAATATAGCACATGGTATGCATTAGAGGTAATGGAATACTGGAATGACCCACCACGAGAAGGCTACATACAAGTTATGTAAAGTCACAAGTGCTTCTCGTAGTGACAATGGTATTGTGATCCTTAGACTTGAAGTTACTAGATACTCTAGTTGTGAAATATCATGTTTTGATATCATCAAACGTTATGCCTTAATCGGGTAACTATAAAGGTAGTTATCAGGCATGATAAGAAGCAAATTTAGAGATGGTAGTGATGTACAGATGATTTGTCCCTCTCACATAACGGGAGCAAATATCCGCGGCCACTCGTGGAATAGTGCTTATTGAATATCTGGCCATACTCAGATAAATTAATATAGGATATTGATGTTATCTTCATGGATAAGACTATTCCCAGGATCGAGAAATTATAGGATATTGATGTCATATGTATGTCTCTTTTCCATTCAAGATATGGAGACAAATGGATAATACAATGCGGTAACATAGGTCGCAAGGTTTGTCGGATTACTGACTATTTCTATTAGTTGGGTGGCATATACGTCTTGCTAGACACTGCTCTATGTTAGTAATTGTTACTACCAACTAAGTAGAAACCTATGGGGTCACTATCCCTATGGATTAAACCGGACTTATGAATTAATTAGATGGACTAATTAAATAGAAGGATCAACTCAAAACCACATGCAAATTTAGTATGACTAATTTGCAAGGTGGACTGATCTGTGTATGAACAAGATTATTGGGGCTTAGATGCAGCTAATAAACAGTTATTAACTATATAAGGACACTCCTAGCTTGTTTTCTCATAAGTGTGTCAAAAAATTTATCACATAAGAGAAAGAAAAAAGCAATGAGAGAGCAAGACAAGGAGGCCGAGACCACCCGTCTGCCCCCTCCCTAGCCGTCTGCCTCATGAGGCGCGGCCCTCTTGGGTTTCTCGTTTGCGTGATCTTCCTCTTCCTCCTTCTTCCCTAGCTATCACAAAGGCGTTAGAAGGATGCGGTGCAATTCTAGGAGTGGACTTCCATAGAGACGTGGATACTATTTCACGTGAAGTAATCAATGAAACCAAAGGTACACATGAATCTCTTCCCTTACCATCGTTATGATCTCTAGTCCTGTGATCTTTGCATGGTCTTGAACGGAGTTACTTATTGTATATTTCACTGCGTTATGTGTATCAAAACCCTACAGTGGTATCAGAGCCACAGGTCATAGTGCATAACGTGGTTTATGTGTTACTTTACTGTTAAGTTTTACACCGTTATTTTGATTTATCGCGTAAAACTAAAATTGGCATCATGATGTAAACTGAATTGGATTCAGAAAAGAATGATCTAATTTTACATAATGTAAAGATTAGTGAATTTGATTCACATATGATGTGAAATTTTAGATCTTGAAAACTAGGATTTGGGCACAATTTGGAAACGGGTTTTCTCAATTTGGAAACAATAAAACAAGGAAGGAAGAGGAAGGAAACAAGCTAGGGCCGAAACCCTAGCCAGAGTCGGCGCAACCATAAGGCAAGTGGGTAGCCTGTATCGGGCCCCTTACCGTGGAAGGGCCCCATTTGTTTATACGTACTTATGTACATGTTAAAATTTTAACTAGCTATTATTTAGTTCTTAAATTTTTATAGTACAAACATTGTTATTTATAGTTTTTGGCATTACATTTTATGATATCAATATGACACAAATCATCTTGTCGTACAAATGAATTATAATTTTGCGTGGATGAACTTTTATCTCAGGATGTCGTAGTTTAGAGACACATAAACTTGTTAATAAAGCTTTTTTTTTATTATTTTTAGTACAGGGCCCCCGATTCTATTTTTTCCGCAGGCCCCCAAAACCCTAGGGCTGGCCCTGACCCTAGCTCGTCCGCCCCCTTCCTTGCGCGACAAGCAAGCCACGTCCAAGGGCCGGCCTAGCGTGCGACTTGGCCGCATGGGCTAGGGCCGGCTGGCCCAACGCCTTGTGGCGGTCCTTATGGGGTTCGGCCAAAAGGGTTTGGTGGGCCTCTTGGACCGTTTTGAACCTAGTACATCTAAAATCAACTAAAATTGACCAAGAGCGTTAAAATTGGATTTTAAATGTGTTATGTGCTTTTTATGGCCTTAGATGTGGATGTTGTGAAAGTTTATTTTTGTGGTTTGGTTTTATTGTATAATTAATTAATTAGGTTTTACGACATGAGTGTCATATTTTCCTCAACTTGTGAGGTCTCTCTATTTAGTATAGATGCTAGCTAGTATAAGATAGAGTAGATGATAGTCAAGACTTAGAGAAGAAGCCTAAAGAATTGAAGAAACCACAAGATGTCGGCATTCCACATGCTAAGGCGTATGGACTAAAAGATGGAGGCACATGGAGATAAACTTGCTATTTTTTGGGGGCTAATAAATATTCTCATTGCCTTGGGAATATCTTAGCTTCGGAGGCCATATCCACATCACATTTATTTATTGTTTGTGGATGTTTATTTACTGTCTTGTTATTTATTGTTGGTGTATGGATGATGCATGCGAATTGCTAACAAGATAATAAAACCCGGATCTTTTATTTTTGGATTGACCAACCCAAATAATTAGATCAGTTGATATGGATAAACAAAACAATTAAAACTAAATGGAAAATCCCTCAAATTTAAATATTGTGTTTTTGCCTTCTATTTACTTAACACTCATAATAATCATGATTTATCAAGTTCGGGCCTGCCAAATCAAGGCGACTTGATTCATCATGATGTGACGCGACGACATAAGCCAGTAATGTGCGATTGTTGAAGTAAGTGGTTGGGCCCAACTAGGCTGCTTCAATAGGATTGAAATCCTAGAGGAAAACAATTGGGATTATCTATGAAATAGATAAACAAGGAGTTATTTTCCCAATTGAACCAAAAATTGCATTGGATGCAATTGGAATTGTTCCTACCTAAGTAACTTATTTTGGGGTGACTTGCCAAAGCAAGCTAAAAAGGAAGTGAAATATGAATCTTGTCCCACTAGAAAATATAATGATATATTCCGCATTAATATGGAGGGTTATTAATTTGAGAAAAATAGTAGGAGCTATGGTGAATAATCTAGCCATTATTAAATGTAGTTATTTGTTCACAAAAATAGTAAAACTTGTATATTTCTCATTTTGTAGAATATGAATGGCAAACAATTCATCGAATTCACCACAACCCCTGCGATTAGTCCTTGAGAAGGACAAGATTTCTGGACTGGTACAGAAACTTCAGAATCGTTCTCAAGCAAGAAAAGAAATTGTACATTCTAGAAGAGCAAGTTCCTGGGGGTCCGGAAAATAATTATGCTGCAGCCTTAAAGGCATATCAAAAGCAACATGAGAACATTCTAGACGATGCTAATGATGTGGCCTGACTTATGCTTTTAACCATGAGCTCTGAGCTTCAAAAGCAACATGAGAACATGGTTGCGTTTTATATGATCTTACACTTGAAGAAGCTCTTCCAAGAGCAGGCGATACATGGGCCGTATGAAGTTTGCAAGGCATTGTTCAAATGTCATCTGTCAGAGGGAAACCCAGTGGGGCCTCACGTACTGCGTATGATCGGGTACTTGGAGAATCTCACACGCCTAGGGTTTCTAGTGGATCAAGAGTTGGCCGCCGATCTGATCATGCAATCGTTAACTAATATTATGGATAGTTCATTACGAACTATAACATTAATGAGATCAACAAGCCTCTAGAAGATTTACTCAATATGTTGAGGATAGCTGAACAATGTTGGAAATATGCCCTAGAGGCAATCTATTTCTTGTGACATTTGTGGATTTATTACTTATTATTTTATCGATATGGAGATATGTTAACATGAATGAAGTCGTTATAATATAAATTTTATATTCTTAAATATCCCTAGTCGATTATATTGACTAACAGGACAATCAACTATAAACTAGTTTGAGGTTGGGTTGATATGGAGATATCACGATCAAACACATGGGTATGCATTAGGGGTAATGTCATACTAGATCGACCCACAACGAGAATGCTACATACAAGTTATGCAAAGTCACAAGTGCATCTCGTAGTGACAACGGTTTTGTCATCCTTCGACTTGAAGTCACTAGATCCTCTAATTGTGGAATATTGTGTTTTGATAGCGTCAAACGGTACACCGTAACTGGGTACTAATAAAGGCGTCAACCGAGTACAATATGAGGCAAGATTAGAGATGGTAGTGTGTAGATAGAATTAGTCCCTCCCACATAACGGGAGCAAATATCCACGGCCACTCGAGGGATGGTGCTTATAGAATGACTGGCCAAACTCAGATAAATCAATATAGGATATTGATGTTATCTGCATGGATAAGACTATTCCCAGGATCGGGAAAATATGGATTGGATATACGGGTGTAACTTGGATGTCTCGTGTCCAATCCGGATATTGAGGCAAAGGGATGAGACAATACTGGCACAAGGTTTGTCGGATGACTATTTCTATTAGTTGGCTAACGTGGATGTCTTACCAGAGTCCGCTCCATGTTTGTAAAGTGTTACTACCAACTAAATAGAAACGTATGGGGTCACACTCCCTATGTATTAGACCGTACTTGGGAAGTAATTAATATGATTAATTAATTAGAAGGATCTATACGCAACTACTTGCAAACTTAGTAGGACTAATTTGCAAATTTGACTAAACCGTGTATGGACAGGATTAGGATAGGGGCTTTTATGCAGGCAACAAGGAGTTGTTGAAATCAATAAAGGACACTCCTAGGTTCCTTCTCACACTAATGCTCATAACACATTGAGTGGGAGAGAAAATCAAGGAGAGAGAGCAAATCCAAAACGAGGGCCGAAACCCCTTAGGACCGCCCCTACCCCGTTGGCCAAAAGAGGTGCCGCCCACCTCACGGCTCCATTTTGCACGATCGTGATCTTTTTTCTCTTGCTCCTTCAATCCTAACTAGCACAGAGTACCTGGAATTATGAATTCCACCTTATGGATTTTGTTATAGAAATCAATGTGTCTATCTCATCATCATGAGTATATGATACTGTAGGGTTTTGATCATGGATGCGCAACGGAAACACAAACAAACATAATCCATGAAATACCCTCCAAGGATCACAAGTCAAGAGACATAACGATGGTAAGGGAAGAAATCAGTAACACACCTTAGGGTTTCTCATTTGATGACTTCAAACGCGAATAGTGTCACATTCTCTATAGTTGATCCACGCCTAGAGTTGAATTCTAGATCTTCCTAATCCTTTGTGCTAGCCCGGAATGAGGAGAGGAAGAAAAATCACGCAAAACGAGACAACAAGGAGGTTTCGGCCTCCTTGTGGGCCGACGGGGACGGGCGGCGGCAAAGGGGGCGACGGGTCCCTCTTTGCTTGCTTGCTCTCTCCTTTTTGTTCTCTCCCACTCAAGTTATGATCAATAAGGTCATAAGTGTGGGAAGGAAGGAATGAGTGTCCTTTATATAGTCCAACAAATCCTTGCCAACTACCTAAAGGACCTATCTAGTCCTAATAAAATTCGGTTTAGTCCCTTCCTGCAAATTAGTCCTACTAACTTTGCAAGGTGTTGCAAAGTGATCCTTCCAATTAATTAATCCAATTAATTAATTCCCAAATCTAGTTCAAATATATATAGAGTGTGACCCCATAGGTTCTATCTTGTTGGTAGCAACAATTTGCTAATATGGAGCGGTTTCTAGCAAAACATCCATTCTAGCCAACTAATAGAATAGTCATCTTGACAAACCTTGTACAAGTAATTGTCTCATCCCTTTGTCTCTATATCCGGATTGGACACGAGACATAAAAGTCACACTCGTATATCCAATCCATAGTTTCTCGATCCATGGGAATAGCCTTATTCGTGCATATAACATCAATATCCCATATTGATATATTTGAGTCTGGCCAGACTTTCTATAAGAACTATCCCTCGAGTGGCCTAGGATATTAACTCCAGTTATGTGGGAGGGAAAATTCTATCTACGTCCACTACGATCTCTAAGCTTGCTTCTTATCGTATCCGGTACACGCCTTTATAACTACCCAGTTACGGTGTAGCGTTTAACGCTACCAAAATCACAATAATCCACAACTAGAATATCTAGTGACATCAAGTTTAACGCTACCAAAATCACTTGTGACTTAACATAACGTGTATGTAGCCTTCTCGGAGATGGGTCAATCCAGTGCGCCATTACCCCTAATGCACACATATGTGTTGGATCATGATATTTCCATATCAATCCAACCCCATACTATTCTATAGATGATTCTACCATTAATCATTATACTTGACTAGGGATATTTAAGATAAACAACACAATTGTAAATCTAGGACTTCATTATATTAAATATCAAATAAATAATACAATGAATTTTCTAGCCATAAATAAATTCATACTAAACTAGATTGCCTCTAGGGCATCTATTCCAATAGTCTCCCACTTGCACTAGAGCCAATCTGGTGCATCTCGTATGCCCATACTCCTAGTTTGCCCTTCATGCTTCCACCGCGAGCGGCTTTGTAAGCGGGTCTGACAGATTCTCATTTGTAGGAATCTTGCATATCTGAACGTCTCCTCTATCGATAATATCTCGAATCAGATGGAGCTTCCTGAGCACGTGCTTTGATTTCTGGTGTGATCTGGGCTCCTTTGATTGCGCGATCGCCCCAGTGTTGTCACACTACAACTCAACTGGATCCGCAATGCTAGGAACCACACCAAGTTAAGAAACAAACTTTCTGATCCAAATAGTTTCCTTTGCTGCGCTATTTGCAGCAATGTACTCAGCCTCTGTTGTAGAATCAGCCACCGTCTCTTTCTTGGAACTCTTCTAGCTCACCACTGCTCCATTCTGGCAAAACACATTTCCCGACTGTGATCTAAAGTCATATCTGTCAGTTTGGAAGCTTGAATCAGTGTAACCCCTTACACGCAACTCTTCCTTACCGCCAAATATCAAGAAGGCATCCGTAGTTCTTCTCAAGAACTTTAGGATGTTCTTGACTGCAATCCAGTGACTCTCACCCGGATTGGATTTATATCTGCTTGTCATACTCAAGGCATATGACACATCTGGTCTAGTACATAACATGGCGTACATGATAGAACCTATGGCCGAGGCATAGGGAATTCTACTCATGCGTTCCTTCTCAATCTCATTGGAAGGACAACCACTCTTCGAAAGAGTGATTCCATGTGACATGGGCAAGAATCACTTCTTGGAATCTTGCATGTTGAACCGCTTCAACACCTTGTCAATATATGTACTCTGACTTAGGCCTAGCAGTCTCTTAGGTCTATCTCTATAGATCTTTATACCGAGTATATAGGCTGCTTCCCCTAAGTCCTTCATTGAGAAACACTTCCCTAGCCAATCTTTAACAGATTGCAGCATGGGAATGTCGTTTCCAGTGAGTAGTATGTCATCCACATACAAGACCAGAAAAGCTACAGAGCTCCCACTAACCTTCTTGTAGACACAAGACTCATCTTCGTTTCTGATGAAGCCAAACTCTTTGGCTACTTCATCAAAACGTTGATTCCAACTCCTAGAAGCTTGCTTCAATCCATAAATGGATCGTTGCAGCTTACAGACTTTGTTGGCTTGCTTTGGATCTCAAAACCCTCCGACTGTATCATATACACGTCTTCAATGAGATTCTCATAAAAGAATGCTGTTTTGACATCCATCTGCCAAATCTCATAGTCGTAGTATGCTGCAATTGCAAGTAGGATTCGGATGGATTTGGTCATAGCGACTGGTGAAAAGATTTCATCTTAGTCAATACCATGAATCTGTCTGAATCCTTTAGCCACCAATCGGCCCTTATAGGTAATCACATTACTATCCA
Organism: Linanthus parryae; assembly: GCA_023055425.1. Lineage (NCBI taxonomy): Eukaryota > Viridiplantae > Streptophyta > Magnoliopsida > Ericales > Polemoniaceae > Linanthus > Linanthus parryae. Next base: position 93,372,463 of record JALGPY010000005.1, on the reverse strand, counting down.
TGTCTATCTTCTTCTTGAAGACCCAATTGCACCCTATGGGCGGCACCCCTTCGGGTGGTTCCACCAAAGTCCATACTTTGTTGGTATACATGGATTCCATCTCGGATCACATGGCTTCAAGCCACTTCTTAGAGTCTGGGCCTTTCATGGCCTCTTCATAGGTAGTAGGCTCATCATCTATGAGCATCGTGTCATCGGAATCGGTCACGAGAAGTCCATACTTCCCGGGTTCCTGGCGCACTCTACTAGATCTACGAAGCTCTTGTGTTACCTGAACAGGCTGTTCCACAACTGCTTGTGGTTCGTGTTCATGTTCCATAATCGGTTCTGTAATTTGTGGTTCTTGAATTTCTTCAAGTTCTACAGTCCTCCCACTTGCTTCTTTAGAGAGAAACTCTCTTTATAGAAACACGCCGGTCCGAGCAACGAACATTTTGTTCTCGGTTGGATTGTAGAAGTAGTAACCCTTAGTTTCCTTAGGGTACCCCACAAACTTACACTTATCCGATTTTGGCCCTAGCTTGTCTGATTGTAAACGTTTTACATAGACATCGCAGCCCCAAATCCTCATGAACGATAGTGTGGGAAGCCTCCCACTCAACATCTCATGTGGTTTCTTCATGACTGATTTAGATGGAACACGGTTAGTGGTGAAAGTTGCACTTAATAGAGCGTGGCCCCAAAATGATAATGGAAGATCGGTTTGACACATCATAGATCGAACCATATCCAATAGGGTTCGATTCCTCCTCTCAGACACGTCATTCCATTGTGGCGTTCCGGGTAGAGTGAGTTGGGACACGATCCCACACTCTCTAAGATAGTCGTCAAACTCTTGGCTCAAGTATTCTCTTCCACGATCCGAGCTTATAGGCTTGATACTTTTGCCAAGTTGCTTCTCTACTTCATTCTTGAATTATTTGAACACTTCAAAGGACTCGAATTTGGCCTTCATGAGGTACACAAATCCATATCTACTGTAATCATCAGTAAATGTAATGAAGTAGACATAAACACCCCTGGCAGGCGTGGCAAATGGCCCACACACATCGGTATGTATGAGCGACAATTGCTCACTAGTCCTCTCACCTTTCTTATTGAAAGGGGACTTTGTCTTTTTTTCAATAAAAAAGCCTCACATGTCTCATATGATTCAAAATCAAATGAGTCTAGTAGTCCATCTTTATGGAGTCTAAATACACGTTTCTCGTTTATGTGGCCTAAACGACAGTGCCATAAGTAAGCAGGATTTAAATTATTTATTTCAATCCTCTTGGTATTAATGTTGTAGACAGGATTGCTTAGATCAAGGACATACAGTCCATTAAATAATTGCGCACTAAAATAGTGAATATTATTCAAATAAAAGTAACAACAATTGTTCTTTATTGAAATAATAAAACCTTCCTTGTCCAAACAAGAAATAGAAATAATGTTTCTGCTCATAGAAGGCACAAAATAGCAATTATTTTATTCTAAAACTAATCCTGAAGGCAGAGATAGCTCGCACACGCCCACGGCCAACGCAGCAACTTTTGCTCCATTCCCAACGCGCAGATCTATCTCCCCTTTAGCCAATCTTCTACTTCTTAGATCCTGCACATTTCGACAAATGTGAGATCCACATCCAGTATCTAATACCCATGATGTAGAGTCAGTTAATTTGAAATCTACAACGAAAATACCTGGTGGTGGTGGAATCACTATTCCAAGCCTCTTGTCCTCTAGATATTTTGGGCAGTTCCACCTCCAATGTCCAGGCTGACTGCAGTAGTGACACTCACGTTTAGTCACACCTTTGGCAATGCCACCAACAGGCTTAAGGGCAAGTTCCTTAGACTTGGCAACTGACTTGCTTTTTCCCTTGGAGGATGAGGCAAACCTTTTGCCCTTTCCTTTTTGTACCATCATAATGGCCTTGCCCTTACCCTTGTTGATGCTTTGTTCAGCTGTCCTCAACATATTGAGGAAATCTGGAAGTGGTTTCACGATCTCGTTCATGTTATAGTTCATGATGAACTGTCCATAACTCTCAGGCAACGATTGGAACATGAGACCGGTTGCCAACTCTTGGCCGACCGGGAACCCTAGTCGGGCGAGATTCTCCAGGTACCCGATCATACGGAGTACATGGGGTCCCACCGGGTTCCCTTCAGCCAGATAACACTTGAACAATGCCTTAGAGACCTCATACCTCTCAACCCTTGCCTGCTCTTGGAAGAGCTGCTTCAGATGCTCGATCATATCGACGGCATTCATGTTTTCGTGTTGCTTCTGAAGCTCAGAAGTCATGGTGCACAGCATCAGGCAGGCCGCATCATTAGCGTCATCAACAAGCTTTTGATACGCCTTTAGAGGTGCAGGTGTTTGGTTCTCTGGACCTTCTGAAACATGCTCCTCTATTGCGTACAATTTCTTCTCTTGCTTGAGAACAATTCTCAAGTTTCTGTACCAATCAAGAAAGTTGGTTCCAGAGAGCTTGTCCTTCTCAAGGACAGATCGTAGGGAATGTTGTGAACTCGATGAGTTGTTTTCCATTTGGAATTCTACAAAATGAAAATACGCAAGTTTTAGTATTTGTGAATTTTCGACTATATTCAATAATGGCTAGTTTATCAAATATAGCTCCCACTATTTTTCTACGGATTAATAACCCTCAAGATATTAATGCGGAAAATATCCTTATATTTTCTAGTGGGCCAAGATCCATGTTTCATCTCCTTATGAGCTTGCTTTGGCAACTCACCCATAATTTGACTAATTTAGGTAGGAACAATTTCCAATTGCATCTCTATGCAACTCTTGGTTCAATTGGGCAAATAACTCCTTATTTATCCATCCGCATGGATAATCCCAATTGATTGCCTCTAGGTTCTTAATCATATTAAGTTGTGTTCAACCTCTTATTTAAACAGTTTCACATTACTAGCTTGTGTCATTGCATTCCATCATTATGAACCAAGTCGCCATGCTTTGGCACGCACGAACTTGATAAATCATGATGATAATGAGTGTTTAAATAACGAGAAGGCAAGAACACAATATTTGAATTTTGAGGGATTTTAAATTCAATTTTTAATTATTTTGTTGATGAATATCAACTAATCTATCTATTTGAGTTTGGGCACAACTCCGAATAATAGATCCGGGTTGTCTAATTATCTTATTATCCTAATTGCATGCATCAACCATACACCAACCACAAAATAATAATACAATAAAATAAACAACCACAAAAAAACGTGATATGAATATGGCCTTTTCTAGACTAAGATAATTCCAAGCCAATGGAATTATATATGAACCCTAAAAGCAAACACATCTCCATGCGTCTTCATCTTTTGGTCCATCCTCCATAGTCATGTGGAATGCTCCATGCTCCATCTTTTGTGGCTCCTTTTGGCTTTGGGCTTCTTTTCTTCAATCTTGGCTAATAATCTACTCTATCTAGCACTAGCTAACAACTATACTAAATAAAATAAATCTCGCAAGTTGAGAAAAAAATGGCTCGCACGCCATAAAACCCTAATTAATTATTACAATTAATTGATCAGCTTGCAGGGCGTAAACCAAACAACAAAAATTAAACATCCACATCAAACCACATCCTAAGGCCATATCCAATCACCATGCGATTTGCACATAAACAGTCAAAATCCAATTTTAACGCGCTTGGTCAATTTTAATTGATTTTAGGATATTCTAGGGTTAAAACAGTCCATGGGGCCCAACAATCAAATTGCCCGGGCCCAAAAAGAGAACCGCAAAGGCCTTGGGCTGGCCAGCCCCTAGCCCATGCGGTTAGGCCGCGGGCTAGGGCTGCCCCGGCACCTAGGCCGAGCCTTTCTTGGGCGGCAAGCAAGGAGGGGCGGTCCCCTAGGGGGGCCGAACCTCCTCTGGGAGTTGTTTCCAAAACAACTCCCTTGCTTGGTGCCCAAGTTTGGTTGTTTCCTTGTATGGGAAGAACTCCTTCTTTCCATAGGATGCCCAAATCCTAGATCTAAGATCTTAAAATTTCTCAAAGTCACTAATTCATGCATCCAATGCAAAAACTAGGTCTTTTTATGATAGATTATTGACAAATTGCATCACATGCTTGAATTGTCTTGTTTTACGCGATAAACAATAAATTTAAAGTGTAAAACTATCAAAACGTAACACATAAACCACGTTTATGCTCTACGACATGTGGCTCTGATACCATTGTAGGGTTTTGATCATGGATGCGCAACGGAAATACAAACAAACATAATCCATGCAATACCCTCCAAGGATCACAAGTCAAGAGACATAACGATGGTAAGGGAAGAAATCAATAACAAATCTTAAGGTTTCTCCTTTGATGACTTCAAACGCGAATAGTGTCACGTTCTCTATAGTTGATCCACGCCTAGAGTTGAATTTTAGATCTTCCATATCCTTTGTGCTAGCCCGGAATGAGGAAGAGGAAGAAAAATCACGCAAAACGAGACAACAAGGAGGTTTCAGCCTCCTTGTGGGCCGACGAGGACGGGCGGTGGCAAAGGGGGCGACGGGTCCCTCTTTGCTTGCTTGCTCTCTCCTTTTTGTTCTCTCTTACTCAAGTTATGATCAATAAGGTCATAAGTGTGGGAAGGAAGGAAGGAGTGTCCTTTATATAGTCCAACAAATCCTTGCCAACTACCTAAAGGACCTATTCTAGTCCTACGAGGATTCGGTTTAGTCCCTTCCTTGCAACTTAGTCCAACTAACTTTGCAAGGTGTTGCAAAGTGATCCTTCCAATTAAGTAATACCCAAATCTAGTTCAACTCTATATAGCGTGTGACCGCATAGGTTCTATCTAGTTGGTAGCAACAATTTGCTAATATGGAGCGGTTGTTAGCAAAACATCCATTCTAGCCAACTAATAGAATAGTCATCTTGACAAACCTTGTACAAGTAATTGTCTCGTCCCTTTGTATCTATATCCAGACTGGACAAGAGACATACAAGTCACACTCGTATATCCAATCCATAGTTTCTCCATACATGGGAATAGCCTTATTCGTGCAAATAACATCAATATCCCATATTGATTTATTTGAGTGTGGCTAGACATTCTATAAGCACTATCCCTCGAGTGGCTAGGATATTTACTCCCGTTATGTGGGGGGGGACAAATTCTATCTACGTCCACTACGATCTCTAAGCTTTCTTCTTATTGTATCCGGTACACTCCTTTATAACTACCCAGTTACGGTGTAGCGTTTAACGCTACCAAAATCACAATAATCCACAACTAGAATATCTAGCGACGTGAAGTCTAAGGATGACAATACCATTGCACCACGAGAAGCACTTGTGACTTAACATAACGTGTATGTAGCCTTCTCGGAGATGGGTCAATCCAGTGCGTCATTACCCTTAATGCACATCTATGTGTTGGATCATGATATCTCCATATCAATCCAACCCCATACTAGTCTATAGATGATTGTCCCATTAATCATTATACTTGACTAGGGATATTTAAGATAAACAACACAATTGTAAATCTAAGGACTTCATTATATTAAATATTCAATAAATAATACAATGAATTTTCTAGCCATAAATAAATTCATACTAAACTCGATTGCCTCCAGGGCATCTATTCCAACAGATACTAGATGAGGATATCACGTTTATAAAATGTGGAGGATCTCAAGAGATATAACAATGGAATAAGGAAGAAATAACCTACACGTGGGGCGATGAAGCAAAGGGTTGCTAAATTAGCCGTAGGGAGTTATCTCTACCTTTTTGAAATTATTCATGAATTGGACAAAATACGATTATGTCACTACTTTGAGTAGGGACAGTATCGCGGTTTCTTGTTTGGACAAGAACAATCATTTTATTAAAATAATAGACAAATGTTGTTCTATTTATTTTAATAAAATATATTATTGTAATGCACTTTTGTCTAATGGAACATATATCCTTGATCATGGTAATTTTATCTATAACACTAATACCAAGAGGTTTGCATATAATGATATGTACCTCACTTATCTTTTATGTTGTTGTTTAGGCCATATAAATGAGAAATACATATATAGGCTCCATATGAATGGAGTTTTGGACTCATTTGATTTTGAATCATATGAGACATGTAAGACTTGTTTAATGGGCAAGATATGATCTTTGAAAATCATACATATTGAAGTATGTAGGCCGCTAAGCACAAATGCTAAAGATGGTTTTCAGTACTTCATCATATTTACTGATAGCATCAGTGAAATGTGGATTTGTGTATCTTATTAAGAAACAAATCAGAATTCTTTGAATTGTTCAAGGAATTCAAGAATGAAGTAGAGAACTATTTTGGAAAAAGTATCAAAGCTCTACGATATGATCGTAGAGGCGTGAGTACTTAAGCCAATAATTTGAGCATCTAAGCGAGTATAGGATGTGATACCAACCCACTCTACCTAGAACACCATTATGGAATGGCATGTCTAAAGGGAGAAATCGGACTTCTTTGGACACGGTTTGGTCCATGATGTGTCAAACAGAGCTTCCAGTTTACTTTTAGGGTCCATGTTCTAATTACAACAAATTTTGCCCTTAATCTTGTTCCATCAAAATCAATTATGAAAAACACTATATGAGATATGGACCATTAAGTGTCCTAGTATGTCATTCATAAAGATTTGGGTTATGAAGTTTATGTAAATAGTTTACAAATAAACTTTAACCCACGTCAGATAAATGTACTGTGTGGAATATCCTGAGGAAACAAAGGATATTATCTCTACAATCCAATCGAGAACAAATTGTTTGTTTCTCTAACCGCTGTCTCTAAAAGAAACAGTGGGAGGACAGTAGAAATTGAAGGAGTTCAAGAACCACAAAATAACATTGATCCTTTTGATGGAACATGAGCAGGATCACAAGATGTTGTGAAGCACCCTACTCAGGTAACACAAGAACCTCGTAGGATAAGTAGGATATGTCAAAGGCTAAAGAAATATGGATTTCTCATAGCCTGGTGATGTATTTCTCAAGGAGATGAGTCTATAACCTATGAGGAGACCACGAGTGGGTAATACTCTCTTGGAGCCATGAGATACGAAATGGAATCCTTGTATACCAACAAAGTATGGAATTTGGTGGAACCACTTGAAAGGGTAAGACCCATAGGGTGCATGTAGGTTATGAGGATAAAAACATGGATGATAATATGATTAATTTTAAGGGGCGATTGGTGGATAAATGTTTCCTGGGAATTCATAGTATGGACTATGAGGAAACCTTTTTCCCAGTTGTGATGTTTAAATCCATTCGCATCTTGCTTGCAGCAATCTGTCTACAGATTGAGACAAACATCTCGGAGTTGGAATCTTCGAATTGATGACGCAATCAAAGGAGTTTGGTTCCATCAAAATTGAAGATGAAGCTTTTGTTTACACGAAGATTAGTGAGAGCATAGTTAAATTTCTGGTCTTGTATGTGGAGACATACTAATCATTGGGAATAATGTCTCTATTCAGCAATCTTGTAAAGATTGACCAGAGAATTGATTTTCAGTGATAGACTTAGGCGAGACAATCTATAAAGATCTATAAAGATAGATCAAGGGTAGTTGTTCAGCTTGATTCGTGGTACATATATTGACAAGGTGTTGAAATGGTTCAACATGTAAGAATATGAATTCTTACCCATGTTACATGGAATTAGTATTTGGAAGAACTAATTGTCTTTCCAACTAGATTGAGAAATGACCGTATGAATGAGATCACGAGATACGCCATGTTATGTACTAGGCCAGATGTGTCGTATGGTATGACACGAAGATACCAGTCAAATCTGGGTGAAAGTCACTGGATAATTATCATGACTATCCTTAAAGTACTTGAGAATAAATTTGGATGAATTCTTGGTAAATGAAGGATAGGAAGAGTTTACTGTAAGGTGTTACAGTGATGAGAACTTCTAATCTAACAAAGAAGATTTTAGATTATAGTCAAGTTTTATGTTTTGCACTAGTGGGAGGGATTGGGAGCTTGAAAGGTTCCAGGAAAGATTCAGTTGCCGATTCTATCACAGAGGACTGAGTATATTAATGCATAAGATGCACTTACTCAGAATATTCAATCTCAATCGAATTGTTGACAGAGGAGATGTGAATATTTACAAGGTACCAGCAAATGTCTCTCTTACCTTGCGTAGTGAAGGCATGAGGGCCGCGCTAGATAAATAAGCATATAATGCAGAAGATTGACTCTATTGCAAGTGGGAGACTGTTGGAAATATTCCCTAGAGGCAATCCATTTCTTGTGACATTTGTGGATTTACTATTCATTATGTTATCGACATGGAGATATGTTAACATGAATGAAGTCCTTAGAATATAAATGTTATATTCTTAAATATCCCTAGTCGATTATATTGATTAACAGGAAAATCAACTATAGACTAGTATGGGGTTGGGTTGATATAGAGATATCACGATCCAACACATGGGTATGCATTAGGGGTAATGTCATACTGGATTGATCTACAACGAGAAGGCTACATACAAGTTATGTAAAGTCACAAGTGCTTCTCGTAGTGACAACGGTATTGTCATCTTCAGACTTGAAGTCACTAGATCCTCAAGTTGTCGAATATTGTGTTTTGATAGCGTCAAACGTTACACCGTAAATGGGTAGCAATAAATGCGTCTATCGGATACAATAAGAGGAAAGCTTAGAGATGGTAGTGATGTAGATAGAATTTTTCCCTCCCACATAACGGGAGCAAATATCCGCGGCCACTCGAGGAATGGTGCTTATTGAATGTCTGGCCAGACTCAGATAAATCAATATAGGATATTGATGTTATCTGCATGGATAAGACTATTTCCTAGATCGAGAAACTATGGATTGGATATACGAGTGTGACTTGTATGTCTCGTGTCCAATCTGGATATAGAGACAAAGGGATGAGATAATACTTTCACAAGGTTTGTCAAATGACTATTTCTATTAGTTAGGTAGCGTGGATGTCTTGCTAGAGGTCGCTCCATGTTTGTCAATTGTTACTACCAACTAAGTAGAAGCCTATGGGGTCACACTCCCTATGGATTAGACCGGACTTGGGAAGTAATTAATATGATTAATTAATTAATTAGAAGGATCTATACGCAATTACTTACAAATTTAGTAGGACTAATTTTCAAGTTGGACTAATACGTGTATGGACAAGATTAGGATAGGGGCTTTTATGCAGTCAACACGGAGTTGTTGGACTATATAAAGGACACTCCTAGCTTCCTTACCACACTAATGCTCATAACACATTGATTGGGAGAGAAAAGCAAGGAGAGAGAGAAAATCCCAAAGGAGGCCGAACCCCCCTTGGGACCGCGCCTATCTCGTCAGCCACAAGAGGTGTCGCCCACCTCATGGCTCCATTTTGCATGATCGTGATCTTCTTCATCTTCCTCCTTCAATCCTAGCTAGCACAAAAGCCTTGAAGGATCCGGTTTCAATCCTAGATGTGGACTAGCCATATAGACGTGAATACTATATCACGTGTGAAGTCATCACAGGAGAACCCAAAGGTATGTAGATAATAGAATCCTTTACTATTGTTATGTAGTCTCTTCCTGTGATCCTTGGACGGTCCTTACTAGGATTAAATTTTGTTATTTCGCTGCGTAACGTGCATCAAAACCCTACAAACAAAGCATCAACAAGGGAAAGGCTAAGACCATAATGATGGTGAACAAAGGAAAGAGCAAGCAAGTTGCTTATACCTCCAAAGAAAAAGACAAGGCAGTTTTAAAACCCAAGGAAGTTGCCCTTAAACTTGCTGGTGGCGTTCCCAAGGGCGTGACTAAGGGTGAATGTCACTACTGCAGTCAGCCTGGACACTGTAAGAGGAACTGCCCAAAGTATCTAGAGGATAAAAGGCTTGGAATAGTGATTCCACCACCACCAGGTATTTTTGTTATAGATGTCACTATCTCTTCATCTTGGCTAGTGGATATTGGATGTAGATCTCACATTGTCGAAATGCAGGATTTAAAGAGAAGTAAAAGATTGGCTAAAGGGGAGATAGACCTGCGCGTTGGGAATGGAGAAAAGGTTGTTACATTGGCCGTGGGCGTGTACGAGTTATCTTTGCCTTAAAGATTAATTTTAGAATAAGACAATTGCTATTTTGTACCTGCTATGAGCAGAAACACTATTTCTATTTCTTGTTTGGACGAGAAAGGTTTTACTATTTCAATAAAGGACAAGTGTTGCTCCATTTATTTTGATAGTATGCATTATTATAGTGCACAATTGTCTAATGGATGTATATCCTTGATCTAAGTAATCATGTCTATAACATAAATACCAAGAGGATTAAAACTAATAATTTAAATCCTACTTAGTTATTGCATTGTCCTTTAGGCCATATAAACGAGAAACACGTTTCTAAACTCCATAAGGATTGATTCCTAGACTCCTTTGATTATGAATAATATGAAACATGCGAGGCTTGTTTGTTAGGAAAAATGAAAAAATCCCCATTCAATAAGAAATGAGAAAGGAATAGTGAGAAATTGGCTCTCGTGCATATTGATGTATGTGAGCCATTTGCCACTCCTACCAAATATGGTTATCTTTAGAAAAATTCAAAGAATTCAAGAACAAAGTAGAGAAGCAACTTGGCAAGAATATTAAGGCTCTACGATCGGATCTTTGAGGAGAATACTTAAGCCAAGATTTTTACGACTATCTTAGAGAGTGTGGGATCTTGTCCCAATCACTCCACCTGGAACACCACAATGGAATGGCGTGTCCGAGAGAAGGAATCGAACTCTGTTGGACATGGTTCGATCTATGTTGCGTCAAACTAATCTTCCATTATCTTTTTGGGGGCACGCTCTATTATGTGCAGCTTTCATGAAGACTCCATGTGAGATGTGGAGTTGGAGGCGTCCCACGTTGTCTTTCATGAGGATTTGGGGTTGCGATGTGTATGTAAAGCGTTTAAAAATGTAATGAAGTAGACATAACCACCCCTGGCAGGCGTGGCAAATGGCCCACACACATCGGTATGTATGAGCGCCAATTGCTCACTAGTCCTTTCACCTTTCTTATTGAAAGGGGACTTTGTCATTTTTCCCAATAAACAAGCCTCACATGTCTCATATGATTTAAAATCAAATGAGTCCAGTAATCCATCCTTATGGAGTCTAGATACACGTTTCTCATTTATGTGGCCTAAACGACAGTGACATAAATAAGCAGTATTTAAATCATTTATTTTAATCAGCTTGGTATTAATGTTGTAGACAGGATTGCTTAGATCAAGGACATAAAGTCCATTAATAAATCGCGCACTAAAATAGTGAATATTATTCAAATAAAAGGAACAACAACTGTTCTTTATTGAAATAATAAAACCATCCTTGTCCAAACAAGAAATAGAAATAATGTTTCTGCTCATAGCAGGCACAAAATAGCAATTATTTAATTCTAAAACTAATCCTGAAGGCAGAGATAGCTCGCACACGCCTATGGCCAACGCAGCAACCTTTGCTCCATTCCCAACCCGCAGATCTACCTCTCCTTTAGCCAATCTTCTACTTCTCTTTAGATCCTGCATATTTCGACAAATATGAGATCCACATCCAGTATCCAATATCCATGATGTAGAGACAGTTAAATTGACATCTACAACAAAAATACCTGGTGGTCGTGGAATCACTATTCCAAGCCTCTTGTCCTCCAGATATTTTGGACAGTTCCTCCTCCAGTGTCCCGACTGACTACAGTAGTGACACTCACCTTTAGTCATACATTTGGCAATTCCACCAACAGGCTTAAGGGCAGGTTCCTTGGACTTGGCAACTGACTTGCCTTTGCCCTTGGAGGATGAGGCAAACCTTTTGCCCTTTCCTTTTTGTACCATCATAATGGCCTTGCCCTTACCCTTGTTGATGCTTTGTTCAGCTGTCCTCAACATATTGAGGAAATCTGGCAGTGGTTTCACGATCTCGTTCATGTTATAGTTCATGATGAACTGTCCATAACTCTCAGGCAACGATTGCAACATGAGATCGGTTGCCAACTCTTGGCCGACCGGGAACCCTAGTCGGGCGAGATTCTCCAGGTACCCGATCATACGGAGTACATGGGGTCCCACCGGGTTCCCTTCTGCCAGATGACACTTGAACAATGCCTTAGAGACCTCATACCTCTCAAGCCTTGCCTGCTCTTGGAAGAGCTGCTTCAGATGCTCGATCATATCGACAGCATTCATGTTTTCGTGTTGCTTCTGAAGCTCAGAAGTCATGGTGCACAGCATCAGGCAGGCCGCATCATTAGCGTCATCAACAAGCTTTTGATACGCCTTTAGAGGTGCAGGTGTTTGGTTCTCTGGACCTTCTGAAACATGCTCCTCTATTGCGTACAATTTCTTCTCTTGCTTGAGAACAATTCTCAAGTTTCTGTACCAATCAAGAAAGTTGGTTCCAGAGAGCTTGTCCTTCTCAAGGACAGATCGTAGGGAATGTTGTGAACTCGATGAGTTGTTTTCCATTTGGAATTCTACAAAATGAAAATACGCAAGTTTTAGTATTTGTGAATTTTCGACTATATTCAATAATGGCTAGTTTATCAAATATAGCTCCCACTATTTTTCTACGGATTAATAACCCTCAAGATATTAATGCGGAAAATATCCTTATATTTTCTAGTGGGCCAAGATCCATGTTTCATCTCCTTATGAGCTTGCTTTGGCAACTCACCCATAATTTGACTAATTTAGGTAGGAACAATTTCCAATTGCATCTCTATGCAACTCTTGGTTCAATTGGGCAAATAACTCCTTATTTATCCATCCGCATGGATAATCCCAATTGATTGCCTCTAGGTTCTTAATCATATTAAGTTGTGTTCAACCTCTTATTTAAACAGTTTCACATTACTAGCTTGTGTCATTGCATTCCATCATTATGAACCAAGTCGCCATGCTTTGGCACGCACGAACTTGATAAATCATGATGATAATGAGTGTTTAAATAACGAGAAGACAAGAACACAATATTTGAATTTTGAGGGATTTTAAATTCAATTTTTAATTATTTTGTTGATGAATATCAACTAATCTATCTATTTGAGTTTGGGCACAACTCCGAATAATAGATCCGGGTTGTCTAATTATCTTATTATCCTAATTGCATGCATCAACCATACACCAACCACAAAATAATAAGACAATAAAATAAACAACCACAAAAAAACGTGATATGAATATGGCCTTTTCTAGACTAAGATAATTCCAAGCCAATGGAATTATATATGAACCCTAAAAGCAAACACATCTCCATGCGTCTTCATCTTTTGGTCCATCCTCCATAGTCATGTGGAATGCTCCATGCTCCATCTTTCGTGGCTCCTTTTGGCTTTGGGCTTCTTTTCTTCAATCTTGGCTAATGATTTACTCTATCTAGCACTAGCTAACAACTATACTAAATAAAATAAATCTCACAAGTTGAGAAAAAAATGGCTCGCAGGCCATAAAACCCTAATTAATTATTACAATTAATTAATCAGCTTGCAGGGCGTAAACCAAACCACAAAAATTAAACATCCACATCAAACCACATCCTAAGGCCATATCCAATCACCATGCGATTTGCACATAAACAGTTAAAATCCAATTTTAACGCGCTTGGTCAATTTTAATTGATTTTGGGATATTCTAGGGTTAAAAAGTCCATGGGGCCCAACAATCAAATTGCCCGGGTCCAAAAAGAGAACCGCAAAGGCCTTGGGCTGGCCAGCCCCTAGCCCATGCGGCTAGGCCGCGGGCTAGGGCTGCCCCGGCACCTAGGCCGAGCCTTTCTTGGGCGGCAAGCAAGGAGGGGCGGTCCCCTAGGGGGGGCGAACCTCCTCTGGGAGTTGTTTCCAAAACAACTCCCTTGCTTGGTGCCCAAGTTTGGTTGTTTCCTTGTATGGGAAGAACTCCTTCTTTCCATAGGATGCCCAAATCCTAGATCTAAGATCTTAAAATTTCTCAAAGTCACTAATTCATGCATCCAATGCAAAAACTAGGTCTTTTTATGATAGATTATTGACAAATTGCATCACATGCTTGAATTGTCTTGTTTTACGCGATAAACAATAAATTTAAAGTGTAAAACTATCAAAACGTAACACATAAACCACGTTTATGCTCTACGACCTGTGGCTCTGATACCATTGTAGGGTTTTAATCATGGATGCGCAACGGAAATACAAACAAACATAATCCATGCAATACCTTCCAAGGATCACAAGTCAAGAGACATAACGATGGTAAGGGAAGAAATCAATAACAAATCTTAAGGTTTCTCCTTTGATGACTTCAAACGCGAATAGTGTCACGTTATCTATAGTTGATCCATGCCTAGATTTGAATTTTAGATCTTCCATATCCTTTGTGCTAGCCCGGAATGAGGAAGAGGAAGAAAAATCACGCAAAACGAGACAACAAGGAGGTTTCAGGCTCCTTGTGGGCCGACGGGGACGGGCGGTGGCAAAGGGGGCGACGGGTCCCTCTTTGCTTGCTTGCTCTCTCCTTTTTGTTCTCTCCCACTCAAGTTATGATCAATAAGGTCATAAGTGTGGGAAGGAAGGAAGGAGTGTCCTTTATATAGTCCAACAAATCCTTGCCAACTACCTAAAGGACCTATTCTAGTCCTACTAGGATTCGGTTTAGTCCCTTCCTTGCAACTTAGTCCAACTAACTTTGCAAGGTGTTGCAAAGTGATCCTTCCAATTAATTAATACCCAATTCTAGTTCAACTCTATATAGCGTGTGACCGCATAGGTTCTATCTAGTTGGTAGCAACAATTTGCTAATATGGAGCGGTTGTTAGCAAAACATCCATTCTAGCCAACTAATAGAATAGTCATCTTGACAAACCTTGTACAAGTAATTGTCTCATCCCTTTGTATCTATATCCAGACTGGACAAGAGACATACAAGTCACACTCGTATATCCAATCCATAGTTTCTCCATACATGGGAATAGCCTTATTCGTGCAAATAACATCAATATCCCATATTGATTTATTTGAGTCTGGCCAGACATTCTATAAGCACTATCCCTCGAGTGGCTAGGATATTTACTCCCGTTATGTGGGGGGTAAAAATTCTATCTACGTCCACTACGATCTCTAAGCTTTCTTCTTATTGTATCCGGTACACTCCTTTATAACTACCCAGTTACGGTGTAGCGTTTAACGCTACCAAAATCACAATAATCCACAACTAGAATATCTAGCGACGTGAAGTCTAAGGATGACAATACCATTGCACCACGAGAAGCACTTGTGACTTAACATAACGTGTATGTGGCCTTCTCGGAGATGGGTCAATCCAGTGCGTCATTACCCTTAATGCACATCTATGTGTTGGATCATGATATCTCCATATCAATCCAACCCGATACTAGTCTATAGATGATTGTCCCATTAATCATTATACTTGACTAGGGATATTTAAGATAAACAACACAATTGTAAATCTAAGGACTTCATTATATTAAATATTCAATAAATAATACAATGAATTTTCTAGCCATAAATAAATTCATACTAAACTCGATTGCCTCCAGGGCATCTATTCCAACAGATACTAGATGAGGATATCACGTTTATAGAAATGTGGAGGATCTCAAGAGATATAAACAATGGAATAAGGAAGAAATAAACCTACACGTGGGGCGATGAAGCAAAGGGTTGCTAAATTAGCCGTAGGGAGTTATCTCTACCTTTTTGAAATTATTCATGAATTGGAAAAAATACGATTATGTCACTACTTTGAGTAGGGACAGTATCGCGGTTTCTTGTTTGGACAAGAACAATCATTTTATTAAAATAATAGACAAATGTTGTTCTATTTATTTTAATAAAATACATTATTGTAATGCACTTTTGTCTAATGGAACATATATCCTTGATCATGGTAATTTCATCTATAACACTAATACCAAGAGGTTTGCATATAATGATATGTACCTCACTTATCTTTATGTTGTTGTTTAGGCCATATAAATGAGAAATACATATATAGGCTCCATATGAATGGAGTTTTGGACTCATTTGATTTTGAATCATATGAGACATGTAAGACTTGTTTAATGGGAAAGATATGATCTTTGAAAATCATACATATTGAAGTATGTAGGCCGCTAAGCACAAATGCTAAAGATGGTTTTCAGTACTTCATCATATTTACTGATAGCATCAGTGAGAGCATAGTTAAATTTTTGGTCTTGTATGTGGAGACATACTAATCATTGGGAATAATGTCTCTATTCAGCAATCTTGTAAAGATTGACTAGAGAATTGATTTTCAGTGATAGACTTAGGCGAGACAATCTATAAAGATCTATAAAGATAGATCAAGGGTAGTTGTTCAGCTTGATTCGTGGTACATATATTGACAAGGTGTTGAAATGGTTCAACTTGTAAGAATATGAATTCATACCCATGTTACATGGAATTAGTATTTGGAAGAACTAATTGTCTTTCCAACTAGATTGAGAAATGACCGTATTAATGAGATCACGAGATACGCCATGTTATGTACTAGGCCAGATGTGTCGTATGGTATGACACGAAGATACCAGTCAAATCTGGGTGAAAGTCACTGGATAATTATCATGACTATCCTTAAAGTACTTGAGAATAAATTTGGATGAATTCTTGGTAAATGAAGGATAGGAACAGTTTACTGTAAGGTGTTACAGTGATGAGAACTTCTAATCTAACAAAGAAGATTTTAGATTATAGTCAAGTTTTATGTTTTGCACTAGTGGGAGGGATTGGGAGCTTGAAAGGTTCCAGGAATGATTCAGTTGCCGATTCTATCACAGAGGACTGAGTATATTAATGCATAAGATGCACTTACTCAGAATATTCAATCTCAATCGAATTGTTGACAGAGGAGATGTGAATATTTACAAGGTACCAGCAAATGTCTCTCTTACCTTGCGTAGTGAAGGCATGAGGGCCGCGCTAGATAAATAAGCATATAATGCAGAAGATTGACTCTATTGCAAGTGGGAGACTGTTGGAAATATTCCCTAGAGGCAATCCATTTCTTGTGACATTTGTGGATTTACTATTCATTATGTTATCGACATGGAGATATGTTAACATGAATGAAGTCCTTAGAATATAATTGTTATATTCTTAAATATCCCTAGTCGATTATATTGATTAACAGGACAATCAACTATAGACTAGTATGGGGTTGGGTTGATATAGAGATATCACGATCCAACACATGGGTATGCATTAGGGGTAATGTCATACTGGATTGATCTACAACGAGAAGGCTACATACAAGTTATGTAAAGTCACAAGTGCTTCTCGTAGTGACAACGGTATTGTCATCTTCAGACTTGAAGTCACTAGATCCTCAAGTTGTCGAATATTGTGTTTTGATAGCGTCAAACGTTACACCGTAAATGGGTAGCAATAAATGCGTCTATCGGATACAATAAGAGGAAAGCTTAGAGATGGTAGTGATGTAGATAGAATTTTTCCCTCCCACATAACGGGAGCAAATATCCGCGGCCACTCGAGGAATGGTGCTTATTGAATGTCTGGCCAGACTCAGATAAATCAATATAGGATATTGATGTTATCTGCATGGATAAGACTATTTCCTAGATCGAGAAACTATGGATTGGATATACGAGTGTGACTTGTATGTCTCGTGTCCAATCTGGATATAGAGACAAAGGGATGAGATAATACTTTCACAAGGTTTGTCAAATGACTATTTCTATTAGTTAGGTAGCGTGGATGTCTTGCTAGAGGTCGCTCCATGTTTGTCAATTGTTACTACCAACTAAGTAGAAGCCTATGGGGTCACACTCCCTATGGATTAGACCGGACTTGGGAAGTAATTAATATGATTAATTAATTAATTAGAAGGATCTATACGCAATTACTTACAAATTTAGTAGGACTAACTTTCAAGTTGGACTAATACGTGTATGGACAAGATTAGGATAGGGGCTTTTATGCAGTCAACACGGAGTTGTTGGACTATATAAAGGACACTCCTAGCTTCCTTACCACACTAATGCTCATAACACATTGATTGGGAGAGAAAAGCAAGGAGAGAGAGAAAATCCCAAAGGAGGCCGAACCCCCCTTGGGACCGCGCCTATCTCGTCAGCCACAAGAGGTGTCGCCCACCTCATGGCTCCATTTTGCATGATCGTGATCTTCTTCATCTTCCTCCTTCAATCCTAGCTAGCACAAAAGCCTTGAAGGATCCGGTTTCAATCCTAGATGTGGACTAGCCATATAGACGTGAATACTATATCACGTGTGAAGTCATCACAGGAGAACCCAAAGGTATGTAGATAATAGAATCCTTTACTATTGTTATGTAGTCTCTTCCTGTGATCCTTGGACGGTCCTTACTAGGATTAAATTTTGTTATTTCGCTGCGTAACGTGCATCAAAACCCTACAAACAAAGCATCAACAAGGGAAAGGCTAAGACCATAATGATGGTGAACAAAGGAAAGAGCAAGCAAGTTGCTTATACCTCCAAAGAAAAAGACAAGGCAGTTTTAAAACCCAAGGAAGTTGCCCTTAAACTTGCTGGTGGCGTTCCCAAGGGCGTGACTAAGGGTGAATGTCACTACTGCAGTCAGCTTGGACACTGTAAGAGGAACTGCCCAAAGTATCTAGAGGATAAAAGGCTTGGAATAGTGATTCCACCACCACCAGGTATTTTTGTTATAGATGTCACTATCTCTTCATCTTGGCTAGTGGATATTGGATGTAGATCTCACATTGTCGAAATGCAGGATTTAAAGAGAAGTAAAAGATTGGCTAAAGGGGAGATAGACCTGCGCGTTGGGAATGGAGAAAAGGTTGTTACATTGGCCGTGGGCGTGTACGAGTTATCTTTGCCTTAAAGATTAATTTTAGAATAAGACAATTGCTATTTTGTACCTGCTATGAGCAGAAACACTATTTCTATTTCTTGTTTGGACGAGAAAGGTTTTACTATTTCAATAAAGGACAAGTGTTGCTCCATTTATTTTGATAGTATGCATTATTATAGTGCACAATTGTCTAATGGATGTATATCCTTGATCTAAGTAATCATGTCTATAACATAAATACCAAGAGGATTAAAACTAATAATTTAAATCCTACTTAGTTATTGCATTGTCCTTTAGGCCATATAAACGAGAAACACGTTTCTAAACTCCATAAGGATTGATTCCTAGACTCCTTTGATTATGAATAATATGAAACATGCGAGGCTTGTTTGTTAGGAAAAATGAAAAAATCCCCATTCAATAAGAAATGAGAAAGGAATAGTGAGAAATTGGCTCTCGTGCATATTGATGTATGTGAGCCATTTGCCACTCCTACCAAATATGGTTATCTTTAGAAAAATTCAAAGAATTCAAGAACGAAGTAGAGAAGCAACTTGGCAAGAATATTAAGGCTCTACGATCGGATCTTTGAGGAGAATACTTAAGCCAAGATTTTTACGACTATCTTAGAGAGTGTGGGATCTTGTCCCAATCACTCCACCTGGAACACCACAATGGAATGGCGTGTCCGAGAGAAGGAATCGAACTCTGTTGGACATGGTTCGATCTATGTTGCGTCAAACTAATCTTCCATTATCTTTTTGGGGGCACGCTCTATTATGTGCAGCTTTCATGAAGACTCCATGTGAGATGTGGAGTTGGAGGCGTCCCACGTTGTCTTTCATGAGGATTTGGGGTTGCGATGTGTATGTAAAGCGTTTAAAAATGTAATGAAGTAGACATAACCACCCCTGGCAGGCGTGGCAAATGGCCCACACACATCGGTATGTATGAGCGCCAATTGCTCACTAGTCCTTTCACCTTTCTTATTGAAAGGGGACTTTGTCATTTTTCCCAATAAACAAGCCTCACATGTCTCATATGATTTAAAATCAAATGAGTCCAGTAATCCATCCTTATGGAGTCTAGATACACGTTTCTCATTTATGTGGCCTAAACGACAGTGACATAAATAAGCAGGATTTAAATCATTTATTTTAATCAGCTTGGTATTAATGTTGTAGACAGGATTGCTTAGATCAAGGACATAAAGTCCATTAATAAATTGCGCACTAAAATAGTGAATATTATTCAAATAAAAGGAACAACAACTGTTCTTTATTGAAATAATAAAACCATCCTTGTCCAAACAAGAAATAGAAATAATGTTTCTGCTCATAGCAGGCACAAAATAGCAATTATTTAATTCTAAAACTAATCCTGAAGGCAGAGATAGCTCGCACACGCCTATGGCCAACGCAGCAACCTTTGCTCCATTCCCAACCCGCAGATCTACCTCTCCTTTAGCCAATCTTCTACTTCTCTTTAGATCCTGCATATTTCGACAAATATGAGATCCACATCCAGTATCCAATATCCATGATGTAGAGACAGTTAAATTGACATCTACAACAAAAATACCTGGTGGTCGTGGAATCACTATTCCAAGCCTCTTGTCCTCCAGATATTTTGGACAGTTCCTCCTCCAGTGTCCCGACTGACTACAGTAGTGACACTCACCTTTAGTCATACATTTGGCAATTCCACCAACAGGCTTAAGGGCAGGTTCCTTGGACTTGGCAACTGACTTGCCTTTGCCCTTGGAGGATGAGGCAAACCTTTTGCCCTTTCCTTTTTGTACCATCATAATGGCCTTGCCCTTACCCTTGTTGATGCTTTGTTCAGCTGTCCTCAACATATTGAGGAAATCTGGCAGTGGTTTCACGATCTCGTTCATGTTATAGTTCATGATGAACTGTCCATAACTCTCAGGCAACGATTGCAACATGAGATCGGTTGCCAACTCTTGGCCGACCGGGAACCCTAGTCGGGCGAGATTCTCCAGGTACCCGATCATACGGAGTACATGGGGTCCCACCGGGTTCCCTTCTGCCAGATGACACTTGAACAATGCCTTAGAGACCTCATACCTCTCAACCCTTGCCTGCTCTTGGAAGAGCTGCTTCAGATGCTCGATCATATCGACAGCATTCATGTTTTCGTGTTGCTTCTGAAGCTCAGAAGTCATGGTGCACAGCATCAGGAAGGCCGCATCATTAGCGTCATCAACAAGCTTTTGATACGCCTTTAGAGGTGCAGGTGTTTGGTTCTCTGGACCTTCTGAAACATGCTCCTCTATTGCGTACAATTTCTTCTCTTGCTTGAGAACAATTCTCAAGTTTCTGTACCAATCAAGAAAGTTGGTTCCAGAGAGCTTGTCCTTCTCAAGGACAGATCGTAGGGAATGTTGTGAACTCGATGAGTTGTTTTCCATTTGGAATTCTACAAAATGAAAATACGCAAGTTTTAGTATTTGTGAATTTTCGACTATATTCAATAATGGCTAGTTTATCAAATATAGCTCCCACTATTTTTCTACGGATTAATAACCCTCAAGATATTAATGCGGAAAATATCCTTATATTTTCTAGTGGGCCAAGATCCATGTTTCATCTCCTTATGAGCTTGCTTTGGCAACTCACCCATAATTTGACTAATTTAGGTAGGAACAATTTCCAATTGCATCTCTATGCAACTCTTGGTTCAATTGGGCAAATAACTCCTTATTTATCCATCCGCATGGATAATCCCAATTGATTGCCTCTAGGCTCTTAATCATATTAAGTTGTGTTCAACCTCTTATTTAAACAGTTTCACATTACTAGCTTGTGTCATTGCATTCCATCATTATGAACCAAGTCGCCATGCTTTGGCACGCACGAACTTGATAAATCATGATGATAATGAGTGTTTAAATAACGAGAAGACAAGAACACAATATTTGAATTTTGAGGGATTTTAAATTCAATTTTTAATTATTTTGTTGATGAATATCAACTAATCTATCTATTTGAGTTTGGGCACAACTCCGAATAATAGATCCGGGTTGTCTAATTATCTTATTATCCTAATTGCATGCATCAACCATACACCAACCACAAAATAATAAGACAATAAAATAAACAACCACAAAAAAACGTGATATGAATATGGCCTTTTCTAGACTAAGATAATTCCAAGCCAATGGAATTATATATGAACCCTAAAAGCAAACACATCTCCATGCGTCTTCATCTTTTGGTCCATCCTCCATAGTCATGTGGAATGCTCCATGCTCCATCTTTCGTGGCTCCTTTTGGCTTTGGGCTTCTTTTCTTCAATCTTGGCTAATGATTTACTCTATCTAGCACTAGCTAACAACTATACTAAATAAAATAAATCTCACAAGTTGAGAAAAAAATGGCTCGCAGGCCATAAAACCCTAATTAATTATTACAATTAATTAATCAGCTTGCAGGGCGTAAACCAAACCACAAAAATTAAACATCCACATCAAACCACATCCTAAGGCCATATCCAATCACCATGCGATTTGCACATAAACAGTTAAAATCCAATTTTAACGCGCTTGGTCAATTTTAATTGATTTTGGGATATTCTAGGGTTAAAAAGTCCATGGGGCCCAACAATCAAATTGCCCGGGTCCAAAAAGAGAACCGCAAAGGCCTTGGGCTGGCCAGCCCCTAGCCCATGCGGCTAGGCCGCGGGCTAGGGCTGCCCCGGCACCTAGGCCGAGCCTTTCTTGGGCGGCAAGCAAGGAGGGGCGGTCCCCTAGGGGGGGCGAACCTCCTCTGGGAGTTGTTTCCAAAACAACTCCCTTGCTTGGTGCCCAAGTTTGGTTGTTTCCTTGTATGGGAAGAACTCCTTCTTTCCATAGGATGCCCAAATCCTAGATCTAAGATCTTAAAATTTCTCAAAGTCACTAATTCATGCATCCAATGCAAAAACTAGGTCTTTTTATGATAGATTATTGACAAATTGCATCACATGCTTGAATTGTCTTGTTTTACGCGATAAACAATAAATTTAAAGTGTAAAACTATCAAAACGTAACACATAAACCACGTTTATGCTCTACGACCTGTGGCTCTGATACCATTGTAGGGTTTTAATCATGGATGCGCAACGGAAATACAAACAAACATAATCCATGCAATACCTTCCAAGGATCACAAGTCAAGAGACATAACGATGGTAAGGGAAGAAATCAATAACAAATCTTAAGGTTTCTCCTTTGATGACTTCAAACGCGAATAGTGTCACGTTATCTATAGTTGATCCATGCCTAGATTTGAATTTTAGATCTTCCATATCCTTTGTGCTAGCCCGGAATGAGGAAGAGGAAGAAAAATCACGCAAAACGAGACAACAAGGAGGTTTCAGGCTCCTTGTGGGCCGACGGGGACGGGCGGTGGCAAAGGGGGCGACGGGTCCCTCTTTGCTTGCTTGCTCTCTCCTTTTTGTTCTCTCCCACTCAAGTTATGATCAATAAGGTCATAAGTGTGGGAAGGAAGGAAGGAGTGTCCTTTATATAGTCCAACAAATCCTTGCCAACTACCTAAAGGACCTATTCTAGTCCTACTAGGATTCGGTTTAGTCCCTTCCTTGCAACTTAGTCCAACTAACTTTGCAAGGTGTTGCAAAGTGATCCTTCCAATTAATTAATACCCAATTCTAGTTCAACTCTATATAGCGTGTGACCGCATAGGTTCTATCTAGTTGGTAGCAACAATTTGCTAATATGGAGCGGTTGTTAGCAAAACATCCATTCTAGCCAACTAATAGAATAGTCATCTTGACAAACCTTGTACAAGTAATTGTCTCATCCCTTTGTATCTATATCCAGACTGGACAAGAGACATACAAGTCACACTCGTATATCCAATCCATAGTTTCTCCATACATGGGAATAGCCTTATTCGTGCAAATAACATCAATATCCCATATTGATTTATTTGAGTCTGGCCAGACATTCTATAAGCACTATCCCTCGAGTGGCTAGGATATTTACTCCCGTTATGTGGGGGGTAAAAATTCTATCTACGTCCACTACGATCTCTAAGCTTTCTTCTTATTGTATCCGGTACACTCCTTTATAACTACCCAGTTACGGTGTAGCGTTTAACGCTACCAAAATCACAATAATCCACAACTAGAATATCTAGCGACGTGAAGTCTAAGGATGACAATACCATTGCACCACGAGAAGCACTTGTGACTTAACATAACGTGTATGTGGCCTTCTCGGAGATGGGTCAATCCAGTGCGTCATTACCCTTAATGCACATCTATGTGTTGGATCATGATATCTCCATATCAATCCAACCCGATACTAGTCTATAGATGATTGTCCCATTAATCATTATACTTGACTAGGGATATTTAAGATAAACAACACAATTGTAAATCTAAGGACTTCATTATATTAAATATTCAATAAATAATACAATGAATTTTCTAGCCATAAATAAATTCATACTAAACTCGATTGCCTCCAGGGCATCTATTCCAACAGATACTAGATGAGGATATCACGTTTATAGAAATGTGGAGGATCTCAAGAGATATAAACAATGGAATAAGGAAGAAATAAACCTACACGTGGGGCGATGAAGCAAAGGGTTGCTAAATTAGCCGTAGGGAGTTATCTCTACCTTTTTGAAATTATTCATGAATTGGAAAAAATACGATTATGTCACTACTTTGAGTAGGGACAGTATCGCGGTTTCTTGTTTGGACAAGAACAATCATTTTATTAAAATAATAGACAAATGTTGTTCTATTTATTTTAATAAAATACATTATTGTAATGCACTTTTGTCTAATGGAACATATATCCTTGATCATGGTAATTTCATCTATAACACTAATACCAAGAGGTTTGCATATAATGATATGTACCTCACTTATCTTTTATGTTGTTGTTTAGGCCATATAAATGAGAAATACATATATAGGCTCCATATGAATGGAGTTTTGGACTCATTTGATTTTGAATCATATGAGACATGTAAGACTTGTTTAATGGGAAAGATATGATCTTTGAAAATCATACATATTGAAGTATGTAGGCAGCTAAGCACAAATGCTAAAGATGGTTTTCAGTACTTCATCATATTTACTGATAGCATCAGTGAGAGCATAGTTAAATTTTTGGTCTTGTATGTGGAGACATACTAATCATTGGGAATAATGTCTCTATTCAGCAATCTTGTAAAGATTGACTAGAGAATTGATTTTCAGTGATAGACTTAGGCGAGACAATCTATAAAGATCTATAAAGATAGATCAAGGGTAGTTGTTCAGCTTGATTCGTGGTACATATATTGACAAGGTGTTGAAATGGTTCAACTTGTAAGAATATGAATTCATACCCATGTTACATGGAATTAGTATTTGGAAGAACTAATTGTCTTTCCAACTAGATTGAGAAATGACCGTATTAATGAGATCACGAGATACGCCATGTTATGTACTAGGCCAGATGTGTCGTATGGTATGACACGAAGATACCAGTCAAATCTGGGTGAAAGTCACTGGATAATTATCATGACTATCCTTAAAGTACTTGAGAATAAATTTGGATGAATTCTTGGTAAATGAAGGATAGGAACAGTTTACTGTAAGGTGTTACAGTGATGAGAACTTCTAATCTAACAAAGAAGATTTTAGATTATAGTCAAGTTTTATGTTTTGCACTAGTGGGAGGGATTGGGAGCTTGAAAGGTTCCAGGAATGATTCAGTTGCCGATTCTATCACAGAGGACTGAGTATATTAATGCATAAGATGCACTTACTCAGAATATTCAATCTCAATCGAATTGTTGACAGAGGAGATGTGAATATTTACAAGGTACCAGCAAATGTCTCTCTTACCTTGCGTAGTGAAGGCATGAGGGCCGCGCTAGATAAATAAGCATATAATGCAGAAGATTGACTCTATTGCAAGTGGGAGACTGTTGGAAATATTCCCTAGAGGCAATCCATTTCTTGTGACATTTGTGGATTTACTATTCATTATGTTATCGACATGGAGATATGTTAACATGAATGAAGTCCTTAGAATATAATTGTTATATTCTTAAATATCCCTAGTCGATTATATTGATTAACAGGACAATCAACTATAGACTAGTATGGGGTTGGGTTGATATAGAGATATCACGATCCAACACATGGGTATGCATTAGGGGTAATGTCATACTGGATTGATCTACAACGAGAAGGCTACATACAAGTTATGTAAAGTCACAAGTGCTTCTCGTAGTGACAACGGTATTGTCATCTTCAGACTTGAAGTCACTAGATCCTCAAGTTGTCGAATATTGTGTTTTGATAGCGTCAAACGTTACACCGTAAATGGGTAGCAATAAATGCGTCTATCGGATACAATAAGAGGAAAGCTTAGAGATGGTAGTGATGTAGATAGAATTTTTCCCTCCCACATAACGGGAGCAAATATCCGCGGCCACTCGAGGAATGGTGCTTATTGAATGTCTGGCCAGACTCAGATAAATCAATATAGGATATTGATGTTATCTGCATGGATAAGACTATTTCCTAGATCGAGAAACTATGGATTGGATATACGAGTGTGACTTGTATGTCTCGTGTCCAATCTGGATATAGAGACAAAGGGATGAGATAATACTTTCACAAGGTTTGTCAAATGACTATTTCTATTAGTTAGGTAGCGTGGATGTCTTGCTAGAGGTCGCTCCATGTTTGTCAATTGTTACTACCAACTAAGTAGAAGCCTATGGGGTCACACTCCCTATGGATTAGACCGGACTTGGGAAGTAATTAATATGATTAATTAATTAATTAGAAGGATCTATACGCAATTACTTACAAATTTAGTAGGACTAATTTTCAAGTTGGACTAATACGTGTATGGACAAGATTAGGATAGGGGCTTTTATGCAGTCAACACGGAGTTGTTGGACTATATAAAGGACACTCCTAGCTTCCTTACCACACTAATGCTCATAACACATTGATTGGGAGAGAAAATCCCAAAGGAGGCCGAACCCCCCTTGGGACCGCGCCTATCTCGTCAGCCACAAGAGGTGTCGCCCACCTCATGGCTCCATTTTGCATGATCGTGATCTTCTTCATTTTCCTCCTTCAATCCTAGCTAGCACAAAATCCTTGAAGGATCCGGTTTCAATCCTAGATGTGGACTAGCCATATAGACGTGAATACTATATCACGTGTGAAGTCATCACAGGAGAACCCAAAGGTATGTAGATAATAGAATCCTTTACTATCGTTATGTAGTCTCTTCCTGTGATCCTTGGACGGTCCTTACCAGGATTAAATTTTGTTATTTCGCTGCGTAACGTGCATCAAAACCCTACAAACAAAGCATCAACAAGGGAAAGGCTAAGACCATAATGATGGTGAACAAAGGAAAGAGCAAGCAAGTTGCTTATACCTCCAAAGAAAAAGACAAGGCAGTTTTAAAACCCAAGGAAGTTGCCCTTAAACTTGCTGGTGGCGTTCCCAAGGGCGTGACTAAGGGTGAATGTCACTACTGCAGTCAGCCTGGACACTGTAAGAGGAACTGCCCAAAGTATCTAGAGGATAAAAGGCTTGGAATAGTGATTCCACCACCACCAGGTATTTTTGTTATAGATGTCACTATCTCTTCATCTTGGCTAGTGGATATTGGATGTGGATCTCACATTGTCGAAATGCAGGATTTAAAGAGAAGTAAAAGATTGGCTAAAGGGGAGATAGACCTGCGCGTTGGGAATGGAGAAAAGGTTGTTACATTGGCCGTGGGCGTGTACGGGTTATCTTTGCCTTAAAGATTAATTTTAGAATAAGACAATTGCTATTTTGTACCTGCTTGTTGGAATAGATGCCCTAGAGGCAATCTAGTTTAGTATGAATTTGTGTATGGCTAGAAAATTCATTTATTATTTATTGGATATTTAATATAATGAAGTCCTTAGATTTACAATTGTGTTGTTTATGTTAAATATCCCTAGTCAAGTATAATGATTAATGGGACAATCATCTATAGACTAGTATGGGGTTGGATTGATATGGAGATATCACGATCCAACACATAGGTGTGCATTACGGAATGTTGCACTGGATTGACCCATCTCCGAGAAGGCTACATACATGTTATGTTGAGTCACAAGTGCTTCTCGCGGTGCAATGGTATTGTCATCCTTAGACTTGAAGTCACAAGATATTCTAGTTGTGGATCATTGTGATCTTGGTAGCGTTAAACGCTACACCGTAACTGGGTAGTTATAAAGGCGTGTACTGGATACAATGAGAAGCAAGCTTAGAGATCGTAGTGGACGTAGAGAGGATTTGCCCCTCCCACATAACGGGAGCAAGTATCCTAGGCCACTCGAGGGATAGTGCTTATAAAATGTCTGGCCAGACTCAAATAAATCAATATAGGATATTGATGTTATTTGCACGAATAAGGCTATTCCCATGGATCGAGAAACTATGGATTGGATATACGAGTGTGACTTGTATGTCTCGTGTCCAATCCGGATATGGAGGCAAAGGGATGAGACAATTACTTGTACAAAGGTTGTCAAGATGACTATTCTATTAGTTGGCTAGAATGGTATGTTTTGCTAGAAACCGCTCCATATTAGCAAAAGGTTGCTACCAACTAGATAGAACCTATGGGGTCACACGCTATATAGAGTTGAACTAGATTTGGGAATTAATTAATTGGATTAATTAATTAGAAGGATCACTTTGCAAACCCTTGCAAACTTAGTAGGGACTAATTTGCAAGGAAGGGACTAAATTGAATTCTAGTTGGACTAGAATAAGTCCTTTAGGTAGTTAACAAGGAGTTGTTGGACTATATAAAGGACCCTCCTTCCTTCCTTCCTCATAACTTATGCTCATTAAGTGAACATAAAAAGAGTGGGAGAGAACAAAGGAGAGAGAGCAAGCAACAAGGAGGCCGACCCGACCCCTTTGCCGCCGCCCTCACCCCGTCGGCCAAAAAGAGGGCCGAAGCCCCTCTTTTCTCTCGTTTTGCGTGATTCCTTCATCCTCTTCGTATTCCGGGCTAGCACCAAGGAGTTTGGGAGATCTAGGATCAACTCTAGGCGTGGATCAACTATAGAGAACGTGACACTATTCGCGTTTGAAGTCATCAAGGAGAACCCAAAGGTGTGTTTATGATTTCTTACCTTCACTATCGTTATGCATCTAGACTTGTGATCCTTGGAGGGTTTTGCATGGTTATTTGTTTGATTATTCTTCCGTTGCGCGATCCATGAATCAAAACCCTACAGTGGTATCAGAGCCACAGGTCATAGAGCATAAACGTAGTTTATGTGTTACATTCTTGTTGTTTTACACCTTAATTTGATTGTTTATCGCGTAAAACAAGAGAAATCAAGCATGGGATGCAATTTGTCAAGAATTACTCATAACAAGATCCAATTTTTGCATTGGATGCATGAATTGGTGAGTTTGAGAAATTTTAGGATCTTAGATCTAGGGTTTGGGCATCCTTGGGGAAGAAGGAGTTCTCCCAAAACAAGGAAACAACCAAACTTGGGCTCCAAGCAAGGGAGTTGTTTTGGAAACAACTCCCAAGAGGAGGTTCGGCCCCCCTAGGGACCGCCCCCTTGCTTGCCGCCCAAGCTTGGCCGCCCTAAGGGGCCGGGCGGCCCTAACCAGCGGGCCTAGCTTGCGGGTTTTGGGCCGGGCCGGCCCTAGGGCCTTGTGGTTCA
This sequence comes from Linanthus parryae, assembly GCA_023055425.1. Classification (NCBI taxonomy): domain Eukaryota; kingdom Viridiplantae; phylum Streptophyta; class Magnoliopsida; order Ericales; family Polemoniaceae; genus Linanthus; species Linanthus parryae. Next base: position 93,342,841 of record JALGPY010000005.1, on the reverse strand, counting down.
CTTTAATGGGCCCGGGCAATTGGATTGTTGGGCCCATGGACCGTTTTAACCCTAGAAATCCTAAAATCAATTAAAATTGACCAAGCGCGTTAAAATTGGATTTTAACTGTTTATGTGCAAATCGCATGGTGATTGGATATGGCCTTAGGATGTGGTTTGATGTGGATGTTTAATTTTGTGGTTTGGTTTTACGGCCTGCGAGCTGATCAATTAATTGTAATCATTAATTAGGGTTTTTATGGCCTGCGTGCCATTTTTTTCTCAACTTGTGAGATTTATTTATTTAGTATAGATATTAGCTAGTGCTAGATAAAGTAGATTGTTAGCCAAGATTGGAGAAAAGAAGCCCAAAGCCAAAGAAGCCACAAAAGATGGAGCATGGAGCATGGAGCATGACTATGAAGGATGGACCAAAAGATCAAGACGCATGGAGATGTGTTTGCTTAGGGTTCATAGATAATTCCATTGGCTTGGAATTATCTTAGTCTAGAAAAGGCCATATCCACATCACGTTTAATTTCTGTTATGTGGTTGTTTATTTATTATCTTATTATTTGTGTGGTTGGTGTATGGATGATGCATGCAATTAGGATAATAAGATAATTAGACAACCCGGATCTATTATTTGGAATTGTGCCCAAACTCAAATAGATAGATTAGTTGATATTGATCAACAAAAACAATTAAAAATTGAATTTAAAATCCCTCAAATTTTAAATATTGTGTTCTTGCCTTCTCGTTATTTAAACACTCATTATCATCATTATTTATCAAGCTCGTGCCTGCCAAAGCATGGCGACTTGGTTCATAATGATGGAATGCGATGGCACGTAACAATGTGCAATTGTTTAGACAAGAGGTTGAACACAACTAGGCTATTAATTTGATTAAGAAACCTAGAGGCAATCAATTGGGATTATCCATATGGATGGATAAATAAGGAGTTATTTGCCCAACTGAACCAAGAGTTGCATATGGGATGCAATTGGAATTGTTCCTACCTAAAGTAGTCAAATTATGGGTGACTTGCCAAAGCAAGCTCATAAGGAGATGAAAGATGGATCTTGGCCCACTAGAAAATATAAGGATATTTTCCGCATTAATATCTTGAGGGTTATTAATCCGTAGAAAAATAGTGGGAGCTATATTTAATAAACTAGTCATTATTAAATATAGTCAAAAATTCACAAATACTAAAACTTGTGTATTTTCCTTTTTGTAGAATACCAAATGGCAAACAACTCATCGAGTTCACAACATTCCCTACGATCTTTCCTTGAGAAGGACAAGCTCTCTGGAACCAACTTTCTTGATTGGTACAGAAACTTGAGAATTGTTCTCAAGCAAGAGAAGAAAATGTACGCAAAAGAGGAGCATGTTCCAGAAGGTCCAGAGAACCAGACACCTGCTGCCTTAAAGGCGTATCAAAAGCGTGTTGATGACGCTAATGATGCGGCCTGCCTAATGCTTTGCACCATGACTTCTGAGCTTCAGAAGCAACACGAAAACATGAATGCTGTCGATATGATCGAACATCTAAAGCAGCTCTTCCAAGAGCAGGCGAGGGTAGAGAGGTATGAGGTCTCAAAGGCACTGTTCAAATGTCATCTGGCAGAAGGGAACCCGGTGGGACCCCATGTACTCCGAATGATCGGGTACTTGGAGAATCTCGCACGGCTTGGGTTCCCGGTCGGCCAAGAGTTGGCAAACGATCTCGTGTTGCAATCGTTGCCCGAGAGTTATGGACAGTTCATTATGAACTATAACATGAACGAGATCGTTAAACCACTGCCAGATTTGCTCAACATGTTGAGGACGGCTGAACAGAGCATCAACAAGGGTAAGGGCAAGGCCATAATGATGGTGCAGAAAGGAAAGGGCAAAAGGTTTGCCTCTTCCTCCAAGGGCAAAGGCAAGTCAGTTGCCAAGTCCAAGGAACAAGCCCTTAAGCCTGTTGGTGGCATTGCCAAGGTCGTGACTAAGGGTGAGTGTCACTACTGCAGTCAGCCTGGACACTGGAGGAGGAACTGCCCAAAATATCTGGAGGACAAGAGGCTTGGAATAGTGATTCCACCACCACCAGGTATTTTTGTTGTAGATGTCAATTTAACTGTCTCTACATCATGGGTATTAGATACTGGATGTGGATCTCATATTTGTCGAAATATGCAGGATCTAAAGATAAGTAAAAGATTGGCTAAAGGGGAGGTAGATCTGCGCGTTGGGAATGGAGCAAAGGTTGCTGCGTTGGCCATAGGCGTGTGCGAGCTATCTCTGCCTTCAGGATTAGTTTTAGAATTAAATAATTGCTATTTTGTGCCTGCTATGAGCAGAAACATTATTTATATTTCTTGTTTGGACAAGGATGGTTTTATTATTTCAATAAAGAACAATTGTTGTTCCTTTTATTTGAATAATATTCACTATTTTAGTGCGCAATTATTTAATGGACTTTATGTCCTTGATCTAAACAATCCTGTCTACAACATTAATACCAAGCGGATTAAAATAAATGATTTAAATCCTGCTTATTTATGGCATTGTCGTTTAGGCCACATAAATGAGAAACGTGTATCTAGACTCCATAAGGATGGATTACTAGACTCATTTGATTTTGAATCATATGAGACATGTGAGGCTTGTTTATTGGGAAAAATGACAAAGTCCCCTTTCAATAAGAAAGGTGAGAAGACTAGTGAGCAATTGGCGCTCATACATACTGATGTGTGTGGGCCATTTGCCACGCCTGCCAGGGGTGGTTATGTCTACTTCATTACATTTACTGATGATTACAGTAGATATGGATTTGTGTACCTTATGAGGGCAAAATCCGAATCCTTTGAAGTGTTCAAAGAATTCAAGAATGAAGTAGAGAAGCAACTTGGCAAAAGTATCAAGGCTCTACGATCGGATCGTGGAGGAGAATACTTGAGCCAAGAGTTTGACGACTATCTTAGAGAGTGTGGGATCGTGTCCCAACTCACTCCACCCGGAACGCCACAATGGAATGGTGTGTCCGAGAGGAGGAATCGAACCCTATTGGATATGGTTCGGTCTATGATGTGTCAAACCGATCTTCCATTGTCATTTTGGGGCTACGCTCTATTAAGTGCAGCTTTCACCATTAACCGTGTTCCATCTAAATCAGTCATGAAGACACCATATGAGATGTGGAGTGGGAGGCGTCCCACACTGTCGTTCATGAGGATTTGGGGCTGCGATGTATATGTAAAACGTTTACAATCAGACAAGCTAGGGCCTAAATCGAATAAGTGTAAATTTGTGGGGTACCCTAAGAAAATAAGGGATACTACTTCTACAATCCAACCGAGAACAAAGTGTTTGTTGCTCGGACCGGCGTGTTTCTAGAAAGAGAGTTTGTCTCTAAAGAAGAAAGTGGAAGGAATGTAGAACTTGAAGAAGTTCAAGAACCAAAAATCACTGAACCGATTATGGAACAAGAACAGGAATCACAAGCAGTTGTGGAGCCACCTGTTCAGGTAACAAAGAGCTTCGTAGATCTAGTAGAGTGCGCCAGGAACCCGAGAGGTATGGACTTCTCGTAACTGATTCCGGTGAAATGATGCTCATAGATGATGAGCCTACTACCTATGAGGAGGCCATGAGTGGCCCAGACTCTCAGAAGTGGCTTGAAGCCATGAGATCCGAGATGGAATCCATGTATACCAACAAAGTATGGACTTTGGTGGAACCACCCGATGGAGCGCGGCCCATAGGGTGCAAGTGGGTCTTCAAGAAGAAGATCGACATGGATGGTAATGTGATTACCTATAAGGGCAGATTGGTGGCTAAAGGATTCAGACAGATTCATGGTATTGACTATGATGAAACCTTTTCACCAGTCGCTATGACCAAATCCATCCGAATCCTACTTGCAATTGCAGCATACTACGACTATGAGATTTGGCAGATGGATGTCAAAACAGCATTCCTTTATGGGAATCTCCTCGAGGACGTGTATATGATACAGCCGGAGGGTTTTGAGGATCCAAAGCAAGCCAACAAAGTCTGTAAGCTGCAACGATCCATTTATGGATTGAAGCAAGCTTCTAGGAGTTGGAATCGACGTTTTGATGAAGTGGTAAAAGAGTTTGGCTTAATCAGAAACGAAGATGAGTCTTGTGTCTACAAGAAGGTTAGTGGGAGCTTCTTAGCTTTTCTGGTCTTGTATGTGGATGACATACTTCTCATTGGAAACGACATTCCTATGCTGCAATCTGTGAAAGATTGGCTAGGAAAGTGTTTCTCAATGAAGGACTTAGGGGAAGCAGCCTATATACTCGATATAAAGATCTATAGAGATAGATCTAAGAGGTTGCTAGGCCTAAGTCAAAGTACATATATTGACAAGGTGTTGAAACGGTTCAACATGCAAGATTCCAAGAAGGGATTCTTGCCCATGTCACATGGAATCACTCTTTCGAAGAGTGGTTGTCCTTCCAATGGGATTGAGAAGGAACGCATGAGTAGGATTCCCTATGCCTCGGCCATAGGATCTATCATGTACGCCATGTTATGTACTAGACCAGATGTGTCATATGCCTTGAGTATGACAAGCAGATACCAATCCAATCCGGGTGAGAGTCACTGGATTGCTGTCAAGAACATCCTAAAGTACTTGAGAAGAACTAAGGATGCTTTCTTGATATTTGGGGGTGAGGAAGAGTTGCGTGTAAGGGGTTACACTGATGCAAGCTTCCAAACCGACAGAGATGAATTTAGATCACAGTCGGGATATGTGTTTTAACTGAATGGAGCAGCGGTGAGCTGGAAGAGTTCCAAGCAAGAGACGGTAGCTGATTCTACAACAGAGGCTGAGTACATTGCTGCAAATGGCGCAGCAAAGGAGGCTGTTTGGATCAGAAAGTTTGTTTCTAAACTTGGTGTGGTCCCTAGCATTGCGTATCCAGTGGAGTTGTTCTGTGACAACACTGGGGCGATCGCGCAATCAAAGGAACCAAGATCGCACCAGAAGTCCAAGCACGTGCTCATGAAGTTTCATCTGATTCGAGATATTATCGATAGAGGAGACGTTTGGATATGCAAGATTCCTACAGATGATAATATGTCAGACCCGCTTACGAAGCCTCTCACGCAGTGGAAGCATGAAGGGCACACTAGGAGTATGGGCATACGAGATGCGCCAGATTGGCTCTACTGCAAGTGGGAGACTGTTGGAATAGATTCCCTAGAGGCAATCTAGTTTAGTATGAATTTGTATATGGCTAGAAAATTCATTTATTATTTATTGGATATTTAATATAATGAAGTCCTTAGATTTACAATTCTGTTGTTTATCTTAAATATCCCTAGTCAAGTATAATGATTAATTGGACAATCATCTATAGACTAGTATGGGGATGGATTGATATGGAGATATCACGATCCAACACATAGGTGTGCACTAGGGAATGTTGCACTGGATTGACCCATCTCCGAGAAGGCTACATACATGTTATGTTGAGTCACAAGTGCTTCTCGCGGTGCAATGGTATTGTCATCCTTAGACTTGAAGTCACTAGATATTCTAGTTGTGGATCATTGTGATCTTGGTAGCGTTAAACGCTACACCGTAACTGGGTAGTTATAAAGGAGTGTACTGGATACAATGAGAAGCAAGCTTAGAGATCGTAGTGGACGTAGAGAGGATTTTCCCCTCCCACATAACGGGAGCAAGTATCCTAGGCCACTCGAGGGATAGTGCTTATAGAATGTCTGGCCAAACTCAAATAAATCAATATAGGATATTGATGTTATTTGCACGAATAAGGCTATTCCCATGGATCGAGAAACTATGGATTGGATATACGAGTGTGACTTGTATGTCTCGTGTCCAATCCGGATATGGAGGCAAAGGGATGAGACAATTACTTGTACAAAGGTTGTCAAGATGACTATTCTATTAGTTGGCTAGAATGGATGTTTTGCTAGAAACCGCTCCATATTAGAAAAAGGTTGCTACCAACTAGATAGAACCTATGGGGTCACACGCTATATAGAGTTGAACTAGATTTGGGAATTAATTAATTAGATTAATTTATTAGAAGGATCACTTTGCAAACCCTTGCAAACTTAGTAGGGACTAATTTGCAAGAAAGGGACTAAATTGAATTCTAGTTGGACTAGAATAAGTCCTTTAGGTAGTTAACAAGGAGTTGTTGGACTATATAAAGGACCCTCCTTCCTTCCTTCCTCATAACTTATGCTCATTAAGTGAACATAACAAGAGTGGGAGAGAACAAAGGAGAGAGAGCAAGCAACAAGGAGGCCGACCCGACCCCCTTGCCGCCGCCCTCACCCCGTCGGCCAAAAAGAGGGCCGAAGCCCCTCTTTTGTCTCGTTTTGCGTGATTCCTTCATCCTCTTCCTATTCCGGGCTAGCACCAAGGAGTTTGGGAGATCTAGGATCAACTCTAGGCGTGGATCAACTATAGAGAACGTGACACTATTCGCGTTTGAAGTCATCAAGGAGAACCCAAAGGTGTGTTTATGATTTCTTACCTTCACTATCGTTATGCATCTAGACTTGTGATCCTTGGAGGGTTTTGCATGGTTATTTGTTTGATTATGCTTCCGTTGCGCGATCCATGAATCAAAACCCTACACTGCTATGAGCAGAAACACTATTTCTATTTCTTGTGTGGACGAGAAAGGTTTTACTATTTCAATAAAGGACAAGTGTTGCTCCATTTATTTTGATAGTATGCATTATTATAGTGCACAATTGCCTAATGGATGTATATCCTTGATCTAAGTAATCATGTCTATAACATAAATACCAAGAGGATTAAAACTAATAATTTAAATCCTACTTAGTTATTGCATTGTCCTTTAGGCCATATAAACGAGAAACACGTTTCTAAACTCCATAAGGATTGATTCCTAGACTCCTTTGTAGATCACTTAAGATTATTTTGCACAATATTGCTATCGCATTCGTAGAATGCCTCCATCGCCGCAGATAGACTTGGAGGATCAATTAAGATTACTTTTCGTATAAGTTGCTATCGTAGCAGATAGGCTTTAGCAGATCAATTATGATCGTTCTTCGCATGAGTTGCTATCGCAGCAGATAGGCTTTAGAAAATCAATTAAGATCGTTTTTCGAATGAGTTGCTATCGTAGCAGATAGGCTTTAGAAGATCAATTAAGATCGTTTTTCGCATGAGTTGCTATCGTAACGGATAGGCTTAGATGATAAATTCGGATCGCATTTGCATAGGCTGCTATCGTAACAGATAGGCTTAGATGATCAATTAAGATCGCATTTGCATAGGCTGCTATCGTAACAGATAGGCTTAGATGATCAATTAAGATCGCATTTGCATAGGCTGCTATCGTAACAGATAGGCTTAGATGATCAATTAAGATCGCATTTGCATAGGCTGCTATCGTAAGAGATAGGCTTAGATGATCAATTAAGATCGCATTTGCATAGGCTGCTATCGTAACAGATAGGCTTAGATGATCAATTAAGATCGCATTTGCATAGGCTGCTATCGTAACAGATAGGCTTAGATGATCAATTAAGATCGCATTTGCATAGGCTGCTATCGTAACAGATAGGCTTAGATGATCAATTAAGATCTCATTTGCATATTGCTATTGTAGCGGATAACCCGTTGTTAACAGTTTTAACAAATTAAAATGAAGCAAAATTGACATCCAGAAATATGAAGTTTCTCATTTGGGATAATTTCTTTATTATAACGCTCTCATATGGGAGAGATGAGATTACAATCCTCTCATATGGGAGAGGAGATTGTGTAAATCGTAGCCATACAAGACATTAAGCGACGTTATAATAAAACGCATGAAATGAGAGAAGTCAGGGATAGTACTTCTTAATCCAGCGCATGTTGACTGAACTCGGGGTTGAGGTTGTGCCGTGCAACCTTCGTATGCTGCAATAGCCACTGTCGAAGACTTCTGTGACTTCGAAGGGTCCTTCCCAATTGGATGCGAACTTTGGGTGAGTCGCTTCTCGCATGCAGTGGTCAGATGCGCGCAGCACCAAGTCTCCAACTGCGAAATCTCTTCGCTGGACCGTCTTATTATAAGCGCGAGCAATCCTTTCTTGATATCGCTTGTTGGTCCTTTTGGCTTGTTCTCGCTTTTCCTCCAGCAAGACTAAGTCATGATCGCGCTGATTTTCGTAGAGTGCGTGGAAGGCTAGCCTTGCCGAATTGACTCTCACCTCCGCAGGTACCACAGCTTCAGCCCCATAACATAGTAGAAATGGCGAGGCCCCCGTGGGAGTCCTTGGAGAAGTTCGGTACGCCCATAGAGCTATGCTTAGGGAGTCGGCCCACTTCTTGTGGTCGTCTGCGACCATCTTGCTCAAAATCCTTAACAGCGTTTTGTTGGTCGCTTCGGCTTGTCCGTTCCCCTTCGGGTAATAAGGGGTAGAACATATATGCCTAATATTGTACTCTGCTAACTTCGCAGCTACCTGGCGATTAACAAAAGGAGTACCATTATCTGAAAGAATGGTGTTTGGGATTCCGAACCTGCATATAATGTTTTCTTGAATGAAGTTGACCACAGCTAGCGCATTTGTCGTCTTGAGTGGTACTTCCTCCACCCATTTGGTGAATAGCTCAGTTGCAGTGAGAATAAAATGATTCCCATTTGACGTTGGTCGGATGGGACCGATGAAGTCTAGAGCCCATGTGTGAAATGGCCATGGCGTCCCTAATGCATGTAGATCCACGGCGGGAGCGTGCACTAGGTTTCCTTTGAATTGGCACTCCTGGCAGCGTCGTACTTTGGTGCGGCAATCGACCTCCATCGTGGGCCAGAAATATCCAATTGAGAGGAGCTGCCTGCATAATTTCGCACCTCCTTGGTGTTCCACCTGATGAGAAAGGTCCATGACTTCTTGTGCTTCTCTGCCGTCTAGACATCGCAGCAAGTTGCCCTCGCGACCTCTTCGCCAATGCAGGTTTTCCTGTACTACATATCGAGATGCTTTCCTCTTCAATTTCTCGGCTTCTTTTCTCGATTCAGGCACGGTGCCCTGAGTGAGAAAATCAAAGAGTGTCTTCCTCCAATCTGTGTCATCATCAGTTAGAGCGATGAGTAAATAATCTTTGATTAGTGCGCAACTCTCGCACTTCCCTTGTATCAGGGCCGCGGCTGTTGACATGTCTGGCCAATGAATGCCATATCTCTGAGCCTTCCTGTAGATTGACACCTCGCTTTCTCCGCAAGCATGTTGGTGAATCTTTTCTAACAACAGTTGTCCCTCTCGCTCGGAAACGCATCGCATGAGTATTCCGCCAGGACCCTTGTAGTAAAGGGTGTTGTCATGTATGCAGTACCCTTTTGTGAGTGCCCAGCTTTCACTGCTTGTGCCTTCCGCAATAGCCTGTAGGATTGCTTTTCTCCAATCTGTGTCATCCATGTGTTCGTCGTCGCACACATCTTCTGTCAATGCCGGCGATGTTCGCACTTCAATGGAGATCCTTGCGGGACATTTGTCTGTGCTGACCTTAGATCCCAAGGTTGCTAAAGCGTCCGCATGCCTTTTGTCTGCTCGGGGCTTGTGCTCGTACCTCACATCGCAGAATTGCTGTACCAGCTTTTGTACTAGAGTCCGATAAGACAGAAGGTTAATCTCCTTCAAACCGTACTCACCCGAGGCTTGCTTGACGATCAACTTGGAGTCTCCCATGACCGTTAGATTGCTTACTTCCAAAGCTTTCGCCGCACGGAGCCCCGCGATGAGAGCCTCATATTCCGCTTCATTGTTTGTGACTGCGAAGTTGAGCTTTGCGGACATCTGTATGACCTCCCCATCCGGCTTGGTCAAGACTATCCCAATGCCTCCACCTTTCCTTGTTGACGAACCGTCGAAGTGGAGCGTCCAATAGGGCACGTCGATTGCATAGATTTCAGGGCCTTCGAGTTCTTCTTCGATCACGGGCTGGTGGCTGTTGTCGGGGAACTGTGCCAACAGATCCGCTACCGCCCGCGACTTGATCGCTCGCGGTCTCACGCATGTGATATCACATTGAGAGATGGTCATGTACCATTTCGCCAATCTCCCGCCGGGAGTAGTGTGCGTTAGCAGGTATCGTATGGGATCGCTTTTGGTGACCACTACTACTTTATGCGATGCGAAGTAGTGTTTCAATTTCTCTATTACGAAGAACAAAGTAAGGAAATGACGTTCGATGTCTGTGTACCTCGATTCAGCAGGCTGCACGATGCGAGAGATGTAGTAGATAGGCCTTTCCTGGCCTTCGTACTCCTGAGCCAAGAGTGCTCCTATGGATCTCCTTGTTGATGTCAGATATAGCAGAAGCGGTGATCCCAGTTGAGGTGCGATCATTATTTTTGAGGACGTCAGCAAATCCTTCAGCTTTTTGAATGCAGCTTCGTGCTCCGGAGCCCAGTAGTACACGGCGTCCTTCTTGAGAAGAGCACTAAAACAGCATGTGATTTCGGCAATCGCTGGGATGAATCTCCGCAGATAGGATAGCTTTCCTAAAAATGTCTTCAAGGCACTCTGGTTATGGGGCGGCGTCATGCCGGTTATGGCTGATACTTTCGCAGGGTCAGGCTCGATTCCTTGGCGATGAACTACGCATCCCAAGAATTTCCCTGATGTCACCCCAAATGCGCATTTCATGGGATTCATCTTTAGTTGAAAGCGTCTACATCTATTGAACACCTTTCGTAGGTCTGCGAGGTGATCTGCTTCGTGCTTGGATTTAACCACCAGGTCATCCACATAGAATTCCACTTCTTTATGCATCATGTTGTGGAACAGAGCCATCATGGCGCCTGATAGGTCGCACCCGCGTTTTTGAGACCGAAAGGCATCACTGTGTAATTGAACACCCCCACCGGAGTGATGAATGCAGTCTTCCGCGTGTCTTCGGGGTCCATCTTGATCAGGTTGTACCCGCTGAAGCCATCCATGAAACTGAACATGCGGTGGCCTGCTGTTGAATCGATAAGCAAATCGATGTTGGGCAGTGGAAAATCGTCCTTGGGGCAAAAGCGATTGAGATCTCGGAAATCCACGCAGATGCGGAGCTGTCCGTTCTTCTTCACCACTGGCACGATGTTGGCCAGCCATGTGGGATGATGATTTGGCTCTATGAATTTGGCATCCAGGAGTTTGACAATCTCCTGCTTAATTTTCACGTTAAGCTCCGGCCTGAAGCTCCTTGTGCTCTGCTTTACCGGCTTAGACCCTGGAATGATGTCTAAGCGGTGCATAGTGATGCTTGTATCCAGTCCCGGCATCTCATCATACTCCCATGCGAACACATCCTTGTATTCAGTTAGGAGCTGTAGCAGTCCTTACTCCTCTTCGCTTGTGAGGTCCGCACTTAGAAAGACTGGCCTTTTCTTTTCCTCGTTCGGGCTGAGGAACACTTCCTTTAGTTCTTGCTTTTGTGGTCTGGGCCTGTCTTCCATGCATTCAGGCGCTTCTTTGAGTTTCTCGTCTGGAGTGCCCTGTGTTGGCTTTTCCGTCGGCGCAATTTGTTCGATTTGATTGATTTCCCCAGGGATATCCTCATGCCCGTGTGAGGACATCCCCGCGCACCTTCATATGCGATAGCACTTCTTCCCATTGGCGTAGAAGCTCTCTATCTCCTTGCCTTCGGGGTCATGCTTTGCAATTCGCTTCAGTGTGTACACATTCTTTCGATGGTATGCGATACGCGGCGCCTCTTCGCGTGTAGGCGGCTTTTCCTTGGCATCTTCCCTTGTCACCATTACTCCCGCAGGTGATTGGTCCTTGATGTCCTCCCAGAGAGGCAAAGGAGTAGGGTTGAATGGTCCCGGTGTTTGCTCGTCCGCCATCTCGGTAAACCACACTGCCTCGCTAAGATGTGCTTCATCCAAGTTGAATGGATTCGTCGAAGCCGGTATCTCGACTACTCTGTCATTCCAGATAGCTTTCATAACCTGGTGAGCTGTTGAAGGAATCGCGTCGAAGCGATGAATCCAGGCTCGACCTATGATCATGTGATACGTGGTGTTTGCGTCTATAACATAGAACTTTGCTGAGCACTTGATTTTACCAATCTGAACGCCCAGGCGGATCCATCCGATCGTCATCCTAGAGTCGCTTCCGAATCCCATCAGCGGAGATGGACGCCTGACGATCTTGTGTTCGGGGATCCCTGCTAGCTTCAGTGTGTGGAGCGAAACGACGTTGACCGCTGCTCCTCCATCAACGAATGCTCGTTTGAACTCGACGCCATTGATGACGGCCGTCACGTACAGAGGCCTCTGGTGGCTCGCATCTGTCTTCTTATCGCTGGCAGAAAAGGTCATAATCTTTTCTGTAGAGCGAGACGCCCTGATGACTTTCCCGTTGGAAACTACAAGATCCTCCTTGTAGTCCTCCGCTATTCTCAAGATCGCTTTCGTCATATATGTCCGGCACTTCTCGGAGAAGTTCATCTCGTCGAAGAATCTGCTAAAGCCGTGCGACCCCTTCATCCGATCGGCACGTTCGTCTTCTGTGTCCATGTTGTAGTCCTCGTCATTGTGGACCTCGGCAGTGATGGGTAGGCCGTCCTCTGCGACCTCCTCCAAGTCGACGATTGAGATCATGGCAACCTCCTTGCCTTTTGATTCTTGCTCCGCGTGGGCAGGAAGCGGATTGTTGCGCACATCCTTCCTGCGATCGCTGACGATCAGCTCGCCGTTCTTCATCTTCTGGTCGAATGTGAACCTGAGCTTTTTACATTCCGCTGTGGGGTGCATGACCTTGCCGTGGTACTCGCACCACTTAGGGTCCCTCACCATCTCCTTAGAGGGTATCTTCTCGAGCGGTGGCAGGACGCCGTCCTTGCGCCACTGTCTGCAGAGGTCGCTTGCCTCCTCTACTGAGCATGGCAGAGGTGGTACATCGAAGTTCACAACCTTCGCTTGCTTCTGGGGTGAAACTGTATTGACCTCAGCTTCGCGTCCCCTCTTGTAACTGAATCTCCCGATCTTGTAGGTGGTGCCGCTCGGAGGTCGCTCCGGAGCGTTCTTCTTTTTCTGCCTCTCGACTATAGGCTCGATGTTCTTCGTGCATTCAATTAGCTTTGAAAACGTAGGTGTTTGCAAATTAATGAGCATACCTTTGTATTCGTCTCGCATGCACTGCAGGCATATCTCTACAAGCCGGCTTTCGAGCATTGGATCTTTGCACTCCAAGGACTTCGCCCTGAATTTCTTGATGAAAGTAATCCCGTCCTCCTCGCGCTTCTGATACATCCGCGAGAGATGGATCATCGTCACCTTTTCTTCCATCTGGAAGAACTTGGTGTAGAACTTCTGGACCATATCGTCCCAAGTCTTCACGGACCCGGCTTCCAGCGTTCGGTACCACTTGTACGCTACGTTCCCCAAAGATTTTGGGAACTCTCGCATTAGTAATTTGGGATCGGCTCCGTATGGCCCCATGACATCAATGAAACGCATGACATGTTCATGAGCGTTTCCGTTGACATCCTCGAACTTGTCCCATTTAGGAGCCTTGTTCCCCGCCGGGTTAGGCATGAGATAGATCTCTCGTGGAATGGGTGGATCGTTGTCTAATTTCGGGATAATGGTATCCGCGAATGACTGGTGCGCCAGAATAGTGTCCATGCGCTTCTGCAGAGACGTCATGCATTCTGGAATGCTTCCCTCGGTAGCTGAAGGAGGGGTTGCCGCAGGCGGGGGCGACACATACGCCGTCGAAGGATTGGGGACATATGTATTACTCGCATTGCCCCAAATCGCCGTTGGAGGAGGCAAGGGGTACTGCAAAGTCGGGTTAGACGCCAAAGCCGAGGGCTGAGGAGTGTGAGCAGTGAGAGGCAACATCTGAGCTGTTGACCCCTGGATCGAAGGCGGCTGCGCAATCGCCGGTGGACTCTGCAGGTTAGGGTTGGGAGGTGTGGTTGACACTCCCAGTCCCGAAGCAGTAGGGCCTCCTCCTCCTTGAGAGACGGCGGTGGCTGATGAAGGATTTGGTGCAAGGGTGCCCAGAACAGCCAAGATCCGTTCTAGCTGCACGGACTGGGCTTTGAGAGCTTTCGCCTGACTTTGAACAGTGGCGTCCAAAGACTCTAGCGTCGGTGTCTCGCCGGGAGTGGTAGGGGTACGGCGGGTCTCCTCTCCCGAGGCGGTTTCGGTGGAAGGCGATCTGTTGCTGATATCATCCTCCTGAGACATGGTTGCTTTTGTTGGTAAGTTCACGTCGGGTTCACCAAAATGTGCACAAGAGATTCCGGCGGGGAGACCTCCGCGTACACCGTATGTAGAGGATCAGAGATCGCACAGGAAGAGTGGGGTTGTGTGTAGGGAGAGAGTAAGGCAGTAGCAATGTCTGAGAGAGAGACAGAGGTTTGGCAGAGCTTCCGCGTATGGCAAGTGTGTTCTCCTTTGTATGGAAAGGTTAACGTCCTATATATAGCAGAGAACGTGACCGTTGTAGTGTGGTTAATGCGCCCATTGATGGCGGCTTAATTAGCTTAACCATAACGGCACGTTCGTCCGAGTATATAGGGACCGTTACAGCACGTTGTGCGCGAATACCGGAACCGTTACGAGGTTGACCGGGTTTGACCGGATTGATCGGGTTTATGGAGCTCGTGCCATAAATCTCTCAAAGCAGTTACTAAAGGTCGCGCGCGGGCTTGGCTCGCACGCGACAGGGCTTACTCTAGCCTCCAAACCACTAAGTCCCTACAAGTCCCGTGCAGTGGTATGCGAGGGCTCTGTCTCGCAGCCCCCACATGGATCAGCTCGGCCGGTGATCCAGTGCGTGTGGAGCACAATATGGTGTGCTGGATGGTTGCCACGTGGCCAAGATCTGTCAGCTCAGAAAGCACTATCTACAACTTTCCATATCTTACATGTCATAACTCTCACACCATATATCACAACATTTACAAGGCATGTATTATTCACACAATATGCTTAAACAAATACATAACAAAACAAAAGCATGATACTATACTTTATTTAAGAGCTCTTATCATAGACTCGGTTCTATCTTATTCCTATGGGGCATGCTTCGAGTTTAGTCATGGTCTCCTAAGTCGAAGTGTCATTTTCCTTATCTCATGCATGACTAATCAAAGCTAGAAATGTGACTTTAAATCACTAACACATAATTCATACTCATATACCATAAAGAGTTATTTTAAATTCAAACATGATCGAGCACAAAAATTCACAAATAATTCGCTTAAGCATTTAAGGAAGCTCTTAGGCACGTAGGTCACGTAAAAGTCCATATTTTTATGGGATCTAACTTACTATCTTAAGCCTTATAAATATTAGTGTCATACGAACATCGCATATGATTATACACATAACATACGTACACATAAACTTCCACATAAGTAAGCACATAATGGGTCTCTAAGGTTCACTAATCTTAGGTATCTACAACCTAATGCTCTGATACCACAAAATATCACATCCCCCTCCCGCCGACCCCAATTAGAGATTAATAAAACTTAGCGTTAACAGGAGGAGGGCGTGACATGCCGGTGCGGCCTTGACTCGTCGAGAGGCTAAATAAGTAATTTATAAAAGTCGTGATAAAAGTTTCTAAAAAAATAACTTTGCGGAAGCGTAAATAACAAATAACTTGGGGTCGTCTTGATAAACAATTTGAATTGTAAGAAAAGAAACTTGGAACATAAAAATTCAATGTCATTTAGCCCTAAAGTTGGAACATAAAATTTCAATGTCATTTAGCCATCTCGACTCGTATCGTAACAAAGCATAACTCGGGAGAGGTTCTAGGTATCATACAAGGCTCATACAAAGTCTTATATACATAATTACATAACTTATACATTCTTAAACCAGAAAAAAAAAAAAAAAACAACAACATGTATTTCATAGTAACTCCAAGTCGGCTAGCGTATACTCGGCATCTAAGCACATAAGCGTCATCAAGCACGTAATCACATATGAACTTAACTCCATGCTACTTCTTGCTTCTTACATGATATTGAAACCTAAAAAGAAATTTAATTTTAAAGGGGTGAGCTCAACTAGCTCAATGAGTTACATCTACGCCCCTCCGTAGGTTTGGAAATCTAAAAAGGGCTAACTTTCCCATGGAGCGACATGAACATAAGGCATAGTCATACTAACATATACTTGTGAAGCTTTAAAGAGCATGACATTCATAAAGCATAACGTGTATCGTAAAGAATGCGTAACGTAAAACTTAACTTGAGTCGTGTGAAATCATATTGTTCCAAGTAGGAACCTTTATTTGTCTCACGTGGAGACCATAACGTACTTGAACATGCTTGTTTATTTTATTATCTTATGGCACGTGTAACCTTCGTGACTTAACATAACGTAGGGACATGTCCATCGCGACGGCTCGTGAGGCGACGCGTTGCCTGCTTATATTGCCCCGGCAAAAGGGCCGTAGCCTGCCTATACCCGACAGGGGGTTTCACTACGGTAACCGTGGCCTTTCTGAAAGCGTGTTTTATCTTATTAAACGTTTATTTATTTTATTTATTAGGATCCATGGGGCACAAACATTTCATTTGAGTAGGAAAACATACATACATAATAATAGGGACAACATGAACATACATAAGCTTTTAAGAAACTTGAGGCTGGGTACAAACTTTGGGAGGTAGGGTAACTCACCTTGCGAGCTTAATCCATTTATTTAACATTCCTTATTCCAAATTCATTCATCTTTAAGCACACGATCATCAACTCCGTTGTCACGTAAATAGCAAAGAACGCTACAAATCATACATATAATCACTTAGCACAAAATTATTCCAAACATAGCACATAATAACTTAGAATAAACATAGCACATAATCACTTAGCATGAAATCATTCCAAACATAGACATGTCTAAATCACTTAGCAAAATGATACTAGTCTTATAAATGCAAGATAGACAAACTTCTCACACACCCGTATGCTTGTATAGTCTTAAACATATTATTAGATGCATATCCAATGTAAAATGCAGCACATAAGAGCAATATGACATATAATGAACTAAAATGTAACTTGCATAAACTAGCTTTAATAACTTGATAAACTTTTAAATCATGCTTATAAGAAAAGTGTAACTATCGCTAGCACAAAAATCCATATATGACTCAAAATAATTATTTGGGACCTCAAATTTTTACATAACATATATAAGGAGTTTAATGATAACATATAAAAATATCAAAAATTATTAAAACATTTAAGTATTTTTAAACATTATCTTTGAGAGTTGTTTAGGTATAAAACAGAGGCTGAAAAGCGGTCTTGGAAGTAAATTCATAAAATATTCATATGAACTATAAAAATTATCAAATGTTAACTGGAAGTAAATAACACCATTGGGAACAACATATCCAAAATTGGTAACCATTGGAGTAGAAGTAATACATGAAATCGATGAAAAACTTCTCTGGTCTGGGGTTGGACAGATTCGTAAAACAGCCCCAGTATGTGGACGATTAAAAATTAAATATAATTTTAATGCCTCTGAAAATTTTGCTGTGGAAATATAACATATAAATACACACACTGTATTTTTTTCATAATTTTCTGAAAAGTTTAAGTATTTTTCCCAATTTTGTAAAAATAGACTCAAACATGAACTTTATGGTTTTCTATACTTCAAAAACTTATTGCATGAAAGAATTGCTCTACCAAAATATGAAATCACACCAACACAAGCTCTAATCGCATACATATCACTACTCATAATATATTCTTACATGAATCTAGCAACAAACTTGGTTTTTTGATGACATGCATGAATGTTCAAATGTGGGTTTTATGAAATATGCAACATTCAAGTACCAATATGATGATCTAGCCATGAAAAAGATGAATCATACTTGGAGATGAGAAAGATCAAGTTTAAAAGTTACAAATAAAAGATCAAATAACACATGCAACTCAAGATCAAGCAATTTCATGCCAAGAACATGAATTATCTACAAATTGAGCAAACAAAGAAGAAAGAATGCTTACATATAAGATTGAGAGGAACTAGAATTGTTCTTGGGTTCTTGGAGGTTGGATAAGCTTGAATTCTTGTAAAAGATGAGGGAAAAGACTCCCCCAATGCATAGTATAACATTGGACTTGAGTTTCTCATTATTTGAGAGGAAGAAAATGGTGTTTTGGGGGTGTTTTGTGAGGTTCAACACCAAAAACCGGATTTGTGTTCTTGAGAGAAACTTTGAGTGTGGAAGAGAGTGAGAGAGAGTTTGAGAGGTAAGGAGAGTACTAGAGAGTGACATGATGGAACATGGGGGCATAAAAGTCTATACATGTAATGAGAGCTTAATAAAATATTATATTTGACTAGTTTAGTAGAAGAAGGTTTGAGGTGAAAACTTAATTGGAAGACATGCTATTTGGGTAAATGATGAAAAATTTAATAATTGAGAGGTTAATGCATAAAAACATAAAGTTTGGAAAACAATTCAAATTTACGTAAAGTTATGGGGCAAACTAGAAGTTTAATATTAACTAACAAGTTGGCACAAACATAACATACTTGCAAATATTTTCTTTAAAGTCTAGCATACTTAGTAAAATATTAACATTAACACACATATTTAGAAGATAGTAATATCGCTTAACACATAAACATGCAACATAATTATGCGGGTTACTACATTCAAACCCGGAAGAATTAGCTCAGCCATGGCAAGAACAGAGAAAACTATGAGAAACTCGGTTAAGAACCAGTAGCTCGGCAAAACTCGGTTGAAGAGATCAAAACCCGTCAAAACTCGGACGTATAACTCGAGAAGTGACTCAACTAACTACATGAGTAGTCAATTAAAAGAATCGAAATAGAGTTGGACCACAAATAACGAATCGAGACACAATAAATGTGAACCTCGAAGAACATGATGTAAATGAAGCTCAGAAATGGCATTGTGTGGAAGCAAAGCACCGAATATATCAGAAGACGACAAGCCTTAGAGGCACTGATACCATGATGAACAACCCAACTTAGGTATTCAGATAATTCTGATAGATGAGCTGAATAGGAGAAACAAGAGAGAGAGAGAGAGAGAGAGAGAGATATATAGAGAGAGAATATATCATTCATTACTAATAACGAATTAAAGAGAAGAAGTATAAGCCATTTCCTCAACAGATGAGGAAAGAGCTGTTGCAAGTTTATGAAAATTACGCTAAGCACCCAAATAGTTCTATGTAACTACATCTGCCTCCTCCTGACTATTAGTACTCTTATCATATACTTAGTGCATGTTTCGTATCCCTGTTTTTAATCAAATTTGATTAAAAAAGAATGTTTTTTTAACTAGTTTGGCAACACTTTTTTTATTTTCTTTTTAAAAAAAAAAGAACATGCTGAAAGCAACTTATTAAAAAAAAACAGCAACTATGGTGTTTCTTCGGCTTTTTCATACTATTGATGATTAAAGACATTTCAACTATGATTAGATGCATAAAATATCAAATATTTGTCATTACTGTACGTAAAAAATGATATTTAAGAAAATTAACATTGAAATTTAGTAATGTTGTCAAATGTATTTTTTATTTTATAAACTGTTTTTCAGCACTTTATCAAACAATTTTTTGATTAAATTTTTAAACATGTTTTTTCAGCATGTTAATTTTCCACTGTTTTTCTTTTTTTTTGAACGGATACCAAACATGCTCTTATTCTATTGAATTATAAAATTTACCAACTTGCTTATCTTTACATAGAATCTCATTTTCATTTTCATGGCCTATTGGAGATTTTCAGGGATGAGGTAGTTGTTCATACTCACCATCTTTTAATTGCAAAAATGACACAAATATAGCTAAAATATCGAGGAGATCGCACTCAGAATATAGCCTAATGCAAAAATAAAGTAAATTTACCTACCTATATATAAAATAAGACGTTGGCCATGACACGTAGGCACCGGGTCAGCTATTTTGCATGGGTGGACCACTAGCGGCCAGCCAACTTGGCTGAAAATTGGGTGTAAATGATAATTACCTAATTTCCCTAGCCTAACCTCCCCATTTGCATCTCTATCAAGGAGAGTTTACTGCCATTAACAGTCTAGCAAGGGCATTTTTCTTTTCCCTACGGTTAACCCAACTTTCAACTCTCTCACTCATTCGGTTGTCTTTGTCTCTCCTCTTCATCGGCTATTAACGCCTCTCTCTGCAGCGCACCATGGCAGGGTCGGTGCCTCTCTCTTTTTCTCGCTTGTCTCTCTATCTCTCTTCTTCTTCACGGGCCACCGTCGTCTTTCTCGTCGGTGCACTTTTTTCACTCTATTTGTTTTATATGTCTTCGCACATATGCAATGAATGACCGACTGAAGTTGTGGTGGTACTTCCTGCCGGAGATCTCAACAACACCTGGTAAGTCATCTATGCTTCAATCGGTCCTTGCAATGAATTTTTTTATGGGTTGCATGTCTATTTGCTTACAATTGATGCCATATGCTGGGAACCTAGACTTCATTATCGAAATCCCTTTCCTTTACGTAAAGAGTTTCACGATCAATCTATTTAGCTTAATTGATTCTATGTTCTTACTCTTTTAACTGGATTTGTTGGTTCAAATTGGGGATTTTTCCCGTTTGGTCATCTGATGGGACTGTGAATAGCAGGAGCACCAAACCCCATCTGTACTCTAATGACCTTGCTTCAACAAAGTTGATTTCTTCTCTCTGTGTGCGACCTATTCATGAATCCAGTTTCTGTAATTCGTTTCGTGACATATTGTGAGCCTGAATTGATTGGGTTTTTCGAAATCGATGCCATTTTTTAATCTCCTTGGCAAATTCGATGAACTGATCTGAGATATGGATCTTATTTTTTGACATTGACTTTTATATTATGTTGGAACATGCACACCCTAATAAATATATCAATCACATGCATCTCCTAGTTATTGATATTGATATTCGTTTCTGGGCATCATTGATTTTTGATTTCACATTATCATTCAAAACCCTACGACAATGGGATTTTTTAGTTCCCAATTTTATGCGAATATTAGTTGTTGATGAAGGCTCATGTATGATGGTTTTCCTATGTTTTAATAGAAGTTGTGGGTTTGCTTTCGAGAATCCTCAGATAGGTTCATGTCTTCGTATTTGTGGACAGTTTGACCAAGCACTGTTCTTTGCTCATATGATACCTACCTTACGAAATAATTTTATGGGAGATCTTAATTTGATGTAAGTTTCTATTGCCAAATGATCCACAAAAAGTTTACAATTTTGGTAAGAGATTCCCCGCAGACGAAGCAGCGGGAATTAGAATCCAGGAAGCATTCATCAGGGATATCTGGTATATATTGAACCTACTTTTAACTTTCATTTGTGTATTTACTGATCATAGTAACTATTGGAAATTTAGAATAGCAGCCACTAATAGTGACACCACATACAATTTGATTTTCGCTCTAGAGATTGTGACGCTGATAGAAACAACCTCTCCCTCTCCAATGTGTGTTGGAATAGATGCCCTAGAGGCAATCTAGTTTAGTATGAATTTTTATATGGCTAGAAAATTCATTTATTATTTATTGGATATTTAATATAATGAAGTCCTTAGATTTACAATTGTGTTGTTTATCTTAAATATCCCTAGTCAAGTATAATGATTAATGGGACAATCATTTATAGACTAGTATGGGGTTGGATTGATATGGAGATATCACGATCCAACACATAGGTGTGCATTACGGAATGTTGCACTGGATTGACCTATCTCCGAGAAGGCTACATACATGTTATGTTGAGTCACAAGTGCTTCTCGCGGTGCAATGGTATTGTCATCCTTAGACTTGAAGTCACTAGATATTCTAGTTGTGGATCATTGTGATCTTGGTAGCGTTAAACGCTACACCGTAACTGGGTAGTTATAAAGTCGTGTACTGGATACAATGAGAAGCAAGCTTAGAGATCATAATGGACGTAGAGATGATTTGCCCCTCCCACATAACGGGAGCAAGTATCCTAGGCCACTCGAGGGATAGTGCTTATAGAATGTCTGGCCAGACTCAAATAAATCAATATAGGATATTGATGTTATTTGCACGAATAAGGCTATTCCCATGGATCGAGAAACTATGGATTGGATATACGAGTGTGACTTGTATGTCTCGTGTCCAATCCGGATATGGAGGCAAAGGGATGAGACAATTACTTGTACAAAGGTTGTCAAGATGACTATTCTATTAGTTGGCTAGAATGGATGTTTTGCTAGAAACCGCTCCATATTAGCAAAAGGTTGCTACCAACTAGATAGAACCTATGGGGTCACACGCTATATAAAGTTGAACTAGATTTGGGAATTAATTAATTGGATTAATTAATTAGAAGGATCACTTTGCAAACCCTTGCAAACTTAGTAGGGACTAATTTGCAAGGAAGGGACTAAATTGGATTCTAGTTGGACTATAATAAGTCCTTTAGGTAGTTAACAAGGAGTTGTTGGACTATATAAAGGACCCTCCTTCCTTCCTTCCTTAAAAACTTATGCTCATTAAGTGAACATAACAAGAGTGGGAGAGAACAAAGGAGATAGAGCAAGCAACAAGGAGGCCGACCCGACCCCCTTGCCGCCGCCCTCACCCCGTCGGCCAAAAAGAGGGCCGAAGCCCCTCTTTTGTCTCGTTTTGCGTGATTCCTTCACCCTCCTCTTATTCCGGGCTAGCACCAAGGAGTTTGGGAGATCTAGGATCAACTCTAGGCGTGGATCAACTATAGAGAACGTGACACTATTCACGTTTGAAGTCATCAAGGAGAACCCAAAGGTGTGTTTATGATTTCTTACCTTCACTATCGTTATGTATCTAGACTTGTGATACTTGGAGGGTTTTGCATGGTTATTTGTTTGATTATGCTTCCGTTGCGCGATCCATGAATCAAAACCCTACAATGTGGAGGTCTACCCTTTTTGTTTTTTTTATGGTGCCTGGAGCTTCATCTATCTATTGTTGCTTGCATATAGTAGGCCTTGTATCAACCCTTTTGTTTTGCAACATCACCCAGCAGCAGCATTTTGATAATTACTCTTTTTTGTTTGTTTGTTTTTGTTCTAGGTCTTACTAGGTGAATTATGCATCCCCACTTGTGTAAAACATTGGTCGGCGACCTGGTTTCTAAACTTTATTTATGATTGTTATCGTCGGTCAAATTGGCTTCTTTCCACCACATTCACTGTTGAACTTTGGTAATGAAGATAAGATAAATTTGAGGATTCTGGTTAATGAAGGTTTTGATGTTCATACTTGGTTTCCCGCGTTTGAGATTATATGTTACTATACACTCTGATCCTCATTATTTATCCGTTTATTTGTATTTTTATTCTAAATATTGGCTTGGGTTGGTGTTCAACATTGAGATAATGGTGTTGTACTTTGATCCTGAGACTTGGGCTGTATATTCTTGCCGTGCATACGGAGTTTCACGAACATTATATCCCTTTTTCTTTCTGGTTTGACAATTCTGACTAGATTTAGTACCTGCAGCGCAGGGGTTGCTATCCATGAAGTTATGGAGCAGCAAACCATCTCCATCATGAAAGCTGGAATCACGACTGTTTTGAATTCCTGAACCTCTGTACTTTCAAACAACTAGTCCACCATCAGGGCGTAATGATGATCTTAAGGTATACTGTTAATGTCTTATTTTTGTTTTTTGAACGTATTATTCGAATAGATGCTCTAGAGGCAATCTTGTTTTAGTATGAACCTTATTTTGGCTAGAATAATCGTTGTATTATTTAAGGAGATATTTAATATAAGGAAGTCCTTAGATTACAACATGTTGTTTATCTTAAATATCCCTAGTCAATTATATTGATTAACACGACGATCAACTATAGACTAGTATGTGGGTGGATTGATATGGGGATATCAAATATAGCACATGGTATGCATTAGGGGTAATGGAATACTGGAATGACCCACCACGAGAAGGCTACATACAAGTTATGTAAAGTCACAAGTGCTTCTCGTAGTGACAATGGTATTGTGATCCTTAGACTTGAAGTTACTAGATACTCTAGTTGTGAAATATCATGTTTTGATATCATCAAACGTTATGCCTTAATCGGGTAACTATAAAGGTAGTTATCAGGCATGATAAGAAGCAAATTTAGAGATGGTAGTGATGTACAGATGATTTGTCCCTCTCACATAACGGGAGCAAATATCCGCGGCCACTCGTGGAATAGTGCTTATTGAATATCTGGCCATACTCAGATAAATTAATATAGGATATTGATGTTATCTTCATGGATAAGACTATTCCCAGGATCGAGAAATTATAGGATATTGATGTCATATGTATGTCTCTTTTCCATTCAAGATATGGAGACAAATGGATAATACAATGCGGTAACATAGGTCGCAAGGTTTGTCGGATTACTGACTATTTCTATTAGTTGGGTGGCATATACGTCTTGCTAGACACTGCTCTATGTTAGTAATTGTTACTACCAACTAAGTAGAAACCTATGGGGTCACTATCCCTATGGATTAAACCGGACTTATGAATTAATTAGATGGACTAATTAAATAGAAGGATCAACTCAAAACCACATGCAAATTTAGTATGACTAATTTGCAAGGTGGACTGATCTGTGTATGAACAAGATTATTGGGGCTTAGATGCAGCTAATAAACAGTTATTAACTATATAAGGACACTCCTAGCTTGTTTTCTCATAAGTGTGTCAAAAAATTTATCACATAAGAGAAAGAAAAAAGCAATGAGAGAGCAAGACAAGGAGGCCGAGACCACCCGTCTGCCCCCTCCCTAGCCGTCTGCCTCATGAGGCGCGGCCCTCTTGGGTTTCTCGTTTGCGTGATCTTCCTCTTCCTCCTTCTTCCCTAGCTATCACAAAGGCGTTAGAAGGATGCGGTGCAATTCTAGGAGTGGACTTCCATAGAGACGTGGATACTATTTCACGTGAAGTAATCAATGAAACCAAAGGTACACATGAATCTCTTCCCTTACCATCGTTATGATCTCTAGTCCTGTGATCTTTGCATGGTCTTGAAAGGAGTTACTTATTGTATATTTCACTGCGTTATGTGTATCAAAACCCTACAGTGGTATCAGAGCCACAGGTCATAGTGCATAACGTGGTTTATGTGTTACTTTACTGTTAAGTTTTACACCGTTATTTTGATTTATCGCGTAAAACTAAAATTGGCATCATGATGTATACTGAATTGGATTCAGAAAAGAATGATCTAATTTTACATAATGTAAAGATTAGTGAATTTGATTCACATATGATGTGAAATTTTAGATCTTGAAAACTAGGATTTGGGCACAATTTGGAAACGGGTTTTCTCAATTTGGAAACAATAAAACAAGGAAGGAAGAGGAAGGAAACAAGCTAGGGCCGAAACCCTAGCCAGAGTCGGCGCAACCATAAGGCAAGTGGGTAGCCTGTATCGGGCCCCTTACCGTGGAAGGGCCCCATTTGTTTATACGTACTTATGTACATGTTAAAATTTTAACTAGCTATTATTTAGTTCTTAAATTTTTATAGTACAAACATTATTATTTATAGTTTTTGGCATTACATTTTATGATATCAATATGATACAAATCATCTTGTCGTACAAATGAATTATAATTTTGCGTGGATGAACTTTTATCTCAGGATGTCGTAGTTTAGAGACACATAAACTTGTTAATAAAGCTTTTTTTTTATTATTTTTAGTACAGGGCCCCCGATTCTATTTTTTCCGCAGGCCCCCAAAACCCTAGGGCTGGCCCTGACCCTAGCTCGTCCGCCCCCTTCCTTGCGCGACAAGCAAGCCACGTCCAAGGGCCGGCCTAGCGTGCGACTTGGCCGCATGGGCTAGGGCCGGCTGGCCCAACGCCTTGTGGCGGTCCTTATGGGGTTCGGCCAAAAGGGTTTGGTGGGCCTCTTGGACCGTTTTGAACCTAGTACATCTAAAATCAACTAAAATTGACCAAGAGCGTTAAAATTGGATTTTAAATGTGTTATGTGCTTTTTATGGCCTTAGATGTGGATGTTGTGAAAGTTTATTTTTGTGGTTTGGTTTTATTGTATAATTAATTAATTAGGTTTTACGACATGAGTGTCATATTTTCCTCAACTTGTGAGGTCTCTCTATTTAGTATAGATGCTAGCTAGTATAAGATAGAGTAGATGATAGTCAAGACTTAGAGAAGAAGCCTAAAGAATTGAAGAAACCACAAGATGTCGGCATTCCACATGCTAAGGCGTATGGACTAAAAGATGGAGGCACATGGAGATAAACTTGCTATATTTTGGGGGCTAATAAATATTCTCATTGCCTTGGGAATATCTTAGCTTCGGAGGCCATATCCACATCACATTTATTTATTGTTTGTGGATGTTTATTTACTGTCTTGTTATTTATTGTTGGTGTATGGATGATGCATGCGAATTGCTAACAAGATAATAAAACCCGGATCTTTTATTTTTGGATTGACCAACCCAAATAATTAGATCAGTTGATATGGATAAACAAAACAATTAAAACTAAATGGAAAATCCCTCAAATTTAAATATTGTGTTTTTGCCTTCTATTTACTTAACACTCATAATAATCATGATTTATCAAGTTCGGGCCTGCCAAATCAAGGCGACTTGATTCATCATGATGTGACGCGACGACATAAGCCAGTAATGTGCGATTGTTGAAGTAAGTGGTTGGGCCCAACTAGGCTGCTTCAATAGGATTGAAATCCTAGAGGAAAACAATTGGGATTATCTATGAAATAGATAAACAAGGAGTTATTTTCCCAATTGAACCAAAAATTGCATTGGATGCAATTGGAATTGTTCCTACCTAAGTAACTTATTTTGGGGTGACTTGCCAAAGCAAGCTAAAAAGGAAGTGAAATATGAATCTTGGCCCACTAGAAAATATAATGATATATTCCGCATTAATATGGAGGGTTATTAATTTGAGAAAAATAGTAGGAGCTATGGTGAATAATCTAGCCATTATTAAATGTAGTTATTTGTTCACAAAAATAGTAAAACTTGTATATTTCTCATTTTGTAGAATATGAATGGCAAACAATTCATCGAATTCACCACAACCCCTGCGATTAGTCCTTGAGAAGGACAAGATTTCTGGACTGGTACAGAAACTTCAGAATCGTTCTCAAGCAAGAAAAGAAATTGTACATTCTAGAAGAGCAAGTTCCTGGGGGTCCGGAAAATAATTATGCTGCAGCCTTAAAGGCATATCAAAAGCAACATGAGAACATTCTAGACGATGCTAATGATGTGGCCTGACTTATGCTTTTAACCATGAGCTCTGAGCTTCAAAAGCAACATGAGAACATGGTTGCGTTTTATATGATCTTACACTTGAAGCAGCTCTTCCAAGAGCAGGCGATACATGGGCCGTATGAAGTTTGCAAGGCATTGTTCAAATGTCATCTGTCAGAGGGAAACCCAGTGGGGCCTCACGTACTGCGTATGATCGGGTACTTGGAGAATCTCACACGCCTAGGGTTTCTAGTGGATCAAGAGTTGGCCGCCGATCTGATCATGCAATCGTTAACTAATATTATGGATAGTTCATTACGAACTATAACATTAATGAGATCAACAAGCCTCTAGAAGATTTACTCAATATGTTGAGGATAGCTGAACAATGTTGGAAATATGCCCTAGAGGCAATCTATTTCTTGTGACATTTGTGGATTTATTACTTATTATTTTATCGATATGGAGATATGTTAACATGAATGAAGTCGTTATAATATAAATTTATATTCTTAAATATCCCTAGTCGATTATATTGACTAACAGGACAATCAACTATAAACTAGTTTGAGGTTGGGTTGATATGGAGATATCACGATCAAACACATGGGTATGCATTAGGGGTAATGTCATACTAGATCGACCCACAACGAGAATGCTACATACAAGTTATGCAAAGTCACAAGTGCATCTCGTAGTGACAACGGTTTTGTCATCCTTCGACTTGAAGTCACTAGATCCTCTAATTGTGGAATATTGTGTTTTGATAGCGTCAAACGGTACACCGTAACTGGGTATTAATAAAGGCGTCAACCGAGTACAATATGAGGCAAGATTAGAGATGGTAGTGTGTAGATAGAATTAGTCCCTCCCACATAACGGGAGCAAATATCCACGGCCACTCGAGGGATGGTGCTTATAGAATGACTGGCCAAACTCAGATAAATCAATATAGGATATTGATGTTATCTGCATGGATAAGACTATTCCCAGGATCGGGAAAATATGGATTGGATATACGGGTGTAACTTGGATGTCTCGTGTCCAATCCGGATATTGAGGCAAAGGGATGAGACAATACTGGCACAAGGTTTGTCGGATGACTATTTCTATTAGTTGGCTAACGTGGATGTCTTACCAGAGTCCGCTCCATGTTTGTAAAGTGTTACTACCAACTAAATAGAAACGTATGGGGTCACACTCCCTATGTATTAGACCGTACTTGGGAAGTAATTAATATGATTAATTAATTAGAAGGATCTATACGCAACTACTTGCAAACTTAGTAGGACTAATTTGCAAATTTGACTAAACCGTGTATGGACAGGATTAGGATAGGGGCTTTTATGCAGGCAACAAGGAGTTGTTGAAATCAATAAAGGACACTCCTAGGTTCCTTCTCACACTAATGCTCATAACACATTGAGTGGGAGAGAAAATCAAGGAGAGAGAGCAAATCCAAAACGAGGGCCGAAACCCCTTAGGACCGCCCCTACCCCGTTGGCCAAAAGAGGTGCCGCCCACCTCACGGCTCCATTTTGCACGATCGTGATCTTTTTTCTCTTGCTCCTTCAATCCTAACTAGCACAGAGTACCTGGAATTATGAATTCCACCTTATGGATTTTGTTATAGAAATCAATGTGTCTATCTCATCATCATGAGTATA
This sequence comes from Linanthus parryae, assembly GCA_023055425.1. Taxonomy (NCBI): domain Eukaryota; kingdom Viridiplantae; phylum Streptophyta; class Magnoliopsida; order Ericales; family Polemoniaceae; genus Linanthus; species Linanthus parryae. The sequence continues at coordinate 93,313,906 of JALGPY010000005.1, read as the reverse complement.
TGATACTGTAGGGTTTTGATCATGGATGCGCAACGGAAACACAAACAAACATAATCCATGAAATACCCTCCAAGGATCACAAGTCAAGAGACATAACGATGGTAAGGGAAGAAATCAGTAACACACCTTAGGGTTTCTCATTTGATGACTTCAAACGCGAATAGTGTCACATTCTCTATAGTTGATCCACGCCTAGAGTTGAATTCTAGATCTTCCTAATCCTTTGTGCTAGCCCGGAATGAGGAGAGGAAGAAAAATCACGCAAAACGAGACAACAAGGAGGTTTCGGCCTCCTTGTGGGCCGACGGGGACGGGCGGCGGCAAAGGGGGCGACGGGTCCCTCTTTGCTTGCTTGCTCTCTCCTTTTTGTTCTCTCCCACTCAAGTTATGATCAATAAGGTCATAAGTGTGGGAAGGAAGGAATGAGTGTCCTTTATATAGTCCAACAAATCCTTGCCAACTACCTAAAGGACCTATCTAGTCCTAATAAAATTCGGTTTAGTCCCTTCCTGCAAATTAGTCCTACTAACTTTGCAAGGTGTTGCAAAGTGATCCTTCCAATTAATTAATCCAATTAATTAATTCCCAAATCTAGTTCAAATAAATATAGAGTGTGACCCCATAGGTTCTATCTTGTTGGTAGCAACAATTTGCTAATATGGAGCGGTTTCTAGCAAAACATCCATTCTAGCCAACTAATAGAATAGTCATCTTGACAAACCTTGTACAAGTAATTGTCTCATCCCTTTGTCTCTATATCCGGATTGGACACGAGACATAAAAGTCACACTCGTATATCCAATCCATAGTTTCTCGATCCATGGGAATAGCCTTATTCGTGCATATAACATCAATATCCCATATTGATATATTTGAGTCTGGCCAGACTTTCTATAAGAACTATCCCTCGAGTGGCCTAGGATATTAACTCCAGTTATGTGGGAGGGAAAAATTCTATCTACGTCCACTACGATCTCTAAGCTTGCTTCTTATCGTATCCGGTACACGCCTTTATAACTACCCAGTTACGGTGTAGCGTTTAACGCTACCAAAATCACAATAATCCACAACTAGAATATCTAGTGACATCAAGTTTAACGCTACCAAAATCACTTGTGACTTAACATAACGTGTATGTAGCCTTCTCGGAGATGGGTCAATCCAGTGCGCCATTACCCCTAATGCACACATATGTGTTGGATCATGATATTTCCATATCAATCCAACCCCATACTATTCTATAGATGATTCTACCATTAATCATTATACTTGACTAGGGATATTTAAGATAAACAACACAATTGTAAATCTAGGACTTCATTATATTAAATATCAAATAAATAATACAATGAATTTTCTAGCCATAAATAAATTCATACTAAACTAGATTGCCTCTAGGGCATCTATTCCAATAGTCTCCCACTTGCACTAGAGCCAATCTGGTGCATCTCGTATGCCCATACTCCTAGTTTGCCCTTCATGCTTCCACCGCGAGCGGCTTTGTAAGCGGGTCTGACAGATTCTCATTTGTAGGAATCTTGCATATCTGAACGTCTCCTCTATCGATAATATCTCGAATCAGATGGAGCTTCCTGAGCACGTGCTTTGATTTCTGGTGTGATCTGGGCTCCTTTGATTGCGCGATCGCCCCAGTGTTGTCACACTACAACTCAACTGGATCCGCAATGCTAGGAACCACACCAAGTTAAGAAACAAACTTTCTGATCCAAATAGTTTCCTTTGCTGCGCTATTTGCAGCAATGTACTCAGCCTCTGTTGTAGAATCAGCCACCGTCTCTTTCTTGGAACTCTTCTAGCTCACCACTGCTCCATTCTGGCAAAACACATTTCCCGACTGTGATCTAAAGTCATATCTGTCAGTTTGGAAGCTTGAATCAGTGTAACCCCTTACACGCAACTCTTCCTTACCGCCAAATATCAAGAAGGCATCCGTAGTTCTTCTCAAGAACTTTAGGATGTTCTTGACTGCAATCCAGTGACTCTCACCCGGATTGGATTTATATCTGCTTGTCATACTCAAGGCATATGACACATCTGGTCTAGTACATAACATGGCGTACATGATAGAACCTATGGCCGAGGCATAGGGAATTCTACTCATGCGTTCCTTCTCAATCTCATTGGAAGGACAACCACTCTTCGAAAGAGTGATTCCATGTGACATGGGCAAGAATCACTTCTTGGAATCTTGCATGTTGAACCGCTTCAACACCTTGTCAATATATGTACTCTGACTTAGGCCTAGCAGTCTCTTAGGTCTATCTCTATAGATCTTTATACCGAATATATAGGCTGCTTCCCCTAAGTCCTTCATTGAGAAACACTTCCCTAGCCAATCTTTAACAGATTGCAGCATGGGAATGTCGTTTCCAATGAGTAGTATGTCATCCACATACAAGACCAGAAAAGCTACAGAGCTCCCACTAACCTTCTTGTAGACACAAGACTCATCTTCGTTTCTGATGAAGCCAAACTCTTTGGCTACTTCATCAAAACGTTGATTCCAACTCCTAGAAGCTTGCTTCAATCCATAAATGGATCGTTGCAGCTTACAGACTTTGTTGGCTTGCTTTGGATCTCAAAACCCTCCGACTGTATCATATACACGTCTTCAATGAGATTCTCATAAAAGAATGCTGTTTTGACATCCATCTGCCAAATCTCATAGTCGTAGTATGCTGCAATTGCAAGTAGGATTCGGATGGATTTGGTCATAGCGACTGGTGAAAAGATTTCATCTTAGTCAATACCATGAATCTGTCTGAATCCTTTAGCCACCAATCGGCCCTTATAGGTAATCACATTACTATCCATGTCTATCTTCTTCTTGAAGACCCAATTGCACCCTATGGGCGGCACCCCTTCGGGTGGTTCCACCAAAGTCCATACTTTGTTGGTATACATGGATTCCATCTCGGATCACATGGCTTCAAGCCACTTCTTAGAGTCTGGGCCTTTCATGGCCTCTTCATAGGTAGTAGGCTCATCATCTATGAGCATCGTGTCATCGGAATCGGTCACGAGAAGTCCATACTTCCCGGGTTCCTGGCGCACTCTACTAGATCTACGAAGCTCTTGTGTTACCTGAACAGGCTGTTCCACAACTGCTTGTGGTTCGTGTTCATGTTCCATAATCGGTTCTGTAATTTGTGGTTCTTGAATTTCTTCAAGTTCTACAGTCCTCCCACTTGCTTCTTTAGAGAGAAACTCTCTTTATAGAAACACGCCGGTCCGAGCAACGAACATTTTGTTCTCGGTTGGATTGTAGAAGTAGTAACCCTTAGTTTCCTTAGGGTACCCCACAAACTTACACTTATCCGATTTTGGCCCTAGCTTGTCTGATTGTAAACGTTTTACATAGACATCGCAGCCCCAAATCCTCATGAACGATAGTGTGGGAAGCCTCCCACTCAACATCTCATGTGGTTTCTTCATGACTGATTTAGATGGAACACGGTTAGTGGTGAAAGTTGCACTTAATAGAGCGTGGCCCCAAAATGATAATGGAAGATCGGTTTGACACATCATAGATCGAACCATATCCAATAGGGTTCGATTCCTCCTCTCAGACACGTCATTCCATTGTGGCGTTCCGGGTAGAGTGAGTTGGGACACGATCCCACACTCTCTAAGATAGTCGTCAAACTCTTGGCTCAAGTATTCTCTTCCACGATCCGAGCTTATAGGCTTGATACTTTTGCCAAGTTGCTTCTCTACTTCATTCTTGAATTATTTGAACACTTCAAAGGACTCGAATTTGGCCTTCATGAGGTACACAAATCCATATCTACTGTAATCATCAGTAAATGTAATGAAGTAGACATAAACACCCCTGGCAGGCGTGGCAAATGGCCCACACACATCGGTATGTATGAGCGACAATTGCTCACTAGTCCTCTCACCTTTCTTATTGAAAGGGGACTTTGTCTTTTTTTCAATAAAAAAGCCTCACATGTCTCATATGATTCAAAATCAAATGAGTCTAGTAGTCCATCTTTATGGAGTCTAAATACACGTTTCTCGTTTATGTGGCCTAAACGACAGTGCCATAAGTAAGCAGGATTTAAATTATTTATTTCAATCCTCTTGGTATTAATGTTGTAGACAGGATTGCTTAGATCAAGGACATACAGTCCATTAAATAATTGCGCACTAAAATAGTGAATATTATTCAAATAAAAGTAACAACAATTGTTCTTTATTGAAATAATAAAACCTTCCTTGTCCAAACAAGAAATAGAAATAATGTTTCTGCTCATAGAAGGCACAAAATAGCAATTATTTTATTCTAAAACTAATCCTGAAGGCAGAGATAGCTCGCACACGCCCACGGCCAACGCAGCAACTTTTGCTCCATTCCCAACGCGCAAATCTATCTCCCCTTTAGCCAATCTTCTACTTCTTAGATCCTGCACATTTCGACAAATGTGAGATCCACATCCAGTATCTAATACCCATGATGTAGAGTCAGTTAATTTGAAATCTACAACGAAAATACCTGGTGGTGGTGGAATCACTATTCCAAGCCTCTTGTCCTCTAGATATTTTGGGCAGTTCCACCTCCAATGTCCAGGCTGACTGCAGTAGTGACACTCACGTTTAGTCACACCTTTGGCAATGCCACCAACAGGCTTAAGGGCAAGTTCCTTAGACTTGGCAACTGACTTGCTTTTTCCCTTGGAGGATGAGGCAAACCTTTTGCCCTTTCCTTTTTGTACCATCATAATGGCCTTGCCCTTACCCTTGTTGATGCTTTGTTCAGCTGTCCTCAACATATTGAGGAAATCTGGAAGTGGTTTCACGATCTCGTTCATGTTATAGTTCATGATGAACTGTCCATAACTCTCAGGCAACGATTGGAACATGAGACCGGTTGCCAACTCTTGGCCGACCGGGAACCCTAGTCGGGCGAGATTCTCCAGGTACCCGATCATACGGAGTACATGGGGTCCCACCGGGTTCCCTTCAGCCAGATAACACTTGAACAATGCCTTAGAGACCTCATACCTCTCAACCCTTGCCTGCTCTTGGAAGAGCTGCTTCAGATGCTCGATCATATCGACGGCATTCATGTTTTCGTGTTGCTTCTGAAGCTCAGAAGTCATGGTGCACAGCATCAGGCAGGCCGCATCATTAGCGTCATCAACAAGCTTTTGATACGCCTTTAGAGGTGCAGGTGTTTGGTTCTCTGGACCTTCTGAAACATGCTCCTCTATTGCGTACAATTTCTTCTCTTGCTTGAGAACAATTCTCAAGTTTCTGTACCAATCAAGAAAGTTGGTTCCAGAGAGCTTGTCCTTCTCAAGGACAGATCGTAGGGAATGTTGTGAACTCGATGAGTTGTTTTCCATTTGGAATTCTACAAAATGAAAATACGCAAGTTTTAGTATTTGTGAATTTTCGACTATATTCAATAATGGCTAGTTTATCAAATATAGCTCCCACTATTTTTCTACGGATTAATAACCCTCAAGATATTAATGCGGAAAATATCCTTATATTTTCTAGTGGGCCAAGATCCATGTTTCATCTCCTTATGAGCTTGCTTTGGCAACTCACCCATAATTTGACTAATTTAGGTAGGAACAATTTCCAATTGCATCTCTATGCAACTCTTGGTTCAATTGGGCAAATAACTCCTTATTTATCCATCCGCATGGATAATCCCAATTGATTGCCTCTAGGTTCTTAATCATATTAAGTTGTGTTCAACCTCTTATTTAAACAGTTTCACATTACTAGCTTGTGTCATTGCATTCCATCATTATGAACCAAGTCGCCATGCTTTGGCACGCACGAACTTGATAAATCATGATGATAATGAGTGTTTAAATAACGAGAAGGCAAGAACACAATATTTGAATTTTGAGGGATTTTAAATTCAATTTTTAATTATTTTGTTGATGAATATCAACTAATCTATCTATTTGAGTTTGGGCACAACTCCGAATAATAGATCCGGGTTGTCTAATTATCTTATTATCCTAATTGCATGCATCAACCATACACCAACCACAAAATAATAATACAATAAAATAAACAACCACAAAAAAACGTGATATGAATATGGCCTTTTCTAGACTAAGATAATTCCAAGCCAATGGAATTATATATGAACCCTAAAAGCAAACACATCTCCATGCGTCTTCATCTTTTGGTCCATCCTCCATAGTCATGTGGAATGCTCCATGCTCCATCTTTTGTGGCTCCTTTTGGCTTTGGGCTTCTTTTCTTCAATCTTGGCTAATAATCTACTCTATCTAGCACTAGCTAACAACTATACTAAATAAAATAAATCTCACAAGTTGAGAAAAAAATGGCTCGCACGCCATAAAACCCTAATTAATTATTACAATTAATTGATCAGCTTGCAGGGCGTAAACCAAACCACAAAAATTAAACATCCACATCAAACCACATCCTAAGGCCATATCCAATCACCATGCGATTTGCACATAAACAGTCAAAATCCAATTTTAACGCGCTTGGTCAATTTTAATTGATTTTAGGATATTCTAGGGTTAAAACAGTCCATGGGGCCCAACAATCAAATTGCCCGGGCCCAAAAAGAGAACCGCAAAGGCCTTGGGCTGGCCAGCCCCTAGCCCATGCGGTTAGGCCGCGGGCTAGGGCTGCCCCGGCACCTAGGCCGAGCCTTTCTTGGGCGGCAAGCAAGGAGGGGCGGTCCCCTAGGGGGGCCGAACCTCCTCTGGGAGTTGTTTCCAAAACAACTCCCTTGCTTGGTGCCCAAGTTTGGTTGTTTCCTTGTATGGGAAGAACTCCTTCTTTCCATAGGATGCCCAAATCCTAGATCTAAGATCTTAAAATTTCTCAAAGTCACTAATTCATGCATCCAATGCAAAAACTAGGTCTTTTTATGATAGATTATTGACAAATTGCATCACATGCTTGAATTGTCTTGTTTTACGCGATAAACAATAAATTTAAAGTGTAAAACTATCAAAACGTAACACATAAACCACGTTTATGCTCTACGACATGTGGCTCTGATACCATTGTAGGGTTTTGATCATGGATGCGCAACGGAAATACAAACAAACATAATCCATGCAATACCCTCCAAGGATCACAAGTCAAGAGACATAACGATGGTAAGGGAAGAAATCAATAACAAATCTTAAGGTTTCTCCTTTGATGACTTCAAACGCGAATAGTGTCACGTTCTCTATAGTTGATCCACGCCTAGAGTTGAATTTTAGATCTTCCATATCCTTTGTGCTAGCCCGGAATGAGGAAGAGGAAGAAAAATCACGCAAAACGAGACAACAAGGAGGTTTCAGCCTCCTTGTGGGCCGACGAGGACGGGCGGTGGCAAAGGGGGCGACGGGTCCCTCTTTGCTTGCTTGCTCTCTCCTTTTTGTTCTCTCTTACTCAAGTTATGATCAATAAGGTCATAAGTGTGGGAAGGAAGGAAGGAGTGTCCTTTATATAGTCCAACAAATCCTTGCCAACTACCTAAAGGACCTATTCTAGTCCTACGAGGATTCGGTTTAGTCCCTTCCTTGCAACTTAGTCCAACTAACTTTGCAAGGTGTTGCAAAGTCATCCTTCCAATTAAGTAATACCCAAATCTAGTTCAACTCTATATAGCGTGTGACCGCATAGGTTCTATCTAGTTGGTAGCAACAATTTGCTAATATGGAGCGGTTGTTAGCAAAACATCCATTCTAGCCAACTAATAGAATAGTCATCTTGACAAACCTTGTACAAGTAATTGTCTCGTCCCTTTGTATCTATATCCAGACTGGACAAGAGACATACAAGTCACACTCGTATATCCAATCCATAGTTTCTCCATACATGGGAATAGCCTTATTCGTGCAAATAACATCAATATCCCATATTGATTTATTTGAGTGTGGCCAGACATTCTATAAGCACTATCCCTCGAGTGGCTAGGATATTTACTCCCGTTATGTGGGGGGGACAAATTCTATCTACGTCCACTACGATCTCTAAGCTTTCTTCTTATTGTATCCGGTACACTCCTTTATAACTACCCAGTTACGGTGTAGCGTTTAACGCTACCAAAATCACAATAATCCACAACTAGAATATCTAGCGACGTGAAGTCTAAGGATGACAATACCATTGCACCACGAGAAGCACTTGTGACTTAACATAACGTGTATGTAGCCTTCTCGGAGATGGGTCAATCCAGTGCGTCATTACCCTTAATGCACATCTATGTGTTGGATCATGATATCTCCATATCAATCCAACCCCATACTAGTCTATAGATGATTGTCCCATTAATCATTATACTTGACTAGGGATATTTAAGATAAACAACACAATTGTAAATCTAAGGACTTCATTATATTAAATATTCAATAAATAATACAATGAATTTTCTAGCCATAAATAAATTCATACTAAACTCGATTGCCTCCAGGGCATCTATTCCAACAGATACTAGATGAGGATATCACGTTTATAAAATGTGGAGGATCTCAAGAGATATAACAATGGAATAAGGAAGAAATAACCTACACGTGGGGCGATGAAGCAAAGGGTTGCTAAATTAGCCGTAGGGAGTTATCTCTACCTTTTTGAAATTATTCATGAATTGGACAAAATACGATTATGTCACTACTTTGAGTAGGGACAGTATCGCGGTTTCTTGTTTGGACAAGAACAATCATTTTATTAAAATAATAGACAAATGTTGTTCTATTTATTTTAATAAAATATATTATTGTAATGCACTTTTGTCTAATGGAACATATATCCTTGATCATGGTAATTTCATCTATAACACTAATACCAAGAGGTTTGCATATAATGATATGTACCTCACTTATCTTTTATGTTGTTGTTTAGGCCATATAAATGAGAAATACATATATAGGCTCCATATGAATGGAGTTTTGGACTCATTTGATTTTGAATCATATGAGACATGTAAGACTTGTTTAATGGGCAAGATATGATCTTTGAAAATCATACATATTGAAGTATGTAGGCCGCTAAGCACAAATGCTAAAGATGGTTTTCAGTACTTCATCATATTTACTGATAGCATCAGTGAAATGTGGATTTGTGTATCTTATTAAGAAACAAATCAGAATTCTTTGAATTGTTCAAGGAATTCAAGAATGAAGTAGAGAACTATTTTGGAAAAAGTATCAAAGCTCTACGATATGATCGTAGAGGCGTGAGTACTTAAGCCAATAATTTGAGCATCTAAGCGAGTATAGGATGTGATACCAACCCACTCTACCTAGAACACCATTATGGAATGGCATGTCTAAAGGGAGAAATCGGACTTCTTTGGACACGGTTTGGTCCATGATGTGTCAAACAGAGCTTCCAGTTTACTTTTAGGGTCCATGTTCTAATTACAACAAATTTCGCCCTTAATCTTGTTCCATCAAAATCAATTATGAAAAACACTATATGAGATATGGACCATTAAGTGTCCTAGTATGTCATTCATAAAGATTTGGGTTATGAAGTTTATGTAAATAGTTTACAAATAAACTTTAACCCACATCAGATAAATGTACTGTGTGGAATATCCTGAGGAAACAAAGGATATTATCTCTACAATCCAATCGAGAACAAATTGTTTGTTTCTCTAACCGCTGTCTCTAAAAGAAACAGTGGGAGGACAGTAGAAATTGAAGGAGTTCAAGAACCACAAAATAACATTGATCCTTTTGATGGAACATGAGCAGGATCACAAGATGTTGTGAAGCACCCTACTCAGGTAACACAAGAACCTCGTAGGATAAGTAGGATATGTCAAAGGCTAAAGAAATATGGATTTCTCATAGCCTGGTGATGTATTTCTCAAGGAGATGAGTCTATAACCTATGAGGAGACCACGAGTGGGCAATACTCTCTTGGAGCCATGAGATACGAAATGGAATCCTTGTATACCAACAAAGTATGGAATTTGGTGGAACCACTTGAAAGGGTAAGACCCATAGGGTGCATGTAGGTTATGAGGATACAAACATGGATGATAATATGATTAATTTTAAGGGGCGATTGGTGGATAAATGTTTCCTGGGAATTCATAGTATGGACTATGAGGAAACCTTTTTCCCAGTTGTGATGTTTAAATCCATTCGCATCTTGCTTGCAGCAATCTGTCTACAGATTGAGACAAACATCTCGGAGTTGGAATCTTCGAATTGATGATGCAATCAAAGGAGTTTGGTTCCATCAAAATTGAAGATGAAGCTTTTGTTTACACGAAGATTAGTGAGAGCATAGTTAAATTTCTGGTCTTGTATGTGGAGACATACTAATCATTGGGAATAATGTCTCTATTCAGCAATCTTGTAAAGATTGACTAGAGAATTGATTTTCAGTGATAGACTTAGGCGAGACAATCTATAAAGATCTATAAAGATAGATCAAGGGTAGTTGTTCAGCTTGATTCGTGGTACATATATTGACAAGGTGTTGAAATGGTTCAACATGTAAGAATATGAATTCTTACCCATGTTACATGGAATTAGTATTTGGAAGAACTAATTGTCTTTCCAACTAGATTGAGAAATGACCGTATGAATGAGATCACGAGATACGCCATGTTATGTACTAGGCCAGATGTGTCGTATGGTATGACACGAAGATACCAGTCAAATCTGGGTGAAAGTCACTGGATAATTATCATGACTATCCTTAAAGTACTTGAGAATAAATTTGGATGAATTCTTGGTAAATGAAGGATAGGAAGAGTTTACTGTAAGGTGTTACAGTGATGAGAACTTCTAATCTAACAAAGAAGATTTTAGATTATAGTCAAGTTTTATGTTTTGCACTAGTGGGAGGGATTGGGAGCTTGAAAGGTTCCAGGAAAGATTCAGTTGCCGATTCTATCACAGAGGACTGAGTATATTAATGCATAAGATGCACTTACTCAGAATATTCAATCTCAATCGAATTGTTGACAGAGGAGATGTGAATATTTACAAGGTACCAGCAAATGTCTCTCTTACCTTGCGTAGTGAAGGCATGAGGGCCGCGCTAGATAAATAAGCATATAATGCAGAAGATTGACTCTATTGCAAGTGGGAGACTGTTGGAAATATTCCCTAGAGGCAATCCATTTCTTGTGAAATTTGTGTATTTACTATTCATTATGTTATCAACGTGGAGATATGTTAACATGAATGAAGTCCTTAGAATATAAATGTTATATTCTTAAATATCCCTAGTCGATTATATTGATTAACAGGAAAATCAACTATAGACTAGTATGGGGTTGGGTTGATATAGAGATATCACGATCCAACACATGGGTATGCATTAGGGGTAATGTCATACTGGATTGATCTACAACGAGAAGGCTACATACAAGTTATGTAAAGTCACAAGTGCTTCTCGGAGTGACAACGGTATTGTCATCTTCAGACTTGAAGTCACTAGATCCTCAAGTTGTCGAATATTGTGTTTTGATAGCGTCAAACGTTACACCGTAAATGGGTAGCAATAAATGCGTCTATCGGATACAATAAGAGGAAAGCTTAGAGATGGTAGTGATGTAGATAGAATTTTTCCCTCCCACATAACGGGAGCAAATATCCGCGGCCACTCGAGGAATGGTGCTTATTGAATGTCTGGCCAGACTCAGATAAATCAATATAGGATATTGATGTTATCTGCATGGATAAGACTATTTCCTAGATCGAGAAACTATGGATTGGATATACGAGTGTGACTTGTATGTCTCGTGTCCAATCTGGATATAGAGACAAAGGGATGAGATAATACTTTCACAAGGTTTGTCAAATGACTATTTCTATTAGTTAGGTAGCGTGGATGTCTTGCTAGAGGTCGCTCCATGTTTGTCAATTGTTACTACCAACTAAGTAGAAGCCTATGGGGTCACACTCCCTATGGATTAGACCGGACTAGGGAAGTAATTAATATGATTAATTAATTAATTAGAAGGATCTATACGCAATTACTTACAAATTTAGTAGGACTAATTTTCAAGTTGGACTAATACGTGTATGGACAAGATTAGGATAGGGGCTTTTATGCAGTCAACACGGAGTTGTTGGACTATATAAAGGACACTCCTAGCTTCCTTACCACACTAATGCTCATAACACATTGATTGGGAGAGAAAAGCAAGGAGAGAGAGAAAATCCCAAAGGAGGCCGAACCCCCCTTGGGACCGCGCCTATCTCGTCAGCCACAAGAGGTGTCGCCCACCTCATGGCTCCATTTTGCATGATCGTGATCTTCTTCATCTTCCTCCTTCAATCCTAGCTAGCACAAAAGCCTTGAAGGATCCGGTTTCAATCCTAGATGTGGACTATCCATATAGACGTGAATACTATATCACGTGTGAAGTCATCACAGGAGAACCCAAAGGTATGTAGATAATAGAATCCTTTACTATTGTTATGTAGTCTCTTCCTGTGATCCTTGGACGGTCCTTACTAGGATTAAATTTTGTTATTTCGCTGCGTAACGTGCATCAAAACCCTACAAACAAAGCATCAACAAGGGAAAGGCTAAGACCATAATGATGGTGAACAAAGGAAAGAGCAAGCAAGTTGCTTATACCTCCAAAGAAAAAGACAAGGCAGTTTTAAAACCCAAGGAAGTTGCCCTTAAACTTGCTGGTGGCGTTCCCAAGGGCGTGACTAAGGGTGAATGTCACTACTGCAGTCAGCCTGGACACTGTAAGAGGAACTGCCCAAAGTATCTAGAGGATAAAAGGCTTGGAATAGTGATTCCACCACCACCAGGTATTTTTGTTATAGATGTCACTATCTCTTCATCTTGGCTAGTGGATATTGGATGTAGATCTCACATTGTCGAAATGCAGGATTTAAAGAGAAGTAAAAGATTGGCTAAAGGGGAGATAGACCTGCGCGTTGGGAATGGAGAAAAGGTTGTTACATTGGCCGTGGGCGTGTACGAGTTATCTTTGCCTTAAAGATTAATTTTAGAATAAGACAATTGCTATTTTGTACCTGCTATGAGCAGAAACACTATTTCTATTTCTTGTTTGGACGAGAAAGGTTTTACTATTTCAATAAAGGACAAGTGTTGCTCCATTTATTTTGATAGTATGCATTATTATAGTGCACAATTGTCTAATGGATGTATATCCTTGATCTAAGTAATCATGTCTATAACATAAATACCAAGAGGATTAAAACTAATAATTTAAATCCTACTTAGTTATTGCATTGTCCTTTAGGCCATATAAACGAGAAACACGTTTCTAAACTCCATAAGGATTGATTCCTAGACTCCTTTGATTATGAATAATATGAAACATGCGAGGCTTGTTTGTTAGGAAAAATGAAAAAATCCCCATTCAATAAGAAATGAGAAAGGAATAGTGAGAAATTGGCTCTCGTGCATATTGATGTATGTGAGCCATTTGCCACTCCTACCAAATATGGTTATCTTTAGAAAAATTCAAAGAATTCAAGAACGAAGTAGAGAAGCAACTTGGCAAGAATATTAAGGCTCTACGATCGGATCTTTGAGGAGAATACTTAAGCCAAGATTTTTACGACTATCTTAGAGAGTGTGGGATCTTGTCCCAATCACTCCACCTGGAACACCACAATGGAATGGCGTGTCCGAGAGAAGGAATCGAACTCTGTTGGACATGGTTCGATCTATGTTGCGTCAAACTAATCTTCCATTATCTTTTTGGGGGCACGCTCTATTATGTGCAGCTTTCATGAAGACTCCATGTGAGATGTGGAGTTGGAGGCGTCCCACGTTGTCTTTCATGAGGATTTGGGGTTGCGATGTGTATGTAAAGCGTTTAAAAATGTAATGAAGTAGACATAACCACCCCTGGCAGGCGTGGCAAATGGCCCACACACATCGGTATGTATGAGCGCCAATTGCTCACTAGTCCTTTCACCTTTCTTATTGAAAGGGGACTTTGTCATTTTTCCCAATAAACAAGCCTCACATGTCTCATATGATTTAAAATCAAATGAGTCCAGTAATCCATCCTTATGGAGTCTAGATACACGTTTCTCATATATGTGGCCTAAACGACAGTGACATAAATAAGCAGGATTTAAATCATTTATTTTAATCAGCTTGGTATTAATGTTGTAGACAGGATTGCTTAGATCAAGGACATAAAGTCCATTAATAAATTGCGCACTAAAATAGTGAATATTATTCAAATAAAAGGAACAACAACTGTTCTTTATTGAAATAATAAAACCATCCTTGTCCAAACAAGAAATAGAAATAATGTTTCTGCTCATAGCAGGCACAAAATAGCAATTATTTAATTCTAAAACTAATCCTGAAGGCAGAGATAGCTCGCACACGCCTATGGCCAACGCAGCAACCTTTGCTCCATTCCCAACGCGCAGATCTACCTCTCCTTTAGCCAATCTTCTACTTCTCTTTAGATCCTGCATATTTCGACAAATATGAGATCCACATCCAGTATCCAATATCCATGATGTAGAGACAGTTAAATTGACATCTACAACAAAAATACCTGGTGGTCGTGGAATCACTATTCCAAGCCTCTTGTCCTCCAGATATTTTGGACAGTTCCTCCTCCAGTGTCCCGACTGACTACAGTAGTGACACTCACCTTTAGTCATACATTTGGCAATTCCACCAACAGGCTTAAGGGCAGGTTCCTTGGACTTGGCAACTGACTTGCCTTTGCCCTTGGAGGATGAGGCAAACCTTTTTCCCTTTCCTTTTTGTACCATCATAATGGCCTTGCCCTTACCCTTGTTGATGCTTTGTTCAGCTGTCCTCAACATATTGAGGAAATCTGGCAGTGGTTTCACGATCTCGTTCATGTTATAGTTCATGATGAACTGTCCATAACTCTCAGGCAACGATTGCAACATGAGATCGGTTGCCAACTCTTGGCCGATCGGGAACCCTAGTCGGGCGAGATTCTCCAGGTACCCGATCATACGGAGTACATGGGGTCCCACCGGGTTCCCTTCTGCCAGATGACACTTGAACAATGCCTTAGAGACCTCATACCTCTCAACCCTTGCCTGCTCTTGGAAGAGCTGCTTCAGATGCTCGATCATATCGACAGCATTCATGTTTTCGTGTTGCTTCTGAAGCTCAGAAGTCATGGTGCACAGCATCAGGCAGGCCGCATCATTAGCGTCATCAACAAGCTTTTGATACGCCTTTAGAGGTGCAGGTGTTTGGTTCTCTGGACCTTCTGAAACATGCTCCTCTATTGCGTACAATTTCTTCTCTTGCTTGAGAACAATTCTCAAGTTTCTGTACCAATCAAGAAAGTTGGTTCCAGAGAGCTTGTCCTTCTCAAGGACAGATCGTAGGGAATGTTGTGAACTCGATGAGTTGTTTTCCATTTGGAATTCTACAAAATGAAAATACGCAAGTTTTAGTATTTGTGAATTTTCGACTATATTCAATAATGGCTAGTTTATCAAATATAGCTCCCACTATTTTTCTACGGATTAATAACCCTCAAGATATTAATGCGGAAAATATCCTTATATTTTCTAGTGGGCCAAGATCCATGTTTCATCTCCTTATGAGCTTGCTTTGGCAACTCACCCATAATTTGACTAATTTAGGTAGGAACAATTTCCAATTGCATCTCTATGCAACTCTTGGTTCAATTGGGCAAATAACTCCTTATTTATCCATCCGCATGGATAATCCCAATTGATTGCCTCTAGGTTCTTAATCATATTAAGTTGTGTTCAACCTCTTATTTAAACAGTTTCACATTACTAGCTTGTGTCATTGCATTCCATCATTATGAACCAAGTCGCCATGCTTTGGCACGCACGAACTTGATAAATCATGATGATAATGAGTGTTTAAATAACGAGAAGACAAGAACACAATATTTGAATTTTGAGGGATTTTAAATTCAATTTTTAATTATTTTGTTGATGAATATCAACTAATCTATCTATTTGAGTTTGGGCACAACTCCGAATAATAGATCCGGGTTGTCTAATTATCTTATTATCCTAATTGCATGCATCAACCATACACCAACCACAAAATAATAAGACAATAAAATAAACAACCACAAAAAAACGTGATATGAATATGGCCTTTTCTAGACTAAGATAATTCCAAGCCAATGGAATTATATATGAACCCTAAAAGCAAACACATCTCCATGCGTCTTCATCTTTTAATCCATCCTCCATAGTCATGTGGAATGCTCCATGCTCCATCTTTCGTGGCTCCTTTTGGCTTTGGGCTTCTTTTCTTCAATCTTGGCTAATGATTTACTCTATCTAGCACTAGCTAACAACTATACTAAATAAAATAAATCTCACAAGTTGAGAAAAAAATGGCTCGCAGGCCATAAAACCCTAATTAATTATTACAATTAATTAATCAGCTTGCAGGGCGTAAACCAAACCACAAAAATTAAACATCCACATCAAACCACATCCTAAGGCCATATCCAATCACCATGCGATTTGCACATAAACAGTTAAAATCCAATTTTAACGCGCTTGGTCAATTTTAATTGATTTTGGGATATTCTAGGGTTAAAAAAGTCCATGGGGCCCAACAATCAAATTGCCCGGGTCCAAAAAGAGAACCGCAAAGGCCTTGGGCTGGCCAGCCCCTAGCCCATGCGGCTAGGCCGCGGGCTAGGGCTGCCCCGGCACCTAGGCCGAGCCTTTCTTGGGCGGCAAGCAAGGAGGGGCGGTCCCCTAGGGGGGGCGAACCTCCTCTGGGAGTTGTTTCCAAAACAACTCCCTTGCTTGGTGCCCAAGTTTGGTTGTTTCCTTGTATGGGAAGAACTCCTTCTTTCCATAGGATGCCCAAATCCTAGATCTAAGATCTTAAAATTTCTCAAAGTCACTAATTCATGCATCCAATGCAAAAACTAGGTCTTTTTATGATAGATTATTGACAAATTGCATCACATGCTTGAATTGTCTTGTTTTACGCGATAAACAATAAATTTAAAGTGTAAAACTATCAAAACGTAACACATAAACCACGTTTATGCTCTACGACCTGTGGCTCTGATACCATTGTAGGGTTTTAATCATGGATGCGCAACGGAAATACAAACAAACATAATCCATGCAATACCTTCCAAGGATCACAAGTCAAGAGACATAACGATGGTAAGGGAAGAAATCAATAACAAATCTTAAGGTTTCTCCTTTGATGACTTCAAACGCGAATAGTGTCACGTTATCTATAGTTGATCCATGCCTAGATTTGAATTTTAGATCTTCCATATCCTTTGTGCTAGCCCGGAATGAGGAAGAGGAAGAAAAATCACGCAAAACGAGACAACAAGGAGGTTTCAGCCTCCTTGTGGGCCGACGGGGACGGGCGGTGGCAAAGGGGGCGACGGGTCCCTCTTTGCTTGCTTGCTCTCTCCTTTTTGTTCTCTCCCACTCAAGTTATGATCAATAAGGTCATAAGTGTGGGAAGGAAGGAAGGAGTGTCCTTTATATAGTCCAACAAATCCTTGCCAACTACCTAAAGGACCTATTCTAGTCCTACTAGGATTCGGTTTAGTCCCTTCCTTGCAACTTAGTCCAACTAACTTTGCAAGGTGTTGCAAAGTGATCCTTCCAATTAATTAATACCCAATTCTAGTTCAACTCTATATAGCGTGTGACCGCATAGGTTCTATCTAGTTGGTAGCAACAATTTGCTAATATGGAGCGGTTGTTAGCAAAACATCCATTCTAGCCAACTAATAGAATAGTCATCTTGACAAACCTTGTACAAGTAATTGTCTCATCCCTTTGTATCTATATCCAGACTGGACAAGAGACATACAAGTCACACTCGTATATCCAATCCATAGTTTCTCCATACATGGGAATAGCCTTATTCGTGCAAATAACATCAATATCCCATATTGATTTATTTGAGTCTGGCCAGACATTCTATAAGCACTATCCCTCGAGTGGCTAGGATATTTACTCCCGTTATGTGGGGGGTAAAAATTCTATCTACGTCCACTACGATCTCTAAGCTTTCTTCTTATTGTATCCGGTACACTCCTTTATAACTACCCAGTTACGGTGTAGCGTTTAACGCTACCAAAATCACAATAATCCACAACTAGAATATCTAGCGACGTGAAGTCTAAGGATGACAATACCATTGCACCACGAGAAGCACTTGTGACTTAACATAACGTGTATGTGGCCTTCTCGGAGATGGGTCAATCCAGTGCGTCATTACCCTTAATGCACATCTATGTGTTGGATCATGATATCTCCATATCAATCCAACCCGATACTAGTCTATAGATGATTGTCCCATTAATCATTATACTTGACTAGGGATATTTAAGATAAACAACACAATTGTAAATCTAAGGACTTCATTATATTAAATATTCAATAAATAATACAATGAATTTTCTAGCCATAAATAAATTCATACTAAACTCGATTGCCTCCAGGGCATCTATTCCAACAGATACTAGATGAGGATATCACGTTTATAGAAATGTGGAGGATCTCAAGAGATATAAACAATGGAATAAGGAAGAAATAAACCTACACGTGGGGCGATGAAGCAAAGGGTTGCTAAATTAGCCGTAGGGAGTTATCTCTACCTTTTTGAAATTATTCATGAATTGGACAAAATACGATTATGTCACTACTTTGAGTAGGGACAGTATCGCGGTTTCTTGTTTGGACAAGAACAATCATTTTATTAAAATAATAGACAAATGTTGTTCTATTTATTTTAATAAAATACATTATTGTAATGCACTTTTGTCTAATGGAACATATATCCTTGATCATGGTAATTTCATCTATAACACTAATACCAAGAGGTTTGCATATAATGATATGTACCTCACTTATCTTTTATGTTGTTGTTTAGGCCATATAAATGAGAAATACATATATAGGCTCCATATGAATGGAGTTTTGGACTCATTTGATTTTGAATCATATGAGACATGTAAGACTTGTTTAATGGGAAAGATATGATCTTTGAAAATCATACATATTGAAGTATGTAGGCCGCTAAGCACAAATGCTAAAGATGGTTTTCAGTACTTCATCATATTTACTGATAGCATCAGTGAAATGTGGATTTGTGTATCTTATTAAGAAACAAATCAGAATTCTTTGAATTTTTCAAGGAATTCAAGAATGAAGTAGAGAACTATTTTGGAAAAAGTATCAAAGCTCTACGATATGATCGTAGAGGCGTGAGTACTTAAGCCAATAATTTGAGCATCTAAGCGAGTATAGGATGTGATACCAACCCACTCTACCTAGAACACCATTATGGAATGGCATGTCTAAAGGGAGAAATCGGACTTCTTTGGACACGGTTTGGTCCATGATGTGTCAAACAGAGCTTCCAGTTTACTTTTAGGGTCCATGTTCTAATTACAACAAATTTCGCCCTTAATCTTGTTCCATCAAAATCAATTATGAAAAACACTATATGAGATATGGACCATGAAATGTCCTAGTATGTCATTCATAAAGATTTGGGTTATGAAGTTTATGTAAATAGTTTACAAATAAACTTTAACCCACGTCAGATAAATGTACTGTGTGGAATATCCTGAGGAAACAAAGGATATTATCTCTACAATCCAATCGAGAACAAATTGTTTGTTTCTCTAACCGCTGTCTCTAAAAGAAACAGTGGGAGGACAGTATAAATTGAAGGAGTTCAAGAACCACAAAATAACATTGATCCTTTTGATGGAACATGAGCAGGATCACAATATGTTGTGAAGCACCCTACTCAGGTAACACAAGAACCTCGTAGGATAAGTAGGATATGTCAAAGGCTAAAGAAATATGGATTTCTCATAGCCTGGTGATGTATTTCTCAAGGAGATGAGTCTATAACCTATGAGGAGACCACGAGTGGGCAATACTCTCTTGGAGCCATGAGATACGAAATGGAATCCTTGTATACCAACAAAGTATGGAATTTGGTGGAACCACTTGAAAGGGTAAGACCCATAGGGTGCATGTAGGTTATGAGGATACAAACATGGATGATAATATGATTAATTTTAAGGGGCGATTGGTGGATAAATGTTTCCTGGGAATTCATAGTATGGACTATGAGGAAACCTTTTTCCCAGTTGTGATGTTTAAATCCATTCGCATCTTGCTTGCAGCAATCTGTCTACAGATTGAGACAAACATCTCGGAGTTGGAATCTTCGAATTGATGATGCAATCAAAGGAGTTTGGTTCCATCAAAATTGAAGATGAAGCTTTTGTTTACACGAAGATTAGTGAGAGCATAGTTAAATTTTTGGTCTTGTATGTGGAGACATACTAATCATTGGGAATAATGTCTCTATTCAGCAATCTTGTAAAGATTGACTAGAGAATTGATTTTCAGTGATAGACTTAGGCGAGACAATCTATAAAGATCTATAAAGATAGATCAAGGGTAGTTGTTCAGCTTGATTCGTGGTACATATATTGACAAGGTGTTGAAATGGTTCAACTTGTAAGAATATGAATTCATACCCATGTTACATGGAATTAGTATTTGGAAGAACTAATTGTCTTTCCAACTAGATTGAGAAATGACCGTATTAATGAGATCACGAGATACGCCATGTTATGTACTAGGCAAGATGTGTCGTATGGTATGACACGAAGATACCAGTCAAATCTGGGTGAAAGTCACTGGATAATTATCATGACTATCCTTAAAGTACTTGAGAATAAATTTGGATGAATTCTTGGTAAATGAAGGATAGGAACAGTTTACTGTAAGGTGTTACAGTGATGAGAACTTCTAATCTAACAAAGAAGATTTTAGATTATAGTCAAGTTTTATGTTTTGCACTAGTGGGAGGGATTGGGAGCTTGAAAGGTTCCAGGAATGATTCAGTTGCCGATTCTATCAAAGAGGACTGAGTATATTAATGCATAAGATGCACTTACTCAGAATATTCAATCTCAATCGAATTGTTGACAGAGGAGATGTGAATATTTACAAGGTACCAGCAAATGTCTCTCTTACCTTGCGTAGTGAAGGCATGAGGGCCGCGCTAGATAAATAAGCATATAATGCAGAAGATTGACTCTATTGCAAGTGGGAGACTGTTGGAAATATTCCCTAGAGGCAATCCATTTCTTGTGACATTTGTGGATTTACTATTCATTATGTTATCGACATGGAGATATGTTAACATGAATGAAGTCCTTAGAATATAATTGTTATATTCTTAAATATCCCTAGTCGATTATATTGATTAACAGGACAATCAACTATAGACTAGTATGGGGTTGGGTTGATATAGAGATATCACGATCCAACACATGGGTATGCATTAGGGGTAATGTCATACTGGATTGATCTACAACGAGAAGGCTACATACAAGTTATGTAAAGTCACAAGTGCTTCTCGTAGTGACAACGGTATTGTCATCTTCAGACTTGAAGTCACTAGATCCTCAAGTTGTCGAATATTGTGTTTTGATAGCGTCAAACGTTACACCGTAAATGGGTAGCAATAAATGCGTCTATCGGATACAATAAGAGGAAAGCTTAGAGATGGTAGTGATGTAGATAGAATTTTTCCCTCCCACATAACGGGAGCAAATATCCGCGGCCACTCGAGGAATGGTGCTTATTGAATGTCTGGCCAGACTCAGATAAATCAATATAGGATATTGATGTTATCTGCATGGATAAGACTATTTCCTAGATCGAGAAACTATGGATTGGATATACGAGTGTGACTTGTATGTCTCGTGTCCAATCTGGATATAGAGACAAAGGGATGAGACAATACTTGCACAAGGTTTGTCAAATGACTATTTCTATTAGTTAGGTAGCGTGGATGTCTTGCTAGAGGTCGCTCCATGTTTGTCAATTGTTACTACCAACTAAGTAGAAGCCTATGGGGTCACACTCCCTATGGATTAGACCGGACTTGGGAAGTAATTAATATGATTAATTAATTAATTAGAAGGATCTATACGCAATTACTTACAAATTTAGTAGGACTAATTTTCAAGTTGGACTAATACGTGTATGGACAAGATTAGGATAGGGGCTTTTATGCAGTCAACACGGAGTTGTTGGACTATATAAAGGACACTCCTAGCTTCCTTACCACACTAATGCTCATAACACATTGATTGGGAGAGAAAATCCCAAAGGAGGCCGAACCCCCCTTGGGACCGCGCCTATCTCGTCAGCCACAAGAGGTGTCGCCCACCTCATGGCTCCATTTTGCATGATCGTGATCTTCTTCATCTTCCTCCTTCAATCCTAGCTAGCACAAAATCCTTGAAGGATCCGGTTTCAATCCTAGATGTGGACTAGCCATATAGACGTGAATACTATATCACGTGTGAAGTCATCACAGGAGAACCCAAAGGTATGTAGATAATAGAATCCTTTACTATCGTTATGTAGTCTCTTCCTGTGATCCTTGGACGGTCCTTACCAGGATTAAATTTTGTTATTTCGCTGCGTAACGTGCATCAAAACCCTACAAACAAAGCATCAACAAGGGAAAGGCTAAGACCATAATGATGGTGAACAAAGGAAAGAGCAAGCAAGTTGCTTATACCTCCAAAGAAAAAGACAAGGCAGTTTTAAAACCCAAGGAAGTTGCCCTTAAACTTGCTGGTGGCGTTCCCAAGGGCGTGACTAAGGGTGAATGTCACTACTGCAGTCAGCCTGGACACTGTAAGAGGAACTGCCCAAAGTATCTAGAGGATAAAAGGCTTGGAATAGTGATTCCACCACCACCAGGTATTTTTGTTATAGATGTCACTATCTCTTCATCTTGGCTAGTGGATATTGGATGTGGATCTCACATTGTCGAAATGCAGGATTTAAAGAGAAGTAAAAGATTGGCTAAAGGGGAGATAGACCTGCGCGTTGGGAATGGAGAAAAGGTTGTTACATTGGCCGTGGGCGTGTACGGGTTATCTTTGCCTTAAAGATTAATTTTAGAATAAGACAATTGCTATTTTGTACCTGCTTGTTGGAATAGATGCCCTAGAGGCAATCTAGTTTAGTATGAATTTGTGTATGGCTAGAAAATTCATTTATTATTTATTGGATATTTAATATAATGAAGTCCTTAGATTTACAATTGTGTTGTTTATGTTAAATATCCCTAGTCAAGTATAATGATTAATGGGACAATCATCTATAGACTAGTATGGGGTTGGATTGATATGGAGATATCACGATCCAACACATAGGTGTGCATTACGGAATGTTGCACTGGATTGACCCATCTCCGAGAAGGCTACATACATGTTATGTTGAGTCACAAGTGCTTCTCGCGGTGCAATGGTATTGTCATCCTTAGACTTGAAGTCACAAGATATTCTAGTTGTGGATCATTGTGATCTTGGAAGCGTTAAACGCTACACCGTAACTGGGTAGTTATAAAGGCGTGTACTGGATACAATGAGAAGCAAGCTTAGAGATCGTAGTGGACGTAGAGAGGATTTGCCCCTCCCACATAACGGGAGCAAGTATCCTAGGCCACTCGAGGGATAGTGCTTATAGAATGTCTGGCCAGACTCAAATAAATCAATATAGGATATTGATGTTATTTGCACGAATAAGGCTATTCCCATGGATCGAGAAACTATGGATTGGATATACGAGTGTGACTTGTATGTCTCGTGTCCAATCCGGATATGGAGGCAAAGGGATGAGACAATTACTTGTACAAAGGTTGTCAAGATGACTATTCTATTAGTTGGCTAGAATGGATGTTTTGCTAGAAACCGCTCCATATTAGCAAAAGGTTGCTACCAACTAGATAGAACCTATGGGGTCACACGCTATATAGAGTTGAACTAGATTTGGGAATTAATTAATTGGATTAATTAATTAGAAGGATCACTTTGCAAACCCTTGCAAACTTAGTAGGGACTAATTTGCAAGGAAGGGACTAAATTGAATTCTAGTTGGACTAGAATAAGTCCTTTAGGTAGTTAACAAGGAGTTGTTGGACTATATAAAGGACCCTCCTTCCTTCCTTCCTCATAACTTATGCTCATTAAGTGAACATAAAAAGAGTGGGAGAGAACAAAGGAGAGAGAGCAAGCAACAAGGAGGCCGACCCGACCCCTTTGCCGCCGCCCTCACCCCGTCGGCCAAAAAGAGGGCCGAAGCCCCTCTTTTCTCTCGTTTTGCGTGATTCCTTCATCCTCTTCGTATTCCGGGCTAGCACCAAGGAGTTTGGGAGATCTAGGATCAACTCTAGGCGTGGATCAACTATAGAGAACGTGACACTATTCGCGTTTGAAGTCATCAAGGAGAACCCAAAGGTGTGTTTATGATTTCTTACCTTCACTATCGTTATGCATCTAGACTTGTGATCCTTGGAGGGTTTTGCATGGTTATTTGTTTGATTATTCTTCCGTTGCGCGATCCATGAATCAAAACCCTACAGTGGTATCAGAGCCACAGGTCATAGAGCATAAACGTAGTTTATGTGTTACATTCTTGTTGTTTTACACCTTAATTTGATTGTTTATCGCGTAAAACAAGACAAATCAAGCATGGGATGCAATTTGTCAAGAATTACTCATAACAAGATCCAATTTTTGCATTGGATGCATGAATTGGTGAGTTTGAGAAATTTTAGGATCTTAGATCTAGGGTTTGGGCATCCTTGGGGAAGAAGGAGTTCTCCCAAAACAAGGAAACAACCAAACTTGGGCTCCAAGCAAGGGAGTTGTTTTGGAAACAACTCCCAAGAGGAGGTTCGGCCCCCCTAGGGACCGCCCCCTTGCTTGCCGCCCAAGCTTGGCCGCCCTAAGGGGCCGGGCGGCCCTAACCCGCGGGCCTAGCTTGCGGGTTTTGGGCCGGGCCGGCCCTAGGGCCTTGTGGTTCACTTTAATGGGCCCGGGCAATTGGATTGTTGGGCCCATGGACCGTTTTAACCCTAGAAATCCTAAAATCAATTAAAATTGACCAAGCGCGTTAAAATTGGATTTTAACTGTTTATGTGCAAATCGCATGGTGATTGGATATGGCCTTAGGATGTGGTTTGATGTGGATGTTTAATTTTGTGGTTTGGTTTTACGGCCTGCGAGCTGATCAATTAATTGTAATCATTAATTAGGGTTTTATGGCCTGCGTGCCATTTTTTTCTCAACTTGTGAGATTTATTTATTTAGTATAGATATTAGCTAGTGCTAGATAAAGTAGATTGTTAGCCAAGATTGGAGAAAAGAAGCCCAAAGCCAAAGAAGCCACAAAAGATGGAGCATGGAGCATGGAGCATGACTATGAAGGATGGACCAAAAGATCAAGACGCATGGAGATGTGTTTGCTTAGGGTTCATAGATAATTCCATTGGCTTGGAATTATCTTAGTCTAGAAAAGGCCATATCCACATCACGTTTAATTTCTGTTATGTGGTTGTTTATTTATTATCTTATTATTTGTGTGGTTGGTGTATGGATGATGCATGCAATTAGGATAATAAGATAATTAGACAACCCGGATCTATTATTTGGAATTGTGCCCAAACTCAAATAGATAGATTAGTTGATATTGATCAACAAAAACAATTAAAAATTGAATTTAAAATCCCTCAAATTTTAAATATTGTGTTCTTGCCTTCTCGTTATTTAAACACTCATTATCATCATTATTTATCAAGCTCGTGCCTGCCAAAGCATGGCGACTTGGTTCATAATGATGGAATGCGATGGCACGTAACAATGTGCAATTGTTTAGACAAGAGGTTGAACACAACTAGGCTATTAATTTGATTAAGAAACCTAGAGGCAATCAATTGGGATTATCCATATGGATGGATAAATAAGGAGTTATTTGCCCAACTGAACCAAGAGTTGCATATGGGATGCAATTGGAATTGTTCCTACCTAAAGTAGTCAAATTATGGGTGACTTGCCAAAGCAAGCTCATAAGGAGATGAAAGATGGATCTTGGCCCACTAGAAAATATAAGGATATTTTCCGCATTAATATCTTGAGGGTTATTAATCCGTAGAAAAATAGTGGGAGCTATATTTAATAAACTAGTCATTATTAAATATAGTCAAAAATTCACAAATACTAAAACTTGTGTATTTTCCTTTTTGTAGAATACCAAATGGCAAACAACTCATCGAGTTCACAACATTCCCTACGATCTTTCCTTGAGAAGGACAAGCTCTCTGGAACCAACTTTCTTGATTGGTACAGAAACTTGAGAATTGTTCTCAAGCAAGAGAAGAAAATGTACGCAATAGAGGAGCATGTTCCAGAAGGTCCAGAGAACCAGACACCTGCTGCCTTAAAGGCGTATCAAAAGCGTGTTGATGACGCTAATGATGCGGCCTGCCTAATGCTTTGCACCATGACTTCTGAGCTTCAGAAGCAACAGGAAAACATGAATGCTGTCGATATGATCGAACATCTAAAGCAGCTCTTCCAAGAGCAGGCGAGGGTAGAGAGGTATGAGGTCTCAAAGGCACTGTTCAAATGTCATCTGGCAGAAGGGAACCCGGTGGGACCCCATGTACTCCGAATGATCGGGTACTTGGAGAATCTCGCGCGGCTTGGGTTCCCGGTCGGCCAAGAGTTGGCAACCGATCTCGTGTTGCAATCGTTGCCCGAGAGTTATGGACAGTTCATTATGAACTATAACATGACGAGATCGTTAAACCACTGCCAGATTTGCTCAACATGTTGAGGACGGCTGAACAGAGCATCAACAAGGGTAAGGGCAAGGCCATAATGATGGTGCAGAAAGGAAAGGGCAAAAGGTTTGCCTCTTCCTCCAAGGGCAAAGGCAAGTCAGTTGCCAAGTCCAAGGAACAAGCCCTTAAGCCTGTTGGTGGCATTGCCAAGGTCGTGACTAAGGGTGAGTGTCACTACTGCAGTCAGCCTGGACACTGGAGGAGGAACTGCCCAAAATATCTGGAGGACAAGAGGCTTGGAATAGTGATTCCACCACCACCAGGTATTTTTGTTGTAGATGTCAATTTAACTGTCTCTACATCATGGGTATTAGATACTGGATGTGGATCTCATATTTGTCGAAATATGCAGGATCTAAAGATAAGTAAAAGATTGGCTAAAGGGGAGGTAGATCTGCGCGTTGGGAATGGAGCAAAGGTTGCTGCGTTGGCCATAGGCGTGTGCGAGCTATCTCTGCCTTCAGGATTAGTTTTAGAATTAAATAATTGCTATTTTGTGCCTGCTATGAGCAGAAACATTATTTCTATTTCTTGTTTGGACAAGGATGGTTTTATTATTTCAATAAAGAACAATTTTTGTTCCTTTTATTTGAATAATATTCACTATTTTAGTGCGCAATTATTTAATGGACTTTATGTCCTTGATCTAAACAATCCTGTCTACAACATTAATACCAAGCGGATTAAAATAAATGATTTAAATCCTGCTTATTTATGGCATTGTCGTTTAGGCCACATAAATGAGAAACGTGTATCTAGACTCCATAAGGATGGATTACTAGACTCATTTGATTTTGAATCATATGAGACATGTGAGGCTTGTTTATTGGGAAAAATGACAAAGTCCCCTTTCAATAAGAAAGGTGAGAAGACTAGTGAGCAATTGGCGCTCATACATACTGATGTGTGTGGGCCATTTGCCACGCCTGCCAGGGGTGGTTATGTCTACTTCATTACATTTACTGATGATTACAGTAGATATGGATTTGTGTACCTTATGAGGGCAAAATCCGAATCCTTTGAAGTGTTCAAAGAATTCAAGAATGAAGTAGAGAAGCAACTTGGCAAAAGTATCAAGGCTCTACGATCGGATCGTGGAGGAGAATACTTGAGCCAAGAGTTTGACGACTATCTTAGAGAGTGTGGGATCGTGTCCCAACTCACTCCACCCGGAACGCCACAATGGAATGGTGTGTCCGAGAGGAGGAATCGAACCCTATTGGATATGGTTCGGTCTATGATGTGTCAAACCGATCTTCCATTGTCATTTTGGGGCTACGCTCTATTAAGTGCAGCTTTCACCATTAACCGTGTTCCATCTAAATCAGTCATGAAGACACCATATGAGATGTGGAGTGGGAGGCGTCCCACACTGTCGTTCATGAGGATTTGGGGCTGCGATGTATATGTAAAACGTTTACAATCAGACAAGCTAGGGCCTAAATCGAATAAGTGTAAATTTGTGGGGTACCCTAAGAAAATAAGGGATACTACTTCTACAATCCAACCGAGAACAAAGTGTTTGTTGCTCGGACCGGCGTGTTTCTAGAAAGAGAGTTTGTCTCTAAAGAAGAAAGTGGAAGGAATGTAGAACTTGAAGAAGTTCAAGAACCACAAATCACTGAACCGATTATGGAACAAGAACAGGAATCACAAGCAGTTGTGGAGCCACCTGTTCAGGTAACAAAGAGCTTCGTAGATCTAGTAGAGTGCGCCAGGAACCCGAGAGGTATGGACTTCTCGTAACTGATTCCGGTGAAATGATGCTCATAGATGATGAGCCTACTACCTATGAGGA
This sequence comes from Linanthus parryae, assembly GCA_023055425.1. Classification (NCBI taxonomy): domain Eukaryota; kingdom Viridiplantae; phylum Streptophyta; class Magnoliopsida; order Ericales; family Polemoniaceae; genus Linanthus; species Linanthus parryae. Next base: position 93,285,450 of record JALGPY010000005.1, on the reverse strand, counting down.
GGCCATGAGTGGCCCAGACTCTCAGAAGTGGCTTGAAGCCATGAGATCCGAGATGGAATCCATGTATACCAACAAAGTATGGACTTTGGTGGAACCACCCGATGGAGCGCGGCCCATAGGGTGCAAGTGGGTCTTCAAGAAGAAGATCGACATGGATGGTAATGTGATTACCTATAAGGGCCGATTGGTGGCTAAAGGATTCAGACAGATTCATGGTATTGACTATGATGAAACCTTTTCACCAGTCGCTATGACCAAATCCATCCGAATCCTACTTGCAATTGCAGCATACTACGACTATGAGATTTGGCAGATGGATGTCAAAACAGCATTCCTTTATGGGAATCTCCTCGAGGACGTGTATATGATACAGCCGGAGGGTTTTGAGGATCCAAAGCAAGCCAACAAAGTCTGTAAGCTGCAACGATCCATTTATGGATTGAAGCAAGCTTCTAGGAGTTGGAATCGACGTTTTGATGAAGTGGTAAAAGAGTTTGGCTTAATCAGAAACGAAGATGAGTCTTGTGTCTACAAGAAGGTTAGTGGGAGCTTCTTAGCTTTTCTGGTCTTGTATGTGGATGACATACTTCTCATTGGAAACGACATTCCTATGCTGCAATCTGTGAAAGATTGGCTAGGAAAGTGTTTCTCAATGAAGGACTTAGGGGAAGCAGCCTATATACTCGGTATAAAGATCTATAGAGATAGATCTAAGAGGTTGCTAGGCCTAAGTCAAAGTACATATATTGACAAGGTGTTGAAACGGTTCAACATGCAAGATTCCAAGAAGGGATTCTTGCCCATGTCACATGGAATCACTCTTTCGAAGAGTGGTTGTCCTTCCAATGGGATTGAGAAGGAACGCATGAGTAGGATTCCCTATGCCTCGGCCATAGGATCTATCATGTACGCCATGTTATGTACTAGACCAGATGTGTCATATGCCTTGAGTATGACAAGCAGATACCAATCCAATCCGGGTGAGAGTCACTGGATTGTTGTCAAGAACATCCTAAAGTACTTGAGAAGAACTAAGGATGCTTTCTTGATATTTGGGGGTGAGGAAGAGTTGCGTGTAAGGGGTTACACTGATGCAAGCTTCCAAACCGACAGAGATGACTTTAGATCACAGTCGGGATATGTGTTTTAACTGAATGGAGCAGCGGTGAGCTGGAAGAGTTCCAAGCAAGAGACGGTAGCTGATTCTACAACAGAGGCTGAGTACATTGCTGCAAATGGCGCAGCAAAGGAGGCTGTTTGGATCAGAAAGTTTGTTTCTAAACTTGGTGTGGTCCCTAGCATTGCGTATCCAGTGGAGTTGTTCTGTGACAACACTGGGGCGATCGCGCAATCAAAGGAACCAAGATCGCACCAGAAGTCCAAGCACGTGCTCATGAAGTTTCATCTGATTCGAGATATTATCGATAGAGGAGACGTTCGGATATGCAAGATTCCTACAGATGATAATATGTCAGACCCGCTTACGAAGCCTCTCACGCAGTGGAAGCATGAAGGGCACACTAGGAGTATGGGCATACGAGATGCGCCAGATTGGCTCTACTGCAAGTGGGAGACTGTTGGAATAGATTCCCTAGAGGCAATCTAGTTTAGTATGAATTTGTATATGGCTAGAAAATTCATTTATTATTTATTGGATATTTAATATAATGAAGTCCTTAGATTTACAATTGTGTTGTTTATCTTAAATATCCCTAGTCAAGTATAATGATTAATTGGACAATCATCTATAGACTAGTATGGGGATGGATTGATATGGAGATATCACGATCCAACACATAGGTGTGCATTAGGGAATGTTGCACTGGATTGACCCATCTCCGAGAAGGCTACATACATGTTATGTTGAGTCACAAGTGCTTCTCGCGGTGCAATGGTATTGTCATCCTTAGACTTGAAGTCACTAGATATTCTAGTTGTGGATCATTTTGATCTTGGTAGCGTTAAACGCTACACCGTAACTGGGTAGTTATAAAGGAGTGTACTGGATACAATGAGAAGCAAGCTTAGAGATCGTAGTGGACGTAGAGAGGATTTTCCCCTCCCACATAACGGGAGCAAGTATCCTAGGCCACTCGAGGGATAGTGCTTATAGAATGTCTGGCCAAACTCAAATAAATCAATATAGGATATTGATGTTATTTGCACGAATAAGGCTATTCCCATGGATCGAGAAACTATGGATTGGATATACGAGTGTGACTTGTATGTCTCGTGTCCAATCCGGATATGGAGGCAAAGGGATGAGACAATTACTTGTACAAAGGTTGTCAAGATGACTATTCTATTAGTTGGCTAGAATGGATGTTTTGCTAGAAACCGCTCCATATTAGAAAAAGGTTGCTACCAACTAGATAGAACCTATGGGGTCACACGCTATATAGAGTTGAACTAGATTTGGGAATTAATTAATTAGATTAATTTATTAGAAGGATCACTTTGCAAACCCTTGCAAACTTAGTAGGGACTAATTTGCAAGAAAGGGACTAAATTGAATTCTAGTTGGACTAGAATAAGTCCTTTAGGTAGTTAACAAGGAGTTGTTGGACTATATAAAGGACCCTCCTTCCTTCCTTCCTCATAACTTATGCTCATTAAGTGAACATAACAAGAGTGGGAGAGAACAAAGGAGAGAGAGCAAGCAACAAGGAGGCCGACCCGACCCCCTTGCCGCCGCCCTCACCCCGTCGGCCAAAAAGAGGGCCGAAGCCCCTCTTTTGTCTCGTTTTGCGTGATTCCTTCATCCTCTTCCTATTCCGGGCTAGCACCAAGGAGTTTGGGAGATCTAGGATCAACTCTAGGCGTGGATCAACTATAGAGAACGTGACACTATTCGCGTTTGAAGTCATCAAGGAGAACCCAAAGGTGTGTTTATGATTTCTTACCTTCACTATCGTTATGCATCTAGACTTGTGATCCTTGGAGGGTTTTGCATGGTTATTTGTTTGATTATGCTTCCGTTGCGCGATCCATGAATCAAAACCCTACACTGCTATGAGCAGAAACACTATTTCTATTTCTTGTTTGGACGAGAAAGGTTTTACTATTTCAATAAAGGACAAGTGTTGCTCCATTTATTTTGATAGTATGCATTATTATAGTGCACAATTGCCTAATGGATGTATATCCTTGATCTAAGTAATCATGTCTATAACATAAATACCAAGAGGATTAAAACTAATAATTTAAATCCTACTTAGTTATTGCATTGTCCTTTAGGCCATATAAACGAGAAACACGTTTCTAAACTCCATAAGGATTGATTCCTAGACTCCTTTGATTATGAATAATATGAAACATGCGAGGCTTGTTTGTTAGGAAAAATGAAAAAAATCCCCATTCAATAAGAAATGAGAAAGGAATAGTGAGAAATTGGCTCTCGTGCATACTGATGTATGTGAGCCATTTGCCACTCCTACCAAATATGGTTATCTTTATTTCATTACATTTACAGATGATTTCAGTAGAAATGGATTTGTGTACCTTATGAAGGCCAAATTCGAATCCTTTGAAAAATTCAAAGAATTCAAGAATGAAGTAGAGAAGCAACTTGGCAAGAGTATTAAGGCTCTACGATCGGATCTTTGAGGAGAATACTTAAGCCAAGATTTTTACGACTATCTTAGAGAGTGTGGGATCTTGTCCCAATCACTCCACCTGGAACACCACAATGGAATGGCGTGTCGGAGAGAAGGAATCGAACTCTGTTGGATGGTTCGATCTATGTTGCGTCAAACTAATCTTCCATTATCTTTTTGGGGGCACGCTCTATTATGTGCAGCTTTCACCCTTAATCGTGTTCCATCTAAATCACTCATGAAGACTCCATATGAGATGTGGAGTTGGAGGCGTCTCACGTTGTCTTTCATGAGGATTTGGGGTTGCGATGTGTATGTAAAGCGTTTAAAAATAGAAAATCTTGTTTGTACAATACTACCGAGAACAAAGTTTGTTTGTACAATAAGTTTAAGTTTGTGGAATACCCTAAGGAAACGAAGGGGTATTATGTCTACAATACTACCGAGAACAAAGTGTTTGTTGCTCCTAGAAAGAGAATTTGTCTCTAAAGGAGCAATTGGGAGGACAGTAGAACTTGAAGAAATTCAAGAAACACAAACCACTGATCCTACTATGGAACATGAACAGGAATCGCAAGATGTTGTGGAGGAACATGTTCAGGTAACATAAGAACTTCGCAGGTCGAGTAGAGTGCTCTACGAACCAGAGAGGTATGAACTTCTCGTTACTGAGCTTGGAGACGCGTTGCTCATAGATGATGAGCCTACTACCCATGGAGAGGCCATGAAAGGGCCAGACTCTCAAAAGTAGCTTGAGACCATGAGATCCGAGATGGAATCCATGTATACCAAAAAAGTACGGACTTTGGTAGGACCACCCAAAGGGGCTCGGCCCATAGGGTGCAAGTGGGTCTTCAAGAAGAAGATTGAAATGGATTGCAATGTGATTTCCTATAAGGACCGATTCGTGGCACAAAAGTATTCCTAATTATTCATGGTATTGACTATGATGAAACCTTTTCCCGAATCGTGGTGACCAAATTCATCTGAATCTTACTTGCAATTTCAGCTTATCACGATTATGAGATTTGGCAGATGGATGTCAAAACAGTGTTTCTGTATGGAAACCTCCTTGAGTATGTGTACATGACACATCCAGGGGGTTTGAGGATCCAGAGCATGCCCATAAAGTGTGTAAGTTGCAGCGAGCCATTTATGGGTTGAAGCAAGCTTCTATCAGTTGGAATCTACATTTTGATGACACGGTCCAGAGTTTGGCTTCATCAAAAAATAAGATGAACCTTGTATCCACAAGAAGGTTAGTGGGAGCTCTGTTGTATTTCTCTTCTTGTATGTAGATGACATACTACTCATTGGAAAATACATTCCTACTTTGCAATATTTTAGAGATTTGCCAGGAAAGTGTTGTTCAATGAAGGACTTAGGGGATGCAACTTATATACTTGGTATCAAGATCTATAGGGATAGATCGAGAAAGCTTATAGGCCTAAGTCAAAGTACATATATAGACAAGGTGTTGAAATAGTTCAACATGCAAGATTCCAAGAAAGGATTCTTGCCATTTCGCATGGAATCGCCCTTTTGAAAGTTGATTGTCCTTCCAATGAGATTAAGGAGGAACGCATGAGTAGTGTTCCCTATGCTTCGGCCATAGGACCCATCATGTACGCCATGTTACGTACTAGACCAAATGTGCCATACGCTATGAGTATGACAAGCAGATATCATTCCAATCTGGATGAGAGTCACTGGATAGGCTTGAAAAACATCCTTAAGTACTTGAGAAGAACTAAGGATGCATTATTGATCTATGGAAGGGCGGGAGAGCTACGTGTAAGGGGTTACACTGATGTAACCTTCTAAACCGACAGAGATGATTTCAGATCGCAGTCGAGATTCGTGTTTTGCCTGAATGGAGGAGTTGTGAGCTAGAAAATTTACAAGAAAGAGACGCTTGGTGATTCAACAACTGAGGCTGAGTACATTGCGGCATCGGGTGCAGCAATGGATTAGGACGTTCATTACTGATCTTTGTGTGGTTCCAAGATTTGTGTATCCAATAGAGTTGTATTGTGACAACGTTAAAGCGATCACACAATCCAAGGAACTCAGGTCACACCAGAAACACAAGCACGTACTCATTAAGTTCCATCTTATTTGAGAGATAACGATCGAGGAGATGTGAAGATATGCAAGATTCCTACAAATGAAAATATGTCAGATCCACTTACAAAGCCGCTTGTTCAGCACAAGCATGCAGGTCACACTAGATCTATAGGCATACAAGATGCACCAGAATGGCTCTTGTGCAAATTAGATACTGTTGGAATAGATGCCCTAGAGGCAATCTTAATTTAGTATGAATATTATTTTATCTAGAATAATCATTGTATTATTTATAGAGATATTTGATATGTTGAAGTCCTTGTATTACAATGTGTTGTTTATCTTAAATATCCCTAATCGACTATATTGATTAGCAGGACGATCAACCATATTTTAGTATGTGGGTAGATTGATATGGGGATATCAAGTCTAGCACATGGGTATTTATTAAAGGTAATAGAATACTGGAATGACCCACCACGAGAAGGCTACATACAAGTTATGTAAAGTCACAAGTGCTTCTCGTAGAGAGAATGGTATTGTGGTCCTTAGACTTGAAGTCACTAGATACTCTAGTTGTCAAATATCATGCTTTGATATTATCACACGTTACGCCTTAATCGGGTAACTATAAAGGTAGTTATCAGGTATGATAGGAAGAAAGATTAGAGATCGTAGTGATGTAGAGAGGATTTTTCCTGCCCACAGAACGGGAGCAAATATCCGCAGCCACTCGAGGGGTAGTGCTTATAGAATGTCTGGACAGACTCAGATAAATCAATATAGGATATTGATGTTATCTGCATCGATAAGACTATTCCCAGGATCGAGAAACTATGGATTCGATATACGAGTGTGACTTGTATGTCTCTTGTCCAATCCGGATACGAAGACAAAATGATAATACAATGCGGTAACATTGGTCACAAGGTTTTTCGGATTACTTACTATTTCTATTAGTTGGGTGGCATTGATGTCTTGTTAGAGACCGCTCTATGTTAGTAATTGTTACTACCATCTAAGTTGAAACATATGCGGTCACAGTCCCTACGGATTAAATCGGACTTGGGAACTAATTAGTTGGACTAATTGAATAGAAGGACGAATACGGAACAACATGCAAACTTAGTAGGACTAATTTGCAAGGTGGACTAATCCGTGTATGGACGGGATTAGTCTTGGGGCTTATATGAAGTTAATAAACAGTTATTAACTATATAAGGGCACTCCTACCTTGATTTCTCATGAGTGTGTAATAATTATTATAACATTAATTAGAGAGAGAACAACGAAAGGAGAGATCAAGACAAGGAGGCCGAGACCCCCCGTCCGCCCCCTCCCTCGCTGTCGGCCTCGTGAGGTACGGCCCTCTTGGATGTCTAGTTTGCGTGATATTCTTCTTCATCCTTCTTCCCTAGCTAGCACAAAAGCGTGAGAAGGATCTGGTGAAATTCTAGGTATGGAATTTGTTGGAATAGATGCCCTAGAGGCAATCTAGTTTAGTATGAATTATTTGTGGCTAGAAATTCATTTATTATTTATTGGATATTTAATATAATGAAGTCCTTAAATCTACAATTATGTTGTTTATCTTAAATATCCCTAGTCCAGTATAATGATTAATGGGACAATCATCTATAGACTAGTATGGGGTTGGATTGATATGGAGATGTCACGATCCAACACATAGGTGTGCATTAGGGAATGTTGCACTGGATTGACCCATCTCCGAGAAGGATACATACATGTTATGTTGAGTCACAAGCGCTTCTCGCGGTGCAACGGTATTGTCATCCTTAGACTTGAAGTCACTAGATATTCTAGTTGTGGATTATTGTGATTTTGGTAGCGTTAAACGCTACACCGTAACTGGGTAGTTATAAAGGCGTGTAATGGATACAATAAGAAGCAAGCTTAGAGATCGTAGTGGACGTAGATAAAATTTGTCCCTCCCACATAACGGGAGCAAATATCCTAGGCCACTCGAGGGATAGTGCTTATAGAATGTATGGCCAGACTCAAATAAATCAATATGGGATATTGATGTTATTTGCACGAATAAGGCTATTCCCATGGATCGAGAAACTATGGATTGGATATACGAGTGTGACTTGTATGTCTCGTGTCCATTCCGGATATAGAGACAAAGGGATGAGACAATTACTTGTACAAAGGTTGTCAAGATGACTATTCTATTAGTTGGCTAGAATGGGTGTTTTGCTAGAGACCGCTCCATATTAGCAAATAGTTGCTACCAACTAGATAGAACCTATGGGGTCACACGCTATATAGAGTTGAACTAGATTTGGGAATTAATTAATTGGATTAATTAATTAGAAGGATCACTTTGCAAAACCTTGCAAACTTAGTAGGGACTAATTTGCAAGGAAGGGACTAAATTGAATTCTAGTAGGACTAGAATAAGTCCTTTAGGTAGTTGGCAAGGAGTTGTTGGACTATATAAAGGACCTTCCTTCCTTCCTTCCCACAACTTATGCTCATTATTGAATATAACAAGAGTGGGAGAGAACAAAAGGAGAGAAAAGGAGCAAGAAAGCTAGGAGCTCGCCGCCCCTAGCCCGCCGCCCCATCCCGTCGGCCACAAGGAGGCCGAGACCCTCCTTTGGGTCTCGTTTTGCGTGATTCTTCTTCCTCTTCCTCTTCCGAGCTATCACCAAGGACTTGGGAGATTCTAGGATTAACTCTAGGCGTGGATCAACCATAGAGAACGTGACACAATTCGCGTTTGAAGTCATCAAAGGAGAACCCTAAGGTGTGTTATTGATTTCTTCCTTTACCATCGTTATGTCTCTTGACTTGTGATCCTTGGAGGGTTTTGCATGGTTTTATGATTGTTTGTGTTTCCGTTGCGCATCCATGAATCAAAACCCTACAGTGGTATCAGAGCCACATGTCGTAGAGCATAAACGTGATTTATGTGTTACGTTTTAGTTGTTTTACACCTTAATTTGATTGTTTATCGCGTAAAACAAGACAAATCAAGCATGGGATGCAATTTGTCAATAATTAATCATAACAAGATCCAATTTTTGCATTAGATGCATGAATTGGTGAGTTTGAGAAATTTTAGGATCTTAGATCTAGGGTTTGGGCATCCTTGGGGAAGAAGGAGTTCTTCCAAAACAAGGAAACAACCAAACTTTGGCACCATGAAAGGGAGTTGTTTTGGAAACAACTCCCTCAAAGAGGTTCGGCCCCCTAGGGGACCGCCCCTCTTGCTTGCCGCCCAAGATTGGCCGCCCTAGAGGCCGGGCGGCCCTAACTAGGCTTGTGGGTTTTGGGTCGGGCCGGCCCTAGGGCCTTGTGGTTCATCTTATTGGGCCCGGGCAATTTGATTGTTGGGCCCATGGACCGTTTTAACCCTAGAAATCCTAAAATCAATTAAAATTGACCAAGCGCGTTATAATTGGATTTTAACTGTTTATGTGCAAATCGCATGGTGATTGGATATGGCCTTAGGATGTGGTTTGATATGAATGTTTAATTTTGTGGTTTGGTTTTACGGCCTGCGAGCTGATCAATTAATTGTAATAATTAATTAGGGTTTTATGGCCTGCGTGCCATTTTTTCTTACTTGTGAGATTTATTTTATTTAGTATAGAAGTTAGCTAGTGCTAGATAAAGTAAATTGTTAGCCAAGATTGAAGAAAAGAAGCCCAAAGCCAAAGAAGCCACAAAAGATGGAGCATTGAGCATGAAGAAGTCCACATGACTATGAAGGATGGACCAAAAGATCGAGACGCATGGAGATGTGTTTGCTTTAGGGTTCATAGATAATTCCATTGGCTTGGAATTATCTTAGTCTAGAAAATGCCATATCCACATCACGTTTAATTTCTGTTTTGTGGTTGTTTATTTTATTGTCTTATTATTGTGTGGTTGGTGTATGGATGATGCATGCAATTAGGATAATAAGATAATTAGACAACCCGGATCTATTATTTGGAGTTGTGCCCAAACTCAAATAGATGGATTAGTTGATATTGATCAACAAAACAATTAAAAAATGAATTTAAAATCCCTCAAAATTCAAATATTGTATTCTTGCCTTCTCGTTATTTAAACACTCATTATCATCATTATTTATCAAATTCGTGCGTGCCACAGCATGGCGACTTGGTTCATAATGATGGAATGCGATGGCACGTAACAATGTGCAATTGTTTAGATAAGAGGTTGAACACTACTAGGCTATTAATTTGATTAAGAAACCTAGAGGCAATCAATTGGGATTATCCATATGGATGGATAAATAAGGAGTTATTTGCCCAATTGAACCAAGAGTTTCATATGGGATGCAATTGGAATTGTTCCTACCTAAAGTAGTCAAATTATGGGTGACTTGCCAAAGCAAGCTCATAAGGAGATGAAAGATGGATCTTGGCCCACTAGAAAATATAAGGATATTTTCCGCATTAATATCTTGAGGGTTATTAATCCGTAGAAAAATAGTGGGAGCTATATTTGATAAACTAGCCATTATTGAATATAGTCAAAAATTCACAAATACTAAAACTTGCGTATTTTCCTTTTTGTAGATTTCCAAATGGCAAACAACTCATCGAGTTCACAACATTCCCTACGATCTGTCCTTGTGAAGGACAAGCTCTCTGGAACCAACTTTCTTGATTGGTACAGAAACTTGAGAATTGTTCTCAAGCAAGAGAAGAAACTGTACGCAATAGAGGAGCATGTTCCAGAAGGTCCAGAGAACCAAACGCCTGCTGCCCTAAAGGCGTATCAAAAGCTTGTTGATGACGCTAATGATGCGGCCTGCCTTAAGCTATGCACCATGACTTCTGAGCTTCAGAAGTAACACGAAAACATGAATGTTGTCGATATGATCGAGCATCTGAAGCAGCTCTTCCAAGAGCAGGCAAGGGTAGAGAGGTATGAGGTCTCTAAGGCACTGTTCAAGTGTCATCTGGCAGAAGGGAACCCGGTGGGACCCCATGTACTCCGTATGATTGGGTACTTGGAGAATCTCGCCCGACTAGGGTTCCCGGTCGGCCAAGAGTTGGCAACCGATCTCGTGTTGCAATCGTTGCCCGAGAGTTATGGACAGTTCATCATGAACTATAACATGAACGAGATCGTGAAACCACTGCCAGATTTACTCAATATGTTGAGGACGGCTGAACAAAGCATCAACAAGGGTAAGGGCAAGGCCATTATGATGGTACAGAAAGGAAAGGGCAAAAGGTTTGCCTCATCCTCCAAGGGAAAAGGCAAGTCAGTTGCCAAGTCCAAGGAACCTGCCCTTAAGCCTGTTGGTGGCATTGCCAAATGTGTGACTAAAAGTGAGTGTCACTACTGTAGTCAGTCGGGACACTGGAGGAGGAACTGCCCAAAATATCTGGAGGACAAGAGGCTTGGAATAGTGATTCCACGACCACCAGGTATTTTTGTTGTAGATGTCAATTTAACTCTCTCTACATCATGGATATTGGATACTGGATGTGGATCTCATATTTGTCGAAATATGCAGGATCTAAAGAGAAGTAGAAGATTGGCTAAAGGAGAGGTAGATCTGCGCGTTGGGAATGGAGCAAAGTTTGCTGCGTTGGCCATAGGTGTGTGCGAGCTATCTCTGCCTTCAGGATTAGTTTTAGAATTAAATAATTGCTATTTTGTGCCTGCTATGAGCAGAAACATTATTTCTATTTCTTGTTTGGACAAGGATGGTTTTATTATTTCAATAAAGAACAGTTGTTGTTCCTTTTATTTGAATAATATTCACTATTTTAGTGCGCAATTATTTAATGGACTTTATGTCCTTGATCTAAGCAATCCTGTCTACAACATTAATACCAAGCTGATTAAAATAAATGATTTAAATCCTGCTTATTTATGGCACTGTCGTTTAGGCCACATAAATGAGAAACGTGTATCTAGACTCCATAAGGATGGATTACTGGACTCATTTGATTTTGAATCATATGAGACATGTGAGGCTTGTTTATCGGGAAAAATGACAAAGTCCCCTTTCAATAAGAAAGGTGAAAGGACTAGTGAGCAATTGGCGCTCATACATACTGATGTATGTGGGCCATTTGCCACGCATGCCAGGGGTGGTTATGTCTACTTCATTACATTTACTGATGATTACAGTAGATATGGATTTGTGTACCTTATGAGGGCAAAATCCGAATCCTTTTAAGTGTTCAAAGAATTGAAGAATGAAGTAGAGAAGCAACTTGGCAAAAGTATCAAGGCTCTACGATCGAATCGTGGAGGAGAATACTTAAGCCAAGAGTTTGACGACTATCTTAGAGAGTGTGGGATCGTGTCCCAACTCACTCCACCTGGAACGCCACAATGGAATGGCGTTTCCGAGAGGAGGAATCGAACCCTATTGGATATGGTTCGATCTATGATGTGTCAAACCGATCTTCCATTATCATTTTGGGGCTACGCTCTATTAAGTGCAGCTTTCACCATTAACCGTGTTCCATCTAAATCAGTCATGAAGACACCATATGAGATGTGGAGTGGGAGGCGTCCCACACTATCATTCATGAGGATTTGGGCTGCGATGTCTATGTAAAACGTTTACAATCAGACAAGCTAGGGCCGAAATCGGATAAGTGTAAATTTGTGGGGTACCCTAAGGAAACTAAGGGTTACTACTTCTACAATCCAACCGAGAACAAAGTGTTTGTTGCTCGGACCGGCGTGTTTGTAGAAAGAGAGTTTGTCTCTAAAGAAGCAAGTGGGAGGAATGTAGAACTTGAAGAGGTTCAAGAACCACAAATCACTTAACCGTTTATGGAACATGAACAGGAACCACAAGCAGTTGTGGAGCAACATGTTCAGGTAACACAAGGGCTTCATAGATCTAGTAGAGTGCGCCAGGAACCCGAGAGGTATGGAATTCTCGTAACCGATTCCGGTGACACGATTCTCATAGATGATGAGCCTACTACCTATGAGGAGGCCATGAATGGCCCAGACTCTCAGAAGTGGCTAGAAGCCATGAGATCCGAGATGGAATCCATGTACACCAACAAAGTATGGACTTTGGTGGAACCACCCGATGGGGCGCGGCATATAGGGTGCAAGTGGGTCTTCAAGAAGAAGATCGACATGGATGGTAATGTGATTACCTATAAGGGCCGATTGGTGGCTAAAGGATTCAGACAGATTCATGGTATTGACTATGATGAAACCTTTTCACCAGTCGCTATGACCAAATCCATCCGAATCCTACTTGCAATTGCAGCATACCACGACTATGAGATTTGGCAGATGGATGTCAAAACAGCATTCCTTTATGGGAATCTCCTCGAGGACGTGTATATGATACAGCCGGAGGGTTTTGAGGATCCAAAGCAAGCCAACAAAGTCTGTAAGCTGCAACGGTCCATTTATGGATTGAAGCAAGCTTCTAGGAGCTGGAATCGACGTTTTGATGAAGTGGTCAAAGAGTTTGGCTTCATCAGAAACGAAGATGAGTCTTGTGTCTACAAGAGGTTAGTGGGAGCGCTATAGCTTTTTTTGTCTTGTATGTGGATGACATACTACTCATTGGAAACGACGTTCCCATGCTACAATCTGTTAAAGATTGGCTAGGAAAGTGTTTCTCAATGAAGGACTTAGTGGAAGCAGCCTATATACTCGGTATAAGGATCTATAGAGATAGATCTAAGAGGTTGCTAGGCCTAAGTCAAAGTACATATATTGACAAGGTGTTGAAACGGTTCAACATGCAAGATTCCAAGAAGGGATTCTTGCCCATGTCACATGGAATCACTCTTTCGAAGAGTGGTTGTCCTTCCAATGAGATTGAGAAGGAGCGCATGAGTAGAATTCCCTATGCCTCGGCCATAGGATCTATCATGTACGCCATGTTATGTACTAGACCAGATGTGTCATATGCCTTGAGTATGACAAGCATATACCAATCCAATCCGGGTGAGAGTCACTGGATTGCAGTCAAGAACATCCTAAAGTACTTGAGAAGAACTAAGGATGCTTTATTGATATTTGGCGGTGAGGAAGAGTTGCCTGTAAGGGGTTACACTGATGCAAGCTTCAAAACTGACATAGATGACTTTAGATCACAGTCGGGATATGTGTTTTGCCTGAATGGAGCAGCGGTGAGCTGGAAGAGTTCCAAGCAAGAGACGGTAGCTGATTCTACAACAGAGGCTGAGTACATTGCTGCAAATGGCGCAGCAAAGGAAGCTGTTTGGATCAGAAAGTTTGTTTCTGAACTTGGTGTGGTCCCTAGCATTGCGGATCCAGTCGAGTTGTTCTGTGACAACACTGGGCGATCGCGCAATCAAAGGAACCAAGATCGCACCAGAAGTCCAAGCACGTGCTCAGGAAGTTTCATCTGATTCGAGATATTATCGATAGAGGAGACGTTCGGATATGCAAGATGCCTACAAATGAGAATCTTTCAGACCCGCTTACAAAGCCGCTCACGCAGTGGAAGCATGAAGGGCACACTAGGAGTATGGGCATACGAGATGCGCCAGATTGGCTCTAGTGCAAGTGGGAGACTGTTGGAATAGATGCCCTAGAGGCAATCTAGTTTTGTATGAATTATTTGTGGCTAGAAATTCATTTATTATTTATTGGATATTTAATATAATGAAGTCCTTAGATCTACAATTATGTTGTTTATCTTAAATATCCCTAGTCCAGTATAATGATTAATGGGACAATCATCTATAGACTAGTATGGGGTTGGATTGATATGGAGATGTCACGATCCAACACATAGGTGTGCATTAGGGAATGTTGCACTGGATTGACCCATCTCCGAGAAGGCTACATACATGTTATGTTGAGTCACAAGCGCTTCTCGCGGTGCAATGGTATTGTCATCCTTAGACTTGAAGTCACTAGATATTCTAGTTGTGGATTATTGTGATTTTCGTAGCGTTAAACGCTACACCGTAACTGGGTAGTTATAAAGGCGTGTACTGGATACAATAAGAAGCAAGCTTAGAGATCGTAGTGGACGTAGATAGAATTTGTCCCTCCCACATAACGGGAGCAAATATTCTAGGCCACTCGAGGGATAGTGCTTATAGAATGTCTGGCCAGACTCAAATAAATCAATATGGGATATTGATGTTATTTGCACGAATAAGGCTATTCCCATGGATCGAGAAACTATGGATTGGATATACGAGTGTGGCTTGTATGTCTCGTTTCCAATCCGGATATAGAGACAAAGGGATGAGACAATTACTTGTACAAAGGTTGTCAAGATGACTATTCTATTAGTTGGCTAGAATGGATGTTTTGCTAGAGACCGCTCCATATTAGCAAATAGTTGCTACCGACTATATTGAACCTATGGGGTCACACGCTATATAGAGTTGAACTAGATTTGGGAATTAATTAATTGGATTAATAAATTAGAAGGATCACTTTGCAAAACCTTGCAAACTTAGTAGGGACTAATTTGCAAGGAAGGGACTAGATTGAATTCTAGTAGGACTAGAATAAGTCCTTTAGGTAGTTGGCAAGGAGTTGTTGGACTATATAAAGGACCTTCCTTCCTTCCTTCCCACAACTTATGCTCATTATTGAACATAACATGAGTGAGAGAGAACAAAAGGAGAGAAAAGGAGCAAGCAAGCTAGGAGCTCGCCGCCCCTAGCCCGCCGCCCCATCCCGTCGGCCACAAGGAGGCCGAGACCCTCCTTCGGGTCTCGTTTTGCGTGATTCTTCTTCCTCTTCCTCTTCCGGGCTAGCACCAAGGACTTGGGAGATTCTAGGATTAACTCTAGGCGTGGATCAACCATAGAGAATGTGACACAATTCGCGTTTGAAGTCATCAAAGGAGAACCCTAAGGTGTGTCATTGATTTCTTCCTTTACCATCGTTATGTCTCTTGACTTGTAATCCTTGGAGGGTTTTTCATGGTTTGATGATTGTTTGTGTTTCCGTTGCGCATCCATGAATCAAAACCCTACAGACTTTCATAGAGACGTGGTCAGTATTTCACGTGAAGTCCTCAATTCAACCAACTAAGGTACACGTGAATCTCTTCGCTTACCATTGTTATGATGTCTAGTCCTGTGATCCTTGGAGGGTCTTGAATGGAGTTGATTATTCTTTATTCCGCATCATCATCCGTACCAAAACCCTACACGTATACCTCTCATGGTCTAGAAAGAGAAACTAAGAGTAGGTTTACTTGCAGACCGCCGAAGACAACACTGATCTGCAGACTACATTTCTATCCTGATTTGATCTTATCTTCATTGTGAAAGATATGAGGAACATGAACCAAGATAAGGTATTTTTGTTTTCTAGCTACCTTCAGAAGAAGAAACTCTATTTATGTATTGGTTTTGAGGACAGAAAGCATGGACAAGTCTACCTAAAAATGTTCTGATTGAATATTCTTATGCTCGATACTGATCATTAATCGAGCGTCTATCTGAATTGTTTTTCCTTTTAAAGGACATAGCTAACCGTGTTATTAGAGTACATACCTCGGTTGGTGTGACAAGTGGTGATCCTAAAACATCTAAAGAATACAATTGGATAAAGAGGCGTGGGAGCTCTTCCTCGTGCATACCTAACATTAATTAATTATATACTGAATCACTTGACCTCCGTACTTCACGTACATACAATATTGTCGAAATGAGTGCCAACCCTGCTAATGAGAATCCGCAGCCAAGACTTTGCAGGAGAGTTATGTTAAAATTTGGCAGGTATCTTTCTGACTTGTTCGAGGATCAAGAATCATTCGCATTCTATTCATTGAACCTCCCTTTGATTTATATCAGATTGTCGTCATGTACTTGATAAATAATATTTTCATTGAACCTCGTACTGTTTGCTTCTTTTTCAGGATATAAGGCGGCATTCATATGAATCTGGGCACACCTATTACCGTGAAGCAGCTCGAAGCTATAGCAAGTCTGAGTGAATAGTAAGTCACTGGTTTCACAATCAACAAATAGCAGAGGCCTTGAACCAGCTTGAAACTGTCTGACCTGTATGCACATACTTAGGGGGAGTTTTTCTAAACTCTTCTACTTTGATTCTTTCTCTCTCACCCCTATTCTTGATCTGTTGTTATATGATGATGAAAGACAACCAATTTGTTATATCTAACACCATTTAATCCATCTGTTTGACTCAGTTTTGCAGGGACATATTATTTCCTAGTTTGCAGGATTGGTTTCCGAATATGGATTTTGCAGGAAAGGAAACTTGGAGAGAATGTGATTATGTGATCAATTAGACACTCATGACAGCTTCTCAATTTGTTTAAAGAAAAGATCAGATTAATATCTCAGAAGATTATGATCAACTATCCGTTGGAGAAGGCTGTTGAAGAGTCAAAGTTGTTGCCTACAAAACAGGAGGTTGTTGCTGAAAATCTGGGAAGATTTGCAGAGCTTCAAGCTGTATAAATAGATATCATTTTGAAGCATCAAAACACAACACTCAACGGGCAAAAAGAGAGACACATTTCAGGATTGAAAAGCATCAAAGAAGCACATCATTCTCACAATCCAACTCACAGGAGACCACTGCATTCTTCACTGCAGTTTTACACTTCAGTGTTCTTCTGTTTTGCACTTAATTTGTATAACATGCTTATACAACTTCTTTCTCTCATTCTCAAGGATTTTCGAAAGTGAAAAATAGAGAATTATTAGTTAATCAGTTAGCTAGAGCAGGTACTAGATAGGTTAGAGAGAACCACAAGCTGTAACAGAGTAAGGCATATCTCTGTGCTTGAGATCTAGGGATTAGCTTTTGATTAATAAGAATTTTGTTGAAACTCCTGAAGGAAGGAGATCCCTGAGGTAGCAATGTAGGTCCAAGTGGACTGAACTCTATAAATTATGCGTCTCCTTCATTTACTGTTCATTTACATACTTGGTTCTTACAGCGTTCAAACTAGTCTGTTTTCAAGGGTTTGAAACTCTTTTCAAGGCCTTGAAAAAGACTTGTCAGTTTTACTTTCAATTGCATTTCATTCCAAAGGCTTGAAACTGTTTTCAAGGCCTTGCACTGCATTGCTCTTCATAGAAACTCTTTTCTTCAACAAGTTTTGTAAAAAAGTTGGCATACTCTATTCAACCCCCCCCCCATTCTAGAGTATATGTGCTGAATCTCTATCTGCATACGTGATAACTCCGTTTTCGGAGTTATTTTATGCCTTTTATTTCTACGTTTTGCGTGCTCAACATGGATAATTCGTCGTCTTTTGAGTAAATTGAGCTAAAATGTGATATTGTGAGTTCATGTGCTTTACTTGTTAAAATCGGGCGTTTCTTTAGTTATTTTGATCTTTTATTGTGATATGATCGCGGGTTGTGTTTTCGTGTTGTGACTCGCAGGAAAACAGGGCTTGGAGGATCATGCGGGAGATGGAAACGAACTTCGGAAGCAAGGAACTCAAAGGAAAAGTCAAAGGAAGCAAAAATAAATTCAAAGGAAGAAAGGAAGAAGTCAAAAGAAAAATGCTGAAAAAGGGGGTCTTCGTAAGAAGACATTTGTCTTCGTACGGAGAGAAAATACTTAGCCAACTTTTGGAGTTCTGAAGATGTCTTCTTAAACAAGCATGCAGTATCTGTATAGGAAGACCTTCGTACGAAGAGCAATTGTCTTCGTCTTCGTACGAAGACAAATGTCTTCGTACGAAGACATCGCTGGAAGTCGGAATTTTGAGCGGGGCTTTTTCGTAGTTTATCCATACTTTGTAATCGTATTATGGAAACGTATTTAAGTGTTCTAGGTCGACTTTTTCAGTAGTTCCTCACGTTAGAAACTCTTTTGGGAGATCAAGAAGCTATTGGGAGAGCTTAGGAGCTTTGGATCATCCGTTTGGATTCTCAACTCTTCTCTTTTCTTAGTTTTTTATGTTAAAACTCATGAAACTCGTTTTTTTTTAGAACGAATCGTAGTAGCTAAACGTTATTTTCAGGGAATTCTCGTTTGGTGTAGCTAGGGATTGATCTAAATATCATGTTTTGAGATTGTGATTCATGTTTTAACTTAATCTCCTGTGTTCTTTCATTGTTATGGATTATTTACGATTGTAATCACATTATTTTTGCGAGTAGCTAACGTAAAGATAATTTTGATTAATTTTCACGTGGTAACTCCGTGAGAGTTAGTCGGGAAATTGAATAATCCACCTAGTCGAATCAATGTTTGGTAACTCGATATTGTTAACTAGGATCGTTAGAGTAGAATTATGGTTTTAATGCATGCTTAAAGCTAAAATAAACTTGGTAACTCGGTATGTTTTGGTTTTAAGTATAGTTGACTTGCTTGATTACTCAGTAACTTTAATATTGCTCGATTAATAGTGAAAGACACGCGGTTGTTTTACGAATCAAAACAGAAGTTTAGATCAACCTAGTGAACCTAGAGAATTCCCGGTATTTTTACTCATATTACAAAACCCTAAAATCATTCTTTATTAATCGTGACCTACTTCAATCGGTTAATTGAGAATTTTGCATTTTTTATTTTAGTAGAATTAGAACAAAAAACAACTTGCGACGTACCCACACGACAACTGTACACTTGCAGTTGGAGCGTGTCAAGTTTTTGGCGCCGTTGCCGGGGACTTCGGCTAAATTAGTTATAATTCCTAGCCTTAGGGATTTTAATTTATTGTTCATATCCGTTACTTACCTACGTTTTGCGTGTTTTGTGATTTCAGGTTGATTTACACGATGCATGACCCGTTCTAGAGACGAGCCTTTGTACCCAACGTTTGAAAACCCGGAATCCTTATTGAAAGCACAGTGTAGAGACAAGAGGAATTCAAGCTCAGTCACCATGGATGAAGAAACTAGAGCTTAGTTTGAGAGAATCCACAAAAGTGTGCAAGATGCGGAAGCAGCTAGAGCAACTGCTGTAGAGGAGGCAGCAAGTAGAGCTGCGAAAACTGAGAAACTTAGGGCTCAAATGGATGAGATGCAGGCGATGACTACGTTAGAACTACACCGGAGGGTTATCAACCCACTATTGTCAGCCCTCAGATTAATGTCGCACATTTCGAGATTCGCCAACCGTTGATCAATATGGTTAGGGATGAATGCTTATTCACTGGAGCCCCGAGTGATGATCCACATCAACACTTCGAGCAGATTACTTCTACCATGTATGATCAGAGAGTTCCACTCGAGACGATAAAGCTCATGCTTTTCCCCTTCTCTTTATCGGGAAAGGCAAAGACATGGCTTATGGAACTTCTAGCAGGCAGCATAGTTACATGGGCAGATTGTAGCAGAGAGTTTCTCAGGAAGTATCTTCCACCATCCAAGGTTGCTCAACGGATGGCTGATATAACCAAATTTACACAGCAGGAAGATGATTCTCTGGGAGACACGTGGAGAAAGTTCAACCAGCTCCTTCGCAGATGCCCTACTCACGGAGAGCCATGGTACAAACTTATGCACTAATTTTATAATGCTTTGGACAGAGAGACTGCTAGTGAACTGGACATGATGGCTCAAGGAAATTTTATGGGAATGGGATTACAGAGATGTCGTGATCTGCTGGATAATGTAGCTACGTGAATCCACGAGGTCTGAGACTCGTAGAAACACGAAATCAGATGGGGCATTGGTTAGTAAGATTGAGTCCATGGTGGAACAGAAATTTGAACATCAGATGGCAGTAATGACTTCGGCTTTCAGTAATTTGAATCCATCGGCACAGGTGAAGTCAGTGGGAGAGATGGTAGCAGATGCAAATCAGCGATATGGGGATGGTATCGTAGACGTGAACTACATGGGTCAACCAAGACAGCAGAAATGGCCAAACACTTATCATCCCAACAACCGCAATCCGAATAGTGGACTATATGCGCCAGGGCAAAGGCCAAATGTTCCTTACCAAGCTCAAAGACAGGCTCCACAGCAACAGGCTCCCACTCCACCCTCAGAAGAACAGGATACAAACGCATTGTTGAGGAAACTGTTAGCTAGCAATGATAAGATTGAGAGCAAGATTTTCGCGATGGAAGCCTCGATAAAGATCCATGAGACACAGATTGGCCAAATAGCTAATCAGAATACTCGACTTCCACCAGGTATACTACCCTCTAACACAATCACTCCACCTGAGCAATTGAAGGCTATCACTACTCGCACTGGGACCACCACTAAGACTCCTCCATATCCTACACACGCGCGAGCCGAGGCAACTAAGGCCACATAAAAAGCATTAGATGAAGAAATTATCGTGCCTACCGTGAGTCCCCAATCAAAGGGCACGAGTAGGAAGTCGGAGGAAAAGCCTAAGCCAAAGGAAGAGTATAGTGTCCGTGTTCCCTACCCGCGGAGATTGAAGAGTCAAGAGGATGCCAAACACTTCAAGAAATTTGTGGATATCTTCAAGAAGTTACACATCAATATCCCCTTTGTTGAAGCAATTTCACAAATGCCTAAATACGCAAAATTTCTCAAGGAACACCTCTCTAATAGGAGACGCATGGATGATTTTGAGACCGTAACTCTGAATGAGGAGTGTAGCGCCGTGGTGCAAAAAGTGCTACCCAAGAAGATGAAAGATCCAGGTGGTTTCATTATTCATGTCACATTGGGAGATGCATTCCATGGTAGAGCATTATGTGATCTTGGCGCAAGCATAAATTTGATGCCCACATCAGTATTTGAGCAACTTGGTGTAGGAGATCCAAAACCTACTCGTATGTGTTTACACATGGCTGACCGTACTATAAAACAACCACGGGGTGTTTTAGAGGATGTGCTTGTGAGAGTCGAAAGACTCAGCTTTCCCGCAGATTTTGTGATCCTAGACATGGAGGTTGATGATGATGTCCCACTCATATTGGGACGGCCATTCCTTGCTATGGGAAAGACGATTATTGATGTTGTCAATGGAGAGTTGACTATGCGTATTAACGATGAGAAGGTGGCATTCACTGTCTTTGAAGCTATGAAATTTCCTGCATATGCAGTGAGCGAGCAGTGTTTTGGTGTGGAGGCATACACACCGGATGAGGAGGATGAAATCTTATTGGAGCAGCTGTATGAGGAACTTGCTTTACTTGACTCGAGTGAAAAGGAACAAGCTATGTAAGCTAGCTGGCGTTCACCCCTACCCCTCTTTAATGAGGGAAGCAGGAAGATTCTTACTCCTTCTCTTATTACTGCTCCTGATTTAGAATTAAAAACATTACCTTCTCATTTAAAATATTTATACTTGGGATCTAATGAGACTTTACCTGTGATTGTTTCTGCGTGTTTGGACAGGGAACAGGAGGAACAGCTTCTCAAGGTATTGCAGGAACGGAAAGCAGGTATGGGATGGACCATAGCGGATATCA
This sequence comes from Linanthus parryae, assembly GCA_023055425.1. Classification (NCBI taxonomy): domain Eukaryota; kingdom Viridiplantae; phylum Streptophyta; class Magnoliopsida; order Ericales; family Polemoniaceae; genus Linanthus; species Linanthus parryae. The sequence goes on along the minus strand of JALGPY010000005.1, from coordinate 93,263,466 downwards.
AGGGGATCAGCCCCACAGTTTTCCAGCACAAGATTCGGCTCATGGAAGACAAGAAGCCGGTAGTTCAGTTTCAGCGCCGCCTCAACCCTCACATGCAGGAGGTGGTGAAGAAAGAGGTGCTTAAATGGTTGGAAGCAGGTATCATCTATCCGATTTCCGACAGCACGTGGACTAGCCCGGTGAAGTGTGTCCCTAAGAAGGGAGGTATAACTGTGGTGGAAGGGGAAAAAGGTGATCAGATTGCCACTCGTACTGTTACTGGGTGGAGAGTTTGCATGGATTACCGCAAACTCAATGATGCCACTTTGAAGGACCATTTTCCTCTCCCATTTTTGGACTAGATGCTTGATAGGCTGGCACGTCATTCGCATTACTGATTTTTGGATGGATACTCTAGGTATAATCAGATAGCGATTGAGCCACCTGACCAGGAGAAGACGAAATTTACTTGTCCTTACGGGACCTTTGCATTCAGGCGCATGCCCTTTGGGATATGCAATGCACCTGCCACGTTTCAGAGGTGTATGATGTCTATCTTCTCGGACATGATGGAGCAAAATTTCGAAGTCTTCATGGATGATTTTTCACTTTATGGTGATGGGTTCGAAGACTGTCTACAACAGCTAGCTCGTGTACGGGACAGATGTATTGACACCACCAACCTAGTGCTTAATTGGGAAAAGTGCCATTTCATGGTGACCGAAGGGATAGTGTTGGGGCACAAGATTTCCAGCAAAGGCTTAGAGGTAGACCGGACGAAAATTGATGTGATTGAGAAGCTTCCTTATCCTACATCTGTCAAAGGGGTACGGAGTTTCTTGGGACATGCAGGTTTCTACCGGCGTTTCATTAAATACTTTTCAAATATCACAAAGCCTTTATCTGGATTGCTTGAGAAAGATGTCATCTTTGGTTTTAATGAAGAGTGCAAGACAGCTTTTGATTTGCTCAAGAAAAAGTTGATCAGTTCTCCCATTATAGCCACCCCATACTGGACATTACTGTTTGAGCTTATGTGTGATGCCAGCGACTATGCGGTGGGAGCAGTACTCGGACAGCGGAAAGACAAGGTAGCTCATGTCATTTACTATGCCAGTCGTACTCTTAATACTACATAGGTTAATTATGCCACCACGGAGAAAGAGATGTTGACTATTATCTTCGCACTGAACAGTTTCGTCCATACCTATTGATGTGAGCTTAGGTAACACAAGAACCTCGTAGGTTAAATATGTCAAGAGGCTAGAGAAATATGAATTTCTCATATCCCATTGATGTGTTGCTCATGGTGATGAGCCTACAACCTATGACGAGGCCACGAGTGGGCATACTCTCAAAAATGGCTTGGAGCCATGAGACACGATATGGAATACATGGATACAAACAAAGTATGTTTTTTGGTGGAACCACCTAAAAGGGTAGGACCCATAGGGTGCAAGTGGATTATGAGGAGACCAAGATGGATGGTAATATGATTACTTTTAAGGGACGATTGGTTGGGAAAGGGTTTCCTGTGAGTTCATAGTATAGACTATGACGAAATCTTTTCACAATTGTGATGCTTAAATCCATTCGGCATTTTGCTTGTAGCAATTTGTCTGCAGATTGAGTCAAGCTTCACGGATTTGGATTCTTCGAGTTGATGGTGAAATCAAAGGAGTTCGGTTCCATCAATAATGAAGATGAAGTTTGTGTTTACAAGAAGGTTAGTGGGAACACAGTTATGTTTCTGGTCTTGTATGTGGAGACATACTAATAATTAGAAATGATGTCTCTACTCTGCAACTTGTTAAAGATTGGATAGAGAATTTATTCTCAATGATTGACTTAGGCAGGACAACCTATAAAGATCTATGAAGATAGATCAAGATAATTGTTTAACTTAAATCAAAATACATAGATATTGGCAAAAGGTGTTGAAATGGTTCAACATGAAAAGAATAATGATTCTTACCCATGTCACATGTAATTGGTCTTTGCAAGACTAATGGTCTTTGCAGTCTGGGCCTTGAAGAAGATAAATTTGGACGCTAAGCTCTCAAGTGAGCTACGGAAGCAAGCACTACTTGAACTTGAGGAATTTCGATTGATGGCATATGAAAGTGCGAGAATCTATAAGGAAAGGACAAAACAGCGGCACGACAGGCACATCATCCCGAGAGACTTCAAGCTCGGACAGAGAGTGCTGATCTTCAATGCCAGACTAAAGCTTTTTCCAAGGAAATTGAAATCTAGATGGAGTGGCCCCTACACCATTACTGTAGTTTTTCCGTGGGGATCGCTTGAGGTGGAGGATGCAGGTGGAAACAAATTCAAGGTAAATGGCCAGAGAGAGAAATCGTATGTGGACAAAAATTTCATTGGAGTCATTGAATGGCTTCAGGCAACTCCCGCTATTTGATTAATCTCTGAGGTAACTGGGTCGGGCCTTCGACCTTAAATTACAAAGCGCTTGTTGGGAGGCAACCCAACCTATTTATTGTTGTAGATTAGGTTTTAATACTGTTTTGTAATTTTTATTCTATTTGATTATTTTATAGGTGCGAGAGAGTGGATTTAATGTTTCCAATGCGTATGTGCAAGATTCCGAGGTGAAAGGCCTATTTTGAATCCCCCGTATTGATGCGCGCGTGCGAAACAGAGTGAAAATTGAAGAATTGCAGCCCAATACGCGTATCGGGATCCGAAGTGACGGAATTGAAGATTGAAGCCATTCCTGCACTTATTCAACACACACACCTATGGAAGATCATGTTCCCGGACTCCCCGTCTTGATATACGCAAGGATTTGATTGATGAACGGATAAAGCTAGCACGCTGGCACGGATTACGAGGTGATATTTTGAAGAAAAGACTGAAAATAGAATTGAACAGTGCCAACATGTGGGGATGGTCGAGAGCTTTCTGTAGACAGGTAGATCGCGCATATCGGAGTCCGGATGAGGAATTTACGCCAAAAAGGATGCTCAAGCGAGTAAAACGAGGCCAAAAGCATCCGGAAATGCAAAACGTGCCTTGGAACGCGTGAAATTGACAAATGAAATACTCCCCGGATTTTGGGAGTGTTTTAAGGTAAAAAGGGAGTCTCGAGGTCGAGGAGATCCTTCGGAAAGCAAAGGCACGATCGGATACGCGAAAAGTGGTCAAAAGGATGTTTTTGGCAAGCTCCAGCATTGTCTTCGTACGAATACAAATTGTCTTCGTACGAAGACTTTATACTTAAAAAAAATTGAGCTCTGAAAATTGTCTTCCCAGAACACTTTGCAGTATATATCTGGGAAGACCTTCGTACGAAGAACATTTGTCTTCGTACGAAGACAAATGTCTTCGTACGAAGAAATCGGGCAGAAAGTCAATTTTATCCACGCACGGAAAGAATAGAAGGGTAATGCTTGGGGGTATTTTAGACTTTTTGCATGGAATTTTGAGGTCAACTGGAGCTCACCCCGTCCATCTTCTTCATTCTTCACCAACACAGTTCTTTGTTTCCTCCATAGCCGCAGCACCCCAAGTTATCTTCTCACTTGTTTCTTCACCAAATTCAACACATAACCAGAGGTTTTGCTCGCAATTCAGAGGAGAACAAGGCGTGGTGAGGGGTTTTGAGTGAGATTGAGATACGAGGGAGAAATCAGAGGAGGATGAGTTAGGGTTACGAAGCTAGATTGAAAAATTGAACGAGTTGGAGCTCGATTCAGCTTGCGGTCAAGAAGACAAACTTAACGGGGACATCACAAGGAGTACGGTGCACCAATCAATTCAAGTTTTTGAACAAATCTCTCGGCGACATCCAAAACAGTCCGTCTTGTCGGAATTCCGAAATTTTTTGCCCGTAAGACTTGCTCCGGGCACGTTGGTACTTTCTAAAACTAGCGGTTTCAATACTCGAGTCTTAGGCACAAATTGAGTAAAATCCCATTTTAATTTTTGTTGCGCTTAGTAGCGTGCTTGGGGGCGATTGCTTAGAGTCCTAGGATTACGTGCTTACGTGCTTAATTTCGGTAAACACTTCTTGTCACGTGCACAAAGTTGAATTTCTCGTTTATACTTGAATTTGAGTTTTAAATGCGGGTGGACAGAAACGGAAGACGGGAGAGGGTACTTCACAAGAAGCATCCGGGTCGGGCGAGCCTCAATTAGAAATACCGCCCATACCCCAATATGCTATTTTGAATGCCCCTCCCCCGACTAAACCGGGAATTGTAGGCCGACGAACGGCAAAGGCAAATTTTAAAGAGCAGAGTATTGGGCCCGCGAGCTATGATAGTTATCGTTTTGTCACCTACGAGGCCCATCTTGACTCTCGCAAGGACACGTATTTGACTAAGAATGGGCAGCCCGAGAAGGAATTTCCATTGCACGAGGACATGCCTCAAGCAATAAAGGAAATTTTCGAGCGCGAGAAGCTAACCAATTGGTTTAAGCTGGTAGGGTCGTCTAGTTCTCATAAAGCATGATAGTTTTGCCTCAACTTGAGGTACGCGAAAGATGGTGAGAGCCGAGACCTCCGTCTTGTCTATCGTCGGAACGAGTGGATAGTCTTCACGCCAGAGACTATCGCCTTGGCCATGGTATTCCCCACTTTGAGAGAGGGTTGTGGTTACGAGACTACTCTTCGTAGTGAGGGTCTTTGGTCTCGTTTAAATGCATTCTGTTTTGCAAAGGGGGTAGATCCGTGGGACAGGAAAGGGGATGCGACTCAGTGGAAGGCTGAAAAGAGGTACTATAGGTCTGAGGCAAGGTGGTGTTGCGAGTTGCTCGAGAATTGGGTTCTCGGAATCACACAGAACCCTCAGTACTCTTTCCGTCTATCTGTCTTGGCTCTCTGTCTTTATACCGGGGTTAGGGTCGATATCCCTAGGTTGATTTGGGAAAATTGTTTAGAGAGGGTGTCGAGGACTAACAAGTTGGGTCCCGGTCATACTTGTTTGCTGACTCATCTAGCCAAAACCTCTGAAGTAGTCATTGGGAGAGATATGGACTTGAAACTGTTCACTGCTAGGAAATGGCATAGGTTTGATGAGACGGCTAGAAAGAAGGGAAAGGGTAGGCGAATGAACACCTCTCGGTTTGACAACCAAGTAGCTTATGACCACTTGAGAGAAGAGATGGCCCGGGATAGACTCGAGAGAAGGCGCCAGATTTCCCACACTAGGGACAATCAGGTGAAGCTGGGTGGCTTAATCCAGATGGTGGGCCAGTGGGTGATTCAGTCGAGTGGTCAGGCGGCGGGTGAGTTTGTGCCACCAGTCCCGACGGCGGATCCGTGGTTCCAAGAGGATGAATTTGAGTATCCGGTTCCACCGAGTGAGGACGACGAAGAAGAAGAGGATGAGGAAGAAGAAGAGGAGGAGGAAGAGGAAGACGAGTAGTGGATTGTGCCCTCATGCTAGGATTGTTGAGTCCTCGTGTTATCGTTGAGGGCAACGATGCATCCTAGTGTGGGGGTGGTTGATACCTTTTTACTAGTCAGTATTGAGTCTTTGCATCGCCGTGTCAGCATTTAGTTAGGAATTTTAGTTATGTCCTTATTTTCTCTTTATTATTCCTATTTTTGCGTGCACGTTTTATTATTATTGAGTCATCCCACCAAATTATCAAGTCAGTAGTCGAGTTGGTCGTGCATGTAGTATAGGTATATATAAAAATGTAGTATAGGTATATAAAAAAAAAGAAAGAAAAAAAAAACTAAAAATTTGGAAAAACCCAAAAAAAATTAAAAATTTGAGAAAGGGCAATCAAAAGAAGCTGAAAATTCCGTAAAATCGAGAAGTGTGAGATTTTTAGGCATAGGGCATGAATTGCGATTGAGAGCGACAATGTGAGTTCCCCTTAGTAAGTATAGAGGAGCTTTCTTTACGGGTGCGTGCCTATTTTATACACGGACTTAATATTTCAAATCTAAAGTGTGTGCCTAGTTTTCTTCAAGAGTTGAGCTAGGTGTGAGCTAAACAAGCCGAACGTTCTTGTGTACGTATTAGGTAGTCGCCAACCCGCCTCGTAGTGGCACACAGAACAGCTGTGCGAGGTGTGTATTAGAGCACTCACTGCTTATAGAACTTACCTTGTAGGACCACTAGTAAACCCTGTTTTGAACCTTGGATTCTTTGATCACCTCTGGACTTAGGGTGACGATTCTTGGTCGTCATCATTGATTGGCTAGAATCACCGCTTTAGTGCATCACGAGGGTGTTGTAGTTGAGGGGGTTCGATGAGGGAGTGCTTCATGATATACTTCTGAGTCTTACATATCGCATGCGCTTCATTTGTGATTTTCGAGGGGAATGCGAGAGTGAGTGAGAGTAGGCTTACGCACTTCGGTGTGGCGGTGTTCCATGGTATTATTATACATGGACACAGTTGAGGAGAGTCGTGAGTGTGTACCATCTAATACACACAAAACTTGGGTTGGGGGACTTTAATAGGTGGATCGTGCTAGGTACCTGATCTTACTCATCATGGTGTAGGAGGTTTGGTTGGATTAGGCACGAGACATATATTCGAGTTGCTACTTGAGAGGGGACAGGATTACATTCGAGTGTGGGGTGTCGACTTTTGACTTCGGACATCGATATTGAGCTTGCGACGACTCCATCCCCACACGTGCTTTATTGTGTTAGCGGCTTCGTTTGTTACACCGAGGATTTCATCGACTTAGGGGGAGAGAAATTTATTTGTGATTTATATGTGCTGATTTGGGTATTTTCTCCCCTTATCATCTTATTTTGGCTTGACACTTGGAAGACCACTCGACAGGTATGTTGAAGAAGTTGTGCAGAAATTTGAGAGATAAAAAAATCAGAAAAGAAAAAGAAAAAGAAAAAGAAAAGAGAGAAAAAAATGAGAGTTGAATAAAGGAAGATTGGGAAGTGTTTTGGAAGATCGAGTGGAGAAGCGACTAGTTCACGAACGGGAAATTTTGTTTTATGCATCATTCATGACAATGGCCGCGGAGATCGTAATTGTACCGGGGTGTGAGGGGATCGAGGGCCGGAGATGGTGAGTTTCGGGCTTGGTTTCTAACATTGTTGTGAGGGTGTGTGAGATGTGGTATTTGCGAGAATGTGACGCTTTAGGACTCGTGCTTGATTATTATCCGATTTGTCCCTAAAGCCTCATCATTCTAAACCCGTTAGCGGATTAGGAGCTCGGACCTTGAACGTGGCTTAGCCTAGCGTAGCCTCTTATTTTGTGGCACACATGAAAAGGCATTGCATTATTGTACATAGTAAATCTAGGTTCTCTATACTAGCTAGGGGAGATTCGCGTTGTCGAATTTGATTTCAACTCATGCCTTGTATCTAGATTTCTCATCGCTTCGTGTGAACCAGTTTAAGCTAATGGAGATTGCCCAATCTCGCAAAAGAAAAAGAAAATTTGTTATTTCAATACTTGCATTGCGAATATTGCATTTGCATATAGGTGCATTGTGTATAATCGAGTCGTGTCGACTAGTGAAAAGGATGGTTTGTGGATTGATCTACTCGGACTAGTATGCAATTGATGATGGTTTTGTATAATCGAGTCTTAACATTTTATGCTCCCCTTTAATGGAAAATTATTCTTTTTAGTATATTGTACGGTTTTGCAACTTTGGGAAAATATGTGCCAAATGTACTACTTAGACACTTTGAGACGAAGTTATGCCTTGGGACACTTGAGTAATTTCGGCCCCGCCATCGGGATATAATAGATGGTTTAGGCCCGGCCATCGCGATATAATAGATGGTTTCGGCCCGTTCGCAGGGATATAATATGCGATGTGCCACAAAGATGGCGTATTTGGACATGTCAAAATTTTGTTTGCTACGATGGTTACCAAGGGCATTAACGGAATCTGAAACTTTGCTATGTGATATGAGAATTTCGGAAATTTGCTTTGTTAGTATGTGACTATTTGGCACTGTTCATAACAAGAGCTTAGTTTGGCTTTATTTGACAAGCATATTTTGTTAGTTATCAGTATATTTTTGATAAACAAGTTATTTTGAAACTAAAGGGGAGAAAAACCCTCACTGAGATTTGTGGCTCATTTTTCGAACTAAATATTTTTCAGGCGACACAGCGTAGACGGGAAGTTAGAGATTTCGAGGCAGGGCCATTGGTGAACTTAGCAACCATCAATGTTTTAGTTCGTGTTTAGCTACTACGACTCTATTATCCATGTATGGCATGTAATATTTTGGTGGAAACATTTGTAAGACTTATGGTTCATGTGTTAATCGAAGTTTGACTTTTGGAGTTATTGACGCTTTTGGATTATTTTGAGGTAAACAATTTTGTTGGCGTTTAGTTTAGTCTCTGATCCGATCAATGTGGTTGAACCGATAAATTTTTAAAATGACACCTTCAATGCTTTAAACATTTCTACACAAAAAGTTAGTTTTCATAATTTCCCAAACTTTTTTATTTGTATATAACTCGCCATCAACAAATTTACAAGAACTACTTTGACTTTTTTTAAAGTTTTCATGTTGACCCCGAGAATTCTAACTCGCTTCCGCACTTGACTTTCTTAATTTAAGTTTTCATCAAGATTCCTACCAGGTTCAAACCACATGAGTTTTGTTCGAGGCCTTGGTGGCCGGTCTCGACCCTCGGTCTCGAATTAATTAATCGGGGTCCGAGAAAGTGGGTCGTGACAGGAAAAGTCAAAGGAAGCAAAAAGAAAGTCAAAGGAAGAAAGGAAGAAGTCAAAAGAAAAATGCTGAAAAAGGGGGTCTTCGTACGAAAAGAAAGTACTTAGCCAATTTTCGGAGTTCTGAAGATGTCTTCTTAAACAAGCATGCAGTATCTGTATAGGAAGACCTTCGTACGAAGAGCATTTGTCTTCGTACGAAAACTCTTCGTAGACGTCGCTGGAAGTCGGAGTTTTGAGCGGGGCTTTTTCGTAGTTTATCAAAACTTTGTAATCGTATTATGGAAACGTATTTAAGTGTTCTAGGTCAACTTTTTCAGTAGTTCCTCACGTTAGAAACACTTTTGGGAGATCAAGACGCTATTGGGAGAGCTTAGGAGCTTTGGATCATCCGTTTGGATTCTCAACTCTTCTCTTTTCTTAGTTTTTTATGTTAAAACTCATGAAACTCGTTGTTTTGAGTATGAATCGTAGTAGCTAAACGTTATTTGCTGGGAATTCTCGTTTGGTGTAGCTAGGGTTTGATCTAAATATCATGTTTTGAGATTGTGATTCATGTTTTAACTTAATCTCGCGTTTTCTTTCATTGTTATAGATTATTTACGATTGTAATCACATTATTTTTGCGAGTAGCTAATGTGAAGATAATTTTAATTAATTTTCATGTGGTAACTCCGTGAGAGTTAGTCGGGAAATTGAATAATCCACCTAGTCGAATCAATGTTTGGTAACTCGATATTATTAACTAGGATCGTTAGAGTAGAATTATGGTTTTAATGCATGCTTAAAGCTAAAATAAACTTGGTAACTCGGTATGTTTTGGTTTGAAGTATAGTTGACTTGCTTGGTAACTCGGTAAGTTTAATATTGCTCGATTAATAGTGAAAGACACGCGGTTGTTTTACGAATCAAAACAGAAGTTTAGATCAACCTAGTGAACCTAGAGAATTCCCGGTATTTTTCCTCATATTACAAAAACCCTAAAATCATTCTTTATTAATCGTGACCTACTTCAATCGGTTAATTGAGAATTTTGCATTTTTTATTTTAGTAGAATTAGAACAAAACACAACTTGCGACGTAACCATATAAGGTTTGAAATAATAACTAATTTTAACAAAGTCCCTTGGGTTCGATAGCCCAGATTTCCGGTTTTATTACTACACACGACAACTGTACACTTGCAGTTGGAGCGTGTCAATACGCCCCTTTCAATTGGTATCAGATCTTGTATCAGTGTATAAGATTTAACCATCTCGTAACCAAGAGTACTGCAGGTGATGGTTGTTTCTCACAGGGAAGAGCTGCTAACAGACCTCCTCTATTTTGTGGAGATAATTTTGCTCACTGGATATCTCTGATGAAAATGTTCATCATTGATCAAGACATAGAGCTATGGACCATTATTCATAATGGACCTCACACTTTCTACACAGAGAAAGATGGGATTAAAACTCCCAAATCTGAAGATTCTCTGTCTTCATCTGAATTAGAACAATTTTATAAGAATTACAAAGCTATTAACATCTTGTATTGTGCTTTGAGTACAGATGAATTCAAGAGGATTTCAGGCTGCAAGACTGCCAAAGAAATCTGGGATAGGCTTGTGGCGACATTTGAAGGAACCAGTCAAGTCAAGCAAACCAAGATCAACATCTATCTCAGACAATATGAGCTTTTCAAGATGAATACAGATGAGTCAATCAGAGAAATGTTTAAAAGGTTCACAGACATAATCAATAACCTTGATTCACTTGGAAAAAATAATTCCAATGATAAAAAAGTGAGAAAGATTCTGAGAAGTCTACCAAAGGAAAAATGGGAACCAAAAACTACTACAATTGAGGAAGCTCAAGATCTCTCATCACTTCAACCTGGTGACCTACAAGGGAAGCTTCTGACACATGAAATATCCATGAATGATGCTGATGGAGATCTACCAGAAGGTGTCAAGAATTTAGCACTCAAGGCCAAAGAGAATGATAAAATTCAAAGCCTTGAAACAGAAGATGATGATGAAGATTTATTTTCTTTGATTTCCAAAGCTTTAACTGGAATACTCAAGATGAAGAAAAAATTTGTAAAAAAAGACTTCAACAGAGATAGAAACTGATCATCTAGTAGCAAGGACTATAAAGGTAAGTCTTATTCACAAAGTAAATCAAAATTCATGAACTGCTTTAAGTGTGGTGATGCAGGACACTTGATAAGAGATTGTCCACACAAGAAAAGCAAGAACTTGCAAAAGAAAGACCATGATAGGAGAAAGAAAGCTATGATAGCTTCATGGAGTGATTTAGATACTTCAAGTGACTCTGAATCTGAAGAAGAACATGCCAACCTATGCTTCATTACCAAGCATGATGATAGTTCTGAAAAGAACATTGCGGTAATGGTAAACTGCTTGATTTCAAAACCAGAGGAAGCTCTCTCAGATTACCTCAAAACAATGCTTTTAAATGAAAAGGACTATCTGAAAGAGATTAGAATTTTGAAAGAAAAATCTCATGAGCAAGCAAAAGAGAACTTACAACTTGTTTGTTTGAATCAGAATCTTGAAATCTCTCAGAACAACACTGACAGTGATTTCAAGGCCTTAAAAACCAGTTTCAAAGCCTTGAAAACACAAGTCAAGGAAGTAGTCACTGAGAAATCCTTACTGAGTAACATCCTTGTTAATCTGAGACATCAAGTTGATGAATTAGATAAACAAAATACTACTCTTACAAAGAAACTTCAAGAATCTGAAATATTCAAAGTATAGCTTGCAGGCTCAGAACACAAGTTGAACTTCATTCTTGGAGAAAGCTCAAAGTCAGTTCAAAAAACTGATATTGGATACAATCCAAATTTTCCAATAAAGAACAATATCATATTTGTGAAAGCTGGAAACAAACCTCTCGTAAGTGTCATTTTTGCAATAAAATTGGTCATGTTAAAATGACTTGTCCTTTCAGAAGAAGAGACCCTCACATAATGAGGAACACTTTCCCATTTCAACTCAAGGGACAAGTCTAACAGATTTGGGTTCCTAAAGGGGTCAGACCACCCAATATGGTTGATCCTGAGTATGAGTCCAAATTCCACACTTGGTCTAACAGCTGGGTAAGGCAATGATTGGTGTTTGCAGGTTGTCACCAATGTCAAAGAACAGAATTGGTTTATGGACAGTGGTTGCTCAAGATACATGAGTGGGAAGAGATCTCTATTCTCAGAATTGAAAGAGCAATCTGAAGGTTCAATTACTCTTGGTGATAAAGGAAAATGCAACATTCTTGGTATTGGTAAATTTGGTACAGAATCTGAAAACTCTACTTCTGATGTATATCTAGTTTATGGCTTGAAATTTAACTTGCTTAGTGTATCTCAGCTTTGTGATAATTTCAATAAGGTTATCTTTGATAAAGAGAAGTGTGTGGTGCAAAATGAGAAATCAGGAAATTGCATTCTCACAACCTCTAGATCAAACAATGTTTTTACTTTTCAGACTAACAAAGTTGCAGGTAAAAGCTTAAAGTGTCTCAAGGCCTTGAAAGAGGATTCAAAGATTTGGCACAGAAAGCTTGGTCACAATTGCTTGCATACCTTGAACAAGTAGATCTCCAAAGATCTGGTAAGAGGATTACAATCTATCAAGTTCAAAGATGATGAAGTATGCAAAGCTTGTGCTCAGAGTAAGCAGACCAGAAGCTCATTCAAGCTAAAGAAATTTGTAATTACTACTAGACCTATTTAATTACTTCACATGGATATCTGTGGTCCTATGAGAACTCCAACTCCAAAACGTAAGAGGTATATTCTAGTTATTGTAGATGATTATTCTTGATATACTTGGGTTATGTTTCTAAAACAAAAATCTGAAGCCCTCTCTGAATTTTCAAAGCTTTGCAGAGAACTTCAAACCTTGAAAAACCTACATATTGCTTCCATCAGAAGTGATCATGGTAGAGAGTTTGATCAATTTGAATTTGACTTGTTTTGTGTTAATCATGGTATCTCTCACCATTTCTATGCATCTAGAAATCCTCAATAGAATGGAGTTGTTGAAAGAAAGAACATGACTCTTGAAGATATGTCAAGAACAATGCTTCTAGAAAACAAACTGCCAAAACACTATTGGGCAGAAGCTGTGAATACACCAAATTACATATTGAACATGTATTTGATCAGACCTATCTTGAAGATGACCCCCTATGAACTTTTTAAAGGAAGGAAGCCAAACATTTCATACTTCAAAGCCTTCGGTTGCACATGTTTTGTCCACAACAATGGTAAGGACAACTTGGGTAAGTTTGATGCAAGAAGTGATGAAGGTATTTTTCTGGGTTACTCTCGTACTAGCAAAACTTATAGATTCTATAATAAAAGAACCAATCTAGTTGAGGAAAGTATTCATGTTATTTTTGATGAAAGCTATGATGGTTCTTTGAGTGAAAGTTTTGTAGAATTGAATCTAAACAAGCATGAATCAGAGAAGAAGCTGAGAACTCACTTGGGTTCAAGAAAGGTTCAGAAGGAAATAGAAGCCATTTTCAAGACCTTGAAAATAGGTCCCAAGGCCTTGAAAATAGATATCAAAGACTTAACAAGAATGATCAGAAATATATAAGTGACCAGGCTACAAGTTCAAGACTAGAGAAGAAATACGAAGAGCATGAACCCGGGTCTCCAAGAAAGAGATGCAAATATCTTTCATCTCATCGAGCTGACAACATCATCTCTGATGCAACCACTGGTACACAAACAAGATCACAGTTGAATAATCTTTGCGCTTTTAATGCTTTTATCTCTCTTGTAGAACCCAAAACTGTGAAGGAAGTATTACAAGAAGCAGACTGGATTATAGCTATCCAGAGTGAACTCAATGAGTTTGGAAGAAACAAGGTGTGGAATCTAGTTCCCCCACCAACAAACCAGTCTGTCATTAGTACCAGATGGGTGTTCAGGAACAAATTGGATGAGAATGGCAAAGTGATCAGAAACAAAGAAAGGTTAGTTGCTCAAGGTTACAACCAAGAAGAAGGTATTGATTATGAGGAAATTTTTCTCCAGTTGCCAGTCTTATGAGCAGGGAATTTGAAATGAGCATGATGGGAGAGTTACAATTGAATAATCCTTGATCAGTTGGCATTCCAAGAAACAAAACTATGTTGCTTTAGCAACAGCTAAAGCTGAATATATATCTGCTGGAGCATGTTGTTCACAAGTGTTGTGGATTTCTCAACAGTTGATAGATCTTGGAATTGATTTCAGAAGTATACCCATCAAGTGTGACAATACCAGTGCAATATTAATTACAAAGAATCCCGTTCAACATTCAAAAACCAAACATATTGATGCCAGACACCATTTCATCAGAGATCATGCTGAGAAAGGTGATATTGTTCTTGAATTTGTTTCTACTAACATGCAACTTGCAGATATCTTCACTAATCCATTGCCAGATGAAAGATTTCCAGCTCTAAGACTGGAATTAGGCATGCTAAATAAAAATGCATTGGTTTAGGGGGAGCATCAGGTAAGGAAGGTAAGTTATTTATTTATTTATTTGAGAATTAGGAAGGTAAGTTATTATGTGTTTCAAAGATTTGAACTGATTTCAAAGCCTTGAAAATAAGTCTGATATATGGTTAGTGAATAATTCTTGGATCATTCAGTATTGGGTGCTATCTTTGTAGATATTTGCTCAATATTGCCCCTACCTTTTTCAAAATTCTTTTTCAGCCAAATATAGTATTAAATTATTTATTTCCAACGGCTTCAAAGATTTAAATCTTCTCTGATAATTATAGATCTTTTGTGAACAGAAAGATTGCAGTTTCCTTTTCAAACACAAACTCTTTCCGTATTTATCTTCTTCTCTTCTCCTTCACTCCGTATCAAATCCACCTCTCTCTATTCTTCTCCCAAACCCTAATGATCACTAGAAGATCCTCAGACATAATTAAGATGGCCGGAGGTTCAAAACCTAGTTCTGAGAAGAAGAGAAAGACAGTTGAGGATTAAGTTCAGACAATTAGTGGGGACTCAAATTCTAGGACTCTCGGTGCAGAAGCTGTTGCAGAACTTCCTCCACCAAAGAAGAAGACTAAGAAGGATGTGACACCTTTTTCAGACAAGAGGAAGACGAAGAAAGAGAAGGAGGCTGCAGAAAAGAAACCAGAAACAGAGATCTCAAGCCCCAAGAATTTGAAGAAAAATAAGAAAGCCTCTCAAGATGAAAAGGGAAAAGAGAAGGTGACAGAGGAAGAACCAGAAGACAATGTGGAGAGAGCCTTGCAGATCTGCTCAAAGAACACTGCCCCTGATGATTCTTGGTTCATCTCAAATACTTACAAAGGTCAGTGGTAGGATGGTTTTGCCTCTAGAAAAATTGCTTTTTGTAACTTGATCAGTATGCCTATGTTGACTAAATGAATCTGAATTGCATTACCATATTAAAGAAAATCTCTATGTCATTCATGCTAAACCCTCCTGAGCTAGCCTATCCAAGACTTACCAGGCTCTTCTATCTCAACATGAAGCAACTTAAGAACTCTTATCACTTAGTTATCAAGACTAGAGTTGCTGGTGTTACTATGGAATTATATCATGCTGAGTTTGCATCTGTCCTTGGCTGTCCTAAGAGATATGATACAAAGAACCATCCTCCCAAAGATAAAGCTTTGAAGTTGGCTAGAGAAGAATTATTTCTACCTAATGTTCCTGCCTCATCGAAACAGTTAACACACTCTTTGTTAAATGTTGAAGCCAAAGTCCTATTCACTATCTTGATGAGATGTATCTTTCAGAGAGAAAATTCCAAGGAGTTGGTCACTGAGAGAGTGCTATACATTATGTATTTGATTATGAATGGCTATGACATTTATCTTTAGAAGTATGTAATAGAACACATGCTGTTTAGCCAAACAGATCAGAGAAAGCATACTTTGCCTTATGCAAATCTGCTCACTCTGTTCTTCCAACACCTTGAAATTCCAACTGCTGGTGAAGAGTCTATTACTTCTTGAATTGGTGTGTTAAATGAGAAAGCTTTTGAGAAGATTGGAGTGGTGAATACCAAGGCAAAAAATTGGAAGTTGTATTCAGACTTGACAGAAGAAGAGCTGAATGCAAAGAAGTTTGTTAAGACCAAGACCATGACTCCTACTTCAAGCCAGACCTCTCAGCCTCCTGACTTGTATTCAATTCTTCAGAGACTTGATGGTCTATAGATGGAAAATAGTGAAATCAAAGAGAATCGGCATGGATTTGAGACTGATCTCAAGCAGGTGAAGTACATGGTGGAGACCATCTTTAGGAGCATGACTGTGTTTGATGTCCCTGAGGATGAAGAAGGCATCAAGAAGGGTGATTCTGACAAGACTTACCCAGTGAACACTCCAACCAGGAAGAGGCTGCTCAATTCAAGGATAAAGGAAAGTAGGTGGTAGTTGAATAAGCTTCTCAAGAGGGAGATGAAGTAGACAGTCCTGATTTAGATGCCTTGCTGATAAACCTGAAGAAGAAGAAGAAGAAATCTCCAAAGACTGCTATTCAAGACAAAGCTGAAGAAGAGACTGCTGGTGTGAATGAAGAGGATGAAGAAGAACATGACAATGATGAAGACAGTGAGGAAGAGGAAGGAGATCAGGATGGAGATGAAGACCCGACCTCATAAGCTCTTGCCTATTCTTTCTCTCCCACTTCTCTTTTTAAGTTTACTTTCAAAATTTTCCAAAGACTCTGATCCAATGTCTTCTCATTCTTTTTTATGAAAGTCAAAAAGGGGGAGAAATCTTAGTTTTTTCTGTTTATGGTTTGGTGACCTATATCTAGACTTATATGTTTTGTTTAAGTTTTTTCATTGAATAAGTTGGATCTTTTGGAACCAATGTGTTGATACTATTTGAATTGTGTACTAATCAGTATTTTTTGCAGAAACTAAGATTCAAACAGTTTGAGGTTTTGTCTTTCATCAAGGGGGGAGATTGTAAGTTCACAGGTTTCACAGGCTTGAAGGCCTTGAACTAGTTTTCAAAGCCTTGAATCAGGTTTCACAGGCTTGAGCTATTTCAAGGCCTTGAAACTGGATTCAAAGCCTTGATACTGTCTGACATGTATGCACAGACTTAGGGGGAGGTTTTCTAAACTCTTTTACTTTGATTCTTTCTCTCTCACCCCTATGCTTGATCTGTTGTTATTTGATGATGAAATACAAACGAATTTGTTACATGTAACACCATTTAATCCATCTATTTGACTCAGTTTTGCAGGGAAATATTATTTTCTAGTTTGCAGGATTGGTTTCCAAATATGGATTTTGCAGAAAAGGAAACTTTGAGAGAATGTGATTATGTGATCAATCAGACACTCATGACAACTTCTCAATTTGTTTAAAGAAAAGATCCGATCAATATCTCAGAAGATTATGATCAACTATCCGTTGGAGAAGGCTGTTTGAAGAGTCAAATTTGTTTCCTACAAAACAGGAAGTTCTTGCTGAAAATCTGGGAAGATTTGCAGAGCTGCAAGCTGTATAAATAGAGATAATTTTGATGCAACAAAACACAAAACTCAATGGGAAAAAAGAGAAACACATTTCAGGATTGACAAGCATCAAAGAAGCACATCATTCTCACAATCAACTCACAGAAGACCACTGCATTCTTCGCTGCAGTTTTACGCTTCAGTGTTTTTCTGTTTTGCACTTCATTTATATATCATTCTTATACTACGTCTTTATTTCATTTTCAAGGATTTTTCAAAGTGAACAATAGAGAATTCTTAGTTAATCAGTTATCTAGAGCAGGTACTAGATAGGTTAGATAGAACCACAAGCTGTAACTGAGTAAGGCATATCTCTGTGCTTGAGATCTAGGTCTTAGCTTTTGATTAATAAGAATTGTGTTGAAAATCCTGCAGGGAGAAGATCCCTGAGGTAGAGACGTAGGTCCAAGTGGACTGAACTCTATAAATTCCATGTCTCCTGCATTTACAGTTCATCTACATACTTGGTTCTTACAGCATTCAAACTAGTCTGGTTTCAAGGGTTTGAAACTCTTTTCAAGGCCTTGAAAAGACTTGTCTGTTTTACTTTACACTTTATTTCATTCCTAGGGCTTGAAACTGTTTTCAAGGCCTTGAACTACATTGCTCTTCATAGAAACTCTTGTCTTCCACAAGTTTTGAAAAAAGTTGGCATACTCTATTCAACCCACCCCCCCCCCTTCTAGAGTATTTGTGCTACATCTCCATCTACATACTCCCCTTTCATGAATGAACTGCGAAAATGGCACTGTAAGTTAACATATAGAAAAAAATATTTTGAACATAGAACTTCCGGTATCCTGCTTTACTAGTTATGGGTTCAATGTCCATTCATATGAAACACCAGAATCTATGTTTGTTTCTAAGCTAAGTAAATACAACTTTCCTATGGCTTCTAGCCTAACAGTAAATTTTTTTAGGAAGGACATGATCTAAAAACATATAGATCTACAAAATGAATTATAGAGGAAGATTCGTGTGTTTACCTCTTCTCCTAAGCTCCTAGCGCATCGGATTGTGATCTTGTTGTTGAGTGCTTTCACGTGCCTGCACCTTGATCTTGATCCCACCGTTCTAGTGCGAATCCCTGGGATGAACACTTTGATCCACCCCACGTACCACCTTCTTGAATGTCATGATCCACCTTCGTGGATCATGACAACTTGCCTTGTCCCAAATGCCATGCTCCAGTGAGTCCACATCTCCTTTATTATATCATATCCTACATGATCCCATAAAATCTTGTAGGTGGTCCCAATGAAATAACAAAGAGCGGTGCAATGAGAATCTTCCTTTCCATCCCTTGTATTGCTATTCGGATTAGCTGCTTTCCTAGCAATGTCGGGAAGGTCGTATCATTCATAGTCGTAAGGTGTCACGCTAAAGTAGCACCACCAACCCGTCTGTCCACAACACAGTTAAAAATGCTAAGGGTGTACAGTGTCAATCATATTTCTATGATCGACGAGGCTCACACGATGAGGAATCCCAGGGACTAATTCCACTCATCACCTCATAGTCACTCATAAGAGCGTGTTATCATGGGGAGATATGCACCATAGTGTTTGAACTCTGGTCAGAGCGCATGTCTTATCCTATAAGGACCACTATGAAGATCTTGGTCCAGTAGACTTTATGGCCACCAATCCGTGTACTGAAATGTCACACACATGTTCACAAAAATCAGTTCTTTCATTTTGCGTTCTCTACGCACACTATACATGGCTTGGGGTACTAACCATGTTCGATTGGCCATAACCAGTCTCACCTTGGAACTTACTTCCAATGCGACAATTGAGTCCGCCTGACAGGCTACTAGCTCTATTGATAGATGTCTAGCTCTTATCATAGGCCTTATGCCTCATATGATAGGCATATCATATAATACCGTTGGCTTCTAGCGCTTATCAGGATTCTGTATCATCTTCCGCCACACCCAGACTTATCCACGATATTGCAAAGGCGGTCGCTCATGTGAGTGAGCCGACATGGTGCCTGCCTGACATGTTCTATGCTAGTACAGGAAATGTAACATATCATGCATGTGTCAATCAACATATAGCTTAAATAAAAAAATCAAATTAAAATCCAGTCAATCAATGTCTCGTGTGCTCATCAATCATATTGCTAGTTATCGACTACCGTATCCCAATTCTCTAAAGTGATCCGCAAAGACGATTCTTAAGTGGTTTAGGAATGGGATGAGCCAACTCTTTGGCCCGTAGTCGATCCACTCCAAGATTACTCTCTAGATAGTCATTTCACCTTTTGTGAAATGGTAATCTTGACTATGTGTTTGACTTCACCGCAGTGCTATATCCGTATGCTAGAACAACTCATGGTAACCGGTTTGTCGACAGCTCGTAAGCTTACCAGAAACCTTCTTAGTTAAACACATTTCTGCCCGATGGCAGGACAGGCAATCGTGCTTTGCTTCCGTGCTCGATGGAGCGGTCCAACACAATCATGCAATACTTATATTGCTATTGTTCCATGCGAGTCTATCGTTGAGCATGGATAATAGTCTGAATCCATGTGCATCTAGTTCCCCACCCTATTTAGCATACATAGCTAACTAGTCTAAGCGTCATCTCCTGTAGTTATAGCATGTGATCCATCATTTGGAGTATCCTGGTGACTGCAATCTAATGTGTTAAATTGATATTTCCCGAAATCCAATCCTCCGATTGCATAGCATTCGCTAGGTCTGAGTACACACCACAGTGTATAGAAGACTCATACTGTACATACACCGGGCACTCTGGTCATCTGGTTAATCTCATATGGTGTCCTTTAGGGAACACGTCTAGGCTCGTAAAGTCTTGCGCTGAGCTACTCTAGTGGACATAAACAGTCCTTAAGCCACTGGCCGATAATTTGTCGTCGATGTTAAGTGACGTGGTCATCGACTCTCCACTAGCGAGAATGATACAAAACGGTTTTCATATGTTATCGTAAACATATAGTAAACGATCCCTGATGAAATACTACTGTCCAGAGGACTAGCTAAGACCACATGTGGACTTAACTAGCTTGCATCCTTTTGTGCATTTAACCTTATGTCTCGAACCCTGTGGCTGAGTCATACTGGTCACCTCTCCGATTTCTCCGTTGAGAAATCAGTCGTCACGTTTATCGATAATGGACCTCTAAGTCCATCATCACAACTATTGATTCCTTAAAGCGAATCAACGTAATTCTCACTAACTTATTGGGAGAATATATCGTCCGTGTCTACACTCAGACTCAATGTAGCCTTTTTCGCTTCTATGCAAGTCATATGTGTTATCACGCTTCCGTCAGGGTCTCTGATTGACCTTGGAAATCCATTTATCTCCAGTAGTCTTCCATCCAGTCGGAAAGTCAACCTAGTCTTAAACTTGGTTCGCCCCTTATAGACTCTAGTTTATCCTGCGAAGCTTACTTTTCATTCCTCATAATTAGAGAACGATAAGGCCTAGCATTCTATCATATCGTTTATGCAAGGTGATCCTTAAGATCATCCCTTCGATCTCAAGCAGTCGAAGGGGTATGCTCCTATGAGCAATTTCTTTGCACAGGAGGATCATCATTTTCTCTCATCCCTTATGAATGGGCACCTTTCTTGGAAAATCACTCCCACTGTCCAAAGGATCCTTGAGGAACTAATTCCTCATAATCGACTGATGAAAAGGTGTCTTCCGGCAATTCCTCCAAGCTCGCGGAGATCATCATCTCTACGAACATTTCCCTTAGTTATGGACATCTCTTATGAGAAATCACATATATCGTGAATCCATTTTCGTTACACTACTTATCGATCGTTGCATTACAAATACGCAACCCGAGAGTGCTCTTAATAGCATAAGAAGATACATTACTCCATGAAGATATGTTCTTCCATCTAAGGTCCGACTTCCAGTTACTTCTTGTTAGGTGATAAAAGATCCTAGGACGATATCCTAGGTTTATCAGCGTCTTGCATGGTGACCACTTTGTCTTCCCCTTCAATGTCAAATCGTTGACGGGGTACACTCCAAAGAGCATTCCTACCCAAAGAGGGTTCCTCCACATAGTCATAATCAATGATGGGCTATTCACCAGGAAAGTCACTCCCACTGTTCTGAAGATCCATAGAAACTGTTTCCTGTTGATCAATCAGGCATGGGGTGTCATCTAGTGAAACCTCTATTTCGTAGAGACTTACTTCTCCATGAACCTCTTCCTTACTTGAAATTTTGTTAGCTCATAAGCTGCCGATCCCCATGGCCTAAGGTGACCTCATATAGGTTGACTTTTGGTCCACATCTCTTAGTAGGGTGTAGTGGCTACAGACTTGGTCGGCTTTTCTTTGAGTATTCTTATAGTCGTTGAGCAAAAGTGTCTCCTCCAAATAGGGAACATATGTTTTGCAGGCGCTATCATACTTCAAACCATTTCTAGAAGTATCCCATTCCTAGTATTGGCTATAGCATCCTGTTGCGGACTGTGGGAATGGCCAATTGCCTTATTATTCCGTTCCATAACATAGCTCTTGTTTAGATAGATATTCGCAGTCTCGTGCTGGCCGAAGACATATCCTTTTGTCGCAGTCTCGTGTCTCAGACTTATGTTGCATCTAGCACACATAGTTGAGATGCGTATAATCATCTACGAATGTGATGGAACAGTAAGCACCATGTCTTAGTTCTAACAATTAATGGAACACAACAACAGAATGAATAAGATGTAAAGACTCAATAGTCCTTAGTGCTTTAATGGATGGTTTTGCATTTTGCCTCTCATGTAAGGCAAGAATCACACACAGGTAAGGGTACCCTGGGAACATTCCAAGAAAACATTCCCTAGCTAGCCTGAACATCCTTTCATGACATTGTGTGTCTCAATCTAGCGCGCCACATATCAAAATCTTAAGTTACTACCATATAGGTGGCATCCAAGTATTCTGAGGCGTCATGGTACTAGAAGAACGCATCATCCATTTGTGATATAACCAGATTGAAAGGGGGGTATGCAGGTAGAGATGCAGCACATATACTCTAGAAGGGGGGTTGAATAGAGCATGCCAAATTTTTAAAAATCTTTTAGAGGAGAAGAGTTTTAGTGAAGAATAATAAAGTTCAAGTCCTTGAAAACAGTTTCAAGCCTTTGGAATGAAATACAGTTTGAAAGAAAACAGACAAGTCTTTTTCAAGGCCTTGAAAACAGACTAGTTTGAATGCTGCAAAAACTAAGTATTCAAAAGAAAATGTAAATGTAAGGGACACAGGATTTATAGAGTTCAGTCCACTTGGACCTACGTCTCTACCTCAGGGATCTTCTCCCTCCAGGATTTTCAGCACAATTCGTATTAATCAAAAGATAAGCCCTAGATCTCATGCACAGAGATATGCCTTACTCTGTTACAGCTTGTGGTTCTCTGTAACCTATCTAGTACCTGCTCTAGCTAAATGATTAAATAAGAATTCTCTATTGTTCACTTTGAACAATCCTTGAGAATGAGATAAGGAAGTAGTATAAGAATAATATACAAATGAAAGTCCAAGTCAGAAGAACACTGGAAGTGTAAAACTGCAGTGAAGAATGCAGTGATCTTCTGTGAGTAGGATTGTGAGAATGATGTGCTTCTTTGATGCTCGTCAATCCTGAAATGTGTCTCTCTTTTTGCCCGTTTAGTGTTCTTTTTTGTTTCTTCAAAATGAGCTTCTATTTATACAGCTCAGAGCTCTGCAAATCTTCCCAGATTTTCAGTAACAACTTCATGTTTTGTAGGCAACAACTTTGACTCTTTTAACAGCCTTCTCCAATGGATAGTTGATCATAATCTTCTGATATATTGATCTGATCTTGTCTTTAAACAAATTGAGAAGCTGTCAAGAGTGTCTGATTGATCACATAATCACATTCTCTCCAAGTTTCCTTTCTTGCAAAAACCATATTAGGAAACCAATCCCGCAAACTAGGAAATAATGTTTCCCTGCAAAACTGAGTCAAACAGATGGATTATATGGTGTTAGATATAACAAAATCATTTTTCTTTCATCATCAAATAATAACAGATAAAGCATAGGGTTGAGAGAGATAGAATCAGATTAGAAGAGTTCAGAGAAACTCCCCCTTAGAATGTGCATACAAGTCAAACAGTGTCAAGGATTTGAATCTTGTTTCAAGGCCTTGAAATAGCCCTGAAACCTAATTCAAGGCTTTGAAAACTGGTTCGAGGCCTCTAATTCAAGCCTGTGAACTTAGAATCTCCCCCTTTATGAAAGACAAAACCTCAAACTGTTTGAATCTTAGTTTCTGCAAAAAATACTGATTAGTAAACATTTCAAATAGTAGCAACACATTGGTTCCAAAAGATCCAACTTATTCAATGAAAATACTTAAACAAAACACATAAGTCCAGATAATCCTACTGACCAAAAAGATAGGTCACCAAAACATAAACAAAAACCCTAAGATTTCTCACCCTTTTTGACTTTCATCAAAAAGAATGAGAAAATGCTGGATCATAATCTTTATAAAATTTTGAAAATAAACTTAAAAAGAGAAGTGGGAAAGAAAAAATAGGCAAGAGTTTATGGGGTTGGGTCTTCATCTCCATCCAGATCTCCTTCTTCTTCGTCACTGTCTTCATCAAAGTCCTGGTCTTTTGCAACTCCTTCATTCACACCAGCAGTCTCTTCTTCAGCCTTGTCTTTAGTAGCAGTCTCTGGAGATGTTTTCTTCTTCTTCAGGTTTATCAGCAAGGCATCTGAATCAGGACTGTCTACTTCATCTCCCTCTTGAGCAGCTTGTTCAACTACCACCTGATTTCCTTTATCCATGTCTTGGGAAGCCTCTTCCTTGTAGGAGTGTTCACTGGGAAAGTTCTTTTCAGTACCATCTTTCTTGACACCTTCATCATCCTCAGGGACATCAAACACAGTCATGCTTCTAAAGATGGTCTCCATTATGTATTTTACCTGTCTGAGATCAGTCTCAAACCCTTGCTGATTCTCTTTGATTTCACTATTGTCCATCTCTAAACCATCATGTCTCTGAAAAATTGAAGACAAATCAGGCGGCTGAGAGGTCTGGCTTGAAGTAGGGGTCAAGGTCTTGGGCTTAACAAACTTCTTTGCATTCAACTCTTCTTCTGTCAAATCTCAATACAACTTCCAAATTTTTTCGTTGGTCTTCTGATGCGCAATTTAGCGTGCTATTCGCAAGTATACGAATCAAGTAATATAGAGAGTATTTTCAACTCGGATTATCGATCCCACAGGGACTTTGCAGGTTTTTCTAGTAATCAGTTTTAACAAACAGAGTGTAAAAAGGAGGAGTATTTTAGAATTGTGATTAACTATAAACTAAAAATAAATAAATAAAACATAAATATTTTTATGAGAATTTTCTGAATAATCTTGAAAGTTGTGAATCTAGGGTTTGGAATACTAGGTCCCGGGATCCCCTAGGGTTCTTCAGAGTTTCGTTCTAGTTTGATATGAAAACACACAGCAGTCTCGTTATCCGTGCCACGTACCAATTGTGCAGTATCTTTTCTTTTCCTGCACGCTATCACGATCCTGCAGACTTTCGGATTCCTGTTAAGCTGCCTAAATCTGCAGTCTCGTTCTCAGGCTGCTAGGGTTTCTAACCTGTCCTGATGGCCCGGGTCAGATTCTCTAACAGTTGGTCTAACGATTTCAGGCTAGTCCTAACTCCCCTTCGCTAGTCGGCCCATCGGGGTAAGGTGCTAAATTATGTCTTCTCTTCCTAACCCTAACCAGACGTTTTCACCTACCGGCTCGGGTCTGTAGCAATTTTGGGTGATCAAGCCGAGCATGCATGAACAGTAAAATTCAAAGACAGAATAACTGATAAAAACTGCTGATATTAAGATATTGCAATCATGAATTCATAGTCAAAACGTAGAACTAATCTCTGAAAACGAAACCCTAGGTTCACCGAGAACCTAGGTAAAAAGTTTAGCTACTGAAATTCATAACGTAAATAACACAGTTTTTGAATGAGAGAGAAGAAGAGCAAACGGGTGTATTGAATCTGGATTCACGTTTCCGTGCTCTCCGGGGATGCTCCGACTTCTCCGTGGATGTGTTGATGTGTTCCTCTTGTCAAAACGAGTCTGGACGAGTCTTTATATAGTGCTGAAGACGTTTCTGGAACTTGCCTTTATTTACGAAACTGCCACTGACCGAAACCGCCTCAAAATTTGTGCTGTCTGCGTAAAATACGCAGGGCTCTGCGTATTATACGCAGACAGCAGCCTGACATATGTTGTCTTCTGCGTATTTTCCTCCCTGGCTGCGTATTTCACCTCCCTGGCTGCGTATTTTTCCTCCCTGGCTGTGTATAATACGCAGGATGCTGCGTATAATACGCAGGGCTGCGTATTTTTCCATTTTCCTGCGTATTTTCTTCCCCTGGCTGCGTATAATACGCAGGATGCTGCGTATAATACGCAGACAGGGTCAGAAACTGGCCAAAAATCCTCCCTCTGGCTTGCTGTCTGCGTATAATACGCAGAATCCTGCGTATAATACGCAGACAGCAAGGAAAACTGTTCTTTTCTGCATCGGCCTGCGTTTTGACCCGAAACTTGTTGAAATTACCAAAATACCCCTGGGTCAAAACCGCTCTAAATTATGCCCAATCCTGACTCTGGCCATAGGAAAACTGCTGCCTGAAATTGGGAGACAAAATCTGAACTTGACTCCGGAAACCCGGGCCCGGTGCCAAAATGACCAAAATACCCCTAGGCCAAAACTGCCCCGGAAATCGTCCCGAACATGAAATAGTTGCTTATGGCTCCGGACACCGGGAAACGAGACTCCTTACTTGGGCGTGGCTTGTCTGGGACCCACACTTGACGGGAGTCGGTTTTTTGGCCGGACTCCGTTTCAGCATTATAACCTGTTTTCGGAAAGCCCTTGACGTCTCCGTTCTTTTGCCCCTGGTTTCACTTCAAAATTCCAATTCAAGCTCAAGATATTGTCAACCGAGCGCATTCCGGTCATTCCGGTTTTGGCGTTTTCAGCTTCCTCGGTCGATTTTTACTGCCCGTTTTTCCTCCAGTCTTTCCGTTTTCCATTCCACTCTCCCTTGTACCAGTCTCGGTCAAATCATGTCCCGAGCATTTTCTGCACGTTTCCCGAGGCGAACCCGAATCTGTCTCGGCACGCATCCCAATGCTCTTCCCGAACCTGTTCCTGTAAAGACAACATGAACAAACCCGCGATTATATCCAATAAAAGTACGAAACATGCAGAAATTTACGAAGAGCAAATAAACGTCTCGTTCCTAAAACTGAGACTTTCCGAGGGTGAATTCTTGCTAAAACGCGGTTTTTCAGCACAAAGGCACGTCAATTCAGGATAAAAGATAACCCCTATTTGGGCGTTATCAAATACCCCCACGCTAAACTTTGCTCGTCCCGAGCAAACTCCAGCTATATACTACCAATGCATACTATCCCGAATCAATCCAGAGCGGTGTAACTGCACTTATTTAAAAACAGTAATAGTACTATAAAAACAGTTTATCTTTTTGGTAAGACTGGGCAGTCTCTTCAACTCAAACTGGACATCATTAAGTTCTCATATTCCCCTAGATTTCAGAAACTGCGGTGATCGGAAGAACTCGCGGCCAGCCTAGGTTAGGAACATGCACGAACACCACTTACTTCCGCTTTTGCACGCAAACCGAACGTATCCCTAACGCACACCTTCCGTGCTTTTACTACGGGTGTAATGTAAATCTGCCGGCTTTGGGACGGTAGGATAAGTCATTTAGAAGCGATGTCCTAAACGTCACAGCACACTCACACATACCCCAATCTCACACTCCCTCACCAAGATGATAGAAATTGACCCAAATCACCTAAGATTCGAGACACTCAATTTCCCCAGCCCCGGTGTAACTGCCGTTCTCGCGGCCACAACTGTGAAAAAACGTGAAACTGTGATAAAAATTGTCGGCCCGGCGTTTTGAAATAAAATCAATCAAGCACCCTGAATTTTCTACCTTTGATACTTTTTTTTTCCTTGTTTTTTTTTTCTCTGTTTATTTCTGTCGTTTTTTTTTTTTTTTTTTTTTTGCGGGGCAACACAATAAACAACAATAATATAAGCCAGGCCAATTCTATAAAAAACCAAAGACATGGGGTGTACTGAAATAAAATCTGAAACGACCACCCCCACACTAATTTCGAACCATGTAGTCAATCTGTAAAATAATCGCGCTTTTCCAACCGATCCTCCTCACTCCAAGGATGTCTAAATAGCACAACGCGTCCTCCAATCAACCCTGTCAACCCGAAGTCCCCCATGTCGTGCGGAAAATTTACGCACTACGGCTCTCCTCCTGTGCTCACGATGTAATGTCGCGAGTCACCGCCACACCGAAGTGTGCTGCCGTCACTATCTCACCCTTACACACCCTCAAATATAAAAATAAAGCTCATCCACTATCAAATATGACAATTCTGCTCTACCCCAGAAACTCCCCCTCAACTCAACTACCTCGTGCCATGACGGTAGGAAAGGTAAAAATACTAACAATGATGCGAGTATCCAAAAAACGGCTTCCTAGGTCAAACGGTTACCAAGAAAAGGGTTAATGGATCAACGGGGCTCACTAGTGACCTAAGGCGCGAGACAGGACGTGAGGTCCCCTATGGCCTATCACTCCACCAAATGATGTGGTGACCGTGATGGCGGGTTGACGACTACCTGGTGACGGTGGTCTGGCAGCTAGTAGGATACATTGCTCGGGAGACAGCTACTTACGTTTTCGGGAGTGCATTGGCTCTATTAACTCCCCTAGACAGACTCTCGCAGCTCTTCCTCACCTAAGTTCGTCCACTTCGGAAAATTTTCTATCATTAAGCTCTCTCCAGTTTTAAGCTAAATCATTCACCCAGTCTCAAAATTTAATTTTTAATTTTTTTTTAATTTTTTTTAAACAGTTACAATGCAGTTACAACGCCACCACCCCCACACTGGATGGTGCCATGCCCTCATGGTACTATTCATCAGGCATATAATCTGGATTGGGTGAGCTTGCTTGCCTCATCGAATGAAAACAACTGGTAGTATATGCAGAAAAATAAAGCGAGAGACAGAAATTGAACCTGTGCACCCGGAGTCAGTTCTTACAGGTGCGGAACTTTTTGCAGATTCCGGTGGAGCAGGACCGTTGACCGGTCGCCAGAAAATTTCTCGACGGAAGTTGTCAATCTTCTGGGCTCTATATGCGCTCTGCATATGTGCAATCCCCGAGCAGCATTGTGTTTGAAAATGTGCTCCCATATGGTCGAGTATACTTTCGTACACCGGGGTCGATTGCTCGGTTCAGCAGAAAAACTGTTCCTGAAAAATCCCCAACTCGTACGAGTCCCTGTGAGGGTCGAGTGTGCCAGAACACACCGGGGTCGATTCTTCAAGTTTTCGGAAATCAGCCCTTTCTTCTACGAAATTTTCTGAATTCGCTTCAAACTCCACGGATCTGTATATGGAGGTAGAGAGAGACAAGAGGCCAAAAATGGCTCCAACCCGTCGGCCTTAAAAAACCTCCGTTTGCCAAAATTACGAAAATGCCCTTCATGTAGAATTTGAAAAAAAAAAAAAAAAAAAAAAAAAACTGAAGTTTTGTGCGTATAATACGCATACTGTGCATATTTTACGCACACAGGGCAATCTGGAGTGAAAAAAAAAATCATCAATTATACCTGCTGCCTGCGTATTTTACGCAGGGAAAAATCCAGTTTACACTGCTGGCTGCGTATAATACGCAGAAAGCTGCGTAAAATACGCAGACAGCAGCTAAAATAATTTTTCAAAAATATTTTTTTTTTCAAAAATCATGTTTTTCTTGCTGGCTGCGTATAATAAGCAGAAAGCTGCGTAAAATACGCAGACAGCAGCAAAAAATAAATTTTCAATTTTTTTTTTTTTTTTTACTTTGGGATATTTACTGCTGGCTGCGTATAATACGCAGAACCTGCGTAAAATACGCAGACAGCAGCAAAAATAAAATTTTCAATTTTTTTTTCAAAAGTTTGGCAAACTGGGCTGCGGTGTGCGTAAAATATACACAGTGTGCGTAAAATACGCACACAGCAGCCTAGACATAGATTTTTTTTTCTCTCTACCGTATTCATGCTCCGTTTTCTTCTCGTTTTCTGCTCTGCTGTATCTGCACATACTCAATTCAAAGTTAATACCCACTCATCTTACCTCTCTCAAAATTCAAAACTGAAAATAAAACTGAAATAATTTAAACTAACTTACTACGTTGGGTTGCCTCCCAACCAGCGCTTGTAACTTACGGTCGACGGCCCGACCCAGTTACCTCATGTTTGCTCAAGGGACGTCAAAACAGTCTACCTTGACGTCTGCTTCCGGGCCCAAATATGGCTTGACCCGGTTTCTGCTCACCCTGCAAGTTGTACTATCACGCGGATTCTCCAATTCGACCGCGTCCCATGAAAGTACCTCTTTGATGATAAACTGTCCAGACCACCGAGATCTCAATTTTCCCGGGAAAAACTGCTTCCGAGAATCGCTGATAAGTGCTTTCTGCCCTTCTTGAAACTGCTTTGGTTGTGCTGAACTTTGATGGCTCGGGAGCGGTTTAAGCTCTCGGGTCGGTGGCTCTTCGAGTGACGGGACCGGGGCCAATTTCTGCTCGCCTTTTCCGTCCAGCTGTAAACTGGTCCGATTATCAGCTTGCATGGCCTGCTCCTCCTGGAATCTCTCCTCATTCTCTCTATCCACTCTGTCAATCTCAGCCCATAGCTCGTCCATCTCCTCGTTTTCCCAGCTTTCTTCGACTACCTCCACTGCGAAGATGTCTTCATGCTCATAATAATTCGGCAGTTGCAGATTTTTGAAAACGTTGAACTTCACCTTGTCTTCATTAATCTGCATAGTCAGTTCTCCGCTCTTGCAGTTTATCATGGCTTCTCCGGTGGCCAGAAACGGTCTGCCCAGAATGAGTGGTACGTCTCCGGCCTCCATGTCCAGAATCACAAAATCTGCCGGTAAAATCAGTTCTCCGACTTTCACCAGAATATCTTCAATAACTCCGTAAGCCTGCTTCACGGATCTGTCCGCCATCTGCAGCTTGATTCTAGTGGGCCTGAGTTCACCGATTTTCAAAGTTTTGAAAATTGATAACGGCATCAGATTGATACTGGCCCCTAGGTCACACAGAGCCTTTCCTGTGTAAGCATTACCTAGGGTCACCGGGATGACAAAACTGCCAGGGTCCTTCCTCTTCCTCGGTAGCCCATTCTTCACACAATTGCTCACTTCTGCCGTCAGATTTATAGTCTCGAAATCGCTCATACGTTTCCGTCCATACAAAATATCTTTGAGGAACTTGGCATAAGTGGGCATCTTTGCCAACGCCTCCGCAAAGGGTATGTTGATCTTCAGCTGTTTGAAAATCTCGAGAAATCTGACGTAGTCCTTGCTATCATCCCTCTTTCGTGTCTTCAAAGGATACGGCACCTCCTTGGAGACAGGTACCGTTTCTGCTTCCTTCTCGTTCTGTACTACATCCTGCTCAACCGAGCCCTTCCGCTGGGGGCGGTCGGCTGAGCTGTTATCCTGGCCAAATATTTCGCGCTCGATTTCCTTCGACTTTTCTGCACGTGCATGGCTAGGATACGGCGGTTCCTGTAGTGCTAATCCACTCCGAGTGGTGATGGCATTGACCTGAGCACGTGGATTGTTTACTGTATTCGAGGGTAAGTTTCCTGGCTGTCTTTCAGTTAGCTGCTGTGCTAACTGCCCTACTTGTACTTCCAAAGCGCGCAGTGACGTTTTGGTCATCTGCACGTCGGCTGTCAGGGCGTCCATGTGCTTGAACCGGGACTCCATGGTCTGGAACATGGACTTGATCTCCTTCATCTGAGCGTCGTACTGCTGTGCAGATGGGTCCGACTGATCCTGCTGCGTCGGTGCAGCCTGCTGGGCTGGTGGCCTGTGCTGGAACCCCGGTGCATAAACTGCTGCGTTCGGGTTTCCGTACCGAAACCCAGGACGATCTCTCGTACCCGGTCGGTACCGGCTCGGGTCCCACTGCTGCTGTACGTAATTGGCATCTTCGTTTCTGAGCCCCTCAATGGATGTGTCCAAATCTGGCCCGTCCACCACTGCATCAGTTGAGTAAACTTTCTTGACCAAATCTTGAACGATCTTGGTTAGATTGTCTATCCGGTCATCTTCCAGTGGCTCGGCTCGGGCCGTGATCCTGCGATCATCAAACAGTCGAGTGTCCTGCTTGGCTAACTGCTTCATTAGCTCATAGGCCCCATCTTTGTCCACATGGTACAAGAAGTTTCCTCTGGCTTCTCTGTCAATCCTGTCAGCACTCTCCCTGTCTAGGGCATGGTAGAATACCTGCAGGATCTTCGGGTCTCCAAAACCGTGGTTTGGGCACCTCTTCACTAATCTCATCAATCTGTCCCATGCGTCTACCACCGTCTCCCCCGTCTTCTGCCTAAATGACAGAATCTCGCTTTGTAATTGAATGACCCGGGAGGCGGGGTAAAATTTGGCAAGAAAATCTGTGACGCATCCTTCCCATGTAGTGATCGATCTGGGTGGCCGGGATTCGAGCCAGTCGTTGGCCACTCCGTACAGGCAGTATGGAAAGAGTATTAGCATAAGTGCCTCTGCGTCAACTCCCTTATACCGGACCTTTTTGCAGTAGTCCTCGAACTTCCCGATAAAGTCGTTCGGGTCTTCGTCGGCTTTGCCATGAAACGGGCAGAGGGTCTGCACCATCTGGATGGTGGAGGGTTTTATGTCAAAGTGTTCTGCGGTGATCTCGGGCACCACAATAGCTCGTTCATGTCCTCCCGTTGGGACCTCAAAAATTTCCACCAGCGCCTTCCCAGACCGGTTGTATGTCCTCTGGTTGCTCCGGGCAGCGAATCCTGCTGCGATCAGATCCTCGATGTACCGAGCCATCTCGGCTGGAGTTCGTGTCTCGGGTAGTTCTGGCGTTCTCTCGGTATTGTCGCCCATCCTGAAAAAGTAGAGATCTCAAGAGCAGTGAGATAACAAAAAAATAAATAAAAAAAAAAACTAAAATAAAATAAAAATAAGAACTCTAAAAATTAATTCTGACTACTAAATAAACCCTAAAAAGTCCCCGGCAACGGCGCCAAAAACTTGATGCGCAATTTAGCGTGCTATTCGCAAGTATACGAATCAAGTAATATAGAGAGTATTTTCAACTCGGATTATCGATCCCACAGGGACTTTGCAGGTTTTTCTAGTAATCAGTTTTAACAAACAGAGTGTAAAAAGGAGGAGTATTTTAGAATTGTGATTAACTATAAACTAAAAATAAATAAATAAAACATAAATATTTTTATGAGAATTTTCTGAATAATCTTGAAAGTTGTGAATCTAGGGTTTGGAATACTAGGTCCCGGGATCCCCTAGGGTTCTTTAGAGTTTCGTTCTAGTTTGATATGAAAACACACAGCAGTCTCGTTATCCGTGCCACGTACCAATTGTGCAGTATCTTTTCTTTTCCTGCACGCTATCACGATCCTGCAGACTTTCGGATTCCTGTTAAGCTGCCTAAATCTGCAGTCTCGTTCTCAGGCTGCTAGGGTTTCTAACCTGTCCTGATGGCCCGGGTCAGATTCTCTAACAGTTGGTCTAACGATTTCAGGCTAGTCCTAACTCCCCTTCGCTAGTCGGCCCATCGGGGTAAGGTGCTAAATTATGTCTTCTCTTCCTAACCCTAACCAGACGTTTTCACCTACCGGCTCGGGTCTGTAGCAATTTTGGGTGATCAAGCCGAGCATGCATGAACAGTAAAATTCAAAGACAGAATAACTGATAAAAACTGCTGATATTAAGATATTGCAATCATGAATTCATAGTCAAAACGTAGAACTAATCTCTGAAAACGAAACCCTAGGTTCACCGAGAACCTAGGTAAAAAGTTTAGCTACTGAAATTCATAACGTAAATAACACAGTTTTTGAATGAGAGAGAAGAAGAGCAAACGGGTGTATCGAATCTGGATTCACGTTTCCGTGCTCTCCGGGGATGCTCTGACTTCTCCGTGGATGTGTTGATGTGTTCCTCTTGTCAAAACGAGTCTGGACGAGTCTTTATATAGTGCTGAAGACGTTTCTGGAACTTGCCTTTATTTACGAAACTGCCACTGACCGAAACCGCCTCAAAATTTGTGCTGTCTGCGTAAAATACGCAGGGCTCTGCGTATTATACGCAGACAGCAGCCTGACATATGTTGTCTTCTGCGTATTTTCCTCCCTGGCTGCGTATTTCACCTCCCTGGCTGCGTATTTTTCCTCCCTGGCTGTGTATAATACGCAGGATGCTGCGTATAATACGCAGGGCTGCGTATTTTTCCATTTTCCTGCGTATTTTCTTCCCCTGGCTGCGTATAATACGCAGACAGGGTCAGAAACTGGCCAAAAATCCTCCCTCTGGCTTGCTGTCTGCGTATAATACGCAGAATCCTGCGTATAATACGCAGACAGCAAGGAAAACTGTTCTTTTCTGCATCGGCCTGCGTTTTGACCCGAAACTTGTTGAAATTACCAAAATACCCCTGGGTCAAAACCGGTCTAAATTATGCCCAATCCTGACTCTGGCCATAGGAAAACTGCTGCCTGAAATTGGGAGACAAAATCTGAACTTGACTCCGGAAACCCGGGCCCGGTGCCAAAATGACCAAAATACCCCTAGGCCAAAACTGCCCCGGAAATCGTCCCGAACATGAAATAGTTGCTTATGGCTCCGGACACCGGGAAACGAGACTCCTTACTTGGGCGTGGCCTGTCTGGGACCCACACTTGACGGGAGTCGGTTTTTTGGCCGGACTCCGTTTCAGCATTATAACCTGTTTTCGGAAAGCCCTTGACGTCTCCGTTCTTTTGCCCCTGGTTTCACTTCAAAATTCCAAGTCAAGCTCAAGATATTGTCAACCGAGCGCATTCCGGTCATTCTCGGTTTTGGCGTTTTCAGCTTCCTCGGTCGATTTTTACTGCCCGTTTTTCCTCCAGTCTTTCCGTTTTCCATTCCACTCTCCCTTGTACCAGTCTTGGTCAAATCATGTCCCGAGCATTTTCTGCACGTTTCCCGAGGCGAACCCGAATCTGTCTCGGCACGCATCCCAATGCTCTTCCCGAACCTGTTCCTGTAAAGACAACATGAACAAACCCGCGATTATATCCAATAAAAGTACGAAACATGCAGAAATTTACGAAGAGCAAATAAACGTCTCGTTCCTAAAACTGAGACTTTCCGAGGGTGAATTCTTGCTAAAACGCGGTTTTTCAGCACAAAGGCACGTCAATTCAGGATAAAAGATAACCCCTATTTGGGCGTTATCATCTTCACCACTCCAATCTTGTCAAAAGCTTTCTCATTTAGCATACCAATCCCAGAAGTGATAGACTCTTCACCAGCAGTTGGAATATCAAGGTGTTGGAAGAACAGAGTGAGCAAGTTTGCATAAGGCAAAGGATGCTTTCTCTGATCTGTTTAATTAAACAGCATGTGTTTCATTACAAGCTTCTGAGGATCAATGTCATAGCCATGCATAATGAAATACATAATGTATAGCACTCTCTCAGTGATCAAGTCCTTGGGATGTTACCTTGGAAAGGTACATCTCATAAAGATAGTGAATAAGACTTTGGCTTCAACATTTGAAATAGAGTGTGTTAACTGTTTGGATGAGGCAGGAACATTGGGTAGAAAGAATTCTTCTTTGGCCAACTTCAAAACTTCATTTTTGGTCGGATGGCTATGTGTGTCATACCTCTTAGGACAACCTAGGACATATGCAAACTTAGCATGATCTAATTTCGTAGTAACACCAGCAACTCTAGTCTTGATTACTAAGTTTGGAGAGTTCTCAAGTTTCATCATGTTAAGATAGAAGAGTCTGGTAAGTCTTGGGTAGGCTAGCTCAGGAGGGTTTAGCATGAACCACAGAGAGCTTTCCTTTAACATGGTAATGCAATTCAAATTCATTCCAGTCAACATAGGCATACTGATCAAGCTACAAAAAGCAATAGTCATAGAGGCAAAACCATCTAACCACTGACCTTTGAAAGTATTTGAGATGAACCAATATTCATCGGGAGCAGTGTTCTTTGAGTAGATCTGCAAGGCTCTCTCCACATTGTCTTCTGGTTCTTCCTCTGTCACCTTTTCTTTTCCCTTTTCAGCTTGAGAGGCCTTCTTCTTTTTGTTTAACTTCTTGGGGCTTGATATATGTGTTTCCGGTTGCTTTTCTGCGGCAACGTTCTCTTTCTTCTTATTCTTGTCTGAAGATGGTGTCACATCCTTCTTAATCTTCTTCGTTGGTGGAGGAAGTTCTGCAACAGCTTCTGCACTGGGAGTCCTGGAGCTTGAGTCTCCACAGATTGTCTGAACTTCATCCTCAGTTGTCTTTCTCTTCTTCTCAGAGCTAGGCTTTGAACCTCCGGCCATCTTGATTCAATCAGAGGCTCTTCTAGTACTCAATAGGGTTTGGTAGAAGAATAGAGAGAGGTATATTTGATACGGAGTGAAGGAGAAGATAAGAAGATAAATACTGAAGGAGTTTGAGTTTGAAAAGGAAAATTCAATAGTTCTCTGATCTCAAAAGATCTGTAATGATCAGAGAAGATTCAAATCTATGATGTCGTTGGAAGTAAATAATTTAATAGTATATTTGGCTGAAAAATAATTTTGAAAAAGGTAGGGGCAATATTGAGCAAATATCTACAAAGATAGCACCCAATACTGAATGATCCAAGAATTATTCACTAACCAGTTATCAGACTTATTTTCAAGGCTTTGAAAATAGTTTCAAGGTCTTGAAACAATTCTATACTGAAAAAAGTAAAATCAAATCTTTGAAAGGATTTTCAAGGCTTTGAATCAGTTCAAATCTTTGAAACACATAAGAACTTACCTTCCTTACCTGATGCTCCCCCCAAACCAATGCATCTTTATTTAGCATGCCTAATTCCAGTCTTGGCAATGGTTTAGTAAAGATATCTGCAAGTTTCATGTTAGTAGAAATACATTCAAGAACAATATCACCTTTCTCAGCATGATCTCTGATGAAATGGTGTCTGACATCAATATTCTTGATTCTTGAATGCTGAACTGGATTCTTTGTAATTGATATTGCACTTGTATTGTCACATTTCATAGTTATACTTATGAAATAAAATCCAAGATCCCTGACATGTTGAGCAATCCACAACAATTGTGAACAACATGCTCCAGCAAATATATATTCAGCTTCAGCTGTTGATAAAGCAACTGAGTTTTGTTTCTTGAAATGCCAACTGATTAAGGAGGATCCAATGAATTGGGAAGTTCCTGATGTGCTCTTCCTATCAACTTTGTAACCAGCAAAATCAGCATCTGAAAATCCATGCTAAGAGAAGTTAGAATGTCTTGGATACCAAATCCCTAAGTCTTTGGTACCATTGAGATATCTGAATCTTCTCTTCACAGCAGTTAAGTGTCATTCCTTTGGATCAGCTTAAAATCTTGCAAATACATACACTGAACATGATATCGGGTCTGCTAGCAGTAAGGTATAGCAATGATCCAATCATACCTCTACATTCTTTTACATTAACACTCTTACCAGATTCATCCGTGTTTAAAGACAGTCTAGAACTCATAGGAGTCTTGATTTCTTTGGATTGAGACATACTGTACTTGTTCAACAAGTCCCTAGTGTACTTGCATTGATGCAGAAAGATACCCTTCTTCAACTGATGTATTTGAATTCCAAGGAAGAAGTTCAACTCTCCCATCATGCTCATTTCAAATTCCCTGCTCATAAGACTTGAGAATTCTTTGCATAATAGATCATTAGTAGCTTCAAATAGAATATCATCAACATAAATCTGAACTACAAGTAAATCTTTCTCATAAGTCTTAATAAAAAGGGTCTTGTCTACCAATCCTCTTATGAAATCATTCTCAAGCAAAAATTTGACGATCTTTCATACCAAGCTCTTGGAGCTTGTTTCAAACCATAAAGAGCTTTGTCAAGTTTGTAAACATGATCTGGAAACTTATCACTTTCAAAACCAGGAGGTTGTGCAACATAAACTTCCTCTTGCAAATAACCATTCAAGAATGCACACTTCACATAAATTTGAAATAGATTCATGTTTTTTTAAGATGAAAAAGCAAGTAAGATTCTAATTGCTTCTAACCTGGCAACTGAGCAAAAGTTTCCTCATAATATACCTTCTTCATGGTAGTAACCTTGAGCAACTAACCTTGCTTTGTTTATGATCACTTTGCCATTCTCATCTAGTTTGTTTCTGAACACCCATCTGGTACCAATGACAGACTGGTTGGTTGGTGGGGGAACTAGGTTCCACACCTTATTTTTTCAAACTCATTGAGTTCACTTTGCATAGCTATAATCTAGTCTGCTTCTTGTAATGCTTCCTTCACAGTTTTGGGTTCTACAAGAGAGACATTAAATGCACAAAGATTCTTCAACTGTGATCTTCTTTGTGTACCAGTGGTTGGATCAGAGATGATGTTTCCAGCTAGATGAGATGAAAGATATTTGAATCTCTTTCTTGGAGACCAGGGTTCAGGCTCTCCATATTGCTTTTCTGGTCTTGAAGTTGTAGCATGATCACTTATATCTTTCTAATCATCCTCTTCAAGGCTTTGATCTCTATTTTCAAGGTCTTGAGCCCTACTTTCAAGGTCTTGAAAATGGCTTTTGTTTCCTTCTGAGCCTTTCTTGAACCCAAGTGAGTTCTCAGCTTCTTCTTCTGATTCATGCTTGTTTAGATTCAATTCTGCAAAACTTTCACTCAAAGAACCATCAAAGCTTCAATCAAAGATAACATGAATACTTTCTTCAACCAGCTTGGTTCTTTCATTATAAACTCTATAAGCTTTGCTAGTAAGAGAGTAACCCAGAAAGATACCTTCATCACTTCTTGCATCAAACTTACCCAAGTTGTCCTTACCATTGTTGTGGACAAAACATGTGCAACCAAAGGGTTTGAAGTATGAAATGTTTGGCTTCCTCCCTTTGAAAAGTTCATAGGGGGTCTTCTTCAAGATAGGTGTTCGTTCGAATCCCAAGTATAGTATATCGCTACAAGTAGTACCCGAGTAAGAACGGGGTCGATTTCCACAAGGAACACTCTAAACTAACAAATATACTAAGCAACTAACTAAACTAAATTTAACTAGTGCAATGAAAGTAAATTCCTCAAAGGCTTTTTAGCTAGTCAAGCTTCAAAATCCACCAAGAGAAACTTGATGGATAAAGGATTTGTTGGTTGAGCAATTTTAAAGAAACTAAGAAAACAACCAGTATATTAAAGAGAATCTAAAACTTGAGAAGAGTTTTTAGGATTGACAGAAGAGTTGGTCATAGTTCAATCCTCTAGGTATGTTGTGTATGAATCCAACACCCAAATGATTTTTCAAGAGATGTGTGGATTCTAATGTCAAATTCAAGTGTGATTCATCAAGAACACTAGTGAAATCCAAAATTAAGTTGTATCAACTATCAAGGATGTGTATTCAATCATGAATCCACATACAAGATGAAGCTTCAAGTTGGATTTGTATTCCAGCACTTGTTCACCCATGAATCACAAGAGGAACTTCTCAACTCATTAATTCAACAATTGAATCGACACCCAACACACCTAGATTCATCAACTTCAACCAAAAATTAGTCTAGCTACTCATATTCAAGAGCCAAGCAAGAGATATAACAAGAACATTCATAACCATTTCCATTAAATTCAAGCTTAACTCAAGAATTTTTTCTACAAAAATGAAGAGTAACACTACTATAACTTGACGTAACTCTTCACTAAATCAACTAAAAGTAGCCAAGTAACCCAGAATCATCAAGTGAAAATAGCCAAGTAACCCAATATATGAAGAACAAGCTAATAAAAATGAAGAATACTATGAAGAACAACCTTGAATCTGACCCAACTCTTCCCTTAGGTGTTCTTGGCTCCGAATTTGCTCAAAACGAGCACGAAATCACCAATAACCACCCAGAAATCGGCCAAGGCCGAGAAAGAAGAGAGAGAGGCAAGGTTTCTTCTTAGAATTTATGTGAGGTGAGAGATCCTTCTTCATTCTTCAAGTTCGTATTATAGAGGCAGTGTGAAAGGGTTTTTTGGCCTCCAAGGAGTCATCTCCACCCTCCAATTCATCCCAATCCATCTCTTTCATTGATTTTGGAACCTTCATGGACCCTAGGTCAAATTGGGTCTTTTTGATTTTATGTGTATTGGGCCGAATTGAGAGGTTATATAGGTAGAGCTCGGTCTTGGGAGCGTTTTGGGACAAACTTGAGCCAATTGGTGAAGAATTGAGGTTAGAGTGGAGCTTTGAAGAGCTTGGGTGAAGCAACAATGGAGGAGAACGTGGGTCTTCTTGTTCCTGTCGGTGAGAGAGAGAGGGACGCGTGACAGTGCTCCATTTTGGCCGAAATTTCACTTTGGCCCCCACTTGTTTGTTGGGGGCTTTAAAATACCCCCCTTGCATGTAGTTTTAAGGCATAAGGACCCCCAACCACTAGAAAACCTTCAAAAATAGCTCTTTGTAACTTTCAAAATTCCAATTATGCCCCAATTCCGTTAAAATGACTTCAAGCAAGCCCCTTTGATGTTACTTTTTTCCTTCTAACTTGGTTTGTCTTCAATCTTGGCCTCTAACTTCCATTTTCTTCTCACTTCGGGCCCTTAAGTCTTCAAGTTCGGCGCTTCTAATTCCTTATTCATGTCTCTTAGCCCTCCATCTCTCTTTACTCTATCATTTAAGCTCTCCCAAGCTAGCCTCTAGTATTCCGAAGCATGTATTTTCCTACAAAACAAGC
This sequence comes from Linanthus parryae, assembly GCA_023055425.1. Lineage (NCBI taxonomy): Eukaryota > Viridiplantae > Streptophyta > Magnoliopsida > Ericales > Polemoniaceae > Linanthus > Linanthus parryae. Next base: position 93,223,418 of record JALGPY010000005.1, on the reverse strand, counting down.
TAAAAGCAACCTAAACTACGAAAACAAGCATAAGTCTAGAAAGAGAGATAAAATAGATAGATTACACATATTATCAAGTTATGAAGATTTCATTAACATAGTAAAACATGCAATTTAATTCATCAACAATAGTTCTGATCAAGCACCTTTTCAAAGTGTAATTTGCTGTATTCACAGCTTTTGCCCAATAGTGTTTTGGCAGCTTGTTTTCTAGAAGCATTGTTCTTGACATATCTTCAAGAGTCCTGTTCTTTCTTTCAACAACTCCATTCTGTTGAGGAGTTCTAGGAGCATAGAAATTGTGAGGGATACCATGCTTAACACAAAACAAGTCAATTCTAATTTATCAAATTCTCTACCATGATCACTTCTGATTGAAGAAATAGGTAGGTTTTTCAAGGTTTGAAGTTCTCTGCAATGGTTGCCAAAAAAAACTGCAAAGCTTTGAAAATTCATAGAGGGAGTCAGATTTTTTCTTTTAGAAACATAACCCAAGTATATCTGGAGTAATCATCTACAATAACTAGCATATACCTTTTACCTTTTGGAGTTGGAGTCCTCATAGGACCACAGAGATCCATGTGCAGTAACTCAATAGGTCTAGTAGTACTTACAAATTTATTTGGCTTGAATGAGGTTATGGCCTGCTTACCCTGAGCACAAGTTTTGCGTACTTCATCATCTTTGAACTTCATAGATGCCAATCCTCTTACCAGATCTTTGGAGATCAACTTTTTCAAGGTATGAAAGCTAATGTGACCAAGCTTTCAATGCCAAAGCTTTGAATCCTCTTTCAAGGCCTTGAGACACTTTAAGCTTTTATCTGCAGCTTTGTTGGTCTGAAAAGTATAAACATTGTTTAATCTAGAGGCTGTGAGAATTCAATTGCCTGATTTATCATTTTGCACCACACACTTCTCTTTATCAAAGATAACCGTGTTCCCATTATCACAAAGCAGGGGTACACTAAGCATATTAAATATCAAGCCATCAACTAGATATACATCAGAAATTGAATTTTCATAATCTGTACCAACTTTACCAATACCATGAATGTTTCATATGCCTTTTTCACCAAGTGTAATTGAACCTTCAGATTGATCTTTCAGTTCTGAGAATTGAGATCTCTTTCCACTCATGTGTCTTGAGCAAACACTGTCCATAAACCACTTTTGTTCTTTAACATTGGTGACAACCTACAAACACCAATCACTGCCTTACCCAGCTGTTCGACCAAGTGTGGAATTTGGACTCATACTCAGGATCAACCATATTGGGTGGTCTGACCCCTTTAGGAACCCAAATCGGTCTGACTTGTCCCTTGAGTTGAAATGGGAAAGTGTTCCTCATTATGTGAGGGTCTTTTCTTCTGAAAGTACAAGTCATCTTAACATGACCAGTTTTATTGCAAAAATGACACTTAGGAGAAGTTTTATTTCCAACTTTCACAAATATGGTATTGTTCTTTCTTGGAAAATTTAAATTGTATCCAATACCAGTTTTGTGAACAGACTTTGAACTTTCTCCAAGAATCAATTTCAACTTGTGTTCTGAACGTGCAAACTTGACTTTGACTAATTCAAATTCTTGAAGTTTCTCAGTAAGAGTAGTCTTTTGTTTATCTAATTCATCAACTTGATGTCTCAGATTAACAAGGCTGTCACTCAGTACGGAGTTCTCATTAACTACTTCCTTGACTTGTGTTTTCAAGGCTTTGAAACCAGTTTTCAAGGCCTTGAAATCACTTTCAGTTTTCTTCTAAGAGATTTCAAGATTCTAATTCATGCAAACAAGTTGTAAATTCTCTTTTGCTTGCTCATGATTTTTTTCTTTCAAAACTCTAATCTCTTTCAGATAATCCTCTTCATTTAAAGCATTGTCCTGAGATAATATGAGAGAGCTTCTTTTGGTTTTGAAATCAAACAATTTACCATTACCTCAATGTTATTTTCAGAACTTTTATCATGATTGACCATGAACAAAGGTTGGCATGTTCTTCTTCTTATGCAGAGTCACTTGAGGTATCTGAATCACTCCATGAAGCTATCATAGCTTTCTTTCTCCTGTCATGGTCTTTCTTCTGAAATTTCTTGCTTTTCTTGTGTGGAAAATATCTTATCAAGTGTCATGCATCACCACATTCAAAGAAGTTCATGATTTTTGATTTACTTTGTGAAGAAGACTTACCTTTGTAGTCCTTGCCACTGGATGATCTGTGTCTTTCTCTGTTGAAGTCTCCGTTTCTAAGGTTTTTCTTCATCTTGAGGATTTTGGTCAAGGCTTTGGAAATCAAAGCAAATGGATCTTCATCATCCTCTTCAGTTTCCAAGCTTTGAATTTTCTCATTCTCTTTGGCCTTGAGTTTTAAGTTCTTGACACCTTTTGGTAACTCTCCATCAGCTTCATTCATGGATATTTCATGTGTCAGGAGCTTCCCTTGCAGGTCATCAAATTGTAGTGGTGAGAGATCTTGAGCTTCCTCAATTGCAATAGTCTTTGGTTCCCATTTTGCCTTTGGTAGACTTCTCATAATCTTCCTCACCTTTTCTTCATTGGAAATATGTTTTCCAAGTGAATCAAGGTTATTGATTATGTTTGTGAACCTTTTGAACATTTCTCTGATTGACTCATCTGTATTCATCTTAAATAGCTCATATTGTCTGAGATAGATTTTGATCTTGGTTTGCTTGACTTGAATGGTTCCTTCAAATGTCACCACAAGATTATCCTAGATCTCTTAGGCAGTCTTGTAGCTTGAAATCCTGTTGAACTCATCTGTACTCAAAGCACAATACAAGATGTTAATAGCTTTGTAATTCTTAGAGAATTGTTCTAATTCAGATGAAGAGAGAGAGTCTTCATATTTGGGAGCTTTGATCCCATATTTCTCTGTGTAGAAAGTGTGAGGTCTATTCTGAATAATGGTCCATAGCTCTATGTCTTGATCAATGATGAACATTTTCAGCAGAGCTTTCTAGTGAGCAAAATTATCTCCACTGATTAAAGGAGGTCTGTTAGCAGCTCTTCCTTGTGAGAAACCACCATCACCTACAGTACTCATGATCACCTGATGGTTAAATCTATACAGTGATACATGCTCTGATTGAAAGGAGAGTATGCAGGTAGAGATGCAGCACAGATACTCTAGAAGGGGGGGTTGAATAGAGTATGCTAACTTTTTGCAAAAATTGTAGAAGAGAAGCGTTTTAGTGAAGTATAATAAAGTTCAAGGCCTTGAAAACAGTTTCAAGCCTTTGGAATGAAATACAGTTTTAAAGAAAACAGACAAGTCTTTTTCAAGGCCTTGAAAAGAGTTTCAAACCCTTGAAAACAGACTAGTTGGAATGCTGCAAAAACTAAGTATGAGAATGAAATTTTAAATGTAAGAGACACAGGATTTATAGAGTTCAGTCCACTTGTACCCACGTCTCTACCTCAGGGATCTTCTCCCTGCAGGATTTTCAACACAATTCCTATTAATCAAAAGCTATGCCCTAGATCTCAAGAACAGAGATATGCCTTACTCTGTTACAGCTTGTGGTTCTCTCTAACATATCTAGTACCTGCTCGCTGATTAACTAAGAATTCTCTATTATTCAATTTGAACAATCCTTGAGAATGAGAGAAGGAAGTAGTATAAGAATGATATACAAATGAAAGTGCAAGTCAGAAGAACACTGGAAGTGTAAAACTGCAGTGAAGAATGCAGTGATCTTCTGTGAGTTGGATTGTGATAATGATGTGATTATTTGATACTTGTCAATCCTGAAATGTGTCTCTCTTTTTGCTCGTTTAGTGTTATTTTTGTTGCTTCAAAATGAGCTTCTATTTATATAGCTCAGAGCTCTGCAAATCTTCCTTGATTTTCAGCAATAACTTCCTGTTTTGTAGACAACAACTTTGACTCGTTTAACATCCTTCTCCAACGGATAGTTGATCTAATCTTCTGAGATATTGATATGATCTTGTCTGTAAAAAAATTGAGAAGTTGTCAAGAGTGACTGATTGATCACAGAATCACATTCTCTCCAAGTTTCCTTTCCTGCAAAAACCATATTAGGAAACCAATCCTGCAAACTATGAAATAATATTTCCCTGCAAAACTGAGTCAAACAGATGGATTAAATGGTGTTAGATATAACAAAATCTTTTTTCTTTCATCATAAAATAATAACAGATAAAGCAATGTGCATACACGTCAGACAGTTTCAAGGCTTTGAATCTTGTTTCAAGGCCTTGAATTCAAGCCTGTGAAACCTGATTCAAGGCTTTGAAAACTGGTTCAAGGCCTTGAAATAGCTTCAAGCCTGTGAAGCCTCTGAACTTACACAGATCCACAGCAGAATTGTAACCAAATATAAATTTGGTGGATACTCCCTCAAAGATAATATTATGGATCCTTAGACGAGAAGTTATTTTCCATGTGTCGTTTCTCTAGTCTTAGGAAAACTCCTTTGGCCTTTTATTCCTTTGTCGGTCTTGGGCTATTTGTCTTATACCCCTAAATTCCCTTATCCTTGCCCCACCCATTTCCTCACGGTCCTAATACCGTGCTAGGGACTTTATTTGCCGATCATACTTCATTCACACCCTTTAGCAATCATATTGCTTATGTCACGCCCCAAAACAGGGGTGAATTTTGGGTAAATATAAGAAAAGACGAGTAATTTTTTTTAGGCTTATATAATATAAAACATAATAATACATTGCTTGAAAATATAGTACAATGTGCTCAAAGCAGTACTACAAACGTCCCATTACCCCAAAGGCAAACATACATGACCATTCACTTAAAGCTACGACACATTTATTTACGCACACTAATATGCATGGGGAATATCGTCCCAAGATCTAGCATTAAGACAACTCGGGAACCGAGCTACTTTCTCCAACCTGCTTAGGTCCTGAAAAAGAGATGTCAACAAAAGGGCTAAGCTCGAGTAGGAACAAGATACTAAATCCATGAGCACATACATATACACACATCACATATTTACGTCGATAATATCCAAGCCAATATCACACATAATAAACTTAACGCCACCTATTTGGGTATCATCTTCCTTCTCAGTTTATGTCCTTGAATTTAATCCAACAATTCAAAAATAACCATTCTTAGTATACGTGTTTCCATCACATGGGGACAATCCACTCGCATACGGGCTTTCACCTGGGAGCGAGATAACCCACAACCGCACTATGGCTTTCACAAGGAAGCGATCTGGCCCACACACCTCTACGGGTGCTAAGGACACTCGATCGCAGTGTCGTTTAGGGCCTTTTACCCAAGGGATGTGCAATCCTTCCTTGGTGGTTCCCTTTGGCTAGGTCCATTATAAACATTTAATGCCTCTAAATTCATTCTCTTAAGTAAGGATCATGTTATACAAGGCTTCATGCCCCTTCAATTCCATTTCATCTTATTAAGCCAATCGGTTATCACACACTTGTCATGAACACACGTGGATATAAATGAAAATCCCAACATCATCATCATATGTAACCAATTCTCATATATCGAAAACATATTTCTTTATACCATCATCATATATCAAGTTTTGAAACACAACCCGATATCACACATTCACACCAAAATATATCATCAAGATGCATATATCGTTGACGAGTAGCCACATGATTAACATAACACTTTTATTTAAGTGACTTCTCAATTCATTCCAACCATGTTTAAACACCGAGTATGGTTCCAACATCTTTGAGGGTTAGCCATTTCAACATTATTGATTTTCAACAAGTGAGTTCTAGGATACTAGTGTAATCTTTTAATTTACTTCAACAAGTATGATTACCTCAAGAATTTAAAAAAATTTAAGCAACCCAACAAGTTTACGGTTCATTAGTGGAAATTTCATAACCTATGGAGGAGCATGAGTGTACCAAATTAAACAAACACCTTGGCTGATTTCAGAATTTGAACCTATTCACAACAGTGTGTTTTCAATTTATTTGAATATGTTAGAGATGTCTTGTGATTCTAAAAACTTTACGCAAGGAAGGTAAGGAAGTCTAGTAATAGCTGTAAAATTTTCATACTCATCAGAAGAGTCTAAGTGTCTCAAATTAAATCAAAACAGTGGATAATATCAGGTCCTAGACTCTGCTACAGCAGTGAGTTCCTCATTTTATTTGAATATGTTAGATGTATTCTGTGATTCTAAAAATTTTACACAAGAAAGATAAGGATGTAAATTAACAACTATAAAATTTTCATACTCATCAGAATAGGGGAACTCTTTCAAATTAAATCAGAACAGTGGATAACTTCAGGTTCTCGACTCTGCTATCGCAGTGAGTTCCTCAATTTATTTTATTATGTTAGAGGTATCCTGTGATTCTCAAAATTTTACACAAAAAATATAAGGAAGTTAAATAAATACTTTAAAATTTTCATACTCATCAAAAGAGTGGAAGTCTCTCAAATTAAATCAAAACAGTTTATTAATTTAAGAATCCCAGTTGACCAACCTAGGGTTGTTGCATGTTTCATGCCCAAGATGAATAGTTGTGAATCTGAAATTTGTTTGTGACTCAGTTAACACCTTAAATTAGCTTGTGCTAAATTTTCACTAATTATAGACAACCATAGTTTCACCTTTCATATTTTAGAAAACAGCAATTCTGTTGTGACAGATTTCTAGAGAGCCATTTCCTTTACCTCATTGTTCTTGGGCTAAATCTCTTGACACATAAAGAATCAATCCTTAATATTTTCACACAATCAACAAGTAAATTAAGGGATTTTACTGATGCATTTTACCAATTTTATCCATCTTAGGTATAATTTCTAACAATTTCACAAGAAGAGCAAGAACAAGGAAGACATGGCTAAAGTATTGACAAGTTCCTACATCTAAAGAGTGATCCATACACTCTGATCAATTTAGTGTGAGTTTCATAAGACTTCTCCTTGCTCTCAAATTCAGCAAGTAGCCTCCTCCAATGCCCTTTTCTTCACTCTCTCCCTTCCTCCAATCTTTCTCACGTTTTCCACCTTTTCTCTATTCCTTTCCTCTATTTTTATCTCTTGTTTCTCTCTTGGTGCTGAACTCCTTATGAAGGAGCAGCCCTAGGATACACCAATCTAGCCTCCCCTTGTGACAACACACACCTAGCATACACCCATCTAGCCTCCCCTTGTGACAACACACCTCTAGCCTTCCATGTGTCAAAGGCCTTGATATCAAGCTACAGCTCATCACATGGAGCTCCATGGCAACCTGTAGGAGTTGTTCCAAATGGGTTTTGGTTGATTAGGGGGAATTTACAATACTCTTTAACTCACCATCGCCTTGGGAACTTACAATTTTGTTTGGTTTCATCGTTTTTTTTTCTCTCCTTCTTGCTTTTAGATTCAATCAGTTTACATGGTTAACTATGTTAAAATAGTCATCACATATTCAAAAATTAAATTATAATCTATACTCAAAATAAAATTGGGTCTTCACAACCTAGGCCCCTTAAATAAATTATGTCCCCAAAATTTAGACATACCTTGATTTCCGAACAAGTGTGGGTACTTATGTCCTAGTGTTGCCTTACGCTCCCACGTTATCTCCTCCACGTCTCGGTGTCTCCATAAGACTTTGACTAGGGGAATAGCTCGACCTCTTAAGACCCGTTTTTGGCGAACTAGAAACTCTACTAATGTTTCCTCAAAGCTCACATCTTCGGACAAATCAACATCTTCCCAACGTATGACGTGGGATGGGTCTTGTTCATACTTTCTTAGCATCAAAATATGAAAGACATGTGTACTCTTGATAGCTGTGGCAGCAAGGCTATCTTGTATGCCACGTCACCAATCTTCTCAAGTATCTCAAATGGTCCTATGAATCGGGGTGACATTTTCCGTTTCTTTTCGAATCGAATTTGACCTTTCTGTGGTACCACTTTTAGAAACACATGATCCCCAACATCAAACAATAGTGGTATAGGCCGTTTGTCCGCATAGCTCTTATGTTTGCTTTGGGCTATTAAGAGACGTTTCCTGATGAGATCCACCTTCTCCGTAGTTTCTCGCACCAAATCAGGTCCCAACAATGGCGCGTCCCCAATCTCCGCCCAACATAAAGGTGATCAGCACGACATTCCATAAAGTGCTTCATATGGTGCCATACCAATGCTAGCTTGAAACTGTCATTATAAGAGAATTCTACTAGTTGTAAATGTTCCTCCCAACTACCTTTAAAATCCATCACACAAGCCGCGGCATGTCCTCTAGAGTTTGGATGGTCGGCTCAGATTGGTCGTCGATCTTAAAGTGAAAAGCGGTGCGAAAGTATAACCGAGTTCCCAGCGCGAGTTGAAATGTTTTCCAAAATTGAGAGGTAAACCTAGGATCTTTGTCAGATACAATGGAAACCGAAACACCATGAATTCGAACTATCTCTCTAATGTATAGTCTGCTTAGTGTATCCAATGAGTCACCCACATTGACACCCAAAAAGTGTGCAGATTTAGTCAAACGATCAACTACAACAAAATGGCATCATGACCCCGTGGAGACCTCGTTAATGCTGAAACAAAATACATAGTAATGTGCTCCCATTTCCATTCTGCATCAGGTAGTGGTTGAAGAAGTACAGCAGGGATTTGGTGCTCAGCCTTTACTTGTTGACACGCGAGGAACCTAGACACAAATGTTGCAACATCCCTTTTCATGCCTCTCCAAGTATACAGTCGTGATAGAGCCCTATACATCTTGGTTCCACCAGGATGAACGGCTAACCAAGAATGATGAAACTCGCGAAGGACCATTTCTCTTAAGTTGTCAATCTTAGGAACAAAAATCTTTCCTCTGAGTCTCATACTGCCATCAAAGGGAAGTGGCCACCTTTCAACCGTCTCACCTCCCTCTAGTTGAGTGCAGATGCGTTCCATATCAGAATCTTGTTTTTGGGCCTCAATAATCTCATTCAGAAGTGAAGGAGTAGTTATCATGCTACTTAGCCAACATCTAACCCCATCCTCCTTCAAAACGAAACCATAGTTAGCTACATCCTCAAGCATTCCCCATTTCCTTACTGCAATCCTAGCAACCAAACCTCAGGATTTTCATTTCAAAGCATCGGCTACCAGATTTGCCTTCCCAGGATGATAATGAAGTGAAAGATCATAGTCCTCCAAGTATTCTATCCACCTTCGCTGCCGCATGTTCAGGTCATTTTGTGTAGAAAGATACTTCAAACTTTTATGTTCGGAAAAGACTTCAAATTTCTCACCATCACAAGTAATGTATCCAAATTTTAAGTGCAAAAACAATGGCTGCCAATTCCAAGTCGTGTGTTGGGTAGTTTAACTCGTGAATCTTGAGTTGTCGTGAACCATAAGCGACAACCTTTGATAATTGCATAAGAACACAACCTAAACCTTCCTTTGAAGCATCACAAAACACCGTGTACCCCAAACCTTTCTCGGGAATCACCAAAATAGGATCAGTAGTCAACCTCCTCTTAATTTCTCAGAATTCATCCTCGCAAGTGTCATCCCAGACAAGTTTTGCTCCCTTACGGGTTAACTTCATAGGGGATGCTAGACGAGAGAAATCCTTGACAAACCTCGTGTAGTATCATGCAAGACCAAGGAAGCTACAAACCTCAAACACAGACTTTGGCCTTTCCCAATTTCTAACGGCCTCGAATTTTGACGGATCAACGCAAACCCCTGATTCAGAGACAATGTGCCCTAGAAATTTCATCTCGGTCAGCTAAAACTCGCACTTACTAGCGTTTGCATACAATTGATGATCCCGAAGCACTTGAAATGCTATACGAAGGTCCTCCCCGTGCTCCTCATCATACTTGGAATATATAAATATATATCTATAAAAAAATCACAAATTGATCCAAATAGCGTCTAAATACACGATTCATCAAGTCCATGAATGCAGCCGGAGCATTTGATAACCCAAAAGGCATCACCACAAACTCATAATGATCGTACCTTGTACAGAAGGCTGTCTTAGGTATGTGCTCATCCCTAACCCTCAACTGATGATACCCTGATTGAAGATCAATTTTTGAAAAACACCTTGAACCCCTTAACTGGTCACATAGATCATCGATCCTTAGAAGTGTATACTTGTTCTTAACGGTAACCCTATTTAGTTGCCTGTAATCCACACATAACCTCAGGGAACCGTCCTTCTTCTTAGCAAATAAAACTAGAGCTCCCCATGGAGAAGCACTAGGTCTAATAAAACCCCTCTCCAAAAAATCTTCTATTTGCAATTTCAACTCGTGTAGCTCGGTTGGGGCCATACGGTAAGGCGAAATTGAAATGGGCATTGTACCGGGCTGTAACTCAATACAAAAGTCGACCTCTCTATTAGGTGGTAAACCAAGTAACTCCTCAGGAAACACATCTGGAAACTCCGACACCACTAGTGGTAAACACTTACTGTGTTCATTACTGTTAATCACCACTAAACTTGCGAACCACATGATCGACCTTTTCACCATCAAGAATTCAACAATGGGGATGGAAAAACAGTCTTCAAGTCAGCACAAAATTGAAACTGAACTCCATCAAGGGTATAAGTAGTTACTCTCTTATCATGACAATCTAGTTTGACACGATAAGTACTTAGCCAATCCATCCCTAGGATGACATCAAACTCCACCATATATATTACCCTCAAATTAAATGTGAGAGTGTTTCTTGATATCTCTAGGTGACAAGACTTACAAACCCGGTCAACTTTAATTCCACCACCTAGTGGTCATTATATTATCATGGGAATACACCAATGATTGTGTCTCCAAACCCAACATTATAACACAAGCAGATGATATGAAGGAATGACTTGCACCAGAGTCAAAGAGAACATTCACTAAAGTATTGTATAACAAGAATGTACCTCGAATAACTGAATGATCAGCTAAAGACTCCTCATGCCCTTGAATGGCAAACACTCTTCCCTGAGTCCCTTGGTTCTGACCTCCAGTCCATCCCCTGCCCCTTCCATGGCTTTGTGGTTGAGTCCTTTCCAGAGTTGGCATAGCGTTGTGCTCAACTAACTGACCCGATTGAACTAGTGATTTAAATTCATTGTGTCCACTTGTAACGGACCAATAAGTCCCATGGCCACCTCCTACTGCCCTATTAAGATGTGGGAACTCACTCCTAATATGCCCAGGTTGTCCGCACTCATAACAAGTCCGCTGTCACGATAGGTAAGCACCACGACCTTGTGGGCGTGGTGGTAGAGCGCCACGTCCACGAAATGGAGATCCCCCTGTCCTCTGCCTCTTGTCTCCACCGCTACCACGGTAATGGGGTTGAATCCCCTGAGACCTAGAACTCTGGGTGTGAGTCTTGGTTTCCTTTATGTTCCTACTATCATTTAGCTCCCTCTCTGCAATCAAGGATGCCTCAACAACTGCAGAATATGTGGGTAAATGCAAGACAGATTACCATGAATTGACGAAACAAGGCCCCACTCGAATCTCCTAGCCTTAGTATCCTCATCATGAATGATGTTAGAGGCATATCTAGCTAACTCTATAAACTTTTCCTCATACTTCACGACCGTCGTCTTCCTCTGGGTTAGATTAAGAAACTCTTGTACCTTTGCTCCTCTAATGACTTCAGGGAAATAGCGCTTCAAAAATAAGTCTTTGAATTCCGTCCAAGTCATTTTCTTTATGTCCTTGGAGGCACTAGTCAAAGTCCACCACAGATCCGCCTCTCCCTCAAGCTGGAAGGTTGCTTATTTTACCCTAGTACCATCTGACACAATCTCCATAATATCTATGATTTTCTCAATTTTCCGAAGCAAGTGCTCAACAATAACAGGGTAAGGGTCACCCTTAAAAGTAGGAGGGTGGTGCCTCTTTCTTCCCACTATTACAATTTTCATCCACTGCACCAGATGACCTACTCGTGCCATTCTATGTAGTCATCTACAAGATATAATTATGTCAAGACGGGTGCAAGTAATGACATGAATATTCAATACATTAATCTACCAAAAGGGAAACATAGTGCACTACCCAAGTCCCCAAGCTATCTCAAACCTATGCTCTGATACCGAGCTATCACGCCCCAAAACGGGGGTGATTTTTGGTAAAAATATAAGAAAAGGTGAGTAATTTTTTTTAGGCTTACATAATATCAAACATAATAATAAATTGCTTGAATATATATTACAAGGTGCTCAGAGCAGTACTACAAACGTCCCATTACCCCAAAGGCAAACATACAAGACTAGTCACTTAAAGCTACGATTATGCACACTAATACGCATGGGGAATATCGTCCCAAGATCTAGCATTAAGACAACTCGGGAACCGAGCAACTTTCTCCAACCTGCTTAGGTCCTGAAAAAGAAATGTCAACAAAAGGGCTAAGCCCGAGTAGGAACAAGACAATACTAAAGTCATGAGCACATACATATACATACGTCACATATTCACATCGAGTAATATACAAGCCAATTTCACACATAATAAACTTAACGCCACCTATTTGGGTATCATCTTTCTTCTCAATTTATGTCTTTCACTTTATTCCAACTGTTCAAAAATAACCATTCTTAGTATAGGTGTTTCCATCACATGGGGACAATCCACTCGCATACGGTCTTTCACCTGGGAGCGAAATAACCCGCAACCGCATTATGGCTTTCACAAGGGAGCGATCTGGCCCACACACCTCTACGGGTGCTAAGGACACTCGGTCGCGGTGTCGTTTAGGGTCTTTCACCCAAGGGATGTGCAATCCCTCCTAGATGGTCCCCTTCAGCTAGGTCCATTATAAACATTTAATTCCTCTAATTCATTATCTTAAAGTAAGGATCATGTTAGACAAGGCGTCATGCCCTTTCCAATCAATTTAATCTTATTAAGCCAATCGGTTATCGCACACTTGTCATAAACACACGTGGATATAAATGAGCATACCAACATCGTCATCATATGTAACGAATTCTCATATATCAAAACCATATATCCTTTCTACCGTAATCATATATCAAGTTTTGAAACACGTAGTCATATATCACACATTCACACCAAAATATATCATCAAGATGCATATATCGTTGACGAGTAGCCACATGTGATTAACATAACACTTCTTATTAAGTGACTTCTCAATTCATTCTAACCATGTTTAACCACCGATTATGGTTCCAACATCTTCGAGGGTTAGGCGTTCCAACCTTATTGATTCTCAACAAGTGAGTTCTAGGATACTAGTGTAATTCTTTAATTTACATCAACAAGTATGATTACCTCAAGACTTTAAATTTTTTTTACAAGCAACCCAAAAAGTTTACGGTTCAGTAGTAGAAATTTCATAACCTATGGAGGAGCATAAGTGTACCAAATTAAACAAACACCATGGTTGATTGCAGAAACTGAACATATTCACAACAGTGTGTTTTCAAATTATTTAAATATGTTAGAGATGTCCTCTGATGCTCAAAATTTTTCACAAGGAATTTAAGGAAGTAAAGTAACTAATGTAAAATTTCATACTCTTCAAAAGGGTGGAAGTGTCTCAAATTAAATCAAAACATTAGATAATTTCAGGTTCTGGACTCTGCAACAGCTGTGAGTTCCTCAATTTATTTGAATTATGTTAAGGGTATCATGTGATGCTAAAAAATTTTAAAAAGAAATATAAGGATGTCAAGTAAATACTGTAAACTTTTCAAAATCATAAGAAGAGTGGAAGTGGCTCAAATTAAACCAAAACAGTGGATAACTTCAGGTTCTGAACTCTGCTACAGCAGTGAGTTCCTCAATTTATTAAAATATGTTAGATGCATTCTGTGATGCTCAAAATTTTAAAAAATAAAGATAAGTAAGTCAAGTAACTACTGTAAAATTTTCATACTCATCATAAGAGTGTAAGTGTATCAAATTTAATAAAAACGGTGATTTAATTTGAGAATCCCAGTTGACCAACCTAGGGTTGTTCCATGTTTCATGCCCAAGATGAATAGTTGTGACTCTGAAAATTGTATGTTTCTTAGTTAACACCTTAAATTACCTTTTGCTAAATATTCACCAATTATAGACAGCCATAGTTTCACCTTTCATATTTTACAAAACATCAATTCTACTGTGACAGATTTCCAGAGACATTTAAACAATCATTAATATTTTCGCAAAATCAACAAGTATATTAAGGTATGTTACTGATGAAATTTCCCAATTTTATCCATCTTAGGAATAATTTCTAACAATTTCACAAGAAGAGCAAGGAAGACATGGCTAAAGTATTGACAAGTTCCTGCCTCTAGATAGTGATCCATCATCCACTTTGATCACTTGGGTGAATTTCCTAAGATTTCTTCTTGCTCTCAAATTCAGCAAATAGCCTCCTACAATTCCTTTTCTTCATTCTCTACCTTCCTCCAAGCTTTCTCAGATTTTTCCCTCTTTTCTCTCTCCCTTTCCTCTATTTTTCTCTCTTGTTTCTCCCTTTCCTCTATTTTTCTCAGACGAAAGTAGAAAAGCTTTCTCAGGTTTTTCCCTCTTTTCTAGCAAGGAATTGTCAGTACTGACTTTTCTTTGACTGCCTCACACCACCGACCCACAAGTTGGGTTTTCAACTTGGTTACTCATATGCACTAGCATGAGGAAGACTCGTATGGTTGGGCCGTACCAAAGATTTGGGCTTGGACCCAACATTATGTTCTTATTGAGGAAGAAGATATGATACTCTATGTTCTGAATGACTTACCCCCATAATACAATTCCTTTAGTTCTTCTCTTTCGCACCAGTTCTGAACCCCTTACCTTCCAAGAACTTCATATTCTCATACATTTGAGGAATAGATGATTCAGTCCCAAAATGTCTCTATTGAGTCTAACCCCACCTCCTTATACACAACATCTTCTTGTGGTCTTGGTGGTGGCATTTCAGGTCATTTTGGCAACCGTGGTGGTGCCCGGTTTGACCACAACAGAGTCGATCGTGTTATTCAAGGGGTGGCAGCGGAAACCCTAATTCTGGAAATTGGGGTGGAGTTTATTCTTATGGGTCTCCTGGGTACAACACCAAATATTATCAATTTGGGTCCTCGGACAATAACTCAACTCCTAACAATTTCCAGATATGTGGAACGTCTATCACTCAGCCATCGACTGGGACAAAGTAGTTACAAGAAAGGCCTACATGACAGGGTTATTTTGGTCCTTCTCCTGTAATGGCGTGATATTTGTATTGAAGGAATCTCCATTATCATCATTAGTGAGAATATGTTCTCTCTCTCTCTCTCTCTCTCTCTCTCTCTCTTTTTGTGATTACTCTTCCATTCATCCCTCTTTTCGAATTAATTGAAGCTCGAATTCGTAATCCTTGTCGTCTCACGAATCCCGCGAGGCTAGGTTTAGCCCGCCCCAGTTGTCAGAACCCTACTCATGTGTTCCTTCTCAATCTCATTGGAAGGACAACCACTCTTCGAAAGAGTGATTCCATGTGACATGGGCAAGAATTCCTTCTTGGAATCTTGCATGCTGAACTGTTTCAGCACTTTTTCTATATATGTACTTTGACTTAGGCCGAGCAGCTTCTTAGATCTATCTCTATAGATCTTTATACCGAGTATATAGGCTGCTTCACCTAAGTCTTTCATTGAGAAACACTTTCCTAGCCAATCTTTAACAGATTGCAGCATGGGAATGTTGTTTCGAATGAGTAGTATGTCATCCACATACAAGACCAGAAAAGCAATAGAGCTCCCACTAACCTTCTTGTAGACACAAGACTCATATTCGTTTCTTATTAAGCCAAACACTTTGAATACTTTTTCAAAACGTCGATTCCAACTCCTAGAAGCTTGCTTCAACCCATAAATGGATCGTTGCAGTGGCTTGCTTTGGATCTTCAAAACCCTCAGGTCGTGTCTTGTACACATCCTCGAGGAGATTCCGATAATGGAATGCTGTTTTGACATCTATCTGCCAAATCTCATAGTCGTAGTATGCTGTGATAGCAAGTAAGATTCGGATGGATTTGGTCATTGCAACTGCTGAAAAGGTTTCATCATATTCAATACCATCAATTTGTCTGAATCATTTAGCCACCAATCGGCCCATATAGGTAATCACATTACCATCTATGTCGATCTTCTTTTTGAAGACCCACTTGCACCCTATGGGGCGTGCCCCTCCGGGTGGTTCCAGCAAAGTCCATACTTTGTTGGCGTACATGAATTCCATCTCGGATATCATGGCCTCAAGCCACTTCTGAGAGTTCGGCCCTTTCATGGCCTCTTCATAGGTAGTAGGCTCATCATCTATGAGCATCGTGTCACAAGATTCAGTCACGAGAAGTCCATACCTCTCTGGCTCCTGACGCACTCTACTAGATCTACGAAGCTCTTGTGTTACTTGAACAGGATGTTCCACAACATCTTGCGGTTCCTGTTCATGTTCCATAGTAGGATCAATGTTTTGTGGTTCTTGAACTTCTTCAAGTTCTACAGTCCTTCCACTTGCTTCTTTAGAGATAAACTCTCTTTCTAAAAAACGCCGGTCCGAGCAACAAACACTTTTTTCTCTGTTGGATTGTAGAAATAATATCCCTTAGTTTCCTAAGGGTATTCCACGAATATTCATTTGTCCGACTTAGGCCCTAGCTTGTCTGATTGTAAACGTTTTACATAGACATCGCAGCCCCAAATCTTCATGAACGACACGGTGGGACGCCTCCCACTCCACATCTCATTTGGTGTATTCATGACTGACTTAGATGGAACACGGTTAATGGTGAACGCTGCACTCAATAGAGCATAGCCCCAAAATTACAATGGAAGATCAGTTTGACACATCATAGATCGAACCATATCTAATAGAGTTCGATTCCTCCTCTCGGACACGCCATTCCATTGTGGCGTTCCGGGTGGAGTGAGTTGGGATATTATCCCACACTCTCTAAGATAGTCGTCAAACTCTTGGCTCAAGTATTCTCCTCCACGATCTGATCGTAGAGACTTAATACTTTTGCCAAGCTGCTTCTCTACTTTATTCTTGAATTCTTTGAACATTTTAAAGGATTCGGAGGTATACAAATCCATATCTACTGAAATCATCAGTAAATGTTATGAAGTAGACATAACCACCCTGGAAGGCGTGGCAAATGGCCCACATACATCATTATGTACTAGCGCAAATTGCTCACTAGTCCTCTCTCCTTTCTTATTGAAAGGGGACTTTGTCATTTTTCCCAGTAATCAAGCCTCAAATGTCTCATATGATTCAAAATCAAATGAGTCTAGAAATCCATCCTTATGAAATCCAGATACACGTCTCTCATTTATGTGGCCTAAACGACAATGCCATAGATAAGCAGGATTTAAATTATTTATTTTAATCCTCTTAGTATTAATGATATAGACAAGATTGCTTAGATCAAGGACATATAATCCATTAAATAATTGCCCACTACAATAGTGAATACTATCAAAATAAATAGAACAACAATTTTTCTTTATTAAAATAGTAAAACCATTCTTGTCCAAACAAGAAATAGAAATAATGTTTCTGCTCATAGCAGGCACAAAATAGCAATTATTTAATTCTAAAACTATTCCTGAAGGCAGAGACAGCTCGTACACGCCTACGACTAATGCAGCAACTCTTGCTCCATTCCCAACACGCAGGTCTATCTCCCATTTAGCCAATCTTCTACTTCTCTTTAGATCCTGAACATTTTGAAAAATGTGAGATCCACATCCAAATCCAATACCATGATGAAGAGCAAGTAATATTGACATCTATAACAAAAATACCTGGTGGTGGTGGAATCACTATTCCAAGCCTCTTGTCCTCCAGATATTTTGGGCAATTCCTCCTCTAGTGTCCAGGCTGAATGCAGTAGTGACACTCACCTTTAGTCACACCTTTGGAAATACCACCAACAAGCTTAAGGGCAGGTTCCATGGACTTGGCAACTAACTTGCCTTTGCCCTTGGAGGATGAGGCAGACCTTTTGCCATTTCCTTTCTGCACCATCATTATGGATTTTCCCTTAACCTTGTTCATTCTTTGTTCATCTGTCCTCAACATGTTGAGTAAATCTGACAGTGGATTCACGATCTCATTCATTTTATAGTTCATGATGAACTGTCCATAACTTTTAGGCAACGATTGCACGATGAGATCGGTAGCCAACTCTTGTCCTACCGGAAACCCTGGGCGCCATAGGCTTTCTAAGTAGCCTATCATGCGCAACATGTGCGGCCCTACGGGGTTTCCTTCTGACATATGCCATTTGAACAATGCCTTGGAAACTTCATACCTCTCAACCCTCGCCTGCTCTTGGAAGAGCGGCTTCAAGTGTGCGATCATATCGACTGCATTCATGTTCTCATGTTGCTTCTGAAGCTCAGAGGCCATGGTGCAAAGCATTAGGCAGGCCGCATCATGAGCGTCCTCAACACGCTTCTAATATGCCTTTAGGGCTGCAGGAGTGTTGTTTTCCGGACCATCAGGAACTTGCTCCTCGAGAGCGTACAGTTTCTTTTCTTGCTTGAGAACGATTCTCAAGTTTCTGTACCAATCTATAAAATTGGTCCCGGATAGCTTTTCCTTCTCAAGGACACAGCATAGGGAGTGAGATGAGTCCAATGAGTTGTTTGCCATTGGAGTTCTAAAAAAAGGAAAATACGCAAGTTTTAGTATTTTGTGAACAATTAACAATATATTCAATAATGGCTAGATTATCAAACATAGCTCCCACTATTTTTCTACGGATTAATAACCCTCACGATATTAATGCGGAAAATATCATTATAATTTCTAGTGGGTGCCAAGATCCATATTTCACTTCTTTTGAGCTTGCTTTGGCAAGTCACCCAAAATTAGCTATTTGGGTAGGAACAATTCCAATTGCATCATATGCAACTCTTGGTTCAATTGGACAAACAACTCCTTATTTATCTATCCTATAGATAATCCCAATTGATTGCCTCTAGGTTTTTAATCCTTATTAAAAATACTCAGATACGTCCAACCTCTTACTCCAACAATTGCACACTATGTGGGCCATCGCACCACATGATGATGAATCAAGTCGCCCTGCTTTGGCAAACACGAACTTGATCAATCGATCTTGTGATGAGTGTTTAAGTAACGAGAAGGCAAAAACGTAATATTTTGTTTTGAGAGATTTTTCTTTCAATTTTAATTTTTTTTTGTTGATCTATATCAACTGATCTACTTATTTGAGTTTGGGCAAAACTCCAAATAAAATATCCGGGTTGTTAATTATCTTATTATTAAATTGCATGCATCAAACATACACGAACAACAATAATAAGACAATGAAATAAACATCCACAAAAACAAAATAACGTGATATGGATATGGCCTCCTAGACTAAGATATTCTCAAGCCAATGAGAATATCTATGAACCCTAGAATGAAAAACGCATCTCCACGTGCCTCCATCTCTTGGTCCATCCTTCATAGCCTTGTGGAATACTTCATGCTTCATGTTGTGGCTCCTTTAATTCTTTGGGCTTCTTTTCTTCAATCTTGGCTATCCATCTATTATCTAGTACTAGCTAACATCTATACTAAATAAAATAAATCTCACAAGTTGAGAGAAAAATAACGGCTCGCAGGCCGTAAACCTTAATTAATTATTACATCAAATTGATTAGCTCGCAAGCCGTAAACAAACCACATAATTTAAACATCCACAACAAACCACATCTAAGGCCACATCCAATCACCATGCTAATTGCACATAAACAGTTAAAACCAATTTTTAACGCGCTTAGTCAATTTTAATTGATTTTGGATATGCTAGAGTTAAAACGGTCCATGGGTCCACTATCAATATAGCCCAGCCGCCCAAAAAGGACCAAGGCGCGGCCTTGGGCCGGTCGGCCGAGCCCCACGCGCGGGCGAGCAGCACGCTAGGCCGGCCTGATCCCTTGGTCGTGTCCTAGCTTGGGCGGCAAGGCAAGGGGCGTTCCTTGGGGGGGGGGGGGGGCGATCCTGTTTAAGGAGTTGTTTCCAAATAAACTCCTTGCCTTGTTGCCCGAGTTTAGTTGTTTCCATGTTTGAAAAACACCTTTTTCAAGCATGTGCCCAAACCCTAGCTGTCAAGATCCAAAATACACATCTTATGTGATTCAAACTCACTAATTCATACATCCAATGCAAGAATTAGATCTTGTTTGATTGAATCATATTTAACATGCATCTAATATGCTTCATTTGTTGTTTTAACGCAATAATTAACAATTAAAGGTGATGAACAACAAAAACATAACACATAAACCACGTTATGCTCTACGAAATGTGGCTCTGATACCATTGTAGGGTTTTGATTATGGATGCGCAGCGGAAAGATAGTAAATTCATACAATCAAGACCCTCCAAGGATCACATGAAGAGAAATCATGACGATGGTAAGAGAATAGTGTTAAGTACCTTTGAGGTCTCCTTGATGACTTCTAACGAGAAAATTATCACGTATGTACGGTTGATCCACACCTAGAGGTGAGATCTAGATCTTCCAAACGCCTTGTGTTAACTAGGAAGAGTGGAAGAGGATGAAAAAATCACACAACGGAGACAAGAGGAGGTTTCGGCCTCCTCTCTTGGCCGACGGGTAGGGGCGGACGGACAAAGGGGTTTTGGCCCTCTTGTTTGTCTTGCTCTCTCCTTCCTTCTCTCCTACTCAAAGTATGTTATGACCATAAGTTGTAGGGAAGGAAGCTAGAAGCATCCTTTATATAGTACAACAACTCCTTGTTACTACATAAAGGCCCTGTCCTAATCCTAATCAAGTTAGGATTAGTCCAACTTGCATATGAGTCCTACTAAGTTAGCAAGTTGTTGCGATTTGATCCTTTTAATTTAATTATATTAATTAAGTATTTCCGAAGTCTAATTCCCCTCTATATGGCGCGTGACCCTATAGGTTCTATTTGGTTGGTAGTAACTATTTACTAATATGGAGCGTCCTCTAGCAAGACATCCATTCTAGCCAACAAATAGAATAGTCATCATGACAAATCTTGTGCAAGTATTGTCTCATCCCTTTGTCTCAATATCCGGATTGGACACGAGACATACAAGTCACACTCTTATATCCAATCCATAGTTCCTCGATCCTGGGAGTAGCCTTATTCGTGCAAATAACATCAATATCCCATATTGATTTATTTGAGTTTGGCCAGACATTCTATAAGCACTATCCCTCGAGTGGCCTAGGATAGTTGCTCCCGTTATGTGGGAGGGACAAATTCTATCTACATCACTACGATATCTAAGCTTGCTTCCTATTGTGTCCAATGCATGCCTTTATGACTACCCAGTCACGGTGCAGCGTTTGACGCTACCAAAACACAATATTCCACAACTCGAACAACTAGTGATTTCAAGTCTAAGGATGACAATACCGTTGTCACCGCGAGAAGCACTTGTGACTTTACATAACATGTATGTAGCCTTCTCGGAGATGGGTCAATCAAGTATGCCATTACTCCTAATGCATACCCATGTGTTGGATCATGATATCTCCATATCAATCCAACCCCATACTAGTCTATAGATGATTGTCCTATTAATCATTATAATGGACTAGGGATATTTAAGATAAACAACACAATTGTAAATCTAAGGACTTCATTATATTAAATATCCAATAAGTAATACAATGAATGTTCTAGCCAATTTATTGTTCATACTAAACTAGATTGCCTCTAGGGCACCTATTCCAACATCATCACATGTAATGGTATCTTCTAGGGTCTATCAAATCCAATTTCACTCGAGCGTCAAGAAAAACTATCGGTCAAATCCTATTTTAGTATAAAGGTATCGGAGTGGAACCGATCCATTTTGATCCGTAAATCGGCGGGTTGGATTAGCTCAACCTCAATCCGGACCGAACCGATCCATGTGCACCCCTAATCCTCACAAATATAGGTAGCACTCAATAGCTTTCACAATATAAGTAACATGGAGGATTGTTGCAGTTCCTCTGGTCATAGTGACGTAACATGGAGGATCATCGTAGGACCTCCAATCATAGCCAAGTAACACAGATGATTTCCTCAGGGCCTTCGGTTGAAGCCAAGGAACATGGAGGATCGCTGCAAGGCCTTCATCCGTCGACAAGAAACATAAGGAATCATTGCAGCGCCTCCGTCCGTTGCCAAGCAACATGGAGGGTCGTTGTAGGGCCTTCGACGGGAGCCAAGCAACATAAAGAATCGCCGCAGAGCCTCCGACCATAGCCATCATACACAACACACACAACTTTGTACATCGTCCTAATACAATTATGAGTATCTTATTTCTCCTCTTTCTCAAAACCATTATCCAAATAAAACTCTTTGAAAGAAAGAAATTCTCCAGTGTTCTAAAATGGGATTAGTAATATATCCAAACAACTTGCGAGTGTATATCATACTTCTCATACTTTTCCAAATGAAAAAATATTCATCACTTAAAAGTGGCACGCACAAAATAATTTTGATAAGTAAGGGTTGCACATATGTACTTACCAGTAATTGAGTAGAGCGAAAGACAAACAAGCAAGTGAAGAATCCTAGTAATCGTATTTGATGAAGCTGTCGTCTGCGAGCTGGTCGCCTACAAACACATTAACCCTAATTTTAAAAACTTCCATTTGTACAATAATTGATAACGAACATGTTCTATATGATATGCGGGTCCTTCATGAGAGAACATTTTCTTAAAATAGTCAAATTTGAAAGTTTAACAGATTTACTTCTGTAACTTAAGAAATTCAGTTCCCTTATCAAACTCTTGATAAAATTAGGAAAGTTAAAGTGAGATATCACATATGTGTTTTCTTTCAAAATAAAAGGGAATAACATGAAAATATTTTATATAAATCAAAATTTACTGATGTGCAGAGAGAAAAATCTGGGCAATTTTTATGATCATAATTGTCTCTTAAGAAAGTTAACATGGTGTCAAATTTTGCATTAACCCTCTATGTGTCAAGTTTCTATAGTAAAAAATGTGCCACAATTGGATTCTAGAAGACGAGTTTACACCAAAAACACTACAAGTGATCCAATGAAGAGACCGATGTAAAACAACCCACTTTTAAAATCACAAATAAATATTTTAAATCGGTGCATTGCTAATTATTTTATAGTTGATTTCCACACAAGTTTAGTTTGTGAGAAAAATACAGTTTAAAGTTCTTGAAGATCAATATTTTGAGTAAAATAATAAAATGCACAAACTGTTCATATATTGAAACATCAAATTTAACTAAACTAAAAAGTGTTATTAAACTACGTGAAATTGATGCATGCAAACATGAAAATTGGAATCTAACTCAAATATCACCAATTTAAGCATACAAGATGTGAACACATGGAGGTTTTAACCAAAATGTTACTAAACTACTCATACACGTACGATACATGCAAGTTAAAATGGATTCTAAAAACATGGATTAGTATTTGATCAAACCATGGAAATTAAGATTACACCATAAGAATAATGAATTTCAAGTTCAAGAGTTACTAATCCAAGTTTAAGAGAGCGGTGCTAACATAGATTATCAAGTTTATTGCTTGTTTTAGTCAATATGGAGATGCGAGATGAATGATCAATATAATGAACAATACTAGGATTTATACTTACAAACAGTGGCGGAGCCAGGACACAATTCGACCCAATATTACTATGTTAGTACTAATGACCGTTACTATGTTAGTACTAGGATATTAAGGATAAACTCAATTAAATATCGAACATAATGTTATAAGCCTTTTGGCTCAATTGGTAAAGCACTCCCATTTTGACATTGGGCACCAGGGTTAGGGTTCGAGTCTCCAGAGCACTTTTTTTTTCTTTGGGGGGGGGGGAAATGATTGAAAGCGCGCATAAGACAAGTCGAATCTGTGTCTCTTTGGTTCATAACCGAGAATTTTACCAACTGCGCTGGGCACGCGCGTAGGATGAATGGGGAACTTTTATATTTTTACATAAGACGGGTTAATTTTTTTTTACAAATTAAGGGTTATTTAGTGTTTTCGGAAATTCCCCCCCCCCCTACATGGCTCCTCCCCTACTTACAAAGAGCCAAAGAAACTTTGGAAAATGTTGATGAGTGATTGAATCTAGGAGGCTTAAACTTTATTAATGGAGCTTAAGCTTGAAAATGAAAAAAGACAGAGAGACGGGGGAGTGCGAGATAGTGAGATGGAGTGAGGGTGAGAGTTATATACATAGTTGAGTAGAGTGTTAGTGGACGGTGATGATGTGAGGGATAGAGCGGTGTGATGTGAGGGAGTGGTGTGTGAGCCATGGTGGTGTTACATTCAAAATTAAAGTTTCGAGGAGTGGCTTTTCCAAATTTCAATAGAAGAGAGTTTTATATATAATATAAATATATATTTTTGTAAACTAAATTACTAATTGACATACTAATGCAGTTGTCACTTTATATTTTTATAAAACTATGAATACTTCCAAATTGTATTTACTAGGGAGCCTCCAAACTTTTTAAATTTCTAAAAAGCCTACAAAATAAAATATGGAGTATTTCATTAGTGTTGCTGTCTAAGACTTGAGAACGGCCAGATGCAAGTTATATTGTTAAGAAGACGACCCGCTGGGAGTTTATCACTCTATTGGGAAATTGCTAGAGTTAATGCATCTAGTACTACTATTTTAAAATGTTAATTTTAATTAAGGCATGGCGGAACGCACACAACGCCGAGACTAGGACAAGTTGAAGGACTCCTGATGTCTCCATTCTTACTATTTGTGTTTGAATTGGTACGTTACATCATAATTAACTTGAAATAGTAAGAAAATGTAGAAATGATTACTATGGTACTTGTGAAGTGGATTTCATGATGGATAAGTACATTATATTTTCGGAAAATATTGTTTGTTGAAAGAAAGAAATATTTTACTAAATACAAATCAATTATTTTTATACTCTTGTTTTACATGTTAGAGTATTTGTATAATCCATTTTTATCGACTACTATCAACTATAATATTATGTTATTTCTAAACCACCACAAGTATCTACAGTGGACAACTGGTGGCGCATAGAATATTCGCTATTTGCTCTTACTGCAAAACACTTGGTAACACTTAACGTCCTTTACTTTACAAACAGTATTAGACATTTTGGCATCTGTTTGAGGCGACTTAGATTTTGCCTTGGAGACTCACATAACTTATGACACGTTAGTTTGAATTTGTTATTGTTATCAAATCCCCTTGCAAGCATTACGTAATTGAGGTCGCAGGGTAACGTCCCTCGACTTTCAAAAAGAGCGGTGGCGATGAGATTTCGGAGTGGTGGGAGAGAGGATTTTTCGACGGTGGTCGTCCCGTTGATGTTTCAACTTGAATTACTTGATAACAGAGTACTTTCTGATTATAATAAATTTCAAAAACCAAGGTATTACATGAGGATTCTTGAAATTCAGGGGCTCCTGCCAAAATATAGTTGCTGTTTTTATAAATTACCTTTTTAACACCAAGATGTTGACTTAGTTGGTGAGGCTTCATATTTAAATGTTTGCTCTCCTTGTGATCTCATGTTCAAACCTCACGACGACCAATGATTCTGAGGCTCTGTGAATTTAGTCGAAGTACATGCAAGCTTACCCGAACACTAAGTGCATGTTTGGTATCCAATATTTTAGTTCAATCGGATTAAAATAGACCTCTGTTTAACAATTTTGTTTGTTAAGCAGGAAAATTTTAATCTGATAATCTGCAGATTAAAATAATCTGTGTGAAATTGTAGAATATCCAAAATTGGGGATTATGCAGCTGCAAATCTCTAAAAAAATAATCTTTAATTTTTTACATTAGCATGATCACAATTCATTTATAAATAGGTGTATTCAATTATTTGAATTTGGAGCTATTTACATTTTGCTAAATGGATCAAGTTAGTAATCTATAATTTCAGCTCGTACCAAACAGATTGTGATTCTCAGTTAAGCTGGATTTTCTTTTCAAATTATTTTCAGCTGATTATTGAGATTTTCAACTAGTACCAAACAGGCTCTAAGATTATCTAATACCCTTCTAAATATGTAACACGACTTTTTGTTTAATAATAAAAAAAAAGTAGGTGATTAGGAGAAAGTCTCTCTCTCTCTCTGGAGAGTTAACCCTAGAAAAAACCCTAAAAGCCGTCGGAATCCTACCAGCCCCTGCGAATGACGGAATTGATCACTGAAAGGTTCGAGCCTAGTCTCACGCTGAATGAAGAAACGGATCTTGTTGAGTTCGATGATGATTTTTGCGATAAGGCCGTGGAAGAATGCAAGATTTTCATGCTTGGAAGCTTCATGGGTGGAAAAGTAAACTCTTTCGCGATGAAAGTTTTTTTCAAATGGATTTGGAATAATGGTGATCTGGTTGAGATTATAGAGATCATGGAGGTCCTGTTCTTATTCAAGTTTCCAGATGATAAGGTCAAGCAGAGGATCGTTGGGGGTGGCCCCTGGGTTTTCGACTGGCTCATCTTGATTTGGAATGATTGGAAGATAGAGGACGAGATCGAGAAGATACGGTTGGACACCATCGACGTTTCGGTACATGTCTCAAACCTACCCATTCACTTGATCAAGTCGGATACTGGAAAGAAAGCCACACGTGTTCTAGGGGAAGTGATTGATACCGATTCTATGGTCTACTTTGGAGACGAAACACCGTACGTCCACTCAAGAGTCCGATTAACGGTGAACGAACCACTCAGACGTGGGGTGTTTACGAAGGTGAAGGGTGAAAGAATGTGGTTCGCTTCAAGTAAAAGAGGTTACCGGACGTTTGTTATTGGTGCGGGAGATTCAATCATCATACTGGCGATTCTGATGAACGTGAGGGCAAAATCAATTTGGGAGAGCAACCAGGATATAATAGGTGGCTTCTCCACCAGCCGTCGGCGAGGAAAAAGCCGAAACCAAACTCGCATAAGAAACCAAAAAACACAATCCCGCCACCTACAGCCCCTTCTAACGTGCAAGACAGTCCAGCTAAGGATAAGGAGAAGACCCCTCAGGGAGGCTTACAAACTGGTTCAGCAAGTGCCGAGGGCCATAACAACACGGTGGTTTCGATGGAAGAAGAAGGAGGTACAGTGGGGGAGGGGATAGAATTAGTCCAAGTGGATTCCATTCCGAGCTCTATGGAAGAAGACCCAAAACCTCAAGTTAAAAAAGATAAGCGGAAGTTTGAGGCCATTATAAATCCCCCACCGAAGATACCAAAAAAGGAGGTCATACATGAAAAGAAATCAAAGGGTGCAGTAGTAAAGAGCGTGTCGGCAGTTTTTGGAGGTAACTCGAATGGTCCGAATGAGGATGGGAAACCCTCTAGCGATCCCAATGCGTCAACGGCAGTGCTGAGCAGCACTGCCGAGAACAATGAGTCTACTATGTTGGAACGTGTGGGGAATGGGGAACCCCGACACGATCTGCTCACTCCATGATGTTGTAAGACGTCATGCCCCTCACCTTGTCTTTCTCATGGAGCCAAAGCTGAATTCGAGTGATATGGAACACGCGAGAAAGAGGATGGGTTTTGCCCGTGGTGCTTATGTGGATGCTGATGGACGTATGGGATGGTTGGCGATCATGTAGAAAGACATGGTGAAGATAACCTTACATAGTTCTCATCTCCATCACATTGACGTCACAGTTGAGGATGATGATAAGAAACAAGCTTGGAAATTTACAGGCTTTCATGGTTATCCGGTCAGAGAAGAGAGGTCCCACTTGTGGGAACTTCTCCGTAGATTGGCTCCCCCAACAGATGTACCTTGGCTTGTTACGGGTGATTTCAACGCAATTAAGTCCCAAGGAAAGAAAGAAGGAGGACAGACGTTCAGTTACAGTCAGGTAAAAGATTTCAATGATGTGTTACATGATCTTGAGCTTCTTGATCTCGGCTTTGCAGGGAATCCATTTACTTGGTGAAACAATCAAGCGGATGACGCTAATATCCGTGAGAGAATAGACCGGGCAGTGGGTAACATCCAATGGCTTGATCTTTTCAAGAGGCGCAAGAGTCACACACCTAGTAGGCCCGAATTCTGATCATTCTCCGCTCTTGATTGAGTGCTATCAGAAACAGAATAAGGTCTATGGAAGAAGAAGGTTCAGTTATGAGAATATGTGGAGAAGGCATGAGACTTACCACCAAACAGTGGTGGACCAGTGGTCTAATTTCGAAGGGCTGCAATTGAAGGAGAATCTCCATCATCTTGCTTCTCACCTTTCGAGTTGGGCAAGAATCAGTTTGGCAGCCTAGCTAGACAGAAAGAAGAGCTACTTCAACAGTTGGAGAATCTCGACAATTAAAATCAGACATCCGAATGCTTAGCTCAGACCCGGATCCTTACAAACGTGCTCAACGAGATCTTGGACATAGTGGACGTAATGTGGAGACAACGATCGAGAGTTGATTGGCTGAAACAGGGGGACCATAATACGTGCTTTTTTCATCTAAAAGCAATTTTCAGACGTGCTCGTAATACCATTAGTTGAATTGGAAATTGTGATGGGGTTTGGGTGACCGAGGATGAATATATTGTTCGCAGCCTTGCGGATTACTGTACTTCGATTTTCAAGTCTACGAAGCCCACCATGGGGGAGATCAGCCCCCTCCTACACTACTCGGCTGAGATGCTGTCAGTCGAGGAGAGTGCTAGAGTTGACCGTGACTACATTGGGGAGGAAATCTATAGCGCACTTTTTCAGATGGCGTTTGACAAGGCCCCGGGAGTTGATGAATTTACGGCGTGCTTCTGTCAGAAACACTGGGAAACCGTTGGAGATGATGTTACCAAGGTATGCCTCTGTATTCTTAATGACGGTCACACCATTGAAACTTTCAATTCTACTATTATTGCTCTCATACCAAAATCAAAGCAGCCACGATAGGCAAGTGATTATCGTCTGATTAGTCTCTGTAATGTGATTTACAAGATTGTTTCAAAGGCCATCGCAAACCGTCTTAAAACAGTTCTCCAGGGTCTTATTGCGGAGAATCAGAGTGCCTTTGTGCCGGGTAGACTCATCTCTGACAACACTCTCACTGATTTTGAGATGATTCACTGGTTGAAAACAAGAAAGAAAGGAAAAGAGGGGTGCCTAGCCCTCAAAGTTGGTATGTGTAAAGCTTACGACAGGGTGGAATGGAAATTCCTCAGAGAAACTATGTTCCATATGGCTTTGGTGCACGGTTCATCTCTTCATTCATGAATTGTGTTTCCACTGTTTCTTATAGCTTCGTCAGAAATGGGATGGTCTCGAGTCGGGTGATCCCAGAGAGAGGGTTGAGATAGGGGTGCCCACTTTCACCCTATATCTTTCATCTCTGCAGCGAGTTATTGTCTAGAACCGTTACAGCTGCTGTCAGTGATGGAGAGTTAGGTGGTGTAACGACTTCTAGGGGGGGACAAGTGGTCTCCCATTTATTTTTTGCTGACGATAGTCTCTTTTTTACATATGCAAACAGGGAGAGCATTACTACTCTTATGGACATCATTGACCTTTATGGTAAAGCCTCGGGTCAACAGTTAAACCTCTCCAAGTCTGCGATAGTCTTCTCTTCTAATACCCTAGTTGCGGTCAAAGAAGAATTCATGGAGCTTTGCTGTGTAAATGAGGTTGATCAGTATGACAAGTACTTGGGGCTCCCTACTACTATGGGGAGAAAGATGGCTATTACTTTTGCCCATTTGATTGAGAGACTACTCTTAAAATTAAAGGGGTGGAAGGAGATATCCCTTTCCATGGGAGGTAAGGACGTTCTTATCCGAGCCATTGCACAAGATCTTCCTACTTACGCGGTGTCCCGCTTCAAACTTCCTGATAGTGTTTGTGATCAGATGGAGCAACTTATCAGACAATTTTGGTGGAGCAAAGCCAAAGATAAGAGGGGTATTAACTCGCTCAAGTGGGAGAAAATTTAACGACAAAAAGATCAAGGAGGTCTAGCTTTTAAGGACCTCAAGCTTTTCAATGATGCAATGTTGGCAAAAAAGAATTGGAGAATCCTAAGGTACCCGAACTCTCTACTTAGTAGGGTACTAAAGGCTAAGTATTTCAAAGAAAAAAAATTTGCACAGGCTGAGCTAGGGTATGCACCCTCATATGCGTGGAGAAGTATCCTTCTTGGTAGAATGCTTTTGGACTCGGGCTTACAATGGAGAGTGGGTGATGGAAGCAAAATCCGTTTTTCGGAAAAGTGGATCCTACGGGAACCGTCGTTAAAGCTCTACGTTCAACCGGCCAACCAAGAATTAAGGGTCAAAGACTTCATCAATGAGGACAAATCATGGAACGTTCAAGCTTTGCATGACCAATTGGCGTTTATTGATGCAGAGGAGGTGAGGTGTATACCGTTTCCGGTTAGTGGTGTGGAATATAGGCTCATTTGGCACTTCTCTGACTCGGGACACTACACGGTAAAGACGGGTTATCAACAAGCTCAAAGACTCAAAGTGGCGGAAAAGATAGAGGGGACACTGAACTCATTATCTACTGCAATGGGTAAGATTTGGAAGATAAAAGTGCCCCCAAAAATTCAACACCACCTTTGGCGTAGTATCCATAATGGCGTTCCTACTATTGATAATCTTCATAGAAGGTCTATTGAGGTGTCTGTCCACTGCCATGCTTGCGGCCACCGGGGTGAATCCGCCTCTCATGTCTTTGGATCTTGCCCAGTGGCGCAAGAAGTGTGGAAAGGAGTCGAGCATGGAGCTTTTCTTTCGGTTCAACCGGACAACTTTACGAGGAGGGCTACTCACTGGATGGAGAATCTTAGCCCAAATGAACTCGTCCTTTTGCAGTCACTGTATGGTGGCTTTGGAGGGTGAGAAATAGCTATCTGTTTCGCAACAACAAATCCTTCTCCGCTGACTATATTTTCAAGGAAGTAATTCCATCACGGAACTGGGCTGCTTGCGTGTTCCCACGAAAGGTCGGCCGTCTATTGCAGCGTCGCCTCAGAAACAGTGGGTAAAACCTCCCTCAGAGTGGCTGAAAGCAAATTTCGATGGTGCTTGGTGTGGTGAAACAAAGAGGGCGGGCATTGGAGTTATTATCATAGATTCAACCCGCTCAGTCATCAGGGGTGTCGGTATTCCAATCCAGTGGGTCTCTCGGCTAAACACATAGAGTCTCTCGCTGCACTCGAAGCAGTGCGGTTGGGGTTAGAAATTCACTACAATAATATGATTCTTGAAGGCGATGCAAATGTGGTTATTGATCAGATTTTACGGGCGCGACGAGGAAGAGATGACGAGTATATCTCAGAAGTGGGTGTCGTCATAGAACAAATTGCAATCTCCGGTAACTCCTTCGCTGAGTTTCAGGTTGACTTCCGGCATCGTTCGTCAAACTTTGGAACACATCTTCTGGCACTCCATACAAAGGAAGACAATTTGGCCACTAGTTTCTCAAATTTGAATGTTCTTCCTTGGCTTAGAGATTGTATTAGAAAGGAATCAAATACGGTATTGAACGTTTCCGGAGTAATACAAGTAGCCATTTTCTAAAAAAAAAAAGAAAAGAAAGAAAAAGAAAAGAAAAAAAAAAGAAAAAAAAAGAAAAGAAAAATGATAAATTTGTAACGTTTAGTCGTCTACCTTCTTCCCGAGTCTCTTGCCTTTCAAGCTCCCTCCTCATTGGGTAATCTTCAACCTCTCTAAATTGTCTTGTCTGCTACTACGAGTCCAAATTCATGAATCTTCCTCTGTACTGATTCGCTTGCCTCTCTCTCCCTTACCCCCTGTCCAAAACTTTTTCAGCCGTAATTCAACTTTCCCAAATTTTTCTCTCCATATCTCGAAAGATCCGCTCTCTGTTGCAGCACCATTTCTCACTCACCTCAGGGAGAGACTAGGGTTTCCGAATCGGAGACGATTCTATGGCGCGTTCTCTCTGTTCTCAAACATTTTCCTATGTCTCAGATCTGTAGTTGCTCCTGTGCATGTGTTGTCGACAGCCTTCCGACCATGAAGCGCGAATTAGCTTTCGCACTGGAGACTCAGTCGCAGTTCACTGGCTCATTAGGTCGTAGAAGAACATCAATCGCTCCGAATCAGACACCCGTTCCGAAAATGGTCTCCGGAAATGGCAGAAGCAGCAAAAAGCGCAAGGGTTCCAGCGCAGTCAAATCGGAGTTGAAATGTAATCCCGTGTCTACTGACAAGAAGGTGCGTGAGTCTGGAAGGAGACCAACTGTGGGTGATGAGGATGATAATGCTGGTTCCGATTTTGAACTTCCCATTTGCGAGTATAAAAAGAAGCTTAAAATGACTGACAATTTAACTGCGGAGGCGATTGTAGATGGTGGGTGTGATTCTGCTACTAATGAGGGAGGCTCTGAGGGTGAGTGTGAGGGTGATGAGAAAATGGTCAATGGGGTGAAGAATGATGAGACGATTAATGGGGTCGAAGCTGATGGAAGTGACGTGATTGGCAGCGAGGAGGCCATTGTGGAGACTCCAGGGAGATTCACAAGATCAGCACTGACAGTTGAGTCGCAAGTTCAGGATGTTTCTGGATCAGTATTATTGGATGGTAATGTTAATGGAGCAGTTACCAACATGGATGAGGATGGTAACTCTGAGAATTATATTTTGGGGACACAAGGGGAGGAGAATCTGGGTGCTAGAAGTTCGAAGAATTTGAAATTTGACAAGAAACCTGAAACAGTGAAGGAACTTTTTGCCACTGGATTGCTTGAAGGATATCCAGTTTTATACAATGGTGGTAAAAAGGTAGATGTGCTTTTCAATTGCTTACATTTTCCGGGATGCCTGTACTATGACGTGTGAACAAAATGTCTTTCTTTTTTTCCCATGAGTAGAAACAAATTGTTTTTTAAGGTTTGCGCATATGTTCCTATTTCTTTGCTATATGACCTTTGCACAATGAATGCCCTAAACCAACATTGATATCGTTTTCTTGTTACAGAAAAAGCATCTAGTTATGCTGTTGGTTATAAAACCCACCATTCCACTCAAATCATGTCCTATTTGTAGAATGCGTCCCTATTTTATATGTAGTGGTGATAATTTCCTTTGAAAGTGCAATACTCAGATAACCTATGCTGTTCCAGTTTATCTTTTATTTATTAGGATTTTCGTTTATCATGTGCCAACTCTGACCCAAATGATAATGGAGTCACCCAGATTGTAATCTAAATAGAAAGCTGATGTCGATTGTCGATGTTATTACAAATTGGACAATTTTCAACTTCTTGTATGGACTAAGCTATTGGCTTATAGTTGCAGGCGTATTCGCTGAGTGGAATAATTAAGGATGACGGGATATTGTGTTTTTGTAGACAATGCAAGGGATCCAGAGTGAGTCTTCTTTTATTCTAACTGTTGAATGTACTTCATTACTTAAGTAACTTTTCATAGTATGTAACAGCTTGGATCTCTTCTCGAGCGTTTTTAGATTTTTAATTATTTGATACTGTCAATTTCGCAGGTTGTTAATCATTGTAATTTTGAGATCCACGCATGTAACTCATACAGACGGGCAGCTCAGTATATATGCCTTGAGAATGGCAAGAGCCTCCTGGATGTCGTCAAGGCTTGCCAGAGGTCTCCTCTCCATGCATTGGAAGAAACAATTCAGAGTATCATTGGTTCATTACCTGAAAAGGAGTTAGTTATACGTGGAACTGGTGAGTTTTGCTCTATCGTGCTCTGCCGAGCCTCCTGTTTTCCTGCTAAGTGAATGCATTAGTTTGTGCTGCATGTGTGCTGACAACATGCTTCTTCTCATTGTTTTGGTTTTTGGATCTCAAGGATCTTTTCCTGCAACTGTGTCTGACAACCTGAATCAGCTTCTTGAATCCCATGTGAAGTCAGAGAACTTTCAAACAACCCCGGACGATACAAACATTAGGTATGGTATCCCGCTTCATAGTTTTAATCTCATGTTGACTTATTGGTCATGTCTCAGTATTTGATCTCATGATTTTTGGTTGATAAATGAGTTAACTGTTTATTTGCCTTTACTACTTGGTGATGATGGTTGTTGGGCCTTATTTGAGATCAGATGAGAGAAATCGTTCTGTATATCTTTTGTATGTAATCACACAAACAAATTGCAAATTTAATCAAGTCGTAAGAATGGTTAGGTGCCTACACTAGGCGTTCATTCAAACGAGGTGTCTAACTATTCTCGATCGACACAAAATTTTAAAAATATCAATCATATTCGAAAAGTTACACAAGAGGGTAGGACTTAGGAGAGAGGCGTGATTAGTGAGAATGAATACTCTTTTGCATATTTTTTGGTTAATAGTTTTTTGGGAAATGAGTGGTTGAGGTGAGGAGAGAGAGAGAGAGTATAGGGTATATTCTCTCTCCTCATCTCAACTATTCACTCCTAACAGTTGAAGAACCATAAGACCATTGATCCAAACACCACCATTATGTTAATTTTAGACCTCCGAGGAGTTCACATGATAGAATCTAGAACCCTGTTCGAAGGAAATATTAGTAATTTTCCACGGGGCACTGTTCTAACATATTTAGGAGTTAGGGGTACAATCAAATTTAGCATCGAAAACATGAATTTGAATTGGTATTCATGTTTTTGCTTAGAGACCTGTATGGCATTTCTAGTTACTTGGAGATTTCATTTTTAAAATTTCACTCCCTGTCAACTCCTTTTCTCCGCGTTATTAGTCGCGATCAAGGATTGATTTCAATAATTTTGTTGAAGTCCAATTAATTTCCTGAAGTATGAAACATTGTATAAGGTTTCCTTTATATGTGGGTTTCTACTCACAACTACTACATCTGTTCGGCCAGGTTCTTCCTATTTTGACTTTTTGTAACCATGTCACTTTGACCCGGTGATTTGAATAGCATAACTATGCAAATTTTTTGTAATCTTTTCCTTGTGATGTAAAGTTTATTATACAACACCATGAAAAGATTACCAATTTCTTGCATCGTTTGCCTAATCAAATCACCGGGTCACTTCGGCCCGGTGAATAGAGGTAAAAGTCAAAGTAGGAAGAACCTGGTGGAACAGAGGAAGTTACCACCCACCTTATCCCCTATTTCTTATCCTGGCCTGGGTGGTACAAGGATGCAGGCAAAAAAATGGTGGGTGGGATACGGAAATGAAAATTGCACAATTTTTCAATATTTTTTTACCCCTCTTTTGTTTTAATCCCTTACCCAAATGAGGCCCTTGAGTTCTATCATTACGGGTCCCCTTAAAAATTAATGTCGTCAAGGTTATGAGGTGTAAGGCCAAACAGCTCGTGGAATTTGGTGGCTATAATTATAAACTTACCCTATGTTTGGGAATCACCTGAGAAAAGAAATGATAAGAAAACTTAATTTATGTGAGAAAAGAAATGATGAGAAACGATTAACTTTTCTCACATTTTTTTTTGGATTACTGCTTTGAGAAATGATAAGCAAAGATTATACTTTCTCGTCTCTCATGTTTGTTTAAGCATATTAATGGAAAGGAAAAGAAAATATTTCAATTTTTTTTTACCAAAATAACCTTCACTAACATTAAGATAAAGTAATGACTTATTTTTTGATGGATAATTCTGGCGTAGCCAAAATATTGGCTCTCATCTTGTTTCTTTCTCACCAAATCTCATCACTTTTGGTGAGATAAAAATTTAGATTATGTGAGATTTCTTTTCCCTTACTTTCTCAG
Source organism: Linanthus parryae (assembly GCA_023055425.1). Lineage (NCBI taxonomy): Eukaryota > Viridiplantae > Streptophyta > Magnoliopsida > Ericales > Polemoniaceae > Linanthus > Linanthus parryae. Next base: position 93,187,735 of record JALGPY010000005.1, on the reverse strand, counting down.
GAATTCTCACGGACTCTTACCTAAAAACTTATCCAAACGCGAATGAGAAAATATTTTCTTACCAATTCTTTTCTTTTCTCACCAAATCTTGTAATCCAAACATAGTGTTAGTGTGCAAAAGACACCCATTCTTTTAGTCTCAGAAAACTTTGCTAAACCTCAGAACTTTTGCTCGTCATCGACATGTTCCATTTGCATTTGTCCAGTTCCAGTTGCAAACGCAGTACTTCATATTAGATCATCATCCAGACAGAAGTCATATCCATAAAGTCTCAGTAATCCATTTTCTGTATAGGCTGCAATAATGCAACTTATCATGGACAACTAGAGAGAAGTCTAGAGAGGTACAAAGGTACTGAATACAATCAAGAGAATCGAGATATCTTTAAACAGTGATCTTATTTTATGCATCATTCACAAATCTAAAACATTAAGAAATCTAAGGCACCCAATGGGAGGGAGGATAGAGAGTGAGAGCTTCTTTATGGTATAATTTGTAAACATATAAGCTCCTAGTCAATAATAATATAACATCTTACGTATCTGCTACAGTACATTTTGGTGCAATTTTAACATTTAAACATTAGATTCCATGTCTTACTCTTCTTCCTTCTGTTAGGAACTCTGCGAGGGCACGCTTTTCACGAGATAAGAGCCCCAATGGGGTAAGAACAGAAAGGTAGCTTTCTTAGTGATCTCTTCCTTTGCCCTAATATTCTCTCTATCGTCAGCTTATTTGGTTACGCAGGTACATATGCTTGCTCTTTGCCTATTTAAATTGTCGAACTTATCGAGTCACGGATTTGACCTTCTCTTAGCGGCTTAGCTCTTTTGAACAGTTACCCTAACTTTCACAATGCAGGCCTTAAAAAATGACTCTTAATGTCATATTCTGTTTGGCATTGGATTATCTAGCACATACTAATTTCCCCCACATTTGCTCCTTATCTGGTTAATTACTAGATTGACACCTCTGGTCGACGGCAGAGCACAAAGTAAAATACATTATATCCATCAACTGTGGGAGTGTTACTGAAATTGATTTTGACTAAAAAATTCTCTCTAGTTATTGGAACGTGAACCTACTTTCAAAATTGATCTTTCAATAAGGGTATTGTCGGAAAGTAGATAGCGCAAATATACACAATATGTGAAAGTGGACACCATTTTGGGACATGCCAAAATGGAATACATTGCTATCTTTTAGGGATGGAGGGAGTTAATTACGATGAACACATGAGACATCCCATGTGTACCATTATGGAATAGATGGTACAAATATAAACAATTTGGGATAGCGGACACGATTTTGGAACATGCTAAAATGGAAAACAATGCTATCTTTTGGCGATGGACGGAGTAGATAACGGAGCACACGGAACCTTTAACAATTTTCACCAGTTTTTTTTCCAAAGCTAACAAAAGTGATTTAGGTATTCATAGATTTAGGGCTAGTTTGGTAATGCTGTGGCGTTATAGAAAGCTGCTGCGTGGGAAGTACTGTGAGAAAGCCCCCGTGGAAATCTACACGAAAAGTGTTTGGTAAATTCTGTATTTAAGCTGCTGCGGGAAAGCACATTTGACATTTTGTGTTTGGTAATTAGTGTTTTAGAGTTGCTGTCACTGTCGAAATGACAATATCACACACCTACATAATAAGCTGCTATGGGGAATAAGCTATCCCCTAAAATGTGACATGTGGAATAGGTTATACCTATCTATATAATAAGTTGATATGGGGAATAAGCTGTCCCCTAAAATGTGACATGTGGAATAGTTTATCTTTACCATATCCTAAAAACCAAATATTTCATAATAATACAATCTCAGTCATTCAAACTTGTGCAATTATCATTATTTTTTTTGTTTTTTTAAAATCGTGTCCTCGGGCACGGGATATGCATTAGTGATATAATAAACAATGTTATTACAATAAATGATTATTGATATTTATTAACGGATAAGAATGTCAAATAATATATTTATCGAAAACCAGGTCCTCGAAAGCAACCCCTCCCGTGGTTTTCAAAAGCTGCTGTGGGGAAGCAACTACTTTCCAAAAAGCAGAAAAAATAATTTCACCAAACACGTTAATACTGCTTTTAGATTCGAAAAGCAGCGTTCTAGAAAGCAAAAGCATTACAAAACGGGCTCTTAGAAGAAATTGAGGTAGAGAAATGAAATTTAACATTAATATAGGGAGATTCAGAAGAGATTTGAAGAACACCTCAGATTCATCCAATTCTGCCCTCAAAATATCTAATTCTTCACTGTCAAACTACAATTTAAGCTTAACAAAGCAGTAGCAGTAGCAACACAGTGGCAGCAGCAAGAGCTCCATTCTCCTCTTTTGATCCACGTTGAATCTCTCCATGCTCAGCATTGGTGGAGGGATAACTTAGAATCTAATAATAGTCGGACCAAGAAGGTACATGGACTGTAACCCTGGTGGCCATACGATGGCAGGATAAAAGAAAACAACTAGTGGTAACAAAAAATAAATTCACCAAACACGTTAATACTGCTTTTAGATTCGAAAAGCAGCGTTCTAGAAAGCAAAAGCATTACCAAACGGGCTCTTAGAAGAAATTGAGGTAGAGAAATGAAATTTAACATTAATATAGGGAGATTCAGAGGAGATTTGAAGAACACCTCAGATTCACCCAATTCTGCCCTCAAAATATCCAATTCTTCACTGTCAAACTACAATTTAAGCTCAACAAAGCAGTAGCAGTAGCAACTCAGTGGCTGCAGCAAGAGCTCTTCCGTTCTCCTCTTTTGATCCACGTTGAATCTCTCCATGCACAGCATTGGTGGATGGATAATTTGGAATCTAATAGTCGGACCAAGAAAGTACATGGACTGTAACCCTGGTGGCTATACGATGGTAGGATAAAAGAAAACAACTATTAGTGAAAATAAATGAATTCACCAAACACGTTAATACTGCTTTTAGATTCGAAAAGCATCGTTCTAGAAAGCAAAAGCATTACCAAACGGGCTCTTAGAAGAAATTGAGGTAGAGAGATGAATTTAACATTAATACACGGAGATTTAGAAGAGATTTGAAGTACACCTCAGATTCACCCAATTTTGCCTTCAAAATATCCAATTCTTCACTGTCAAACTACAATATGAGCTCAACAAAGCCGTAGCAGTAGCAACTCAGTGGCAGAAGCAAGAGCTCTTCCATTCTCCTCTTTTGATCCACGTTGAATCCCTCCATGCTCAGCATTGGTGGAGGGATAATTTAGAATCTCATAGTTGGACCAAGAAAAAGTACATGGACTGTAACCTTAGCGGCCTTACGATGGTAGGATAAAAGAAAACAACTATTGGTGGGCAAGAGGTGCCAAAGGTACTTTTTATATATCTTTGGTCAATTTTAGGTAGTGTCGGAGAGATATAGGAGGATATTACCCACGGGATGAGGGTAGAATTTTAGAAGTGGAGGAGCATGAGTGTTTAGTGTGACCCACAGCATCGCATCAAAGGTTGCAGGCGTAACTTGGAAAGATAGGATACGCGTGTTCCACTACAAGACGACGATGAGAGAGAATCATTTGAGGTGGTTTGGTCATGTGTATCACAGGTTATTGGATGAGTGCATGAGATGAGAAGTTATACGATTCAGATCGATGGTGGTAGACAAGGGAGAGGGACGCTAAGGCGAACATGGTGGCGACAATAAGACAAGACCCGGCCGGACTAGAACAAAATCAATTGGAAGAGGTAGATCCATGTGGCAGACCGCAGTTAAGTTAGGAATATGCCTGCTTTTGTTGAACTCGACTTGATTTAAGCTGTAGCAAAAGTTTCTTGAGTTGCTTTTACACCTTGCTAGCATGGTAAATTTCAAAATGTGATGATGAATTATTTAGTGTTCAACCTGAAATCTTATTGATACCCTTACACATTGGTGCCTTATAACATTACAGATGACAGCATTGCAAAGCCGTATGGAACTGCTTGATCCTGTAAATTGTCACCTAAAGAAGAGTCTGTTATAATTGCCAAACAAGTTTTCCCTTAGTTGATAGCATTTTTTCTTGACAGAGAGACTGTTATCCATATTTTCCGCATGTTGTTAATTATATACGTTTTTAATCCTAAATTAACAGGCTTATTGTATGGTATTTATTAGATTGTCAAGATCAGCTTCAGTTAGAAAGTCATCTACCAGCACTTCAGACCCCTTGTTTTCAGTACACAAAAGTCAGAGGAAGAAGTTCAAAAAGTTGGTTTGCTTTCTGGTTATTTGTAGTTTCCCAGTTTAGTTTTCTGTCATTTTGCTGCAGTTTTATTGCAAGTAATATCTTTTATTAATCTTTCTGCATGTTATGTCAGATTGCTAAATTCTGGTTCAGCTAGAAAGACAAATGGAAGTGTTCCAGCTCGCAGTTTGTCACGGGATAAGAATAAACAGAAGATAATTAAAAAGTTTGTTATTGTACTAGATGTATTGCAGCTACACTCTCTTTCTCTCTATTTGGTCTCATAGGTTTTCATCTGTATTTTTAACAGGTCAATCAGAGCTCCAATATCACCGTCATCTGTGCCTGCCTCTTCTGCCTCTTCACAGAAGAAGATTAAATGGAAAATCACGAAAAAGTTGGTGGATAACTATGAGCCATTTCATTTTGGTTATTGCACTCCCCTAACGTGTCAAATGAGAAATAACATCTATTAATCTGTATGCTATTAATGTAGAACGTGTCAAAAGAGAAATAATATCTATTAATCTGTAATGCCATTTATGTAGAGATCAACGGTTGCATGGCCTGGTTTTTGAGGAAGGTGGATTGCCTGAAGGAACTGAAGTGGCATACTATTCTTGTGGACGGGTTGGTTGCGATAATTATTACATGATGTATCTAGTTTGTCAATGAAGCATTGCTTTTCATCTGGGGAAAATTCATGTAATGAGTAATGACATTTCATCCGCAGAAAATGCTCGAGGGTTATAAAAGGGGTGCTGGAATATTCTGCCTTTGCTGTAACTCTGAGGTAATTTGCTTACAGTTACAAATTCTCAAGGGGTTCGAGCATGGGTATTAATTCTCATCATGATCATTGATAGGTCAGCGCCTCACAGTTCGAAGCTCATGCTGGCTGGGCTTCACGCAAAAAGCCGTTAGTCATTCTCCCTCGCCCTACACTTACTTCTGGAATGTGTTTTTTCACTAAGTTTCTAATGTTCAATGCAGTTATAATTATATCTATACATCAAATGGGGTGTCTCTCCATGAATTTGCAATATCTCTGTTGAAAGGAAGCAAGTCTCGAACTAGGGACAACGATGACCTGTGCACCATTTGTGCTGATGGTGGGGATCTCTTGCTTTGTGACTTATGCCCAAGGGCCTTTCATGTAGGTGAGTGGATTGCCATATTCACTATTTTCTCCTTGTATCAGCTTTGTGGTTAAGTGCTACTTCAGTTAAAGAGGATATGTTCACTATTTTCTCCTTGTATCTCCTTGTATTAGCTCTGGATATCCAATAGTTGGGAGTCGCCCCGCCCTTCTTTGGCTCAGGCATCAATGTACCAAATAACTTCCGTTCCTACAAATGAATAATAATAATAAAAAAAGAAATATGTCGAAACCCATCTTTACAGTAGATGATTTATTCTTTAACCATGTACAATTTCATTATTGTCATTCACCGGCGTGTAGCGCATAAAACCCATCTGCGGAGCCAATAACTCTTGAGATTTATTATATACGGACTCTCTAAACCACAAAGCTCAGAAATTACCCAATCCGATTGTCATCTTTGTTTCTACATTGGCCAATCTTTTGGGATGTCTTTATCTATACTACTCTCCAAAAGTGCGAGAGTGTTAATGTTTTAGTATTTTAACAGTGATTTCACCGTTGTAAAATGGAAAATTGACAAGAAAACCATGCTCTTAAATTATCTTGAAAGTTGACATATATACAAATCTGAAGAGTTGTGTCTGTTCAAATTAGAATACTAAATTAAAATTAAATTTTAGTTTCTTAATAGTTGTGACTAAGTTCATACATTTTACTATTTTAGGACGTGTATCTTCATAATTCTGAATAATTGTGACTATTCAGTTTGTGTCTATTCGAATGGGTACCTTCACTATAACAAACAAAAGGGAGTCATTAGTCTCTAATATTCTCACTCAATCTTGTCAACTCTCTCTCCCTCATTTTCTTTCAATACATTTTCAAGACTACACCATATATTGGCGGCTTAGCAAGCCGTAAGCAGACGTCACTACCTGACTTAAGTGGAGAACGAAACAACTATCATCAGAGACGTTCTCCAGGTCCATTTACATTGTCGAAGGGCTTATATTTCTTAGGGAACTCATTTGTATGTCAAATATTAATTTACACACTTCATTTTTCACTTATTTGCACAGTTGAGAATTAAATGTTAAAAATAACTTATTAATCAATTTTGAAATATTGCAGTACTTATGTCTTGTTTTTTATCTTCCCAATTTCAAAAATAAGTTTGTAAAAAAAAGAATGAAATATAAGCGTTTGAGTTTTAGTTCAATTTTAATCTTATTTTATTTGTTGGTATTCTGTTGTAAATAACATCATTTTAATTTATATAACAAATGAATGTCACACATGTTTATAACTAGTGAAATTAAAACAGCAGACAATAAAAAGGACAAAAAAGAAAAGAATAAAAGGATAGGAAAGGCATCTCATGTGTTCCAAATTTGCTTTCACTTAATAACATTTGGGACATCTATTGTTTGAGGGTCATTTGATGAAAGAGATATGTTTTTTTCTCTAATTTGAGCACCGGAAACTAGAGTTAATGATATCGTATATCCAGTGAGGAAGATAAAAGGGGGGGGGGGGGGTGGGGTGGGGTGGGGTGGCAGTCCGTTGTTTTTCTCTGTCCATTTGCCATTCAGTTATGCCCTGGCGGTATCAGATAAGATGGTTTGGGGTGGGTGAGGGCCTGGGGGGCTACACTCCATCAGGGGTGCAGTTCGCGTTTTCCACACTCGAAAATGTGTCGGAAACTCGGACACACCTGAACAACGTTTGGAAACTCTACCTAGCGTTTCCAAATAAAAATAATATGGCCCGAAATGCCTGGGAGAGCATGAGATACACGTCACTTAGAGAAAGTTAGAAAAAGTTGTTTGTCGATTTATCTGTCCAGATCTGATTATTCTTCCTTCTCTTCCTCTTCGTTGTCTTCGTCAAAGAGATCGTGCGGCTAGGGTTGGTGAAGACGGTTTAAAGATGAAAACCTGAGACAGTGTTTTTCATCTCCACCTCTTGTATTTTCTAAAATTTCGAAAAAACATCCTAATAATTTGTATGTTTTTAATAGCTATCTTTTGGATGCTAAGCTTCATTCATGTATATAGTTTTAAATTTGTCATATACTTTAAAATTTGAATTAATATATACGGGCACACACACACACATACATAATGTCTTTTGAAGAGATGGCTGAGTGGTTGATAGCCCTAGTCTTGAAATCCGATAGGGGATTGTCTCGGGGCAATCTTCTGCAACTACATTGATCTTTGTAGAAGGTGCTTTAGATGCAAAAACAATTTGTGAGAATAAAAATAAAAGAAGTGATTAAATTTAATGAACAGTATTCTCGTTGTATATACACACACACACACGGCGTTTCGGCGTCTCCGTCTCCGTTTTCGTGCGATATACGTTCTTTTGATTATGCTGAGCACCAATGGCCTTAGAGTTGGTGACGTGAGATTTAACAGTATTTCCTTGAACGCCAATATCCTAGAAGGTTGATTGGGTTATTTGAAAGGAGGCAAGGGCTTGTTTTGAGGGCTCAGCATCCTGACGCAATATTGATTATGAAAATTGTTGGCCTAAGGTGCTAAATCTTCTTGTGGTATAGGAGTGCTTGCTATTAGTGATTTTGCTTCCTGCTTTGAATTACCTGTAATTTGTATGCTCGTTTTATTCTCACTTTATGCTTGTTCCATTGTGATGTAAAATTCTTATGGGAACATATAATGATTGCATTGCAACTCACTTTTTGAGGTGTCATTTACTGCGTTGTTGTCCCTACCTTTTTTTCACTTTATTATATAATAATTGCTACCTTTTTTTTTGGGGGGGGGGGGAGGTAAATTGAGAATGTAACAACTAAAAAGTAAAGTGGACAATTCTTTAGGACATCTTAAATAGGAAAGATGGACTCTAATATGTGGATGGAGGGAGTATATATGCTTGTCGATAATGAATGTTTTCTACTGTTAACCGTTCTTCATAGTTCAGGGTAATATCGATACATTTGATAGAGTAAGTTCATAAAATGAAAAAAATTGTAGGATTTGGAGATAGGATGGAATTTTCCCTATTTAATACTCCATCCTTTCCAAAATGAGGTTCGTACTTTGATTTATCATGAGGTTTTAGGAGGTGCTTTTGACTTGATAGATTTACGAAAATATCCTTTGTTTATTCAGAACTTATATTGAGAAGTTGAAAAGTTAGCACTTGAAAAGGGTATGGAGGGAAGTAAGTGAACAGGTATGTTACTTTTTAAAAACAATTTTGGGACAGACTATAAATAAAATAAGGCGCTTATTTTGGGACAGAGGGAGTATAGTTTTGGTCGTACTGACATCCCTTTGTCCATATCTAGCTAGCTCTGGCACTTTTTGGCTTACTCCCCAGTATGTCCCGTGATTAAGGAAATTACCACATCTGGATACTTGGTCCTTACTCAAAAGGACATATCCACCTGTTTCTGAGGATTTTTTTTGATGACATTCACTTTTAGATCATCATCTCTGAGGTGGTTTTCCGGATGTCATGGTTTAACCTCTAAGATTTGTCTGTGTTTAATTTTTTGGTGTCGCTCAAATTTTGTTGCTTCCTTCCTGTTATATGATTACAGTTTGGATTGGCAGGGAGCTGTGAAAGAAATTCTTCGACTCATACACTGATAGCATTGCCCTGTCTTTTTTTTGCAATCTTTTAGGGATTCTAAGTTGCTCTAACGGTAGCGTTTGAAATGAATGATCAAACTCTTATATTTGAGAAACGCTGATAACTTGGGACATCCAGAAGGGGAAGGTGGAATTTTGGGATTGATTGAGATTTTTGCAAGTCATAAAACAGAACGGACGAGTTTTTGACTCACCTATTGTATGAGAAACAGTGTTGTCTCATTTATGAACACGCTAAACCTGGAGTCCTAATTTTTCTGTCCTTTCATTGCTTCCGATTTCCAAAACGTCACCACATCGCTTGATTATGAGGAGTTGAGCAGGACGAATTGTTTGCATTGTTCTTGATGTTTATTATTACTTTATGCAGATTGTGCGTCGCTGTCAAGCATTCCTCGTGGTAAATGGTACTGCAGTTACTGCCAGAATATGTTTCTGAGGGAGAAGTTTGTGGAGAATAATGCTAATGCTCTAGCTGCTGGAAGGGTATCTGGGGTAGATCCTATTGAACAGATAACTAAGCGGTGCATTCGAATGGTCAAAATTGCAAAGGAAACTGAGGTTGTTGTGTGTGTTTTGTGTAGGTAGGGGTTCAGACGTTTCTTGGCAACAGCCAACAAGCCTAAATTTTGATATTTTGTCTTTCTGCTATACCATCAAATTATGTGCCGGAGCCTATAGTATTTGGTTTCCCTGATATGTTTTTTTGGTTTGTGGAGATTAATATTTTTAAACTTGTATGTAGAGGTACTGATTTTCGCAAAACAGGATTCGGTCAACGTACAGTTATAGTGTGCGATCAGGTACCTGTTCATTTACAGTACTATTCTAGGCGTCTTGCAAAACAAATGAGCATACTTTCAACCTCCTGTTGCTCTATGAAGATAACTGGTATGTTGTTTGTTTTCTTCACAGTGTGAGAAGGAATATCATGTCGGCTGCTTGAAGGAACAAAATATGGCAGATCTGAAGGTGTGCACATGTCTTTGTGATTGTAGTTTGTAGCATTTAACTTTTATCTACGGATCCATTTTGCGGCAAATTTCCTTATTTTCTTGATAAAAAAGCCTCTTTTATACCAGGAATTACCGAAAGGGAAGTGGTTCTGCTGTACGGATTGTGGAAGGATATATTCGGCTTTGCAACATTTGGTAGTTGTGGGGGAGGAAAGAATCCTAGATGATCTTTTGGATATTATGAAGGAAAAGAAGAAGCAGACGGACGAAGTGCAGGATACTGCTACTGAGTTTGATGTGAGATGGATGCTTCTCAATGGCCAAGTTAAGACATCTGAAAGTAGACTGTTTCTCTCTAAGGCTGTAGCAATATTTCATGCAAGTTAAATACGTACTGAAATTGCTAATTTGCGCTTTGATTCTTGCTTCCATAATCGATGGGTGGTTTATTCTTCTTACAAGTGCTTACCAGTCTCCCTTACCTTTTTACGTAGTTTGCCACACTTCACTGTATGAAACACTGGAAGCTAGTCTGAAAAACCAAGAGAAAGCCATTAACATGTGAACAACCTTCTTGGCTAGAGATTTCATGGATTATAATCTCCAAGACCATGAACATTATCCAATATTGACATCATAATGCTCTTCTCCTTGTCCTGAATAATCATAAATATCTGAAGCAGCCAGGTTACCTGCCATTGGGTGCGGGTTCATGTCTGGTGCGTATATGCTAATCAGATTTGCCTACTTGTGAAAATTTAGGATCTGTGGGCTCCAGTTGAGAGTGTCTCAGACATGGCTGTGGGGGTACTGCGTGCTTATGATTATTTATCATGTCATATTATGTATGTAAAAATGAATTAAATCTGAACCTGAATGACAAATTTGGCCCAGAAAAGGACTCGATTGTCTTCAGCTCATCAATCCAGAGAGAGAGAGACAAAGTCGGTAGAGGACGACAAACAAACTTTAGATGTCACCGACCCTGGCGACAACTTGAAACAAGGCGAAGAAAATGAAATTGAGGAGGCAAGGGGAAGACGAAAGTGAAGCACCAATTTGCAACTTGACCATGACTTAAATCCTTGAAGTGTATGATCGAATGTATGTGGGGATACTGTGTAATGTTGATAATCTAACAACAACTACAACCTTTTTTTCAAGTTTAACCGGGCTTGGCTACATGGATCAAGTGTGTCCATTGACATCTGTCCAAACTCATCCATCTCCCTAGCTTGTTCCCATACCCATAAGGCAAACTATATTAACTTTCCCAATCAATAGTGTTAAGTAGCTCCATCCAAGTTTGACCTGGCTTGGCTACATGGAACAAGTGTCTCCACTGGCGTCTGTCTAAACTCATTCCTTTCCTTCTCCCTAGCTTTGTCCCCTACCCATAAGGCAATCAATATGAAATCTCCTAATCAATATTGTCAACTAGCTCCATCCCTTTAACGTGAGAGTTCATATGTTCCAGATCCTAAACTCCACTTATTTTCTTGGAAAAGATTCTTAAACCACAGCCGTTCATGATAATGCGGTAACCATTGCGTACTTTTAACCACACCCATGTGCCGATGTGGTACGCTGCTTAAGGGAGAACCCTGGTTTGCCCCTTACAGCTGGGGTTCGATGCAGTGCGTCACTAGTAGGGAACGCCCCAAAGAAATTCTTTTGATCCATGTTCACATGTAGTGACAGTTTTTATGTTGGCTGTCAACCTAACAGAACCCTCCTCCTTTACCGGGGCTTGGGACCAGTTACTATAGTAGGCTAAGATATTTTGGACCCGAGTGACTGTAGCTCATCAATCCAGATGAGAGAAAAGTTCAGTGGACAACCAGCGACACCTGATTAGGTTAAGAAAATGAAACAAAGGAGGAGGCAAAGGAAAGATGAAAGCAAACCACCAGTTTACTACTTGAACATGATTTATAACCTCGTAGTGTACGATGTTATGGATAGATAAGAAGCATAACCCAACACCCTTATCCGTGTAGTGTTCTATAAGATACTGGTGCAGCGCCAAGATAGAAGGGTCCAGGTAGCCTTGTCTTGCTGAATATCCTTGCAGCTATTTCTTAAATTTAGATCGATATAATTATCGAACCTGAACTCATTCTTTAGCTACCCATATTAAATGTTTTCCAAGCCATTTATATCTGTGCCAGAGTGTACTATATCAAAAAGTTTCCTTCACGTTCATTGTACTTTCTATTCTATAAAAAAAATTCAAATTCTAAATTCCTATAAAAAAGTATCAAATTAGACAAAGGATAATTGTAAGTCTTCAAAAGTTGGAGCATCTCCAAACCCTCAAGGGGAGGGGGAGGGGATGTCCATGGGGTGAACAAAAATAAGGTCTGGGTCCAACTCTTCATGGGGTGTGGGAGGGGGACTTTTTAGGCATGGGTGGGGACTTCCCCATGATCAACCCCTCCATGGGGAATCTATCAATCAAGGTTTTGGGTATGTTAGTTACACTTAATTGTATTTTATAATTATAATTTGTATTTTTAGTTACGATCAATCTATTTTTTAGTTATATATTGTAGTCTTTATGAAAAATATCTAATGTTTTTGGGTATTTGAAAAATATATTTAAGGACAAAGATACCGTTCTTGTAATCGTTATTTTGCCGAATAAAAGTGTTTGTTATTATTGTTATTATCATTTTTGTGGACTATATATATGCAATTATGCATTGGTATTATTTCGTAATTAGATTCTTTTCTTATTAATTTATTTTTTAAATTATTAAATATATTTTGAAATAAATTTAGTTGGGTGAGGGGAGGGGATGTGTTGTAGAGGATGAGTAGATTGGGTAGGGCGAGAGGAGGGGAAGGGGTGATGTGTTGGAGATGCTCTTGGAAGCATCTTCTAAAATTTAGTGAAAAGTCGCGCTATGCATTAAATGGGATGGAGTGAATGTTGTTTTGTAGAGAAACCTACAAGTCACTTGATACATAACAACATCAAAGTCACTGACCTTCCTATCTAAATTGCGAGTTCAAAAAATCAATCACGTGCACTTCTTCCATTCCTCTATTGGATGTTGAACCTGGTCTCGTTCTGGAAATACTACCATCCAATTTTCTGCAAGATTTGTCATTAAAACTTATCTTTTGAAAACTTGTGACTTCTTGTTCTTTTGGTCATTCGTAGATCTTTGTTCAGACCCAGTTGATTACTTAATCGCCCTAATACATAGATACCTAAAGTTGTATCAACACATTAATGGTGGCAATTGGTAACCCGTGAGATAACCGTAAGCAAATTAAGTGATTTAAAATAGAGTGACTAGCAAACACTTTGATACACATTCCCATGAAGTGCAACTCTATCAACACAACATAAACTGCGTTACCTTCATCAAATAATAGCTAGAGGAAAGTACCCATTGACTACCATGATTCACTAGAATGCTCCATACTTCATTTGGAAAATGTAACTCTCATATTTTATGTACCTTCTTTTATTCTCAATCCTCTTTTTTTTTTTTTTTTTTTTTTTTTTTTTTTTTTAAAAAAAAAAAAATTTGATCTTCACACCTTCACCCAGACCATTTTCAAAACTCCCACCCGTAAAAGTCTTCTTGCCCTCCTCAACCCACTGCAACGCTCTTTTTAAGATCCCAATGATGGTCGGAAACCTTTCAATTCACTATTTTAAGTTTGTCGAACTGAAAATTAGATTACATGAAATCAGCTGCATTTCGAAATTCAGTTACCCACTTGAACCATGCCATTAACAGATCATTTTGATTGTAGAGACTGACAAGAATTCTAGAAACTAGCAGGTTTAAGACATAGTTTAAAGGACTAGAAGCGAACAAAATGTCAACTTTTCCTCTTGATAATGAAACTTCGTCATGAAGTTGGTGGTCTCACAGCTGCTTTGATGTCTTGACTAACTTGGTTGGATGGAAGTTGGGAACTAAAGAGTGCAGTAACAAAGTTGCTGTGGCACAAAACTACTGATAAAATGGAAAAAGTGGCTTTGACTGTAGACTCATTGGGACACCCTCAAGCGACAATTGCATCATTCTCTTGTAAAAATCTTTAAATAGCTATAAACCAGTACTTTCATGTTTGATTGTTCATCTAAAAATTAACAGATTGAAGAGTGTTGCTTAAGTGGAATAATTTAAGTGATCAAGTATTTTCGTCAAAAAAGTTCAAGTGATCTAACACCTCACTATAACATGCAAATTGATGAAGCCTAGGCCAGAGAAAAAAGCGGGACGGAACGTGAAGTGATTGAGGGAGATGTCTTAACATTTTTTTAAAGCAAAGTCTTGACATTATATTATGGGGGCTAGCTAAGGCAGTACTTACAATTTCATTGTCGACATAACTTACATTAGGTGGGTCTCAATGTATCATTGTGTGTAGAGTGGGTAAATTTGCACGTGTTGATTATTATCTCTTGCATTTTTTCTCGATGGTCTCTTAATACTGTAGGCATATTTTTGTATTTGTAAGATCAAAGCTAAGTACTTAGTACCGATTGTTAATTTTCTGTTATTGTGCTTCAGGATAGATTTGACCCTATTGTTGATTCTGCTACTAGACGTGATTATATTCCGTCTATGGTCTACGGGTAACCAGTCAACCTTTTTATCTATTGCTGATGCGGTGTTTCATTGTCTTTGATCTTAATTGAGACCATTTTGGCTTTCTTCTATGACTGAAGAGCTCTCTCTCTCTCTCTCTCTCTCTCAGTCGGAACATCAGGGGGCAAGACTTTGCTGGAATGTATTGTGCAATATTAAAAGTGAAGTAAGAACTATTCAAACTCAGTGTTCTTACAAGCGCTGTCTGACTTATTATTTTCAATGGATGTTGCATTTTTATCAACGATAGTAATAATACACTCCTTTGCAAATCCTACAGCTCTACTGTTGTCTCAGCTGGAATAATCAGAGTTTTTGGACAGGAAATTGCAGAACTTCCTCTAGTCGCAACAAACAATGTTAACCAAGGAAAGGTGAGGTTTAACATGCTTTATAGATTGTTCATTGCTTCCACAAACATGCCCCCAAATTTAAGCTAACATGTGGTTCTGCAGTTCTACCCCATTAGCTGACATCACAAATTTTAACATGCTTTATAGATTGTACATTGCTTCCACAACCCTGCCCCCAAATTTAAGCTAGCCTGTGGTTCTGCTGTTATACCCCATTAATTTGTTGAGAAGTCTCACACCGGACATTTGAGAAGAAGAAAAAGAATTTATAAGTATCCTGGGCTACTCCCCTCATTGCCAATTGGTTTTGAGGTGGAACCTCACGGATTCTTAACATAGCTGACCTCACAAATTTTCTGCTAGTTCATGCAATACCCCATTAGCTCACCTCACAGATTTCACAAATTTTCTGTTAGTCATATGTTGTATGTGAAAACCCACCCTTTGATCCACTAGTTTTATTTTATCAAAATACTTGAACTCTTAATTGAATTGTCAGTCACAACATCTTCACATTTGTCTGCTGTTATTTGCTTAATCCTCTCACCAAGTACCATAAACCAAATCCTCTCACCAAGTCACATTTGGATGTGATAGGTTATTCTAGATTATTGGTAGTTTTTTAGTAAAAAGGTAGTACAGGTGGATTGGATAAAATTTTCATATAATATAAAAAGGAATTCTGGAAATGTATTCCCATGAGAAAATACAATGATATACCCACATGTCACATGACAAATTCATAACCCTAAAATGCTTTGACCGAAAGAATTCCGAGGTAAGGGGGATGGAATTCCAAATCGAGGAATTCATTTTCTTTTTTGGGGAATTCCTTCTCATCCATCTGGATTCCCTTTTCCTCGCTTATTGACCAAAAATCTAAGCGTTTTGACCAATTAGTTCCGCTCGTAAAAATCTGATCTAAACACCCTCAATATCTGTAACGTCCCCCTTCAAATTCAATGTGTCTATATTGAGTTTGCAAGTTGACACGTGAGAGGAGAAGGCCAAGTGGGTGTGAAAGTGGGTGTGGAGAAGGCCAAAGTGGTTGGCAGGCTGCGGCGGTAAAATAGTGCTGAATGAGCAAAGAAACGAAGAATGCTCTACTAGATGAAACTAGCAGCTAATAAGAAGAAGAATAATAGGTTTATGACAGATTGTGTCGAGCAGAAGGAACAGTTTCACGACATGTTGGGTCGTGAATAAAACCTTCATCGAGTCTGGTGGATTCATCTGAAATATTAAGACTAGGTTGCCAGAAGAGGATATATAGAGAAGATACGGCTCATGGCTGCTAAGAAGTTATGAGAAAAGAAACTGAGGACAAGCCGATAGGGCAGTTTAGCGACATACCGGGTCGTAGGCTCGTAGCAAGACAGTTTGCGAAAAATAACAAAGGAGACTTAGGAATCTTGAGGGGCTCTGCTGAAACATTCAGAAACTTTGGGGAGTCAACCCGGAACAATCAAGATTTAGCAGGTCTTGATTGTGTTTAGCAGAACTTAGGGTTCAAGGAAAACTAACCCAAATTCAATCTAGGGCCACGCACGATCAGAGGAAGAAATCTGAGGGCAGCCATGGGAGACGACGGCGATGATTGATGAAGGCCACGCAAAAAATTTGGAACACAGCCAGTGGTTGACTGGTTTTCTGAACTGGAGAAATGTCAGGCGACGACTTAAATCAGTTCTGGAAGCAGCGACCGCTGGAGAATGGAGGCAGGGAGTCTAGTGTTCCTGACGGCGATGGGAAGGTAGGCAAGGCGGTGGATGGGCTGAGGCGACATGAGCAGCGGCGATCGACACAAGGATTTTGGTGGCCAAGACAGATGGGTAAGAAACTAGGCGGCGTTTTAAGTACTAGAAAACAACCAAATTCATTCGCCGTTTAAGAGAAGACGCCAAACAGAGGGGTGATGGTGGCGGTAGAAAACCAAATGATGACGGACAGGCAGAGATCTGTGGGCTTTGATCTGATTGACGGCAAGGATATCCTGGTGGACGATGATTTTGGAAGGAAGCGGTGATAGGTCCCGTTGCGTCTCGCCAGCGATTGTGATAGTTCCTGCAAGGCAGCTGTGAGGCAAGCCAAAGGGAGAGAATAGGGGGGTGGCAGAGAAAATTTGGTTTTTTGTGTTAGAAACTGGTGGGAGAAGCCGCAACGTTGGTTGAGGCTGCCAATTGGCAGCAAAGACAAAGAAACAGGGACTCAGAAGGTCCAGTGACAAAAAAAGAGCACAATCTACAAAATAGGAGTATGAGCTACAAAATAGGAGCACAAGCATAAAGGTGGTAGTTGGTCCGGAGGGCGACTTATAGTTGTGCTGCCTGTCAGAGAATCGAAAACGGTGTTTGTTCACCAGGAGCTATTCTGCTTTGATACCATGATAGAATATGAAAAGAATAATATTATTGAGAGTTCATAATAACTTTAAGGTATTACAAGAGTCTTTATTGAGAAACCTATAGAGAATAGAAACGAAATCCATCTATACTAGGAAACATTATAATATCAATTACAATATAGAAGCTAAATAACGTAACAAGAAGAGGACGAAGAAGGCAACAAATTCTCAACAAATGTTTTAACACAATACGAATACGCAGATGCATGAGAAGCCTCCCTGCAGCAAACATAAGAAACAACCCCTCATGCAAAGGGAAGAACTGTACACCTTGCCTCTCTCTCCAGCGCTGTATGGCCCACTCTTGGACCCCTAGATGCCAACCAATGCCAACAACAGCCTGACCAACACATCTTCGGAAGAGAACACAACTCTCTTTTCTTACTTGCTTCAAGCATGGTATGAGCAACACAAAATCTAAGTGACATGCCCGGGCGAAGCACTTTTGCAACTTCTGACAAGTTAGTCTGCCACCGTTAGTACCAGAAGAAACATCCAACATTTGACCACCCTTACCGCAACACTCTAACCTCTACACTGAGAGTCGGCCATCTTCTCCACAATCGATTACCCACATACTTTGCCAGAAGCCAAGAACTAACCTCTCACACAACATTAGAAAGCTATGAAATCTGAGAACCGAGGGTTGAAACAACTATCAAAAACTCGATCAGCGATCTCCTCCACCGACGCAAAAGCCGCACCGTGATCATTACTCAGAGCCTAGAGTTCCAATAACCTAGCCAATAAACAACCCTCAATAGATCGCGAGCCGATAAACGAGTGAACTGGCGAGTGTTAACGAGGCTAACTATCCCCTCTGTTTAGATAGATTTTATTTCCTCGCATCAGTGATAGGCTGCAATATTTCTTACCTAGCTGCTAAACGACCACCTTTTCTTCGGCAAGTTTTCATTTGAATTATTATAATTACGGGGTTGTAGATGCAAAAGGAACAAGAAGCTTGGCTTTGATTTTTAGGGTAATGTATTATCTAGATAATTTCAACAATTCTTTGTTTAAAAATGTTTTGGTCTGGGGATCTCCATGCATAAGGAGAAAAATTTAATGTTTCCATTTAAATTTTAATGCTTATGTAAAATGGCTCAATCAACCTTAGTTAGTAGTAAGTAGATGTTTTTCTTACTTGGTCCTTTGGCATTTCATAGTAAAGTATTTCTTGATAAAAATAACTGGCAAGGGAAGCCCGTGTTACATTTGAAGTTTCAGTTTCTGTTGCAAACACACGTTGATAACAAGTCTTGTCGGTTACTCCTGTTTTCTTTAACTTAAAAAATACAAAAAACAGGGTTACTTCCAGATTCTTTTTTCCTGCATTGAGAAACTGCTCGAATCCTTGAAAGTGAAGAATTTACTTCTCCCTGCTGCTGACGAAGCCGAGTCCATCTGGACAAATAGGTTTGGATTCAAGAAAGTTACACCAGAACAAGTATGCGGTTTCTTCAAACTCTTGTTCAAGGTTTATGTACTTTTAAGGTGTGGTGTCTAAATTTACTTGTTATCCTTATGCAGCTTACAAACTACAAAAGAAAGTGTTGGCAATTGTTGAATTTTGAAGGAACAGCTATGCTACAGAAGAAGGTTTCTCAGTCTGAATGTTTAGAACAGACTGTTGTCTAAACCTGACAAGTACAAAGAACTTGGTCCTTTTGTCGCAGCGTCATGTCTGATGTAAAGGGTTTTGCAACTTTTTTGATATTTATATGGGACGAGTAACTAGGAAACCAGATGTAAAAAGTTGAGAAAAGGGTGGTTGGTTTTGACTCAATTCATAACTCTCATAACATGATCACCAAGCTGGTCCAAGAGAAGCATTGCAAGAGGAATGTGTTTAATTTTGGAGTTGGGTCGTCTGATTTTGTAAGAACATGAGGTTTGACTTGGCAAGGCAATGGGACCAACCTGGATTGCTGGAGTTTTATTGCCTGTCGGATAGGTATATGCTTTTTGGGTTCTAATATCTTCTGTTTTGGCATTATTCTACAATGATAAAATATTACTATGAATTATGCTGCACAGCAGAAGTTTAGCTTGGTCTCTCCATGCTAAGCATCATATCCAAATTTTGGGTACACAACATTCAAAATGATCTCTGTACTAATCTAATAATTAAAAGTATGCCATGCTTCATTCAACTTAATGATCTGGTTTGCCCATTCTAATTAGGGTAAAAGACATTTTCCACCCTCCGAGTATGGAGAAAAGACATTTTATCCCATGATTTATGGATAAATACGGATGGAGGGTGGACAAATACCACCCTTCTGTTACAATCCGTTGCTGGAGGGGTGCAAATTGATTTTTTTGACCATTTTACCCTTACAAATTGTGGGCAAATATTACATTTTTTTAGGATAAAAGACATTTTCCACCCTCCAACTATGGAAAAAATACATTTTGCCCCCTGATTTATGGAAAAATACATTTTGCACCCTTGTTAATGGATGGAGGGTGGACATATATCACCCTTCTGTTACAATCCGTTAGTGGAGGGGTGCAAACTGACTTTTTGTGAACATGTTACCCTTATTGATTGTGGACAAATACCACCTCCACTACCACTAGATCTCCACCAACACCACCAACACCATTTTTTTTTGTTAATAAATCTGCAGCTTCCTTTGCTTGTCTTCTAATCCATTTAAGGTTGAGCTTTTTGCCTTCAAGGATCATTTTGACATCCCTGATCTCCATAGCCATTAGCATCCCTCATTCATGCTCTTAACCATTGTCAAATAGTCACATTCAAAGAGCAAATTCTGCACTTCATAATACCAACAATCAAATAAAATCCAAATTTGAATTATCAAAATCAAGAACTCTATCCCCATCCAACCCACTGAACACTCACCTACAACACCTAAACCCAACCAAACCAACAACCTACCACCTGCCTAAAACCTCCCATAAACACTCATCACCAATACACCAACCCAACCTCCATATCCAATTCCCCCATTACACAACTACAACCTGCAAATAACCAACTCCTGAAATCGTCGCCTCCACCATAGCCACCACCTCACAGCCCTGAACTACCGACACATCCAGCAAATTCGGCACTTGAGAACCCTGAAACCTCCTGCCATTAGCCCATTACAAACAACCCAACCACCGTCGCAACCCACACCATGGATAATGGCAACGAGCTTCAAAACACATAGCCGTAGATCTGAGGATTCCCCTGAACCTCGAATAATGTTTGCAAATCCTCGCGAGAGAGAGATAGAGAGAGAGAGAGAGAGAGAGAGAGAGAGAGAGAGAGAGAGAGAGAGAGAGAGAGAGAGAGAGATGTGGGTTAGATCGAGAACCACTTCTAAAAAAACCCAGGTTTTTTTAATCGGTTTACACCAAACCGAACTTTCGACATTGGGCCTGTGGATTTCTTCGGTGGGGATTCGACCAGATTTGATTCGATCCACCACCAATTGAGGCGGAGCACGGCTGCGGTCAGAGAGAGAGGCGGTGTTGTGACGTTTTGGTGGTGGGGGTCTACAAAGGCGAGGAGAAGAAGATGAAGAAGAAAAGGATGCTGATGTTGAGGCCGCCGGCGAGGAGCTCCTCGTCATCGTCGTCCCTATCGCCGGAATCCATGGATTAGGGTTTTGATTCGAGAAATCTCAGTCGATTGGGGGTTGTTGCTGCTGTGAAGGGAGAAAGAAGGAGGAGGCTGTGGAGAGGAGTAGGCAGAGGAGAGAGAGAGAGAGAGAAAGGAAGGTGTTAGGATTAGGAATGAGAGGAGAGAAGAAAATTTGAGTTTTATACTGGTGTGATTTTCTTAAATCTTGAGGGTAGTTATGCCTTTTCGTCCCTCCGTTAGTGTGGTGTTAGTTTTTAACTCTGGCAAGGGTGCAAAGTGTATTTTTCCATAAATCAGGGGGTAAAATATCTTTTGTCCATAGCCAGAGGGTGGAAAATGTCTTTTACTTTTTTTTTTTTTTTTTTTTTTTTTTTTTTTTTAATATAATGTTCATCATGTTCTTGGTGTTCTTGAGCACCACCTCCACTAACAACAAGTTTGTGAAACTACACCATACCACTACAATTAACCAATCCACCATTTCTCCATTACTCACCCAACACAACCCTGTGAACACCAATACTCCTTCAATCATTTCTCCATTACCAAATTACCTCAATGAGCAACCACCGGAAGTAAGAATTTGTTAAATGCCTAAGAATCATCACTTGTAATTCTTCCTTGACCAAAACTCAAAAAAGAAACCTAAGACAAAACAAAACAAGGCTACAGAGGTCAAACAGAAAACCCATATTCGATATTTGGTCCAACTACTAACACCACGATACCAAAGTCCCCAATTTCAGCAAATACAAACAAGGGAACGACGAACACCCAGATTCGATATGAATCTCACCCTATCTAGTTTTTCCGCACGAATCAGAATTCGAAGAAGAAGAAGAAGAAGAAGAAGAAGAAGAAGAAGAAGAAGAAGAAGAAGAAGAAGAAGAAGAAGAAGAGAAGGTCGGTATTTGCAGAGTCGTCAGCTCCATGGGCCCCTACGTTCAAATCAAGTTCTCCGACGACACCATCGACGGCGGCAGACCCAAAAACCACGAAGCCTACGCCACCAACGAGACTTACATGAGCACCAAATGCTCCTCCCAAACGCCGTGCCTGAAATCCAATTCCCACAAGGACATCAGCGCCCCGTCCTTTGCGTCAATGACGGCAAAGGCATCTCCGACAATTACGAAAACGTCAAAGTCTGGTGGCATCTGGATTACGAATCAGAGGGACAGAGGAGGGAGAGGAACGAGAGGGACATAGGAGGAGGGAGGCGGGCTAGTGTTATGAAATGAGGATAAGGAAAGGAAAATCTTTATAATAGTGTAATTTCTTTAAATTTTGAGGGTAATTACGTCTTTTTCCCTCTCCGTTGGTGTGTTGTTAGTTTTTAACATTGACAGCGGTACAAAATGTATTTATTCATAAATTATAGGATAAAATGTCTTTTCTCCATACTTGGAGGGTGGAAAATGTCTGTTTCCCTTCTTATTTTTATGCTAAAATTTGAAACTGTTTCTTGCATCCCTTGGTTTTTAGTCAGAAATTAGCCGCTCATGTCCTTTGGTGTAATCATGCATAAGATCCCAACCTTTGTTTTGTTGATTTCAATTCCATGGGGCAATCTGGCCTCCAAGAACTGTTCAGAGTGTGACTCAGGTAGACATACTACTCCTACTAGGGGTGCACGCGTATCCATCAATCTGCACCGATCTGCAAATCCGTCCGATCCATGACGGGATTGGGTCCGGACTGATCCGTGACGGATCGGAGTAGGATCAAAAAATATAAATCCGTTCGGTCGGTCAATCCGTTCGATCCGTTTATACTTATTATTATGTTATTTTTACTAATTTGATCAATATGAGTTGTTTAATTGTTAACTTTAACATAGTAATGTAATTACTTATCAATATTGCGTTGAGAAATTTTGATTTTTTTATGATATAAAGGAAGATATTTCATACGTTAACTAAAAATTATACGGGATGATAATTTTATATTAGTGGTGTTTACTTTGTTAGTTGAACATATTCGAAAATATTTGAAATATTTGCGATCCGCGGATTAATCCGGCCCGATCCGGGAAACCGTTGATCCGATTGGATCCAATTCGTTTCTATCCGTAAACCGGCGGATCGGTTTAACTCAACCTCAATCCGGAACGATCCGAGCCGTGTGCACCCCTAACTCCTACTATTATAAACTTTGGAGGGTGTAAACAATGAGTGAGTCGTGGTGAAACAATTCATCTCATCAAAAGTTGGTAATGTCAATCAATATCAGCTAACAACCCCTCAAAATGGTTTTATCATTTCGGCTGACATGTTTTTCACCTTGGATGATTGTGTTACATGTACATCAGGCTTAAGTATATTAAGAGAAAGGAACTCTAGGGTTCCACAGAAGAGGCGAGAAGACGAAGAAGATGAGGCTGTATAATTGTCTCAATGAATTAGGTTTACATCTCAGCAATACAACATACTTATATCATCCTATCAACGGTAGGATTTGTACGAAGTAAATCCAACGGTAGGATAGCTAGGTTAAACAGAAAAGACGATAATGCTCTTAGGGTTTTACAGAAATAACAAGTAAATGAAACTAAGGACTGGGCTTGCTCTTCTTAGACATTGGGCTTGGTCCATCTTGGGCTTCAATGATGATCCATCTAGCTGGGTTATGATCCATTGCATTGATCCGGTTATTACTCCCCCTTAAACTGATGGTGCGTGAGTAGCCATGAGTTTACTCCGAAAGCCTTCAAATTGGGAAACTGGTAAGGACTTGGTGAATAAATCAGCGAGTTGTTCTGCACTAGGAAGAAAGGAAACTGTTAGATGTTTTAGCAAAGCTTGTTCACGGACATAATGATAGTCGATTTCGATGTGCTTAGTGCGTGCGTGAAATATAGGATTATAAGTGAGTGCTAATGCAGAAACATTATCAGTGTGTAATAGAGGCGGCAATGGTAAAGGAAAGCGTAAATCATGAAACAGTTGTCTAAACCAAGAAGAATCTGCAGCAGCCGTGGCTAAGGCCCAGTATTCTGCCTCGGTTGAGGACCGAGAAATGGTGGGCTGTTTCTTGGCCATCCAGTGAACTGGATTTGGGCCGAGAAAAACAATAAGCACAGTGGTGCTACGGCGATCCATTGGATCGCCGGCCCAATCGGCGTCAGAATAGATTTGTAAGGGTAAATGACCCTTTGTATAACAAAGACCAAAAGTTTTAGTTCCTTGAAGATAACGAAGAACTCTTTTCGCGCCACTTAAGTGAACATTTGTAGGGGCATGCATAAACTGACATAAATGATTAACCGCAAACGCAATATCGGGTCTAGTAAAAGTTAGGTATTGGAGAGCACCCAAAAGTTGGCGGTAAGGTGTAGCATCAGCAAGAATAACACCTTGATTAAGGTGATATTTGATGCCACTAGCAAGAGGGGTGCTGCTAGGTTTACAATTTGTCATGTTGAAACGAGCAAGAAGATCAGTTACATATTTTTCTTGATGGATATAAGTACCGTGTGAAGTTTGAAAAATATGAAGGCCCAAGAAATATGTAAGTGGGCCGAGATTAGTCATGTGAAATTCTTGGCCCAATTTAGTAATAAACGAGGAAATAAATTGGCAGTCACTTCCGGTAATAATAATATCATCGACGTAAAGTAGTAGAACTGTTAATTTTGCATTGTGATGTCGAATAGAAAGAGAACAATCAACATGAGAAGCCACAAATCCCATAGATAGTAGAAAAGATGTGAATATCTCAAACCAAGCCCGAGGGGCTTGTTTGAGACCGTATATTGACTTGTTCAAGAGGCAAACATGATTGGGGTATTTCTTATTTTGAAAACCAGTGGGCTGTTTCATGTAAACAGTTTCACGCAAGTAGCCGTGAAGAAAAGCGTTTTTAACGTCCAACTGTTGAAGAGGCCACGAAAAAGTAGCAGCAAGTGCTAAAATGGTGCGTACAGTGGCATGTTTAACAACGGGGATAAAGGATTCATCATAATCTAACCCCGGAGTTTGATGAAATCCTTTAGCTACTAATCGGGCTTTATAACGAGAAACAGACCCATCTGGGTTAAATTTAGTGCGAAATACCCATTTATTGCCTATAATATTAGCATTTTGTGGTGGGAGCACCAAAGACCAAGTCTTTTGTTGTAAGAGGCTGTCAAATTCAGAGGCCATAACTTGACGCCAATGATAGTGTTTGACAGCCTCTGAATATGAGGTGGGATCAGTGTGTGTAGTGTGAGCAGAAAGTGCAGCAAAACCAACAGTAGTATGAGGAGAGGCATAACATACTAATTTCTTTTTACTTATCCCAGATTTGCTCCGAGTTTGCTTTGGATGAGTAGCAAGAGAAGGGGGTGGGGGGTGGGGTGGGGGGTTGTTCATCATTGGGTTCAAATTTGCCATGCCAGTAGTGGGTGAGAGAGACTGAACCCCAGCTCCATTTGCGGCATAAGAACCAGGTGCAGTATCAATAGTATCTGTATTTGAAGAAGGAGAAGGAGGGGCAGAAACTCTCACACTAGTGGGCTGCAAAGAATCATCACCCTCAGTGTGTGGTGGATCTGGTATAAAACTAGAAGTACCAGTATGAAATTGGTTTAATAGCGACTGTGGAGGGTCAGAAGTAGTGCCTGAAATAGAAACAGTAGAATGTGAGACATGTGAAGTAGAATCAGCACCAAAAGGGAAAGAAAGTTCATCAAACAATACATCACGGCTAATGTAAAGTTTTTTGGAAAGAGGTTCATAACATAAGTAGCCTTTGTAACCTGAAGCATAACCCAAAAATACACATTTTTTGGATTTGGAATCTAATTTAGAGGAGTTATAATCTGTGAGTCTTGGAAAACAAGCACAACCAAACACTTTTAGGTGTTTATAATCTGGAACAGATTGAAACAACAATTCATATGGTGATTTATGAGAAGTGTTCTTACTAGGCATGCGATTAATTAAGTAAACAAGAAGTTACAACAGCATGATACCAAAATTTTTTAGGCAAAGATGCATTGTGAAGAAGAGTTACAGCAGTTTCTATTATATGTCTATATTTACGTTCAGCTATACCATCTTGTTGTGGAGTATAGGGACATGATTTTTGATGTAAGATACCATTTTCTTGAAGAAATTTTTGATATATAAATGCAGTGTATTCCCCCCTCCATCAGAGTGAAGAATTTGTAGGGTTTTGATTCATGGATGCGCAACGGAAGCATAAACAAACATAAAACCATGCAAAACCCTCCAAGGATCACAAGTCAAGAGACATAACGATGGTAAGGGTTAGAAATCATAAACACACCTTTGGGTTCTCCTTGATGACTTCAAACGCGAATTGTGTCACGTTCTCTATAGTTGATCCACGCCTAGAGTTGATCCTAGATCTCCCAAGTCCTTGGTGCTAGCCCGGAAGAGGAAGAGGAAGAAGGAATCACGCAAAACGAGACCCAAAAGGAGGGTCCCGGCCTCCTTTGGCCGACGGGGACGGGGCTGCGGCAAGGGGGCGGTCGGGCCTCCTTGTTGCTTGCTCTCTCTCCTTTTGTTCTCTCCCACTCTTTGTTATGTTCACTAATGATCATAAGTTATGTGGGAAGGAAGGAAGGAAGGTCCTTTATATAGTCCAACAACTCCTTGTTAACTACCTAAAGGACTTATTCTAGTCCTACTAGAATTCAATTTAGTCCCTTCCTTGCAAATTAGTCCCTACTAAGTTTGCAAGGGTTTGCAAAGTGATCCTTCTAATTAATTAATCCAATTAATTAATTCCCAAATCTAGTTCAACTCTATGTAGCGTGTGACCCCATAGGTTCTATCTAGTTGGTAGCAACTATTTGCTAATATGGAGCGACCTCTAGCAAAACATCCATTCTAGCCAACTAATAGAATAGTCATCTTGACAACCTTTGTACAAGTAATTGTCTCATACCTTTGTCTCTATATCCGGATTGGACACGAGACATACAAGTCACACTCGTATATCCAATCCATAGTTTCTCGATCCATGGGAATAGCCTTATTCGTGCAAATAACATCAATATCCTATATTGATTTATTTGAGTCTGGCCAGACATTCTATAAGCACTATCCCTCGAGTGGCCTAGGATATTTTCTCCTGTTATGTGGGAGGGACAAATCCTATCTACGTCCACTACGATCTCTAAGCTTGCTTCTTATTGTATCCACTACACGCCTTTATAACTACCCAGTTACGGTGTAGCGTTTAACGCTACCAAGATCACAATAATCCACAACTAGAATATCTAGTGACTTCAAGTCTAATGATGACAATACCATTGCACCGCGATTAGCGCTTGTGACTCAACATAACGTGTATGTAGCCTTCTCGGAGATGGGTCAATCCAGTGCAACATTCCCTAACGCACACCTATGTGTTGGATCATGATATCTCCATATCAATCCAACCCCATACTAGTGTATAGGTGATTGTCCCATTAATCATTATACTTGACTAGGGATATTTAAGATAAACAACACAATTGTAAATCTAAGGACTTCATTATATTAAATATCCAATAAATAATAAATGAATTTCTAGCCACAAATAATTCATACTAAACTAGATTGCCTCTAGGGCATCTATTCCAACAGCCACTTGCACTAGAGCCAATCTGGCACATCTCGTATGCCCATACTCCTAGTGTGCCCTTCATGCTTCCACTGCGTGAGAGGCTTCGTAAGCGGGTCTGACAGATTATCATCTGTAGGAATCTTGCATATCCGAACGTCTCCTCTATCGATAATATCTCGAATCAGATGAAACTTCCTGAGCACGTGCTTGGACTTCTGGTGCGATATGGGTTCCTTTGATTGCGCGATCGCCCCAGTGTTGTCACAGAACAACTCAACTGGATCCGCAATGCTAGGGACCACACCAAGTTCAGAAACAAACTTTCTGATCCAAACAACCTCCTTTGTTGCGCCATTTGAAGCAATGTACTCAGCCTCTGTTGTAGAATCAGCTACCGTCTCTTGCTTGGAACTCTTCCAGCTCACCGCTGCTCCATTCAGGCAAAACACATATCCCGATTGTGATCTAAAGTCATCTCTGTCGGTTTGGAAGCTTGCATCAGTGTAACCCCTTACACGCAACTCTTCCTCACCGCCAAATATCAAGAAAGAATCCTTAGTTCTTCTCAAGTACTTTAGGATGTTCTTGACTGCAATCCAGTGACTCTCACCCGGATTGGATTGGTATCTGCTTGTCATACTCAAGGCATATGACACATCTGGTCTAGTACATAACATGGCGTACATGATAGATCCTATGGCCGAGGCATAGGGAATTCTACTCATGCGTTCCTTCTCAATATCATTGGAAGGACAACCACTCTTCGAAAGAGTGATTCCATGTGACATGGGCAAGAATACCTTCTTGGAATCTTGCATGTTGAACCGTTTCAACACCTTGTCAATATATGTACTTTGAATTAGTCCTAGCAACCTCTTAGATCTATCTCTATAGATCTTTATACCGAGTATATAGGCTGCTTCCCCTAAGTCCTTCATTGAGAAACACTTTCCTAGCCAATCTTTCACAGATTGCAGCATGGGAACGTCGTTTCCAATGAGTAGTATGTCATCCACATACATGACCAGAAAAGCTATAGAGCTCCCACTAACCTTCTTGTAGACACAAGACTCATCTTCGTTTCTGATGAAGTCAAACTCTTTGACCACTTCATCAAAACGTCGATTCCAACTCCTAGAAGCTTGTTTCAATCCATAAATGGATCGTTGCAGCTTACAGACTTTGTTGGATTGCTTTGGATCCTCAAAACCCTCCGGCTGTATCATATACACGTCCTCGAGGAGATTCCCATAAAGGAATGCTGTTTTGACATCCATCTGCCAAATCTCATAGTCATGGTATGCTGCAATCGCAAGTAGGATTCGGATGGATTTGGTCATAGCGACTGGTGAAAAGGTTTCATCATAGTCAATACCATGAATCTGTCTGAATCCTTTAGCCACCAATCGATCCTTATAGGTAATCACATTACCATCCATGTCGATCTTCTTCTTGAAGACCCACTTGCACCCTATGGGCCGCGCCCCGTCGGGTGGTTCCACCAAAGTCCATACTTTGTTGGTATACATGGATTCCATCTCGGATCTCATGGCTTCCAGTCACTTCTGAGAGTCTGGGCCATTCATGGCCTCCTCATAGGTAGTAGGCTCATCATCTATGAGCATCGTGTCACCGGAATCGGTCACGAGAAGTCCATACCTCTCGGGTTCCTGGCGCACTCTACTAGATCTACGAAGCTCTTGTGTTACCTGAACAGGTTGCTCCACAACTGTTTGTGGTTCCTGTTCATGTTCCATAATCGGTTCAGTGATTTTTGGTTCTTGAACCTCTTCAAGTTATACATTCCTCCCACTTGCTTCTTTAGAGACAAACTCTCTTTCTAGAAACACGCCGGTCCGAGCAACAAACACTTTGTTCTCGGTTGGATTGTAGAAGTAGTATCCCTTAGTTTCCTTAGGGTACCCCACAAATTTGCACTTATCCGATTTAGGCCCTAGATTATCTGATTGTAAACGTTTTACATAGACATCGCAGCCCCAAATCCTCATGAACGACAGTGTGGGACGCCTCCCACTCCACATCTCATATGGCGTCTTCATGACTGATTTAGATGGAACACGGTTAATGGTGAAAGCTGCACTTAATAGAGCGTAGCCCCAAAATGATAATGGAAGATCGGTTTGACACATCATAGATCGAACCATATCCAATAGGGTTCGATTCCTCCTCTCGGACACGCCATTCCACTGTGGCGTTCCGGGTAGAGTGAGTTGGGACACGATCCCACACTCTCTAAGATAGTCGTCAAACTCTTGGCTCAAGTATTCTCCTCCACGATCCGATCATAGAGCTTTTATACTTTTGCCAAGTTGCTTCTCTACTTCATTTTTGAATTCCTTGAACACTTCAAAGGATTCGGATTTTTCCCTCATAAGGTACACAAATCCATATCTACTGTAATCATCAGTAAATGTAATGAAGTAGACATGACCACCCCTGGCAGGCGTGGCAAATGGACCACACACATCGGTATGTATGAGTGCCAATTGCTCACTAGTCCTCTCACCTTTCTTATTGAAAGGGGACTTTGTCATTTTTCCCAATAAACAAGCCTCACATGTCTCATATGATTCAAAATCAAATGAGTCTATTAATCCGTCCTTATGGAGTCTAGATACACGTTTCTCATTTATGTGGCCTAAACGACAGTGCCATAAATAAGCAGGATTTAAATCATTTATTTTAATCCGCTTGGTATTAATGTTGTAGACAGGATTGCTTAGATCAAGGACATAAAGTCCATTAAATAATTGCGCACTAAAATAGTGAATATTATTTAAATAAAAGGAACAACAATTGTTCTTTATTGAAATAATAAAACCATCCTTGTCCAAACAAGAAATAGAAATAATGTTTCTGCTCATAGCAGGCACAAAATAGCAATTATTTAATTCTAAAACTAATCCTGAAGGCAGAGATAGCTCGCACACGCATATGGCCAACGCAGCAACATTTGCTCCATTCCCAACGTGCAGATCTACCTCTCCTTTAGCCAATCTTCTACTTCTCTTTAGATCCTGCATATTTCGACAAATATGAGATCCACATCCAGTATCTAATACCCATGATGTAGAGACAGTTAAATTGACATCTACAACAAAAATACCTGGTGGTGGTTGAATCACTATTCCAAGCCTCTTGTCCTCCAGATATTTTGGGCAGTTCCTCCTCCAGTGTCCAGGCTGACTACAGTAGTGACACTCACCTTTAGTCACAGCCTTGGCAATGCCACCAACAGGCTTAAGGGCAGGTTCCTTGGACTTGGCAACTGACTTGCCTTTTCCCTTGGAGGAAGAGGCAAACCTTTTGCCCTTTCCTTTCTGTACCATCATTATGGCCTTGCCCTTACCCTTGTTGATGCTCTGTTCAGCCGTCCTCAACACGTTGAGTAAATCTGGAAGTGGTTTCACGATCTCGTTCATACACGAGATCGGTTGCCAACTCTTGGCCGACCGGGAACCCCAGTCGGGCGAGATTCTCCAAGTACCCGATCATTCGGAGTACATGGGGTCCCACCGGGTTCCTTCTGCCAGATGACATTTGAACAATGCCTTTGAGACCTCATACCTCTCTACCCTCGCCTGCTCTTGGAAGAGCTGCTTTAGATGTTCGATCATATCGACAACATTCATGTTTTCGTGTTGCTTCTGAAGCTCAGAAGTCATGGTGCAAAGCATTAGGCAGGCCGCATCATTAGCGTCATCAACACGCTTTTGATACGCCTTTAAGGCAGCATGTGTTTGGTTCTCTGGACCTTCTGGAACATGCTCCTCTATCGCGTACAGTTTCTTCTCTTGCTTGAGAACAATTCTCAAGTTTCTGTACCAATCAAGAAAGTTGGTTCCAGAGAGCTTGTCCTTGTCAAGGACAGATTGTAGGGAATGTTGTGAACTCGATGAGTTGTTTGCCATTTGGAATTCTACAAAAGGAAAATACGCAAGTTTTAGTATTTGTGAATTTTTGACTATATTTAATAATGGCTAGTTTATCAAATATAGCTCCCACTATTTTTCTACGGATTAATAACCCTCAAGATATTAATGCGGAAAATATCCTTATATTTTCTAGTGGGCCAACATCCATCTTTCATCTCCTTATGAGCTTGCTTTGGCAAGTCACCCATAATTTGACTACTTTAGGTAGGAACAATTCCAATTGCATACCATATGCAACTCTTGGTTCAATTGGGCAAATAACTCCTTATTTATCCATCCATATGGATAATCCCAATTGATTGCCTCTAGGTTTCTTAATCAAATTAATAGCCTAGTTGTGTTCAACCTCTTATCTAAACAATTGCACATTGTTACGTGCCATCGCATTCCATCATTATGAACCAAGTCGCCATGCTTTGGCACGCACGAACTTGATAAATAATGATGATAACGAGTGTTTAAATAACGAGAAGGCAAGAACACAATATTTGAATTTTGAGGGATTTTTAAATTCAATTTTTTAATTTGTTTTGTTGATCAATATCAACTAATCTATCTATTTGAGTTTGGGCACAACTCCAAATAATAGATCCGGGTTGTCTAATTATCTTATTATCCTAATTGCATGCATCATCCATACACCAACCACACAATAATAAGACATTAAAATAAACAACCACAAAACAGAAATTAAACGTGATGTGGATATGGCCTTTTCTAGACTAAGATAATTCCAAGCCAATGGAATTATCTATGAACCCTAAAGCAAACACATCTCCATGCGTCTTGATCTTTTGGTCCATCCTTCATAGTCTTGTGGAATGCTCCATGCTCCATGCTCCATCTTTTGTGGCTTCTTTGGCTTTGGGCTCCTTTTCTTCAATCTTGGCTAACAATCTACTTTATCTAGCACTAGCTAACTTCTATACTAAATAAAATAAATCTCACAAGTTGAGAAAAAAATGGCACGCAGGCCATAAAATCCTAATTAATTATTACAATTAATTGATCAGCTCGCAGGCCGTAAAACCAAACCACAAAATTAAACATCCACATCAAACCACATCCTAAGGCCATATCCAATCACCATGCGATTTGCACATAAACAGTTAAAATCCAATTTTTTAACGCGCTTGGTCAATTTTAATTGATTTTAGGATTTCTAGGGTTAAAACGGTCCATGGGCCCAACAATCAAATTGCCCGGGCCCAATAAGGTGAACCACAAGGCCCTAGGGCCGGCCCGGCCCAAAACCCGCAAGCCTAGGCCGCGAGTTAGGGCCGCCCGGCCCCTAGGGCGACCAATCTTGGGCGGCAAGCAAGAGGGGCGGTCCCTAGGGGTGCCGAACCTCCTTGAGGGAGTTGTTTCCAAAACAACTCCCTTGCTTGGTGCCCAAGTTTGGTTGTTTCCTTGTTTTGGGAGAACTCCTTCTTCCCCAAGGACGCCCAAACCCTAGATCTAAGATCCTAAAATTTCTCAAACTCACCAATTCATGCATCCAATGCAAAAATTGGATCTTGTTATGATTAATTATTGACAAATTGCATCCCATGCTTGATTTGTCTTGTTTTACGCGATAAACAATCAAATTAAGGTGTAAAACAACTAAAACGTAACACATAAACCACGTTTATGCTCTACGACACCTGTGGCTCTGATACCACTGTAGGGTTTTGATTCATGGATGCGCAACGGAAGCATAAACAAACATAAAACTATGCAAAACCCTCCAAGGATCACAAGTCAAGAGACATAACGATGGTAAGGGTTAGAAATCATAAACACACCTTTGGGTTCTCCTTGATGACTTCAAACGCGAATTGTGTCACGTTCTGTATAGTTGATCCACGCCTAGAGTTGATCCTAGATCTCCCAAGTCCTTGGTGCTAGCCCGGAAGAGGAAGAGGAAGAAGGAATCACGCAAAACGAGACCCAAAATGAGGGTCCCGGCCTCCTTTGGCCGACGGGGACGGGGCGGCGGCAAGGGGGCGGTCGGGCCTCCTTGTTGCTTGCTCTCTCTCCTTTTGTTCTCTCCCACTCTTTGTTATGTTCACTAATGAGCATAAGTTATGTGAAAAGGAAGGAAGGAAGGTCCTTTATATAGTCCAACAAATCCTTGTTAACTACCTAAAGGACTTATTCTAGTCCTACTAGAATTCAATTTAGTCCCTTCCTTGCAAATTAGTCCCTACTAAGTTTGCAAGGGTTTGCAAAGTGATCCTTCTAATTAATTAATCCAATTAATTAATTCCCAAACCTAGTTCAACTCTATGTAGCGTGTGACCCCATAGGTTCTATCTAGTTGGTAGCAACTATTTGCTAATATGGAGCGGTCTCTAGCAAAACATCCATTCTAGCCAACTAATAGAATAGTCATCTTGACAACCTTTGTACAAGTAATTGTCTCATCCCTTTGTCTCTATATCCGGATTGGACACGAGACATACAAGTCACACTCGTATATCCAATCCATAGTTTCTCGATCCATGGGAATAGCCTTATTCGTGCAAATAACATCAATACCCTATATTGATTTATTTGAGTCTGGCCAGACATTCTATAAGCACTATCCCTCGAGTGGCCTAGGATATTTGCTCCCGTTATGTGGGAGGGACAAATCCTATCTACGTCCACTACGATCTCTAAGCTTGCTTCTTATTGTATCCAGTACACGCCTTTATAACTACCCAGTTACGGTGTAGCGTTTAACGCTACCAAGATCACAATAATCCACAACTAGAATATCTAGTGACTTCAAGTCTAAGGATGACAATACCATTGCACCGCGAGAAGCGCTTGTGACTCAACATAACGTGTATGTAGCCTTCT
This sequence comes from Linanthus parryae, assembly GCA_023055425.1. Taxonomy (NCBI): domain Eukaryota; kingdom Viridiplantae; phylum Streptophyta; class Magnoliopsida; order Ericales; family Polemoniaceae; genus Linanthus; species Linanthus parryae. The sequence goes on along the minus strand of JALGPY010000005.1, from coordinate 93,153,511 downwards.
CGGAGATGGGTCAATCCAGTGCAACATTCCCTAACGCACACCTATGTGTTGGATCATGATATCTCCATATCAATCCAACCCCATACTAGTCTATAGATGATTGTCCCATTAATCATTATACTTGACTAGGGATATTTAAGATAAACAACACAATTGTAAATCTAAGGACTTCATTATATTAAATATCCAATAAATAATAAATGAATTTCTAGCCACAAATAATTCATACTAAACTAGATTGCCTCTAGGGCATCTATTCCAACAGAATTTTGATGGAATAGCCCAATCATTTTTCAATAAATAGTTTAAAGGTTGCAAAAACAGAAGAGACTTCAGATTTAAGTTTTAGAGGAAACAACCATGTGAATCTGGAGAAATCATCTATAAATAAAACATAATACTTAAATCCATTATAAGACAAGGTAGAAGCAGGTCCCCAAACATCACTATGTAACATATGCAGAGGTGTAGTTGCAGCAGAAGTTGATGAAGTATAAGGCAATCTACTGATTTTACCAGAAACACAAGATTCGCACAAGGTATTTAAACTGTTTGCAGATAATTTAACTGAAGGAGATAGACATTTAACACATTTTGATAAAACAGAAGCAGAGGGATGTCCAAGTCTTGAGTGCCACAATTTGAAATTGACTCTTTGACCCAAAAAAGCTTTAGGGTTTGGTGATGCAGATATAGATGACAGGGGATAAAGTCCATTTTTACTGGGTCCCTGAAAAAGGGTTTGACCCGTAGACTTGTACTGGACACAAAAAGAGTCTTTATCAAAAATAAATTGTGCATTGTGATCGGTGCAGAATTTGTGAACATATAATAAATTCACAGACAAGGCAGGAACATGTAAAGTATGATTCAAAGCATAAGAGACATTTGAGGTTGAGAGATAGGTAGTACCAGAATTTTGAATGGGAAGAGAAGAGCCGTTACCAACAGTCACTGTGTCTGAACCAGAGTATGGCTCAACCAGAGACAAGTTCCGAAAGTCAGCAGTCATATGGTTGGAGGCACCTGTGTCTGTCAACCACAAATCCGAGGAGAGAGGTGGAGATGGCTGAGAGGAGGTGGAAGCCGCCATTGCAGAGAGTTGTTGATGAGGGAGACGACCTTGATAAGCGAAATCCATTCGGTGATAACAATCGAGAGCAGAATGAAAGTCGTACCCACATATTTGGCAAGTAATAGGGCCAGAACCACCTCGACCCGATCCATTTCGTCCTCTGGATCCGGAGCGACCCGAACCACGACCTGACCCGCGACACGATCCATAACTTGACCCGTTTGAGTAGCCCGAACCGGGTCCGGACCCGGACCCATAACCCGATCCATAGCCTGATTTGTACCCATTATGTGATCCAAATCCAAACCCGGAACTTGAACGGCCACCACGAGAATCAGATCGGCCACCGGTGCCGGTTCGATGACCAGACCGTCCCCCACGGTTGACTGGGCCACTCCGACCACCTCGTTGATGGAAGAAAGGAGTGGGTGTTGACATATCTGAGGTGTGGGATTGTAAAGCATGCATCTGCTCCTCCGCCTTGAGAAGAACATGAAATTCCTCAAAAGGGATGGGGGCGGAGTGGATCCGAAGCGAGGAGTGAAAAGAATTGTACTCCGGCAGAAGGCCGTTTAGGGCATAGAGAAGCAGATCTTCGTCGGCGGTAACAACCCCATCAACCGAAAGCTTATCACGAATCATTTTCTACCGTTGCATGTACAGATCGATCGAATCGGAGCCCTTTCGAAGAGAGTGAAACTCAGATTTGAGGGCAAGAATGTTCGATCGAGTGAGGGACGCATAACGGCGCTCAAGAACAGACCACGCCTCAGCAGATGTGGTAGATCCAATAACTAGAGTGAGTGATTCTTGAGAGAGAGTGGCGTTTAGAATGGTGAGGATGGCCTGATATTGAAGATGCCAGCCCGTATAAGCCGGATTGACAACCGGCGAACCATCGGAGGACTGTAAAACAGGAGATGGACATGGAATGGTGCCATCAAGGTAACCGTATAGTGTATGTGTACGAAAAATGGAGGAGATCTGGTGTTTCCATATGACAAAATTAGTTGAATCAAGTTTAAAGGGGAGAAGGTTGTGTATATTGGACAATAGATAGAGCGGCGGTGAAGCCGTGGTGTTGGCAAGGGCCATTGGAGGATCCTGATACCATGAAAGGAACTCTAGGGTTCCACAGAAGAGGCGAGAAGACGAATAAGATGAGGCTGTATAATTGTCTCAACGAATTAGGTTTACATCTCAGCAATACAACATACTTATATCATCCTATCAACGGTAGGATTTGTACGAAGTAAATCCAACGGTAGGATAGCTAGGTTAAACAGAAAAGACGATAATGCCCTTAGGGTTTTACAGAAATAACAAGTAAATGAAACTAAGGACTGGGCTTGCTCTTCTTAGACATTGGGCTTGGTCCATCTTGGGCTTCAATGATGATCCATCTAGCTGGGTTATGATCCATTGCATTGATCCGGTTATTATATTAAGTGCGTTGAATGTTCAGATTGTTGCACTAGAGTCCTGTGGCTCTAAAATAAACCAATTTATGCCCATGAGTTGGACGATTTTGTGTTTCAAATCAACATTGTAGCAAAGTTTGTACGAAAAACATCCATGTTTACATTATTATATCACATTTATTTGGTCCTCATCGAGAAAACCTGAAAACGACCCAAATTTTAATCCAATCAGAAACGATACAAAATGTTTACTCAATCAAAAGAAACAGAAGAAGAAAAAACTATACAAAATGATGTGATTATTGGAAGGAGAAGTACATGAGAAGAAACACCTAGAATACCAGTTAGTTCATCCCCTTCCTGTTAACTTCCTCCAACACATCTTGAATCAACAATGTCAGATTCATGTAAGAGGAACCAACTTCGTCTGTTGCTCCCTCCGCTGTCTCCCCTACCGATTTCGCGATTATCCTTCTCTTTTCTCCTTCAAGCCCTCCATCAATCGCTTTCTCTACGGCCTCAGCAACAGTGCCCCTCTTTACCGACACTCCTAATTTCTCCTCCTGGCCAAAGTCATTAGCAAACTGAGCTCCAAGACTAATTCCAGTCTTTAGTACATCAACCAAAAACTTCTCGTTAAAGAATTGCTCCCCACCAATTGGCCAAGTGATCATGGGCACGCCTGCACACACCCCTTCTATTGTCGAATTCCAACCACAATGTGTTATAAACGCTCCTATAGCCGGGTGCGACAGTATCATCGCTTGTGGAGCCCATCCGCGGATGACAAATCCACTTCCTTTCACTCGTTCCACGAACCCTTCATTCATCATCCATTCATCTATCTCCTGGTCTCGCCTTCCTGTCCTTATTACCCAAATGAAGGGGTGTTTTGAGGCTTCTAAACCCATCCCGAGCTCTGCTAATTGGGGAACTGTCAAGTGTGTGAGGCTTCCAAGACATGCATAGACCACAGAGCCTGGCTCGTGTTGGTCAAGCCATTTCAAACATTGGTGGTTCTCATCGCTGCTCACAGCCTTGTTTCCTCTCTGCGCCTTGTCGAAGCTGTCTTTAATGGACATTGATAGAGGCCCTATGCACCAGATTCTTTTCCCTCCCTTCAGCTTTCTATATTCACTCACATACTCCGATTCCATTTCTTGGAAGCTGTTAACAACCACCCCGTAAGCTTCTGTTTCGGATTCAACCAATTGCTTTGTGAAGCCGTCCGCTGGATCGCACCACATAGGAAGCTGAGATCTATTGAGATGGATACTATGTGGCAAGCCAGGCAACACAAAGGGTTCGGAGTCTGATTCAGGCAGAGTCTCATAGATAGCCTGTAAACGATGATTTAACACCAAGGTGAAACAACTCATTCCATCGAACATTAGTCTCGTGGTGTCGAATTCACGAGCAACATTGACCGACCATGGGATGAGATTGTCAGCAATTAGGCAGCTAGGGCGAGGCCTGAGGTTGCAGAACAATTCCTTGAAGGGTTGTTGCATCTTCTGGACTCCAGAGTAGAACTTGATCATGGAGTCAAGATCGGTAGTGCTCTCCATTGTTTGACATCCTTCTGGTAAGCCGGATTCTGCTGCCGGAAACTTGATCGTCTGGATGATGATCCGGTGACCGGACTGGACTGCCCTGGCAACTCTAGAGGCGAACCTTGAGGCTATCTCTGGTGTTGTGATGACAGTGACAATGAGGTTTCGTTGGGCTAATAGTATCGCTATGTCAAACATGGGTATGAAGTGACCTGGTGCCAGGTATGGCACCAAGACGAAGTGAAGTGAACGGTGATCATGCTTTTGCTCTTGTTGTGAAGCCATATCAAGGCCGGATTCCTTAACTTAACAATTGCGAAAATTGCAGGTTTCTGGCGACACAATATTTCTTTTCGTGAGTCAAATCGATGAATAACAAGAATCATTGAAGACATAATTTGCAAAAGCATAGAGCAAAGTTCAATGGAGAAAAGAAACTCTTACCAATTCGTATCACAAATAGTGTCGGTGTTGGAACGTCGCTGCTTGTGCAAATTTTCTAGAGGAAATTGGTTTCTCTCGTTGAAGACATCATCTGCAGCGGATGGCTGTGGTTTGAGCCACAGGCTTCTTCCAATTTCATATGACAGCGAACAATCAAAATGAAATTATGCGTGACAGTGACATTGAAGTAGATAGATAATCACCACCCCTTTCGCTGTCTCTACGAATTCAGGATTAGGAGTATTTTTCATAAAATATGTCACGTTATAAAATGTAGGAAGTTGGTTGCGCTCGTTGAAGACATCATAGCGGATGATTGATTGCGGTTAGAGTCAAAAGCATCTTCCAATTTTATATTCATTAGACGTCTCCCGCGCTCGCAAGTATCGAATCATATGTAGTATAAAGAATCATTCTAATACAGCTATCTTATCCCTTTAAAATTTTCTTTCAAATTCTGATAGTTATAGTAGAAAAAATATTCAATAAATGAAAGATTTGGTATTGATACATGGGTTAGTTTATTGGTGAATATTCACCAAATTTTGTAAGGCTATATGTATAAGTGTAATTGCCCTATTAGCAAACCTAATGGCTGTATAATGCGGACTTATGGTTGGAGATTTAATACATCTTAGTACAATTCTCCCTACACACTTGTCTCTCTTATTTCTCGTTGTTAAGGAGGTGAATCCGGCTACACCTTCACCATGATAGGACGAGACATCAAAATGATCGGACTAACAATCCTACAGTTGTCAGCAACAATCGAGCAAACAGAGATTTCGAGATCGTCAAGGAACACATATATGAAGAAGATTGAATGGGAGTTGCTAACCCTAAGGCCTCGTTTGGGTAGCGGATAAGATACACCGGATATGGCTTATGCTGAGATACGAGGTAGGACATGTATGCTGTCGGATAAAGCCTGATATGATATGCTGACTTACTGTGTTTGGGTGTTGTAGGATATGAGGCAAGATAAGAAGCAGGATATGAATTACCATGTTTGGGTGGTGCATGATAAGAAGCAGGATATGTTCCAAATGACTATAATACCCTCACTGCGGTGATTTTGTATAAAACTACTTGAATTATAAATTGACGCCTGAATTGTTGAAATGTTTGTAAACAACAATATCTTGACAGATAATGCTCATTCTCGCTTGAAAATCATTACGTAAATAATTGTTGTCATATAATGGAGTAACTTAATATAATTAATCTTTGAAATTCAAAATCTATTATTATTATTATTATTATTATTATTATTATTATTATTGTTATTGTTATTATTATTATTATTATTATTATTATTATTATTATTATTATTATTATTATTATTATTATCGAAAAGGAAGTGCTTCATGAAAAAAAGAAAAGACCTCGAACACTCCACTCACCTCAAAGACTCCACTGGCCAAAGAGTCACAAAATTTTCATGTTTCAGTATACCCCCTGTCTAAAATAAAATTACACTCATACTCCATATCCTGCTCCAAATTTACACTTTTATGTTTTTTTTCAAAACACTTTTATATTTCAGTATGTTAAAATGAAACATAAAGTTTCAGTATGTTAAAATGAAACATAAAAAAATGAATAAAACAAAAAATGCATGTTATACACAATTTCAAATAAACATTCATACAATTCCAAATAAAACATCCATAAAATTCCAAATAAAACAAAATTTCAAATAAAACATCCATAAAATTCCAAATAAACATTCATACAATTCCAAATCAAACACAATTTTAAATAAACATCCATACAATAATGGTTACACGAGGGACATAGTGGGTATTAAAAATAAAGGTTGAGGATATTTTGGTCACGAATGGAACCCCCTCTTATCCTCTCACCCCTTATCCGGTGTATACCACCTAGGGGGTGGTAAAATGGGGGAAGGATATGGGAAGGGTATGATTTCCCCTCCTTATTCGCTACCCAAACAAGGGATAAGATAAGGGAGACGGTATCATATCATATCCTCCCTCATTATCCGCTACCCAAACGAGGCTTAAGTCCATGAGCCAAAGAAAGAGAGAGAGAGAGAGAGAGAGAGAATGATAGAAAATATCTCAGTTACAGAATTAGAGCTCTGCCTGAAATTGAGCTTACATATAGTACTCGCAGTACTGCTATTTTGGTCCTCACCTTCAACTGTCGCTTATATCTACCGCAGTGGCATTCCCTTCCTGCAGTGTGCAATCCTCAAACCATAGCTCAACGGTTTGACCTCTACCACCCCTGTGATCCCGCTATATCCCATGTCTCCTCTTGAATTCCATGTATCATCATTAGCCCTTTGCAAGTCTCCCTTAAGCATTGTATCTTATTCGACGATAGAGAGGCCTGCAACCCTTTGGACTCTTTCCACCATTGCTACTGCGCCTTGCACAATTTCCAAGTCTCCTTGTTCTCGGGCACATGTGTTGGAAATAACCCGGTTTTTCCACGACTTTGGAGGTGGGTTCCGAAGAATCGGCAAAATGATTCACTAAACCGATGGTTGCTATAGATTCCTTAGAGCTAGGTGAACATCCCACAACTTTACTTCATCCAAAATCGTTATCGGGTGATGAAAAATTCATGGGTAAAGATGGCTACTCCAAGAGGGAAAGTTTATTCATCCCACATTGGAGGGTGGAACAATCTTGTTCACTTTATGTAGTTCAAGATTGCATTATAGGGCACGCCCTTTGGGTGATACACATTTTGTGTAGGAGGGAGGACCTAGCTGTGGTCCGAACCACCACACACGCGAGCGCGCCGCCGCCTGTCCGGCCGGCTCGGCTCGGTCTCGGATTCGGGCCATGACGTGACGTGACACGTTGTGTTGTGGGCTGGGCTTGCTACTAGGTTCATGGCCTATTTATTTTTTTGGGCCAATCTTAATTGTTTTCACCCGAAATTTTACCAGAATTTTGAGTTTAATTTCCAACTGTTCTGGAACGGTTTCGTAACCGTTCGTGAACAGACCCAACCGCTCCAAAGGGTGTCTCTTCTTCTTTAAGAGGAGAGAACCCTTCCCTGTTTCAGTCATTCCGAAATTCCCAGTTCGAGTAACTTTCCAAACTTCTTTCCTGAGTGCTATCATTACATTTCAGAGTTCGTAGGGTGTAATCCGGCGGTGCTACCTGATTACACAGTGAGCGACAATTATCCTGGGATGCCTTCGCTCCGGATCAAACGACACATAAAGGGAGAGAATTTTTCCTTAAGGAAATCGAGCCTATGTTCGTCTCTGATTTCTCCAACTTCTTGCAGCGCTTCTCCCAACTCTGCAAGTACTGTATTCATAATTTCTTTTCTTATTCTTCTTCTTCTTCTTCTTCTTCTTCTTCTTCTTCTTCTTCTTCTTAAACATCCATAGAATCTAATAGTACTTGTTAATTTTCTTTGGATTCTATAGACAATCTGTCTGTAATTAAGGAGTTTCAATAGTACTTGTTAAATTACAACAGTTTACATAATCTGAGAGTTTTTAAAGTACTCAAAGATTGTTGTTTAACGAGATTTCAATAGCACTTATTAAACAACATTGTAACAAAAAGTTTACTGTAATTAGAAACTGATAATTTGCTTTGAAAATTTCAGCAATGGCTGACAACACTCCTGAAGCAGGCACTAGTTAGGCAACCCCTACACGTTCAACATTATCAAGGGTGTCGATTGGAACTCATGGGGAACGTCCAGAAAAATTTACTGGAAATGACTTCAAGAGATGGCAAAAAAATATTATTTTCTACTTGACCACCCTGCACTTGGCGAAGTTCTTGAAAGAAGACGCTCCACCACTGCCGGAGAATGCAGACAAACAAACACTCGCCACGGTGGACGCTTTGAAACATCTCAACTTTTTGGCCAATAATTACGTTCTTAACGAATTAGATAATACCTTGTATAATGTTTATAGTGTTGCTAAATCCGCTAAAGAACTTTGGGAGTCTCTTGAAAAAAAGTATAAAACTGAAGATGCAGGGGCGAAGAAATTCGTAGTTGCTAAATTTTGTATGGTTTATACCAAAACTGTAATAAGTCAGGTTCAAGAGTTGCAGCTTATTCTTCATGATATTCATGCTGAAAAGGATGATCCTAAGTGAGTCGTTTCTGGTTGCTTGCATGATTGAGAAACTCCCTCCTTCGTGGAAGGATTTCAAAAATTATCTCAAGCACAAGCGCAAGGAAATCAGAATGGAGGAACTCATCGTCCGCTTGAGGATCGAGGAAGACAATCGCAACTCAGATAAAGGAGGAATTGTGCAAGACAAGACCAACAACGTGGAGTAAGGTTCCAAGCAGAAGAGGAAGGCTCACGACGGCAATGGGGAAGACAAGGCGTCCAAGGGAAAATGCTTCAATTGCAGAAAGTGGATGAAAACCGAGCGAGTGCAAGAAGAAGTGAAAGGTTCCCAAGCAAAACCGAGGCAAATGTGGATGAAAAGAAAGATGACGACGATGGCATCTTCTTGTCCGCGGTAGTTTCGGAGGTAACATGATTGGTAGAAATCCAAAGGAGTGGTAGATTGACACCGGAGCCACACGCCACATATGCTCCGACAAAGCGATGTTCCACAAGCACGAGGAAGTGGAGAGTGAAGAGAAAATCTTCATGGGCAACTCACCTTCATCCACCGTTGAAGGAAAAGGATCCAACATCATAAAGATGACGTCGGAAAAAATGGTGGTGCTCAACGATGTCCTTCATGTGCCAGAAATTCGTAGGAATTTGGTTTCGGGATCTGTACTAGTTAAGAAAGGATTCAAGATTGTTTTCGAATCCGGAAAAATTGTACTAGTTAAGAATGGTACGTACGTAGGCAGGGTTACCTTAGCGACGACATGTTCAAACTTAATGTAATGACCGTGACGCCAAAAGTGGCTATGAATAAGAGTGCCGATTCTATCTACTTGTTGGAGTCTTCTACTTTATGGCATACCAGGCTTGGTCATGCAAACTTTGAATCGATTCGCAAACTAATGTCTATGGAACACATTCCTAGTGCAAAAATCGACAAATCCCACAAATGTGAAACATGCGTTGAAGCAAAACTAACTAAGAAACCCTTCCGATCAATTGATGGAAAAATAACTAATCCCCTAGAATTAATCCATACGGATATTTGCGACTTAAAGTTTCTACAAACAAGGGGAGGGAAGAAATACTTCATTACATTCATAGATGATTGCACAAGGTATTGTTACGTCTATCTCCTTCGGAGTAAAGATGAAGAAATTGACATGTCCAAGCACTATAAAAATGAAGTAGAAAATCATTTGGTAAAGAAGATAAAAATGGTGCGTAGCGACCGAGGAGGTGAATATGAATGTCCCCTAAAAGACATATGTCTAGAAAGAGGAATTATTCATCAAATCATGGCTCCATACTCACCTCAAAAAAACGGCATAGCCGAGAGTAAAAACAGGACTTTGAAAGAAATGCTTAACGCATTACTACTTAGTTCGGGTTTTCCTCAGAACTTGTGGGGGAAAGCACTCCTAACGGCCAATATCATCCTAAATAGGATTCTGCGAAAGCATATTGGCATAACTCCATACGAGTTCTGGAAGGGAAAGCCACCATCTTACAAATACCTTAAAGTTTGGGGGTGTCTTGCAAAGGTAGCAATACCGGAACCTAAGAAGGTGAAACTTGGACCAAAAACGGGAGACTGCGTTTTCATAGGTCATGCTCAAAATAGTAGTGCATACCGATTTTTGGTTATTAAATCAGAAATCGAGGTCATACACGTAAACACTATTTTTGAGTCATGTAATGCGTCTTTCTTCGAATACATATTTCCATATAAAAAGAAGGATGTAGAAAGTTCTCACAAAAGAACACGAGAATGCACACCCGTACAGTCCGAAGAAGAAGCCGAACCTAGGCGTAGTAAGCAGGAAAAAATCACTAAGGATTATGGTCCGGATTTTCTAACGTATATGATAGAAAACGAACCTCAATCTTATAAGGAGGCAATGTCTAGCTCCGAGGGAACCAATTGGAAGGAGGCAGTAAATAGTGAGATTGAATCAATACTTCAAAATCACACATGGGAATTGATGGATCTTCCTCCAGGTTGTAAGCCACTAGGCTGCAAGTGGATATTTAAGAGAAAGCTTAAAACTGACGGAACAATTGAAAATACAAGGCTAGACTTGTAGCCAAAGGGTATAAACAGAAGGAAGGTATTGACTATTTTGATACATATTCACCAGTAACTAGGATTACGTCTATTTATACGCTTATAGCTCTCGCAACTATAAATAACCTTGAAATTCACCAAATGGACGTAAAAACTGCCTTCTTGAATGGTGAATTAGATGAAGAGATTTACATGGAACAACCGGAATGTTCCCTTGTCCCCGGAAAAGAAAACAAAGTGTGTCGACTAGTTAAATCTCTTTATGGACTAAAACAAGCTCCAAAACAATGGCATGTAAAGTTTGATAACACTATGCTATCAAACAAGTTCACAATTAATGAATGTAAGTGTGTGTACTCCAAGACTGCACGTGACGACAGATATGTCGTTGTATGCTTCTATGTCGATGATATGTTAATTATGGGAAGTAATCTAACTATCATCAAATCAACAAAGAAATTGTTGACAACTAAGTTCGATATGAAAGATATGGGCATCGATGACGTTAATTTAGGGATGAATATCACTAAGACTGTAGGGTTTTGATCATGGATACGCAGCGGAAAAACATAATTTATCCATTCAATACCCTTTAAGGATCACAGGACAAGAGACATAACGATGGTAAGGGAAGAAATCAAGTTACACACCTTAGGGATTCTCCTGTGATGACTTGTAACGTGAATTATGTCACGTCTCTATAGTTGATCCACGCCTAGAGTTGAGATCTAGATCTTCCTTCTTATCTGTGCTAGCAAAGAGCGTAGGGAGAGGAAGAAGAAATCAAGCAACACGAGGGAAGAAGGAGGTGGCGCCCCCTTTGTTGGCCGACGGGGTAGGGGCTGCGGCAAGGGGGCGGTCGGCCCTCTTGTTTGCTTGCTCTCTCTCCTTTTGTTCTCTCCCACTCAAGTTATGATCAAAGGCTCATAAGTGTGGGAAGGAAGGAAGGAGCATCCTTTATATAGTCTAACAAATCCTTGTCAACTACCTAAAGGACCTATTCTAGGCCTACTAGAATTCAATTTAGTCCCTTCCTTGCAAATTAGTCATACTAACTTTGCAAAGGTGTTGCAAAATGATCCTTCTAATTAATTAATTAATCATATTTATTAATTCCTAAATCTAGTTCAACTCTATATAGCGTGTGACCCCATAGGTTCTATCTAGTTGGTAGCAACAATTTGCTAATATGGAGCGGTTTCTAGCACAACATCCATTCTAGCCAACTAATAGAATAGTCATCCGACAAACCTTGTACAAGTAATTGTCTCATCCCTTTGTCTCTATATCCGGATTGGAAACGAGACATACAAGTCACACTCGTATATCCAATCCATAGTTTCTAGATCCTGGGAATAGCCTTACTCATGCAAATAACATCAATATTCTATATTGATTTATTTGAGTCTGGCCAGACATTCTATAAGCACTATCCCTCGAGTGGCCTAGGATATTTGCTCCCATTCTGTGGGAGGGAAATATTCAATCTACATCCACTACGATCTCTAAGCTTCCTTCTTATTGTATCCGATACAGGCCTTTATAACTACCGAGTTACGGTGTAGCGTTTGGCGCTACCAAAATCACAATAATCCACAACTAGAATATCTAGTGACTTCAAGTCTAAGGATGACAATACCATTGCACCACGAGAAGCGCTTGTGACTTAACATAACATGTATGTAGCCTTCTCGGAGATGGGTCAATCCAGTGCGCCATTACCCTTAGTGCTGTTGGATCATGATATCTCCATATCAATCCAACCCCATACTGGTCTATAGATGATTGTCGCATTAATCATTATACTGGACTAGGGATATTTAAGATAAACAACACAATTGTAAATCTAAGAACTTCATTATATTAAATATCCAATAAATAATACAATGAATGTTCTAGCCAAAATAAATTCATACTAAACTAGATTGCCTCTAGGGCATCTATTCCAACAGTCTCCCACTTGCACTAGAGCCAATCTGACGCATCTCGTATGCCCATGCTCCTAGTGTGCCCTTCATGCTTCCACTGCACAAGCGGCTTTGTAAGTGGATCTGACAGATTCTCATCTGTAGGAATCTTGCATATCAGAACGTCTCCTCTATCGATAATATCTCGAATCAGATGGAACTTCTTGAGCATGTGCTTGGGTTTCTGGTGTGATCTGGGCTCCTTTGGTTGCGCGATCGCCCCAGTGTTGTCACAGTACAACTCAACTGGATCCGCAATGCTAGGAACCACACCAAGTTCAGAAACAAACTTTCTAATCAGCTTCCTTTGCTGCGCCATTTGCAGCAATGTACTCAACCTCTGTTGTAGAATCAGCCACCGTCTCTTGCTTGGAACTCTTCCAGCTCACCGCGCTCCATTCAGGCAAAACACATATCCCGATTGTGATCTAAAGTCATCTCTGTCGGTTTGGAAGCTTGCATCCGTGTAACCCTTTACACGTAAGTCTTCCTCGCCGCCAAATATCAAGAAAGCATCCTTAGTTCTTCTCAAGTACTTTAGGATGTTCTTGACTGCGATCCAGTGACTCTCACCTGGACTGGATTGGTATCTTCTTGTCATACTCAAGGCATATGACACATCTGGTCTAGTACATAACATGACGTACATGATAGATCCTATGGCCGAAGCATAGGGAATTCTACTCATGCGTTCCTTCTCAATCTCATTGGAAGGACAACCACTCTTCGAAAGAGTGATTTCATGTGACATGGGCAAGAATCCCTTCTTGGAATCTTGGATGTTGAACCGTTTCAACACCTTGTCAATATATGTACTCTGACTTAGGCCTAGCAGTCTCTTAGATCTATCTCTATAGATATTTATACCAAGTATATAGGCTGCTTCCCCTAAATCTTTCATTGAGAAACACTTTCCTAGCCAATCTTTAACAAATTGCAGCATGGGAACGTCGTTTCCAATGAGTAGTATGTCATCCACATACAAGACCAGAAAAGCTACGGAGCTCCCACTAACCTTCTTGTAAACACAAGAATCATCTTCGTTTCTGATGAAGCCAAACTCTTTGACTACTTCATCAAAACGTTTATTCCAACTCGTAGAAGCTTGCTTCAATCAATAAATGGATCGTTGCAGCTTACAGACTTCGTTGGCTTGCTTTGGATCTTCAAAACCCTCTGGCTGTATCATATACACGTCCTCGAGGAGATTCCCATAAAGGAATGCTGTTTTGACATCCATATGACAAATCTCATAGTCTTAGTATGCTGCAATTGCAAGTAGGATTCGGATGGATTTGGTCATAGCGACTGGTGAAAAGGTTTCATCATAGTCAATACCATGAATCTGTCTGAATCCTTTAGCCACCAATCAGCTCTTATAGGTAATCACATTACCATCCATGTCGATCTTCTTCTTGAAGACCCACGATAACTTCGTTTTGGAGTTATTTTATTGCTTACTACATTTTGTATGCTCATAATGGAGAATGTTGCGTCTTTTCGAGTAAATCATGTGTAATTTGAGAAAATGAATTCGTATGCTAAAATGTGAAGGCCGGGCATTTTCTACATCATTTTACGTGCTATTTATCTTATTTTTCACATTTGATCTTCGCGGGGTGTTCGTGTTGTGATTTTCAGGGCCGGAGCACGCGAGGAGCAAGTGGATAGAGGAAACGAACTTCGGAAGTAAGGCAAGCTCGAGATTTGGGAAGGAAAGCGAGAGTTGATGGATCAAGTGCTAGTGAGGCTCAAGAGAAGATGATACGAGCGTTGAGGCATGAGGAGAGCTCAAAATGGAGGATTGAATGAAGAAACGATGCCTGGGAAGTGATTCGGAAGCAAGAGGAACAGGTGTGAAGAAGCTGGAAAATTTGGTTAAGTAAGTAGGTCGCACGACCTACTCAACTAGGTCGCATGACCTAGTCGGGGATTTCAGCAACTTTCAGAAGGTCGCACGACCTACTATACAGGTCGCAGGACCTGTTCTGGGCCTGCAGTAGGTCGCACGACCTACTTAACTAGGTCGCACGACCTAGTTCAGGCATAAAAGTTTTTGAAACTATTTGGGGTTGCTTTGTAATTACTCATAACTTGTTCTAAACACTTGGAGAACGTATTAGACTTGGTTAGGGCATGTTTTTGGGGATTATCACGTACTCTATCACGTTGAAGAGAGCTTGGAGCTTAGGGGACGATCAAGGAAGCTTGGAATCATTCAATTGACTTCTAAAACTCCGTTTCTTCTCTAGTTTTTGTTATTTGATCATGAAACTTTGTACGTGGATAATGTCTAAGAGTAGATAAGCTTTTATTTCGGGATATCTCGTAGGGAACTAGGGTTTGATCACTTTGTTGGATGATTTATGGATTTTCTTGCATGCTTTCAAGCTTAATTGATGATTTCTTATCTAGTTATGTGTATTTTATGCTTTTCATTCTCTTTTATATTGGTAGATGTATTAATAGGATTGAGCTCGGTTGTAAACGTTAGAGACATCAACGTTTGTTACCCGGAAAATTGAAATACACACTAGCCATATCTAGGGTTGAGAAATCTTGCTAGTTAGCTAAGAACAAATAGTAGATTAACGATCTTAACACATACTTGAACTTGATTAGGCTAGAGACATCGGCTTTGCTAGTTTAAGTATTGGTGTTGGTTGAGACATTTTCAACACATTCGTGCTCGTTTAGCTAGATTAAAGAATCATCGTGTTAACAAAGCATAAATCCGTCAAAGTGTGAAATACCTAGTGACCCGTAGAGATATCCTGACTTTGTCAAAACTTGAGAAAAACTCATAATATTTCATCTTTATTAATCGTGAAGCAATTCATCAGATTAATTGGGATTTTGTCTTTAATTTCAGTAGGATCAATAGAACACACATCTGCGCTTTGCCCACAAAAAGAATTTCCGATGAAGTCTCTTCGGTTCGACAATCCGGAATTACTCGATATTACTACACACGACAGCTGTACACTTGCAGTTGGAGCGTGTCAAGTTTTTGGCGCCGTTTCCGTGGACTTCAGATAAATTAGTTATTATTTTTCTCTTTAGGGATTTACCTTTTCAGTTTATATCTGTTACTCACCTATTATCTGTGTGTGATTTGTGTTTTCAGGTTTGATTTACTAGGTGCATGTCCCGTTCTAGAAACGAGCCTTTGTATCCAACACTTGAAGACCCAGAATCCTTATTACGCGCACATAGTAGAGACAAGAGGAAAGCAAATTCAGTTCAGATGGACGAGCAAACTAGAGCTGAGTTTGAGAGGTTCCGCAAGGGCTTGCAAGATACGGAATTAGCTAGAGTTGCAGCTGTGGAAGATGCAGCAAATCGAGCAAGGGAGACTGAAGAGCTCAGAGCTTAGTTGACTGAGATGCTGGCTGCTATGGCCCGCTTGAACCCCCCAAATCCACAACCACGTCTTGGTGTGGGGGCGCAAGTGAGGAACGATGGAGGTAATAACAACAATGGGGGAAACAATAATAATGGGGGAAATAATGCACAGGATGTGGCGGCACAGGTTAACAACGCCGAGGGTGAAGAACGTCCTATGGTGGACTATTTCAGGACTACTCCAGCATGTTACCATCCTATCATTGTCAGGCCGCAGATCAATGCCCAACACTTGGAGCTGCGACAACATATGATCAATATGGTTCGTGATGAGTGCGCGTTCAACGGAGCTCCAGGAGATGATCCCAACCACCATCTACTGGTATTTGAGCAGATTACATCAACCTTGCACGACCAACGAGTTCCTGACGAAACAATTAAACTCTTACTGTTTCCCTTCTCTTTATCTGGAAAAGCAAAGAGGTGGCTTATGGAACTACCAGCTGGGAGCATAGTGACATGGGCAGATTGTTGCCATAATTTTCTGAGGAAGTATTTTCCACCATCCAGAGTAGCTCAGAAGGTGGATGAAATTGCAAATTTTACTCAGGAAGAAAACAACTCATTGGGAGATGCTAGGAGAAAGTTCAGCCCAATCCTCCGTAGATGTTCGAATCATGGGGAGCCATTGCACAAGCTCTTCCATTATTTCTACACTGCATTAGACAGGGAGACAGCTGACCAGTTAGATATGCTAGATGGAGGTAATTTTATGGGGCTCGGAGCACAGCGAGCTCAAGATTTGCTGAACAACGTGTCGAAGAGAGAGACTACACGAGCTGAAAATCGTAGGTACTCCAAACCGGGGGATGCAGCCTTAGTCAACAAGATTGAATCTATGGAACAAAAGCTGGAATCCATGACCTCAGCATTTCACGGCATGCACCCTCCATCACAGAAGCCCATGGGTGAATTACTAGCAGATGAACGCCAGGGATATGATAATAGTGTTGAAGAGGTGAATTTTATGCGACAGCAGCAACGACCCAACACCTATCATCCCAACAATCGCAATCACCCCAACTTCAGCTATGCCAATCCAAACAGTGGATTATATGCGCCGGGTCAAAGGCCAAATGTTCCATACCAAGCTCAAAGACAGGTTCCACAATAGAAGGCCCCACCTTCAGAAGAACAGGATACAAACGCGTTGTTGAGGAAACTGTTAGCTAGCAATGATAAAATTGAGAGCAAGATTGTCGCGATGGAATCCACGATGAAGAGCCATGAGACACAGATTGGCCAGATAGCCAATCAAAATACTCGACTTCCACCGGGTATGTTACCTTCTAACACAATCACTCCACCTGAGCAATTGAAGGATATCACTACTCGCAGTGGGACCACCACTAAATATCCTCCATATCCTACCCACGCGCGAGCTGAGGCGACCAAGGCCACTGAAAAAGCATTGGATGAAGAATATCCCGTGCCTACCGTGATTCTCCAATCAAAGGACACGAGTAGGAAGTCGGAGGAGAAGCCTAAGCCAAAAGAAGATTATAGTGTGCGTGTGCCTTACCCACAGAGATTGAAGATTCAAGAGGATGCCAAGCACTTCAAGAAGTTTGTGGATATCTTCAAGAAGTTGCACATAAATATCCCCTTTGCGGAAGCAATTTCACAAATGCCCTAATACGCAAAATTTCTCAAGGACCTTCTCTCTAATAGGAGGCGCATGGATGATTTTGAAACCGTGACTCTGAATGAGGAGCGTAGCGCCGTTGTGAAAAAGACATTACCAAAGAAGATGAAAGATCCGGGTGGTTTCATCATTCCTGTGAAATTGGGAGATGCTTTTCATGGGAGGGCATTATGTGATCTTGGTCCAAGCATCAATTTGATGCCCACATCGGTTTTTGAGAAGCTTGGTGTGGGGGATCCTAAACCTACCAGGATGTGCTTGCACATGGCTGATCATACCATCAAACACCCAAGGGGCGTGTTAGAGGATGTGCTAGTGAGAGTTGAAGGAGTCATCTTCCCAGCTGATTTTGTGATCCTAGATATTGAGGCCGACGATGATGTTCCCCTTATATTGGGCTGCCCATTCCTGGACACGGGGAGAACTATCATTGATGTGGCCAATGGAGAGCTGACTATGCGAATCCACGATGAGAAGGTGGCCTTTAATTTATTTGAGGCTATGAAGTTTTCCGCGTATGCGGTGAGTGAGCAGTGCTTTGGCGTGGAGGCATACACGCCGGGCGAGGAGGATGACATTTTACTGGAGCAGCTTTATGAGGAGCTTGCTCCACTTTATTCCAGCGAGAAAGAGCAAGCCTTGGATGTTCACTTGCGCCAGCCCCTCCCCCTCTTTAATGAATGAAGCATGAAGTCTTACTCCTCCTCTTATTACTGCCCCTACTTTAGAATTAAAGCCTTTACCCGCTAATTTAAAATATTTATACTTGGGATCTAATGAGACTTTACCTGTTATTGTGTCTGCATGTTTGGACAGGGGACAGGAAGAGCAGCTTCTCAAGGTATTACAGGAGAGAAAGGCAGCTATGGGGTGGTCCGTAGCGGATATCAAGGGGATCAGCCCCACAGTGTGCCAGCACAAGATTCGGCTCATGGAAGATAAGAAGCCGGTAGTTTAGTTTCAGCGCCGCCTCAATCCTCACATGCAGGAGGTGGTGAAGAAAGAGGTGCTTAAATGGTTGGAGGCAGGCATCATTTATCCGATTTCCGACAGAACATGGACTAGCCCGGTGCAGTGTGTCCCTAAAAAGGGAGGTATTACTATGGTGGAAGGGGAAAAAGGTGACCAGATTGCCACTCGTACCGTTACTGGGTGGAGAGTTTGCATGGATTATCGCAAACTCAGTGATGCCACATTGAAGGACCATTTTCCCCTCCCATTCGTTGATCAGATGCTTGATAGGCTGGCATGTCATTATCACTATTGCTTTTTGGATGGGTACTCCGGGTACAACCAGATAGCAATTGAGCCAGCAGATCAGGAGAAGACGACATTCACTTGTCCCTATGGGACCTTTGCTTTTAGACGCATGCCTTTTGGGTTATGCAACACACCTGCTACGTTTCAGAGGTGTATGATGTCGATCTTCTCAGACATGATGGAACAGAATTTCGAAGTATTCATGTATGACTTTTCGCTCTATGGTGATGGGTTCGAAGACTGTCTACAGCAGCTAGCTCGGGTTCTTGGCAGATGTATTGACACCAACCTAGTGCTCAACTGGGAGAAGTGTCATTTCATGGTGACCGAGGGGATTGTTTTGGGGCACAAGAACTCCAGCAAAGGTTTAGAGGTGGATAGAGCCAAGATCGAGGTGATTGAGAAGCTTCCTTACCCTACCTCTGTCAAAGGGGTAAGGAGTTTCTCGGGAAATCCAGGGTTTTATCGGCGCTTTATTAAAGACTTCTCGAAGATCACGAAGCCTTTGTCTGGATTGCTTGAGAAGGATGCAGTCTTTGATTTTAATGTGGAGTGCAAGTCGGATTTTGATTTGCTCAAGAAGAAGCTGATTAGCGCGCCTATCATCACCACACCAAACTGGACCCTACCATTTGAGCTCATGTGTGATGCTAATGACTATGCGGTAGGAGCAGTTCTGGGACAGCAGAAAGACAAAGTAGCTCATGTAATTTATTATGCCAGTCGAACTCTTAACGATGCACATGTTAATTATGCTACCACGGAGAAAGAGATGTTGGCTATCATATTTGCGTTGGACAAGTTTCGTCCATATCTTGTGGGGTCTCAGGTGACAATTTTCACGGACCATGCAACTCTCAAATATCTTCTCACCAAGAAGGACGCCAAGCCAAGATTGATTCGGTGGGTTTTATTGATGCAAGAGTTCGATGTGGTAATCAAAGATAAAAAGGGGGTAGATAATGTTGTTGCGGACCATTTTTCACGGATGGAGAATGATAAGCAGGAAGTTTTGCCTATTCGAGAAGACTTTCCAGATGAGCAGCTTATGGTTGTGGTTGCAGCTGTGCCTTGGTTTGCTGACTTGACAAATTTCAAGGCACTCAACATTGTGCCCAAGGACATGAATTACCACCAGAGGAAGAAATTCTTTCCAGATGCACGACAATACTTCTGGAATGATCCTTATATGTTCAAGCTGGGGGAGGATAATGTATTGCGGAGGTGTGTTGCGGAGCCAGACACGTTAGAGATCCTCAGACATTGCCACGAGTTGAACTGTGGGGAACATTTCGGAAAATCACGCACAGTTGCTAAGGTACTTCAGAGCGGTTTCTTTTGGTCAACTTTGCATAAAGATGCCCATCTTTTTGTGCAGCATTGTGACCGGTGTCAGAGAACAGGTAATATTTCTAACCGAAATGAGATGCCTCAGAATTTCGTGTTAGAGGTAGAACCGTTTGATGTGTGGGGCATTGACTTTATGGGGCCATTTCCTCCCTCACTTGGCAATCTTTATATACTGCTTGATGTGGATTATGTGACCAAGTGGGTAGAGGCGGTGGCATGCCCGAAAAACGATGGTGCTACAGTTGAGAGATTCTTGCGCAAGAATATCTTCACGCGATTCGGAACACCTAGAGCGACGACACCGATGAGGGATCTCACTTTGTTAACAAGATCTTTTCCAATGTTTTGAGCAAGTATGGAGTGTAAACGCACAAGATATCATTGGCTTACCATCCACAATCTAATGGGCAAGCTGAAGTGTCCAATCGAGAGATCAAAGGAATTTTAGAAAAGACAGCCAATCCGGGACGCAAAGATTGGTCCCTACACTTGGATGATAGTTTATGGGCGTATCGAAATACATACAAGACTCACTTGGGCATGTCTCCCTACCAGCTCGTTTTTGGGAAATCATGCCATCTCCCGGTGGAACTTGAGCACAAAGCGTTCTGGGCGCTAAAGAAATTGAACATGGATGCCAAGCTCTCTGGTGAGCAAAGGAAGCAGACATTGCTGGAGTTAGAAGAATTCAGACTGATGGCATATGAAAGTGCCAAGATCTACAAAGAGAGGACCAAGCAATGGCATGACAAGCACATCATTCCACGAGACTTCAGAGTGGGCCAAAAGGTACTGATCTTCAATGCACGTCTGAAATTGTTCCCAGGCAAGATGAAGTCAAGATGGAGTGGTCCATTCACAATTACCGAGGTTTACCCATGGGGATCGCTTGAGGTAGAAGCTGAGAATGGGGACCGATTCAAGGTGAACGGACAGCGAGCAAAGCCATACGTGGTCGGTAATTTCATTGGGGTGATTGAGCGCCTCAAAGTAATTCCCGATACCTGAGCTCTTTTGAGGTAACAGGGTCGGGCCGTGACCTTAAATTACAAAGCGCTTGTTGGGAGGCAACCCAACCTATTTACTGATTTAGTATAGTTTTTCAATTCTGTTTTGTTATTGTATTTTGTTTGATTTATTTGAGAGGTGCGAGAGAGTGGATTTAATGTTTATAATTAGTATGTGCAGGATTTTTAGGTGAAAGGCCTATTCCGGATCCCCCTTCTTGATGCGCGTGTGCAGAACAGAGTGAGAATTGAAGAATAGCAGCCTAGAACGCGTATCGGTACCCGGAATGAAGAATTTGGTGAAGAATTCCATTCCAACACTCACTCAACACACGCACCTGGGGAAGACCATGTTCCCGGACTTGATGCAAGCGCAAAATGCAGTGCAATACCGAGAAAGCTGACGCAATGGCACGGAATATGAGACAATTTTTTGCAAACAAGACCGTGAGCTAAATTGAAGAGTGCCATTGTGTGGGGGTTGTCGAGAGCTTTCTATTGATAGGTGGATCGCATGCATCGGAGTGCGGACGCGAGAGTTATGGCCATTTGGATGTTTTCGTGAAGAAAAAGTAACGAAAAGCATCCGGAATCGCCATACGGGCCTTTGGAAGAGCAAATTTGAGGAATAAAGAATTCCCTAGACATTGGGAATTGTTTATGGTCAATATGGAGTCTCGAGGTCGAGGAGATCAATGAAAAAGCAAAGGAACGGTAAAAAAAGGCGAAAAAGGATGTTTTCGTGAAGAAAAAGTGATAAAAAGCATCCGGAAATGGCAAAATCATGGGCTACGGGTCGAGATGGTGAAAAGGCATATTGGAGCCCAAGTGTGGGGGTGAAATACCATGTTTGAGCTTACGGGAGCTATTACGAGCTCAAAATACTAGAGAAAGTATGCCGGAGAAAGAAAACAATTTTGCAGGGACAAAACTAGGTCGCACGACCTAGTCACTAGGTCGCACGACCTAGTTAGTGAAAACAATCACTTTTACTAGGTCGCACGACCTAGTGTGAGAGGAGTTCATTTTGGTCCAATTAGGGGGTTGTGCT
Organism: Linanthus parryae; assembly: GCA_023055425.1. NCBI lineage: Eukaryota > Viridiplantae > Streptophyta > Magnoliopsida > Ericales > Polemoniaceae > Linanthus > Linanthus parryae. The sequence continues at coordinate 93,131,181 of JALGPY010000005.1, read as the reverse complement.
GCAATTCTTTGAAACCTTGGGGGGGGGGGGGGGGCGGTCGGGTGTCACTTATGAAAACCAAAAGAAAAAAAAGAAGAGGGATAACCAGACTTTACCCGTCCCTCTTCTCCTTCCCCGACACACAGAACTAAAACCCTCCACCATCACCACCGCGACCTCCATATCCTCCATCAGAGCTCACACCACCACCACGTCTGGCCATCACCACTGAAATCGTCGGCCGCCACTCCTCTAACCAGTCGCCCCTCCCTTGTTTCGCCAAATCACGGCCACACAACCCTCCGCCCACAACTCGCCTCTTCTCCTTCACGTCTCCGGCCACTCCACCATCTCCACCACCACCGCCACAACGCCACCATCACCAGCGCGACCAGCAACAATTGGGGCTGATTGGTGACGAATTTTGAGAAGAAGTCAAGACTAGGGTTTCGAGTTCAAATCTGAATTTCGTGGATTTCGGAACCGAATTGGAAGAAATAGGCTTGGGGGTTTCGACGGGGACACCACAAGGAGCAAAAGTCACTGCTTGATTGCAAAATTTGAAGAAAAATTTTCCGACGACCAAATCGGTCGTTTTTGTCGGAAGAATCTGAATTTTTGTGCCTGTAAGACTAGCTCCAGGCACGTAGGTACGTCCTAATCCCTCGCAATTCAATTTAATCGAGTCTTAGGCACATTGAGTAAAAGCCCAATTTTTATTGTTGTCGCTTAGTTGCGGCGTTTGGGGGCGATTGACTAGTGTCCCATGACTTATTTGTTAATTGCGTACCTGTTTCCTTTTCGTACACACATCCTGACACTGTGCACGCAGCTTAATTCTTCTTGTAAATTTAAATTGTCTAGTTGTGCTACGTTTCTGTGAAAATGTCGAGTCGGAAAGATAAGGGTAAGGGCATAGCTACGACTAAGAATGTGACCGAGGGGAAGAGGAAGAAACGGAAAGTCGTCACCGATAGTGTTGATGAGTACGTCCTTGAGGGAGAGACGGGGAACACGGGTGACAACCTAGCCGAGAGTGCTACCTTTTGGGTTGTGGGGAGCATGCTTTCACCAGACTCCCCGGACCCTGATGAGTTAGCAAGGGCGGAACCTGATACAGTGCCATTAGCAAGGGACGCGAGAGAGTCTAGTCCTAGGGACATTGACCCTGCGACAGGAGTGTTTTGTGACTATCGGTTTGTCAACCGTCTAGCGCATTCTAGATATGCCAAGCGGGAGAAGAGTGTGTTCAAGGGGGAAAATATAGAAAATCGTTTTCCGTTCCAAGCTGAGATGCCCCAACAAATTAAAGATTTCATGACGAGAGAGAATCTTGCAGGGTGGTGTGAGCTCGTTAAGGAGAACGCGAGTTCGGAGCTCATGTGGGAGATTTATTCAAACGCCAAGTGGTCTGGGTATGAGGAGGATATACATTTCAATGATAAAAGGATCCTCTTTGCCCGTAGGATTTTTTTTGTCTTCTCTCCGGCTAGCATAGCCGCGGCCCTACAGTGGCCAACACTCGAGGGAGACTGTCACTTTGAGTCCACCATGAAAATGAAAGTAGAGGAGTTAGTGACCGCAGTGTCAAACTTTGCCTTTGGAGGGGTGACGGGAGCGCCTTGGGATACTCATGCGAGTCAGGACGTTAGGAAGTGGACGGTTTCGGCCAAACACTTACTTCGTCGAGCGCGTTATTTAGTTAACATAGTGGAGGCATAAGTTGAGGGCGTTTGGAACCAGACCGACATACGGTTCGAGTGGTGTGTTATGGCAATGTGTTGGTATGATGGCCATCGATTCAACGCCCCTAAGCACATTTATATGAGTTTTCGATCGAGACTTCGGTACTCTAACCGTCGGGCAGCCGGGTTTGGGTATTTGCTAAAACACTTGGCCACTGAGGCTGGTGCCGCATTTTATGATGGAGACCGTGCACCGAACCCCCGAGATACTGGACTCATGTGCCCGGCCCGAAGAAAGATGAGGTAGTCATAGAGAGCAGCCGGGCCCCACCTAAAAAGGGGGCTAAGAAGGGCGGTAAGGGTAAGGCCCCGGCTGTGAGTGAGGAGTCGAGTCCGTCTGTCGCAACTAATGCTAGCCTTGAGGCCACTCTGCAGGCCATGCAAAGGATGATGATTACAAATGAGAAAAAGGCCGAGGCTCGAGGGCAGGAAGAAGAGAGGAAAGCCAAGTCAAGGGCTGTACATGCGTGACGGAACCAGCGCCAGCTCGGTGACATTCTGCATAGGCAAAATCAGTGGTTACACGAGCTTGGCAGGGCAGGCGGGGTGACACTGACTCCGGGACCTTGGGAGTTGATGTATGAGTCGAGTGACCACTCGGATGGCTCGGAGGAGAGCGAGTAGACCCACCCACACTCGCATTAGAATATTGAGTCCCTTTGTTTTATCTCTAAATTCGTTGGGGACAACGAAGCATTCTAGTGTGGGGGTGAGATTCTCTAAATATTAGCCAAGTCCGTGTCTGCATGAACCAATTGTATTTAGGGTAGTGTGTTTCGTAGTCTTTGTTGTAGAGTGTGTTTGTGTCATAGTGTTTTGTGATATATATGTGTTCGTATTATATGATTGCACGTTTTCTTACTTTGATTCTCCCTACCATCGAGTAGTATCGAGTCTTCTTTCGAGTGGCCTTGCATGTAGAGTAAAAAAAAAAAAAGAAAATTAAATATTTGAGAAAGGGCAATCAAAAAGATCTTAGTAATGGTAGAATCGAGCAGTGTGAGAAATTTAGGCATAGGGCGTGACTTGCGACCGAGAGAGACAATGTGAGTTCCCCTTAGTACGTATAGAGAGACTTTCTTTACGGGAGTGCCTACCTATTTTTGTACACTTACTTGATTTTCAAATCTAAAAGTCTGTGCCTAGTTTTATTACAAGAGTTGAGCTAGGTGTGAGCTAAACGAGCCGAACATTCACGTGTGCGTCCTAGGTAGTCGCCAACCCGCCTCGTAGTGGCACACGAAACAGCTGTGCGAGGATGTGTATTAGTGCACCCACTGCTTTTAGATCTCACCTTGTAGGACCATTAGAAAACCCGATTTGAACCTTGGATTATTTGCTAGCCTTTTGACTTAGGGTGACGATTCTTGGCTTTCATCACAGATTGTTTAGAATCACCATTTTAGTGTGTCACAAGAGAGTCGTAGTTGAGGGGGGTTCGATGAGGGAGTACTTCATGATATACTTATGTGATACCTACATGATCGCTTGTACTTCATTTGATATTTTTGAGGGGATGCGAGGGTGAGTGAGTAGGTTTGCGCACTTAGGTGTGGCGGTGTTCCATGTCGTTACACCATGGACACAATTGTGGAGAGCCGTGAGTGCGTGACATCTAATACGCACAAATTGGGTTGAGGGATTTAATTGGTGGATCGTGCTAGGTACCGGATCTCATTCATCGTGGTGTAGGAGGTTTGGTTGGATTAGGCACGAGACTTACATTGTTTTGACTACTTGAGAGGGGACGTGACTACATCCGAGTGTGGGGGTGTCGACTTTTGACCACGAACATCGAGATTGAGCTTGCGACGACTCCATCCCCACACATGTGCTTTGATATGTTTGCGGCTTTGTTTGGTGGCACCATGTACTTCATAGAGTTAGGGGAAGATGAAGTTTATATGTTATACTCATTCATTGGATTGTTTGTTTTCTTCCCCTAACATATCCGTTTGACTACTCTTGGAAGACCACTTATACATTTGAAAGGATTGTGTTGATTTTGGAATTTTATTTGAAAAAAAAGAAATGAGAGAAAAAAAAAGAAAATGAACAAAAAAAAAAGAAAAAAATGAGAAAAAAGGAGAGATGGAATAAACGAAGGAAATTGAGCTTAACATAAATCGAGTGGAGGAAGTGAGTTCTCTAATATACCGTTGCAGCTGGAGCGTGTCATAAACTTGACACGCTCCAACTGCAAGTGTACAACTGTCGTGTGTAGTAATATCTGGTAATTCCGGATTGTCGAACCCAAGAGACTTCGTCGTAAATTAGCTATTCATTTTTTTCTTTGTGTGGGCAAAGCGCAGATGTGTGTTCTATTGATCCTACTAAAATTAAAGACAAAATCCCAATTAATCCGATGAATTGCTTCACGATTAATAAAGATGAAATATTATGAGTTTTTCTCAAGTTTTGACAAAGTCAGGATATCTCTACGGCTCACTAGGTATTTCACACTTTGACGGATTTATGCTTTGTTAACACGATGATTCTTTAATCTAGCTAAACGAGCACGAATGTGTTGAAGATGTCTCAACCAACACCAATACTTAAACTAGAAAAACCGATGTCTCTAGCCTAATCAAGTTCAAGTATGCGTTAAGATCATTAATATACTCTTTGTTCTTAGCTAACTAGCAAGATTTCTCAACCCTATATACGACTAGTGTGTATTTCAATTTTCCGGGTAACAAATGTTGATGTATCTAACGTTTACAACCTAGCTCAATCCTATTAATACGTCTACCAATAGAAAAGATGAATGAAAAGCATAAAATATACACAACTAGATAAGAAAACATCAATTAAGCTTGAAAGCATGCAAGCAAATCCATAAATCATCCAACAAAGTGATCAAACCCTAGTTCCTTACGAGATATCCCGAAATAAAAGCTTAGCTACGCTTATACATTATCCACGTACACAATTTCGTGATCAAATAACAAAAACTAGAGAAGAAACGGAGTTTTAGAAGTCAAGCGAATGATTCCAAGCTTCCTTGGTCGTCCCCTAAGATCCAAGCTCTCTTCAACGTGATAGAGTACGTGATAATCCCCAAAAACATGCCCTAACCAAGTCTAATATTATATGGCCTGAACGACAGTGCCATAGATATGTAGGATTTAAATCATTAGTTTTAATCCTTTTAGTATTTATCTTATAGATTGGACTATTTAGATTAAGGATAAACAATCCATTAGACAAATGCGCACTACAATAGTGCATACTATCAAAATAAATGGAGCAACACTTGTCCTTTATTTAAATAGAAAAACCCTTCTCGTCCAAAAAAGAAATGGAATAAATGTTTCTGCTCATAGCAGGCACATAAAAGCAATTGTCTAATTCTAAAATAAGTCCAGAAGGCAAAGATAGGTCATAAACGCCTACAGCTAATGCAACAACTCTTGCTCCATTCCCGACGCGCAGATCTATCTCCCCTTTAGCCAATCTTCTACTTTTCAAATCCTGCACATTTCGAAAAATGTGGGAACCACATCCAGTATCCAATACCCAAGATGAAGAAATAGAAAGATGGACGTCTATAACATAAACACCTGGTGGTGGAATCACTATTCCAAGCTTCTTATCCTCCAGATATTTAGGGCAATTCCTCCTCCAGTGACCCGACTGGCTGCAGTAGTGACATTCACCTTTAGCCACACCTCCACTAGGCTTTAGGGCTTCCTTGGATTTTGCAACTTTCTTGCGCTTTCCTTTGGAAGTAGAGGCAACTCCTTTGCCCTTCCTTTTATGCACCATAATTATGGCCTTGCCCTTGCCTTTGTTGATGCTCTGTTCAGCTGTATTTAGCATGTTCAACAAGTCTGGCAAAGTCTTACTGATCTCGTTCATATTATAGTTCATGATGAACTGATTATAACTGTAAGGCAACGATTGCAAGACAAGATCAGTTGCCAAATCTTGGCTTAGTGGCTATCCCAATCTCTCAAGGTTCTCAACGTACGCGGTCATTCGGAGCACATGAGGCCCTACTGGATTCCCTTCTGCAAGACTACTCTTGAACAATGCTTTGGAAACCTCATAGCGTTCATGTGTTGCCTGTTACTAACAATCGTTTCAAGTGTATGATCATATCATAGGCCTCCATGTTCTCATGCTGCTTCTGAAGCTCAGCATTCATGGTGCAAAGCATTAGGAATGTCACGTCATTAGAATCATCTATATGTTTCTGACGTGCCCTTAGTTCCGCTGGAACAGACTCATCCTGTGGTGGGGCTGGAATTGGAGTGTGCAAGACGTACAACTTCTTTTCTTGCTTAAGGACAATCCGTAATTTTCTGTACCAGTCAAGGAAATTCGTTCGAGACAGTTTATCCTTCTCAAGGACACATCGTAGGGATGAAGTCGATGCGTTGTTGTTTGCCATTTCGAATTCTACAAAACGTGAAATGTGAAATTTTAGTATTTTGAACAATTTAAATATATTTAACAATGGCTAGATCATCAAATATGGCTCCCACTATTTTTCTCGGATTAATAGCCCTCACCATTAATGCGGAAAATATCATTATATTTTCTAGTAGGTCCAAGATCCCTTTTTCACTTCTTCTTGAGCTTGCTTTGGCAAGTCACCCAAGAATAGGTTATTAGGTAGGAACCATTCCAATTGCATCCAATGCAACTCTTGGTCAAATTAGGTAAATAACTCTTTTATTCTTTATCCTTTGGATAACGCCTAATTGTCATGCCTCTAGGTTCATCAAACCAATTGAGTCTTACCCAGTTGCGTCCAATCTCTTGCTTCAACATACACACATTACTAGCTTGTGTCGTCCGCAACACACCATGGTAAATTAAAATCGCCTTGCTTTGGCAAGTCCGAATTTTAATGAACCCTGATCATGAAGGGTGTTTTGGCAAGAGAAGGCAAAACGCAATATTTTATTTGATGGACTTACATTCTTAATTTGTTTGGTTGATCCAATAAACATGATCTACTTATTTGGATTGGGCAATCCATAATAAAATACCATATTTTTTTATTATTATCTTGTTAACGTTTTGCTAGTATCGCCATACACACAAAAATAAATAACAAGACATAAATAATAAACATCCACAAGAGAAAAAAAACGTGGCATGGATATGACCCCTAGACTAAGATATTATCAAGCCAATGATAATATCTATTTGTTCTAAAGTGACAAGCTCATCTCCAAGTGCTCCACCATAGCCGCGCGCCTAGGGTATTGTGTCCTCTTCGTCTTTTGGCTTCTTTGGTTCTCCGCTCTTCTTCTCCATGCTCTTAGCTACCATCTAATTATTTCTAGTTCTAGTTAACATCTAGAATAAATAAATAATAAAAGCCTCACATGTTGAGGAGAAACACGACTCGCAGGCCGTAAAGCCTAATTAATTATTACATTAATTTGATCAACTCGCAGGCCGTAAACCAAACCACAAAAACAATAAACATCCACAACCTAGCCCATATCCATCCACCATGCAACAAAGCACATAATACAGTTGCAACTAATTTTTAACGCGCTAGTTCAATTTTAGTTGAATTGGGTAAGTAGGATTACAACGGTCCAAGGGGTCCAACCCATACATGGGCTGAACCCCAAGAGGACCGCCGCCCACCACGTGGCCCGGCCCAAGGTCGGCCGCCCTAGTGACCTGTGGCCTTGCTTTGCGCGCAAGGAGGAGGGGGCGGACGACTAGGGTTTTGGCCCTAGTCTCGTTCCCTTCCTTCCTTGTTGCCCAAGCATTGTTGTTTCCATATGGATATTTCCATATAATTGTTTCCATAATTAAAAAACTCCTTTTCAACTATGTGCCCATGAACCCTAATTTTCAAGAACCCAATAATTCACATCCTATGTGATTAAACTCACTAATTCAAAAATACAATATTAGATTACATCTTGTTTATATTGAATCAAATTCAATTTTGCATCTACTATGCCAATTAATTTCAGTTCTGCGTAAAATAACAATACTGTGTATAAACTGAAATCTTTAACACATAAAATCATGTTATGCACTACAGTTGTTGGCTCTGATACCACTGTTGGGTTTTGACGTAGGTAGCGCAGCGGAATAACAAAAATTTAATTCCTACTCAAAGCCCACCAAGGATCACAGGAAGAGACATCATAACATGATAAGGGACATTGAAGATCTGCACCTTTTGGTTCGGTAGATCACACGAAGAATATTATCCTCGTATCTACGGTTGATCCACGTCTAGTGGTGAGATCTAGATTCTTCCTTCTCAAGTGCTAGCTTGTACCGTAGGAAGAAGTAAGAAGGAATCAAGCAACCAAGGAGGCGAAGAGGGGTTCGGCCCTCTCTTTGAGCCGACGGGAAGGGGGCGGATGCAAGGGGGTTCGGCCCCTTTGTGTTCTTGCTCTCTCTTTTACTTTCTCTCCCACTCACTTATGTTATGAGCATTAACATTAGTGGGAAGGAAGCTAGAGCCTCCTTATATAGACCAACAACACTTGTTAGTTTTCATAAAGGCCCCCCTAGTTCTACATGAACTTGGATTAGTCCCTTCCTTGCATATTATTCCTACTAAGTTTGAAAGGTGTTTCAAAGTGATCCTTCTCATTAATTAATCATATTAATTAAACCCAAATCTAGTTCTACTCTATTTTACGTGTAACCCCATAGGTTTCTACTTAGTTGGTAGTAACTTATTACTAACATGGAGCGGTGTCTAGCAACACATCCATGCCACCCAAGTAATAGAAATAAGTCAGTGATCCCGACAAACCTTGTGTGCCAACATCTCTTATAGCACTATCGGTTTGTCTCCATATCCGGGTTGGACACGAGACAAAAATAGTCACACTCGTATATCCAATCCATATTTCCTCGATCCAGGGAATATGCTTATGCAAGCATATAACATCAATCTCTCCATATTTATTTATTTGAGTCTGGCCAGACATTGAATAAGCCTCATCCCTCGAGTGGCCGTCGATATTTACTCCCATTATGTGGGAGGGACAAATCCTCTCTACATCTCTACGATCTCTAAGCTTGCTTCCTGTCATGCTCGATAGCTATCTTTATAGTCACCCAGTTATGGTGTAACGTCTGATAACATTAAAACACGATATTTCACAACTAGAGTATCTAGTGAATTCAAGTCTAAGGATTGCAATTATATTAGCACTATGAGAAGCGATTGTGACTGTAACATAATCTAATGTATCCTTCTCGTTGTGGGTCAATCCAGTATGCCATTACTCCTAACGCATACCCATGTGTTAGAATTGATATCTCCATACCAATCTACACACATAATAGTCTATATTCGATCTTCCTATTAATCAATATCATGGACTAGGGATATTTAAGATAAACAACACATTGTATCTAAGGACTTCATTATATTTAATATCACAATATATAATAAAGGAATATTCTAGCCAATAACATTGTTCATACTAATATTAGATTGCCACTGGGGAACCAATTCCAACAGGAAGGTACGTTATTATGGGTTTCAAAGGTTTGAACTAATTTTCAAAGCCTTCAAAATCTAATTCAAAGCTTTGGTCTTATGTGTTTTAGCTTAACATCGTTACAAGACCTTCAAACTATTTTCAAAGCCTTGAAAATAAGTCTGATAACTGATTAGTGAATCATTTTTGGATCATTTAGTATTGGGTGCTATCTTTGTAGATATTTGCTCAATATTGCCCCTACCTTTTTCAAAATTCTTTTTCAGCCAAATATAGTATAAAATCATTTATTTCCAACAGCTTCAAAGATTTGAATCTTTGTTGATCATTACAGATCTTTTAAGATCAGAAAAATATTGCAGTTTCCTTTTCAAAAACAAACTCTATATTTATCTCCTTCTCTTCTCCCTCACTCCGTATCAAATATATCTCTCTCTATTCTTCTCCCAAACCCTAATGAGCACTAGAAGAGCCTCAGACATAATCAAGATGGCCGAAGGTTCAAAACAGAGTACAGAGAAGAAGAGAAAGATAGCTGGAGAAAAGGTTCTAACAATCAGTGAAGACTCAGAGTCAAAAAGCTTTACTGATGAAGAACATGAGTCTTCACCACCTAAGAAGATGGTGAAAAAGGACCAGATTCCAATAACTGGCAAGAAGAAACAATCTACAGTTTCTTCACAAGAGAGGCAGAAGGGAATCCATATTGGAATCCCTAGGAGAGACAAGAAGAATATAGACATAGGGATCAAAGGAAAAGGAAAAGAAAAAGATATTCTCATTCAAGACTTAGATTCAGACACTACTTCAGGATCCTATGGAGTATACTGTGTGACCAACAAGGGGAGACATGAGAAGGATTCGTTTAAGTCTGTAGCTGCATCAAAAATAGGAAAGAAGGATAACAAAATTCCCTCTACACAACAGAAGAGGGTGGCTGTGAAGAAGAAACTAAAGCATGGAAGAAAAGATTTGGATGGACTCACCTTCTTGTTTAACATTGTTATAGAGAAGATCGGTTCTTTCATTGAGGAACTAGATATGGTTTCACAAGAAGTCCAAGACAATGATGAAGTCAGTGAGGAAGAAGAGGGAGATCAGGATGGATATGAAGACCAAACCTCTTAATCTTGTCTATTCTTTCTTTTCCTTTCTTTCTCTTTAAGTTTTTATTTTCAAAATTTTCCAGACACTAATCCAACATCTTCTCAATCTTTTTTGATGAAAATAAAAAAGGGGGAGAAATATCTTAGGTTGTTTTGATTTGCTTTCTGTTTAGATGACCTATCTTTTGGTCAGTAGGATTTTCTGCAACTTACTTGCAGTCTTTGCTTTTGTTCATTAATAAGTTGGATCTTTGGAATTACTGTGTTATTATTATTTATGTGAATTTTGTGCTAATTAGTATTTTTTTGCAGAAACTAAGAATAAAAAACTTGAGGTTTTGTCTTTCATAAAGGGGGAGATTGTAAGGTCACACGTTTCATAGACTTGAAATACTTAACCTTTAAGCAGTTTTCAAAGCCTTGAATCAGGTTTCACAGGCTTGAAATAGCAGAGCTATTTCAAGGCCTTGAACCAGGATTCAAAGCCTTGAAACTGTCTGACCTAAAAACATGTTTTGAGGGGGAGTTTCTCTAAAATCTTTTGATTTAATTCTATCCCTCTCACCCATGTACTTGATGTGTTATTATTTGATGATGAAAGACAAACTGTTTTCATATATCTAACAGGTTTTAATCTATTAGTTTGACTCAATTTTTCAGGGAAATTTTATTTCCTAAACGTACATGATTTGTTTCCTTATCTGGATTTTGCAGGAAGGAAAATATTTAGTAAAGAAGATCCTGTGATCAATCAGAGACTCATGACAGCTTCTAATATTGTTTAAGACAAAATCACAAAAATATCTCTGGAGATTGTAATCAACTATCCGTTGGAGAAGGCTGTTAAGGGAGTCAAAGTTTGTTGCCTACAAAATATGAAGTTGTTGAAGAAAATCTGGGAAGATTTGCAGAGATTCAAACAGTATAAATGAAGCTCATTTTGAAGCAACAACAGAGGATACTGAACGAGAAAAAATAGAGACAAAATTATGGATTGACAAGCATCAAAGAAGTTCGTCACTCTCACAATCCAACTCATAGAAGTTCACTGCATTCTTTACTGCAGTTCTACACCTAGTGTTCTTCTGTATTGTACTTTATTGGTAGATCATTTCTGTAATACTTATATATTTCATTCTCAAGGATTTTTCAAGGTGAACAATAGACAATTCTTAAGTAATCATTTAGCTAGAGCAGGTACTAGATAGGTTAGAGAGAACCACAAGCTCTAACAAAGTAAGGTAATTTTCTGTGCTTGAGATATGGGGCTTAACTTTTGATTAATAAGAATTGAGTTTAAAATCCTGGGGGAGAAGATCCCAGAGGTAGAGACGTAGGTCCAAGTGGACTGAACTCTATAAATCCTTTGTCTCTTGCATTTAAAGTTTCAGTTACATACTTTGTTTTGCTGCATTCAAACTTGTCTGTTTTCAAGGGTTAGAAACTCTTTTCAAGGCCTTGAAAAATACTTGTCTGTTTCATTTCAAACTGTATCTCATTTCAAAGGCTTGAATTTGTGTTCAAGGCCTTGAACTCAATTGCTCTTGAACTAAAACTCTTTTCCTCCACAAGGTTTGCAAAAAGTTGGCATACTCTATTCAAACCCCCCTCTAGAGTATCTATGTTGCATATCCATCTGCATAATCACGTTTAACCTTTTTATCCGTACCACCGAATAAAAATTCTTAAGTCTTGAAGGTTCTAGTAGTTATCAACATGGTGTACTATATAACACACATATCATCCACAATATCTCGATGTGGTACGGGATATTACAATTCTCTAACTATATATACTCGGCGCCCTCGATGAGACTGCCCATTCACGTTTCGCATTGGCTGGCGGAAAACCGCCACGGAGTCCTTGCGGGACTAGGGTTGGCTCTTATACCATTTGTAACACCCGTGGATTACTGTCCCAACAACTTCTTTATCCGTAACACCGGATAAAAATGCTTAAGCCTCAAAGGTGCTAGTAGTAATCAACATGGTGTACTATCTACCACACATCTCATCCACAATATCTCGATGTGGGAAGGGATATTACGAAAAGAAGCTCTTTTAAAGAGCGAGCTAGACATGAAAGGTTTGAAGTGTTGCTCCACTTTGCGTTTTTCCATATCTTGCTTGGCACTCGTCATGATCAAAATGGAATAAGTTCGGGCTTGCCAAAGCAAGGCGACTTGACTCATCAAGATATGACGCGTCACACAAGCTAGTAATGTGTGATTGCTGAAGCAAGAGGTCATACTCAACTAAGCTAATTTAATATGATTGAAGAGTTAGGGAATGAGTGTTATCTATGAGATAGATAAAGGATAAAAGTTATTCGCCCAAGTGGACCAATAATTGCATTGGATGCAATTATAATTTTGTTCAAAGGTTATTTACTCAATATGATTGTGAATCGCTAAACAAATCACTAATAAAGGGCTGAAGGCAAATACATGTTAATAGTTAACAGCATGGGCAAGGCAAAAATGTTTGCACCGACCTCATGGGTATAAATAAAGCTTGGTGCTAAAACCACATTTTCTTAAAAGTCACACAGGTTGTGTAGAGGAAGAGAAACTACTGAAGTACGCGAAGGAAATAATAAAGGAATTATGACTTCCAATTTAGGTATTTTTGTTATAGAAGTCGATGTGTCTATCTCTTCATCAAGGCTTTATGATACTAGATGAGGATCTCACATTTATAGAAATGTGAGGATCTCAAGAGATGCATACAATTGGATAAGGAAGAAATAAACCTACACGTGGGGCGATGAAGCAAGGGGTTGCTGAATTAGCCGTAGGGAATTATCTCTACCTTTTGAAATTGTTCATGATTTTGGAAAAAGTGATCATGTCCCTGCTATGAGTAGTTGCATTATCATAGTTTCTTATTTAGACAAGAAATGCCCTCTATCATAATAAAGGACTGTAAATTCAACATGGTTTCAAAGGATTGAAATAGCTAGTCTATTTCAAGGCCTTGAAATAGCTTTCAAAGCTTTGAAACTGAAAGCACAGTTTTAGCATGAACTTAGGGGGAGCTTTCTGATTCCATTCCAACTCTTATTCTACTATACTTGATTATATGTTATTTGATGATGAATGAAAAATTATTTGACATTATAATCCGTGACTAATCAATCTGTTTGACTAAGCTCTCGCAGTGATATTATGCTTCCTATTTTGTAGGAAGCTGTTTCCTAAACTGTGTTTTGCGGGAAAGGAAAATGGATTGATGAAGTGATTCTGTGCCAGATCAATCATGTCTGAAGTTGACAAATATCTCTATAACTAAGTTCAAATCTTATCATAAGCAATTAGCCGCTGAGGATGCTTTTGAAGATTCAAGATCTTATGCAGATTTGTAGGGAAGTTTGTTACAGTGAAGATCCTGAAGATCCTCAAATTCAAACAGCTTCATAAAGGTGGGAAGGGTTGAAGAAATTACGACGAAACATTACAGAATCTCCAAGAATTCTACAGAGATTGGCAAGAAACAAAGAAGGAGATCAAATCATCAAATCCAAGCATTCTCAAGAACACTGCATACTCACTGCAAACTAGTCTAGTGTTCTTCTATTATGAAATTCATTTGTATATCATTCCAATAATACTTCCAGTTCTTATTCTCGTGGATTGTTCAAAGTGAACAATAGAGAATTCTTAGTTAATTAGTTAGCTAGAGCAGGTACTAGATAGGTTAGTGAGAACCACAAGCTCTAACAGAGTAAGGTATAAGAATTGAGTTTAAAATCCTGCACGGATAAGATCCCTGAGGTAGAGATGTAGGTCCAAGGGGACTGAACTCTATACATCTTGTGTCTCTTGAATTTACTTTCAGTTCTACACTTAGATTATTTGCAGCAAAAAAAAAAAAAAAACAGGTTTCATTTCAAGGGTTTGACACTCATTTCAAGGCCTTGAAATAGACTTCGATTTTCTACAACAACTGTTTTGATTTAAAGGGTTTGAAACTTCAAAGCCTTGAAATACTCTTCACTAAATCATATCTTTTGAAACCACTCTTCTTACAGAGTTTAGCAAAAGTGGCCATACTCTATTCAAGTATTGATCCTGTATTACTGCCTTCAGTACATTCTTTCAATTGGTACCAGAGCTTGTATCACTGCATAGATTTAACCATCTCGTGATTATGACTATTGTTGGTGATGGTGGTTTCTCTCAGGGAAGAGCTGCTAACAGACCTCCTCTCTTTTGTGGTGATAACTTTGTTCACTTGAAAGCCTTGATGAAAAGTTTCATCATTTATTAAGACATGGAGCTTTGGACTATCATACAGAATGGTCCTCATACTTTCTACACAGAGAAGGATGGAATTAGAACTCCCAAAACTGAAGATTCACTTTCTGCTTCTGAACTAGAACAATTTTCTAAAATTATAGAGCTATGAATCTCTTATATTGTGCTTTGAGTGCAGATGAATTTAAAAGGATTTCAGTTTGCAAAAATGCCAAGGAGATCTAGGATAAGCTTGTGGTAACTTTTAAATGAACCAGCCAAGTCAAGCAAACGAAGATCAACATATATGTCAGGAAATATGTGCAACGACCCACTAATCTGGCTCGCACAAGACCGGGAGGGCGATGCTAAAAGTAAGGGCGAAAAATCAAAAGCACAACATCCCAACATATATATTACATACTATTAAACATTACAGAACGTTCTCACGTCTGTCATGCGTTTCTATTTTACATGATTCTAACTTTATCCGTACTATTTTACAACTTGTGACGGAACCTCCTTAGTGAGTCTCGTACCCAGTCATGCCATAGTCTTCTTCTTCAAAACCTTCGGTGGGAAGGAAAACAAGAATCGCAGTTTCTAAAATCAGCATAAAGTACTGAGTAAGTAAACACCCAAGCTCGTAAAAAGGAGAATATATCATCATTTTATTTCATGTCATAACATAAGGAGGAATAAGTCAGTAAAGTGTAACTCGATGAACCTAATTGATAATGCAAATGAAACTCTTATCTTTGAAATTTTTCCTTCTTGCTATACAACGGGGAGTAATATCCCAATCTTCTCTTCTTTCTATTAACCAACGTCCTTGTCTTTATAGAAATCATATTATAATTTTGTTGATACGGGGAAGATCTACTATCACTACGTATCCAATACCTTAAGTGTCGGAACCCCTCTAAGACTACTCGCGACCCGGCTGGTTGCGACCGGGTTAAAATAAATTGTCCGGGTGACTAAAGCCAACCACGACCAATCTTATAGAAAAGCGAATATAATGATCCTCTTCCACATTATATTATTTATGGATTAATATTACTCCTATGATTACGAATTTATTTATCGATTTTATACAACTAAATATGGAAACTATTCAGAATCTTTCCACTTTATATTATTTATGGATTAATATTACTCCGGCAGCCAACCACGACCAATTTTAACTTTATCGAATTTTTGAGACAAGTGTTACGAAAGGAGCTAGACATACTAGGCTAGGCATATTTACTTACCTCGATCCTTAGCAATTAGCACGTAACGTACCCTACAAGATCGCGTAGCCCTCATCTACAACTAGTCAACTACACGTTACATTCCTTTATTCGATCACAAGTTCATTGACACAAGTATGCAATTGTAAATTATATAAGCCTAACAAGTTTCATTTGAAATCTCTTAATTCTCCCTATATATATATGTATATATATATATATATATTTTAATAATATTCTGAAATTTAATATTATATAGATACCCATAATTTAAATCCATAAACTTTTAGTACATATTAAATACTAATTTTATCAACATATCTATTTCTAAGTAACCGAGAAATTATGTAATAAATATGTTACCAATTTAGCCATTTATTTATCGAACTTATACAACTAAATATGGAAACTATTCAGAATATTTTTAGTGAACGAATACCAGTTGGGAGAAATCATTCTTCTTATTAATATAAATAAACGTACGTTGTTAATTGAGAAAGCCGTTAACTTTAAATTCTAAGATACTTCTTATTTTCCAAATAATTTATAACAAACCGAAAATTATTAATTATAAGTTATGCTTCTAGCTTGTTTATTTTCAAGAAATAAATTGTATTCAATTAGTCCATATTTAAAATATATTATCTAATTACTTATCTTACTTTTATTTTCCGTTTATTATAACTATTATTATTACCATCATTATTATTATTACAACAATTATTATTCTTATTATTAATATTATTATTATTACATTATTATTATTATTAATTAGAATAGTAAATAGAAAGTGTAGAAATCAATTTAAACTTTCAAATTACACTTTTATTTTAGTTATATATTTTCAGATTGTTAAATAACAAAGAAACCCCGTATGTTATGATGAAATAATAGAAATGCCCCAAAAATAGTTTCATATGTTACACCTGTTACCCCTTAGCATTTCATAAACTACATAAAAAACCCCCAACAAGAACATGTTGATTCTAATTCGAACAAAACACAAATCAAAGCCTCAAGACATGATTTTGACAATGTAATCACTTCACGGCGCAGAGCATACCGGTACCAAAAATTGCGAGAAACGATCGAGAAAAGGTCCAGGTCGAGTCGCCGAAAAATGGCGCTGGAGGTGGGTTCGACCGGAGTTTCCGGTGGCTCTTTGCGCGGCTGAGGCTTCCTAAAGTTTGGTCGGACTCCAAAGAGACTATTCGAAGGGTCGAAGGGTCGTGGGTGGCTCTGTTTTTAGTAACCAAATGTCTCGTCGGCGTTAATGGTGGTTTGGCGGCCGTGGTTGTTGCAGCTGCTGCTTCTGATCCTTTTTCTTCTGGTTTCTTTCCTCTCTTTCTTCGTCTAGGCTCATAGAAGTGAGAGGAATAAGGGAGAGGAAGGGGAGAGAGGAGGTGGGCTCGGTGGTTCTCGCAGGAAGTTGCAGCGGCGGCGGTGGTGGCTTCTAGCCACTGCCGCTGTTTATGTTTCGTGGCTCTGTCCGTGACAGAGAGAAAGAGAGAGGGATAAACAGAAGGAAAGAAGAGGATGAAGTTGGTGGAGGTGGTGCCATCGGTGGTCCTTTTCCGATGGTCGCAGCGGCGGTGGTGGTTGTTCTATTTCTGCTAGCTGCTGTTGCCGTTGTTTCTCTGCTTCTGGACAGTGGAGAGGGTGAGACAGAGGGAGGGAGGGATCAGTGGGTTAGAGAGAGAGTGTGATGGAGGTGGTGGTGGTTCTCACGGCGGTGATCTCGCCGGAGGTGAGAAAGGTGATGAGAATGAGGAGGATGATGATGAGGGTGTGTTCTACTCTCAGCCTTATATAGAGGATAGGAAGGTGGAAGAGCTGAAAAGGTGGCGGTGGGCGGTGGCTTGTGGGGCAAAGTGATTGCTTAAGGAAAAAAAAGGGAAAGAAGGAGAAGAAAAAATTGAAGAAGAAGATTGAAAGGAAAGAAAGAGGAAGAAGACAAAGAAGAAGAAGAAGAAAAATCTGTAGAAGATGGATTTCAAATAAAACATGAGTTCTTGAAAATTTTTGGGTGTGGTTGTGCACACTAGACGATAGGGTAATTAGGTGTGGCATGTGTAGGAAGTCTCGCGGTGGTCGCTCACGCTCTAACACCTAAAATATAGAATTTCTCACGTTAATACAACGAGTATTAATCCAATATTTTCTAGAATCTCACACTACTTTCTTTAATTTTTAAAAACTCGACAATTCACCCAAACACTACAACTAATATTCATATTTCACCTCCAAAATTACTAATTTACCCCTAGTAATTATACGGGGTATTAAATCCTTTCGCCCTTGGAGAGAGCTTTGTCCTGGAAGCTCAAATCCATCAACTTTTCACGATATTTGGACCACATGGGGAGCAACTTATGTTCAAAGTAATTTCTCCCAGGTAAGAAATCTGTATCTGCCAAATCTCTATTTGATATTCACTATGCAATATGGAATACACTCTTAATATCAAGAAACGTCGTAACTCATTTCAGTTTCTTAATATTAATGCTACTCCTTTCATAATGATACTGATATTCTAGATACGTAATGGGTTTAGAAGAAGGGTTACATCCTCTCCCCCTTAGAGAGTGACGTCCTCGAATCTCCTTTTGAATTTATTGTCTAACTTTACTCTTATCATCCAGCCGAAGGTAAGCTTACTCGAATACAATGTAAGATGTGACTGCTAGTAGTTTATTGACTTTACGGTCCATGGAATCTGCAGAAGAACATGTGAAACTTTTGGTACAACCGAACTAAAATGCGGAGTAGCTCTTTAAAATTATGTAACCTCTAGAAGTAGCTGATAAGAGAATCAACATTCCATGGGCCCAAATAGCTACTCAAATTTGCACGCTTCCACTGACAAATCATACAACTATCTAAAGCCCCATGCTATACCATAATCCAATAGGCGAAGCCTAAACACTCCAAATGATAAAACTATCGCAGTAAAATCTTCCAAAGACTTGATAAACAACCAAAGCAACCTTTATTGATCGTTTTATATTAATAGTATTCCCAAACATAAATCAACAAATGAACTCTAATACACCCTCATGATACATAACACATAATTCCATGAGTTCCATGGCTTTAAAAATAAGTTTGTACCAAAATTTATGCTCCTCTAGTAATAGTTAAGTAACAAAACCCAAAACAGTAGTGCTCAAGCAACGATTAACTTCTTAGCCACACAAAATTTTCTATTTATTACAACAAATGATCTAGAAGATAACAAACGAGACCTTAAAATAATACGGTTTCTCTTACCCCCGTTTTGAATGTAGTCACCGATCCAATTACTGATATGTCCCTTTGAGGTTCCTGAGATCTGTAATGGTTTAAGAACCATGGTCCTGAAGACTAGACTCCAAAGCAACTTATTCAAACCCTGCAAACTAAACTTGAACCAACCTTAGTGGGAAACACCATTGTGGAACAAAAACTGCAAATATAACTTATGTGAAGAACTTATACTTCAATAAGACATTATCAACAAGACTCCGAACAGAATTCATGTGAAATATGTACCACCAGGAAAGAAGACTTATCTCACCAAGACATATTATCATGTAGATAATCCCCAAAGAGAGAACTCCTGCCCATATCAGTAACTAAATCCTTAGAGTAGTTGATCTAATGACAATATAACTCCAAATGGGAACTCCAAACTGTCGCAATACCTCAAACCGCTAGTTTCGAAAGCATATAAAATCTAGTGTGTGAATCCTACAACCTTTGGTCAAATGCCCAACGTCCCCTCAATTTCTCCTTGTTACAAAGTTATCTTATCTTGACTGTTGATCGCCTGATATCCAAATCTCACTCATATTTGGTTGATTTCTCCTTAATCGAACTTACCTTGCTTGGTCAGTAACGAACTATCTAAAACTTTGTCCTTAGATCCCTTTTCTCTAGGTATGTTACGTGGAGAGATTAAATTTTTCGCTCTTACTTCTCACTTCACCTAAAGATTATTTCGAAGAAATTTTTTTTATCCTTGTCCAATTAATATTTCTAGCTACTACGATTGACTCAGTGATATAGTTACGTTAATTGTGTCTAATATTGCGATGGTGTGACCTATCAAATTCAATATTTCGAGATATATTGGTTCTTCTTTCCTTAATCTAGTATGCAGTATAGGTAAGGGACCACATAAATGTAGGGTTTTGATCATGGATACGCAGTGGAAAAACATATTTTATCCATGAAATACCCTCCAAGGATCACAGGACAAGAGACAAAACGATGGTAAGGGAAGAAATCAAGTTACACACCTTAGGGTTTCTCCTGTGACGACTTGCAACGTGAATTGTGTCACGTTCTCTATAGTTGATCCACGCCTAGAGTTGAGATCTAGAAATTACTTATCCTTTGTGCTAGCCAGGAATTGAGGAAGAGGAAGAAGAAATCACGCAACACGAGGCAACAAGGAGGTGGCGTCCTCCTTGGTGGCTGACGGGATAGGGAACGGCGGCAAGGGGGGCGTTCGACCTTCCTTCCTTGCTTTCTCTCTTTCCTTTTGTTCTCTCTCACTCTAGTTATGAACTAAAGGCTCATAAGTGTGTGAAGGAAGGAAGGAGCATCCTCTATATAGTCCAACAAATCCTTGCCAACTACCTAAACGACCTATTCTAGTCCTACTAGAATTCGGTTTAGTCCCTTCTTTGCAAATTAGTCCTACTAAGTTTTCAAGGTGTTGCAAAGTGATCCTTCTAATTAATTAATCCTATTAATTAATTCCCAAATCTAGTTCAACTCTATATAGCGTGTGACACCATAGGTTCTATCTAGTTGGTAGCAACAATTTGCTAATATGGAGCGGTTTCTAGCAAAACTTCCATTCTAGCCAACTAATAGAATAGTCATCCGACAAACCTTGTACAAGTAATTGTCTCATCCCTTTGTCTCTATATCCGGATTGGACACGAGACATACAAGTCACACTCGTATATCCAATCCATAGTTTCTCGATCCATGGGAATAGCCTTATTCGTGCAAATAACATCAATATCCTATATTGATTTATTTGAGTCTGGCCAGACATTCTATCAGCACTATCCCTCGAGTGGCCTAGGATATTTGCTCCCGTTATGTGGGAGGGACAAATTCTATCTACGTCCACTACGATCTCTAAGCTTGCTTCTTATTGTATCCGTTACACGCCTTTATAACTACCTAGTTACGGTGTAGCGTTTGACGCTACCAAAATCACAATAATCGACAAATAGAATATCTAGCGACTTCAAGTCTAAGGATGACAATACCATTGCACCACGAGAAGCGCTTGTGACTTAACATAACGTGTATGTAGCCTTCTCGGAGATGGGTCAATCCGGTGCGCCATTACCCTTAATGCACACCCATGTGTTGGATCATGATATCTCCATATCAATCCAACCCCATACTAGTCTATACATGATTGTCCTATTAATCATTATACTGGACTAGGGACATTTAAGATAAACAACACAATTGTAAATCTAAGGACTTCATTATATTAAATATCCAATAAATAATATAATGAATGTTCTAGCCAAAATAAATTCATACTAAACTAGATTGCCTCTAGGGCATATATTCCAACAGTCTCCCACTTGCACTAGAGCTAATATGAAAAATCTCGTATGCCCATGCTCCTAGTGTGCCCTTCATGCTTCCACTAAACATGTGGCTTTGTAAGTGGATCTGACAGATTCTCATATATAGGAATTTTGCATATCCGAACGTCTCCTCTATCGATAATATCTCGAATCAGATTGAACTTCCTGAGCACGTGATTAGATTTCTGGTGTGACCTGGGCTCCTTTGATTGCGCGATCGCCCCAGTGTTGTCACAGTACAACTCTACTGGATCCGCAATGCTAGGAACCACACCAAGTTCAGAAACAAACTTTCTGATCCAAACAGCTTCCTTTGCTGCGCCATTTGCAACAATGTACTCAGCCTCTGTTGTAGAATCAGCTACCGTCTCTTGCTTGGAACTCTTCTAGCTCACCGCAGCTCCATTCAGGCAAAACACATATCACGATTGTGATCTAAAGTCATCTCTGTCGGTTTGGAAGCTTGCATCCGTGTAACCCGTTACACGCAAATCTTCCTCACCACCAAATATCAAGAAAACATCTTTAGTTCTTCTCAAGTACTTCAGGATGTTCTTGACTGCAATCCAGTGAATCTCACCCAAATTAGATTGGTATCTGCTTGTCATACTCAATGCATATGACACATCTGGTCTAGTACATAACATGGCGTACATGATAGATCCTATGGCGGAGGCATAGGGAATTCTACTCATGCATTCCTTCTCAATCTCATTGGAAGGAAAACCACTTTTCGAAAGAGTGATTCCATGTGACATGGGCAAGAATCCCTTCTTGGAATCTTGCATGGTTAACCGTTTCAACACCTTGTCAATATATGTACTCTGACTTAGGCCTAGCAGTCTCTTAGATCTATCTCTATAGATCTTTATATCGAGTATATAGGCTGCTTCCCCTAATTCCTTCACTGAGAAACACTTCCCCTAAGTCCTTCATTGAGAAACACTTTCCTAGCCAATCTTTAACAGATTGCAGCATGGGAACGTCGTTTCCAATGAGTAGTATGTCATCCACATACAAGAACAGAAAAGCTACAGAGCTCCCACTAACCTTCTTGTAGACACAAGACTCATCTTCGTTTCTGATGAAGCCAAACTATTTTACTACTTCATCAAAACGTCTATTCCAACTCCTAGAAGCTTGCTTCAATCCATAAATGGATCGTTGCAGCTTAGAGACTTTGTTGGCTTGATTTGGATCTTCAAAACCCTCTGGCTTTATCATATACACGTCCTCGAGGAGATTCCCATAAAGGAATGCAATTTTGACATCCATCTGCCAAATCTCATAGTCGTAGTATGCTGCAATTTCAAGTAGGATTCGGATGGATTTGGTCATAGCGACTGGTGAAAAGGTTTCATCATAGTCAATACCATGAAATTGTCTGAATCCTTTTGCCACCAATCGGCCCTTATACGTAATCACATTACCATCAATGTCGATCTTCTTCTTGAAGACCCACTTGCACCCTATGGGCCGCGCCCCTTCGGGTGGTTCCACCAAAGTCCATACTTTGTTGGCATACATGGATTCCATCTCGGATCTAATGGCTTCTAGCCACTTCTGAGAGTCTGTCCCTTTCATGGCCTCTTCATAGGTAGTAGGCTCATCATCTATGAGCATTGTGTCACCGAAATCGGTCACGAGAAGTCCATACCTCTCGGGTTCCTAGCGCACTCTACTAGATCTACGAAGCTCTTGTGTTACCTGAACATGTTGTTCCACAACTTCTTGTGGTTCCTGTTCATGTTACATATTTGGTTCAGTGATTTTTGGATCTTGAATCTCTTCAAGTTCGACAGTCCTCCCACTTTCTTCTTTAGAGACAAACTCTCTTTCTAGAAACACGCCGGTCCGAGCAACAAACACTTTGTTCTCGGTTGGATGGTAGAAGTAGTAGCCCTTATTTTCCTTAGGGTACCCCACAAATTTACACTTATCCGACTTTGGCCCTAGCTTGTCTGAATGTAAAAGTTTTACATAGACATCGCAGCCCCAAATCTTCATGAACGACAGTGTGGGACACCTACCACTCCACATCTCATGTGGTGTCTTCATGACTGATTTAGATGGAACACGGTTAATGGTGAAAGCTTCACTTAATAGAGCATAGCCCCAAAATGATAATGGAAGATCGAGTTGACACATCATAGATCTAACCATATCCAATAGGGTTCGATTCCTCCTCCTGGACACGCCATTCCATTGTGGCGTTCCGGGTGGAGTGAGTTGGGACACGATCCCACACTCTCTAAGATAGTCTTCAAAATCTTGGCTCAAGTATTCTCCTCCACGACCGTAGAGCCTTAATAATTTTGCCAAGTTGCTTCTCTACTTCACTTTTGAATTCTTTGAACATTTCAAAGGATTCGGATTTGGCCTTCATAAGGTACACAAATCCATATCTACTGTAATCATCAGTAAATGTAATGAAGTAGACATAACCACCCCTGGCAGGCGTGGCAAATGGCCCACACACATCCGTATGTATGAGCGCCAATTGCTCACTAGTCCTCTCACCTTTCTTATTGAAAGAGGACTTTGTCATTTTTCCCAATAAACAAGCCTCCCATGTCTCATATGATTCAAAATCAAAGGAGTCTAGTAGTCCATCCTTATGGAGTCTAGATACACGCTTCTCGTTTATGTGGCCTAAACGACAATGCCATAAATAAGCACGATTTAAATCATGTATTTTAATCCTCTTGGTATTAATGTTGTAGACATGATTGCTTAGATCAAGGACATACAATCCATTAAATAATTTCGCACTAAAATAGTGAATATTATTAAAATAAAAGGAACAACAATTGTTCTTTATTGAAATAATAAAACCTTCTTTGTCAAACAAGAAATAGAAATAATGTTTCTGCTCATAGCAAGCACAAAATAGCAATTATTTAATTCTAAAACTAATCCTGAAGGCAGAAATAGGTCGCACATGCCCACGGCCAACGCATCAACTTTTGCTCCATTCCCAACGCGCAGATCTATCTCCCTTTTAGACAATCTTCTAATTATCTTTAGATCCTGCACATTTCGACAAATGTGATATCCACATCCAGTACCTAATACCCCATGATGTAGAGACAATTAAATTGACATCTACAACAAAAATACCTGGTGGTGGTGGAATCACTATTTCAAGCCTCTTGTCCTCCATATATTTTGGGCAGTTCCTCCTCCAGTGTCCAGGCTGACTGCAGTAGTGACACTCACCTTTAGTCACACCTTTGGCAATGCCACCAACAGGCTTAAGGGCAGGTTCCTTGGACTTGGAAACTGCCTTGCCTTTGCCCTTGGAGGATGAGGCAAACCTTTTGCCCTTTCTTTTCCGGACCATCATAATGGCCTTGCCCTTACCCGTGTTGATGATTTGTTCAGCTGTCCTCAACATATTGATTAAATCTGGCAGTGGTTTCACGATCTCGTTCATGTTATAGTTCATGATGAACTGTCCATAACTCTCGGGCAACGATTGCAACACGAGATCGGGGTCCAACTCTTGGCCGACCGGGAACCCCAGTCGGGCAAGATTCTCCAAGTACCTGATCATACGAAGTACATGGGGTCCCACCGGGTTCCCTTCTACCAGATGACACTTGAACAATGCCTTAGAGACCTCATACCTCTCAACCCTTGCCTTCTCTTGGAAGAGCTGCTTCAGATGCTCGATCATATCGACAACATTCATGTTTTCGTATTGCTTCTGAAGCTCAGAAGTCATGGTGCATAGCATAAGGCAAGCCGCATCATTAGCGTCATCAACACGCTTTTGATACGCCTTTAGGGCTGCAAGGGTATTGTTCTCTGGACCTGCTGGAACTTGCTCCTCTATTGCATACAATTTCTTCTCTTGCTTGAGAACAATTCTCAAGTTTCTGTACCAATCAAGGAAGTTGGTTCCAAAGAGCTTGTCCTTCTCAAGGACAGATCGTAGGGAATGTTGTGAACTCGATGAGTTATTTGCCATTTGGAATTCTACAAAAAGGAAAATATGCAAGTTTTAGTATTTGTGAATTTTTGACTATATTCAGTAAAGGCTAGTTTATCAAATATAGCGCCCAGTAATTTTCTACATATTAATAACCCTCAAGATATTAATGCGGAAAATATCCTTATATTTTCTAGTGGGCCAAGATCCATGTTGCATCTCCTTATGAGCTTGCTTTGGCAAGTCACCCATAATTTGAATACTTTAGGTAGGAACAATTCCAATTACATCCCTTATTCAACTCTTGGTTCAATTGGGAAAATAACTCCTTATTTATCAATCCGCATGGATAATCCCAATTGATTGTCTCTAGGTTTTAATCCTATTAAACACCTAATTGCGCCCAACCTCTTACTTAAACAAATGCACACGAGGTGTGCCATCGCACCACATCATTATTAACCAAGCCGCCATGCTTTGGCACGCACGATCTTGGGAAATCATGATGATGATGAGTGTTTAAATAACGAGAAGACAAAACGCAATATTTGAATTTTGAGGGATTTTTCAAATTCAATTTTAATTGTTTTTGTTGATCCATATCAACTCATCTATCTATTTGAGTTTGGGCACAACTCCAAATAATAGATCCGGGTTGTCTAATTATCTTATTATCCTAATTGCATGCATCATCCATACACTAACCACAAAATAATAAGACAATAAAATAAACAACCACAAAACAAAATAAAACGTGATGTGAATATGGCCTTTTCTAGACTAAGATAATTCCAAGCCAATTGAATTATCTATGAACCCTAAAACCAAACACATCTCCATGCGTCTTCATCTTTTTGTCCATCCTTCATAGTCATGTGGAATGCTCCATGCTCCATATTTGTGGATTCCTTTGCTTTGGGCTTCTTTTCTTCAATCTTGGCTAACAATCTATTCTATCTAGCACTAGCTAAAAACAATACTAAATAAAATAAATCTCACGAGTTGAGGAAAAAAAATGACTCGCAGGCCATAAAACCTAAATTAATTATTACAATCAATTGATCAGCTCGCAGGCCGTAAACCAAACCACACAAATTAAACAATCACACCAAAACACATCCTTAGACCATATCCAATCACCATGCGATTTGCACATAAACAGTTAAAATCCAATTTTGCGCTTGGTCAATTTTAATTGATTTTAGGAATTTTCTAGGGTTAAGACGGTCCATGGGGCCCAACAATCCAATTGCCCGAACCCCCAAAGAAGACCCCCTAGGCCTTGGGCCGGCCGGCCCCTAGCCCACACGGCTAGGCCGTGGGCTATGGCTGCCCCGGCCCCTTGGCCGTCCCTTACTTGGGCGGCAAGCGAGGAGGGGCGGTCCCCTAGGGGGGCCGAACCTCCTTTGGGAGTTGTTTCCAAAACAACTCCCTTGCTTGGTGCCTAAGTTTGGTTGTTTCCATGTATGAAAATAACTCCTTTCCATAGGATGCCCAAACCCTAGATCTAAGATCCTAAAATTTCTCAAACTCACTAATTCATGCATCCAATGCAAAAACTAGGTCTTGTTATGATTGATTATTGACAAATTGCATCATATGCTTGATTTGTCTTGTTTTACGCGATAAACAATAAATTTAAAGTGTAAAACAATCAAAACGTAACACATAAACCACGTTTATGCTCTACGACCTGTGGCTCTGATACCACTGTAGGGTTTTGATCATGAACACGCAGAGGAAAAACATATTTTATCCATGCAATACCCTCCAAGGATCACATGACAAGAGACATAACGATGGTAAGGGAAGAAATCAAGTTACACACCTTAGGGTTTCTCCTGTGATGACTTGTAACGTGAATTGTGTCACGTTCTCTATAGTTGATCCACGCCTAGAGTTGAGATGTAGATCTTCCTTGTCCTTTGTGCTACCCCGGAACGGAGGAAGAGGAAGAAGAAATCATGCAACACGAGGCAAGAAGGAGGTGGCGTCCTCCTTGGTGGCCGACGGGATAGGGGGCGGCGACAAGGGGGCCGTTCGACCTTCCTTGCTTGCTTGATCTCTCTCCTTTTGTTCTCTCCCACTCTAGTTATGAACTAAAGGCTCATAATTGTGGGAAGAAAGGAAGGAGCATCATTTATATAGTTCAACAAATCCTTGCCAACTACCTAAAGGACCTATTCTAGTCCTACTAGAATTCGGTTTAGTCCCTTCCTTGCAAATTAGTCCTACTAAGTTTGCAAGGTGTTGCAAAGTGATCCTTCTAATTAATTAATAAATCCTATTAATTGATTCCCAAATCTAGTTCTACTCTATATAGCGTGTGAACCCATAGGTTCTATCTAGTTGGTAGCAACAATTTGCTAATATGGCGCGGTTTATAGCAAAACATCAATTCTAGCCAACTAATAGAATAGTCATCCGAAAAAACTTGTACAAGTAATAGTCTCATCCCTTTATCTCTATATCCGGATTGGACACGAGACATACAAGTCACACTCGTATATCCAATCCATAGTTTCTCGATCCATGCGAATAGCCTTATTCGTGCAAATAACATCAATATCCTATATTCATTTATTTGAGTCTGGCCAGACATTCTATAAGCACTATCCCTCGAGTGGCCTAGGATATTTTCTCCCGTTATGTGGGAGGGACAAATTCTGTCTACGTCCACTACGATCTCTAAGCTTGCTTCTTATTGTATCCGGTACACGCCTTTATAACTACCCAGTTACGGTGTAGCGTTTGACGCTACCAAAATCACAATAATCCACAACTAGAATATCTAGCGACCTAAAGTCTAAGGATGACAATACCATTGCACCACGAGAAGCGCTTGTGACTTAACATAACGTGTATGTAGCCTTCTCGGAGATGGGTCAATCCGGTGCTCCATTACCCTTAATGCACACCCATGGGTTGGATCATGATATCTTTATATCAATCCAACCCCATACTAGTCTATAGATGATTGTCCTATTAATCATTATACTGGACTAGGGATATTTAAGATAAAAAACAAAATTGTAAATCTAAGGACTTCATTATATTAAATATCCAATAAATAATACAATGAATGTTCTAGCCAAAATAAATTCATACTAAACTACATTGCCCCTAGGGCATCTATTCCAACAATAAAAAGCAATGTGCACACAGGCATGCAATGTAAAACATAGTTCATAATCAAGACCATTGCTAGTATAATCAGATATGAAATTCCCACGTAAGATATTCTGCTATGTAGATATCCTTTCCCTTGAAAACTAACTTCGGCCCAATCGGGCGATCAGATTCTTAATTCTATCATTATTTTTTGCCATATCCTCAGATCAATCTTGTCAATCAAGCCTGATAGGCTATCACAATATTATGGTCACATTACTATGTCAATATACCACAAAGCACACATTTCCATGCTACTATACAACACATCACACGTCACCTATTGCCACCATGGTATGAGAAGTCAAATATTCAAACCGGTAGAAGTCTTTAATTTTATAGTTGGTCATTTGTGCAGATCCGTTACAGAACTGACTTTTCTTGGTGTTTTTATCTACTTCTTATGTCCGTATCTGGAGCTGAATTTCTTACGGTAGGTTCTTCTAGGAGTCCAGTATAGGAAACTTAGGGTAGTACTTCAATAACCGTTTTTTGCACAAAGCGAGTACTATCGTCTTTTCGTTTCATTCAAGTGACAACATTCATACATTTCCACCTAGTATTCTAATCTGACCCCGAACAACGATTTATGTCCATAACTCCTCGCAGTCCAAATTTAACACTCCAGAGTTCAATCAAATAAATTAAAGTACTCCTTGAACTCATGTCTATACCTAAACAAGTCTCCAGATTTAAAGCTAGAATATAACTCCAGTTTACAAACTCCAAATTCATTTTAATCTCTTGTCTCGTATTACCGTTATTTCAATAAAGTTTGTACCGCAAAACGTAAGCTAGACGACAGAACTCCCAGGTGACATACGCGAACACACCTAAGAACAAATTCGTAACTGAACACATATTCCAAATGTAAACAAAGACCCCATAACAATACTCCAAATATTCCCCAGGAGCTGAAATGGTAAACCTATTAATCTTTCCCTAGCAGTATAATAATTCCCAGATAAACGTCATGAAAGAATAAATTCCAAATATTGACTTAACAGACTACCAAACAATACTTCCAAAGTATGGGTCACAACTCCAGGAGAGTCTCCATACCAGAAAATTTGAGATACCAATCATGCAAATCACAGAGTAAATCTGGCTAAAATTTTCCTTTGATACATCATCCCTCCAAAGTTAGCCATGTAACTCCAATAGTAATAAATAACCGAACATACAAACCAACCATCAAGCGAATCTAGGGAAGCCACACTCCAAGTAATGCCTTAATTATTTAAATATTATTAAAGAGCCCAAATCATTTATAGTGAAACACCCTAGATAGTCATTTGATTACAAATCATGAAGAAGTAATCCTCAATCAACCATTAACTTACCAAAATCATGCAGTAATTAAGGCTGTAAAATCAGAGTAGAACAAATTGAAAACTCAACGAGTTGACTTCACAGTTTCTCAGGTGAGGGTGGGTGGGACTTTCCCCGAATGATTTTAAAATAACTTCCTTTGACCATCAGAAAAGACTCCAAAAATGAATATATTCTTGACCGTAACACCAAAGTCAACAATGGTCAAAATTTGATACTTCCCCCAAGAATTATTGATAAGTCTGAAGCTCATGGACATTATGGTATGAAAATACAGGAAGAGAGCTTAACTCATTGATGATGAAAGAAAAAAACACAAGCATAAGAAATTTCTAAGTACCACAACTTCAAAGCTTTGAGTTACTGTAGCAGTTTCTATATGATGTATTATCTGACTATTTTGTGCAGGTTTTGGTTATGTTTTGATAATGATTGGTTTAGGTATATTATTAAATTGATTAATCTATGTTCTAAGATGATCACTGCAGGATTAAGTTGGATTGAAAATCCAATATACATTCTGGTGAAGTTAGCAGGCAAAGCTTCAAAGCTTTGAGATTTTTTAGTTACTCTTTAATGCTAAGTTCTACTAACCATCTTTCTGTGTGCAGATGGATTCAGTGTTACTTGGATTTTGTTACATGATGATTATTGTCTATTATTGTGGACTCTATAATGGTTAGTTGATATATTCATAAGGCTGAATATACATGTTAACTTAGAACTATCAGCAAACAGTCTAGCATGATTTTCTCTTTAATGGTTAGCTGCTGTTTCAAGCAGATCTATTTGCTAGATAGTATAGTTATTTATTTGATATTGTTTGCTAAGTATTTGCAGGTTTGTCTTACATAAACAGATGAACAATGTATTCAAATTGAGCTGTTAATAGGAGCTTATCAGATAGGAGATATATTAGGAATTATGTTCCCGAAATCTCTCAAGTTAGTTGCAGATTGGAAACAACTACTTATGTTTGAATTGCAGAGACTTATAGAGGACAAAAAGGTCGTGATTTTGAAGAGGACAATCATCTAGGAAGATCAATCACATACAACTCTTCAAATAATTCAGGGATTCAATTCAAGCAGGCAAAAGATCATTCAAATCCAGAAGAACTCTTCCAGGCTTTAAACAACTTATTCTTTCTGAGTTCTTCTCTCTGTACTTAATTGTATCATTTATTCTTCATTTCTAAAACCTCACTAAACTTAGTAGTTTGGTTGTTCAAGTGAACAACAAGAGGTTATTATTGTTTCAACAGGTTGTAGCCAGTAAATAGATTGGTTTGGAACCCCAACATGTATAAGTTTAAGGTAGCTCACTTAGGCTTGAGATCTAGGGCTAAATCTGGGTAATTAATAAGAAGTAGTGTTTGAATCCTGGAGGGATTAGATCCCTTAGACAGAGACTAGGTCCAATTGTGACTGAACTCTGTAAAATATATGTGTTCTTGCTATTTACTTTAGCTGCATTTACTTATAGTTTCATTTGGAATATTCAAATATTTGGAGCTTTGCAAGTCTCAAAGCTTTGAAGCCTCTATACTCTGTTGTTATATCTTTAAGCTTCTCAAATATCTTCCAAAGCTTTGAGATATCAACAGCTTGTTTTACTAAAGTTTCAAAAACTTGAGTTTTGGCAAAAGCTAACGTACTCTATTCACCCCCCATTCTAGAGTATTTTATACTTGTTTACACCTAAAGATCTAATAATCTTGTGACAATGAGTTTTGTAGGTGAAGGAGGATTCTCACAGGGAAGGGCATCTAATAGACCTCCATTATTCTATGGTGATAAGTTTGTGCATTGGAAGGCATTGATGAAAATGTCCATCATAGATCAGGACATGGAACTGTGGTCTATTGTTGTTAATGATCCAAACCTATTCTACACTACTGTGGATGGTGTTAGAACTGTCAAACCTGATGAAGAACTCTCAGTTACTGAACTGGAAAGGTATCAAAAAATTACAAATCTTTAAACTTATTATACTGTGCTCTTAGTGCAGATGAGTTCAACAGAATATCAAACTGCAAGAATGCAAAGGAGATCTTGGATAAGTTGACTGTTACCTATGAAGGAACTAGCCAAGTCAAGCAGACAAAGATTAATATCCTTTGGAGATGAACTGTTTAAGATGAACTTTGATGAGTCCATCAGAGATATGCTCAAAAGGTTTATAGATATTGTGAACAACTTGGAATCTTTGGGAAAAGTATTCTCAAATAAAGAAAAATTAAGGAAGATTCTTAGAAGCTTGCCTAAAGATAAATGGGAGCCTAAAACTACTGCCATTGAAGAAGCTCAGGATTTAAGCATTCTAGAACTGGATGATCGGCAAGGAAAGTTACTCACTCATGAGATCTCTATGAAGGAGGTTGATGGTGAACTGAGTGACAACATAAAGAATCTGGCACTCAAGGCAAAAGATAAAAAATCGCAAAGCCTTGAACTAGAGGAAGATGATGATGATGATGATGATGATGATGATGATGATGATGATGATGAAGCCTTAGCCTTGATTTCCAAAGCCTTGGCCAGAGTTCTCAAGAAAAAGAGGAACTCTGGGAACATGGATTACAACAAAGAAAAGTTCAGATCCTCAACTAGCAAGGATCCGAAAGGTAAGTCTTCTTCACAATCATATAAACCTAAAGTTATGAATTGCTATGAATGTGGAGATGAAGATCACTTGGTGAGAGACTGTCCTCAAAAGAAAAAGAACATAAAATTTTCAAAGAAGGAAAATGACAACAGAAGGAAGATAGCAGTGATGGCCTCATGGAGTGACTCAGACTCTTCAGACCCAGACTCTAATGGTGAGCAAGCCAATCTTTGTTTAATGGCTGGACATCAAGAGAACCATTCCACTGAGAAGCCAATTGAAGACATGGTAAAAAAAATCGCTCATCTAGTCCTTCTTATGTGTTACATGAAATCCTCAAAAGCATGTTTTCGAATGAGGAAAGTTACAGGAATGTGATTGACTCTTTGAAAATGAAAGTTCATGAGCAGGCAAAAGAAAATTTGGATTTGGTTTTTCAGAATAAATTTCTTGAAGCTACTAAGTTAAAAATTGACTGTGACTTCAAAGCCTTGGACTGTAGATTCAAAGCTTTGAAATCACAATTCAATGAAGTAAATGATCAAAACACTATTTTAACTAAGAAGTTTGTTGATCTAAAAAATTATTATGATAATTCAGAACAACAAAACACTATATTGACTAGTAAGATTCCAGAATCGAAGAAAATTCTTTCAACTTTTGCTGGCTCAGAACAGAAGTTAAGTCTCATTCTTGGAGGAAGTCTGCAGTCTGTTCACAAAAGTGGAATTGGATATAATCCTAACATTCCAAGAAAAACCCAAACCATATTTGTGAAAGCAGGAAGCAGACATTCATCAAAGTGTCATTATTTCTGTAAACTGTACATGTAAAAGTAACTTGCCCCTTAAGAAGGACAGAACCTCACATAATGAGCAACATCTATCCTTATCAGCTTAAGGGACAAATGAAACATATTTGGGTTCCAAAAGGAGTTAGACCACCTAATATGGTTGACTCTGAGTATGAATCCAAATTCTACACTTGGTCTAATAGCCTGTTAAGGCATTGATTGATTTTTGCAGAATGTCACCAAAGCTTTGAAATATCAGAAATGGATATTCGATAGTGGATGTTCCAGACATATGAGTGGGCAGAAATCTTTATTCTCAGAACTGAAAGAAAAATCAGAGGGAACAATCAAAAGAAAAGTGCAACATAATTGGTATTGGAAGTGTTGGTAACAATTCTGCATATTAAATTTCTGATGTTTATTTAGTTGATGGTCTTAAGTATAATTTGTTGAGTATTTCTCAGCTTTGTGACAAAGGTAATAAGGTTGTTTTTGATAAGGACAAATGTGTGGTGCACGATGAGAAATCAGGCAATTTCATTCTCACTGCTCCTAGGTCACATAATGTTTATGCGCTGTGTACTGATAAAGTTGCAGGTTATAGTCTGAAATGTCTCAAAGCTTTGAAGGATGACTCAAAACTATGGCACAGAAAGATTGTCATATAAGCATGCATTCTTTGAATAAACTCATCTCAAAAGATCTGGTAAGGGGATTTCCAATCCTTAAATTCAAATATATGAGTGTTGTAAGGCATGCACTCAAGGTAAACAACCAGAAGCTCATTCAAGCCAAAGAATTTTTTAAGTACCTCCTGACCCTTAGAAATTATGCATATGGACTTGTGTGGTCCTATAAGGGTTCAAACACCCAGAGGTAAGAGATATATGCTTGTTATATTTGATGATTACTCTAGATATACTTGGGTTATGTTTATTAGAGAAAAGTCTGAAGCTTTATCTGAATTTTCTAAACTTTGCAAGGACCTTCAAACTTTGAAAAACTTACCTGTTGCATCTACTAGAAGTGATCATGGTAGGGAATTTGATCAACTTTATTTTGATTTATTTTGCGCAAAGCATAGTATCTCACAAAACTTTTCTGCACCTAGAACTCCTCAGCAAAATGGTGTAGTTGAGAGGAAAAATAGGACTCTTGAAGACATGTCTAGAACCATGTTACTTGAAAGTAATTTGCCAAAAACTTTGTGGGAAGAAGCTGTTAATATTGCCAACTATCTGCTCAATAGATGTTTGATCAGGCCAATTTTGAAGAAAACCCTTATGAACTATTTAAAGGAAGGAAGCCTAGTGTTGCATACTTTAAGCCTTTTGGCTGTACTTGTTTTGTGCATAAAAATGGAAAAGATAATCTTGGTAAGTTTGTTGCTAGAAGTGATGAAGGTGTGTTTCTTGGTTAGTCTCAAACCAGCAAAGCTTACAGGGTTTACAATAAGAGATCTAAGATTATGTGTCTAATCTATCTACTGCTATGTTTTAGTTAGTTTTGGTTTATTCTGCTTTTATGTAGTATTGGGTGTTGTAAGATTATTATTTTTCTTTGATGCTATTAGTTTGTTTTTAATATATGTGTGGTATGTGTTATTTTTACTACTTATACTATCCTGTTGAGCTTTATGACGATATTTTGTTGCAGGATATCTTGGAAAGCAATAATATCTGTTTTTTTTTTCATCAAGGGGGAGATTGATAGTTCAGGCTCATGAGTTTGAATGAGTTTACAAACTAAGAGGAAGTTTTATCCTTGATGATGAAAGCCACAAGATCATAGACACTAAATCTCGAAGATCCAAAGCTTTGAGATACTGTAGTGCTTATGCTAATTATATTGTGCCTAACAGTTTCTGTGTTCGCAGGCTTGGATATTGGATTGAGTGAGGAGTTTATCATTCAATATTGTCTCTTGCAAATAATATTGAGTCTATTTTTAGATTGTATAAGTCTCACAGATTGCGAGATTCAGTTTTAAGCTCAAACTTGTGAACTGGCAATTAAAGCTCCAAAGCTTTGAGATTGCCTTATGCTCTTAACTGATGAACTTTGCTTAACTGTCTTATGTGTGCATAAAGACTTAGATGGATTCAAAACTGGATAATGAGTTATTCTAACTCCTTACTATGTTATTTATCTTGTCTCATATATATATATATATATATATATATATATATATATATGTATATATATATATATAGGCACACACACACATACACACACATGTGGCTATTTACATTGACTTTTATCTAAGGAAAAAATAGCTAATGGTTTATGTTGAACTGTCTACCTAAAATATTAAATTTTGTAGCTATTTGGTCTAGATTTTATTTGATCTAGATTGCTGAGTATGTGCAGGTTTAGTGGCCTCCCAAACGTCTTTAAACAAACTTAATAGCTATGAAAGCATAATTGTTAAAAGAAGCATATCATGGGTGAGGATTTGTAGGAATTCAATTGAAGGTTGTTGATTAAGGCCATATTTTGAATTTCAAACATGAGAGACACTGAGAGGCTGATCGACAGAGAAATTGAAGAGAGTTTCATACGTGGGAGATCAAATGACACAGCTCTTCAATCATTCAAGCCATGCAACATCGCAAAGAAGAAGATCAGTCATCAAATCTGGAGAACACTTCCAACCTTCATTTTCTTATCTTTTCTCTGTTCTTCAAACTGTACTAAACTTGTATTATTCATTCTCATGTTCTCAACCTCACAAACTTAGAGGTTTAGTTGTTCAAGTGAACAACAAGAGGTTCTTATTGTTTCAACATGTTGTAGCTGTTACTAGATAGGTTGGGAACCACAAGTTGAATAAATGTAAGGTAGATCACTTAGGCTTGAGATCTAGGGCTAAATCTGGGCGATTAATAAGAAGTGTGTTTAATCCTGGAGGGATCAGACCCCTCAGGGAGAGACTAGGTCCAGTTATGACTGAAATCTGTAAAAATCATGTGTTCTCGAGTTATACTTTGTTGCTTTTCATTCCTGTTGCTGTTTAGTTCAGAACAGATAACTCCAAAGCTTTGAAGGATTTCCTATCTCAAAGCTTTGAAGCCTCTGATAGTTGCAATTGTGTCTCAAGCTATTCAAACCTTTTCCAAAGCTTTGAGGTTTCACTTGCACATTAGCTTATATTTTTCAAAGGCTTATTTTGAGCAAAAGTTTTCATAATCTATTCAACCCCCTCCCCTTCTAGAGTATTAAATCATGTTTTATACTTGCATTACAAACTTTCAGTATGACTATGGCTTATGTTTATGGTGCTCCATGGAAAGTTAGCCCTTTTTGGTTTTCCAAACCTACGGAGGGGCGTAGATGTAACTCACTGAGCTAGTTGAGCTCACCCTTTCAAGTTATCATTTTTTTCAGGTTATAAGGACACGTAAGAAGCAAAATGTAGCAGGACGTTAAGTTGATTTGTGATCACGTGCTTGATGGCGTTTATGTGCTTAGATGTTGATTATATGCTAGTTGGTTTGGAGCTATTGTGATACACATGTTGCTCATTTGTTTTTAGAATGTAAACTAGACGTAACCCCGCGTCAGTGCGCGAGTCACAACTCATAACATATTTTCTTTTCACTTTTTCGACCTACATTTATATTGGCAATTTTTTTATTTGTTTTACTTTCTAGAATTTTACTTCGCCATGAAAAAAAACTTTGATGAGTGAGGAAATTATGTTTTAACAAAAACTTTAACATATTTCTCCAGAGTGATATTTTTGGAATAGGTGCCCTAGAGACAATCTAGTTTAGTATGAACAATAATTGGTTAGAATATTAATTGTATTCTTTATAGAGATATTTAATATAATGAATTCATTAGATTTACAATTGTGTTTTTTATCTTAAAAATCCTTAGTCCATTATACTGTTTAACAGGACAATCATCTATAGACTAGCATGGGGTTGGATCGATATAGAGATATCACGATCCAACACGTGGGTATGCATTATGGTAATGACATACTGGATTGACCCATCTCCGAGAAGGCTACATACAGGTTATGTAAAGTCACAAGTGCTACTCGCGGCGACAATGGTATTGTCATCCTTAAACTTGAAGTCACTAGATCACCTAGTTGTGGAATATTGTGTTTTGGTAGCATCAAACGCTACACCGTGACTGGGTAGTCATAAAGGCGCGTATCGGGCAGAATATGAAGCAAGCTTAGGGATCAGAGTGATGTATGTTGAATTTCTCCCTCCCACATAACAGGAGAAAATATCCAAAGCCACTTGCGAGATGGTGCTTATAGAATGTTTGGCCAGACTCAGATAAATCAATATGAGATATTGATGTTATTCGCACGAATATGACTATTCTCAGGATCGAGGAACTATGTATTGGATATACGAGTGTGACCTGTATGTCTCTTGTCCAATCCGAATATGGAGACAGAGGAATGAGACAATACTTGCTGAAGGTTTTTCGGATGACTATTTCTATTAGTTCGGTGGAATGGATGTGTTGCTACACATCGCTCCATGTTAGTAAATAGTTAATACCAACTAAGTTGTAACATATGGGGTCACACGCCATATGGATTGAACTAGACTTGGGAATTAATTAATATGATTAATTAATTAATTAGAATGAACAAAACGCAACAACTTGCTAACATAGTAGGACTAATATGCAAGTAAGACTAATCCAAACATGAGTAGGATTAGGAGAAGGCCTTTATGTAGTAAACAAGGAGTTGTTGGACTATATAAAGGATTCTCCTAGATTCCTTCCTATATACTAATGCTCATAACATTACTTGAGTAGGAGAGAAAGCAAGGAGAGAGAGCAAACCAAGGAGCCGACTGCCCCATTGGTCTGCCCCCTCTACCCGTCGACCATAATAAGGAGGCTGAGCCTCCCTTTGGTCCCCGTTGCGTGCTTTATTATTCCTCTTCCACCATTCCTATCTAGCACAAAGTACTTGGAGGATCTAGATCTCAATCCTACGCGTGGATCAACCGTAGAGACACAACAATATTTGTGTTTGAAGTCATCACATTGGACCCACAAGGTACTTGTTATGAATCCCTTACTATCGTAATGAATTTTCTTCCTGTGATATTTGGAGGGTGTGGATCGGATTGATTAGTGTTTATTCCACTGTGTATCCATGATCAAAACCCTACAGTGGTATTAGAGCCACAAGTCGTAGAGCATAACGTAGTTTATGTGTTACAATTCATGTCTTTTACACTCTAATTGTTTGATTATCGCGTAAAACGGACAAATTAAGCATATTAGATGCAAGTTGAATGTGATTCAACCAAACAAAAACTAATTTTACATGGGATGTAGGAATTAGTGAGCTTGAAAAATTTAGGATTGTAGATCTAGGGTTTGGGCACAAATTGGACAGGAGTTTCCAATTTGGAAACATTTTGGACTTGGGGAACAAGGAAGAAGCTGTTTTGGTAACAACATCCAAGAGGTTGGGCCCCAAAGGGGACCGCCCCTCCTTCCTTGCCTCCCAAGACACCTAGGCCGAACGCCTAGGGTTGTTCGGCCGACCCCACAGGTTGGGCCAATCGGCCTAGGCCTGGCCCAGGCGGCTCCAAGGGGTTCGGCCACTTAGATGGTTGGACCTCTTTGACCGTTTTGACCGTAGAAGTCCTAAAATCAATTAGAATTGACTATGAACGTTAAAAATTGTTGTAACTATTTATGTGCAATTCGTATGGGTTTTTGATATGGCCTTAGATGTGGCTTATTGTGAATATTTAATTTTCGTGGTTTGTTTACGGCCTGCGAGATGATCATTTCGTTGTAATAATTTATTATGGATTACGGCTTGCGAGCCATTATATTTTTCTCAACTTGTGAGATTTATTTATTTAGTTTAGATGCTAGCTAGTACTTAATAGAATAGATAACCAAGACTAAAGAAAAGAAGCCCAAAGAATTGATGGAGCCACAACATGGAGCATGGAGCATTCCACAAGGCTACGGAGGATGGACCAAAAGATGGAGGCACATGGATATGTGCTTGCTATTTTTAGGGTTCATAGATATTCTCATTGGCTTGATAATATCTTAGTCTAGGAGGCCATATCCACATCACGTTAATTTTGTGGATGTTTACTTTATTGTCTTATTATTGTTGTTGGTGTATGGATGATGCCTGCAATTTGATAATAAGATAATTG
This sequence comes from Linanthus parryae, assembly GCA_023055425.1. Lineage (NCBI taxonomy): Eukaryota > Viridiplantae > Streptophyta > Magnoliopsida > Ericales > Polemoniaceae > Linanthus > Linanthus parryae. Next base: position 93,091,819 of record JALGPY010000005.1, on the reverse strand, counting down.
AGCAACCCGGATCTTTTATTTTGAGTTTTTTCCAATTCAAATAAGTAGATCAGTTGATATGGATCAACAAAATAATTAATAATGATTAAAAAAAATCCCTCAAAACAAATATATTACGTTTTGCCTTCTCGTTACTTAAGCACTCATCACAAATCGATTAATAAAGTTCGTGCGTGCCAAAGCAAGGTGACTTTCATCATTATGTGGTGCGATGGCACATATAATGTGCAAGTCTTGGAGTACGAGGTTGGACGTAACTAGGTATTTTAATAAGAATTAAAAGCCTAGGGACACTCGATTAGGATTATCTATATGATAGATAATTAGGGAGTTATTTGCCCAATTGAACCAAGATTTGCAAGGGATGCAATTGGAATTATTCATGCCTAAATAACTAACTTCTGAGTGACTTGTCAAAGCAAGCTCAAAAAGAAGTGAAATATGATTCCTGGCCCACTAGAAAATATAATGATATTCTCCCCATTAATATCTTGAGGGTTATCAATGCGTAGAAAAATAGTGGGAGCTGTATTTATTAATCTAGCCATTATTAAATATAGTTAAAAATTGTTCACAAATACTAAAACTTGCGTATTTCCTTTTGTATAATTCCAATAGAAAACAACTCATCTAGTTCAACACACTCTATACACTTTGTCCTTGAGAAGGAAAAGCTTTCCGGAACCACCTTTCTAGACTGGTACATAAACTGGAGAATCGTTCTCAAGCAGGAAAGAAACTGTACGCTCTAGAGGAGCAAGTTTCTCAAGGTCCGGAAAACAATACTCCTGCAGCTCTAAAGGCGTATCAAAAGCGTGTTGACGACGCTAATGATGTGGCCTGCCTAATGCTATGCACCATGTCCTCTGAGATTCAGAAGCAACATGAGAACATGAATGCAGTCGATATGATCGCACACTTGAAGCAGCTCTTCCAAGATCAGGCTAGTGTTGAGAGGTATGAAGTTTCGAAGGCATTGTTCAAATGTCATCTTGTAGAGGAAAAACCCTGTGGGACCTCATGTACTCCGTATGATCGGGTACTTGGAGAATCTGCCACGTCTAGGGTTTCCGGTTGGCCAAGAGTTGGCCACAGATCTCGTGTTGTAATCGTTGCCTGAGAGTTATGGACAGTTCATCATGAACTATAACATGAACAAGATCGTGAAACCACTGTCATATTTACTCAATATGTTGAGGACAGCTGAACGAAGCATCAACAAGGGTAAGGGAAAATCCAAAATGATGGTGCAGAAAGAAAAGGGCAATTGCCTCTACCTCAAAGGGAAAAGGCAAAGTAGTTTCCAAACACACGGAACCTGCCCTTAAGCATGTTGGTGGCATTGCCAAAGGTGTGACTAAAGGTGAGTGTCACTACTGCAGTCAGCCTGGACACTAGAGGAGGGACTGCCCAAAATATCTGGAGGATAAAAGGCTTGTAATAGTGATTCCACCACCACCAGGAATTTTCGTTACAGATGTCAACGTGACTGTGTCTTCATCATGGGTATTGGATACTGGACGTGGATCTCATATTTTTTAAAATGTGGAGGATCTAAAGAGAAGTAAAACATTGGCTAAAGGGGAGATAGACCTGCGCGTTGGGAATGGAGCAAGAGTTGATGCATTGGACGTAGGCATGTACGAGCTGTCTCTGCCTTTAGGATTTGTTTTAGAATTAAATAATTGCTATTTTATGCCTTCTATGAGAAGAAACATTATTTCTATTTCTTATTTGGACAAGGATTGTTTTACTAATTCAATAAAGAACAATTGTTGTTTCATTTATTTTGATAGTATTCACTATTGTAGTGGGAAATTATTTAATGGATCATATATCCTTGATCTAATTCTGTCTATAACATCAATACCAAGAGGATTAAAATGAATAATTTAAATCCTGCTTATCTATGGTAATGTCGTTTAGGCCATATAAACGAGAAACGTGTATCTAGACTCCATAAGGATGGATTCCTAGACTCATTTGATTTTGAATGACAAAATACCCTTTCAATAAGAAAGGTGAGAGGACTAGTGAGCAATTGGCGCTAGTGCATACTGATGTATGTGGACCATTTGTCACGCCTTCCAGGGCTAGTTACGTCTACTTCGTCATGTTTACTGATGATTTCAGAAGACATGGATTTGTGTACCTTACGAAGGCCATATCCGAATCATTTGAAAATTTCAAAGAATAAAAAAGTGAAGTAGAGAAGCAGCTTGGAAAAATTATTAAGGCTCTACGATCGTATCGTGGAGGTGAATACATGAGCCAAGAGTTTGACGACTATATTAGATAGTGTTGGATAATATCCAAACTCACTTCACCTGGAACGCCATAGTGGAATGGCGTGTCCGAGAGGAGGAATCTAACTTTATTAGATATGGTTCGATCTATGATGTGTCAAACTGATCTTCCATTTTCACTTTGGGGTTAAGCTCTATTGAGTGCAGCTTTCACCATTAACCGTGCTCCATCTAATTCATTCATAAAGACACCACATGAGATTTGGAGTGGGAGTCGTCCCAAAGTGTTTTTCATGAAGATTTGGGGCTGCGATGTTTATGTAGAGCGTTTACAATCAGACAAGCTAGGGCCTAATTCGGACAAATGCAAGTTTTTGGAATACCCTAAGGAAATTAAGGGATACTATTTCTACAATACAACTGAGAAGAAAGTGTTTGTTGCTCGGTCCGGCGTGTTTCGAGAAAGAGAGTTTGCATCTAAAGAAGCAAGTGGGAGGACTGTAGAACTTGAAGAAGTTCAAGAACCAGAAAGCGGTGATCCTAATATGGAACATGAGCGGGAAGCACAAGAAGTTGTGGAGCAGCATGTTCAAGTAACACAAGAACTTCGTAGGTCAAATAGAGTACTCCAGGAGCCAGAGAGGTATATACTTCTCATGACGGAAAATGGTGACACGTTTATCATAGATGATGAGCCTACTACCTTTGGAGAGGCCATAAAAGAGCTGGACTCTCAGAAGTGGCTCGAAGCCATGAGATCCGATATGGAATCCATTTTTGTCAACAAAGTGTGGACTTTGGTGGAACCACCCGAAGGGGCTCGGCCCATAGGGTGCAAGTGGGTCTTCAAGAAGAAGATCGACATGGATGGTAATGTGATTACCTATAAAAGCCGATTGGTGGGTAAATGATTCAGACAGATTCATGGTATAGACTATGATGAAACCTTTTCACCAGTCACAATGACCAAATCCATCCGAATCTTACTTGCTATTTCAGCTTACTACGACTATGAGATTCGACATATGGAAAACAGCATTCCTGTATGGGAATCTCCTCGAGGATGTGTACATGACACAACCTGAGGGTTTTGAAGATCCAAAGCAAGCCAACAAAGTCTATAAATTGCAACGATTCATTTATGGATCGAATAAAGCTTCTAGGAGTTGGAATCGATGTTTTGATGAAGTAATTAAAGAGTCTGGCTTCATCAGAAACGAAGATGAGTCTTGTGTCTACAAGAAGGTTAGAGGGATCTCTGTTGATTTTCTGGTCTTGTATGTGGATGACATACTACTCATTGGAAACGACATTCCTATGTTGCAATCTGTTAAAGATTGGCTAGGAAAGTGTTTCTCAATGAAAGACTTAGGTGAAGCAGCTTATATACTTGGTATCCAGATCTATAGAGATAGATCTAGGAAGCTGCTCGGCCTAAGTCAGAGTACATATATATACAAGGTGTTGAAGCGGTTCAACATGTAAGATTCCAAGAAGGGATTCTTGCCCATGTCGCATGGGATCACTCTTTCGAAGAGTGGTTGTCCTTCCAATGAGATTGAGAAGGAACGCATGAGTAGGGTTCCCTATGCCTCGGCCACGGGACCTGTCATGTAAGCCATGTTATGTACTAGACCAGATGTGTCATACGCATTGAGTATGACAAGAATATATCAGTCCAATCAAGGTGAGAGTCACTGGATTGCAGTCAAGAACATCTTTAAGTACTTAAGAAGAACTAAGGATGAGTTCTTGATATTTGGAGGTGAGGAAGAGTTGCGTGTAAGGGGTTACACGGATGCAAGCTTTCAAACCAACAGAGATGATTTCAAATTGCATTCGGGATTTGCGTTTTGCCTGAATGGAGCAGCGGTGAGCTGGAAAAGTTCCATGAAAGAGAAGGTGGCTGATTATAGAACAGAGGCTGAGTACATTGCTGCGAATGGTGTAGCAAAGGAGGTTGTTTGGATTAGGAATCATCACTGAGCTTGTTGTGGTCCCTAGCATTGCGCATCTAGTAGAGTTGTATTGTGACAACACTGGAGCGATCGCGCAATCAAATGAACCCAGGTCACACCAGAAATCAAAGCACGTACTCAGGAAGTTCCATCTTATTCGAGATATTATCGATAGAGGAGATGTTCGGATATGCAAGATTCCTACAAATTAGAATCTGTCAGATCCACTTACAAAGCCGCTTGTTCAGCACAAGCATGAATGGAAACTAGGAGCATTGACATACGAGATGCACCAGATTGACTCTAGTGCAAGTGGGAGACTGTTGGAATAGATGCCCTAGAGGCAATCTAGTTTAGTATGAACAATAATTGCCTAGAATATTCATTATATTATTTATGGAGATATTTAATAAAATGAAGTCCTTAGATTTACAATTGTGTTGTTTATATTAAATATCTCTAGTCCATTATAATGATAAACAGGACAATCTTCTATAGACTAGTATGGGGTTTGATTGATATAGAGATATCGCGATCCAACACATGGATATGCATTATGGTAATGGCATACCTGATTGACCCATCTCCGAGAAGGCTACATACAGGTTATGTAAAGTCACAAGTGCTTCTTGCGGTGACAACGCTATTGTCATCCTTAGACATGAAGTCACTAGATAACCTAGTTGTGGAATATTATGTTTTGGTAGCGTCAAACGCTACACCCTGACTAGGTAGTCATAAAGGCGCGTATCAGATACAATATGAAGCAAGCTTAGGTATCGTAGTGATGTAGATAGAATTTGTGCCTCCCACATAACGGGAGCAAATATCGAAGGCCACTCGAGGGATAGTTCTTATAGAATGTCTGGCAAGCCTCGGATAAATTAATATGGGATATTGATGTTATTTGCAAGAATAAGGCTATTCCCTGGAACAAGGAACTATGGATTGAATATACGAGTGGGACTTGTATGTCTCGTGTCCAATCCGGATATGGAGACAAAGGGATGAGACAATACTTCAAGGTTAGTCGGATGACTATTTCTATTAGTTGGGTAGAATGGATGTGTTGCTAGACACAGCTCCATGTTAGTAAATAGTCACTACCAACTAAGTAGAAACCTATAGGGTCACACACCATATGGATTGAACTAGACTCGTAAATTAATTAATAATTAATTAGAAGGATCAAAATGCAACAAATTGCTAACATAGTAGGACTAATATGCAAGTGGCACCAATCCAAACTTGAGTAGGATTAGGAGAGGGCCTTTATGTAGTAAAAAAAGAGTTGTTGGACTATATAAAGGATGTTCCTAGCTTCCTTCCTACATACTATTGCTCATAACATTACTTCAGTAGGAGAGAAAGAAAGAAGAGAGAGCAAACCAAGAAGCCGACTGCCTCATTGGACCGCCCCCTCTACCCGTCGGCCATAACAAGTAGGCCGATCCTCCCTTTGGTCCCCGTTGCGTGATTTCTTCTTCCTCATCCACCGTTCCTAGCTAGCACAAAGGACTAGGAGGATCTAGACCACATTCCTAGGCGTGGATCAACCGTAGAGACACAACAATATTTGTTATAGAAGTCATCATAGAAGACCCACAAGGTACTTGTTATGAATTCCTTACTATCGTTATGAATTCTCTTCATGTGATCCTTGGAGGGTTCGGATTAACTATTTTTTATTCCGCTGCGCATCCATGATCAAAACACCATAGATATGATATTCTTGTTTACTTTTTTTAATAAATTATTTTATTCCGAATTCGAAGTTAAGATGAGATTGATTGTTGGACTCACTGCAACTTCCATCTTACCTTCAGTCCAAAAATAATATATTCTTTAAGAAATAAAGAGTTCTGAATGAGTTACCCATTGAAAGCTTTACACATATTCTTTCAATTCAGAAAGCAATTGTTATTAATACACGTGATATTTAGAAGTCATTCAAGAGTTATAAAGTATAATTAATTAAAATAAAATTTAATTGTCATTAATATTAAATTATAAGAATTCATTAATGGGTTGTAGCATGAAATAATTTGTATCATGCCATTAGCAATTTTTCAGACTTCAAAATTATAGATGGAAATAGATTTTGTACATTAATAAACTCCATAGTATATCACATAAAAGAACGTACATTACTATTAAAATAATACGGTAACTGAAGTACTAAGCTACTGTGTAATGTGGTGTCCTTTCTGAATGTTAGAATCCATCATAATACCCCGAGATTTAGGTAAGAGAAATTTTAAGGACTCATCCTTTCATTTACATACGGGTGCACATGAAAGTATTGACATATTTATTTTAATATATATATATATATATATATATATATATATATATATATATATATATATATACACACACACACATAATTTAAATGTCAACATATGTTTCATGATTATAAGTTTATATATATTTTTACATGTGAATATTTAGTTTAAACATTGTAATATGAGTCATTTTATTAAAGGTCGAAAATTTGAATTTCTTTGAAATTTAACACACACAAACATCCGTATGTGTGTATTATGTTAATCAACATAAAACTTATTGAAAGAATAAATTTGTTCTTAGCAATAAAAGGAATACTTTCGGATATCACCTATCCAAGTCATTTATTGAGTTTATTATTATACAAAAAATATATAACTTACATAACTTTTTGAAAAAGATTATATGAATGAGGTGAAATGATTCATCTTTTAACTTCTTATAAATTTACCATGTATATATATATATATATACACACACACACACACACACACATATACATTTATATATCCGTATGTGTATAGTATTTGTATCACCATAAAACTTGTTGGAAGAATAAATTTGTTATTAGAAATGAAAGGAATACTTTCGGAAATCATCTACCCATGTCATTTATTGATTTTATTATTATACAATAATATATAACTTACATAACTTTTTGAAACAGATTATACGAATATTTTGAAATAATTCATAAACTATTTTTATCCAACAATAAAAATTTCATAGTAAATCAAATCAAAAAATGAAAATATCATATCATTTTAACTAATATATATCCGTAATTGTGTATACTATTTTCATCAACATAAAACTTATTGGAAGATTTTTTTGTATTAGCAATTGAAATAATACTTTCAAAAATCATGTACCCATGTCATTTATTTAGTTTATTTTTATACAAAAATATGTAACTCACATAAAATTTTGAAAAAGATTATATGAATGAGGTAAAATAATTCATAAATTTTTTCATCTAACAATAAAATTTTCTTAGCAAAATCAAGTCAGAAATGAGTGAAGATTCAAGGCAAATTGATTGTCATTAAATTATTGCAATGAATAATAGTTACTCATGGGTTACAAATATTAAGAGCATTTATAATGATTCTTTAAAGACAAATGGCGACGTGTGATTTCACCTCAGGACTTTCCTGCTTTTGTATATTATTATATAAGATAAGATGTTAAGTAATTTATGTATATGATACATTGTATGATCCTTGTATCATACCTATAACATTTCCCTAGTTATGCTCTACTTACGTTATGAGTCGAGAAGGTTAAATGTAAAAAAAAAAAAAAAATGAAGTTCAAATTTTCTTTTGTTGAGCAATTTTTTTTACAAGTCAATTTTATTTACCACGACGATCCCAAAATAATTTGTTAATTACACTTCCACAAGTTTTTCGAAGGAACTTTTTATCACAATTTTTTATAAATTGCTTATTTAGCCGCTCGATGAGTCAAGGCCTCACCGGCATGTCTCGCCCTCCTCCCGTTTATTCAAATTTTTTAGCGTCGCTAATCGGGGTTTGCGGGAGGAGGATGTGACAATCGTAGTCGGGCTCTCTATCAATAAAGTATCAGGTTTTCTGGGCGTGGATGTAGCTAGTTTCACAACTAGTGAACCACGTTAAATCGCTGTGTTCTCGTTCTTGATTTCTGCGTTTCTTGCTCCAATACCCAAGTTATAACAATCTTCTTGATTAGTATCAACTGAAAATCTAGAAAATCGGCTAAAAAAGATCTGGGTGAAAAATTCTACTGAACTGAAAATACGAATCCGTGTAGGTTATATTTGATCCATTAGACAAAATTTGAGGAGAGATTTATTGTCAATTTTGTGAACAATCCCACTCGGAAATGAAGTATGATCATGCTACTTTGAAAGAGGCATTAAATTTATTTTCTTCATAGATTTTCAGTCGCATAATCGTTAATTTGGGAGATTTTACAATTGCATTGAGATTGTTTTAATTAAAATAATTTTAGCTTAAAATTATGAGTTGTAACAAATGAAATTAAATTGAAATGGCCGATTTAATCAAATCGTTAAAATCCGAGTTCCCAAACATGCACTATGTCATTAATTTTGTGAGTCCTCAATCGGAATTTCCCCGTAAGGACTACAAACCTCAACGGCCCTGTAACCCATGGAGAAAAAATTCTACTCCGTCCATCAACACAAGAGACATATCAGTTTTTTTTTTTGGAAATAAGAGACCTATCAGTTCAATAATACTACAATTGGAATACCAGGCTTTCGACATCCAAATTTAAATGCAGTAAACGTCTTTGGTTTGTTACATGAGCTGAATATCTTTTCTTACACTTGAAACAATGTGTTACAAAAATCGTTTTTCGAAGCTGGGCCTAGTCTTTCGCGGAGTTTACATGCTCCATCACCTCTTGAATCAACAATGTCAAATTCATATGAGAGGAACCACCTTCTTCCATTGCTTTATTTGCCATAGCCGCCAGCACCCTGGCTCTGGTCCTCCTCCTTTCCATATTTTCTCCTCCATCCATTGCAGTTTTCACGGCTTCTGTAATTTTTTCTCTCTTCACCACCACTCCGAACTTCTCTTCCTCACAGAACGGCACAGAAAACTCTATTCCAAGACTTATCCCTATCTCCAACACATTCACAATTAGCTTCTCGTTATAAAATTGTTCAGCAAACATAGGCCATGTAATCATAGGGACGCCGGCAGACAACCCTTCTAGGGTTGAATTCCAACCACAATGTGTCAAGAACACGCCTACAGCCGGATGAGACAATATGAGAACTTGCGGTGCCCAACCCCGGATAATCAAGCCTCTATCTTTTGTTCTTTCTCCAAATCCCTCTTCTCTAATCCACTTGTGAATGTCTTCCTTGTCATCTCTTATTACCCAAACAAATGGATGATTTGATTCTTCTAAACCCAACCCCATCTCTATTAATTGATGTAGAATAAGGCGGGATAGGCTTCCAAGACACGCGTAAACCACAGAGCCTGGCTCTCGTTGGTCTAGCCATTTCAAGCACATACTTTCATCGATTGAAGACTTATTTCCTCTCTTTACCTTGTCGAAGTTATCCTTGTTGCGCAACGATAAAGGCCCAATGCTCCAAACCCTATCTCGTTTCAACTTCTTGAGCTGTTCAACATACTTCGGTTCCAACTCTTCGAAAGTATTAGCCACAATCCCATATGCTTCTGCTTCAGAAGCTTTTATCATTTCTGTAAACTTTTCACCTCCTTCTGAATCTGGAACTACCCAATGAGGCAACTGGGCTTTCTTCAGCTCAATTCTATGAGCCAAACCCGGCACCACAAAGGGCTCTGACCCCTGGACACCCTCGTGCAATTTAGAAACTCGTACACAATGTGTACACATGAGAGTGAAACAGCTCATTCCATCAAAAATTAGTCTAGGTATATTGAACTTGCGAGCAGTATCAGCTAACCATCCGATATGTTTATCAGCCACCAAGCACCTTGGAAAAGGCTTGAGAGTTTTGAACAACTCGTCAAATTGGTTCTGCATCTTAGAGACACCCAGAAAAAACTTCATTGCCATTTCAGTAGTTGAAACATCCTCGGCAGTTTCGTATCCCTCTGGAAGGCCTGATTCCACGGCAGGAAATTTGAGCTGGAGTACTTGGATGGAGTAACCGGACTGGACTGCCCGGTCAACTGTAGGGCTGAACCTGGAGGCAATTCGGGGCGTGGTGATTATAGTGACCATGAGGCCGCGTTGGGCCAACAGTATGCCCATGTCTAACATTGGTATGAAGTGGCCTGGTGCCATGAGTGGTACTAAAACAAAGTGAATCTTCTTCTGTTTTTGGGAATCCATTACGAACAACTTCTTAGTATTTTGGTTTATTTCTTGTTGCTGTGATTCTGTTTCATGCCTTGAGCATGCTCTCAAAATGGAACTTTGGAGATGAAGGGGAACAGACCACACAATTTGGTGATAAGGTTGTATAGAAAAAACGTAACATTATCTGTTGAGCCCTTCGGCACTGTATAATATTATTTTTTCAAAACACAACAAAACTCTTGACACCCATATTCAAAGGCAATAATAGAGAGTCCTAATTCCTAGCCGTTCACGCTTCACTGTTTTCAAAACGAAGTATGTGTTTCATTCTTTACCTTATAAGAGACGATCCACACGAGTACATGAAGCTGATGTGTGGCCCTGTACCAGGTAATGGGTACGTGAATGTGGTTCATGGAATCCTGACTTTTATTCGGCCCCGCACAATGCAGCAGTCTACAATAGACCGAAAAAGTGATCAAACGACTAACTTGGAAGGAATACATAGATCTCTATGTTGGACAATCTCCAAAATACTGACTTGGAACGGAAATATACTCATGTGTACAAAAAGTTTAAGCACTCGTCCGAACCCTTAAACAAATTACTGTTAAAAATTGTAAAAAGAGGAAAAAAAAAAAAATAAATAACTTAAACTGGACAAACTCAACCTTCTAGTAAAAAAATAAAAAATGGGATTCCCCAATTTATGAAATTGCAGTCCCTGGTTTCTAAAGTCATACTAAAAATATTAAAGAGAACACTACAAAATTGATTTGAGCCCCTAAATTTTGTGAAAACACAAAAAATGGAAGGTGCTCCTATCTTGGGAAATTTCAACAATAGCTACACAAAGTCTACATCATCCTCATACAAGTCCTTCAATAACTCAAAGCCCACTACCTCATGTACTATCATAGTCAACAGCACCGATCGACGATTTAGTGCAGCAGCCACAGAGTTCTGAGCTTCGTACTTGTACTTAATCACGAATGGGAAGTATGCAAGAAAGTGATGATGTGGGAATGAATATTCCAGATGATGTGGAATATGCAACGATGATGGCACTTAACTACAATAGATAGTAGATAATTGCGAAGCATGGAAGTGACAACCGTAGTTGGTGTCATTTTCATATGTTGTTTTGGCCGTAACATTAGATACGGATATCAGAATGACTATTGCGACCCTAATTCTGAAAGCCCTGACGCCTACAATGGCCAGAACAAGCTCCACGGGAGTAATTTTTTAGTGCTCCAAAAGAGCACCACGTGGTGCTCTACAACCAATTAAAGTGCAACACGTAAATACATTTGGAGTGATTGACAGACACTCATTGGCTGTAGAGCACCACGTGGTGCTCTTTTGGAGCACTAAAAAATTTCTCGCTCCACGGGGCTTTTGTTTCACCCTGAAATCTGCCATTTGACAAGTCAAGCGCGCATTTTAGTAATATTTTTCCCTTTTCAGTAATATTTCATTTAATGACCGGGACCAGTAATATTTCATTTATTGATTTAGACCACAATTTGAACTTTATTAGGATCAGACAATTTCCTGAGCGTTTCTTTCTAGAAGACATGTTTTTCCTGCACGTTTCTTTCTAGAAGATATATGTTTTGGACCAATTTCGAGATTTTGTCTGTTTTGATAATTTTATATTTTACAGCTACATATCAGTCTCGTGGAGATTTTTAAGGAATTCAATATTGATTTATTATTCGTAAATCTAGAGAGTGTTTTCTCTTGTGATTTCCATGCATTCTTCAACCTTTCTTTATGCTTCTTGATCACGAACACACTGTAAACTTTAACAGTCCGTCGTTAGTACGTATTAAAGCTATGAGATCCTTGGAAAGCATATCGTAATCAACAATTGTGTATGGACGTCTCATGGTCGCGGGAAGGTTTAGGCTTACGAAGCGCCCCAATGGAAATGTAATGGCCAAGACTTTACTAAGAATATCTTCAAAGGCATATGTCAGTGTGTACCTGGTGGAGCAAGAGCTCATGGAACACACAACTTTTACCGTAACTCAGTGTTGTCGTTCAAGAACATGTAGCACCGCGAATTGCATGTGTTGGGAGAATTACGGATAAAACAATCACCGTGGAGGTCTGGTTTTGAAGGTCGAATAGCCTAGTCTCTTCATGACGATGATTTCATCGATAGGCTGAACGAGGTTAACCGGATCTGCTAGTGCAAAGAGGTCTTGAATCGTGAGAAGGTGAAATTCGTCTCTATCCAACACAGGGGCAGGACCTCGTCATGGTGGGAGTACTTGCTTCATTTTGGTGAGAGATTGATTTTTCTCTAAACCACAAATGCACGACGTTAATCGTAGTGATTCTGGAAAACTTCAGGTAATATAGAACCTGAAGGATTCTGGGAGAGTCATTAATTTAATCGATGAGTCATTGAAGTACATAAACAGTTTGGTTTTCTTTCTAATTACTATTTTGCGAAAGGTAACCATGTAAAAAAACCAATTATTTCTCAAAAAAAAAAAAAAAAAAAAAAAAAAAAACCAATTAAAGGTTTCATCATTCAACACTGTGGAGAGAAAGAGGGATTAACCCAAGAACATGATGAATAGTAAAAGGGGGATGAATCGTGTTTTTCTATCTCGGTAATTACAAGAGACTTGATCTCTTCTTTGAGTAATAATTGATAAATAGTTGACCGTATGATTGGTCGACTTTCTCTTACTGCTGAGATGTGAGAGATGTTGCTAATTGCAACATAGTCCTTGGGAAATTGCTGTGAAGACCCTGCAGAGAGTTTGGTCTTCTTCATAGATCCTTTGGACTTTGGTTATTGATTGGGCTTCAGTTAATGTCAGAGCCAATAGACTCTTGTAATGTAGAGACCATTTCATTTTTTTTCTCGTCTTACACTCCCCCTCAAGCTGATGGTGCTGCAAGAACCATGAACTTGTCTTTGAGATTATTGAATTGAGCGGTAGAAAATCAATTGGTGAAGATGTCTTCTAGCTGATTTGCACTGTTCAAGATAAAACACGTTAGTTACCAGAAATAATCTATTCATGGATATAATGGTAGTCAGATTCTATGTGCGTCGTGCGAGCATGCGTAAAGGGGTTTGCAGTCATTGCCATGGCGGACAAGTTGTCACACCAAAGTATTGGTTTTTTGGGAGATAAATAGGTGTAGGTCACGGAGAAGGATTTTGAGCCATGCAAGTTCTGCAGCTATGGAAGATAGTGCCATATATTCGGCTTCAGTGACCTAGCGACTGGGTTCCTTTTTGGCGCCCAAGTGTATTGGATTAGGTCCGATAAAAACAAAGAAGCCTGAGGTTCTACGGCGGTCGGTTAGGTTGCCGGCCCAATCAGCATCGTAATAGGCGTTGATGGGCATGTGAACTTTTTGGTAGAGGAGGCAGTGATTTTTGGTTCCTTGGAGGTAGCCCAAGATGCGCTTAGCGCCTATAAGGTGAGTCTCAGTGGTTGTGTGCTTAAATTGACAAAGGTGTTTTTATGGCAAATGATACAGTTTGGCGACAGAAGGTTAGGTATTGAAGTACACCTAAAATTTCACGATAAGGTGTGGGGTTGCTAAGTTTTTGACCGTCTAAAGCATGAAATTTTGTACCTGCAGAAAGATGTGTATGGGTTGGTTTACAATGTAGCATATTAAATTTTTCCACAAGTCGTACTTTGTAACGGGAAACCGTCCTATTTGGCTTATATTTAGTACGAAATACCCATTTGTTTAAAATTATATTTGCATTTCTTAGAAGTGGCAAAATTGTCAAATTTTTTGTTGCGTGAGGCCGACATACTCGTCAATCATTGCTTGACGCCACTGCGGGTGTTTGCTAGCCTCACAGAAAGATGTCCGATCACTTTTGGATGAAGTAGTAAATGAAAAACCTACTTTCCGTTTGCAAGTTCCGTATTTGTTTTGAATTTGCATGGGATTACCAGTTGGGCGGGCCATCTCAGTAGCGGTTTGAGATGATGTGGAGGCATCAGTAGTGGGAGACGGTATCGTGCCTGAACCGATCAGCTTGTTGGCAGAAGGGTCAGTATCTGTTCGGGTCCTGATAGCATATGTTCGGGTATGCTCCAGTGAGTCGGCTGGCTGCACAGTCCCGGCATCTACCGGTGCCGCCGAAATCAACGGCGGTAGGCTCATCATTGATGGCAGCTGCCCCCCCCCCCCCCCCCCCCCCCCCCCGCCGTTTGGGGTGAGTTATTTGATGCTCCTGAAACATAAGTAGTAGTATTAGTGTCTAAGGAAACAAAGGGGAATGTATTTCCATCGAATATTACATCGCGACTAATGTAAGTGCAATTTGTGGCTTTCTCAAGGCATAAATATTCCTTATAATCATCTCCATACCCAATAAAAACACTTTTTTTTATTTAGCATCAAGTTTTGACTGATTTTAATCGCTTAACTAAGAAAAGCATGCACACCAAAAGATTCTTAATGTTGAGTAATCAGGCGCAGATCCGCAAATAAACTCGAAAGGGGATTTTTTTTCCGTATTCTTTCTTGGCATGCGATTTATGAGGTAAAACGCATTTTAACAGCATGATACCACAGTTTATTAGGCAAAGAAGCAATCTTAAGTAAATTAATAGCAGTCTCCATCGTGTGGTGATGCTTTCTCTTAGCAACACCATTTTGCTGAGGGGTATGAGAATAAGATTTCGGCTTGTTAAAGCCATTTGTAGCTACAAAAAAATTAAAAGTAAATGAAGTGTACTCTCCCCCTCCTTCTGTTCGTAAAATACGAATTTGATGTTGGAGGAGTTTCTCAAATTGAAGATTGAATGTATGTTCAGCCTGTTTCAAAGGCTTGAAACAGCTCGTCTGTTTCAAGGCCTTCAAACTGATTTCAATGGTTTGAAACATGCACTGCAGATTCTGGCATGAACTTAGAGGGAGCTTTTGATCCTATTCAAACTCCTAATTTCTTATTATTAATTATATGCTATTTGATGATAAAAGACAAATCATTCTTATGTTATAAACTGTGATTAATCTATGTGTTTGACTTATTTTTGCATGGATATACAGTATCCTATTTTTGCAGGATTGTTTCCCAATCTATTTGAATGCAGGATGGAAATCATTCTGTCAAAGTTATGAACATTCATCTGATGTATCTAAAGCTTCCCAACCTTCTAAAAAACAAGATAAAGTCAGTATCTCTGAAGATAGTGAGAAACTAGCCGTTGGGAGAGTTGTAAGAAGAGTCAAAGACTTGCAGCTGAATTTTAGGAATGTTTGTTAATCAAGATCCTGCATATCTTCAATTCAAACAGGTTGCATAAAAGGAATTTTGAATGAAGAATTTCGTAGACACAGCAGAGAAGAACATACAAAGACATTTAAACTCCACAGAAGATTGACAAGCAACCATGAAGCAGATCCACATCAATCAATCGAATCATCTGAAGAACAATGCACATTCACTGAAGACTTAGCTCTCGGTTATCTTCTCTTCTGATCATCATTTGTATATCTTTTAGATAATAGTTTAAGTTCTTATTTTAGACGATTGTTCAAGGTGTAAAATAGAGAATTCTTAGTTAATCAGTTAGCTAGAGCAGGTACTAGATAGGTTAGTGAGAACCACAAGTTGTAACTGAGTAAGGCATCTCTATATGCTTTAGATCTAGGTCTTAGCTTTTGATTAATAAGACTGGATTTGAAAATAATGCAGGGATCAAGTCCTTGAGGTAGAGACGTAGGTCCAAGTGGAATGAACTCTATAAATCAATGTGTCTCTCGCATTTACTTTGCTGCATTTTACTTAGCTTGTATACTGCTCAAAACAGGTTTTAATTCAAGGGCTTGAAACTCATTTCAAGGCCTTGAAATACTTGCTGCACTTCACAAACTTCTTTGAAACTACTCTTTCAGCACAATTCACAAAAGTTGCCATACACTATACAACCCCCCTTCTAGAGTATTGATCATGTAGTTATTCCTACTATATTGTCCTTCAATTGGTATCAGAGCTTTTATCACTTCATATATCTAAAAATTTTGTAATTATTTATACTGTAGGAGATGGTGGATTCTCATAGGGAAGAGCTGCTAATAGACCTCCATTGTTCTGTGCTGACAACTTTGTGCACTGGAAAGTCCTGATGAAAATGTTCATCATTGATCAAGATATGGAGCTTTGGACTATCATTGAGAGGGGTCCTCATATATTCTATACTGAGAAAGATGGGATCAGAACTCCCAAAACTGAGTATTCACTTGCTACTTCTGAGTTAGAGCCATTTTCTAAAAATTACAGAGTTATGAATCTCTTATATTGTGCTTTGAGTGCTGATGAATTTAACAGGATTTCAGGATGTAAGACTGCCAAGGAGATATGGGATAATCTTGTGGTGACCTTTGAAGGAACTATCCAAGTCAAGCAAACCAAGATCAACATATTCCTTAGGCAATATGAGCTGTTCAAGATGAATGGATATAAATCAATCAGAGACATGTTCAAAAGATTCACTGATATTGTCAGCAACCTTGATTCACTGGGAAAACACATTTCCAATGAAGAAAAGGTTAGAAAGATTCTGATAAGTCTTCCTAAAGCAAAATAGGAACCAAAGACTACTTCCATTGAAGAAGCTCAAGATCTATCATCTATTCAACTTGATGAATTGCAAGGAAAGTTGCTTACACATGAGATATCTATGAATGAAGTTGATGGATATTTACCAGACAGTGTCAAGAACCTATAGCTCAAGGCCAAGGAGAGTGAATCATCTCAAAGCGTTGAACCAGAAGAAGATGATGATGAAGATCCTTTTGCCCTTATTTCCAAAGCCTTGACTAGAATTCTAAAGATGAAAAGAACTTTAGAAACAAAGACTTCTGCAAGGACAAACACAGATCCTCCAGTAGCAGAGACTAAAAAGGTAAAGCTATCTCTCATGGTAATAAATCTAAAGTAATGAATTGCTTTGCGTGTGGTGATGCTGGGCACCTAATCAGAGACTGTCCACAAAATAAAAGCAAACATTTTCAGAAGGAAGACCATGATAGAATAAATAAAGCTATTGTAGCTTCATGGAGTGATTCTTATTCATCTAGTGATTGTGAATCTGAGGAAAAACAAGCCAACCTCTTCCTTATGGCCAAGCATTATGAATGTTCTGAAAAGAACATTTAGGTAATGGTAAACTGTTTGATTTCTAAACCAACAGATGTCCTCACTGACTATCGAACAATGCTTTTAAATGAGGAGGATTGTCTGTATGAGACTAGAATTTTGAAAGAAAAGGTTCATGAGCAAGCAAAAGAGAACTTGGAACTTGTTTGAAAAAATCAAAGCCTTGAAATTTCTCAGAAGAATTCTGACAGAGATTGTTTCTCTAAGAAATCATTGTGATGAATTGGAAGAGCAAAAGACTACTCTAACTGAGAAACTTCAAGATTCTAAGAATGTTATGACAAAGCTTGTTGGCTCAGAACAAAATCTAAATTTGATTCTTGGAGGATGTTTACAGTCTGTTCACAAAGCTGGTATTGGCTACAATCTAAACATTCCTCAAAAGAGAAACACCAGATTTGTGAAGGCTAGTAAAAAACCTTCTCCTAAGTGCCATTACTGCTACAGAGTTGGTCATGTAAAATGACTTGTCCTTTTAGAAGAAGTTACCCTCAAATAATGAGGAACACTTTTCCCTTTCAACTTAAAGGACAAGTTAGAAAGATTTGGGTTCCAAAAAGGGTTAGACAACCTAACATTGTTGACCCTGAATATGAATCTAAATTTCACACTTGGTCTAACTGCTGGGTAAGGCAGTGAATGGTGTTTGCAGGATGTCACCAAAAGTAAAGATCAAAGATGGTTCATGGATAGTGGATTCTCCAGACACATGAGTGGAAAGAGATCTTTATTCTCATAACTGAAAGAGCTATCTGAAGGCTCAACCACACTTGGTGACAAAGGTAAATGCAACATTTTTTGTATTGGTGAAGTAGGTTCAGACTCTGAAAATTCTATTTCTAATGTCTATTTAGTTGATGGTTTGAAATTCATTCTGCTTAGTGCATCTCAACTTTGTGATAATGGTAACAAGGTTATCTTTGACAAAGAGAAATGTGGTGCAAAATGAGAAATTTGGAATTTTCATTCTCACTACCTCAAGGTCAAACAATGTATATAATTTACACACTAACAAAGTTGCAGGTGAAAGCTTAAAGTGTCTCAAGGCGTTGAAGGAGGATTCAAAGCTTTGGCACAGAAAGCTTGGACACATCTGCTTGCATACCTTGACAAGTTATTCTCTAAAGATCTGTTAAGAGAATTGCCTTCTATCAAATTTAGAGATGATGAATTATGCAAAGCCCGTGCTCAAGGTAAGCAGACAAGGAGCTCATTCAAACCAAAGAAAATTGTAAGTACTACTAGACCCATTGAACTACTTCACATGGATCTTTGTGGTCCTATGAGGACTCCAACTCCAAAGGGTAAGAAGTATGTGTTAGTAATTGTTGATGATTATTCTAGATTTACTTGGGTTATGTTTCTTATAGATGAATCTGAAGCTCTAACTGAATTTTCAAAGCTTTGTAAGGAGCTTCAAACTTTGAAAAACCTGTCAATGCTTCAATCAGAAGTGATCATGGTAGAGAATTTGATCAGCTTGAGTTTGATTTATTTTGTGCTAAGCATGGTATCTCTCACAAATTTTATGCTCCAAGAACTCCTCAACATAATGGTGTTGTTGAAAGAAAGAACATAACTCTTGAAGATATGTCAAGGACAATGCTTCTAGAGAACAGGTTACCAAAGTCATTCTGGGTAGAAGCTGTGAACACAGCCAACTACATACTTAACAGGTGCTTCATAAAGCCAAATTCGAAGAAGACCCCCTACGAAATTTTCAATGTTAGAAAGTCAAATATTTCATGTTTCAAACCTTTTGGCTGCACATGTTTTGTTCACAAAATGTTCAGGACAACCTTGGTAAGTTTGATGCAAGAAGTAATGAAGGTATCTTTTTTGTTTATTCTCTAACTAGCAAAGCTTATAGGGTTTACAATAAAAGAACTAAGATTGTTGAAAAAAGTATCCATGTCATATTTTATGAAAGCTATGATGGTTCTTTGAGTGAGAACAAGCATGAGTCAGAAGATGAAGCATAGACTTCACAAGGTTTCAAGGAAATCTTGCAGAAAAACATGAAGAACTTTCAAGACCTTGAAATGGTTCTCAAAGCCTTGAAAATGAGCAACAGAATAATCAAAGTGATCATGCTACTTCCTCAACATCTCAAAGGATGGAAAATTTACCTGGAGAACCTGATCCATGGACTCCCAGAAAGAGATTCAAATATATGTCATCTCATCCAGTTGACAAAATTATATCTGATCCATCCACTGGTACAGAGACAAGATCTCAGTTAAAAAACTTGTGTGCTTTTAATGCTTTTGTTTCTCTTTTAGAAACCCAAAAATGTGAAAGAATCATTACAAGAAGAGGACTGGATCATTGCAGTGCAAAGTGAACTCAATGAATTTGAGAGAAACAATTTGTGGAATCTAGTTCCTCCACCAAAAGATCAGTCAGTTATTGGAACAACGTGGGTGCTAAGAAACAAGTTAGATTAAAATGGCAAGGTAATCAGAAACAAATCCAGACTAGTAGCTCAAGGCTACAATTAGGAAGAAGATGAAGAAATGAATCTTTCTTCATCAAAAAAGTATACTAAGGACTTTATCAATTAGTACAATATGTCTCAGTCCAAAGTTACAAAGACTCTTATGAGTTCTACTCTATCCTTAGACAAGGATAAAGCTGAAAAGAGTGTAAATTAGAAAGAGTATAGATGTATGATTGGATCTTTTCTATATCTCCCTGCTAGTAGACCATACATTATGTTTAGTAGGGGTGAGCACGGACCGGTTTGGACCAATTTTGCCAAAATTTCTACCCGACCCAATAGGTTCGGGTTGGAGAATGTTCTACCCAAACCCACCCAGTGTTTTTTAATACCCAAACCAATCATAACTTATCGACTCGGCTCGATTCAGACCAGTTAAACGGGTTGGAAAATCTTGAAATTTCACTTGAAAAAATGTATCAGTTTGGTTAATTTTCATGTAATATACGTTTTTATAATGTTTAAAGTTGGAAAAATAATGTAATTTCTCATGAAAGAGGAATAGTTTGAGGAAAATCAATTATATTAATGGTGTTAACTCTTAAAAAGCTTAATATGGGATCCATTACAAAAGAAAGAAAAAATACAAATTGTTTTTTTATATAAGAAACATTAATCGAACCGGTTTGGTTCTAAGCGGGTTTTCCAAGTCTCAAATCATGATCGGTCTAACATCGTTCGGGTTTGAGATATATATAACCTTAATCAATCATGTAGCATCGATTTATGGTATATTCGGACTGGTTTGATGCGAGATGGTTCGGGGAGCTGGTCGGGCCGGGTTTTGCTCAGCCCTAATGTTTAGTTTCTGTATGTGTACAAGATTTCAATCTGATCCGAAAGAGTCACATCTAACTGCTGTCTAAAGGATATTCACATATCTAAATGGTACCAATGACTTAGGGCTTTGATATCATAAATAGTCTAACTTCTCTCTTTGTGGATATTCTGATGCTGACTTTGCATAATATAAAGTTGACAGAAAGAGCACTTATGAGTGTTGTCAATTCCTTGGTTCATCCCTAATCAGCTGGCATTCAAAGAAACATAACTATGTGGCATTATCAACAGCTAAAGCTGAATATATAGCAGCTGGAGCATGTTGTTCACAAGTGCTATGGATTGCTCAGCAAATGAGGGATCTTGGATTTGACGTCAAAGAAATACCTATCAAATGTGACAACACAAGTGCTACTTCAATCACAAAGAATCCAGTTCAGCATTCCAGAAACCAAGCATATAGATGTTAGACATCATTTCATCAGAGATCATGCTGAGAAAGGTGATATTATTCTTGAATTTGTTTCTAATAACATTCAACTGGCAGATATATTAACTAAACCATTGCCAGAAGAAAGATTTACATCCCTCATATTAGAGTCAGGCATGCTTAATAAGAAAGCATTGGTTTAGGGGGAGTATCAGGTAAGTTTAAGGTATGGTTTTAGGTGTTTCAAAGTTTTGAACTGATTTTCAAAGCCTTGAAAATCATTTCAAAGCCTTGATGTTACTTGTTTCAGTAATATAGCTTTTTGAGTCCTTGAAATCCTTTCTAAATCCTTGTAAATAAGCATGTATGCTTTTTAGTAAAAAACTGGATCTTTCAATATTGGGTGCTATCTCAGTAGATTAATTCTCTATATTGTATTTAATTTTTTAAACTTATTTTCTTTTAAATCAATATTATTTTATTTCCTTTCCCACGTCACACACACAAAAATTTTATTTTCATTCAAACTGTAAATATCTTAAAAGAAATTTGGAAATACTTCAAATTCCTTATCTAACTCAAACTCTCTAGTATTTATGTTCTTCTATCTCTCTATTCTATCTGTATCTCTCCTGCCTATATTTTCTTCACTCAGAAACCCTAATGAGCACAAGAAGAGAATCACAAAGAATCAAGATGGCTGGAAGTTCAAAGGTTGTTTCAGAAAAGAAGAAGAAGACTGCAGAAGATCTGATTCAAACTATCAATGGTGATTCTAGTTCTAGAACTCCAACTGAAGAAAGGTTCATTCTCCTCCAACGAAGAAAAGCAAGAAAGATCTGACACCAACTTCTAGCAAGAAGAATAAGGCAGATTCGTCTGCTAATGAGAAACAGCCACATGAATCAGTGGCTAATCCAAAGAAGTTGAAGAAGAAGAAGAAGAAACCTACAACTGCTGACAAAGGAAAAGAAAATGTTATAGAGGTTGCACAAGAGAAAAGCACTAGCAAAGAACTGCATATATATTCATAAAAGCCTCAGCCCCCTGGTAAGAAACTTTCCAGCAAGTGGTTTATTTCTAAAACTTCTTGAGGTCAGTGGTTAGATGGTTTAGCTTCTAGACCATTAGCCTATTGTAGCATGGTTAGTGTTAATATGTTGATAACCATGAATCTGGAGTGTGTTAATAGACTGAAGAAAAGTGCTATTTGGAAATTTCTAAATACCCCTGAAGTTGCCTACCCTAGGCCTTTCTATCTGAACTTGGTGCAAAAAAAAACAACTGTTAACCTAATGATTCAATCAAAAGTTGTCGGGATTACAATGGATTTAGATCACTCAGAGTTTGCACGTGTTCTAGGCTGTCCCACAAGGTATAACACTGAGAACTACGCCAACAAAGTTGAAGTTTTGATAATGGATATGGAAGAATTCTTTCTACCTAATGTCTCTACCTCCTCTAAATAGTTAACAGACTCTTTGCCAACTATTGAAGCCAAAGTATTGTTCACAATCTTGATGTGTTGTGTAGTGCCTAGGGAGAATTCAAAAGAGTTTCCGACTGTCAGGGTTTTATATTTGATGTATTTGATCATGCATGGGTATGAGATTGATCTTCCAACAATTGTGATGGAACACATGCTCTACACTCAGACTAAAGAAAGAAAGCACCCTATACCTGTAGGGTTTTGATCATGGATACGCAGCGGAATAAACAATAATTTAACCGATTATGAACTTCCAAGGATCACAGGAAGAAAATTCATAATGATAGTAAAGGATTCATAACAAGTACCTTGTGGGTCTCCTTCGATGACTTCAAACACGAATAGTGTCACGTCTATGCGGTTGATCCATGTCTAGGATTGAGATCTATATCCTCAAACTCTTTTGTGCTAGCTAGGGAAGATGGAAGAGGAAGAAGAAATCACGCAACGGAGACCAAAAGAGAGGGTTCAGCCTCTCTCTTTGGCCGACGGGTAGGGGGCGGACAAGGGGGGCGGTCGGCAATCTTTGTCTTGCTCTCTCTCCTTGATTCTCTCTTACTCAAGTAATGTTATCAACATTAGTATGTAGGAAGGAATCTAGGAGAATCCTTTATATAGTCCACAAACTCCTTGTTACTACATAAAGGCCCTCTCTTAATCCTACAGAAGTTCGGATTAGTCCAACTTGCATATTAGTCCTACTAAGTTAGCAAGTTGTTGCGTTTTGATCCTTCTAATTAATTTATCATATTAATTAATTCCCAAGTCTAGTTCAATCCATATGGCGTGTGACCCCATACTTTTCTACTTAGTTGGTAGTAACTATTTACTAATATGGAGCGGTGTCTAGCAACACATCCACACTACCCAACTAATAGAAATAGTCATCCGACAAACCTTGTGCAAGTATTGTCTCATCCCTTTGTCTCAATATCCGGATTGGACACGAGACATAGAAGTCACACTCATATATCCAATACATAGTTCTTCGATCTTGGGAATAGCCTTATTCGTGCAAATAACATGAATATCCTATATTAATTTATCTGAGTCTGGCCAGGCATTCTATAAGAACTATGCCTCGAGTGGACTTGGGATATATGATCCCGTTATGTGGGAGGGAAAAATTCCATCTACATAACTTAGATATCTAAGCTTGCTTCATATTGTGTCCGATACGCGCCTTTATGACTACCCAGTCACGGTGTAGCGTTTGACGCTACCAAAACACAATATTCCACAACTAGATGATCTAGTGACTTCAAGTCTAAGGATGACAATACTGTTGTCACCGCGAGAAGCACTTGTGACTTTACATAACATGTATGTAGCCTTCTCGAATATGGGTTAATCCAATATGCCATTACTCCTAATGCATATGCATGTGTTGGATCGTGATATCTCCATATCAATCCAACCCCACACTAATCTATAGATGATTGTCCTATTAATTAGTATAATTGACTATGGATATATAAGATTAACAACACAATTGTAAATCTAAGGACTTCATTATATTAAATATCTCCAAAAATAATACATTGAATATTCTCGCCATCTTATTGCTCATACTAAACTAGATTGCCTCTAGGGAACCTATTCCAACGCTACCTTATGCTAATATGCTTTCTGCATTCTTTTTTCACCTTGATCTTACCTCTGACATAGAAGAAACAATTACTACTGGTTTTGGCATGCTTCATGAGAAAACTTTTGAGAGAATTGGTGTTGTGAAAACAGTGATGGAGTATGGAAGCTATACTCTGATCTGTCTGAGAAGCATCTGCAATCCAAGAGGATTCTCGAACCCAAGTCCTTGAACCCTCCTTCAAACCTACCCTCTCAACCACTGTTTTAAAATCCGGACCGGACCGGCCGGTTCGACCGGTCGGACCGGCGAACCTGTGCTTGACCGGTCCGGTCCGGCAATCGGATCGTTCATGCACGAGAACCGGGCCACGTCATCCGAACCGGCGGTTCAACCTCCGAACCGGTCGAACCAGCCGTTTTTGGACGAGCCGGTTCTCTTCTCTAATTAAAAAGAAATTGTGCCAGAGGTGGGAATCGAACCCGAGCACTAAGGATTGTACGCAGAAAACTTACCACCACGCCAGAGAGCTCTTTACGTTCCACAAGGAGCTATTATTATACTTAATATATCATTTAAGCAACTTTTTTTTTGAGGATCCGTTCTTGTTTTTGTAGATTCTTTTATTTTACTGGATAAACATATTGTAAATGTAATAATAATATTATGTTTTGCATGTCATATCACATACTTGAAGTTAAGTGTTATATCTATATTTGACAAGCATAGATGTTTATTGATCCGAAACCATAGTACACATCAATTTATAAAATATAACCTTTTAGTATTAAAATGTTCAAAAATATTTATCTTTCGCAAATATAAGTCTACATTCAAAATATTATAGTGGCAAGGTGTTCTTTCATCAAATGTTTTATGTTACTTGTGGATGCAATCGTGTGTTCAGTTAGCTTTCGTCAAAATAAATTGTCGTGGACTATAATTTAGCTATTTTTGTGTGTGTGTTTTTATTTATTTAAGCATAGCTATTAATATAGAAAATATTGTAACACTAAATAATCTTCAAACTAAAATAGTCGTGTATATTTTTGACTATTTTCCATTACTTTTACTATTTATGTATAAAAAATAAAAAATATATATTATTAAACAAACATGCAATTGAACCGGTCCGACCACCGGTCCGACCGGTCCGACCATGAACCGGTGCCTCACCGGTTCGATGGCCGGTTCGGTTTTTAAAACTATGCTCTCAACCTCAATACCTTTCCTTGGTAATTCAGAGACTTGACATTCTTGAGAAGGATATGGATGAGCTGAAGGAAAATCAGCATGAGTTTGGTACTGAATTCAAGAAGGTAAAGTATATGGTTTAAACTATCTACAAGAGCATCAATATACTTCATGTGGAAGAAGAGGTGTCTCGGGCTGCAGAAGGATCAAAGAGGGATGCAGAAGGTCTAACCAAAGATCTGTTCAGTGAGCATACAACTCAGGATGAGGCTACAGGGGTGGTGAACAAAGGAAAACAAGCAGTTCAGGAACATGGTGATGAAGAACAGGAACAAGCTGATGCTGACAGTCCAGACTCTGGGATGCTGATCAAGGATCTCAAGAAAAAGAAGAAGAAACCTGTCTCTCCAAAGATTGTAACAGAAGAACAGTTATTTGAAGAAACTTGAGGTACTAGTGGTCATGCATATCAAGAAGAGCAACAAGATGATGAGGATGATGAAGAAGATAGTAGTGAAGAAGATGTTGAGCCCCAGGGAGATGGAGACCCAACCCCTACCTCTTGTCTCTTCTTTCTTTATTTTTCAAGGCCTTGAATTCCTCTTCAAAGTCTTGAAAATTTCTATCTTTTCAAAACTTTTTACTTAAGTTTTCCAAAATTTGATCCAACATTTTCTCATTATTTTTTTATTAAAGTCAAAAAGGGAAAGAAATTAGGAGTTTCATTTGTTTTTCTGTCTTAGAGATCTGGTTTAGATCAATAGGGTTTGCTGCTAGACTTTGATGCTGTTTCTGTTGCTAATAATTTGGATCACTTGGATATCTTGTGTTAAAATTTGCCATCATGGATTCTGCAATGCTCTAATTAATTTTTTTTGCAGAGAATCAATTCCTAAAGGGATTTTGATTTTGTCTTTCATCAAGGGGGAGATTGTAAGTTCAGCCTGTTTCAAAGGCTAGAAAAAGCTTGTCTGTTTAAAGGCCTTGAAACTGATTTCAAAGGTTTGAAACATGCATTGGAGATTGTGGCATGAACGTAGGGGGGGATTTTGGTCCTATTCTAACTCCTAATCTCTTATGATTTATTATATGCTATCTGATGAAAGACATATCATTCTTCTAATATAAACTGTGATTAATCTATGTTTTGACTTAGTTTTTGCAGGGATATATAGCTTCCTATTTTGCAGGATTGTTTCCTAATCTATCTGAATGCAGGATGGAAATCTTTCTGGCAAAGTTATTATACCCATTGATTTGTTGTATATAAAGCTTCCCTACCTTCTAACAAACAAGATCAAGTCAGTATCTTTGAAGGTACTGAGCAACTAGCCGTTGGGAGAGCTGTTAGCAGAGTCAAAGACTTGCAGCTGAATTTTAGGAAAGTTTGTGAATTAAGATCATGCATATCTTCAATTCAAACAAGCTGCATAAAAGGGATTTTGAATGTAGAATTTCGTAGACACGACATAGTAGAACATACAGAGACATTCAAACTCCACTGAGGATTGGCAAGCAACCAAGAAGCAGATCCACATAACTCAATCCAATCATAAAAAAAAACACTACACATTCACTCAAGACATAGCTCTCAGTGTTCTTCTCTTCTGATCATCATTTGTATATCTTGTAGATAATACTTTTAGTTCTTATTCTCGTGGATTGTTCAAGGTGAACAATAGAGAATTCTTAGTTAATTAGTTTGCGAGAGCATGTACTAGATAGGTTAGTGAAAACCACAAATTGTAACAGAGTAAGGCATCTCTCTGTGCTTGAGATCTAGGGATTAGATTTTGATTAATACGAATTGAGTTGAAAATCCTGCATGGATCAAGTCTTTGAGGTACAGACGTAGGTCCAAGTGGACTGAAATCTATGAATCACTGGTCTCTTGAATTTACATTGCTGCATTTTACTTAGCTTATATACTACTCAAAAACAGGTTTTAGTTCAAGGGCTTGAAACCCATTTTAAGTCCTTGAAAATCTTTCAGCTTTCTCTTTACTATCTGTTTTAATTCCACGGACTTGAAATACTTGCTGCACTTCACAAACTTCTTTGAAATCACTCTTTTAGCACAAGTTGCAAAAGTTGCATTACTCCATTCAACACCCCCTTCTAGAGTATTAATCCTGTAGTTATTCCTACTGTACTGTCCTTCATTCAAAGTAGGAAAAACAGTAGCAACTTCAGACTTGTTGTGTAAAGGTAAAATCCAAGTATATATTGAGTAATCATCAACAAAGAGCACATAGTACCGATAACCATGATAAGATAAAGTATAAGCGGGTCCCCAAACGTCGCTATGCAATAGTTTTATTTTTCAGTAGCACGAGAAGAATAGTATTTGTAGGGAAAAGGATGCATTTTACCAAGTAAACAAGAATTACACTTATTATTATTATCACTTTTTCCCGATGAGGTAATTATTTGATGCATAACAGAGTTTGAAGGGTGCCCTAAACGGGCATGCCAAAGAATATCTGAATTGTATTTCCTAAATACGCTTCGGGAGCATGCTGAAAAGAAAAAGGACTCAATGGGGTAGAGGCCTTTTTTACTCAGGCCTTGGTAAAGTATTTTCTCATGCAGCCAAATATTGAATACAAAAAGAAGTTGACTCAAATAGAAATCTGCAATTGTAAGATGTGCATAATTTACAGACTGATAGAAGATTCGTACTAATCTTAGGCACATGCAAAGTATTATGTAAATGAAATTTCTGAGGACTAGTAGATAGAACAGCAGTACCAGAGTAGTGAATAGGGAGAGTTTTCCCATTCTCGATAGCAACTTGATCGTTTCCAGTCTAAGAATAAGAGATACTAATTTTCCCAAATTCATTTGTCATGTGATTTCTAGCCCCCCGTGTAGGATAACCAATAATTTTGGTAACCAGAATTGGTTTGGGTCGAGTTAGCCATAGCAGTGAGCCTTTCATTAGGCATTCTACCATGAAAGGCATGGTCAATTCTGTGGACACAGTCAAGGGATGACCTGTATGCTTGACCACAGATTTCACAAGTTACAGCAGTGTTATTGTGGGGAGAATAACACGCGTTCCTTCCTCGATAAGAGTCGAAACTTCCTCCAGGGACATAACAAGACCTACCATGATTATCATAATGATTGGAATTACCCCGATTGTGTCCTTCACGATTATATCCACCACGATTATATCAGTGACCATTACCATTGTTTCGACCACCATAAAAATTACCACAGTTTCTTCCTCTTTCTCTGCCAGAATTATTATGACTATTGGTGACAGTGTTAAAAGCTATGACATATTCAGTAATAGAGGCAGAGGCTTGTGATTCCAATATCAATTCGTGAGACCTCAGTAAAACATGTAAATCCTCAAACGTGAGAGAATTAGAATTGACAGAAATAGTAGTAAGCAGTCAGTTATATTAAGAGACCTCAGTAAAACATGTAAATAGTAGTAAAACATGTAAGCAGTGAAACATGTAAGTAGTAGTAAAACATGTAAATAGTAGTAAGCAGTGAGGTATATTAATTGACAGAAATAGTAGTAAAACATGTAGATTCATGAGACCTTAGTAAAACATGTAAATCCTCAAATTGTAGATGTTGTTCAGTAGATTAAGAGGATTGGGATTGTTTATTTGTGGCAGCGGTGGTGGTAGTGATCTACATGGTCGCTCTGATACCATGTAAAGAAACCAATTCAAGGTTTCATCATTCAACACTGTGGATAGAAAAAGGGATTGACCGAAGAAGATGATGGACAGTAAAAGGGGGATGAAACGTGTTTAGCTATTTTGGTAATTACTAGATACTTGATCTCTTCTTTAAGTAATAATTGATTACAATAACGACTGAGATGTGAGAGACGTTGCTAATTGCAACATAGTCCTTGGGGAATTGTTGTGAAGACCCTGTAGAGAGTTTGGTCTTATTCATATATCCTTTGGGCTTTGGTGGTTGATTGGGCTTCAGTTGTTTTTAATGACAGACCCAACGGAATGTTGTATTGTGAGCCCATTTCATTAGAGAAATTTTCTATTACTTCCAATGACTCTTGAAACACAAATGCAGGCAATTTGTTGAAATGAGCATTTGTTGCTGATATCACCTTTTAGGATCTATCTATGACCTTCATTTTATCACATTATCATGAGAGATTTGAGCCCAAATTTAGAGAATAAAGGTCGTTTTATCACTTGTTGCTTTCCATGTGCTATATTGTTAGTCCGGGCGTTTTCTATGCATATATAATTTTTACTTGTAAAACATAATCGCTTGGTATGTTTGTTCATGTTGTCTTGGCAGGAGCGGATGCTAATCGGTTGATAAGAGGCATGGAAATAACTTCGGAAACAACGGGAGCTCAAGTGGAGTCAAGAGAAGCCGAATTAGAGGAGCTTGGATGACCAGTCTGCACTATTTTGATCCTAGATGGAGTTCTAAAACTATTTTTGGAGTGAGAACGGTGCCAAATGAAAGTATACTCCGAGATCTTTCCAACGATAGGTCACGGAGCTAAATCCGAGTTCGGACGAAAAAGATATGGCCTATTGAAGTCAGGAGCAGATTTGAGGGGGCTGTTGTGCAATTACACAAGACTTCTGCGGGTTATGAAGGAAGGACGACCTAGGGACGAAAATAATCACCATTCATGCCTATTGAGAGCCACGATCAAGGAGGAGAGCAAGGAGACTCCATTGGGAGCAACCTCAAGCAAGGAGAAGAGCCCCGAATCGCGCCAATCTTCACGATTTCTAGCGTTTGATCTCTTCTCCCTCTTTTAATCACTTGTATGGAGAAACTTTGTTGTGTTACCACGATTTTAAGTAGTAGCTAGACGTTTTGCTAGGCTCCTCTAGAAAGCCTAGGGTTTATGTAGACAATACGCTTTCCGGATTTTTGACTTTGTTTCATGCTTTGGGTTTGATTTATTGAATGAACTTTAGTTTCTTGATCTTATTATTGAGTGTAGTCTATTGACACGACTATGTTAGGAATTGATATTCACGAACTTTGGGTTTATTCTTATATTGTAATCTTGCTTAATGTTAGTCTTTATTCTAGTTATTGTTCATATGCTGTGCTTAATACTTAACAAGAATGGAGTAATTAACCGGACTTGTTAATTAGCTAGCGAGTGTGTGAGAGCGACTTAGACCTAGTTGTGATGAGATATTAAAAAATAATTCTTAATCACTGAGACTGAGAGTGGGTAGATTCGGTAGGAGATAGTGAGGTGTTCGTGTGGTGGTGGTCTGAGAGGACATCATTCCGTACATTGTCGTTAGCCTACTAGAACGGACCGGTAGATGTAGGTGGACCGATAGGACACCAAGTAAACCGCGACGTAGAACGACATGAGACCGATAGGTAATTGTCAGTACCATTATCCAGCTTAACTAGAATATGATTAACGTGTTACTTTGCTATTCCAGAAATCGTCTACAGCCCTAGGTAATCTAGAGAATGCCTAGTTTCTCCATAATTGTTTTAATAAATTAAAAAACAAAAATATTAGTTAGTTATTTATTACAATTCTTAATCAATCACAATTCTTCCTCCCAGTTACAGTACTCTAATCTAATAACTAATTAAATAATCTCAAGTTTGTCCTCGTGGGATCGATAACTTGGGGTTGAAATATTACGCTATATTACTTGAACCGTGCACTTGCGGTAACACGTAAGAATTCGTGTCAGTTGCATTTTCGATTCCTCATGTAATTAAACCTGTAGCTAACACAATTGTTAGGGATTTTGGATAATTTGACAATACTTAAATTACATGTAATTGATGGGGTTGCTAATCTGAATTCCAGCGCTGGTTTCATTGAATATTATTGGTTTTCTTACAGCTTAATGTTTCACCACCATATTCACTGGCACTGGATGTTGTGTCATTTCTTGTTCGTATAAGTAATCACCTTTTAATTGTACTGACTTTATAGTTCACATATTTATTCTCTGAGGACAATGAATGACTTAAGAGTGGGGAGGGGTTCAATCTAGAGTAGAGTGTTTTTGCATTAGTTAGATCAACCATTTCCTTTAGTTTGAATCTACACATTTTATTTAGTCTTTATGGATAATTGTACGTTTTTATTTCACTTCTATATGCACGCGTTATGTTAAAACCATCCTTTGCCAGTAAGGATTAGATTGCGTCTTTTCTTTGAAGCTAATGCATAATTAATATTATTGAAATAAAAAAGAAAATTAGAAAACCAAAAAGTCCTACAACTTTATAGTTTTTGGAGTAAGAGAATTGATAGGACATCTTATCGAAGGGTAGTCGATTACAATACTTACAGACCGTTTATTAACAAAAGTGAGGAAATGATTTCGGTAATCTTTTTCAGGAAGAAGAGCGATTAAACTTAACACATTATCTTAGGTTACAAATAGTGCTACATATCAACTTTGTATGTAAGAATGACCGTCACTAATGACAATCACCTATCGTCATTCACACCATATCTTTTGGTGTCATGATCGATTCATATTGGGCCCAATGGCCCGAAACCACCAGTAGGCCAACTAGTGAAGGCCATACTATTTTTTCTTCGTCAGTAGAGTAGACTGACACTTCCTAAGGTTCATTAAAGAGGGAATGAATGTTGGAGGAATTTGAGGGTTGATCTTATTTTACGGATTTTGATGTTGACAACACTTTAGTGAAATATTTAAGGATGAGTGACATATGATATTGAATTAAGTTGGATAATGTAAATCAATGCATTGCGCGGTTCTCACGTTGGACGAATTGCCGAAGTGTTGTCATTGTTGGGACGGATTCCAGGTTGATGCGATATAAGAGGATCATGCTCGATTTACATTACTGTTGAGGGGGATGGGTTTGAAAGAACAAGTTTACTGACGTAGCTAAAGATGAATGTGGGAAGTCGATGTGGCACGTATTTCAAGACATTGAGTGTTTTCACCCGAGTTAGACTTATCATTTTTAAGATACCAATATCAACTTTTTGCAAACTAATTAATCATAATTAGTAAGATTGGAAATTTAAAATAATAACAATTATAAACAACTAACAAATTCCTGTCTGCTTTAGTTAATTGGGGTTGGGGCATAAAAGATCCACCACCAACATGACTGACGTAAGAGATGCAATACGATTATCAAATAGTTGATGGGTTCCTTATATGGTACACAAATCTTATTTCACCTGAGCGTTACGGGATGCCACATACATCAATCACCGCTCAAACTAGAGCGAGCTAAAGGACTTAATGTGTCGACATCCCTATACAATAGTGACCCGCATGAGTATAGGTAGTACTCTATCGCTTTCAATTTATAAATTTATTTTTCTTTCTGAAAGCACGGCTCTAAATTTCTTGATAATTAAAATTACACAAAATAAACAAAGCACTAAATAGGTGATCCAACTAACTTCTTGCGCATATATGTTTGATGACATCCTCAATCATTAATGTCATATTCAAGTAAGATGATCCTCCTTCTTCCATGGCCTTCTTTGCCAAATTCGCTAGTAATTTGGCTTTCCTTCTTCTCTCTTCACCTTCTAAGCCTCCATTTATAACTTTCTCCACGGCTTCAGTAACCATTTCTCTTGTCACCACCACTCCATGTTTGCCTTCCTGAAACAAGGGTATACGAAACGTCGCTCCAACACTCACCCCTATCTCAACCACATCCACCAAATACTTCTCGTTATAAAATTGCTCCGCGCGCACAGGCCACGTGATCATAGGCAAACCGACAGATATCCCTTCTAGAACCGAGTTCCAACCACAATG
Source organism: Linanthus parryae (assembly GCA_023055425.1). Classification (NCBI taxonomy): domain Eukaryota; kingdom Viridiplantae; phylum Streptophyta; class Magnoliopsida; order Ericales; family Polemoniaceae; genus Linanthus; species Linanthus parryae. Next base: position 93,058,598 of record JALGPY010000005.1, on the reverse strand, counting down.
TGTCAAGAATGCACCCACAGAAGGATGTGACAGTATAACAACTTGCGGTGCCCAACCCTTGACAATGAGCCCTCTCCCTTCCGTTCTTTTCTCAATCCCATTATCTCTTATCCACTTGTCAATCTCGTCGCTTAATTTATTTCCTTTTATCACCCAAATGAAAGGGCCGTTTGACGCTTCTAATCCCAATCCGAGCTCTATTAGCTGTGGAAGAGAAAGACAACAAACGCTACCAAAACAGACATAGACCACAGACCCTTGCGGGTGCTGGTCTAGCCATTTCAAGCAAGTGTTCTCATTTATTAAGCCTTGTTTTCCCCTTTGTGCCTCGTCAAAGTTACTAATGGCACACATCGAGACCGGCCCAACGCACCAAATTCGTCCTCCTTTAAGTTTCTTGAAGCGTTCAACGTATTGCTGTTCCAACTCTTCGTAACTGTTGACAACTACCCCAAATGCCCTCGATTCAGATGCTTCTCTTTTTTTGAGAAAAACATTCATTCTAGACGAATCAAGACTGAACCAACATGGCAGTTGGGATCTTCTGAACTCAATCCCATGGGGAAATCCCGGTACGGCGATGTTTTCTGGCTCTGGCACTCGCTCATGTACTCGTGAAACCAGTAAACTGTGGTTAACCAACGCAGCAAAACAGCTCATTCCGTCGAAGATGATTCTGGGGACATTGAATTTGCGTGCCGTGTCAGCCAACCACCCTATATTCTTGTCTGCTATGATGCAACTAGGGTAGGGTTTGATTTCATGGAACAACTCCTCCATTGAGTTTTGCATTTTGTCTATTGCGAGCATGAGTTTCGACATGGCTTCCAGAGAGTCTATGCTGTCCATTGTTTCACATCCCTCCGGCAATCCAGCCTCCAAGGATGGAAATTTGAGCGAGAGGAGCCTGATTTGGTGACCGGACTGTACTGCCCGGTCCACCTTAGGGCGGAACATGGAGGTGACTTTAGGTGTTGTGATGATCGAGACGGCGAGGTTTCGTTGGGCTAATAATATGGCGATGTCTAGCATGGGTATGAAGTGACCTGGTATGGCTATTGTTACCAAAACAAAGTGAGGTTGTTTGTGCTTTCGCGAATACATTATGAGTTGGTGGATGAATGAAAAAATGATAGGAAAGGACTACTTATATAGGCAATAAATCTTTTGAGCTCACATGATATAGCACATATGTGAGGGTTTGTGTTACATAAAATGTTAATCGATGCCAGGTTGGCATCTGAATTTATTCAATATTTTAATATCTATAAAAGCAAGAAAAACTATTTCCCTTCGGACATTTGTCATCCAACATCTTGTAGGTACGTACAATGTATTATGCAATAAAAACAACATTTATAAAAAGCTACAAAGATTAGTAATAAACTTAATTATGTCATTATAGCAATTGTAACCTATTGGCTTTTAAATTGTACCTTTTATGAAATCATCCTACAAAGATCAATGATAATTAATTGAAGAGTCATCATTGCAATTGTAACCCATTATTTTTTAAATTTCATCTTTTAATACATTTTCTTTTAGAAAATTAAAGATCCTACATTAAGTTAGTAGAGTTATTGAAATGTTGACATGTTATTAAAAAACATTGGAATTGTATGCCTCCTTTAAATATCCTTTTTCTTCAATTATGTTATCTTTGAAAATTAAAATTTTCATATGAAGTAGTAAATTCTATTACAACTATATGTCGCATTTATTTATTATTTATGACATAATATATACTATGTGATCGAACTGCATCACTTAAATATAATATGTCACATGTTGTGTATCGTGTGTCACACCAATAGTCCTCCAAATTCTATGATACAAATTTCTTAGTTCGTAGATAAATAATAAGTAATATTGCATAATTTTAATGAAAATGTATCCGCTGAATTATTTATGTTATCTTTTATTACAAATTCAGAAGAATTATATACGAATATATATACATATATATATGCCTCTTTTTGTATATTTTTGACATACTATGTTCTATATAATGGAATTCCGAAAACCACATAGTATCCAATAATTTCACATACCTCTAAAATAATTGGTATATACCACTTTTTTATTTATTCTGCAAAAACATGCAATTAAAACATAACATGTCACGCAAATGGGAGTTAGCTCAGTGGTAGAGCATTAGAAGTCCTTGCATGATGTCTTGGGTTCGAACCGACTAGACTTATGATATAATGTAATTCAAAAAAAAAAAAAAAAAATCGCATGTCGAGATATAACATTTATTCCTATATGTACATAATAACTACACATAACAATCAATACAACATAATTTCAATGTAATTGTGTTTATTGAAGATGTTGCATTTTTCTGAGAAATATAGATGTTGCCTTTTATTACAAATTCAGATGATTTAATTCTTATAATATTAATTAACAATTACTGTAACAGTTGTAAACATGCCTCTTTACACTAAAATACTTTCATAATAAAATTGTGAGAAGTAATAATATTATATCAAAACGTTAATGATATTATTATGTGGAAAAAAGTTACGATGTTGTTTCACTCCATTGCATTGTTCTACACAAATAAGTCTACTTTATTGCATTATATGTACTAGAAAAAACTTAAATTATATACATTATCTCATATTTTTAACATTTCTCATTCTGTTGGTATACATTATATAAATGTATTTGTGTGTGTGTGTAAGATAACTTGATACTTAATTTTAAATAAAACATTTTAGACAATTTATACTCGCGAATTAAGTTTTTTAAATATGTAAGTTTCCACGTGCACTCCGAGAAGCCTGGTGACTCTTTCAAACTATATATATAGAATATAATGATCGATGAATTGGACTTCTTCGGCATGAAGCGGACTTTCTCTTTCTCTAGAAGTTGAGGTATGACGAGAAGTCGAATTTACACTGAGTCTGCAAGAGAAGGCTCGGTGAAAGGGGTGCTTGTAGCTGAATAGAGAATGACTTAAAGCAACGGACCAGCGGAAGTCGAAAGCCAACAACGAAATGTAACTCAAAGGAAGAGGCACCCCTTTTGCCTTGTTAGCCTAGTAGGATTCTTTCCGTCTATCTGAACGTCACGGTCATCGGTCGAACAAAACGAACATCAACTCGTGATCGCTTCCCCAACCCAAGACTCGTTGGAGAAGGTGAAACGGTTACGTGGATTAGTTAGAGATGAACTTAGCAAACTAAAACGATCTATAGATTTCCCAACTATAATCAATCCCATCAAGAATAGAAGTTGGTCGCATAGTGAGGGAAGAGTCTAGAAGAGGCCGATCAAACCTCGGTAGCGTCTGACCAACAAATCCTGCCATGTTTTCTCCAACCTGGTAAGTGAAGCATCACCTCGTGATCGCTTCCCCCAACCCAAGACTAGTTGGAGAAGCTGAAATGGTATCATATGTTAGTTAGAGAATAGGTTTGCAAACTACAACAATCTATAGATTCACCACCTATATCCAATCCTAATAAGAAAAGAAGAGAGTCGTATAGCGAGGAAAGATTCTAGAAGAGGTCGATCAAACTTCAGTAGCGCCTGACCGACAAATCCAGCCATGGTCTCTTCAACGCGGGAGAGGAAGTATTTACTATTTTTATAAGCATAGAACCTTAGTCTGAACTAGAGGTGTCAAACGGGCGGGTTCGGGTGGACCCGATCCATTTATAAATGGGTTTATTGTACACGGGTCCAACCCGTTCTACCCGTTTAAATGTTACGGGTTTTATGGGTGGGTCATAAACGGGTCAATGTGACCCGTTAACCCGTTTCTAACCCGTTTTAAACCCGCAAGTGCTAAAGTGAAATAAAAAAAAAAAAAAAACATATGTAAGCCTACCCACTTTTTTAATTAATTTTTTTTTTTTTTTGCAACTATCCACTCCATTACTATAGTAATTAATGATTCATTTTTCCTGAAAATAAAAGAAAAAAGACCAAACTGGCCTAACTCTCCCAACCCTTTAACCTACCTAGCCCTCTCAACTACCCACTTTGGGACTCCATTTACTGCACAGGAGAATGAAGAAAGAGAGAGGTATGTCCATCTCCATCTCCACCTCCACCTCCATCTCCAATTCTTCCCCACCACCAGATCCAACTTCTCCAACACCAGATCCTTCTTCCCCAATTCCTTCACCATCTTGTCGTCTCTTCATCAGTTCATCCATCACCGCCGATCTCCCAGACCCATAAACTGAACGGCGGTGGCTTCGACGGTGGAAGCTTCAACGGTGGTGGCTCGGCGGTAGTAGCAGGCGGCTTCGACGGCGATGCTTTGGCGCCACTGTCTACACCCACGTCCTCCCTTCCACCCGCGAACTCGTGTCGCAGGCTCGCAACAGTTTCCACCCGCTCTGGCGGTCGACAAGTTGTTCATCCAGTACCGTCGTCATGGGCACGATAAAGATTTTGACGGGTGTTGCTGGGTTATTTTTTCAACCCGCTTAACCCACATATCTCAGCGGGTTAATCGAGTTCACCCGTTTCCACCCATTTTGAATAATTAACAAGACCCGAACCCGCTTAACCTGTGCATATACGGGCGGGTTGACGGGTTTGGGTTGAGTTTGCCAGCTCTAGTCTGAAACTTTTGTCGGGTGATTAAGGCCTTTTTTTATGCCTTACAAGGCGTTTTTGTTCCCTTTACAACATTGGGCGCTAGTGCTTGCCATCTAAGAATTTCTATATGGATTTCATCATATATGGTTAATACTTCTTGTAACGACCAAGTTTTATCCTTTTATATTTCATTTTCCTGCTAATTGTCATTTCTCTGGTTGTAACTTTCGGCCAACAGAGACATGTAAGTTATAGTGCTGCATTGAAGCTTCAAGGACGAAACTTAATCCATGGAGAGAGGATAACCGAGATTTTTACTTAGGGGCATTTTTAGTAAATTGACTTGCGTGAACTAAATTTTTTTGGTAAAAGAATTCCTAGTTCAATATTAATTATTTCAAATTTATAAACATAATGTATTCGATAATTCCTACTCATTAAATAATTTAGTAAATTCAACTTCCGTTTATACTTTATACATATAACTTATATTATGAAATTTAATTAGTTACTTTTTTTTTAAATAAGTAAATTTAATTAGTTAGTTACCTAAACATTATTATTATTATTATTATTATTATTATTATTGATGCAGGAAGAATTTCGAAAGAATATCTGACAGCTTCAGAAAAGCAGTTTCGGTCAGAACGCAGAATCAGAGGAATAATTGAAGGATGTCGGATTTGGGAAAAGTCATACATAATTTTGAGTGGAAACAACGTTCTAAAAGTAACCCGTGACACGTCATGGGCACCGCCTTGATTTGGCAAAAATCGCTTGTTCAAGGGTCCAAATCATCGTTTTTCTATTTTAGTGATATTTATTCCGCTAATTCGGGTCAAATTAAACCCGATTTGGGTGAATCTTTTTGCTGAGTCTTTATTTTTTTTAATACTTTAATTTAGTAATGTTTTTGAGATTTTTGCTATTTTTGGCAAAATTATATTTTTGAGCTATTTATACCCGGCTTGTGGGTAAATTTCGGGGAGACTTTGATATTGATTATTTCTCAATTCTAGAGAGCTTCGTGCCCTAGTTTCTTTACCCTTTTTCATTGTAGATTTCGCTGTGATCCCTCGCTTGGTTGTTTAACCCGGCGTCAGTTTGTGATGCAGGAGCAGATGGCCCAGAACCTGGCGCGACTAATCTCGGAGATGAACCAGACGAGGCCGAGCTGTCAGACGCGACTAATCTCGCGCTTCACTATCACGACATGGAAGACAGGCGCAAGAGAAGTGCGAGAAGGTCACTTTTGGTCATGACATACTGTTTTGGGCGTAATTTGAGCTGCAGGAATCAGAATGACTATTATAATATGTTTTCAGAAAGCTCTCGACGAGGCCTACACGATTGACCCGGTCACGCAAGATTTCAGCCCAAAAGGCGGACGTTTGACCAGTCAACGGAGACTTCGAAGATATTTTTGCTATTTTTGGCAGTTTTTCAATTTTTGTATTTTGACTTCTGTATTTAGCCGATTTGGGTCAGACTTTCATTTACGCAATATTTCCAATAAGGCCAATAGTTTGGGGCCAGTTTTGTAATTTTGCTATTTTTGGCAAAATTAGGGTTTGCAGATATTTATACCCGGCTTGTGGGTAAAGTTGGATAGTTTTGTGATATTATTACTTCTGAAATTCTAGAGAGCTTTCGTGCCCTAGTTTTCGTACCCTTTTCCATAGCTTGATTCCGCTGTGATCCCTCTTTGGGCGAATAACCCGGCGTCAGGTTGGTATCATAGCAGGTTCGACTTGGGAGGAAGATCATTGTAGCGATGTCTCGTGGACGTGCTCGTGGTCGTGGGCAGCAGGTTGCTGAAGATGCCCCCCCATAGAAAACGTAACCTCGAAGACGTGATGAGGATAGAAGATCTGGAGCGACAGAACCAGGTTCAGCAGCAACGGATCGAAGAGCTGACACGGCGCCTGGCGGCGCAATATCTGGATGATCAGGAAGACTCAGACGACGACTCAGTGGCGTCCCTTGAGAACCCGTACCATCGCGAACCAAGAGTTCGGTGGTACTGTGGTTGTGACGATCACCGCAGCGGTCTAGGCTTCAAGGTCGAGATCCCTAGCTATCCCGGTACCCTTCAAGCCGATGGATTCATCTATTGGCTGAACGAGGTGGATCGGATCTTTGAGTACAAGGAAGTTTCTGAACATGAGAAGGTGAAATTGGTCGCAATCAAGCTCAAGGGTCGAGCTTCAGCATGGTGGGAGCAGTTACGACGTTCTCGTGAGAAGCAGGGAAAACCGAAGATTGTTGAATGGGAAAAGATGAAGAAGAAGATGAGGGCTCACTTTCTTCCTTTCGGCTATACCCAAACCCTATATCAGCGTCTCCACACGTTGAGACAGGGTGTCAAATGTGTGGAAGAGTACACCGAGGACTTCTACCAATTGATCGCCCGGAATGACTTATCCGAGACAGAAGAGCAGCTAGTAGCGCAATACTTGTCGGGTTTACGACAATCCCTGCAGGATGTTCTATGCCTGCAAAATTTCTGGACGGTTTCAGAAGTTTACCAAAGGGCTCTTACTTTGGAGAAGCAACAGAGTAGAAAACCTGCATCGAGGGCCGATCACACCAATCGATCGACTCAATCTTTGGCATCCCGACCAACCATCCTGGCAGCCCCTGATGCATCGAGTAGCGGCTTTAAGTGCTACAAGTGTGGTGAACCAGGGCACAGGGCGACAGAGTGCAGGAAGCCGGTCGTGCAAAGGCCGGAGAGCTTATTCATCGAAGAGGGTACTACTGACGAGGTCGAAGAAGTTGGGTACCAGGTAGATCCCGTATATGATGACTACGAAGACGAAGATGTTCTCTACGGGGATGGTCATGAGAATCTGGTTGTCCGTAAATACTTGCTAACTCCCAAGGGTGATTCGGAGGATGATTGGTTGAGAACCAATATCTTTCACACTAACTGCACAATTGGGAAGAAGGTTTGCAAGATGATTGTAGACGGAGGCAGTTGCGACAACATCGTCTCTGAAGAAGCCGTCAAGAAATTGCAGCTGAAGACGGAGCAACATCCGGCGCCTTACAAGCTGTCATGGCTAATCAGAGGTTCTGAAGTAACAGTTAATAAAAGATGTCTAGTTTCTTTTTCAATTGGTAATAAGTATCATGATATTCATTGGTGTGACGTGGTCAAGATGGATGCATGTCATGTCTTGTTGGTTCGTCCATGGCAATATGATAGACGTTTGTTCCATGATGGGTATAAGAATACCCATTCGTTTGTGATGAAGGGGAAGAAAATCGTACTAGCTCCGCAACGAGAGGGTTCGTCTCCGGCTCCAACCGCGCCGACCAACCTGCTTTCTCGATCCAAGTTCTTGGGGGGAGATTCAGCGGGAAAAGTTTGTTTATGCGTTGATCCCTTCTGATAATAGTGCCAGTGGTGAGGAGTCTGAATTATCTCCCGAGGTGCAGCAGGTTTTGGATGAGTTCTCCTACTTGATTCCAGAGGACCCCCTCCTGGTTTGCCACCAATGAGGGACATCCAACATCAGATAGACCTAGTTTCAGGTTCTAGTCTGCCAAACCGACCTGCTTATCGTCTCAGTCCCAAGGAAGCAGAAGAGTTACAGAGGCAGGTGGTTGAATTACTTGAGAGGGGTTACATCAGGAAGAGTATGAGTCCTTGCGCAGTGCCCGCTCTGCTAGTTCCAAATAAGGATGGCTCTTAGCGCATGTGTGTAGACAGCAGAGCCATTAATCGGATCACCGTGAAGTACAGATTTCCCATTATGCGACTTGATGACATGCTAGATCAACTGTCCGGCTCTCAGGTCTTCTCGAAATTTGACCTCAAGAGTGGATACCATCAGATTCGGATCAAGCAGGGGGACGAGTGGAAGACCGCGTTCAAGACACATCATGGGCTGTACGAGTGGATGGTGATGCCTTTTGGTCTCTCCAACGTGCCCAGCACCTTCATGCGGTTCATGCATCAATTTCTCAGGCCTTGTATGGGAAAGTTTGTTGTCGTTTATTTCGATGACATTCTTATTTACAGTCCCACATGGGCTGTTCACTTCGATCATTTGCGAGCGGTCTTTGAAGCATTGAAGGCGGAGAAGTTGTTCATTAACAGGAAGAAGTGTTTTATTTTCACTACCTCTGTGCAATTTTTGGGTTTCATAGTGTCTACTGATGGTGTGCATGCAGATCCCTCGAAATTGAGGCCATTGTGGACTGGCCCAGACCTAAGACACTGCACGATGTGCTCACTTTCCATGGGTTGGCATCTTTCTATCGCAGGTTTATCAAGTATTTCAGCACTTTGGTGGCACCCATCACTGAGTGTCTGAAAGGGCGTGATTTCAAGTGGACGGATGAAGCAGAGGCCAGTTTCAATCAGGTCAAGAAGATGAGACAGAGGCACCAGTTTTGGCACTACCTGATTTTGACAAGATGTTCGAGGTTAACTGTGATGCCTCAGGTTTGGGAATTGGCGGTGTTATAAGTCAGTCAGGGCATCCGATTGCATTTTTCCGCGAGAAGCTGTCCGGGGCCAGAAAGAATTACTCAACGTATGATCTGGAGTTCTATGCCATTGTTCAGACGTTGAAGCATTGGCGTCATTACTTAGTGCAGAAGGAGTTCATCTTGTTCACCGATCAATGAAGCGTTGAAGTACATCAATGGGCAGCACAATTTGAGTCGACGACATGCCAAGTGGGTGGCCTATTTGCGAGAATTTACTTTTGCGTTGAAGCACCAAGCAGGAAGTTTGAATCGGGTAGCCGACGCCTTGAGTAGATGTAATATGCTTCTTACCTCCATGAGCAACCAGGTTCCTGGATTTGAAGCATTTGCAGATATGTATGAGGCTGACCCTTCCTTTGGGAAGATCGTTGCTGAGGTAATTTCCGGCCAGCGCCATGATTTTGTTTTGTTTAATGGCTATATGTTTAGGGGACGGCGTTTGTGCGTTCCAGATTGTTCTTTGCGGCAGCAGATTATCAGGGAGCTCCACCAGGAAGGGCACTTTGGCCGAGACAAGACATTTTCTCTTGTGTCTGCTGATTTTTATTGGCCAAAATTGAGTGCTGATGTGGCACACTATATGGTCCTTTTCTATGTGTGTCAGCGTTCGAAGGGATTTCTCACTAATGCAGGTCTTTACACTCCTTTACCTGTCCCTGAGGCGCCATGGTTTGATGTTAGCATGGATTTTGTGCTTGGCTTACCCCGCACGCAGAGGGCCGCAAATTCTGTCCTTGTTGTTGTCGACAGGTTTTCCAAGGCGCATTTCGTACCATGTAGGAAGACGATGGATGATGTGCGGATAGCCCATCTTTATTTCAGGGAAATTGTGAAGCTGCATGGAGTACCACGGTCTATCACTTCCGATCGTGACACGAAGTTCATGAGCCAATTCTGGAAGAGCCTTTGGGAGAAATTGGGTACTCAGTTGAACTTCAGCAGTGCGTATCACCCGCAGACCGATGGGCAGACAGAGGTGGTATATCGCAGTCTAGGAAATCTTCTCAGGTGTTTGGCAGGTTCCAAACCCAGCAGTAGGATTTGGCACTCACTCAGGCGGAGTTCGCGTATAATAGATCAGTGAACAAGACTACGGGAATGAGTCCCTTCCAGATTGTCTATGGGCAGAACGCGTCAGGGGTTCTAGACTTGGCTCCCATCCCGCGTGTGGGACGTGTTCATCCTAAAGCTTAGGAGATGGCAGATCATTTGAAGGACATTCTGGACCAAGTGAAGAGCAAGATTGAGGAAAGAAATAGCAAGTACAAGGCTCGGGTCGACAAGCATCGTCGTCAGGTACTTTATGATGTTGGTGATTATGTTTGGGCTGTTTTGACTCGTTATCGCTTTCCTGTGGGAGAGTACAGTAAGTTGAAGGACAAGAAGATCGGGCCTTGCGAGATTGTGCAAAAGATCAATGAAAATGCTTGCCGGTTGCGGCTACCAAGTCACCTAAAGACGTCTGACGTGTTTAATGTCAAACACCTCACACGGTGCTTTGTGGATTCTAAAGACGATGGAGTGAACTCGAGGACGAGTTCTTTCCAACCAGGGGAGACTGATGCAGGAGCAGATGACCCAGAACCAGGCGCGACTCATCTCGCAGATGAACCAGACGAGGCCGAGCTGTCAGACGCGACTAATGTCGCACTTTACTATCACGACATGGAAGACAGGCGCAAGAGAAGTGCGCGAAGGTCACTTTTGGTCATGACATACTATTTTGGGCGTAATTTGAGCTACACGGATCAAAATGACTATTATAATATGTTTTCGGAAAGCTCTCGGCGACGCCTACACGAAGGACCGAAGTCACGCAAGATTTGAGCCCCAAAAACGGACGTTTGACCAGTCAACGGAGACTTCAAAGATATTTTTACTATTTTTGGCAGTTTTTCAATTTTAGTATTTTGACTTCTTTATTTAGCCCGATTTGGGGTCAGACTTTCCTTTACGCAATATTTCCAATAAGGCCAATAGTTTGGGGTCAAATTTATAATTTTGCTATTTTTGGCAAAATTAGGGTTTGCAGCTATTTATACCCGGCTTGTGGGTAATGTTGGATAGTTTTGTGATATTATTACTTCTGAAATTCTAGAGAGCATTCGTGCCCTAGTTTTCGTACCGTTTTCCATAGCTTGATTCCGCTGTGATCCCTCGTTGGGCGAATAACCCGGCGTCAGGTTGGTATCTGAGCAAGTTCGACGTGGGAGGATGATCATCATCGACGATGGCTCGTGGATGTGCTCGTGGTCGTGGGCAGCATCCGGCTGAAGAAGCCTCCCAACGGGAACGTGACGTCCAAGACGTTATGATGATATAAGATATGCAAAGGCAGATTGCATACCTAACCCATAGCCTTGCGGTGCGTTATTTGCAACGACAAGTTGCAGATTTAACTTGACACATAGCGGCACGGGAATTCAAGGATTGCAAGGCCTTTGATCACGACTCCCAGCCCGCGTTCAAGATCCGCTACGACGATGATTCCGGTGGTTGGAATGAGCGTTATGGAGGAGCGAGTTTGAAGACTTATGTTCTAGATTCTTCGGGTATGTTACGAATCGAGTACATTTTCCGTGATGCAGTTTTTTTATGAGCGAATTTCAAATTCATGTGAAAGTGAGGTAGATTGGACAAAACCTCCCGTTTACGATGACTTTGGAGACGAAGATGACGAACTTACTGTTGAGGATTACGAGCACAATTCTGATATTCCGACTCCCTATGGGGTAAACTTGGATTCTTCTCAATTAATTTGTTCATCAAATATGGTTATTGAAGATGAAGATGAAGATGAGGATACTGATGAAGACGAGGCGGTGAAACATGATTTAAACAATTTATTATTTTTTTCAATTAAGCTCCCATCTCTTTATTGTGATCCGTTTATGATCGAGTCATTCACTCAAGATGCTAAATTGAACTCGAGTACGAGTTCTTTTGAAGAGAGGGTGACTGATGCAGGAAGAATTTCGAAGGAATATCATATAGCTTCAGAAAAGCAGTTTCGGTCAAAACGCAGAACCAGAGGCAGAATTGAAGGATGTCAAATTTGGGAAAAGTCATACATAATTTTGAGTGGAATCGACGTTATAAAAATAACTCGTGAATTTTCACGAGCACCGCCTTGATTTGGCCAAAATCGTTTGTTTAAGGGTCCAAATCAGCGTTTTTCCATTTTAATAATATTTATTTCGCTAATTAGGAGGTTAAATTAAATCCGATTTTGGTGAATCCTTTTGCTGAGTCTTTATTTTGTTTAGCACTTTAATTTAGCATTGTTTTTGAGATTTTCACTATTTTTCGTAAATTATATTTTTAAGCTATTTATACCCGACTTGAGGGTAAACTTCGGGGAGACTTTGATATTGATTATTTCTGAACTCTATAGGGATTTGTGCCCTATTTTCGTTGCCCTTTCTCATTGTTGATTCCGCTGTGATCCCTCCCTCGGTTGTTTAACCCGGTGTCGTTGTTGTTGTTGTTGTTGTTGTTGTTGTTGTTGTTGTTGTTGTTGTTGTTGTTGTTGTTGTTATTATTATTATTATTATTATTATTATTATTATTATTATTATTATTATTATTATTATTATTATTATTATTATTATTGTTATTGTTATTGTTATTGTTATTATTATTATTATTATTATTATTATTATTATTATTATTATTATTATTATTATTATTATTATTATTATTATTATTATTTCCGGAATTTTAGTCAAGATCCGTAAATTTTTTTATATTTGGCCCGTTTTCATTTTTAATTTCTTTCACGTGCAAAAATAGGATTCGTGTATTTACCGATGTGTGGTTCATCATTCGTCGAGTTTTAATCTTTGGTCGCGTTTTTTTATCTCGTGTTGCGCATTGGATCACCGTGTCACCTGGTGCGCACAAGAGCGTGTCACTTTCTTTTCCATCTTTTTCTTTCTCCTCTACTTTTTTTTTTCTACGTGCATCCCTCATCACCGTACGTAACCCCCTGCAACTCTCCCATCAATCCCCCACTCTACACCCATCATTGCCCCTCTACTTGTCCTCCCATCCCGTCAATCCCTCTTCTTCTCTTGACATCCTTCTCCTACTTATTCCCCTCTCATTCTCCTCACTCTCCTCTATTTTTTTCCGAGAATAGCCACAACCGCAAAACCCATCACCGACCAACACACCACCGTACACCACCCCTCACCTCTCTGGTTGTCCCCGAAACCCAGCACCACCAACTAATAGCGATAGCGATAGCACACTTAGTTTAGGGACAAAAGTGTAATTAGTGTTGTATTAGTTTTGTTTATATTTCTAATCAAAGAAGAAGTCTGGAGAGGACAATTTCACTACCTTTCATGGTATCAGAGCAACCCTAAGCATCAACCGCCGCCGCCACTTCCGCCGTCGCACTTCCTCTGTTAGTGCATCGCCGCCGCCGCCGTTGACTAGGGTTCTGATCTAATCATTTGTTGCTTCCGCCCCTTACCCCTCTCCCCCTCTCTCTCCGTCGATCTCTGTGAAGAGACTGAACCAGAGTGCCTCACGCCATCTGCTGCTCTCTGATCCAAACCTCTGGTTGTCCTCCACGATTGCCGCCTTCTGCGACGGTAAACCATAGGGTCGTCTATGTAAACGACGACCAGGTCTTCTCTCTAAACGGGCTTCGTTTCAGGCAAACGACTTTATTTTACGCGTTTCCCCCTCTAAATCTCAGATCCACGCTCCCGCTTGGCTCAGCGCGTGTTCATACTTCGTCGGCTCGGCTTCCGAAGCCGTGTCCAGCGCCCCTATCAACCGCCTTCAGCCCCTTGCTCGCCTCCAGCAACTTTTCTCTAAGGAACTGCTTCACCTATTTGAGTCAAAGCACTCGAGCTCGCTCTCACTCGTCGCACTCTGAAATAGCATCACCCACTGATTGATCGTCTCCATCTCTCCCTTAATTGCACAACACTCTCGCAGGTTGTATTTGTGGGTTTCACATCTGTTAGTGGATTGGACTTCCACGTGAGGTATAGTGGCATTGTAGTAGTTCAATCCTTATAATCAAGTTGTGAATTAGTTGACAAAGACTAAGTTGGATGGCAGATTTCTTTGTGGTGAAATCAATTTTGAATATTATTGCTTATTACCCTTTTATTCTAGTTTGCAATGACTGGTCATAAAAACGGCACTCGTCGTCAATCTACCTGCAAAGGATACAATCGCACTCAGCATCACCCACAGCAACACCCTGTCTCCCCTGACTGTAACTGGGTGTGGTGTCCTTCCCCATCGTCCTCGACTGCTCAATCGGGCCCCTATCCCCCGACACCGGTTTGGACTCACTCAGGACCTTCTCAGCCTCCAGTTACGTCAGGTATTCTTGGTCCACGACCTTCTCAGTGTTCACAGGTTCTTGCAGCCACTGCATGTTCGTCTCCCTCTGTTACTGCTCTGAGTTCGGAACTTGCTGGCATGACCCGTAATGCTCCAGATAAGATTTGGTAGATGGACTCTAGGGCCTCCTCTCATCTCACATCTCAGACATGTACTCTCTCCTCTGTCTTATCAAGTTCTCCAATTTCTAATATGATGGTCGGTAATGGAATGCAAATTCCAGTGTGTGGTTCCGGTCAGCAAACTATTACTACCCTAGCCCGTCCCCTACACCTCAAAAATGTCCTTCTTGCTCCAAACATCATTAAAAATCTTGTGTCTGTCCGTCAGTTCACCATTGATAATAATGTCTCCATCTAGTTTAACCTGACTGGATTTTCTATGAAGGACCTTCACTCAGGGACCCTTTTACTTCGGAGCAATAGTTCAAGGGACCTCTATCCTCTTATTTCCACCCCGTCCCCCTCTCCAGCCCAATCTCTTGTCATTCTTCCAGCCCCAGTGTGGCACAACCATCTTGGACATCCTGGTCGGCACTTCTTAGATCAGCTTAGCTCTAGTCATTCCATTTCTTGTACGAAAACTGAGCAGACCAGATTGTGCCATGCATGCCAACTCGGCAAACACGTTAGACTTCCCTTTTCTCCTTCACAATCTTGTACTGTGGCTCCGTTTGACATTATTCACAGTGATATTTGGACATCCCCTTTTGCTAGAAAATCTAATTTCAAGTATTATCTTCTCTTACTTGATGATTACTCGCATTTTCTATGGGTATCTACTTTAAAACTCAAATCGGATTCCTTCAGTCATTTCAAACAATTCCACACGTATGTGCATACCCAGTTTTTTTGTGACATCAAGATTTTTCAATACGACTTCATGGTAATTCGATAACTCTGTATTTCACGAGTTCACCAACTCCTGTGGTCTTTTTTTTCGATTTGCTTGTCCGCAAACGTCTCCTCAAAACGGCAAGGTCGAACGTATGATGCGTCGTATCAATGACATATCTCGTACCTTTCTCTCTCAGGCCTCCATGTCTCCTTGCTTCTGGGTTGAGTCTGTTCTCACTGCTGTCTATCTCCACAAAATTCTCCCCACCGAAGCTCTCAACTCCGGTATTCCTACCACCATTCTCTATCATCGTATTCCCACTTACGATCATCTTCGTACCTTTAGGTATTTTTGTTACCCTAATCTGACTGATGTGTCTCCTCACAAGCTTGCCCCTCGGTCCACTAGATGAGTGTTTCTTGGTTACCTTCAAATTTTCGTGGTTACCGGTGTCTCGACATCTCTACTGGTCGCATTCACATCTCTCGACATGTTACGTTTGATGAGCATGTCTTCCCGTTTGCCACACAGGGTTCCGTGTCACTTCCCGAGCATACTGTCTGTGACCCCGACGATGGTCTTCCTCCTATAGATCTGTCCGGTCATACTCACAACCCATCTGCTCCCTCTCGGCTAACCCCACCCTTCTCTCTTCACTAAACTCGTCGCCCGACCGTACCTCCTCCTGCTGCCTCGACTCCACCTCAGTCTCCTCTACCTCAGGCTCCTCCTCAGCCTCCTACCTCCCCACCTGTCACAGTATCCCCTCTATCTCCAGCACCAGACTCT
The DNA here is from genome assembly GCA_023055425.1 of Linanthus parryae. Taxonomy (NCBI): domain Eukaryota; kingdom Viridiplantae; phylum Streptophyta; class Magnoliopsida; order Ericales; family Polemoniaceae; genus Linanthus; species Linanthus parryae. Next base: position 93,042,533 of record JALGPY010000005.1, on the reverse strand, counting down.
CCTAACCCAGCGGCTCCACCCCTCTCTCCTCAGATGAGAAACCGAGCCCAACATGGTATCCATAAACCCATCTCCCGTCTAACCCTTCATGCTCAATCTCCCTATACTTTGTCTCCCTTGCCCAAATTCCATGTGTATGCCCTTTCAGAGCCACACTGGAAAGCTACAATGGATGATGAGTTTGAGGCCATGATCACGAATCAGACTTGGGAGTTTGTTCCTCGTCCGTCTGGGGCAAACATTCTTCGGGCTCTTTGGTTATTTCGTCACAAGTTTCGGGCCGATGGTTATCTTCAACGGTACAAGACTCGTCTAGTGGAAAATGGCAAGTCTCAGTTAGTGGGGGTTGATTGTGATGAGACTTTTAGCGCTGTGGTCAAACCGGCCACCATCCGCACTGTTCTCACTATTGCTGTCTCGCATGCTTGGCTCATTCGTCAGTTGAATGTCAAGAATGCGTTCCTACATGGTGATCTTGATGAGGTTGTGTATATGCATCAGCCACCGGGCTATCCGGATCATGTCTGCCGGTTACGTAAGTCCCTGTATGGGCTGAAGCAGGCACCTCGTGCATGGTTTCAGCGCTTTGCTACTTTTCTCACCGGCTCTGTGGGATTCTCCAGTTGTAGATGTGATGAGTCTCTGTTTGTCTACAGTCAGAGATCATATATTGTCTACCTCCTCCTCTACGTTGACGAAATCATCATTACAGGGTCCTCTCCTACAGTTGTGCAGCGGGTTATCTCTCAGCTTTCGACTGAGTTTGCTATGACCGGTCTTGGACCTCTACATCATTTTCTAGGCATTTATGTCACTCGGACTGCTTCTGGTATGGTTCTCTCACAGCGTCAGTATGCCTCTGAGATTTTGCAGCGTGCATCGATGGTGGGCTGTAAGCCCGTTAGCACTCCGGTTGAGACTGGTTCCAAACTCACTGCGGGTTCCGGACCTTCGGTTGATGATCCCACTCTCTACCGCAGCTAAGCAGGTGCGCTTCAGTACCTTACCTTCACTCGTCCGGACATCTCTTATGCTGTTCAGCAGATCTGTCTCTTCATGCATGATCCTCGAGAGCATCATATGGGCGCGTTGAAACGCCTGCTTCGCTATGTGGGGAGCACTCTTGATCTCAGATTTCACATCTCGGCTACTGCCTCTACGGGTCTCACGGCATACGCTGATGCTGACTGGGCTGGTTTCCGGGACACACGTCGCTCCACCTCTGGTTTCTGCACTTTCTTCGGAGATAACCTTCTCAGCTGGTCATCCAAACGACAAGCTACTGTCTCCCGTTCTAGCGCCGAGGACGAATATTGTGGCGTGGCCAGCGCTTTTTCTGAGATCTGTTGGCTTCGCAATCTTCTTCTTGAGCTTAAGGTTCGTCCTCCAAAGGTCTCACTCTGCTATTGTGACAATGTTAGTGCAGTATACTTATCGGGTAATCCGGTTCAGCATCAACGCACGAAACATATTGATATCGATCTTCACATTGTTCGTGAAAAAGTTCCTCTCGGACAACTTCAGTTTCTTCATATACCCGCTGATTTTCAGTATGCGGATATCTTCACCAAAGGTCTGCATCGTCAGTTATTTGAAAGGTTCCGCTACAGTCTGAACGTTCATCATTCTCCCGCCCCGACTGCGGGGGTGTAATAGCGATAGCGATAGCACACTTAGTTTAGGGACTAAAGTATAATCAGTGTTGTATTAGTTTTGTTTATATTGCTAATCAAAGAAGAAGTCAAGAGAGGACAATTTCACTACCTTTCACCAACAACCCAACATTATCCTCCTCCTAAACACCCTCACCACCGAACCCAGAACCACCTCCAACACCCCCCAACCCGACACCAACAACGCTGCCTTAACCACAAACTCCACCTCCATTCTCCCTCTCTGACTCCTTCTCTATCCTCACCGAGATCCAACGCAGCAGCAGACAGCAACATTAGAGCGGCAGCAACCACTTCGCCGTCGCGGTTTTCTTATTTTTCGTACTCCATTTTTGGTAAAAACTCGACCCTCACTCGACGATTTCGTGTTATTGTTTTGGAATACGAATGTATAACCGTATATATGATTGTATATGTGGGTTTCTGTTGATTCATAGTTGGATGAAATTTGGAAAAGTGGTTGTAGTTTTCACAAACTTTAGAAAGCCCCTCGTCTTTTACCAGATACTACTATGTTATTATAGTGGGGGTGTTAATTGTAGTCTCAAATAAAGTCTAAGAGACTTGTTGTAAATTCATCAACTACCTTATTTTTAGAATTAAATTTTTGTATAATTTAGTTGAAACTATTATATAAAATCTATTTAAATTTTATTTTAAAAAAATAAGTGAAGATAATTTGTTAATGTAAATAAAAATAGAAAATGTATAGAAATTGGAAATTAGTATTAATTAAATATTTTCAGTTTTTATTAAAAATTAAGCTAGCACAAATATGTTTTGTATATGTAGAAATATATAATCGATATATTGTATTGTTTTCAGTTGATATTAATTGTAAATTTAATTTAATTCAATTAAATTTTGAGTTTTTCAAATATTTTTAAATAGCGATATTATTCATTTTACTAATAAATAATTATGTTTGAACATATTTACTAAAGTAGAAAAATTGTTTGTGAATCAGATAGTAATTGTGAAATACATGAAATTTAAATTTGAATATTTAATAGTTAGAAATAATACTTTTTTACTTTAAAAAATATATTAAATCATTTCTCTAACTACTTAGTGTTCGGTCTTCCATATCTTAAATTTTTATGTCCGATTTAATAGAATAGTAACAGTTTATTTAAAATTGATTAAAAACTTATTTAATTATTTAACAATTATTTTTAGCTTCTTAAAATCTATCTTTTTAATTTCTTAAAGTCGTTTTGAGATTTTTGAGTTATTTGCAAGTGAGAGTTTAATAATCTGAAAACAATTTAAGTGTTTTTTACTTACTTAGGGCTTTCATTTGCATATCATATGGGACATATGCATTGTCTACTTGTGACATGAATTTATTTGTAATTAGGATTATCTGTACGTGTTTGTAGAGCATGACTTCGTAGAACGTGACGTCGTGTACCAGAAGAACAACTAGCGTATCTACGATGCTCACCATGAGTGTATTTTCTTAGCCTAATATGTCTAATTCTTTCTCCGCGTGTTTGCATCACTCACGTACCCCTTCTTTAAATAAGAGCAAATGCGTCATTGCGTAATGATTAAACAATTTATGCTACATCTCGTAGCTTAGACTAGGCTATTCGTCACAAATTTGAATAATGCAGGTGTTTTTCATGATAAATTAATTATGTAATGGGTTAAGTGTCACGAACTTAAATAATGTAAGTGATTTTTATGATAAATTGATAAAACAGTAGGTTAAGTGTCATAAGTTCAGTAGTGTAACTAAGTTTAAAGTTAAAAATCCATTTATTTTTTAGCAGGTGGCACAATTTTGTAGTGTATTTTTTTTTTCAAGCAGGTGGCACGACCACAAAATGTGTTCACGCGAATAGTATTTTTGTCAAGACAATATACTTTGTCGCTAAAAGTATGTTTTAGGGAGGAAATCAGCTTTTTATGACATGAACAATATCTATGGAGACAAATAAATATGTCTCTAATGTACAACTTTTGAAACTGATCTTTTGTCGCAAAAAAAAAATAACACTTTTTTGGGAGAAAATAAAAATGTCGTCTCTAAAGACTTCCCATACCCACTTTTGCGACGCAACTTCTGACAGTGGTTTTTTGTATCCGATTACTTTTTGGGAGGAAAATGGTACATTTACTGACGGAAAATATTCGTCCCTAAGTCCAGAATTTGTTGTAGTGACACATGTCATAGAAACAACCCGAATCTGGTATGTTTGCAATAACGGTCGAATGCTAATTACAAATTCTCAATATCCTCATCTTCAACTGTGCGTGTTATGTTTGCATTATCCTACTTACTCTTCAACTTAGGATATTCCTTCTTCCGACATCCTCTCTGCATGGAGTGACCACGTTTTTCCTTCTCAGCTGTAAATTCTCGTTCATTTCTTGAAACTCCTCTTAAACGCGATTTGTTTCTCTCGGACAACTTCTTTTTTGATGCTTGTTCTTTTTCAAACATGGCCTAGGACATATCTTCTATGATACGTTTATCCTTTTTATTAAAAAAAATCAATGCATCCGTACAAGTCTTATACTTCCCAGGCCCGGCTTTAGCGATAAGCCGTTGTAGCCACCGCTTAGGGCACAAAATTTTCGAGGGCACCAAATCTATATTTTCGTCATTTCAAAGAGAATATTGTGTTTTTTTTTGAAGTAAAGATAAAAATGTGTTAATGTTGCTATTAAAGCAAAAGTCAAACACTTATCAGTATTTCTAGATCTCTTTACCCGTTAGTAAAAAAGAAAGAAAATCTCTTTACCCTTTACCTTTAATGTTCCTAATTTTTAGCGTGTAATCAATATCTACATATCGTGAGTTGAAACTTATCTTACCCTCACCTAATTATTCTCCTAAAATCTCCCTAAAATCTCTCAAAACTGTTCTTCTTCTCAATAATCCCGATGATTATTGCAATTGCTAAGAATGATTTTGCTGTTAAATTAGTTTTCCAGAATTCATCAAAGGAGACTGTCAAGCTAATATTTCTAGGAAAAGAATCCATCTCTGCACAATTAAAATTCCTCACACCTCTCTAGCCTCCAAGATAAGGTTTTTTGGCCGTCAAGCAAGCTGCTTACACTTTCATCAGAATTTATCTTCTAAGAGATGGAATACTCAAATTGAAACTATCTTCAACTTCTAACACTATGTTTGGGAATCAAGTGAGAAAAGAAATGATAAGAAAACTTAATTTATGTGAGAAAAGAAATGATGAGAAACGATTAAGTTTTCTCCCGTGTTTGTTTGGATTACTTCATTGAGAAATGATAAGAAAAGATTACATTTCTCGTCTTTCATCTTTGGTTTAGCATATTAATGGAAAGGAAAAGAAAATATTTTAAAAGTTTTTACCAAAATATCCTTTACTAACGTTAAGTTAAGGTAATGTTTTATTTTTTGATGGATAATTCGGTCACTGCCAAAATATTGGCTCTCTTCTTGTTTCTTTTCTCACCAAATCTCATCACTTTTGGTGAGATAGAAAATTTGGATTATGTGAGAATTCTTTTCTCATGCTTTCTCACGAACTCTCACGGATTCTTACCTAAAAACATGTCCAAACGCAAAAGATAAATCATTTTCTCACCAATTCTTTTCTTTTCTCACCAAATCCTGTAATGCAAACATAGTGTAAGAGATGGAATACTCAATTTGAAGCTATCTTCATTTCTTCGGAGAAGTGAACATAAGGTTCAGACATTTGCTCAGGTATGTATAATTTGGATACTTATGTGGACATTTTGCATCTATGTTCGAATGAGGTTTGATTCGATTTTCCCGTTTGTCAAATTTAGGGTTGGAGTTCAATTTCAATAACTCGGTATAAATTCAATTTTAATTCTATTTCATTACTTTTTTAATTTTGTGGTTGGATTTCAATTTCTGCAATCTGGTTATTACAATTACTCGTAACCCTGTTCAAATTCATGGCCGATGAACCAAATTAAAGTCTCTTCAATACATTATAAGAACACAGGGCTGACCAATTTCCTTACCTATGTAATACAGGTATTTTTCGATTTCAGTAATATAGAGTTTATACATTTCCTACCTATTATGCAATATAGGTATGTTGTTCATACAGGGTGTGTGAACAATTTATCTTTCAACTTGGATGAGTTATTTACTCAAAAAAAAAGTTAAAGTTAGCTTAAAGGTTTAATTTCTGCAAACTGATTATATTATTCACTATTGATCAGTTGAAATCTATTAACTTTGAGTGTATTATATTTTCTATTATTTAGGTTTATTTGAGCTTTAATCTATAATCTGCAACAAACATATAAAAAAAAAGTTTAAGACAATTAAAAAGAAAATATAAACAAGATCAATTAGTTGACTTACGATGTTCTCTACATAGTTTTTTCACCAAAATGATGCGGAAAAGAATTAGAAGATCAATTTACATTTGATGTCCAGTAAAATATCGAAAAGCAAAATCGTTTTTTTAAGTTTTTCATCTATATAGGGCATGGAGTTTGATGTTCGCTTAGGGCACCCAAAAACAAAGAGCCGGCTCTGGCTGCAGACACCCCACGACCTCGGTGAGCAGGGCCGGCTCATCCACTAACCGAATTAGGTGTTCGCCTAGGGCCCCCAATTTCAAAGGGTCCCGTAGTATTTTTTCAAGAGTAGTGGGTAAGATTTTATGAACTCAAATTTTTTTTACGGGTTAAAAATCCGAACTATTAGTAAAATGCAGGGTATATGCTGCCCTACAATCGAGTAGGTTTTTTTTTTTTTTTTTTTTTTTTTTTTTTTTTTTTATTTCACAGTTATGCTTATATGAAAGGGGCCTCACTTTTAAGTATCGCCTAGGGCCTATAAAAGTCTAGGGCCGGCCCTGACTTCAACGAAACATCACTAAGTATCAGGGTACCCATGAGGTGTTTAGATTTATCAGGCAAAGAACTCAACGACATTAAAGCTTTGTCCTCATGCTTCTATGGCAACTCAAGAAGCAAAACAAAGTACCAATGATCCTGAATATCGATATGTACATTTTGAATCGTTCTTTTATGCTTTGTGACCACCAGCTCATGATGATTTCATTACAAGAGCTTTTCCTCATAGCTGAACTTTGAAGGATACCATCGGATAAGTTTCGTGGAAGCGGTTTGATCAACATTTAAGCGCAACGAAAGATAAATAAGAACATGAACACATAAGTTAACATGGTTAAGCAAAGCCTACATTTAGGGCATCTCCAACCCATATCATTCCCCCCCCCCCACGGGCCCAGTATTTTTCCCCTCCCCCTCCCCTTCCCTCAAACTACAACTCATCTCCAACCCATTCCTTTTCCCACACCCAACAAAATTAAGTTTAATATATATATTTATTGATTTAAAAATAAATTATTAATACCAATAAAGTAAATACAAAATTTTATACCAATATATATGAGGCTTTGTTAACTGTGTTTTTCAATTATTTAATACTTATAATTTTTTTAGAAGAATAATTATAATTGTTAATTGTATAAAAAATAAGATTTATTAAATTTTCAACAAAATAAGATAACGATGACTTTTCATAAATATACTTTTCAAAAATCGTGAATATATTATTAATTTTTATAAATAATAATAATAATAATAATAATAATAATAATAATAATAATAATAATAATAATAATAATAATAATAATAATAATAATTTAATCGTAATACAAAATACATAAAATAATCATAAAATATTACTAACTGTATCTTCTTTGAGTGTTCACATCTTTAAAGGAAACTGGAGAACCTCATCAATCAATTTGATGAATGAACTGTAGACGTATATGAAAAGTTAAATATTCATTAGTAACAACATGCTTTTTAGTTGATGGAGAGTCTACAGTGACGGAAATGTCTTTGAAGCAATTTCCCAAAGCTATACTTTACTGCTTATAATTTCCAGGAAATAAATGAGAAATATATATGTCCCCGTTATCACTACATATAGCACAACTCTATATCCCGTAAAGGCAATGCATTTACTTAGGATTATATCTCGATCCTTCTAAGTTCATGATATCTTCAATCAACAATGTCATGTTCCCCGTTATCACTAAATATCGCACAACTCTATATCCGGTAAAGGCAATGCATTTACTTAGGATTATATCTCGATCCTCCTGAGTTCATGATATCTTCAATCAACAATGTCATGTTCACGTAAGATGATCGCTCTTCCTCCATGGCCTTTTCGGCCATCTCCTGCAGTACTTTTGCTCAATTTCTTCTCTCTTGTCCTTCAAGCCCTCCGTCCGTAATTTTCACCACGGCTTCAGTTACCATCTGTCTTTTCACCACCACTCCATAATTGTCTTCACCACAGAATGGCACTATGAACTTAGCTCCAACACTCACCCCTATCTCCAACACATTCACCAAATACTTCTCGTTATAGAACTGCTCGGCGAACATAGGCCACGTGATCATAGGCAACCCTGCAGATATCCCTTCTAGCGTCGAGTTCCAACCACAATGTGTCAAGAATGCGCCTAAAGACGGATGAGACAGTATCAGAACTTGTGGTGCCCAACCCCTAATAATAAAGCCTCTCCCTTTAGTTCTTTCCTCAAACCCATCTTCTTTTATCCACTTGTCTATCTCCTTATCTAAGTCCCCTCTTTTTTCTTATTAACCAAATAAATGGACGATTGGAGGCTTCTAATCCCAAGCCGAGCTCTGTCAATTGAGGAAGGGTGAGACATGGGAGGCTTCCAAGACATGCGTACACCACCGCGCCTGTGTCATGTTGATCAAGACAGTTCAAGCAATTTTCCTTATCCAGAGACGGTTTGTTTCCTCTTTGGGACTTGTCCAAGTCACTCTTGTTGGACATGGACAGTGGCCCAATGGTCCATATTCGCTCGCCCTTCACCTTCTTAAGATGTTCGATGTACTCCGGTTCCAACTCTTTGAAACTATTTATCACCATCCCATATGCTTGTGCTTCTGATACTTCTATTTTAACCCAGAAATCTTTGTAATCTTGTGAACCACCACCAAACCAAGGAGGCAACTGGGTTTTCGTTAGGGATGGCAATATGGTCCGATCCAATCTGAGATTTGAGCGATCCGGGCCGAACGGATCGGATCCGAATCCGATTCAATTGAAAATAGATCGGATATGGATCCGCGAAGCCAGACCCGAACGGATTTGGATCTGGATTTGAATCTGAGGGTAGATCTACCGGATTCCGACCCGATCCGATCCGACATATATGTGTGATTTATAAATATACCCCAATTACCTCCCCACTTACACTTCCAAGAAAAATACTATAGTAATTACAATGTACAAAACTATTTCTTTTGTTTTGTAGGCTTCATAACTTATGAACATGCCTTAGCGTATGAAATCGTGTTTTTTTGTTATGTTGTTTATTCTATTTTTTTGCAAACTCGACCCGGATCCGATCTGAATCCGATCCGGCCACGTACTTTATGGATCTACGGATCGGATTTGGATCAGATTAATGAAAGCCGAGCCGATCTAATCCGAATCCGGTGATGATCCGAACAGATCTGGATCGGATCTGGATCCCATTTCTTCTGGTCGAATCTGGACCGGGAAGGGCCTGATCCGATTCGAATCCGACCCGTTGCCATCCCTAGTTTTCGTCAACTCAATTCTTTGGGGCAAACCGGGAACCACAAATGGTTTTTGCTCATCTCGTTCGCTTTGAAAGTTTTCAAGCTGTGGTTGATCACAAGGGTGAAGCAGCTCATTCCATCAAAAGCTATTCTAGAGATGCTGAAATTACGGGCAATGTCAGCTAACCAGGTAATGTGTTTGTCAGCTATTACGCAGCTTGCAGGGCCGGCTTGATAGGTAAGCGGTTTAAAGGCTTGCTTAGGGCACCAGGATTATAGGGGGCACCATATTTTGAAAAATAACTTTTTATTATACTTATAGTTATCCATAACTTAATTTTCATTAATCTAATCCTTTTATAATTCCCTATAAATTCGTTCCCATCCATGTAGTGCGAGGAAATTAAACCTTCTCTCCCTATCTCCACAATTTTCTCCTAATATCTCCCTTATCAATCAGACGATCAAATTCCACGCACATTATCTCTCCTTAACTTCAAAGTTATCTCCCTAAATCTCTGAACTATCATACCCCTTCTATGTAACTACTTCTATCCTCTTGATTCAATTCAAACGTTTCACTAACTCTCCAATTAAATAGGTTACAAAATTTAGCATTTATCAATTACTAGGCCATCATTTTTAGTAACGAATCTCTTCGCCATCAAAGTTCCCCTAATCCACTTCTCAAAAAAAAAAAAAAAAAGTTCCCCTAATCCTCTCAATTAATCAAGATTTATGTTTGACTATCCTAGTTTGAAAATATATGTTCAGCTACTCAACAAATTATTTTTTACTCCGTGAACATTTCTGTTTGACTATCCGAATTGAAGTGTCTTCAAGACCATAAGGAACCCTCATACTTGAACAATGTCCAGGTATGTAAACTTTCAAAATTTTGTGCACAATGTTTTTATCTCGGTTGAACTTTTGAGTTAATTTGGTTGTTTTCAATGTCAAGATTAAATTATCGTAAATCAGTACCATTAAGCTTGGCTAATCTCTTCTTTCAAAAAGAGATGTTGGCCAATCTCTAGGTATGTAAGAAAGAAAGTTGGCTAGTCCTCTGTACAATGAGGGCACTATATCCAAATGTTGATGCATTAGTCACTTAAATATGTCATATCTCAATTATTTTAATGGTAAATAAAGGGCATCATATATGTTGGTTGCTTAGGGAAACCAAAAACGTAGAGCCGGCCCTGGCAGCTTGGGTGGGGAAAGATCCTTCTGAAGACTTCTTCAAATGGATGTTGCAATTTCTCAATTTCATTGAGAAATTTGAACAGTGAATCCACGGAGTCTATGTGCTCCATAGTTTCACACCCTCCACGCAATCCAAGTTCTGCTGCTGGAAATGGGACTCGGAGGAGTCGAACCTGGAGACCCGAAAGGACAGCGCGGTCCACAGTTGGGCTGTATCTGGAAGCAATTAGAGGTGTGGTAATGATGGTGGCGATGTGGCCATGGTGGGCTAATAATATGGCCATGTCTAACACTGGGATGAAATGGCCTGGTGCCATCAGTGGTACAAACACAAAGTGAAGCTTTTGTGGTATTTGCATCTCTTTGAGATTCAAGAGAGCCTTTGCTTGGCAATTAGTGGCTACAGGCTGGTTTTTGCTCTATGAACTAAGTAGTACTTAGTACTATAAATACACATTTATGTCCGGTAAAATGTGTTCGGAATTTTCTGGGTGTTAAATTTTGTCAGAGCAATTGGTCGTTTTAGACCCGAAAGCCATTTCTGGCTTCAGCATTCTCTCTGATTTTTCTTTGGTCTGATGAATAGCTCGTTTTTTTTTACCTTCCGTTTCTTCAAAGAGTCAAACCCAGTTTAACATTCGTGAAGAACTTTCTTTCGTTTCATGAGAAGCCAAAATCTATTTACCTTCTGTTTCATGCTTTTCTTCTTCTGATAACGATTGATGTTTGACCATTCTTCAATCATTTGCTTCCATTTGTTGAAAACAAAAGTTCCCGTTTCTTAAAGTGTCGTTGGCTATGAATTTCAAAATAGTCACACGATATGTTTGTACTTTTCAAAATAATCACATGACATGTTTTTTACTTTTTCAACACTTTCGAATATGTAATTGTAGGAATCAAGGGGTGCCTTGAATGGACTTAGCCTTGGCGAGGAGTTGGCGACGAAGAGGGACAAAAAACGGACCAAACGAAGGAACAAGAAACGAAGAGAACAAGCAGTAGCATCAGACTGTTCGTGATAAGAGCACGTGCCTTCGTGCGAAAACTATTTATCTTCGTACGAAGAGAATCCAGAAGGCGGCCAAAAGCTGTTTCCTTGTTCGTTTAGCTCGATTTTGGTATTTCTTTTGAGCACAAGTTGTATAGTAAGCCTATATAAAGGCTATAGGGCGTGCTCTACATTGTGTGGGTTATATTCGTGATGTTTCTCTCCAATAAAAGGGTTTTTCGGGTCGTGGAGGTAGCTAGCTCATCGCTAGTGAACCACGTTACATCTTGTCGTCTTGTTTCGTCGTTATCACCGTTCTTGAGCTCTGCGCAGATCATAACACTAATAATTAACCCCAAAGGGATGGTCTAGTGGGTAAATCTTTGGACTTATTAGTTTGTTCCCTTTTATGTATGTGTGGAGGTGCGCACAAGTTGGTTCGAACACCACAATTTGAAGGTGTGCGCTAGCTGACCCTGAAAAACCGACACACCAATTATCTAAAAGAATATATTTTAATATTTGAAGTTGGAGCATAATTTATTTTTAGTTTTCTTCACATGTAGTCAATGTTTGAGCGAGCGAACGATCTCCCTAACACTTGCATGTTCCCACACATTACCACGTACGATGTGGTCTCGAATAGGATTATAGTTTTATGTGAATAAGGCAAAATATATGTTGTATATGTTATCTTATCTTGGATATAATTTTTTTTAGTGGTGTTCGGGGTAGCTTTCGCGTACTTCGACTAAATTCACGGAACCTAAAAAATTATTGGTCATCGTAAGATGAGCAAAACCCTTATGTCCCAAGTCTCCACCAATACGCCAGTCCCTTGTGTTTACATTACATATAGTAAACATAAAAAACCAACATTGAATATAGGTAAACATGTAACACCCCACCCCTCACAGCACAAATATTTATCAGAAGACTCCCAGACTCGAGCACTACAGGAAATTATACCGGAAACGGCGGTTAAAAAGCGCCTCAAAAAGCTTCAAAACCGCCTTAAAACTCTCTTATCGCGGGGTTTACGGCGGTTGAGCTTGCACCCTTAAACTAAGTGTCGTTTTTAGTGTACGGCGCTTTTTATCTGCCGTCAAATTGTTTACCTGGCGCTTTTCCTTTCCGCCAAAAATTTAAGGGCGCCATTTTTATAACCGCCTTTAATTATATTAACGACGGTTCTCATAACCGCCATTTGATATTTTAAGGGCCCTTTCTCTAACCGCCAAAATATTTAGGGCGGTTACATATAACCACCTTTTAATAATTTAAACGGCGGATTGAAACCGCCATTTTTTAATTCATTTTCTTACCCACCCCACCCATGTATCTACTGACATCCCCTATTCTTTAACTAACTAAGCAGCAGATGCACAAAACCAATACAATCATCCAAATTCTGCCAACTGACAGAAATATATAGCACCAAATTCAAGAACATCATCCACAATATCCTTCGCGAAACATGCAAGTCCAAACAAACAAAAAGTACTGAAATGTTGCGCCTTGAACTTATGGTCGCAATGCATGAACCAAAAGCTATCCCATAACAGCATACATAATATTTTTAGGTATCAAAAACATCATCCAGAATATTGCTCAAAACATCATCTAGAATACAGCGCCTTCCTAAGAGCATTTGCTCATCCGTCATCCTCCTTGCCTCAACCTTGACCGGGAATCTTAGACTTCATATTATGTTCCGGATCGTACGGACCAAGCTGCAAAATAGTGTAATGCACAAGTTTTAGAAATAGTTCTAAGTGTAACTATATAATAAAAATATCATAGTTTTTACGTCATTAATGGGCCAAACAACACTCTTCCCCTTCGCAGCCAGAATACAAGTCGCATATGTCCTATACCGCCGATACGGTAATTTATCTTTCTTGCTTACATCGATTCGGACTTCAGCATTCCCTTCACCTACGAGTTGCCCTTCAACCATTTTTTTGGGTTGGTTGATAAAAAGCAAAGTTCAAGAAATCCTCGCAACCTCTCACATATTGGATTGTACTCTTACTCGTACCGATCCAACTCTTGTCCATATCATAACTCGACACCTAATATGTTGGAAATGTACATGAGGTGTCAGAGTATTACTACTCAGTGAAATAGACAAAAACGTAAAAATTGCGACCACTATTGGTATTAAATTAATAAGATTAGTCACAAAACCTGACTAATTTACAGAAATAAAGTAAGTATGGAAAGTAATTCATGATACTTTCTTCTTAACTTTACCATATTGTCCACTCTGGGATATTCTGAAGTATAGCTGCTTAGCTTGTAGCCATCTTTCTGACAATGTCCCAGGTAACAAAAGTATCAGTTACACATATTTAGGATATATTTGGGGTTATAATTTGGTGAAACAACTCAGGTTCTCACCATCACCCACAATCAATTTCGTGTTTTAGGCTTTAGTAAGAAATCAGGAATTCACAAAAACTATTGATAAGAATTTGGGCTACGAGTCCCCTCGCTGCCAATTGATTTTGAGCTGAAACCACCTTCACCTTGACAACAATGCATCACAAATTTCTCTAAATACACCATGCACCATTACACCTTATACAACCTGACTACATAGTACCTAAACCCAACAATACCTAGTGCAACTCATCCAAACTATGAACCAACTTCCCTCCAAAACAAAAAACCTAACTACCTGCAGACCACCATCACCTAAGTAATCCTAAACCACCAAACTACAACCCACCATCACCATAGCTTTTACAACCTGCCTATCACCTTCACAAAACCTCCACGGCCAAATCACCATCTCTGACCTTCAACCAACTCATGAACCACAACCAATTCTTCCACAATTCATCATCACATTATCTCCATTCCACATCCTTCCTTCACCTGCAATTCACCCTTCTACATTACCAAACTCCATTGCTGCAACCTGACCACCACACTTAACTAACTAACAACTACCAAAACTATCTTCATCCCTAAGAAACATTACACCTCCTTTGATTTCACCTAAACCCAGTTTCACAACCCACAAACCATCTCTCACAGCTCCATCATTAGCCTAATACACCTTACACCTACATAACCATAAACCTACATAGTTGAGATGCAGAACTTATCTTGAATGGATTAATGTAATCTTGTTGCGGTTCTCATAATATAATTCGAACAGCTGATATTCAAGAAATCAAGCATGTTTCATCTGTCTTGGTTCTAGAGTTCACAAGGCTATGCTTATATGAAGGCACTATTTCCATTTAAATACCACCTCAGATGAGTAAACTCATAGAGATGATTAAATTAAGGGCATTCTAAGTACATGTATGCAGTTCTAAACAGGAGCTAAGTACAGGTATGAAATTCTAAGAACCCACTGCTACGACGAACACTAGCCACAATTTGATGAAAATTCCCATGACAGAGCAAGCCTCCAGGAATAGAAAAAATTCAGATAAAGCTGAGTACTAGACATGGGTCAACCTAAAACACTCAATTATGCATAGATCTAAGATACATAAAGCTGAAAGCATGACCTTTTTCTCAAAATAATAATAATAATAAAGCTGATAGCATACAATGGAACTTCAAGCACATAATATCAAGCATGATTCAACATCTTGATAAGGAAATATACCTGAATATCACAATTCTATAGAGCTCGCCACAGAAAAACCCTAGCTTCCCAAATCGGTTAAACTTGCCGAAGACAACAGGGGCTGAGAAAACCCTAACTCCCAAAATATAGACCGTCGATTAGATATAGAAGTGGGAATAATATACGGGAAGAAGAAGAAGAAGAAGAAGAAGAAGAAGAAGAAGAAGAAGAAGAAGAAGAAGAAGAAGAAATACCTGGAAGTCCAAGCGCAATTGACCAGGAACTCCAAGCGGAATTGACCAGGAACAAGAAAAAGAAGAAGAATGTCGATTGAGGTTATTCAAGGTCTCTACACCCTTCTTCGCTCCTCTACCTTCCCACTCCCTCTTCACTTTCCCACTCCCTTTTCCCCTTTGCCTCTAATATGTCTTCCCACTTTCTCCTGCAAATGAATTTCTAATTAATAGTATAAACAAATACATAAATAATATAAGGAACGGCGCTAATTTGACTTTGTGCCCTATATTAAACGGCGAGTCCACAAGAACCGCCTTATATTTAACGGCGAGGGACAAATTAGCGTCGTTAGTGATATCCTTAAGACAAAAACTACAAAGCGCCGTAAGCTGAATATATAACAGCGCTCACACAAACTACATGTAATCGGCGATGCATAACTGACATGGCTAGCAAATATAAACAAATCCCCCCCCCACTTAAGCATTTCATTTTCCTCAACGAAATTAGAGATCAAGCATAAGGTAACCTCGCTTAAAATGTGTAGGCAGTGGATTTCAACAGGCATTGCTACAAAACATAGAAGACGAGAGAGTAAGAAA
Source organism: Linanthus parryae (assembly GCA_023055425.1). Lineage (NCBI taxonomy): Eukaryota > Viridiplantae > Streptophyta > Magnoliopsida > Ericales > Polemoniaceae > Linanthus > Linanthus parryae. Next base: position 93,026,645 of record JALGPY010000005.1, on the reverse strand, counting down.
TACATGAGGTGTTCGGACCTACATGCGCACCGTGTCCGCAAAACTGCAACAAGAAGGGGTCTTGTGGACTGTTGGCAGTTTCCCGCTGACGAAAATCACCCGAGCAACCCCCAAGCTACATCATACTACATTGTAGCTCCCCTAAGGTTGCGTGTGCCTCACACACCGGGGTAGACCGCTGCATGCTGAAAATAATGTACGAAAAATCCCCAACTCCCTCAAGAGTCCCCATGTGGGTCAAATGTGCCTTGGCACATTGGGGTAGATTCTTCGCTAACATTACCTGCAAAACTAGAGAGCTCGTTGTTCTGTCTCTCTTACCTCTTTACAATTCATATGGATAACTAAAAACAAAAGAAAAACAAAATAGCAAATTGTGTACTCTACATTGGGTTGCCTCCCAATAAGCGCTTGTAATTTAAGGTCGGCGATCCGACCCGGTTACCTCAACCGAAAAGGATAGTGGAGGCTGAATTATCCCTCCACTTCTTCTTCTTCCACTATCTTTTCTCCATAACTTCAAGTGCACCCCTGTGCTATGCAGATGGTGGAGAGTTGTAAAAGCTAACCCCTTTCATCTTGCGTTTTATTCTCTTGATCAACTTCCACCAAGTACCATTGGGATCAAATGCATCCTGCTCCATCAAGTCGTCCCAGTAGTACCTCTTTGGTGCTAGATGCTCTTCAATCAACGTGTGTAATTTATCCACACCCCCACACTTTTTGGTTTCCAAATCCTCTATATCAATAGTCACAAGTGCTTCATCAGCACCCCCACAAGCTCCCAATGCAGGTGTCATCCCAATCATGCCAAGGCTGTGAGATAATTTAAGGTTCCCTTGCACAAAGCATCACCTCCTCCCATCCTGGACACACAAGTTCACCACAATCTAAATATGAATATGAGTTCTCATAAGTGAAAAATTCCAGAACTGTTTCATGGACAGTGAACTCTTCGCTCGGCTCATGTACCTCTTCTTCCACAACTGCAACTTGAGATGCGGATTCACGTTCGTTCTCCATCTTAGCTATCTGTTTCCTTTGCATCTCTCAAACAGCTGGTAGCCAATGAGTTTCATCTTCTATAGGTGATAATAGGGGATCCATTAGGGGCTCAATGTCAGTTGGCAAGGGCTCCTCTTGTGGCTCTTGTGTATCAAGGGACATCCTTGTGATGCGCGCTTAGATCTCCTCCATAACAATGTGCAACTCTGTCATTCTCGCTTATGAGTCCTCTTGATAGTGCTGCTGAAGTTGAGGTGGATAAAAAATGCATGTGTCTTCATACTATTGATCTTGCTTGCATTTATAGCACCAGATCATTGAGCATGAGTCATTCGTGTGCCAAACTCTACATTTAACACATTAGTAGGGGTAATCAGAGATCCCTCATAATCATCCTTGCTCAACATGCTCATTACGTCTCGTTCCTCCCTGCGTCCCAGCGAAAATAAACTCACAAGATATCCGTGAAGCACAGAGATAGAAACAAAAGAAAACTAAACTAAAAGAAAAGTACTCTAAACTAACTCCTAACTAAACAATCTACCGATGTCCCCGAAAACGGCGCTAAAAACTTGATGCGATTTACTAACGCGTATGCGCAAGTGCAAGGTCAAGTAATACAGGAGTGGTATTTCAACCCCGAGTTATCGATCCCACAGGAACAGGCTTGAGATTATTTTATTAAGAACTTAATTTAGTGTACCGTAACTGGGAGGAAAAGATTGTGATTTAAACATTTATCACCCTAAAACAAGTGACTAGAATGAAATAAACAAACAAAACTACTATTTTTGTATTTTTATTTAATAAAACAAATATGGAAAAACTAGGCAATCTCTAGATCACCTAGGGCTCTAGACGATTTCATGATCATCTATGTAACCTTAACTCTATTTTAACTAAGTCGGCTAATAGCATTGACAATCTCTTCTCGATCTCATGTCGTTCTACGCACGGTTTACTTGGTGTCCTGTCTGTCCACCTACATCTACCGTAACGAACTGCACGTAAACCGTGGCCTGTCGGTCCACCGTTGCACGAAAAGTCGAATCTCATTTACTGAATCTACCAACTAAGGCCAACCCTACACATGTCACTTTTCAGTCTCAGTGATTCAAGATTGTTATTCATATCTCATCACAACTAGGTCTAAGTCCCTTTCACGCACTCGCTAGCTAATTAACAAGTCCGGTTGATCACTTCGTTCTTCTCAATGATTAAGCATAGTATACGAACAATTAGCTAAAATGACATTAACTTTAAGCAAGATATTGATTCACGAATAAACCCTAAGTCTCATGATTATCAAATCATAATCTACCCGTGTCAATAAACTAGATTCAATAACAAGATCAAGAAACTAAACATGCATTCAATAAATCTAATCCAAAAAGCATGAGCCAAGTCTAAAATCCGGAAAACGTATTGTCTACATAAATCCTAGGCTTTCTAGAGAAGACTAGCAAAACGTCTGGCTACTAATAACAATCGTAGCAAAAAACTTAAGTTTCTCCATATCAAAGATTAAAAGAGAGAGAATAAATCAGACTAGGAATCAACGCTTGTTGTCTCTGTCCTTTTCCTTGGTTCTCTCTTCGTCCTATTTCTCCGTGAGTGGTAAAATGGTAGAATGACCTCCAAATCAAGCCCTCTTTCCTTGGGTAAATCAGATCTGTAGAATGCAAGTGGTGAAAGACTCTCATATTTGCCAAACTGCCCCTCCAAAAATGTTGGAACAAATGATTGGCTCTTATTCCTCAACGCTAGGAAGTAAAAGAAGACTCGTACCTTCTTCTCTTTAATTCTTACGTTATTACACTTTGCCCCAATTCTCAGCCGCCAGGAACGAGCTATTTCGCACGAAATAGTCGTCATTTTGCACGAAATATATTCGTACAAATAAAGCAGAGGGGTTGTTTCAATTCGTGCTAAATAGAATCCGGATATTAGGCTAAGTGATCCCATTCGTACGAAATCCCCTGGAGTGGCGATCGCAATTCCTCTTCTCTTCTTCCTCTATTTCTTCTCCCTGTGTTGCGCTGCTGCTGCATTCTTCTCCGTTGCTTTCTTCTGCGCTGTTGTTGGGTCTGATTTGCTTCTCTCCGCTGCTTTCGTTTTTCTTATCTTGTTTCTGGGTTTCTTGCGCTTTATTCACCCTTCTTCTTCTTCTTTTTTGCGCTGCTTGGTTGATTGGTAATTGAAGAGTTCTTTTTACAGGTTCAGGTGGGTTTAGACTCTGGTTATGATTCGGTAATAATGGCGGTTGCAGGTGGGTTTGTATGTCATGGTGATGAATGGTGTTACAAGTGGGTTATGGTGATGAAGGTTATGGTGTTGGCTAATTGAGGGGAATGGTGAATTGCGGGTCTTAATTGTTTTGGTTTGGTGGTATAATGTAGGTGGAATTGGTTGGAAGTGTTGATGGTTCATGGCTTCGGGTCGGGAATTAAATTCAGGCTTTGGTTTGGGTTCTTTAGCAATGGATACTGGTAATTGTCATGGGTGAATTCACTGTTTAATGGTGGCCTAAGGTTTGCAGGTTATTTTATTTTTATCGGTAAATGTGTGTGTATATATATATCACAAAGGCTGCTTGTGATTTTTCAATTGTAGCATCAAGAAGAGGAGAGAGCCTAGCTGCGAGGACTTTTGAAGCTGCTTTGTACACCACATTGCAGCAAGAAATAGGCCGAAAATCGCCAACCGAGCTAGCATGGTTAGACTTCGGAATGAGAACTACCGTGGTGTGATTCAGTTGCTTCAGTAGTTTACCCGTCAAAAAGAATTCAGTAATAGCCCCAACCACTGAAGGGCCAACCAAGTTCCACGACTTTTTAAAGAAACGGGCAGAATATACGTCGGGTCCCGGAGATTTATCTTCCCCAATATCAAAAAACGCAGCACGGATTTCGTCCTCAGAGACTGTAGTAAGGAGGATATGCCTCTGTTCATCATTCAATTTTGGCCCCCACTCAAGAACATGAGGGTCTGGGACAGTGACAATGCTTTCTGAACCAAGGAGAGACTTGTAGTATTCCACAACGCATTTGCAACATGCTCCAGTGACTTTGTGACAGTTCCATCTTCCAAGGTAATTGCTGCAATATATTTTCTCTTCGCATTTTTCCTAACCACCGAATGGAAAAATTTTGTTAATTTGTCACTCTCGAGTAGATACTTCATCTTGGATTTTTGGTAAAATAAACTCAATTCCGCTTTTCGTAACTCCATGGCTTTTTTCGTCGGCTTAGAAAGAGAGTCCAAAATCTAAAATTGGCCAGATCACCTTGAAGTTGAAGTTGGACCTGCTTGAGATTTTCATTTGCCTCTGAGGCTCTGGTGGATATGTCCCCAAAATGCTTCATATTGAGGTCTTTCAAATGGGGTTTAAGAAGTTTAAGTTTGCTGCATAACACATACTGTTTTGTCCCCTCCAAAGCCATATTCCACGCATTTTCCACAGTAGCATTGTATTCCTCCTGCTCAGTCTACATGTTGTAAAACCTGAACGACGATTCCCTCGCCGTTGCGGCGATAAAACAGTACAAATGCAAGGAGAATGATCGGAAAGACTATCCATCAGCCTGAAGTTCACAAGCAAGTACAAACCAGCCGCATCCCAATGATCATTCACCAATTCTCTGTCAATTTTCTCCATAACTCGATTGTTACTCCAAGTGAAGTAGCAGCCTATAGAGTTCGCGTCCTGCAAACCCAAATCGAGACACACATCACTGAAGTATTCGATTTCGTATGGAGTAACTTCAGCACGGTTGGATTTTCCTCCGCATACAAGACATTATTGAAGTCACCTAATAAAATCCATGGGCTGGTGTGTCGAGAATTCAACTCCCTGAGATTCATCCACAAATCACGCCTCTTGACAATGGAAGTGAAAGAATAGATGAAGCTAACATGGAAGGTCACTTCCCTTCTTTTGCAAGTAACAAGGCAGTGCATAACTGGGCATGGGACTCTTCAACTACAAGAGTGACCTTGGCCGGATTCCATAAAACAAGAATACGCCCATGATTAGCCAAGTCGAATTTATCAACTTCCTTCAAAATAGTCAGCCTAAGACGCAGAAACTTACCAACCACATCCCGATTAGTTTCTAAGATACCAATAATATCTATGTTGTTTTCACGAATGAGACGAACCATCCCATTCTGTTTAAGGGGCATACTGAATCCCCTTATATTCCAACTAGCAATTATCATGTGGCGGTTGAGGGGTTGCCCCTTTACCTCTATCTCTTTGCTTCACGATTAGATTCCTCCCTTTATCTTTCTGAACATCCGATTGTCTTTTCCCCTTCACGCCAGACACAAAATTTGTTGTTTTAGGCCCCTTTCCCGAGGAAGAAACTGGAGAAATAATAGCTCCTTGGCTAGGAGTCTGCTTTTTAGATGATCCTCTAGCAGTGTGCTTTCGGCTAGGGACCTTAAACGGCTCCTCATCTATATCCACATTTGGGATTAGAACTGACTTTGAACTGCTACCCTTCATAAAATTTGGAGGGCCCTCTGGAATGGCAACTTACTTACCCTTGGAAGTATTTGTTTTTGGCGGGTGAAATTCATTCCCAGTGTTCTTATTCCCTTTCATGAACTCCCCTTTATCAGTTTGTGTCCCTGAATTTCCCCCACCAAATTTTGAGCTTTTAATGTTCTCATTAGATGGTCGTGATCCATGTTTTGGAGCTTTAGTACCCCCTTGTCCAGAATTTGTTGTCCATTCAGACCCATTTCGGCTCTTTTCCACACTTTTGCTACCGTTCCCATATGTCCTTTGAGGTTGATTGATGTTGTTCTTGGGCTGAGCAGGTCCAGTGAGCGGGCACCGATCTGAGCGATGTTCGATATACTTACAAGCCGAGTGCGGAAGGAACTCGTAAAAAATCGGCTGCTCTAGAATCTCATTGTTCGGCAAGAGAAGCTTCACCTTATGCTTTGCAGTCTTAGTGAGATCCACTTCAACCAAAATTCGAGCATAAGAGACCTGCCCTCTATCATGAGTAAGCTGGTCCATTTGGACTAGTTTACCTAGCTTTGAGCCAATTTTTTCAAGTGCACTTTTGGTCCAGAGATCAAGTGGCAGATTAGGTAGCTTGGTCCACACCTGGACTTTGTAAATCTCCAACTAGCTGAAATTGAAGAACTTCAGAAGTTCCCTCAACATCAGGGGCCTTTTCTGCAAAACATTTGGCCAAGTTGCATCACAAAGTTGTGATCCTCCTCATTGTCGAACTTTATAACAATCCAGTTACTATCGTGAAAATGTAGCTTGTATTTCACATGTTGGGTTTTGACGTAGGTAACGCAGCGGAATAACAAAAATTTAATCCTACTCAAAGCCCACCAAGGATCACAGGAAGAGACATCATAACATGATAAGGGACATAGTATTCGTGTACCTTTTGGTTTGGGAGATCACACGAAGAATATTGTCCTCGTCTCTACGGTTGATCCACGTTTAGAGGTCAGATCTAGATTCTTCCTTCTCAAGTGCTAGCTTGGACCGGAGGAAGAGGGAAGAACGAATCAAGCAACCAAAGGAAGAAGAGAGGGTTTCATCCCTCTCTTGTGCCGACGGGAAGGGGCAGATAGACTAGGGCAGGCGGCCTCTAGCTTTGTCTTGCTTTCTCTCTTGCTCTCTCCCACTCTCTTGTGTTATGTCTAATAACAGTAGTGGGATGGAAGCTAGAGTCTCTTTTATATAGTCCAACAACTTCTTGTTTACTACATAAAGGTCCCTCCTAGTTCTACATGAACTTGGATTAGTCCTTTCCTTGCATATTAGTCCTACTAAGTTTGCAAGGTGTATTAGTCCTATTTTTAAATGAGGATTCAAAGGACTTTGCCTACCACGTATCCTCCCTCATCACTGCTTCATCTCATACTTCCGCATATAAGTACGCGGAAAGTCCCATCGGCTAGGATAAGGGAAGTAAGGGCTGCTTCCTCGGTTGATTGAGATACGGTGGGAAATACTGCTAAGCCTGCTTCTGACAAAAGTGTTTTACCGGGGATTTTAGTATAGCCCTGCTATAATTGTGGTGAGATTTCAATCTCTGTTAGGGTTAGATCCTTTTCTATTATGAGCACAATGATCCTTCTTATTAATTAATCATATTAATTAATCCCAAATCTAGTTCTACTCTATTTGACGTGTGACCCCATAGGTTTCTACTTAGTTGGTAGTAACTTATTACTAACATGGAGCGGTGTCTGGCAACACATCCATGTCACCCAACTAATAGAAATAGTCAGTGATCCCGACAAACCTCTTGTGCCCAATATATCATATTGCACTATCCCTTTGTCTCCATATCCGGATTGGACACGAGACATAAATAGTCACACTCGTATATCCAATCCATAGTTCCTCGATCCTGGGAATATGCTTATGCGAGCAGATAACATCAATATCTCCATATTGATTTATCTGAGTCTAGCCAGACATTCAATAAGCCTCATCCCTCAAGTGGGCGTGGATAGTTGCTCCCATTATGTGGGAGGGACAAATCCTCTCTATATCACTACGATCTCTAAGCTTGCTTCCTGTCATGCCCGATAGCTATCTTTATGATTACCCAGTTACGGTGTAACGTTTGATAACATCAAAGCACGATATTTCACAACTAGAGTATCTAGTGACTTCAAGTCTAAGTATTGCAATTATATTAGCACTACGAGAAGCGATTGTGACTTAACATAATCTAATGTATCCTTCTCGTTGTGGGTCAATCCAGTATGCCATTACTCCTAATGCAGATCCATGAGTTAGACTTGATATCTCCATATCAATCTACACACATACTAGTCTATATTTGAACGTCCTATTAATCAATATAATGGACTAGGGATATTTAAGATAAACAGCACATTATATCTAAGGACTTAATTATATTAAATATCATAATATATAATAAATGAATATTCTAGCCAATTACAATGTTCATACTAAATATTAGATTGCCTCTAGGGAACCTATTCCAACATCACATTCCAGGACTTGCATATATTGTTCACAACGATCTTCCTAACGGTCTTCCTGGAACAAAAACAATGATAGCATAACCCCATGAAGCCGCAACATCGTCAACATCATCATTTGTTAGGATAATAGCTTCAGAATCATCTTATTCAAATTCAGTATTCATGAGTTTGTTTTCATTTGAAAGCTTACGGTTACCAGCAAACAACAGCTTCCAATTGATATTTTCCGGCTCTTTTTCCTCCACACCCTTGGGAACTTCAGCTTTTCGAGAAGAAGAAGAGGGAAGAGATTCAAAATCTTCACTGAGGTCAATTTCGGACCCATTCGCATAGTCTGGGTTCAAAGCATCCACAGAAAAGTTGAGCTTTGAGCTAGCTCCTGGGTATTCAAACCTCAATTATCCTATCATCTCTGGAGTATGAATTTTTGCAGGCTTAGAACTCACTGTTGGTTTCTTTAAATTTTTACCACCCATGGAGGCTGACCCGGATATAAACCAGATCTACCCAGAAAATCAGCCACAAAAACCTAAGCTTCGACACCCAACCAAAGCCAATCCACAACTCCAGACAAAATCAGAGGCAAAGAGAAGGAGCGCTTACTCTGCTGCAACTATATGGACCCAGAGTTGTTCTTCGGGCTAGACCTCCTAGTCTTCAAAGCCGAACCCAGAAGCAAAAAATCACAGCCCCAGAGAGTGTTGTTACAGTTCGTACCTTTGGTTGGAAGCAAAAAACCCTGATGAATCGAGGTTAGAGCTCAAGGAAGGATGACTCAAAAACCCTGTCGGAGCCCTAGAAATCAAAAACTCGGGTGGAGAGTTCAAAACAGTTTCAATGGCATGATGTGGCGTTGGGCGAAAGGTTTGGTTGGTGGTGTAGGATATTGGGTGAGTTGCGGGTTATGATTTGTCGCTTGGTGAGTGAGGTAGGTATTGGTGGTGTTCAAATTGGTGTAATGGTGATATTATTAGGCTAAGGTCTCATGGTGAAGAGGTACTGGGGTGTGTTGGTTAGTTTGATGATTAATATGCTTGTGTTATGGATGCATTGAGTTGGTAATTTAGTTGGGTTGTAGGTGAATAATGCTGGCTGTTGTGGTGGTTGTGTCTAGGAATCAAGTCATGTGGTTGTGGCTAGTTTGATTAAGGAGGTGGCTAGGGCTGTTTTTTGTGGTTGTAGGTTGTATTTGGTGATGGAAGTCTGGTAGAGTTTGTATTGGTTAATGAGGTGGTTGGTTATTTGTGTTGGCTTGTTTTGCAGTGTAGTAGGAATGTGGGTGAAATGGTGAAGGTTTGGTTTTCATGGAGGAAGTTTAATGTGTTGGTCATTAGGAGATAACAGTGGTGTGGGAGTTGGGTTTAGGCTAAATGCAGCAGCTCCTTTGTTCCTCAATTCGGTAACTTCCTTTGCAACTCGTTTCCTCGTCGTCCCCAGCCAATTTCTTGATCTTCTCCATTTTTCGAAGTTCGTCTTCCTTTCCAATTTACGCTCCGAGCTTACGATACCTGAGAATTACACAACTAAAAATACCGGCGTAAAATGTGACAATTAAACCTCAAATCAACTAGAAAACGCCCGGACTAATCAAGTAAAACACAACTAGCTCAAGTAATCAAACACTTCAATAACATAGCCTATTTCTCCTGTATTTTGCCTGGAAATCACGCAAAACTATAGGATTTCAACTGTTGATAGTCAAAGATATGCTGCATGTTTTTAGGGATTCCTGTTTGAAGGTTGCTATATATTCTGCAATTCAAATCACCAGGATAACAACTACAACAAGACTTTTGTGAGAGTTTACCAAGCACAGAGTGTTACAAAGATTCAAACAACTCTCAAAGATTGAAAAGCATCACTGAGGAAGATCCAATCATCCAATCCAAGTTTCAGAAGAACACTTCCAGCATCACTGCTCTATTCTTTTCACAATGTTCTTCTCTTAGGCTTTATTTGTAAATCATTTTTCTATACTACTCTATCATCTATTCTCGTGTGTTGTTCAAGAACAACAACAGAGAATTCTTATTGTATCAGTTAGCTAGAGTAGGTACTATATAGGTTAGGAAGAACCACAGACTGCACAGAGTAAGGCAATTCTCTAAGTCTGATATCTTGAGCTTAGATTTTAATGAAGAAGAAGTCTGTTGAAATCCTGGAGGGATTAAATCCCTCAGGAAGAGAGTAGGTCATTGAGGACTGAACTCCGTAAAAATCATTGTGTTCATTTCCTTTATATTTCAGTTCTTTACTTGTTTTGTTGACTGCTTCAAAACATATTTCTGTTCAACGCTTTGAAAGGCTTTTCAAGGTCTTGAAAACTATCATTAACTTTTTCTCTTCCTGTTTTGATTTCAAGGCTTGAAATTGGATTCAAGGTCTTGAAATACTTCTAGCTCGTCACACTTTGTTTTCAAAAACACACTTTAGGAAAAAGTTTATATACTCTCTTCAACCCGCACCCCTCCCTCTAGAGTATTTGATCACGTATTTGCATACCTACATACAAATTTCAATTGGTATCAGAGAGTGTATCACTGTACAGATCTAACAATCTTGTGATCATGAGTATTATTGGTGATGGTGTTTTCTCAAAGGGAAGATCTGCTAACAGGCCTCCTCTGTTATGTGGAGACAATTTTATACACTGGAAAGCCTTAATCAGAATGTTTATCATGGATCGGGAAATGGAACTTTGGTCCCTTATCCAAAATGGTCATCACATGTTTTACACAGAAAATGACGTGATTAGAACTCCCAAAACTAAAAGCTCTCTCTCTCTCTCTACTTCTGAATTAGAACAGCTTTCTAAGAATTAATGAGCTATGAATCTCTTATATTGTGCTTTGAATGCAGATGAGTTCTACAGGATATCCACGTGCAAGACTGTTAAGGAAATATGGGACAAACTGGCAGTGACTTTTGAGGGAACATGCCAAGTGAAGCAAACCAAGATCAACATATTCCTTACACAGTATGAACTTTTTAAAATCAATGGAGATTAATCCATGAAAAATATGTTCAAGAGATTCACTGAAATTGTCAACAATTTGGAATCCTTGGGGAAACCATTCTCTAATTAAGAGAAAGCCAATGGTAACCAAATACCAAAGCCATTGTAGAATCTCAAGATCTATCCTCCCTCCAACTATATGTCTTACAGGGATAGCTACTCATACATGAGATCTCCATGAGTGAAGTTGATGGAGAATTACAAGAGAGTGTCAGAAATCTGAAACTCAAGGCTAAAGAGAGTGAACAACCTCAAATACTTGAAAAAGAAAAAGTTGATGAAGAAAAAATGTTTGCTGTCATTTCCAAAGCCTTGAAAAGGATTCTAAAAATGAAGAAGAAATTTGGAAACAAAGACTTCAGCAGAGACAAATTTAGATCTTCAAGTAGCAAGGACTACAAAGGTAAGTCTTCTTCTCATGGAAATAAATTTAAAGTAATGAATTGCTTTCATTGTGGTGATGCAGGACACTTGATCAGGGAATATTCTAACAAGAAAATCAAACACCTTTACAAGAAGGACCATGACAGAAAGAAAAAGTCTATGGTACCTTCATGGAGTGACTCTGATTCTTCAAGTGAGTCAGATTCTGAAGAAGATTAAGGCAACCTATGTCTGATGGTCAAGCATGACGAAGACTCAGAAAAGAACATTGAGGTAATGGTGAACAGTGTAATGTCTAAACCTGCAAATGTACTTTCTGAGATATTGAAAAAAATGCTTCTGAATGAAGAAGACTACTTAAATGAAATAAAGTCTTTAAAGGAGAAGGTTCATGAGCAATCAAAAGAGAATTTGCAACTAGTTTGACAGAAAAAGAATCTTGATATTTCTCAGGCAAAGACTGTCAGTGATTTCAAGGCCTTGGAAACCAATTTCAAGGCCTTGAAAACTCAAGTAAAAGAGGTTGTAACAGAGAACTGTTTATTGAGTGACAACCTTGTTTCTCTGAGACATCACCATGATGAATTGGAGGAAAAAAGATTATTTTGACTGAGAAACTTCAAGACTCTAAGAAAGTTATGACTAAGCTTGCTGGCTCAGAATACAATCTCAACGTGATTCTTGGAAGAAGTTTACACTCTGTTCAAAAAACTGGTATTGGATATAATCCAAATTTTCCAAGAAAGAACAGTACCAACTTTGTGAAAGAAGACAGTAGACATTCTCCAAAGTGCCATTATTGTAGCAAGATTGGTCATGTTAAGATGACTTGTCCCTTCACAAGAGGAGAACATCACATTATGAGGAACACTTTTCCATTTCAAATTAAGGGACAAGTGATATGGATTTGGGTTCCTAAAGGGGTTAGACCACCTAACATGGTTGATCCTGAATATTAATCCAAATTTCACACTTCATCTAACAGCTGGGTAAGGCAGTGAATGGTGGTTTCATGTTGTCACCAAAAGCAAAGAACATGAGTGGATTATGGATAGTGGTTGCTCCAGACACGGGAGTGACAAGAGTTGTTTGTTCACTAAACTGAAAGAACAATCATAAAGAACAATCACACTTGATGACAAAGACAAGTGCAAAATAATAGGAATTGATAAAGTTGGTAATGGTTCTACAGATTCTATCTCATATGTTAATCTTTTAGATGGTTTAAATTTTAACCTGCTCAGTGTATCTCAACTATGTGATAAAGGTAATAAGGTCAATTTTAACAAGGAAAAATGTGTGGTGCAAGATGAGAAATCAGGCAATTTCATACTTACTGCTTCAGGGTCAAACAATTAATTTTTATTCTTTGAATACTAACAAATTTTCAGGAGAAATTCTAAAGTGTCTCAAGGCCTTGAAAGAGGATTCAAAGCTTTAGCACAGAAAGCTAGGACACACCAGCTTGCATAAAGTGAAAAAAATGGTTTCCAAAGACCTAGTCAGAGGTCTGCATTCCACCAAGTTCAAGGATGAAGAGGTATGCAAGGCATGTGCTCAAAGTAAACAGACAAGAAGCTCTTTCAAGCCCAAGAACTTTGTAAGTAAAATTAGACCTATTGAATTGCTGCATATGAATTTATGTGGTCCTATGAGAGTTCCAACTCCAAAAGGTAAGAGGTAGATGCTGGTTATTGTGGATGACTTCTCTAGATTTACATGGGTAATGTTTCTTAGAGATAAGTCTGAGGCTCTGTCTGAATTTTCAAAGCTTTGAAAAGAGCTTCATACTTTGAAATACGTGCCTATTGCTTCAATAAGGAGTAATCATGGCAGAGAATTTGACTAACTAGAGTTTTTTTTATTTTGTGCCAAGTTTGGTATCTCTCACAACTTTTATCTCCTAGAACTCCTCAACGGAATGGTGTAGTTGAAAGGAAGAACATGAAACTTGAGGACATGTCTAGGACAATGCTTTTGGAAAACAAAATGCCTAAGTCTTTTTGGACAAAGACTGTAAACACTGCAAACTATAATTTGAACAGGTGCCCGATTAGGCATATTTTGAAGAAGACTCCTTATGAACTTTTAAAAGGGAGAAAACAAAACATCTCTTATTTTAAACCTTTTGACTGTACTTGTTTTGTTCACAACAATGGTAAGGATAATATTGACAAGTTTGATATCAGAAGTGATGAAGGTATTTTTCTTGGTTATTCCTTGACTTGCAAAGCGTATAGGGTTTATAATAAAAGAAACAAATTTGTTGAGGGAAGTATACATGTTATTTTTTATGAAGGCTAGGATAGTTCTTTGAGTGATGGTTTTTGCAGACATGAATCTGAACAAGCATGAGTTAGAGGATGAAATTGATCTAGACAATGGTTCCAAGAATAACTTGTAGGAAAACAGAAGAAATTTTCAAAGCCTTTAAAATGGGTTTCAAAGCCTTGAAACGAGATATTAAGAAACACAGAGTGGTCAAGCCACAACATCAAGATATCAAGGCCTTGGAAAGATTCCTGGAGAACCAGAACCCTGGACGCCTAGAAAGAAGTTCAGATTTCTGTCATCTCATCCAGCAGAAAACATCATTTCTGATCCATCCACTGGTACCCAGACAAGATCTCAGTTAAAGAATTTATATGCTTTTAATGCTTTTGTGTCTCTTGTAGAGCTTAAGAGTGTGAAAGAAGCACTTCAAGAGGAATACTGGATCATTCTATTGAAAAGTGAGCTCAATGAATTTGATAGGAACAAGGTTTGGAATATAGTTCCTCTTCCCAAAGACCAGTATGTGATTGGAACAAGGTGGGTATTCAGAAACAAGCTGGATGAACATGGTAAGATTATCAGAAACAAGGAAATACTAGTAGGTCAAGGCTACAACCAGGAAGAAGTTTTAGACTTTGAGGATACTTTTGCTCCTATAGCCAGGTTGGAAGCAATTAGAATGTTACTTGCATTGCATCACATAAGAACATCAAACTTTATCAAATGGATGTTAAATGTTCTTTCAAATGGTTACCTGCAAGAAGAAGTTTATGTTGCTCAACCTCCTGGTTTTGAAAATTATGATTTTCCAAATCATGTCTATAAGCTTGACAAAGCTCTTTATGGTTTGAAACCGTCTCCAAGAGCTTGGTATGAAAGATTGTCAAAATTTCTACTTGAAAATGGTTTCAAAAGAGGCTTAGTTGACAAAACTATTTTCATAAAGACTCACAAGAAATACATGCTAGTATTGTAAGTATATATTGAAGATATTCTATTTGGCGCTACTAATGATTCTCTTTCCAATGATTTCTCTAGTCTTATGAGCAAGGAATTTGAGATAAGCTTGATAGGAGAGTTAAAGTTCTTTCTTGGACTTCATGTACATCAAATGAAGAAAGGAATTTATCTGCACCAGAATAAGTCCACCAAGGATATTCTGAACACGTATAAGATGTCTCAATCCAAGGTTGCCAAAATTCCCATGAGTTCTACACTATCCTTAGACAAAGATCAAAATTGTAAGAGTGTGAACCAGAAAGAATTAAGAGGTATGATTGGTTCACTTCTCTATATTACTCCAAGAAGTTCAGACATCATGTTTAGTGTTTGTGTAGGGTTTTGATTCATGGATCGCACAACGGAAGCATAATCAAACATAAAACCATGCAAAACCCTCCAAGGATCACAAGTCAAGAGACATAACGCTGGTAAGGGATAGAAATCATAAACACACCTTTGGGTTCTCCTTGATGACTTCAAACGCGAATTATGTCACGTTCTCTATAGTTGATCCACGCCTAGAGTTGATCCTAGATCTCCCAACTTCTTTGGTGCTAGCCCGGAATAGGAAGAGGAAGAAGAAATCACGCAAAACGAGACCCAAAGGAGGGTCTCGGCCTCCTTTGGCCGACGGGGACGGGGCGGCGGCAAGGGGCGGTTCGGGCCTCCTTGTTGCTAGCTCTCTCTCCTTTTGTTCTCTCCCACTCTTGTTATGTTCCCTAATGAGCATAAGTTATGTGGGAAGGAAGGAAGGAAGGGCCTTTATATGGTCCAACAACTCCTCGTGAACTACCTAAATGACTTATTCTAGTCCTACTAGAATTCAATTTAGTCCCTTCCTTGCAAATTAGTCCCTACTAAGTTTGCAAGGGTTTGCAAAGTGATCCTTCTAATTAATTAATCCAATTAATTAATTCGCAAATCTAGTTCAACTCTATGTAGCGTGTGACCCCATAGGTTCTATCTAGTTGGTAGCAACTATTTGCTAATATGGAGCGGTCTCTAGCAAAACATCCATTCTAGCCAACTAATAGAATAGTCATCTTGACAACCTTTGTACAAGTAATTGTCTCATCCCTTTGTCTCTATATCCGGATTGGACACGAGCCATACAAGTCACACTCGTATATCCAATCCATAGTTTCTCGATCCATGGGAATAGCCTCATTCGTGCAAATAACATCAATATCCCATATTGATTTATTTGAGTCTGGCCAGACATTCTATAAGCACTATTTCTCGAGTGGCCTAGGATATTTGCTCCCGTTATGTGGGAGGGACAAATTCTATCTACGTCCACTACGATCTCTAAGCTTGCTTCTTATTGTATCCAGTACACGCCTTTATAACTACCCAGTTACGGTGTAGCGTTTAACGCTACCAAGATCACAATAATCCACAACTAGAATATCTAGTGACTTCAAGTCTAAGGATGACAATACCAATGCACCGCGAGAAGCGCTTGTGACTCAACATAACGTGTATGTAGCCTTCTCGGAGATGGGTCATTCCAGTGCAACATTCCCTAATGCACACCTATCTGTTGGATCGTGATATCTCCATATCAATCCAACCCATACTAGTCTATAGATCATTGTCCCATTAATCATTATACTTGACTAGGGATATTTAAGATAAACAACACAATTGTAAATCTAAGGACTTCATTGTATTAAATATCCAATAAATAATAAATGAATTTCTAGCCACAAATAATTCATACTAAACTAGATTGCCTCTAGGGCATCTATTCCAACAGTCTCCCACTTGCACTAGAGCCAATCTGGCGCATCTCGTATGCCCATACTCCTAGTGTGCCCTTCATGCTTCCACTGCGTGAGAGGCTTCGTAAGCGGGTCTGAAAGATTATCATCTGTAGGAATCTTGCATATTCGAACGTCTCCTCTATCGATAATATCTCGAATCAGATGAACCTTCCTGAGCACGTGCTTGGAATTCTGGTGCGATCTGGGTTCCTTTGATTGCGCGATCGCCCCAGTGTTGTCACAGAACAACTCCACTGGATCCGCAATGCTAGGGACCACACCAAGTTCAGAAACAAACTTTCTGATCCAAACAGCCTCCTTTGCTGCGCCATTTGCAGCAATGTACTCAGCCTCTGTTGTAGAATCAGCTACCGTCTCTTGCTTGGAACTCTTCCAGCTCACCGCTGCTCCATTCAGGCAAAACACATATCCCGATTGTGATCTAAAGTCATCTCTGTCGGTTTGGAAGCTTGCATCAGTGTAACCCCTTACACGCAACTCTTCCTCAGCGCCAAATATCAAGAAAGCATCCTTAGTTCTTCTCAAGTACTTTAGGATGTTCTTGACTGCAATCCAGTGACTCTCACCCGGATTGGATTGGTATCTGCTTGTCATACTCAAGGCATATGACACATCTGGTCTAGTACATGACATGGCGTACATGATAGATCCTATGGCCGAGGCATAGGGTATTCTACTCATGCGTTCCTTCTCAATCTCATTGGAAGGACAACCACTCTTCGAAAGAGTGATTCCATGTGACATGGGCAAGAATTACTTCTTGGAATCTTGCATGTTGAACCGTTTCAACACCTTGTCAATATATGTACTTTGACTTAGGCCTAGCAACCTCTTAGATCTATCCCTATAGATCTTTATACCGAGTATATAGGCTGCTTCCCCTAAGTCCTTCATTGAGAAACACTTTCCTAGACAATCTTTAACAGATTGCAGCATGGGAATGTCGTTTCCAATGAGTAGTATGTCATCCACATACAAGACCAGAAAAGCTACAGAGCTCCCACTAACCTTCTTGTAGACACAAGACACATCTTCGTTTCTGATGAAGCCAAACTCTTTGACCACTTCATCAAAACGTCGATTCCAACTCCTAGAAGCTTGCTTCAATCCATAAATGGATCGTTGCAGCTTACAGACTTTGTTGGCTTGCTTTGGATCTTCAAACCCTCCGGCTGTATCATATACACGTCCTCGAGGAGATTCCCATAAAGGAATGCTGTTTTGACATCCATCTGCCAAATCACATAGTCGTGGTATGCTGCAATTGCAAGTAGGATTCGGATGGATTTGGTCATAGCGACTGGTGAAAAGGTTTCATCATAGTCAATACCATGAATCTGTCTGAATCCTTTAGCCACCAATCGGCCCTTATAGGTAATCACATTACCATCCATGTCGATCTTCTTCTTGAAGACCCACTTGCACCCTATGGGCCGCGCCCCATCGGGTGGTTCCACCAAAGTCCATACTTTGTTGGTATACATTGATTCCATCTCGGATCTCATGGCTTCCAGCCAATTCTGAGAGTCTGGGCCACTCATGGCCTCCTCGTAGGTAGTAGGCTCATCATCTATGAGCATCGTGTCGCCGGAATCGGTTACGAGAAGTCCATACCTCTCGGGTTCCTGGCGCACTCTACTAGATCTACGAAGCTCTTGTGTTACCTGAACAGGTTGCTCCACAACTGCTTGTGGTTCCTGTTCATGTTCCATAATCGGTTCAGTGATTTGTGGTTCTTGAACCTCTTCAAGTTCTACATTTTTCCCACTTGCTTCTTTAGAGACAAACTCTTTTTATAGAAACACGCCGGTACGAGCAACAAACACTTTGTTCTCGGTTGGATTGTAGAAGTAGTATCCCTTAGTTTCCTTAGGGTACCCCACAAATTTACACTTATCCGATTTCGGCCCTAACTTGTCTGATTGTAAACGTTTTACATAGACATCGCAGCCCCAAATCCTCATGAACGACAGTGTGGGACGCCTCCCACTCCACATCCCATATGGTGTCTTCATGACTGATTTAGATGGAACACGGTTAATGGTGAAAGTTGCACTTAATAGAGCGTAGCCCCAAAATGATAATGGAAGATCGGTTTGACACATCATAGATCGAACCATATCCAATAGGGTTCGATTCCTCCTCTCGGACACGCCATTCCATTGTGGCGTTCCTGGTGGAGTGAGTTGGGACACGATCCCACACTCTCTAAGATAGTCGTCAAACTCTTGGCTCAAGTATTCTCCTCCACGATCCGATCGTAGAGCCTTGATACTTTTGCCAAGTTGCTTCTCTACTTCATTCTTGAATTCTTTGAACACTTCAAAGGATTCGGATTTTTCCCTCATAAGGTACACAAATCCATATCTACTGTAATCATCAGTAAATGTAATGAAGTAGACATAACCACCCCTGGCAGGCGTGGCAAATGGCCCACACACATCGGTATGTATGAGTGCCAATTGCTCACTAGTCCTCTCACCATTCTTATTGAAAGGGGAATTTGTCATTTTTCCCAATAAACAAGCCTCACATGTCTCATATGATTCAAAATCAAATGAGTCTAGTAGTCCATCCTTATGGAGTCTAGATACACGTTTCTCATTTATGTGGCCTAAACGACAGTGCCATAAATAAGCAGGATTTAAATCATTTATTTTAATCCGCTTGGTATTAATGTTGTAGACAGGATTGCTTAGATCAAGGACATAAAGTCCATTAAATAATTGCGCACTAAAATAGTGAATATTATTTAAATAAAAGGAACAACAATTGTTCTTTATTGAAATAATAAAACCATTCTTGTCCAAACAAGAAATAGAAATAATGTTTCTGCTCATAGCAGGCACAAAATAGCAATTATTTGATTCTAAAACTAATCCTGAAGGCAGAGATAGCTCGCACACGCCTATGGCCAACGCAGCAACCTTTGCTCCATCCCAACGCGCAGATCTACCTCTCCTTTAGCCAATCTCCTACTTCTCTTTAGATCCTGCATATTTCGACAAATATGAGATCCACATCCAGTATCTAATACCCATGATGTAGAGACAGTTAAATTGACATCTACAACAAAAATACCTGGTGGTGGTGGAATCACTATTCCAAGCCTCTTATCCTCCAGATATTTTGGGCAGTTCCTCCTCCAGTGTCCAGGCTGACTGCAGTAGTGACACTCACCTTTAGTCACGGCCTTGGCAATGCCACCAACAGGCTTAAGGGCAGGTTCCTTGGACTTGGCAACTGACTTGCCTTTGCCCTTGGAGGAAGAGGCAAACCTTTTGCCCTTTCCTTTCTGTACCATCATCATGGCCTTACCCTTACCCTTGTTGATGCTCTGTTCAGCCGTCCTCAACATGTTGAGTAAATCTGGCAGTGGTTTAACGATCTCGTTCATGTTATTGTTCATAATGAACTGTCCATAACTCTCGCGCAACGATTGCAACACGAGATCGGTTGCCAACTCTTGGCCGACCGGGAACCCTAGTCGGACGAGATTCTCCAAGTACCCGATCATTCGGAGTACATGGGGTCCCACGGGGTTCCCTTCTGCCAGATGACATTTGAACAGTGCCTTTGAGACCTCATACCTCTCTACCCTCCCCTGCTCTTGGAAGAGCTGCTTTAGATGTTCGATCATATCGACAGCATTCATGTTTTCGTGTTGCTTCTGAAGCTCAGAAGTCATGGTGCAAAGCATTAGGCAGGCCGCATCATTAGCGTCATCAACACGCTTTTGATACGCCTTTAAGGCAGCAGGTGTTTGGTTCTCTGGACCTTCTGGAACATGCTCCTCTATTGCGTACAGTTTCTTCTCTTGCTTGAGAACAATTCTCAAGTTTCTGTACCAATCAAGAAAGTTGGTTCCAGAGAGCTTGTCCTTCTCAAGGACAGATCGTAGGGAATGTTGTGAACTCGATGAGTTGTTTGCCATTTGGAATTCTACAAAAAGGAAAATATGCAAGTTTTAGTATTTGTGAATTTTTGACTATATTCAATAATGGCTAGTTTATCAAATATAGCTCCCACTATTTTTCTACGGATTAATAACCCTCAAGATATTAATGCGGAAAATATCCTTATATTTTCTAGTGGGCCAAGATCCATCTTTCATCTCCTTATGAGCTTGCTTTGGCAAGTCACCCATAATTTGACTACTTTAGGTAGGAACGATTCCAATTGCATCCCATATGCAACTCTTGGTTCAATCGGGCAAATAACTCCTTATTTATCCATCCATATGGATAATTCCAATTGATTGCCTCTAGGTTTCTTAATCAAATTAATAGCCTAGTTGTGTTCAACCTCTTATCTAAACAATTGCACATTGTTACGTGCCATCGCATTCCATCATTATGAACCAAGTCGCCATGCTTTGGCACGCACGAACTTGATAAATAATGATGATAATGAGTGTTTAAATAACGAGAAGGCAAGAACACAATATTTGAATTTTGAGGGATTTTAAATTCAATTTTAATTATTTTGTTGATCAATATCAACTAATCTATCTATTTGAGTTTGGGCACAACTCCAAATAATAGATCCGGGTTGTCTAATTATCTTATTATCCTAATTTCATGCATCATCCATACACCAACCACACAAATAATAAGACAATAAAATTAAACAACCACAAAACAAGAATTAAACGTGATGTGGATATGGCCTTTTCTAGACTAAGATAATTCCAAGCCAATGGAATTATCTATGAACCCTAAACAAACACATCTCCATGCGTCTTGATCTTTTGGTCCATCCTTCATAGTCTTGTGGAATGCTCCATGCTCCATCTTTTGTGGCTTCTTTGGCTTTGGGCTCCTTTTCTTCAATCTTGGCTAACAATCTACTTTATCTAGCACTAGCTAACTTCTATACTAAATAAAATAAATCTCACAAGTTGAGAAAAAAAATGGCACGCAGGCCATAAAACCCTAATTAATTATTACAATTAATTGATCAGCTCGGAGGCCGTAAAAACAAACCACAAAATTAAACATCCACATCAAACCACATCCTAAGGCCATATCCAATCACCATGCGATTTGCACATAAACAGTTAAAATCCAATTTTAACGCGCTTGGTCAATTTTAATTGATTTTAGGATGTCTAGGGTTAAAACGGTCCATGGGCCCAACAATCAAATTGCCCGGGCCCAACAAAGTGAACCACAAGGCCCTAGGGCCGGCCCGGCCCAAAACCCACAAGCCTAGGCCGCGGGTTAGGGCCGCCCGGCCCCTAGGGCGGCCAATCTTGGGCGGCAAGCAAGGGGGGCGGTCCCTAGGGGGGCCGAACCTCCTTGAGGGAGTTGTTTCCAAAACAACTCCCTTGCTTGGTGCCCAAGTTTGGTTGTTTCCTTGTTTTGGGAGAACTCCTTCTTCCCCAAGGATGCCCAAACCCTAGATCTAAGATCCTAAAATTTCTCAAACTCACCAATTCATGCATCCTATGCAAAAATTGGATCTTGTTATGATTAATTGTTGACAAATTGCATCCCATGCTTGATTTGTCTTGTTTTACTCGATAAACAATCAAATTAAGGTGTAAAACAACTAAAACGTAACACATAAACCACGTTTATGCTCTACGACCTGTGGCTCTGATACCACTGTAGGGTTTTGATTCATGGATTGCACAACGGAAGCATAATCAAACATAAAACCATGCAAAACCCTCCAAGGATCACAAGTCAAGAGACATAACGATGGTAATGGATAGAAATCATAAACACACCTTTGGGTTCTCCTTGATGACTTCAAACGCGAATTATGTCACGTTCTCTATAGTTGATCCACGCCTAGAGTTGATCCTAGATATCCCAACTCCTTTGGTGCTAGCCCGGAATAGGAAGAGGAAGAAGAAATCACGCAAAACGAGACCCAAAGGAGGGTCTCGGCCTCCTTTGGCCGACGGGGACGAGGCGGCGGCAAGGGGGCGGTCGGGCCTCCTTGTTGCTTGCTCTCTCTCCTTTTGTTCTCTCCCACTCTTGTTATGTTCACTAATGAGCATAATTTATGTGGGAAGGAAGGAAGGAAGGGCCTTTATATAGTCAAACAACTCCTTTTTAACTACCTAAAGGACTTATTCTAGTCCTACTAGAATTCAATTTAGTCCCTTCCTTGCAAATTAGTCCCTACTAAGTTTGCAAGGGTTTAAAAATTGATCCTTCTAATTAATTAATCCAATTAATTAATTCGCAAATCTAGTTCAACTCTATGTAGCGTGTGACCCCATAGGTTCTATCTAGTTGGTAGCAACTATTTGCTAATATGGAGCGGTCTCTAGCAAAACATCCATTCTAGCCAACTAATAGAATAGTCATCTTGACAACCTTTGTACAAGTAATTGTCTCATCCCTTTGTCTCTATATCCGGATTGGACACGAGACATACAAGTCACACTCGTATATCCAATCCATAGTTTCTTGATCCATGGGAATAGCCTCATTCGTGCAAATAACATCAATATCCCATATTGATTTATTTGAGTCTGGCCAGACATTCTATAAGCACTATCCCTCGAGTGGCCTAGGATATTTGCTCCCGTTATGTGGGAGGGACAAATTCTATCTACGTCCACTACGATCTCTAAGCTTGCTTCTTATTGTATCCAGTACACGCCTTTATAACTACCCAGTTACGGTGTAGCGTTTAACGCTACCAAGATCACAATAATCCACAACTTGAATATCTAGTGACTTCAAGTCTAAGGATGACAATACCATTGCACCGCGAGAAGCGCTTGTGACTCAACATAACGTGTATGTAGCCTTCTCGGAGATGGGTCAATCCAGTGCAACATTCCCTAATGCACACCTATGTGTTGGATCGTGACATCTCCATATCAATCCAACCCCATACTAGTCTATAGATGATTGTCCCATTAATCATTATACTTGACTAGGGATATTTAAGATAAACAACACAAATGTAAATCTAAGGACTTCATTATATTAAATATCCAATAAATAATAAATGAATTTCTATCCACAAATAATTCATACTAAACTAGATTGCCTCTAGGGCATCTATTCCAACAGTTTGTATGTGTGCTATATTCCAAGCTTATCCGAAAGAATCACACTTAGTTGCTGTAAAAAGAATCTTCAGATATCTAAATGGTACCAAAGACTTAGGGCTTTGGTATCTTACGCAGTCTAACTTCTCTTTTTGTGGCTATTCAGATGTTAATTTTGCAGGATACAAAGTTGATAGAAAAAGCACTTCAGGGTTTTTCCAGTTCCTTGAATCATCCCTGATAAGCTGGCATTCTAAGAAGCAAAATTCAGTAGCTTTATCAACAGCAGAAGAAGAATACATAGTAGCTAGAGCATGCTGCTCACAAGTGCTATGGATAGCTCAACATAAGAGAGATCTGGGATTTGATCTCAGTGACATTCCCATCAAATGTGACAACACTAGTGCTATCTCAATTACAAAGAATCCAGTTCAGCACTCAAGAACTAAACACATAGATGTCAGGCACCATTTCATCATAGATCATGCATATAAGGGTGATGTCTCTCTATATTTTGTTCCTACTAACTTTCAATTTGCAGAAATCTTCACTAAACCACTTCAAGAGGATAAATTCATAGCCTTGAGGTTAGAACTGGGCATGTTGAACAGGGATGCACTAGTTTATGCGGAGCAACATGTATGTATTATATGTGGTTTAATGTTTTGGAAAGTCTTTCAAACCCTTGAAAAGCTTTTCAAAGCCTTAAAAATTCTATCTGCAGTATTACAGTTCTTCAAGGTCTTGAAATCATTTTCAAAACTTTGAAATAAATATGTATAATATATAGTTAATGAATGGATCACCAATGCTGGGTGTTGTCTCTGTAGATAATTTCGTAACATTTTTTTTTACCTTTTAAAATAAATATTTTTAAAATTAGTATTATATTATTTCCTTCCACACGTCAAACAAAGAATTTGAATTTCACACAAACCTTCGTTCTTCAAATATTTGGGAATATTCAGTTCCCTTTTAAAACTTAAACACATCAGTACTTATCTTCTCTCTTCTCTCTCTCTTGTTTCTATCACTCCTGCCTCTCTCTTCTGAACCCCCAAACCCTAATGGACTCACGAAGAACCTCTGAGAGAATCAAGATGGCTGGAGGCTCAAAGAAAAGGTTAGGGAAGAAAATAAAAGTTGTTGAAGAGGAAGTTCAAGTAATTAGTGATGGATCCAGTTCCTAAAATCCTAGTGCACCAAGGCCACCCTGTCCTCCTCCGAAGAAGAAAGGGAAGAAAGATAAGGGGGATCAAACTGCTACTTCCAGCAAAAAAAAGTCAGATCCAACAGATCTTTATTTGAAACAGAGAGGTGTTCAAATTGGTATCCCAAATAAGGTGAAGAAGAAGCCTCAGAAATTAGATAAAGGGAAAGAGAAGGTGACTGGGAAGGAGATTCATGAATCAGATAAGGACACAGGGAAATGAGCTTCATATCTACTCTGAAAAGAAATCCCCTTCTCGTCAGAAAAATCTTTCTAGCAAGTGGTTTATCATTCATTTTGCAAGAGGGAATTGGTTAGATGGTTTTGCTTCTACTCATGTAGCTTACTGTAGCATGATCGGTACTAGCATGTTGATTGGTATGGATCTGGAATGCATAAGGATATTAAAACAGATTTCTCTCTGGAAAATCCTTAACCCCTCTGAAGTTGCATACCCTAGGCTTAAGGTTGTTTTACCTGAACATGAAACAAGAGAAAACCTTAAAATTGACTATATCTTCTAAGGTGGCTGACATTAACATGGAGTTGGATCATGCTCAGTTTACCAATGTCTTGGGTTTTCCAAAGAGATACAATACCGACAATCACCCTAGAAGGGTTTATGCTTTAAAGTTGGCTAAGGAAGAATTATTTTTGCCTAACGTAGCTACTTCCTCAAAATATTTGACTCACTCTGTGTCAACTGTTTAAGCCAATATTTTTTTTATCATTCTGATGAGGTGTGTAGTACCTAAGGAGAATTCAAAAGAATGTTTATCTTATAGGGTATTGTATTTGATGTAACTGATTATGCACGGTCATGAAATTGATTTGCCAAGCAGTGTGATAAAGCACATGCTTTACTCATGCACCAAGAATAGGAAACATCATCTACCCTATGCCAACCTCTTCTCACTTTTCTTTCAACATCTAGAAATACTTGTTGACATGGAAGATAAAATTACAACAGGCTTTCGATTGCTTGATGAAAAGTCTTTTCAAAGTATTGGAATTGTGTAAACCAGCGAGGGGGCATGGAAGCTCTACTCTGAATTGTCCCTTGAAGAGTTTCAGGCTAAAAAGTTCCCAAAGCCTAATTAACCTCTCCATCAACCCTACCCTCTCAATCTCAGGACCAATCCCAATTTCTTCAAAGGCTAGACTTCATTGAGAATGAATTGGATGAATTGAAGCAGGGTCGTTATGTGTTGGGTACTGAGTTCAGACAGATGAAGTATATGCTTGAAAGTGTCTTCAAAAGTATCAACTTGATACATGTGGAATAAGAAGTTTCACAAGATCCAGAAGAGTCAAAGAAGGCAGGATCTACAGCTGATCTGTTTGATGAACACAGTACTGAGGATGAAGCTGATGGGAATAAGGGTTTTGGGAAATAGGCTGTTGGAGATAAGGATGCAGGGGAAAATACTACTGAAATTGAAGAACATGGTAACAAGACAGTGTGGACTCTGGATTGCTACTCAAAGACTTAAAGCAGAAGAAAAAGAAACAAAGGTTCCAGCCATTGTCAGTTCAGCTGATATGTTTGATGAAAATGTTGTTACTAATGAGCCTGGTGAACAAGTTGCTCAAGTAGAAGAACAACAAGGGGATGAGAAAGATGAAGAAGAAAGTGATCAAGATGCATATGCAGAGCCTAAGAGAGATGAAGACCCAAAACCTTGATTCTAGCCTCTCCTTCTTCTTTTCAAAGTCTTGAAAATCCTTTCAAAGCCTTGAAATCATCCTTCCTCTTTCATACATTTTATTTCAGTACTTAAGTATTCAAAATAAATTGATCCAACATTTTCTCACTGATTTTGATGGAAGTTAAAAAGGAGAAGAAACTTAGGTACTTTATTTGGAAGTTTGGAAATCTGGATTGGATCTGTAGGATTTTTTATTTTTGAACTACTTAGTTGGTTCTGTTTTGGGGTACTTAGTTTGATTTTGAATTGATCCATCATTTTCTCGCTGTTGTTTATGGAAGTCAAAAAGGGGGAGAAATTTAGGTACTTTATTTGGTAGTTTGCAGATCTGGATGGGATCTGTAGAAGTTTTTAGTTTTGAACTGCTTAGTTGTTTTTGTTTTGGGGTACTTAGTTTGATTTTGATTCAGATCATTATATATGGTGGCATTGTTATCTGGCTATTGATCTTATATAACTGTTTTTGTTATGCTACTAATGTCTATCTTTTGAAGAGAGACAGTTGAGACAGGATAATTGGTTTTGTCTTTCATCAAGGGGGAGATTGTAAGTTCACAGTTTATTTCAAAGGCTTGAAACTAAAGAGCATGAACTCAGGGTGAGTTATTACTCTTATACTTCTCTAAACCCCTGCACTTGATCATACTGTATTAGATGATGAAATAGAAATAAATTATGTGATTCAACATGCCTTGATCTCATTATTTGCCTAAATTATGTTGCAGGAACTGTTAACTAATCCTGTATATGAAGGTTTGGTAAGTTTCCTTATCTACAGAGATGCATAAGTGGCAATCAATGTCTGCAGATTTAGTGCTATTTCATGAAAGATTGTATGGAAATTTCTTAATTTTTAAGATGAAAGATCATATCAAAATCAAGTCATAAAATCAAGCAACTAGCCGCTGGAACCAAGCTTTTGAGAGTCAAAGATATTCTGCATATTTTTAGGGATTTCTGTTTTGAAGGTTGCTATATATTATGCAAATCAAATCAGCATGATAACAACTACAACAAGACTTATGAGAGAATTTACGAACCACGGAGTGTTACAGAGATTCAAACTACTCTCAAGGATTGACAAGTATCACTGAGGTAGATTCAATCATCCAATCCAAGTTTCAGAAGAAAACTTTCAGCATCACTGCTTTATTCTTTTCGCAGTGTTCTTCTATTAAGCTTTATTTGTATATCATTTTGCTATACTACTCTATCATCTATTCTCGTGTGTTTTTCAAGAAAAACAATAGAGAATTATTATTGTATCAGTTAGCTAGAGAAGGTACTAGATAGGTTAGGAAGAACCACAGACTGCACAGATTGAGGCAATTCTCTAGGTCTGATATATAGGGCTTAGCTTTTGATAAATAAGAAGTCTGTTGAAATCATGGAGGGATTAGATCCCTCAGGCGGAGAGTAGATAATTGAGGATCGAACTCCGTAAAAATCATTTTGTTCATTGCCTTTACATTTTAGTTCTTTATAACTGCTTCAAAACAGATTTATGTTCAAAGCTTTGAAAGGCTTTGGAAGGTCTTGAAAACTATCAGTAACTTATCTCTATCTGTTTTGATTTCAAAGGCTTGAAATTAAGTTCAAGGCCTTGAAATACTTCTAGCTCTTCACACTTTGTTTTAAAAAGCACACTTTTGGCAAAAGTTTCCATACTCTATTCAACCCCCCCCCCCCTTCTAGAGTATTTGATCCTATATTTTCATACCTACATATAAATTTCAATACTCAATAATGGTTCTAGCTTGGAAGTTTATAATACTACGCGTATGTTCTGGTTCTGAAGACAAAACATCCTAGAAAAGCAAGACCACATTAGCCTCGACACTGTTATGTATAAAATAGTTTCAAAGGTTGTAGCAAATAGTGTGAAGAAACTCCTTCCTAAGCATATTTCTGAGAACCAGAGTAATTTTTTCATGGTTATTCTTTTAAATTTTAATATCCTCGCGGCTTTTGAGTTTATCCACTCTCTGAAAACAAGAAGAAATATTGAAGAACTTTTTCTTAGCTCTCAATAATGATATGAGCAAAGCCTACGAGAAGGAGGACCACTGGTCTCCACCTATTTTTTCCTAATGATAGTTTATTTTTGGCAAAATTGCGACGAAGGTACCCAAAGTTTAAATTATCCGTGAATTTGGTACCCAAAGTTTAAATTGGTGCAGCCACGGTCTCAAACTTTCAAAATCTATGTATTTGGTACCCATAACTAACGTCCGTTATATTCAGTTGACGGAAATCACTTAAACGGGGGTATTTGTGTCTTCTTTACCTAAAAGTCTAACAACAACAACAACAACAATAAAAAGTAGAAGAAGAATAGAAATTAAGGAAGATGAACGCCCTAGTGAGTTTCTACCATTTTCTCTTTCTCCGCTTCCGATTTTGTATGGTTTACTGTCTTATTTTTGCATCTAAATCTGTGAAGATCTCAGTGTTTTGAGTACAATGGTGGTTGCTAGGTTAAGCTCTGATGCGATTTCCACCATTGCCTTAATCTCTTTTCTCTCTCTCTCTCTCTCCGTCCTATCTCTCCTCTCTCACACTCACTACAGTTGGACTTGCAGCCACCAACCGAAGTGACATTGAGATTCTCGTCGCACACCCAGCCACCCAAAGCTACCGGTAGTTCCGATCTGCAACTGGGCAACCGGTCAACGACGGAGACGTCTCTGTCCGAAGCCGGAGAGGACAACATCTTCTCATCTACTGTCTTCGAGGTCACCCGCTATCCCACAGAGCTAGCTTGCGAAGATACGATAGCCGAGTTCATGAACCGCCATCAACAAAGTTGTATCTTTTAACGCTTCCGCCAAGTGAAGGAAGTGATAAAAAAAATGACCAGATTGGAACAATTGAATCCCAAAAGGGGCTACAATACTCAAAAACTCCCACCTTGCTGACACGCAGTGCTTGAATATGTGGGTAAAAACCTCGCCATTGAGAAAAGAGAGAAGAGAGAAGAGAAAATCGGTAGAGGAGGAAGAGAAAATGGTGGAAATTCACCGGACACACCGCTCACCTTTCTTTTTTGAAATGCTCTCACCTTCGTCTTCATTTATTATTATTATTATTATTATTATTATTATTATTATTATTATTATTATTATTATTATTATTATTATTATTATTATTATTATTATTATTATTATTATTATTATTATTATTATTATTATTATTATTATTGTTGTTGTTGATAGAAAAAGACGCAAATCTCCCCGTTTAAAGTGACTTCCGTCAACTGAATGTAAGAGACGTTAGTCATGGGTACCCAAATACATGGATTTTAAAAGTTTGAGACCGTGACTGCACCATTTTAAACTTTGGGTACTAAATCTACAGATAATTTAAATTTTGGGTACCTCCGGTGCAATTTTGCCTTTATTTTTTACAGGTGAAGATTAGGAAAACATGTATATCTTGCTAGGGTTATTGAGGCGTACAGGAAAGCTTTCGCACAACGTATTAATATAGATAAATCAACCCATTTTTCTCTCCATGAGTCCTAGCCGAGGTCCGTAGAGATTCTCTAGAACATCGTGTTAACAAGGTGGATCAACATGACAGATATCAGGGGTTGCCTACTACGATGGGGATGGAAGAAAAAACAAATCCTCTCAATAGAGGGAAAGATTTTCTTATTAAACAGATCGCACTAGCCCTTCCAACCTATGCTATGACGTGTTTCAAGCTCTCGGATGGTAAATCGAAACAATCATCCGAAAATTTTGGTGGGTCAATGATGCCGAATCTAATCAAGGTATGGGATCAACGCAGGAGAAAAAACATTTGGAAAGGCAAAAACCAAGAGAAGAACGTCTCTAGGGTTCAAATTGTTGGGTTTTAACGTAGGTAACGCAGCGGAATAACAAAAAGTAATCCTACTTAAAAGCCCACCACGGATCGTCAGGAGGAGACATCATAGCATGATAAGAGACATAGTATTGTGTACCTTTTGACCTCGTCTCTACGGTTGATCCACGTCTGGAGGTGAGATTTAGATTCTTCCAGATTCTTCCTTCTTGCAAGTGCTAGCTTGAACCGGAGGAAGAGGGAAGAGGAATCAAAGCAACAAGGACAAGAGGAGGGTTCAGCCTCCTCTTTGTGCCGACGGGAAGGGGGGCGGACGGGCCTAGGGCGTTCGGCCTCTAGGTCTCTTCTTGCTCTCTCTTTTTCTCTCTCCCACTCACTTATGTTATGAACATTAAGTGGGAAGGAAGCTAGAGCCTCCTTTATATACTCCAAAAACTCCTTGTTGTTTCTATAAAGGTCCTTCCTAGTTCTCCATGAACTTGGATTAGTCCCTTCCTTGCAAATTTGTCCTACTAAGTTTGCAAGGTGTTGCACAATGATCCTTATTATTAATTAATCATATTAATTAATCCCAAATCTAGCCCTACTCTATTTGACGTGTGACTCCATAGGTTTCTACTTAGTTTGTAGTAACTCTTACTAACATGGAGCGGTGTCTAGCAACACATCCATGCTACCGAACTAATAAAAATAGTCAGTGATCCTGACAAACCTCTTGTGCCCAATATCTTATATTGCACTTTCCCTTTGTCTCCATATCCGGATTGGACACGGGACATAAATAGTCACACTCGTATATCCAATCCGTAGTTCCTCGATCCTGGGAATATGCTTATGCTAGCAGATAACATCAATATCTCTATATCGATTTATCTGAGTCTGGCCAGACATTCAATAAGCATCATCCCTCGAGTGGTCGTGGATATTTACCCCCATTATGTGGGAGGGACAAATCCTATCTACATCACTACGATCTCTAAGCTTTCTTCCTATCATGCCCGATAGCCATATTTATAATTACCCAGTTACAGTGTAACGTTTGATAACATCAAAGCACAATATTCCACAACTAGAGTATCTAGTGACTTCAAGTCTAAGGATTGCAATTATATTAGCACTACGAGAAGCGATTGTGACTTGACATAATATAATGTATCCTTCTCATTGTGGGTCAATCCAGTATGCCATTACCCCTAATGCATACCCATGTGTTAGACTTTATATCTCCATATCAATCTACCCACATACTAGTCTATATTTGATTGTCTTATTAATCAATATAGTGGAATAGGGATATTTAAGATAAACAACACATTGTATCTAAGGACTTCATTATATTAAATATCACAATATATAATAAATGAATATTCTAGCCAAAAATAAATCATACTAAATATAGGATTGCCCTTAAGGCATCTATTCCAACAGTCTCCCACTTGCACTAGAGCCAATCTGGCGCATCTCGTATGCCTATATATTTGGCGTGCCCTTCATGCTTTCGCTGCGCAAGAGGTTTTGTGAGCGGATCTGAAACATTTTCATACGTTGGAATCTTGCACATCTTCACATCTCCTCGATCGATCATATCACGAATAAGATGGAATCTCCTAAGTACATGCTTTGATTTTGGTGTGATCTTCATTCCTTTGCTTGTGCGATCACCCCGGAGTTGTCACAGCACAACTCTATGGGATCCACGATGCTAGGGAACACACCGAGCTCAGCGATAAACTTCTTTATCCAAACTGCCTCTTTTGATGCTTCCGCAGCAGCAATGTACTCAGCTTCTGCTTTAGAATCAGCAACTGTCCCTTGCTTGGAACTCTTCCAACTTACAGCTCCTTCATTCAGGCAAAACTCGTATCCAGACTGCGATCTGTAGTCATCTTTGTCGGTTTGGAAGCTTGCATCAGTTTAACCCTTTACACTCAGCTCTTCCTTACCTCCAAATATCAAGAACACATCCTTAGTTCTTCTCAAGTACTTTATGATGTTCTTGACAGCAATCCTGTGACTCTCACCCGGATTGGACTGATATCTGCTCACCATACTCAACGCGTATGATACGTCTTGTCTAGTACACAAAATGGCATACATGATGGATCCTTTGCCCGAAGCATAGGGTATCCTACTCATGCGGTCCTTCTCAATCTCATTGGAGGGACAGTCATTCTTAGAAAGAGTGATTCCATGTGACATGGGCAAGAATCCCTTCTTGGAATCTTGCATGTTGAAGCCCTTCAACACCTTGTCTATATATGTACTTTGACTTAGGCCGAGCAACCTTCTAGATCTATCTCTATAGATCTTTATACCAAGTATATAGGCTGCGTCTCCTAAGTCCTTCATTGCAAAGCACTTTCCTAGACAATCTTTAACGGATTGCAAAGTAGGAATGTCGTTGCCAATGATTAGTATGTCATCCACATACAAGACCAGAAATACTACAGAGCTCCCACTAACCTTCAGTAAACACAAGGCTCATCTTTGTTCTTGATGAAGCCAAACTCTTTGACCGCATCATCAAAACGTAGATTCCAACTCCTAGAAGCTTGCTTTAATCCATAAATGGATCTTTGCAGCTTACAGACTTTATTGGCATTCTCTGGTGACAGCGTAAACCTATCTGCTTTTTCGCAAGTGTACGATCAAGTAATATAGAGTATGTAATTGTGACTCTGGTTGTCGAACCCTCGAGAACAGTTTAAGTTTTGCTTATTAGAATTAGAATTAGACACAAAGTCTGTAAAAAGGAGGAAGGTTGGGATGTGATTCTACTCACTAAATTGCAGTAAATAAAACAATATTTAGAAAAGCTTATTTTATTTTTCTTTTGAATGAGTTGCAGGAATTGTGGTAGTTGTAAAAATCGATAATTCTAAGAATCTAGGTCCCAGGATCCCCTAGGGTTACTCTCCATCTTGCCTGATATATTTGATTTCAGAAACACACAATGGTTTTGTTTATGCCAGCATACCAATAGTACAATCTCCTCTCGGTCTCATGCACCTGTCACTCTCCTGCAGATTTTCGGGTCCTCTCGGTCCACCTAAATCTGCAGGTTCGTTCTAAGTCTGCTAGGGTTACAGGTTCTCCTCTCGGTCTGCCCCTAAACATCTAGCAGTTGGTCTAATGCTTCTGGGCTAGTCCTCTGATTCTTTTCACCTCTCGGTCCATCAAGGCAGAGTACTAAATCCTGTATTTTCTTCATAACTCTCACTGGTCACTCTCGTGCACCAGATCCTGTCTATAACACTCCTGGGTGATCAAGACATTCATGTATGTAAATAAAATCAAAGACAAGATAATAAACAATCCATCCTGTATTAAGACTGCAACTAGCCATGCATCTGAAAATCAAACAAACCAGTCTGCTGAATTCATAAACCCTAGGTTCACCAAGAACTTAGGAAAAAGGTCTAGCTAGCTTGCATTATTGAAAAACAATGTTTCATAAAAGAGAGAAAAGATCAAACAAGTTATTGCCTGAATACTGAAAAACTGCTCCAATCCTGCTCTGCTCCAATCCTGACAGCTCTTAAACTGGCTGCTGTGATGATGATTGTAGAGGTATGAGTGTGTATGCGTAACCCTAATTCTGTGCTGGGACACCTCCTTTTATACTGCCACAGTCTCCAAAACTGATGCACGAAATTCCTGTTTTACCCGCGCAAAAACCCGTCCTGGAGGCTTCTGGAAACCCTCCGTGCGTTCAAACGCAACTCTCCTGCGTTCAAACGCAGTGCGTCTGAACGCACTCTTCCTGCGTTTGAACGCAGGCCGCAACCACTTTTTCCTTCTGGCTTCTGACTTCTCGGACATGTGCGTTTGAACGCAGCTCACCTGCGTTTGAACGCACAACTTGGTCTTCCTGCTCTTGATGTTGAGTTCTGCGTTTGAACGCAGGCCGTGCGTCTGAACGCACACCTTATTTTTTCTGCACTTCTGGATCTGAGTCCTGCGTTTGAACGCAGGCCGTGCGTCTGAACGCACGCCTTAGCCTCTTTTCCGCCATTTTCCCGCTGCTGCCATCTGGTGCGTTTGAACGCACAACTTAGACTTTTTTCTGCTCTTTTTCTGCTCAGCTTTGCTGATGCGCTGCCTCCCCATCCAAGTCAATCTCATGCATTTCTCGGCACCTGTTACCTACACATCATAACATGTACCCGCGATCATATCCAACAAACAAAAGTATGCATAAAATTACTCAAATCTTGCAGTCATGTTCTATAAATCTCTGCCTCATATCAGGTGGAAAATAAGCTGAAAATGGGCAAACTCAACTCTCATAGGGTTAAAACCAATGGTAAAAAGATGTCCCAGACTAATCCCATTTTCAAGCTATCATCTGGATCCTCAAAACCCTCTGGTTGTGTCATGTACACATCCTCGAGGAGGTTCCCATAAAGGAACGCTGTTTTGACATCCATTTGCCAAATCTCATAGTCGTAGTATGCTGCAATAGCAAGTAGAATTCGGATGGATTTAGTCATGGCGAGAGGTGAAAAGGTCTCATCATAGTAAATACCATGAATCTGTCTATACCCATTGGCTACCAATCTCCCCTTATAGGAAACTACCTTGCCATCCATGTCGGTCTTCTTCTTGAAGACCCACTTGAACCCTATAGGCCGAGCCCCTTCGGGTGGTTCCACCAAAGTCCACACTTTGTTGGTGTACATGGAATCCATTTCGGATCTCATGGCTTCTAGCCACTTCTTGGAGTCTGGGCCTTTCATGGCTTCTCCGTAGTTTGCAGGCTCATCATCTATGAGTGGTACGTCATCGGGTCCATACCTCTCTGGCTCATGACGCACTCTTCCTGAACTACGGAGTTCCTGTGTTACCTGAACAGGTTCCTCCGAGCAGTTTGCGGTTCCTGTTCATGTTCCATCATCGGTTCAGTGATTTGTGGTTCTTGAATTTCTTCAAGTTCTACAGCCCTCCCACTTGCTTCTTTAGAGACAAACCCTCTTTCTAGAAATACGCTGGTCCGAGCAACAAACACTTTGTTCTCGTTGGGATTGTAGAAATAATATCCTTTAGTTTCCTTAGGATATCCCACAAATTTACACTTATCCGCTTTGGGCCCGAGCTTGTCTGTTTGTAAACGTTTTACATAGACATCACAGCCCCAAATCCTCATAAACGACACTATGGGACGCTTCCATATCTCATATGGTGTCTTCATGACTGAATTGGATGGAACGCGGTTAATGGTAAAAGCTGCCGTCATTAGAGCATGTCCCCAAAAGGATATCGGAAGATCTGTTTGAGACATCATAGATCGCACCATATCTAATAGCGTGCGATTCCTCCTCTCGGACACGCCATTCCATTGTGGCGTTCCGGGTGGAGTGAGATTTGATACTATCCCAATTTCTCTAAGATATTCATCAAACTCTTGGCTTAAGTATTCTCCTCCACGATTCGATCGCAGAGCCTTAATACTTTTACCGAGTTGCTTCTCTACTTCATTCTTGAATTCCTTGAACAATTCAAAGGATTCGGATTTGGCCTTCATAAGGTATACAAATCTATATCTACTGAAATCATCAGTAAATGTGTTGAAGTAGGTATAACCACCTCTGGCAGGCGTGGGGAATGGTCCACATACATCAGTATGTATGAGTGCCAATAAGTCACTAGTACTTTCTCCTTTCTTACTGAAAGGGGACTTCGTCATTTTTCCTAATAAACAAGAGTCACATGTTTCATATGATTCCAAATCAAATGAGTCTAGAAGTCCATCCTTATGGAGTCAAGATATGCGTTTCTTATATTGCCTAAGCGACAGTGCCATAGATATGTAGGATTTAATCATTAGTTCTAATCCTTTTAGTATTTACGTTATAGATTGGACTATTTAGATCAAGAATGTATAATCTATTAGACAAATGCGCACTACAATAGTGCATACTATCAAAATAAATGGAGCAACACTTGTCCTTTATTGAAATAGAAAACCCTTCTCGTCCAAACAAGAAATGGAAATAATGTTTCTTCTCATAGTAGACACATAAAAGCAATTGTCTAATTCTAAAATAAGCCCAGAAGGCAAAGATAGCTCATAAACGCCTACAGCTAATGCAGCAACTCTTGCTCCATTCTCGACGCGCAGATCTATCTCCCCTTTACTCAATATTCTACTTCTTTTCAAATTCTGCACATTACGACAGATGTGAGAACCACATCCGGTATCCATAACCCAAGATGAAGAAATAGAAAGATTGACGTCTATAACATAAATATATGGTGGTGGTGGAATCACTATTCCAAGCTTCTTATCCTCCTGATATTTAGGGCTATTCCTCCTCCAGTGACCCGGCTGGCTACATTAGTGACACTCCCCTTTAGCCACGCCTCCACTAGGCTTTAGGGCTTCCTTGGATTTCCTAACTTTCTTGCGCTTTCCTTTTGAAGTAGAGGCAACTGATTTGACCTTCTTCTGATGCACCATCATTATAGCCTTGCCCTTGCTTTGTTAATGCTATGTCCGCTGTCTTTAGCATGTTCAATAAGTCAGGCAGAGTCTTACTGATCTTGTTCATATCATAGTTCATGATGAACTGACTATAACTGTCAGGCAACGATTGCGAGACAAGATCAGTAGCCAAATCTTGGCCAAGTGGGAATCCCAGTCTCTCAAGGTTCTCAATGTACCAGATCATTCGGAGCACATGAGGCCCTACTGGATTCCCCTCTGCAAGACTACTCTTGAATAATGCTTTAGACACCTCATATCGCTCATGCCTAGCCTGTTCCTGAAACAATTGTTTCAAGTGTATGATCATATCATAGGCTTCCATATTTTCATGCTGCTTCTGAAGCTTAGGAGTCATGGTACAAAGCATGAGGCAAGTCACGTCATTAGAATCATCAATATGTTTCTGACGTGCCCTTACTTCCGCTAGAACAGACTCATCTTGTGGTGGTTCTGGAATTGGAGTGTCCAAGACGTACAGCTTCTTTTCTTGCTTAAGGACAATACTCAAGTTTCTGTACCAGTCAAGGAAATTTGTTCCAGACAGTTTATCCTTCTCAAGGACAGATCGTAGTCGATGCGTTGTTGTTTTCCATTTGGAATTCTACAAAACGAGAAATGTGCAATTTTAGTATTTTGAACAATTTAACTATATTCAACAATGGCTAGATCATCAAATATAGCTCCCACTATTTTTCTCGGATTAATAGCCCTCACCATTAATTCAGAAAATATCATAATATTTTCTAGTAGGTCCAAGAACCCTTTTCACTTCTTCTTGAGCTTGATTTGGCAAGTCACCAAAGAATAGACTATTAAGGTAGGAACCATTCCAATTGCATCCCATGCAACTCTTGGTCCAATTAGTTGAATAACTCTTTATTCTTTATCCCATGAATAGCGCCTAATTGTCATGCCTCTAGGCTCATCAATTCGATTGAATCTTGCCTAGTTGCGTCCAACCTCTTTCTTCAACATACACACATTACTAGCTTGTGTCGTCCGCAATACACCATAGTAAATTAAAATCGCCTTGCTTTGGCAAGCCCGAATTTTAATGAACCCTGATCATGAATGGTGTTTTGGCAAGAGAAGGCAAAACGCAATATTTAATTGAGGGATTTAATTTTCTTTAATTGTTTGGTTGATCAAATCAACATGGTCTACTTAATTGGATTGGGCAATCCACAAAAGACCGACCTTGTTATTATCTTGTTAACGTTTTGCTAGTATCGCCATACACACAAAAATAAATAACAAGACATAAATAATAAACATCCACAAAATAAAAAACGTGGCATGGATATGGCCCCTAGACTAATGATATTATCAAGCCAATGATAATATCCAATTGCCCTAAAGTGACGAGCTCATCTCCATGTGCTCCACCATAGCCGCGCGCCAAGGAGG
Source organism: Linanthus parryae (assembly GCA_023055425.1). Taxonomy (NCBI): domain Eukaryota; kingdom Viridiplantae; phylum Streptophyta; class Magnoliopsida; order Ericales; family Polemoniaceae; genus Linanthus; species Linanthus parryae. The sequence continues at coordinate 92,988,517 of JALGPY010000005.1, read as the reverse complement.
GTGTCGTCTTTGTCTTTTGGGTTCTTTGGTTCTCCGGCCTTCTTCTCCATGCTCTTGGCTATCATCTAAATATTTCTAATTCTAGCCTAACATCTAGAGTAAATAAATAACAAAAGCCTCACATGTCGAGGAGAAAAGAGTACTCGCAGGCCGTAAAACCTAATTAATTATTACATTAATTTGATCAGAAATACTACAGAGCTCCCACTAACTTTCTTGTAAACACAAGGCTCATATTCGTTCTTGATGAAGCCAAACTCTTTGACTGCGTCATCAAAACGTCAATTCCAACTCCAAGAAGCTTGCTTTAATCCATAAATGGATCTTTGCAGCTTACAGACTTTATTGGCATTCTCTAGATCCTCAAATTTTCTGGTTGTGTCATCTACACATCCTCGAGGAGGTTCCCATAATGGAACGCTGTTTTGACATCCATTTTCCAAATCTCATAGTCGTAGTATGCTGCAATAGCAAGTAGGATTCAGATGGATTTAGTCATGGCGACAGGTGAAAAGGTATCATCATAGTCAATACCATGAATATGTCTATACCCTTTGGCTACCAATCGCCCCTTATAGGCAACTACCTTGCCATCCATGTCGGTCTTCTTCTTGAAGACCCACTTGCACCCTATGGGCCGAGCCCCTTCAAGTGGTTCCTGTTGGAATTGTGCCCTAGAGGCAATCAATTAATTGTGACATTTATGGATTTACGATTCATTATGTTATCGATATGGATATATGTTAACATGAATGAAGTACTTAGAATATAAGTGTTATATTCTTAAATATCCCTAGTCGATTATAATGATTAATAGGACAATCATCTATAGAATAGTATGGGGTTGGATTGATATGGAGATATCATGATCCAACACATGGGTATGCATTAAGAGTAATGGCATGCTGGATTGAACCATCTCCGAGAAGGCTACATACATGTTATGTTGAGTCACAAGCGCTTCTCGTGGTGCAATGGTGTTGTTATCCTTAGACTTGAAGTCACTAGATATTCTAGTTGTGGATTATTGTGATTTTGGTAGCGTCAAACGCTACACCGTAACTGGATAGTTATAAAGGCGTGTACTGGATACAATAAGAAGCAAGCTTAGAGATCGTAGTGGACGTAGGTAGAATTTGTCCCTCCCACATAACGGGAGCAAATATCCTAGGCCACTCGAGGGATAGTGCTTATAAAATGTATGGCCAGACTCAAATAAATCAATATGGGATATTGATGTTATTTGCACGAATAAGGCTATTCCCAGGATCGAGAAACTATGGATTGGATATACGAGTGTGACTTGTATGTCTCGTGTCCAATCCGGATATTGGGACAAAGGGATGAGACAATTACTTGCACAAGGTTTGTCATGATGACTATTCTATTTGTTGGCTAGAATGGATGTCTTGCTAGAGGCCGCTCCATATTAGTAAGTGGTTACTACCAACTAAATAGAACCTATGGGGTCACACGCCATATAGGGGTGAACTAGACTTGGGAATTCATTAATTAATATGATTAATTAATTAAAAGGATCAAATCGCAACAACTTGCTAACTTAGTAGGACTAATATGTAAGTTGGACTAATCCATGTATAGACATGATTAGGATTTGCCAAGGTGGCCTAATTCATGTAGATACATGATTAGGATTAATTTTGCAAATATAACTAATCCATGTATTGACATGATAAGGACTATTTTGCAAAAGGGACTAATCCGAACTTGAGTAGGATTAGGAGAGGGGTTCTTTATGTAGTAGGACAATGAGTTGTTGGACTATATAAAGAACACGCCTAGCTTATTTTTCTCTCTACACTACACACATCTATATGATAGAAGTAAGGAGAGAATAAATCAAGGAGAGAGAGCAAGTCCCAAGCAAGGGCCGAACCCCCCTTGGGACCGCCCCCTACCCGTCGGCCTAAAAGGGAGCCGCCACGTTTGGTGCTCCATTGTTGCGTGATTCTTCTTCCTCTTCCTCTTTCCGGGCTAGCCCCAAGGATTGGAAGATCTAGATCTCACCTCTAGGAGTGGATCAACCGTAGAGACGTGACACAATTCGCGTTTGAAGTCATCAAAGGAGATTCCTAAGGTGTGTTATTGATTCTTCCTTTACCATCGTTATGTCTCTTGAGTTGTGATCCTTGGAGGGTTTTGCATGGTTTATGATTGTTTGTGTTTCCGTTGCGCATCCATGATTCAAAACCCTACAGTTCCACCAAAGTCCACACTTTGTTGGTGTACATGGAATCCATTTCGGATCTCATGGCTTCTAGCCACTTCTTGGAGTCTGAGCCTTTCTTGGCTTCTCCGTAGTTTGCAGGCTCATCATCCATGAGTGGTACGTCATCGGGATCGATTACGAGAAGTCCATACCTCTCTGGCTCATGACGCACTCAATCTGATCTACAGAGTTCCTGTGTTACCTGAACAGATTCATCCACAACAGTTTGCGGTTCCTGTTCATGTTCCATCATCGGTTCAGTGATTTGTGGTTCTTGAATTTCTTCAAGTTCTACAGCCCTCCCACTTTCTTCTTTAGAGACAAACTCTCTTTCTAGAAACACGCCGGTCCGAGAAACAAACACTTTGTTCTCGGTGGGATTGTAGAAATAATATCCTTTAGTTTCCTTAGGATATCCCACAAATTTACACTTATCCGCTTTGGGCCCAAGCTTGTCTGTTTGTAAACGTTTTACATAGACATCACATCCCCAAATCCTCATAAACGAAACTATGGGACGCTTCCCAGTCCATAACTCATATGGTGTCTTCATGACTGAATTGGATGGAACGCGGTTAATGGTAAAAGTTGCCGTCATTAGAGCATGTCCCCAAAAGGATATCGGAAGATCTGTTTGAGACATCATAGATCGCACCATATCTAATAGCGTGCGATTCCTCCTCTCGGACACGCCATTCCATTGTGGCGTTCCGGGTGGAGTGAGATGTGATACTATCCCAATTTCTCTAAGATATTCATCAAACTCTTGGCTTAAGTATTCTCCTCCATGATCCGATCGTAGAGCCTTAATTCTTTTACCGAGTTGCTTCTCTACTTCATTCTTGAATTCCTTGAACAATTCAAAGGATTCGGATTTGGCCTTCATATGGTATACAAATCCATATCTACTGAAATCATCAGTAAATGTGATGAAGTAGGTATAACCACCTGGTCAACCTCGTAACGGTTCCGGTATTCGCGCATAACGTGCTGTAACTGTCCCTATATATGTGGACGAACGTGCCGTTGTGGTTAAGCTAATTAAGCCGCCATTAATGGGCGCATTAACCACGCTGCAACAGTCACGTTCTCTGTTATATATAGGACCTTAACCTTTCCATACAAAGGATAACACACTAGCCATACGCGGAAGCTCTGCCAAACCTCTGTCTCTCTCTCAGACATTACTACTGCCTTACTCTCTCCCTACACACAACCCAACTCTTCCTGTGCCATCTCTGATCCTCTACATACGGTGTACGCGGAGGTCTCCCCGCCGGAATCTTTTGTGCACGTTTTGGTGAACCCGACGTGAACTTACCAACAAAAGCAACCATGTCTCAGGAGGATGATATCAGCAACAAATCACCTTCCACCGAAGCTGCCTCGGGAGAGGAGACCCGCCGTACTCCTACGACCCCCGGCGAGGCACCGACGCTAGAATCCTTGGACGCCACCGTCCAAGGTCAGGCGAAAGCTCTCGAAGCTCAGTCTGCGCAGCTAGAACGGATCCTGGCCGTTCTGGGCACCCTTGCGCCAAACCCTTCACCAGCCACCGCCGTCTCTCAAGGAGGAGGAGCCCCTGCCGCTCCAGGACTGGGAGTGTCAACCACACCTCCCAACCCTAATCTGCAGACTCCACCGGCGACTACGCAGCTGCCTTCAATTCAAGGGTCAACAGCTCAGATGTTGCCTCTCACTGCTCATACTCCTCAGCCTCCGGCTTTGGTGCCTAATTCGGCGTCGCAGTATCCCTTGCCTCCTCCAACGGCAATCTGGGGCAATGCAAACAGCCAATATGTCCCCAATCCTCCGGCGGCATATGTGTCGCCTCCGCCTGCGGCAACCCCTCCTCCTGTTACCGAGGGAAGCATCCCAGAATGTATGACGTCTCTGCAAAAGCGCATGGACACTATTCTGGCTCACCAATCATTTGCGGATACCATCATCCCGAAGCTAGACAACGATCCACCCATCCCGCGGGAGATCTATCTCATGCCTAACCCGGTGGGGTATAAGGCTCCTAAATGGGACAAGTTCGAGGATGTCAATGGGAACGCTCATGAGCATGTCATGCGTTTCATCGATGTCATGGGGCCATACGGAGCCGATCCCAAGCTGCTGATGCGAGAGTTCCCAAAATCCTTGGGGAACGTAGCGTACAAATGGTACCGAACGTTGGAGGCCGGATCCGTGAAGACTTGGGAAGACATTGTCCAGAAGTTCTATACCAAGTTCTTCCAGATGGAAGAAAAGGTGACAATGATCCACCTCTCGTGGATGTATCAGAAGCGCGAGGAGGACGGGATAACCTTCATCAAGAAGTTCAGGGCGAAGTCCTTGGAATGCAAAGATCCGATGCTCGAAAGTCGGCTTGTAGAGATATGCCTGCAGTGCATGCGAGACGAATACAAAGGTATGCTCATCAACCTGCAAACACCTACGTTTTCAAAGCTCATCGAATGCACGAAGAACGTCGAGCCTATAGTGGAGAGACAGAAAAAGAAAAACGCTCCGGAACGATCCTCGAGCGGTACTACCTACAAAATCGGGAGATTCAGTTACAAGAGGGGACGCGAAGCTGAGGTCAATACAGTTTCACCCCAGAAGCAGGCGAATGTTGTGAATTTCGACGTACCACCTCTGCCATGTTCGGTGGAGGAGGCAAGCGACCTCTGCAGACAGTGGCGCAAGGACGGTGTCCTACCGCCGATCGAGAAGACACCCTCCAAGGAGATGGTGAGGGACCCGAAGTGGTGCGAGTACCACGGCAAGGTCATGCATCCCACAGCGGACTGTAAGAAGCTCAGGATTGTATTCAACCAGAAGATGAAGAATGGCGAGCTGATCGTCAGCGATCACAGGAAGGATGTGCGCAACAATCCACTTCCTGCCCATGCGGAGGAAGACTCGAAAGGTAAAGAGGTCGCCATGATCTCGATTGTAGACCTGGAAGAATTCGCGGAAGATGGTCTACCCATCATTGCCGAAGTCCATGATGACGAGGACTACAGCGTAGACACAGAGGATGGACGTGCCGACCGGATGAAGGGGTCGCACGACTTTAGCAGATTCTTCGACGAGATGAACTTCTCCGAGAAGTGCCGGACGGAAATGACGAAAGCAATCTTAAGGATAGCAGAGGACTACGAGGAGGATCTTGTAGTCTCCAACGGGAAAGTCATCAGGGCGTCTCGCTCTACAGAAAAGATTATGACCTTTTCTGCCAGCGACAAAAAGACAAATGCGAGCCACCAGAGGCCTCTGTACGTGACGGCCATCATCAATGGCGTCGAGTTCAAACGAGCATTCGTCGATGGAGGAGCAGTGGTCAACGTCGTTTCGCTCCACACACTGAAGCTAGCAGGGATCCCCGAGCACAAGATTGTCAGGCGTCCATCTCCGCTGATGGGATTTGGAAGCGACTCTAGAATGACGATTGGATGGATCCGCTTGGGCGTTCAGATCGGCGAAATCAAGTGCTCAGCGAAGTTTTATGTCATAGACGCGAACACCACGTATCACATGATCATTGGTCGAGCCTGGATTCATCACTTTGACGCGGTTCCTTCCACAGCTCACCAGGTCATGAAAGCTATCTGGAACGACAGAATAGTCAAGATACCGGCTTCAACAAATCCATTCAACCTGGATGAAGCACATCTCAGCGAGGCGGTGTGGTTCACCGAGATGGCGGACGAACAAACACCGGGGCCTTTCAACCCTACTCCTTTACCTCTTTGGTAAGATATCAAGGATCACTCACATGCGGGAGTGATGGTGACAAGGGAGGATGCCAAGGAAAAGCCGCCCACACGCGAAGAGGCGGCGCGAATCGCTTACCAGCGAAAGAACGTGTACACTCTGAAGAGAATAGCAAAGCATGACCCCGAAGGCAAGGAGATAGAGAGCTTCTACGCCAATGGGAAGAAGTGCTATCGCATATGAAGGTGCGCGGGGATGTCCTCACGCGGGCATGAGGATATCCCTGGGCAAATCAACCAAATCGAGCAGATTGCGGTAACAGAAAAGCCAATGCAGAGCACTCCAGATGAGAAGCTCAAAGAAGCACCCGAATGCATGGAAGACAGACCCAGACCACAGAAGCAAGAGCTAAAAGAAGTGTTCCTCAGCTCGAACGAGGAAAAGAAGAGGCCAGTCTTTCTAAGTGCAGACCTCACAAGCGAGGAGGAGAAAGGATTGGTGCAGCTCCTAACTGAGTACAAAGACGTGTTCGCATGGGAGTATGATGAGATGCCCGGACTGGACACAAGCATCACTATGCATCGTTTAGACATCATCCCAGGGTCTAAGCCGATAAAGCAGAGCACAAGAAGCTCCAGGCCGGAGCTTAACGTGAAGATCAAACAGGAGATTGTCAAACTCCTGGCCGCCAGGTTCATAGAACCAAATCACCATCCCACATGGCTGGCCAATATCGTGCCGGTAGTAAAGAAGAATGGACAGCTTCGCATCTGCGTGGACTTCCGAGATCTCAATCGCTTCTGCCCCAAGGATGATTTTCCGCTCCCCAACATCGATTTGCTTATCGATTCGACAGCGGGTCATCGCATGTTCAGTTTCATGGACGGCTTCAGCGGGTACAACCAGATCAAGATGGACCCTGAAGATGCACGGAAAACTGCATTCATCACCCCAGTGGGAGTGTTCAACTACACGGTGATGCGCTTCGGTCTCAAAAACGCAGATGCAACCTACCAGCGGGCCATGATGGCCCTATTCCACGACATGATGCACAAAGAAGTGGAATTTTATGTAGATGATCTCGTGGTTAAATCCAAGCAAGAGGCAGACCACCTGGCAGATTTGCGGAAGGTGTTCAACAAATGCAGACGCTTTCAGCTAAAGATGAATCCCATGAAGTGCGCGTTCGGGGTAACATCAGGGAAGTTCTTGGGATGCGTGGTGCATCGCCAAGGAATCGAGCCTGATCCTGCGAAAGTATCAGCCATCACTGGCATGACGCCACCCCATAACCAAAGTGCCTTGAAGACATTCTTGGGGGAAGCTATCGTATCTGCGGAGATTCATCCCAGCGATTGCCGAAATCACCTGCTGTTTTAGTGCCCTTCTCAAGAAAGATGTCGTATACAATTGGACTCCGGAACACGAAGTTGCGTTCGAGAAGCTGAAGGATCTGCTGACATCCTCAAAAATAATGATCGCACCTCAATTGGGATCGCCGCTTCTGCTATATCTGACGTCAACAAGGAAGTCCATAGGAGCACTCTTGGCTCAGGAGTACGAGGGCCAGGAAAGGCCCATCTACTACATCTCTCGCATCGTGCATCCCGCCGAATCAAGGTACACAGACATCGAACGTTATTGCCTTGCCCTGTTCTTCGTGATAGAGAAGTTGAAGCACTACTTTGCGTCGCACAAAGTGGTAGTGGTCACCAAGAGTGATCCCATACGATATCTTCTGACTCACACCACTCCTGGGGGAAGATTGGAAAAATGGTACATGACCATCTCCCAATACGATATCACATGCGTGCGACCGCGAGCGATCAAGTCGCAGGCGGTAGCGGATCTGTTGGCACAGTTCCCCGACAACAGCCACGAGCCCGTGATCGAAGAAGAATTCGAGGGACCTGAGATATACGCAGTCGATGTACCCTATTGGACACTCCATTTTGACGGTTCGTCAACGAGGAAATGTGGAGGCATCGGGATAGTCTTGACCAAGCCAGATGGGGAGGTCATACAGATGTCCGCAAAGCTCGATTTCGCAGTTACCAACAACGAGGCAGAATATGAAGCCCTCATAGCGGGGCTGCGTGCAGCGAAGGCTTTGGAAGTAAACAACCTGACGGTCATGGGGGACTCCAAACTAATTGTCAAGCAGGCCTCGGGCGAGTACGGCTTGAAAGAGATGAATCTTCTGTCTTACCGGACTCTGGTACAAAAGCTGGTGCAGCAATTCTCCGATGTGAGGTACAAGCACAAGCCCCGAGCAGACAACAGGCATGCAGATGCTTTGGCTACCTTGGGATCCAAGGTTAGTACAGACAAATGTCCCGCAAGGATCTCTATCGAAGTGCGAACATCGTCGGCGTTGACAGAAGATGCGTGCGACGATGAACACATGGATGATACGGACTGGAGAAAAGCAGTCTTACGAGCTATCGCAGAAGGCACAAGCAGTGAAAGCTGGGCACTCACAAAGGGGTATTGCATACATGACAACACCCTTTACTACAAGGGCCCTGGCGGAATACTCATGCGGTGCGTCTCCGAGCAAGAGGGACAGCTGCTGCTAGAAAAGATTCACCAACATGCTTGCGGAGAAAGCGAGGTGTCAATCGATCGTAAGGCTCAAAGATATGGCATTCATTGGCCAGACATGTCAACAGCCGCGGCACCGATACAAGGAAAGTGCGAGAGTTGCGCACTGATCAAAGATTCTCTACTCATCGCTCTAACTGATGATGACACGGATTGGAGGAAACCACTCTTTGATTTTCTCACCCAGGGCACCTTACCCGAATCGAGAAAAGAAGCTGAGAAATTGAAAAGGAAATCATCTCGATACGTAGTACGGGAAAACCTGCTTTGGCGAAGAGGCCATGAGGGCAACTTACTGCGATGTCTAGACAGCAGGGAAGCGCAAGAAGTCATGGACCTTTCTCATCAGGTGGAACACCAGGGAGGTGCGAAATTATGCAGGCAACTCCTCTCAATTGGATATTTCTGGCCCACTATGGAGGCCGATTGCCGCACCAAGGTACGACGCTGCCAAGAGTGTCAATTCAAGGGTAACCTAGTGCACGCTCCCGCTGTCGATCTACATGCATTGGGAACGCCATGGCCGTTTCACACATGGGCTCTAGACTTCATTGGTCCCATCCGACCAACTTCGCATGGGAATCATTTTATTCTCACCGCAACTGAGCTGTTCACCAAATGGGTGGAGGCCATACCACTAAAGACGGCAAATGCGCTAGCGGTGGTCAATTTCATCCAGGAAATCATCATATGCAGGTTCGGAATTCCCAACACCATTCTTTCAGATAATGGTACTCCTTTTGTTAATCGCCAGGTGGCCGCGAAGCTAGCAGAGTACAATATCAGACAGATATGCTCCACCCCTTACTACCCGAAGGGGAATGGTCAAGCAGAAGCGACCAACAAGACGCTACTGAGGATCTTGAGCAAGATGGTCGCAGATGACCACAAGAAGTGGGCTGACTCCCTAAGCATAACCCTTTGGGCTTACCGGACTTCTCCGAGGACACCCACGGGGGTCTCACCATTCCTCCTATGCTATGGAGCTGAGGCCGTGGTACCTGCGAAGGTAAGAGTTAATTCGGCACGGTTGGCCTTCCACGCATTATACGACAATCAACGCAACCATGACTTAGTCTTGCTGGAGGAAAAGCGAGAGCAAGCTAAAAGGACCAACAAGCGATATCAAGAAAGGATCGCTCGTGCTTACAATAAGACGGTCCAGCGAAGAGATTTCGCAGTTGGAGATTTGGTCCTGCGCGCATCTGACCATTTCATGCGAGAAGCGGCTCACCCAAAAGTTCGCAGCCAATTGGGAAGGACCCTTCGAAGTCACAGAAGTCTTTGACAGTGGCTACAGTAGCATACGGAGGTTGCATGGAACGACCTCAACCCCAAGTTCAGTCAACATGCGCTGGATTAAGAAGTACTATCCTTGACTTCTCTCATTTTATACGTTCTATTATAACGTTGCCTCATGTCTTGAATGGCTATGATTCACACAATCTTCTCTCCCATATGAGAGAATTGTAAGCTCGTCTCTCCAATATGAGAGCACTATAATAAAAGGATTCTCCCAAATGAGAACTTCATATTTCTAGCTATTAATGTTGCTTCATTTAGTTTGTAATTACTGTTAACAATGGGCTATCCGCCACAATAGCAATCTGTGCGAACCACGATCTTAACTGATCTTCTAAGCCTATCTGTTACGATAGCAACCTATGCGAAACGCGATCTTAATTGATCCTCTAAGCCTATCTGTTACGATAGCAACCTATGCGAAACGCGATCTTAATTGATCCTCTAAGCCTATCTACCACGATAGCAGCCTATGCAAATGCGATCTTAATTGATCTTCTAAGCCTATCTACCACGATAGCAGCTCATGCGAAAAATGATCTTAATTGATCTTCTAAGCCTATCTGTCATGATAGCAGCCTATGCAAATGCGATCTTAATTGATCTTCTAAGCCTATCTACCACGATAGCAGCTCATGCAAAAAATGATCTTTATTGATCTTCTAAGCCTATCTGTCATGATAGCAGCCTATGCAAATGCGATCTTAATTGATCTTCAAAGCCTATCTACCACGATAGCAGCTCATGCGAAAAATGATCTTAATTGATCTTCTAAGCTCATCTGTCATGATAGCAGCCCATGCAAATGCGATCTTAATTGATCTTCTAAGCCTATCTGCCACGATAGCAGCTCATGCGAAAAATGATCTTAATTGATCTTCCAAGCCTATTTGTCGTGATAGCAGCGTTATACAAATGCGATTTAAAATTCGTCCTTAAGTCTATCTATTGTGATAGCAACATCAAACAAAATGATCTTAAGTGATCTACAAAGGTCTATCTGATGTGATAGCACTTGCACTTGCAGCAGATAATACAAAATCCATTCATCATTATGAGTCAAAAAGACTTACAATTTATCTGTCTAGATAGCAGCTTACAAGCAAAAAAACTCAAATCTAACTACGCAGCCAACATGGCTTACAATGCATTCAAAAAGTAACTTACAACCAAGAAGTAACACATCGAGGGAATCCTAACTGAGAAAAGATGAGCCCAACGGTCCTAACACCGGCTATGCAATACGCAGATCTGCGGCCAAAGATCTGTTGCAAGTAGGATGCTTCTGCGAAGAGATCAACTCGCCATTCGCTACATCCCTAGCAGCAAGATCTGGGTGATTCTACGTCCAAAGATCTCAGGATCTGACGAGGCCCCTGTCCGATCAAGATATGTACCAGAGGAACCACCTGTTCCGACGTATGCAGTCGCGCAAAACAGGGAAAGCAGTCATTCCTCTGGTACTGGGTTCCTTGTCCTGATAGACAAGGGCATTGGCGAACCTCCTGAGTTCAAGAACGAAGAGGCAAGAAATCCTCCTCCAGGGATGCTGGAGGAGAATTCCGCCGTTCATTACGAATCGGTAGCACGGTCACTACGGCGCTGCACCTCACCGGGAGGCGGCCGGAAACTTGACCTGCAAACATAATAGACGAAGAAAATTCTTCGAACATACATGAGATATCATCTCCATCTTCTTTATGGAGGTTACAAAGAACAGTAAGCCTCATAAAGCGGATCTTGGAAACTATTTCTATAGCACGAAGCGCAAACTCAGGATTCACAACTTGGAGTTGCCATGAATCAACGAAAAACAAGCGTTGAAGCCAGCAGTCGTAAGGACTCACAGCAAAGCACATTTTGTGATGAAGAACCCAAATGGCAAAGACAGGGTTTATATAGACCTTGTGGAGACTCTTCAGTTGCCAAGATGAGTCAGCAGAATTCGAAAAGAGGGTAAGGTCAATCACTTACGACTTGAAAAGCGGTAACAATCAATTACCTCTACTAAAGGCTACGACGATTCAGTTGCGTATCCTAATTAATGACGGATGGTCATGATTCAGATGGACTTCCCAAGGAAAGCGTGCTTATCTTATGAGAAATTAGCGCAAAAAACAAGCAGAATATCAATTGCTAATGTCATAATTGGATATGCACAGAGATATTCCATCAAATCCCGGAAAGGGCAAAACGGGCATGAAGATTCTTTTGTTAAAAAAAAGGGGGGAGAAACCCTAGCAACATTACATTAATGTTTCAGCATTACATTAATGTTCCAGCTATTTGTTTGCTGCTTTTCAAATTCAAAAGTCAAAGTAAATTCTTGATCAAGGAGTCATGAGGGGTGAACTGACGGCTCAGATTCTCCACCTGCTCCACTTCCTGCTTCAACTGCTCGCACTTGGCATTCATCTCGTGATAGAGCTTTAAAGCCTCTTCAACCTTTTGCTTTTGCTGCTCTACCTTCTGCTTCTCAGCTGCGAGGTTTTGGTGGCCGAGTTTCAAAGTTACGGCTGCGCGAATCAAAGTAACTATTTTCATAAGAAACTTGAAACCCAGCCTGCCTTGAACTTTAGTCAGAAGATTCTGGCACATGCCTAAAAGCAACTCGGTACTCTAGGAAGAAATGGTCGCAGGCGTGGCCGCAGACAGCTGCTCCAAAATCCAAATGGCATCGGTAAGAAACAACCTTCTGTCAAAGGGCCCTATCTCCAGAGATCTCGCAAATGATTAGGGGTAGGTGAGGCGCATCCGAACTAGCCAGTCCACATCGGCTTGCTTCAAACCTAAAGCAACGTCAAAGCTAAGTTATGCTATCAAACTCGCAAATGAATAAGGCGGGATGCAAACAGCAAATCACAACTTACCAGTTCCTTCAAGGATCTCACGAAGAGAAGGAATGCGAGTGGCAGGAGTGGTTGAGGACTGTCCTCGTTCCATAGCCCTCCTGTCAGCTGCGAGCTTTAATCCCTCATAGTTAGGAGGAAGAGTATAAGCCGCACCAGTTGCGATCGCAGCCCCGACCTGCGAGCCCCAAAAGCTCCACGCAGGAAGTGGCGTCGCCGACTCAGTCATCGCTGGAGGCATAGTGGCAGCCGAAGTTGCTTGGCGAGGGACACTTTCAGATGCGGTATCATCAACAGTACTTGTTCTTACTTCCTCAGCGCCAGCATGGGCATCTTCCTCCATTAGCACAGCGTCAGCTTCGGCATCATCAGAAAGTTCGATGATGTCCTCAAGAGGCTCTCCTGCATATTCAGCAGCTGCGACGGGCTTCTCGGTATGGGAACTCGGAATCGGAACATAGGACGCAGAAGGCTGACTTCTTTGCTCCAGCACAGGTTCATCAGCATCGCCTGCGATACAAAATGCGATAGTATGAGGTAACTCGTATTGTACGTTATCTTACTACCTCTTTTAAAGCTAAGAGCAAGCACCTCCACGCGAAGGTGGAATTGCAGTATCTTCGTCATACACTAAAGACGTGGAACCATGCCCTATTAGTGTGTCCTCATTAAGCATGTCTTTAAAATGAGCGTGACCTGGGACGCGAAGAAACTAGTCATGATTATGATTCGAGTTGCTAAGTCTAGTTCATTCATATCGATCAAGTGATTACCTGAGGGTTCACCGCACTTGCCTACTAGCCAACGGCGAATGTCAGATTTTGACACACCATGCTCTAATGCACCAACAATAACGTCTTGATAAGTTACTGCGAGATTAAAAATCTCACCTTTATTGCCGCCTGCGATTTCTTCAAAATCCGCTTGGGCTTGCTCCAAAGCTGCTGCATCCTCTTCTGGAGCCATATCCTCCTCTTCTGCTTGAGGAGCCACCTCTTCGGGAAGCGCATCTTCTTCGTCAGCTGGACGCACTAAGTCGTCAACATGTTGCTCTTCGAGGCTCCGCTGCCTCACACGCTCGAGCTCCTCCTCTTCTCGCTGCCTTCTCCTTTCAGCAGCTTCCGCGGATGTCTTCCTGGACTCGGCAAGAACGTCCTCGCTTATGGCTTCGTCTGGAATGCTAGAATGAGCATCCCTCTTTTGTCTCTTGTCCAAAAGGCCACCGATGGTCTCATCATCATCATCATCATCTGCGAAGAAACGATTGGTTCAAGATCGAGTTGCAAAGGAATCACGATAATGAGAGGGGAAACGCGGTGGAAATACCTCCGGATTCTTCCTCATGTATCACATTTGCTCTTTCTTCTTCTTCTCTTGGCTCCTGCCTCTCCTCTTCTTCCTCCTGGTTGAATGGAACGAAGGTCTCGACTGCGAGCTCCTTCCGCGCTCTACTGGGCATGCGACCTTTGCCTTTGTCCTTGGCAGAAAGGGACCTCGCTGGAGGGGAAGTTGGAGCACTTCTAGGGGAAGAAATTGTAATTCCCTTTTGCCTGGGTCTCTTCTCTCTCGGCACAGCAGTCGCTGGAGGAGACGGATTATCTCTGGGTGGAGACGAGGCCGGAGCATTATCTATCAGCGAGTCAGCAAAAGCGTTCATGACTGCGCGAATTCTGGTTTCGACCTCAGGATCCATCCTTGATGCTAGCAGGAACGACTGTCCTTGTCTTCTTGTGGTAACAATGGTGTTGACCAGCGACTTGGAACGATCACCAGATGCGAACCTCCGCACATGGCACTACAGCAAGCAGTGTGGAATAAAGATGTCAATATGAGAAAATCAAGAAGCTCAACACATGCAAAAGAAGTTGCTTACCTTAGCAAAAGTTTCGCTATATCTGACAACATGCGAGTCGCCTTTCCTAACCGCGGCGAGCTTTTCATCCAGAATGATGGTAGGGCACAGATGGTTTTCATGATCCAACAATGAGTAGCAACCATATTCAGACTCGTCCAGACTGCAATTGGGACGAAACGGAAAAGAGTTTCTTTTGATCAAGGGAGCTCTACTTGGCTGGGGGGCCAACTGCGTCTCAATTCTCATCTGCTGGGCGATCCAGTATGCGAGCCAGTTCTTGGAACAACCGCCCTCGCGGTTACCTGCAGGCTGCTCAAAAGGAAGATTGTTCATAAACACTGTTTTGCACTCCTTTGTCAGCAAGCGCTTATAGCAACCTCTGATAATGGACTGTGGCCAGATTGATGGTGCCACAGCATCAAAGCCGAACTGGGGAGAAACTCGAGTGGGGTCAACATCCACAGTAATCCTCTCATACCTTGGCGCGAGCTCACGAATATGCTCTGCGAGAGCAGGAAGGGAACCTCGCAGTCACCAGCAAAAGAATTCGCGATAGCGTTCATGGAAATGCGATCCCTCTTCAAAGAGGAGCTCTTCTGAGAAGACAACGCCCTTAGAAGGGTACAGCTTTGGAAACCATTGCACGTTCTCAATACGCACGGCATAGGGTCTGGCAACGAACTCTCGCCGGTTGTCGCATATCAGGCTCCAAACGCACTTGGTATTGTTCGCTCCGAACCACCTCGCAGCCCTACCACTGTTACGCTCCTCCACCTCGCCTGGGGGACACCACTTGTTGGGCTTAGAAGCAGTCGGGGCATAGGACGGCCATCGCTCAAAGACCCACATCGTCAAGAAGGCAATGTTGACGAAAGTCAGTATGTCGAGGCGGCCACGCGACTCTTTCATGGCCACAACTAGCTGATCCAGTCTATAGTACAACGTGCCCAAAACCAAGGGTCCGAGTGCGACTCTCTGGCCAAGCGCCAGCTTCACAGCAAGCGGCAGAACGTGATAGAAGACCCCATCATGCGGGTGACCATCGATTAAGTACCTTGACAGCCAGGCACAGAGGAAAGCACAAAGGGTCAAGTGATAGCCTTTACCCTCCACATAATTCTTGGCCTCTGGGTCCTGACTCAGAAGCTTCTTGGTGATGCTGCTGTTCGCGTAGTCACGGAAGAAGTACTGCACCCATTTATTCCAGGTATTCTTCGCAGACGTATCAACCAACTGCCAGTTAGGAAGGGCTTTGGTAGTGGTCCACCGGGTGGAGATTTTCTTTACCTCTGATAGGCACTCCTCCATCTGCGTGTACAAAGCGATCTCCGCATCCGTCCTCAAGGGACTCAAAGGGTCCACCTCACCCATGGGAGATAGATCATACAGTATATGCACATCCTCGAGTGTGGGGGCAGCCTCGAACTCAGCAAAGTGAAATGTGTGAGTCGCAGGCGAGTAGCGAGAAAGAAGGTTTAGAAGCATGGACTGGTCCAGCTTCACGGCAGCACCCTTCATAGCACGAACGGCGAAGTATATGCCGGCCTCATTAAGAGTCGCAGCATGATCGGTTAACACATGGTCAATCCACTCATCCATGTAGTCCAATTTCTGGGCAAACGCTTGGGTGGAAATCGCAGCGTAGGGGAAGTACCCATTTTCGATTCCCAATCGAACCACGTCCTCGGAGCCAATCAACTCGAGCAAGGCTGAGTTAACTGGAGGAGTCAATGTTAGCAATCCCTCATTGGGGACAGAAGCAGGCAATTTCTTTGCCTTAACCCTCGCGTGGTAGAAGTCTTTGCCACCCAGATAGGGGGCTTTTCGCCATAAAGCTTGTGGAAGATCAGGTATCTCTTCGTCCTCCTTGGTGGGTCTAGTTCCTTTTGTCTTGGCCATTCCTGCGGAAGAGCAAGAAAAAAGGGGGGAGAAATATGCCACACTTCAGTTTGAATTTCGAGATTCAAGATCTATGGGAAGAAAGATGAACAGTTTCTGGTATCAATTTCAGAAATTAGGAATTGGAATTGTTTGCATTATCAGAGATTCCAAAAACCCTACATCCAAGATCCTTATCATCGAAGGATTAAGCCAAAATTGGGTCCAAAGATTGAAGCTTCTTCACAAGTTTCAACAGATTATATGTCATGGGTTTACATATCCAACGCAGTTTGAAGCATATACTAGTACTTTAAATCGAAATTGAACAAGGCCAACCTTGTTTCCGTGAAGTCTGCTTGGATACACACAGTTGAAGAAGACGATTTTCAGTTCTGAACTTGTGATTGATTATCTGAATCTGCTCTCGAAGACTTCCGGGTAGCATTCACTTTAAGAGAAAGAAGTGATGCTTTGCAACAATGGAGAGTACAAAGTATTTATCCAAAAAAAATGAAGGGTTGCGTCCTTTCAGTAGTCGAATCGCAACCGTCACCGTCGAATCGCGCAATCACAGGACAAGCTGACGTCACGCCTAAAACCCTAAAGGCCAGACGGCACGACTCTAGGGGTTTTAGGTCATAATGGCATGCACGGGGGCTGAATTTACTCGTGTTTGAATTGGTGCGAGGCGGCGACGCGCATGTTGGTTTCCGCGCATGGAAGTCTATACAGCTATGAGTCTTCACGCGCAGAAAGGGGGCTAATGTAGATAGTGCTTTCTGAGCTGATAGATCTTGGCCACGTGGCAACCATCTAGCACACCATATTGTGCTCCACACACACTGGATCACCAGCCGAGCTGATCCATGTGGGGGCTGCGAGACATAGCCCTCGCATACCACCGCACGGGACTTGTAGGGACATAGTGGTTTGGAGGCTAGAGTAAGTCCTATCGCGTGCGAGCCAAGCCCGCACGCGACCTTTAGTAACTGCTTTTGAGAGATTTATGGCATGAGCTCCATAAACCCGGTCAATCTGGTCAAACCCGGTCAACCTCGTAACGGTTCCGGTATTCGCGCATAACGTGCTGTAACTGTCCCTATATATGTGGACGAACGTGCCGCTGTGGTTAAGATAATTAAGCCTCCATTAATGGGCGCATTAACCACGCTGCAACGGTCACGTTCTCTGTTATATATAGGACCTTAACCTTTCCATACAAAGGAGAACACACTAGCCATACGCGGAAGCTCTGCCAAACCTCTGTCTCTCTCTCAGACATTACTACTGCCTTACTCTCTCCCTACACACAACCCAACTCTTCCTGTGCCATCTCTGATCCTCGACATACGGTGTACGCGGAGGTCTCCCCACCGGAATCTCTTGTGCACACCACCTCTGGCAGGCGTGGGGAATGGTCCACATACATCAGTATGTATGATTGCCAATAACTCACTAGTCTGTTCACCTTTCTTATTGAAAGGGGACTTCGTCATTTTTCCTAATAAACAAGATTCACATGTCTCATACGATTCCAAATCAAATGAGTCTAGAAGTCCATCCTTATGGAGTCTAGATATGCGTTTCTCATTTATATGGCCTAAACGACAGTGCCATAGATATGTAGGATTTAAATCATTAGTTCTAATCATTTTAGTATTTACGTTATAGATTGGACTATTTAGATCAAGGATATATAATCTATTAGACAAATGCGCACTACAATAGTGCATACTATCAAAATAAATGGAGCAACACATGTCCTTTATTGAAATAGAAAACCCTTCTCGTCCAAACAAGAAATGGAAATAATGTTTCTGCTCTTAGCAGGCACATAAAAGCAATTGTCTAATTCTAAAATAAGCCCAGAAGGCAAAGATAGCTCATAAACGCCTACAGCTAATGCAGCAACTCTTGCTCTATTCCTGACGCGCAGATCTATCTCCCCTTTACTCAATCTTCTACTTCTTTCCAAATCCTGCACATTACGACAAATGTGAGAACCACATCCGGTATCCAATACCCAAGATGAAGAAATAGAAAGACTGACGTCTATAACATAAATACCTGGTGGTGGTGGAATCACTATTCCAAGCTTCTTATCCTCCAGATATTTAGGGCAATTCCTCCTCCAGTGACCCGGCTGGCTACAGTAGTGACACTCACCTTTAGCCACGCATCCACTAGGCTTTAGGGCTTCCTTGGATTTCGCGACTTTCTTGCGCTTTCCTTTTGAAGTAGAGGCAACTGATTTGACCTTCTTCTAATGCACCATCATTATGGCCTTGCCCTTGCCTTTGTTAATGCTATGTTCCGCTGTCTTTAGCATGTTCAATAAGTCATGTAGAGTCTTACTGATCTTGTTCATATTATAGTTCATGATGAATTGATTATAACTGTCAGGCAACGATTGCAAGACAAGATCAGTACTCAAATCTTGGCCAAGTGGGAATTCCAGTCTCTCAAGGTTCTCAATGTACCCGATCATTCGGAGCACATGAGACCCTTCTGGATTCCCCTCTGCAAGACTACTCTTGAATAATTCTTTATACACATCATAGCGCTCATGCCTAGCCTGTTCCTGAAACAATTGTTTCAAGTGTATGATCATATCATAGGATTCCATATTCTCATGCTGCTTCTGAAGCTCAGGAGTCATGGTACAAAGCATGAGGCAAGTCACGTCATTAGAATCATCAATATGTTTCTGACGTGCCCTTACTTCCGCTAGAACAGACTCATCTTATGGTGGTTCTGTAATTGGAGTGTCCAAGATGTACAACTTATTTTCTTGCTTATGGACAATCCTCAATTTTCTGTACCAGTCAAGGAAATTTGTTCCAGACAGTTTATCCTTCTCAGGGACAGATTGTAGGGATGAAGTCGATGCGTTGTTGGTTTCCATTTGGAATTCTACAAAACGAGAAATGTGCAATGTTAGTATTTTGAACAATTTAACTATATTCAAAAATGGCTAGATCATCAAATATAGCTCCCACTATTTTTCTCGGATTAATAGCCCTCACCATTAATTCGGAAAATATCATAATATTTTCTAGTAGGTCCAAGATCCCTTTTCACTTCTTCTTGAGCTTGCTTTGGCAAGTCACCCAAGAATAGGCTATTTGGGTACCCATTCCAATTGCATCCCATGCAACTCTTGGTCCAATTAGGTGAATAACTCTTTATTCTTTATCCCATGAATAACGCCTAATTGTCATGCCTCTAGGCTCATCAATTCAATTGAATCTTGCCTAGTTGCGTCCAACCTCTTGCTTCAACATAAAGACATTACTAGCTTGTGTCGTCCGCAACACACCATGGTAAATTAGAATCGCCTTGCTTTGGCAAGCCCGAATTTTAATGAACGCTGGTCATGAAGGGTGTTTTGGCAAGAGAAGGCAAAACTCAATATTTAATTGAGGGATTTAATTTTCTTTAATTTTTTAGTTGATCAAATCAACATGGTCTACTTAATTGGATTGGGAAATCCACAATAAAAGACTAACCTTGTTTATTATTATCTTGTTAACTTTTTGCTAGTATCGCCATACACACAAAAATAAATAACAAGACATAAATAATAAACATCCAGAAAATAATAAACGTGGTATGGATATGGCCCCTTGACTAATGATAATATCCAATTGCCCGAAAGTGACGAGCTCATCTCCATGTGCTCCACCATAGTCGCGCGCCTAGGAGGGTGTCGTCTTTGTCTTTTGGCTTCTTTGGTTCTCCGGTCTTCTTCTCCATGCTCTTTCCTATCATCTAAATATTTCTAATTCTAGCCTAACATCTAGAGTAAATAAATAACAAAAGCCGCACATGTCGAGGAGAAAAGACGACTCGCAGGCCGTAAAACCTAATTAATTATTACATTAATTTGATCAGCTCCCAGGTCGTAAACCAAACCACAAAGCAATAAACATCCACAATCCAAGGCCATATCCATCCACCATGCAACAAAGCACATAATACAGTTAAAACAAAATTTTAATGTACTTGTTCAAAATTAATTAAATTGGGTAATTAGGGTTACAACGGTCCAAGGAGTTCAAGCTAACAAGGGCCCGAACCCCTAGGAGGACCGCCGCCCGCCACTAGGCCCGGACCAAGGCCGGCCGCCCCATTGTGGCCCGCGGCCTTTGCTTGGCGCGCAAGGGAGGGGGCGGACGGCTAGGGTTTCGGCCCTACCCTCCTTCCCTCTTCCTTGTTGACCAAGCAAGGTTGTTTCCTTATGGATTTGTTTCCATAATTGAAAATCCCTTTTCAATTATGTTCCCATGAACCCTAATATTTCAAGAACCCAATTATTCACATCCTATGTGATTAAACTCACCAATTCTAACATTCAATGTTAAATTGGATCTTGTTTATATTGAATCAAATTCAATTTGCATCTACTATGCCAATTATTTTCAGTTTTCGCGTAATAAACAATAATACAGTGTATAAACTGAAATCTTAACACATAAAATCATGTTATGCTCTACGACCTGTGGCTCTGATACCACTGTTGGGTTTTGACGTAGGTAACGTAGCGGAATAACAAAAATTAATCCTACTTCAAAGCCCACCACGGATCGTCAGGAGGAGACATCATAACATGATAAGAGACATAGTATTATGTACCTTTTGATTTGTGAGATCACACGAAGAACGATATCCTCGTCTCTACGGTTGATCCACGTCTATAGGTGAGATCTAAATTCTTCCTTCTTCCAATTCCTAGCTTGAACCGGAGGAAGAGGGAAGAGGAATCAAAGCAACAAGGACAAGAGGAGGGTTCAGCCTCCTCTTTGTGCCGACGGGAAGGGGGCGGACGGGCCTAGGGCGTTCGGCCTCTAGGTCTTGTCTTGCTCTCTTTGTTGCTCTTTCCCACTCACTTATGTTATGAACATTAAGTGGGAAGGAAGCTAGAGCCTCCTTTATATACTCCAACAACTCCTTGTTGTTTCCATAAATGTCCTTCCTAGTTCTCCATGAACTTGGATTAGTCCCTTCCTTGCAAATTAGTCCTACTAAGTTTGCAAGGTGTTGCACAATGATCCTTCTTATTAATTAATCATATTAATTAATCCCAAATCTAGCCCTACTCTATTTGACGTGTGACCCCATAGGTTTCTACCTAGTTGATTGTATCTCTTACTAACATGGAGCGGTGTCTAGCAACACATCCATGCTACCCAACTAATAGAAATAGTCAGTGATCCCGACAAACCTCTTGTGCCCAATATCTTATATTGCACTTTCCCTCTGTCTTCATATCCGGATTGGACACGAGACATAAAGAGTCACACTCGTATATCCAATCCATAGTTCCTCGATCCTGGGAATATGCTTATGCTAGCAGATAACATCAATATCTCCATATCGATTTATCTGAGTCTGGCCACACATTCAATAAGTCTAATCCCTTGAGTGGCCGTGGATATTTACCCCCATTATGTGGGAGGGAAAAATCCTATCTACATCACTACGATCTCTAAGCTTGCTTCCTATCATGACCGATAGCCATCTTTATAATTACCCAGTTACGGTCTAACGTTTGATAACATCAAAGCACAATATTCCACAACTAGAATATCTAGTGACTTCAAATCTAAGGATTGCAATTATATTAGCACTACGAGAAGCGATTGTGACTTGACATAATCTAATGTATCCTTCTCGTTGTGGGTCAATCCAGTATGCCATTACCCCTAATGCATACCCATGTTAGACTTGATATCTCCATATCAATCTACCTACATACTAGTCTATATTTGATTGTCCTATTAATCAATATAGTGGACTAGGGATATTTAAGATAAACAACACATTGTATCTAAGGACTTCATTATATTAAATATCACAATATATAATAAATGAATATTCTAGCCAAAACAATGTTCATACTAAATATACGATTGCCTCTAGGGCATCTATTCCAACACAAATAATTTCAATAATCTCAAAATCTGTCGTATTCTGCTCACAAGCCGGGCATATATAGCTGAAACCTAAAATATGCCAAAAATGGCAAAATCGTGAAATTGACCCAAACGTTTGGCCTTATTTAAAGAAGTACGTACGCGGAAGTTTGACCCAAAACGGGTTAAAACTGTGATCCTAATCAGCAATGGAAATCTTACCAAAAAAAGTAAACAATAACTAAAAACGCTTGTATGACTAGTCAAACAGCATGAATTCTGGTATGAAGACGGACCCCAATCGGGCCCTCGTGAGTCTCGTCGAGAGCTTTCCGAATCGGGGTGGCTCGCGTCATTCTAATGCCTGTAACCAAATTATGGCCCAAACAGTGCGGCAACACCAGAAGCTGTAATTTCCTCCGTCCCCTGCGCTTATCTTCCATCTCATGGTAGAGAAGCGTCGAATTAGTCGAGTTAGACAGTTCAGAATCATCTGGATCATCCGCTCCTGCATCAGCCAATCATGTAAAGGATACAGTAATTTAATGACTCTCATGGGGAAAGATGCAAGAAGACAAGAAGCGTGTAGGTATTTGGTTTACGGAAAAAAGTATTTCAACAAATCTTTGCTAGAAAAGCGAATGAAGGATTCTTCAAAACCAGGATCCACTCATGGAAAGGGTAATCAAAGCGAAATACTTTCCTCAACAAATTTTTTTGCTAGCGGAACTCGGGAATGCCCCATCTTTCGCATGGCACAACATCATGAATGGCCGTGAGCTCCTAAAACACGGATGCTTTTAGAACTTGGGGACGGTCTATCTTTCTGGCTTGATGACCCGGTAGTCTTAATTATAAAAAATCACTCTGAGTGTGTTTGACATGTTTGCGGGTGATTTTATAGGAGAAAATAGCACGTGGAATGTGGATTTCCTACGACAGAAATTATGAGAGATAGATGTTCATATGATTTTGTCCTTTCCCCTCCCCCAAGTGACGAGAGTGGATAGGATTGCATGGTATTTTCATAGTAATGGTTTGTATACACTTAAAATAAGGTATCAAGTAGCAATCCAGAAAGATTGAACTAGGCCCCTAACTGAGAATTTGGGTCTGAAAACTCCGACTTTTAAGTCGTTGTGAAAACTTAAGATCCATAAGAAGATTATATATCTCATTTAGCCATGTATGTGCCATGTCTTAACAACAAAATATAACATTATAATAAGGTTCATCCCAATTACCAATATTTGTGCTAGTTGTGGTCACTATGGTGAGTGAGACGAACACATTTTCAATCGTTGCAAGCGCAAAAGATGAAGGACTAGGCTAATATAATTATGCATAGATCTAAACACATAATAAAGCGGAAGATTTATGTGTTACCTCTTCGCCTGAGCTCCTAGCGCAACGGAAGATGATCTTTGTGATTGCTTGCTTTCATGTGCTTCCTCCAATGTCTTGCTCCTACCGATCTAGTGCGAATCTCAAAGAAGAACACTATCTTCCACCCCATGTTCCACATCCTTGGATGTAGCTGGAGAGAGACTAAGGTTCTCCACAACTTGAGAATGAATCTAGACAGAATGTTTTTTCTGAAATAGACTGGCATTATAATATGTAGGAGGCTGCCTCCTTATATAGGCAAAACTTCTCCTATGATTGCAACTAAACCCCTAGGGTTTGAGCCTTTGCTACTAACCCTTCTAGTTTTGTGCCTTAGTGCAACTAACCCCATCATGTTATATGATATTTTCATTGAGCACCCCACATGGGCGCACCAAAGCTAATATCTCCCACTCGCTCAGTGGGGCTGCACAATCAATGTAGTCTCTATCAATCTCCAACTATTTATTATCTACAAAAAGAGTATCGTTGAAGCCGTGGCGTGTTACCGGTGAGAGTACCTGCAGTCCGGGAGATTCGTACACCAAACAAGTATAGCCAGCGCAGGAAGGCACCCTTTCGAGTGACCCATATACCAAACTCGCACCCTAAAATAAATAACATTAATAATACAATATGTAACTATCCTATTCCCCATATTCCTCCAATTTTCATGTCGTGGATCATGAGCACCTGCCTTGTCCCGTAGGCCATGCTCCATTGAGTCCACCTCTCCTTAATTATTTTCATATCTTGCATGATCTCATAAGATCTTGTAGGTGGGCCTAATGAAGATAACAAAGAGCGACGCAATGAGAATATTTCCTTACATAAATGTGTCACTTAGATTAGGCTCAGATGCTTTCCGAGCAGTGTCTGGAAGGCTGAATCATCCATAGCCGTAAGGTGTCACGCGAAAGTAGCACCACCGACCCGTCTTCTCATGACACAGATGAAAGCACAAAGGGCATACAGTTTCAATCATATTTTTATGATCGACGAGACTCACACGATGAGGAATCCGAGGGATTAATTCTACTCATCACCTTGATTCCTCACAGCCCATTAATGAAGCCTAACAGCCCAACAGCAATGAAGTGAAGCCAAGACTAATGAGTTCATAATTTGCTTATGTGGAGTCAAATTTCGTTTTTGACCAGCCCACTAAATGGTTCAACTATTCAGAATCTCATTTAGTCAAATAGAGCATTAACTATACCTCTTGGAACTAGCTAATTAGTTGTTGTATGTGTTCAAGACATTAATCTTGGTGTTGGGAATTGTTTTGAGGTTGGAAACTAGCTAATTAGTTGCTGCATATTTTCAAGACTTTATTTATGGTTTTTCCCATTCTTGAAGGGTTATTCGAAGATAAATACACTACTAGAAAACAGTGATGTTGTTACGCCAGAAACTGTAACAACAAGGGAGTAAAATTGTAGTAACAAATTTACCTACGGTTAATATTTCCGTAGTTAGAAGTGGCGTCGCAATAAGTTATAACTACGGTTTGAGTGACCGTAGGTATAGAGTTTATATTACTACGCATTTGTTGCTACGGTTCGTGTGTCACTACAAATGCTTTTTGCTACACTTTACTTGTGTAACAATAATATTTTTTTTTCCATTTTTATATCATTATTATTATTACGCTTACCATGTGTTGTTATATGGCATAAAGTTACACATATATGTATAACAATAGACATACATATAATTACATATTTATGTACATATATCATCGATGGACAACATTATGATATCGAATACGATATCATACACAATTTTGTACAAACTGTTGCATGGACTGCAACTAACAAACAATTAAGAAGGACAACTCAAACAATACAAATAATAAAATTTGAACGATAATATCTGGAAAAAATGTCATTTATAGCAGAATTATCTTCGAGGTAACACTCGCACATAGTACCATCCAAAATGACATCCAAAAATTATGTCCCATACATAATGTTATCGAAGAAGATTTCAGTCTTGAAAAAATGAAATTACAGTTCGCCTAAACTTAATAAATAAACTGTCTAGATTTAAACTTCAACGTCATGACTCGTGCGCTCGGGATCATAGCATACCATGTGGCCTACCTGCAAGAATAAAACAAACAAGAAATTAATTAATAGTAATCTCAAAGGTTAGTCTCAATCAGAGAGAAAAGAAGTTACACCAGGCAACAAATTACGACATACCAAATGACGAGCGTTTGTTCTTTGGCAAGGAACTTGTATTAGAATTGACGTCCGCAAGCTTGAAAACATATAACAAAGGTTATTAGAAAAACACATATATACTCTATATCCAGTTAAGTTAGTAAAAAAAGATCAAAACTCGCGAAACCATCCTGTTCGTTTGACAATCTTAGATAACAGCACATATGAACATGAAGAACTGAGAGTTGATATAAGTGATTAAAAACCAATTAAATTCATAGCCCAATGGAGATTATGAAATGACATTGCAACAGTGATACATCCATGGGGTTATTATACACTAAGTAGAAAATGTAACAAATAGTACATACTTTTCCTTCCCTGCCACTTCCCCTGTCAAAAGGATGAGAATGATGGAGAAAGGATGTGAAAGTATTGCAAGTCTAAGATCTTAAACTAAAATAATACTGGCTAAATGGGGGAATAAGAGAATAGATAAGAGGAAAACAACATAACCAAACCAGAGCAGACCACGGAGTAAACCACTGTCAACGAAGTCAATTCAGGAAACAGAATAAGAAGGACATTTTGAAGAATTAACAAAGAAGAGTAAAGCTTTGACAACCAGGCATATTAGAACAACCTGGATCTTTTTAACTCACCACCTGCAAAAATATCAAGAAAGAAGATGTAGCGATGAGTAGGAAATCCCATCGACATAGGGTCTATTTATATACAATGTAAAATTAATCAAGGCAAACATAAAAAAAATGTGATTTAGACATTAATACTAAACGATAACATAGAGAAGATATCAAAAGAATAAATAGATATTGGAGCATTAGGAGATCCATTGACAAAATATGAAAAAAAAAACATTCAAGTACCAACATTGGATATAAAGGACTGTTGCAATATATATTGTACAAAAAATATCAATTATCGTCATTGTTTTCAATGCCAATTTCTATCAAAGTCCTGGAACTTAATCTGACTTTGAATTAGCAAGCATTTCATCTTTTATTAACTAGTATTAGAATATATTTTACTGAACCCTGGCAACAATCTCCAATATATGTATTATCCATGCAACATTTCAGTCACGTATCTAATCAGAACAACAATGTCAATTAACAAGATTCAAATTCGAATGCTCTTCTTCCCCATAGTTGAGAACTACAGATTTTGAAACAATTTTAGAATGACACATTTCGCTGACTAGAGATGTTATTAATCCGACAAAAAATAGTCGATACAGCTGATTTGGAACATAAATTATTCAAATTCAGGCCTGGAGACCACATTTTTCATGAAGCATACATGAAATTCACCTATCCTATTTACCAATAAAGCACTTTCTATGTTCATGTGGTTAATTTGATTTCTTTAAAAACACAAAAAGTCATCTTGCTGAGCTAATCCAGAGAATATTAATGAAAAAAAAGACCATGAATAACCTAAAAGACCCAATCAAGTCTTTTCCGAGTTCCAATGATAGGATTCAAGAGTTTCACAAGGCTGCATTCATTTTGTGAAGATATACATGAGTGGGAAGATGAGACTTTTAGAACTCCATATGTTAGTCTGAATCCCCAATTTAAGTTTTTCAAACGGCAATACAAGAGACTTGATTGAAGAATAGAATATATAATTGAGAAATCAAATACCAAATTCGTTAGTCCCATGGCTAGAAACAACAAAATTGAAAAGCATACCTACAGACTTCTACAGAAAGGGTTTTCTTGGGCTTGTGGTGTAGTTTATACGGGGAGAGAGCAACAATCAAGTATTTAATAGTAAAGCTCACCTCTTATTGAAAACCCAGTACGACTTAGAACGTAAACAAAAAAATATAGAGGATTCTCAGAGATTCAGATCTTGATGGTTCAAGTAAAATACACAATCTGTTCTGAAACAAGAACGAATAGGGATTAGGGATCTAGCCTTACCTAGCTTCTTCCAGAATATCAATTCAGATCGTCGATTTCCACCGCTTGTGTCGTTGCTCTAGAGAGAGAGAGAGAGAGATATGTTTGATGGGTCAAATCCCTAGGTTTTATAAAAAAGAAATATTGCCGATTAAAATTCCTAAAAAAAGATGGCGCACCACTTTTGAATCTATAAAATAGGTTTAGCGGGAAAAATAATAAAACTTTAAGAAATAAAAGTGTAACTACAATGGAAATAAAATATTACGGTAAATCTAAGTATGGTAAATGTACTATTTTTAGTTACAATAATTAAATTGCGTAACTATTGCAAAATTGTTACTACAGTTACTGGAAAGTGTAGTAACTTCCAATTTTTTTCTTACAGTTACATCAACCGTAACAACAAAAAACTGTAACTATTTAGCACATTGTTGTAGTGATAAGGGTTGTAACCTCATGAATTATTCAGACTTTTGATAATTATTGAGTTTAATCCTTTGAATTATCTCTCTACATTCTGTATCTCTTTGTTGGATTCTTTAGAGTGATGAATTTAACCCGGTACTGTATATTAAGGTGGATTCCTTAAGTTGTAAACTATTTATCTCAGGATCTATATCTTAGAGTGGATTCTATAAGTGGTGAGACTTGATTCTGTATCTTGGAGTGAATTCTCTGAGTGGTGAGCCTATGTATCCTTTATTGATAGCTTGTGCTTTGTCATCCAGCAAAATATGTCACCATATACTGTTTCCAAAAATCTAATAGTGTCAGTTGGTATCAGCGCAAGTTCCAGATGGTGAGACGTGCAGCTCTTCTTCCTCAAGAACTCCATGCATTGAATGATGTTGAACATGATACGGAGATAGCTGAACTCAAAATAGAAGTGGTGTTGCTTCAAGGGCAGCTAAATCAACAACAACAACGAAACAATGTCCAACCAAGAAGAGGCCAAGATAGTGATGGAGATTCTAAAATGAATCCATTCCACAATGGAGCTAATTCAAGTGATGATTCTGACCATCCTAGAAGGCATAGATGCTATATGCGTAGAGGAGAGAATGATGTGAAGGTTGAAGTTCTAGAGTTCAATGGAAAGATGAAAGGTGATGTTTTTCTTGATTGGTTACTTAGTGTTGAAAGGATTTTTTAATTTAAGGAGTTCTCGGAGAAATGGAAGGTCAAGTTGGTAGCCATCAAGTTGAAGGGTTATGCCTCACTTTAGTGGGAAAACCTAAAGAGAGAGAGGATTATAGAGGGGAGTTGAAGAGGGGGTTTCTCTTTGAAAACTGTAGGCACGACAACTACACCAAGTTGAACAATTACAAGCAAATACAATCTGCCCGTGGAAGAGTACATAAGGGAGTTTGAGCACTTGATGCATAGATGTGGCATCAATGAAGAGTAAGAACAAACTATTTCTCGATTCTTAGGAGGATTGAAGAGGGAGCTTGCTGACGCAATTTGGCTACAACCATTTTGGACCTTCAATGATGTTAAGAAGCTTGTAATTACTATTGAGCACCAAAGGATGAAGTATGGATCCAAATCAGCCTCTAAGATCGTCTCATCTAGTTAAAAGGTTGGTGCTCAAAGTTCAAGAAAATGAGTGTCCAAATCTGCAACTTCTAACAAGAATGATGCTAAGGGAGATGGAGGTTCAATGACCAAGCCACCTATCAGCTCTTGTTCAACCAAGAGGTATTTCAAATGCCAAGGTATTGGTCACATAGCATCTGAGTGTCCCAATAGGCGGGTGGTGACCATTATGGAAGAAGTAATTGATGAAGATGAGGAAGGTTCGAACCATGATGAAGAATCGGTTGAAGAGTTCACTGAATATGCGGACGAAGGAGAGTCATCAGTGATTCGAAGGAGTCTCAACGTCATCAAAGAGACTAATGATTCTTTGCTGCGAGACAACATTTTCCACACAAGATTCACTAGTTAAGGGAAGGTTTGATCAAATGGTTCAATAAAGATAGTGGGATGAAGGTAACAAAGAAGTGCATATTCTCATTTTAAATTGGCCAGATTTACCAAGATGAGATCGAGTTTGATGTTGTACAAATGGATGCATGTCATTTGTTGCTTGGAAGGCCATGGGAGTATGATCAGAGGGTTCTTCATGATGGCTACAATAACACATATTCTATTTTCAAAGATGGTGTTCGCATCACTCTAGGTCCAACAAAGCCTACATTGAAGCAACCAAAGGAAAGTGGGAAATCATTCTTAACAGGTGCACAACTTGAATCTTCCTTGCATAATCATGATGAGGTTTATGCTCTCTTTGTTGTGGATGTTGCAACCACTAATGCTGCACCTTTTCATGAGTTATTTTTACCCTTGTTGGAGGAGTTTAAGGATGTTGTGTCGGATGAGCTACCTAATGGTTTGCCACCATTGAGGAGCATCCATCACTATATTGATCTTGTTCCAGGCTCTTCCTTACCGAACAAGGCTGCCTACCGTATGAACCCAATGCAACAAGCTAAGTTAAAAAGACAATTTGATGATCTTATTGCTCGTGGTTTGGTTCGTGAAAGCATGAGAGCCCTTGTGTCGTTCCATCTCTTTTAGTCCCAAAGAATATGAAACTTGGCGTATGTTTGTTGATAGTAGAATCATCAACAAAATCACCATCAAGTACCGGTTTCCAATTCTAAAACTTGATGATCTAATTGACCAACTTCATTTAGCTAAAGCATTTTCTAAGATTGATCTTAGAAGTGGATATCACCAAATCAGAATGAGAGAAGGAGAGTATTGGAAGACAGCTTTCAAAACCGGGAAATGGCTATATGAATGGCTTGAAATGCTAGTTGGTCTATCAAATGCACCAAGTACCTTCATGAGGCTCATGACACATGTTATATCACCTCTCTTGGGGAAGTTTGTTGTCGTTTATTTCGATGACATTCTGATTTATAGCAAATCTTTAGATGAGCACGTGGAGCATCTAAGGAGTATTCTTCAAACTTTGAGGGAGCAGAAAATGTTTGCTAACTTGCAAAAGTGTGATTTCTTTACCGATAACCTTGTTTTCTTGGGTAATGTGGTGTCTAGTGTAGGGATGAAGATGGACCCAAGTAAGGTGGAAGCGATTGAAACTTGTCCAGTCCCTATGACCATTCATGATGTAAGGAGCTTCCATGGAATGACCTCTTTTTATAGGAGATTCATCAATAATTTCAGTAGCATTGTCGCTCCCATTACCGAGTGCATGACATGAGGAATATTCAAGTGGACTAAGGAGGCTCAAGAAAGCTTTGAAATGATCAAGACGAAGATGACCACAGCCTCGATTCTAACACTTCCAGATTTCAACAAAGTGTTTGAAGTGGAATGAGATGCCTCTAATGTGGGAATTGGATTTGTTCTTAGCCAAGAGATCAGACCCATTGCATTTTTCAGTGACAAGTTGAACGATGCAAAGAAAGATTATTCAACATATGACAAAGAGTTCCATGTCATCATTTGAGCTCTTGGTCATTGGATTCATTACTTGCTGCCCAAGGAGTTTCTGATTTATTCGGATCATGAAGCCTTGAAGTATTTGAGCACTCAGCACAAGCTGAGGACACGACATGTCAAATGGGTAGAATTTCTCCAAACTTTTCAATTTTTTCTTAAGAATAAATCTGGACAATTGAACAAAGTTGCTGATGCATTGAGTAGGAGGCGTGCATTGTTGAATACTATGCAAACTTGGGTGGTTGGTTTTGAAGTTGTGAAGACACTATATTAAGATGATCCTGATTTTGGTGACCTTCGGAAAACTTGTTTAAGTGGACCAAAGAATCAATTCTTCATTCACGAGGGTTATCTTTTCAGGGGCAAACAACTTTTTGTTCCAACTTGCTCACTTCGGGAAGCTATTATTCGAGAAGCTCATGGTGGAGGGCTTGCTGGACACTTTGGAAGAGATAAGATAGTAATTCTAGTGCAAGATAACTTGTATTGGCCAAAGGTTGTGCAAGATGTTGAGAAGATTGTGAAGAAGTGTGTTACTTGCCACAAAGCTAAATTGCATGGAAACAATGCAGGATTGTATACTCCTCTATCCATTCCAAAAGCACCATGGGAAGATGTGAGTATGGAATTCGTCATGGGATTGCCTATAACTCAAAGAGGTAAGGACTCTATCATGTTTGTGGTGGACAGATTCTCAAAGACGGCTCAGTTTGTTCCTTCTAATAAGACCTCTAATGCTAGTTATGTTGCTGATCTCTCCTAAGTCATTTTTGGAGGACTCTTTAGAGGAAATTGGGAACTAAATTAAAATTTAGTTCTTCTCATCATCCTCTAACAGATGGTCAAACTGAAGTTGTGAACAGATCATTGGGAGCACTAATCCTAAGTTTGGTGAAGAAGAATGTTGGAGAATCAGAGAGATTACTTCCTCATACCGAGTTTGCTTACAATCGCTCTACAAGTCAAACAACAGGATGTTCTCCATGTGACGCTATTTATGGTATGAATCCTACTAGCCCTTTGGATTTATCTCCTATTCATGTTGATCATAATTTTAGAGGAGAAGATGATCTAAGTTCATCAAACAAATTCATGAGCAAGTGAGAAAGAAGATTTTGAAGCAAAGTGAAAAGTACAAGAAATAAGCTGATAAACACCGAAGGAAAGTTGTGTTCAATGAAGGAGATTTGGTTTCGATTCACTTAAGGAAGGAGCGCTTTCCAAACAGGAGGTTTGCTAATCTTCAACCTAGAGCTAATGGTCCTTTCAAGATTGTCCAAAAGATCAATGGCAATGCTTACAAAGTGGAACTACCATGTGATTATGTAGTTCTGCAACATTCAATGTTTCTGATTTATATCCCTATGTCGATGATGAGCAGCTAGACTCGACGACGAGTCCTTTTGAATCCGGGGAGAATGATGTCTCACAGTCCATTAATGAAACCAAACAGCCCAACAACAATGAAGTGCAGCCCAAGACGAATGAGGTTCATACTTTTCTTAATGTGGAGTCAAATTTTGTGACCAGCCCACTAAATGGTTCAACTATTCAGAATCACATTTAGTCAAATAGAGCATTAACTATGGCTCTTGGAACTAGCTAATTAGTTGCTGCATGTTTTCAAGACATTAGTTATAGTGTTGGGAATTGTTTTGAGGTTGAAAACTAGCTAATTAGTTTCTTCATGTTTTCAAGACTTTATTTATGGTTTTTCCCATTCCTGGAGGGTTGTTCCAAGATAAATAAGGGTTGTAACCTCATGGATTATTCGGACTTTTGATAATTATTCAGTGTAATCCTTTGGATTATCTTTCTAAATCCTGTATCTCTTTGGGGAATTCCTTAGAGTTATGAATTTAACCCGGTCTTGTATCTTAAGGTGGATTCCTTAAGTGGTGAACCGTTTATATCAGGTTCTGTATCTTAGAGTGGATTCTCTAAGTGCTGAGCCTTGGATCTGTATGTTGGAGTGAATTCTCTAAGTGGTGAGCCTATTTATCCTTTGTTGATAGCTTGCGCTTTTCCATCCAAGCACAATCTCTCACCATATACCGTTTCCTAAAACCAAATGGTATCAAACCTCATGGTCACTCATAAGGGCGCGTTATTCTTGGGTAAATGTGCGCCATAGTGTTTAGACTCTGATCAGAGCGCATGTCTTATCCTACCAAGACCACTATGCAGATCTTAGTCCGGTAGCCCTTATGGCCACAAACTCGAGTACTGAAATGTCACACATATGCAATCCGAAGTGAGTTCTCGCATATGGTATTCTCTACGCAGACTATACATGGCTTAGGGTATTAGCCATGTTCGATTGGCCAGAACCAGTCTCACCTTGGAACTTACTTCCAATGCGACAATTGAGTCCGTCTTACAGGCTACTTAGCTCTACTTATAGAAATCTAGCTCTTATCATGGGCCTTATGCTTCATATGATAGGCTTCTCGTATCATATCGTAGGCTTCTAGCGCTTATTGGGATTCTGTCTCATCTTCCGCCACACCCAGACTTATCCAGGATATTACAAAGGCGGTCGCTCGTGTGAGTGAGCTGACCTGGTGTGTGCATGACATGCTCTAAGATAGTACAGGAAACGTAACATATCATACATGTATCAAACAACATGCAGCATAAAAAAAAATCCATTCCTAAAATCCAATCAATCAATGTCTCAATTTTCTAATCAGTCTAAAACCTGGTTCATTTTCCTAACCCTATATTCATATTATGACCATAGAAAGTAGCCTTAAGAAGGGTCTTGGTCATAGGATCAACTAACATCTGACTCGTAGGAATATGCTCTAGAGTAACATCTCCTTTAGCTACTACTTCCCTAATGAAGTGGTACTTTATCTCAATGTGCTTGGCCTTGATGTGGTATATCGGGTCCTTAGCACAAGCTATGGCCGATATTTTATCACAGCGAAGCGTTACTGATCTTGGTTCGTCAACCGTTCCTAAGGTGACCAGAAATCTCTTCAACTAAACACTCTCCTGCGCTGCCACAGAGCAGGCAATGTCTTCTGTTTCCATGGTTGATAAGGCAGTGCAAGTCTGCTTGCTACTATGCCACGTGATGGCTCCTCCACCCAGCATGAAAACGTAGCCTGAGGTCGATTTGCATGCGTCTAGGTCCCCACCCAAGTCAGCGTCACTATAGCCAACGAGTCGAAGCTCTGAGCCTCGATAGCATAAAACATAATCCTTTGAACCTTTGAGATATCGGCGAATCCTCTTAACAGCCTTCCAGTGTCCAACACCGGGATCAGACTGATATCTTCCATTTAAACCGACAGCATAGCATATGTAGGGCCTTGTACACATCATGGTGTACATAAAACTTCTTGCATACGGTACTTTGGCCATTTGGTCTCTCTCGTGTTGGGTCTTGGGACACATCTCTAGGCTGAGTTTCTCGCCATGTGCAACAGGAGTCTCGAATGGTTTGGAGTCCAACATCTGGAACTGCTCAAGTATCTTCTTGATGTATGTCTCTTGAGACAAACCAAGAAGCCTCTTAGAACGGTTTCTTTGGATCTTTGTCCCAAGTATGTAACTCGCCTCTCCAATATCCTTCATTGAAAAACGAAAGGATAACCACCCTTTGGTAGTTTCGAGCATTCCATTATCATTGCTGGCTAGGAGTGTGTCATCTACATACAATGACAATATCATGAACCTTTTTTCAAAACGTTTGACATACACACAATGGTCCTCATCAACCATTGTGAATCCATATGTCGCAATATCCTGATGAAACTTCAAATACCACTGTCTTGAGGACTGCTTAAGTCCATATACGGACTTAATCAGTTTGCACACTTTGTGCCCCTGAACTTTCTTTTCAAATCCTTCCGACTGAGCCATGTAGATCTCCACATCTAGTTCTCCATTGATAAATGTAGTCTTAACAACCATCCGATGTACTTCCAAGTTCATTCTAGCCACTATTGCAATTATGAGGCGAATGGCGGATATTCTCACAACTGGTGAGAACGTCTCCTCATAATCCACACCCTGCAGCTGAGTGTAGCCTTTTGCCACTAGTTGGGCCTTATGCCTTTCCAGGCTTCTTTTTTCCTTCCTTTTGACCTTGAAAACCCACTTGTTTCCAATGGCCCTACGTCTAGGAGTCAAGTCAACTAAATTCCAAACATGATTGGTTTTCATTGACTCTAATTCTTCTTGTAAAGCAATGTCCCATTCTTTCTTGTCAGGTGATGAGAGAGCCTCAATCAATGACCTAGGTTCATCATCTTCTGGTGTAGTGACCATCATGGCCTCCCCGTCGATGTCAAAATGTCGTCGGGGTATGATCCCACGAGCACTCCTATGCAAGGAGGGTTCTTCTTCAACTTCATCATCTATATGATGGGCTTCTCACTGGGTAGGTCACTCCAACTGTTTTGAAGATCCATAGGAACTATTTCCTCTAGGTCTGTGGAGAACTGAGTGTCATCTAGTGGTTCTTCTTCCTCGTAAATAATTCCATCTCCACGTGCTTCTCCCTGACTAGGAAAATCTCCCTCTAAAAATTCCACATCTCGCCACTCCATCTCTGTTAGACTGCCATCCGGCTGCTGCTCTGTGAATACGTAACCCCTTGAATGCTTTGAGTATCATATGAAGATGCAATTCTTTCCTCTAGCACCCAATTTCCCATGGATATGGGAGGCGTTACATACATAGGTTGACGAACCCCATGGCCTAAGGTGACCCAATTCGGGTTGCCTTTTGGTCCACATATAGTACGAGGTGGTGGCTACAGACTTGGTGGGCACACGGTTCAGTATGTATGTGGCAGTCATCAATGCATCTCCCCAATAGGAGATTGGCAGATTCGCATTTTCCATCATACTACGAACCATTTTTAATAGTGTTCTATTCTTTCATTCCGCTGCACCATTCTGCTGCGGTGTGATGGGAGTAGTCAACTGCCTTACTATTCCTTTTGATTCACAGAGCTCTTTGAATTTATCATATATATATTCACGTACTCGGTTTGTCCTAAGAGCCTTAACTCTTTTTTCCAGTTGGTTCTCTACCTCTTGTAGGAACTTTCTGAAGCACCCTAGCGTCTCAGATTTATGTGCCATCAAATACACATAACCAAAATGAATGGGATCATCTATTAATGTGATGAAATAGCGAGCACCAAGTCTAGCTCTAACATTCAATGGACTGCAAACATCAAAATGAATGGGTTGTAAAGGCTCAGTAGCCCTTACTGCTTTACCAAATGGTTTGCGTTTTGGCTTTTCCTGCAAGGCAAGACTCACAAACAGGTAGTGATATTTTGGACATCTTTCCAAGTAGGCATGCATTGGCCAGCCTGTTCATTTTGTTCTGTCCCACATGTCCCAATCTAACATTTCATCTAGTGGCATCAATTCCATCACTAGAAGATGTAATGAATGAATAAGAATCATAAACATCATGAATGCCAGAACCAACAATGTTTAAATAGAATAAACCACGAGAAATATAACCAGTCCAAAACATGAATTTCCATAAAACAGTCTGGAAATCCTACCTTAAAAAATAAGTCTAAAATCCAAATCCAAAAATCTAGAAACTGAAACTAAGTTCTTGCGTGCATCAGGAGCGTATAAAACGTCATGAAGAACAAGCGTCTTTCCAGACTTCATCTCCAGCTGCTATGTGCCAATGCCCACCACATCAACGAAATAGTGGTTCCCCATGTACACTCTTCTACTTCCCTTTGGTACTCGTCTAGGGTCCGTGCACGCGTCTCGGTCACATGCTAGGTGGTCACTCGCACCTGAATCCAAAACCCACACATTAGGGGAATCAGCAATAAAAACTTGACTGGTAACATAACATTCAGAGTTTGGATTATAGTATACCTTTGGCTCGGCGCAACCACGAGCAAAGTGGCCATATGCCTGGCAGTTATAGCACATAACTTGTCTCATATCCCTTTTGGATTTCTTCCACACTAGGCGTTTACTGATCTTGTGGCATGGGCCCAAGTGTCCTTTATTTTCGCTCTCTATGATGACTTCCTTCCCTTTTGGCTCATTTTCCATGGGAGGGCTCTCTAACTTTGGTGCTGGATTAGAAGTTATGGCATATTATAGTCTCTTTTCCTCGAACATCAACTATCGTTTTGCATCAACAAATGTTCTAATGTCATATGAGTTTTGCAACACCTTTTTCACGAAATCCCATGATTATGGCAGATACGTTAGCATAGCCTTTAGCTGTCTCTCATCAGGTACATTATGCCCAGAAGTTATAAGTTTAGTAATATAGAATGATATGGCCCTTAGGTGCCTTTCCATGAGGACATTATCATCCTTCTCTGTAGTGGTGAGCATCATCCATAGACATGTCTCTTGGAAGTTGTCTGCAGTCCCATATAGTGCTAGGATGTCTTCCCAGAGCCTCTTTGCATAATTAATATCAATTGACTCTAGGAGATCAGTGTTCTAGACATGCTCTCTTGTCATCAGCTTCCCATTTTTGGAAGCCTCAAGATCACGTCTATATGCGTCACTTGGGCTGCCCAGTGGTATCCATGGCTCGTTATGCAAATGGTCAGACAGATCCAGCTCAATCATGCGACACATCGCACTTATGTACCATGCATGGAAGTTGCCTCCGTTTAGAATTACAGCAGATTTAGGGAATATATTGGTGTTCATCATGACTGAAAAATGAGGCAAAGTGGAAATTAGTTACTAGCTTTTGTTTATCTTTAATTAACATGTGACATTGATTAAAATTTAATAGTTCCTCACAAGGACTCCGCCAAAAACTAGCGTATATCCTAGGAATCAAATCTCGTCACTTGCGAATTTCCTATCAATTTTGATCATGTCCTCATGTGAGCTCTTTTTTTTTAGTTCTTTAGCATGCGAGGTTATACAGTTATATCCAATCACACGCAGTTTCTAAAGAAAAACAAGCATAAGCATAAATGACTATGCAATGGAAGTGGCCTCTAAGGTGCACTCGCACTATTGGGAATACTTCTTGAGCAAGTCTTGAACTTCGTCTCTTGGCCATCTCGCCTATTTCGAGGGCTCCAATCTTGAGGTTCTTCAGATCGTCTATTTGCTCCATGCACCTTACGCCATAGCTTTTGGTTTGGCCACCTCTCTTGAAGCTTCTATCTTCAATCTCTATTGAATATCTCATTTCTAATAAGAAGTAATCTCATAGAGGCGATTGGATGAGAGAATAAGAATATAGAGTGTATAGAGAGGCACGACAGGCAGGTCGTATTTTGATTACATATTCAAAACCAAAACCAAAAACAAAATCAAATATAAAACATATATGCCACATCCATGCACCAAACACATCCATTCAACCCACGACAGCATGTATAATAATAAAATAAAAATACTGTTTTTTTTTTTGAAATTTTCCAGAATTAAACTCTAATTACAAGATATTGATAAGCAATATTAATCAACTTAAAAGATCAAAAATTGCTACAAACCACCTAGGGTCTCACAACCTATGGTAGACAGTACTCCCTCCGTTTCTTCAGGTTCTTCAAAATTTCTTTTTAGGCGTTTCTTCAGGTTCTTCAAAATTTCCAAAAAATGAAACTTATCTCCACCAAAAATACCATCATACCCTTAAATAAAAAAATCCACAACAATTTATTAATTCGACTTAACTAATCAGATTAGTAAATTAGTCTGATTAACCAAGACCAACTATACTTAATTTAATAATTAACCAAGCCCAAATCCTAATATCTACCCATCCCAAAATACAACCCTACCCACACTAATTTTTCTTCTTGTTCTTCACAAACCTAACCTGATATTCACAGCCTCCACACACAAACACACACACGGACAGAGAGAGAGAGAGAGAGAGAGAGGAAGATGAAGAGGAAGAGAGGGAGGAAGAGGGAGAGAGAGAGCGAGAGCCGATCGACTAAGGGAGGAGACAATGGGCTTCATTCGGACAAGAGAGAGAGCAAAACGATGGTTTGGCTTCCCCAGAAACAGATCAGAGAACTTGAGAGGACTTCTTGAAGTCCGGAAACCGACGAACCAGTGGCTTCAAACGGTGGTGGTGATGGTGGCTTCCGGCGGAAACCGACAAAAACGTCTGGTACGCGTCCCTCTCGGCGAACCAGTGGTTTCTCTCTCACCTATTCTTCTCTCTCAGATCTGTCTTCACCACTCTCAGATCTGTCAATCTATTTGCTGTTCTTTGCTCCGAATGGTGGCGATCCAGATTTGGTGTTCCTCATGTGCAGATTCGTCGTCTTTTTTTTCATCTTCTTTAAATTCGAAATACTTTTGTTGATGTTCATTTGTTAAATTAGTAGCTGTTTGAATCATTCATTCAGAAAATGTTGATTTTTTCTGTTACCGCATTTTTACATAGTTATTGTGATCTGTAAATTTTTAATGTTCATGTAAATTATTTTGATGTTCATCTGTTGTTCTTGAAGTTCATATGTTTTGCTGGAATTAATGATAGTTGTTGAGTGGTGGAATTGTTAAAATGACTAGGGGTAATATAGTCTTTTCGAAGGGTTTCTTAATTTTCGTGCCTCAAATTTTTTTTGAAGAAACTACAGAAACGGAGGGAGTAGGTAATAATGACCTAAGTCTCCAGAAAAAGTTTGGGCTCAAAACAGTGTGTTTAAGGTCGTCAAACTGTCTCGGGAAGTGTGCTAAACACTAATTAATTAATCTGATAATTACTAAAATGTTCCTTAAACTCCAAAATTTATGAAAAAATACCCTGAAAATTGGAAATTTAATTTGGAGTACCTAGGAAAAAACCGGACGAAAAACGACGGCTGGAGGAGGCTGCACGTACCGACGTCGGTCGTCGGTACGCGCTAACGTTGGTCGTCTGCCACGTCAACACGCCACGTGACACGCACGTCAGCACCCACGCTGACGTCAGCTGCCACGTCGCCCTGCCATGTCAGCTGCCACGTGGCTTGCCACGTTTAGCCACGTCATCCGCCTTCCCTTGCTCCGTTTCCGAAGATCCTTATATCAATGGAATCGTCTCTGTAGGGTTTTGATTCATGGATCGCACAACGGAAGCATAATTAAACATAAAACCATGCAAAACCCTCCAAGGATCACAAGTCAAGAGACATAACGATGGTAAGGGATAGAAATCATAAACACACCTTTGGGTTCTCCTTGATGACTTCAAA
This sequence comes from Linanthus parryae, assembly GCA_023055425.1. Classification (NCBI taxonomy): domain Eukaryota; kingdom Viridiplantae; phylum Streptophyta; class Magnoliopsida; order Ericales; family Polemoniaceae; genus Linanthus; species Linanthus parryae. Next base: position 92,948,036 of record JALGPY010000005.1, on the reverse strand, counting down.
CGCGAATTATATCACGTTCACTATAGTTGATCCACGCCTAGAGTTGATCCTAGATCTCCCAACTCCTTTGGTGCTAGTCCGGAATAGGAAGAGGAAGAAGAAATCACGCAAAACGAGACCCAAAGGAGGGTCTCGGCCTCCTTTGGCAGACGGGGACGGGGCGGCGGCAAGGGGGCGGTTCGGGCCTCCTTGTTGCTAGCTCTCTCTCCTTTTGTTCTCTCCCACTCTTGTTATGTTCACTAATGAGCATAAGTTATGTGGGAAGGAAGGAAGGAAGGGCCTTTATATAGTCCAACAACTCCTTCTTAACTACCTAAAGGACTTATTCTAGTCCTACTAGAATTCAATTTAGTCCCTTCCTTGCAAATTAGTCCCTACTAAGTTTGCAAGGGTTTGCAAAGTGATCCTTCTAATTAATTAATCCAATTAATTAATTCCCAAATCTAATTCATCTCTATGTAGCGTGTGACCCCATAGGTTCTATCTAGTTGATAGCAACTATTTGCTAATATGGAGCGGTCTCTAGCAAAACATCCATTCTAGCCAACTAATAGAATAGTCATCTTGACAACCTTTGTACAAGTAATTGTCTCATCCCTTTGTCTCTATATCCGGATTGGACACGATACATACAAGTCACACTCGTATATCCAATCCATAGTTTCTCGATCCATGGGAATAGCCTCATTCGTGCAAATAACATCAATATCCCATATTGATTTATTTGAGTCTGGCCAGACATTCTATAAGCACTATCCCTCGAGTGGCCTAGGATATTTGCTCCCGTTATGTGGGAGGGACAAATTCTATATACGTCCACTACGATCTCTAAGCTTGCTTCTTATTGTATCCAGTACACGCCTTTATAACTACCCAGTTACGGTGTAGCGTTTAACGCTACCAAGATCACAATAATCCACAACTAGAATATCTAGTGACTTCAAGTCTAAGGATGACAATACCAATGCACCGCGAGAAGCGCTTGTGACTCAACATAACGTGTATGTAGCCTTCTCGGAGATGGGTCAATCCAGTGCAATATTCCCTAATGCACACCTATGTGTTGGATCGTGATATCTCCATATCAATCCAACCCCATACTAGTCTATAGATGATTGTCCCATTAATCATTATACTTGACTAGGGATATTTAAGATAAACAACACAATTGTAAATCTAAGGACTTCATTATATTAAATATCCAATAAATAATAAATGAATTTCTAGCCACAAATAATTCATACTAAACTAGATTGCCTCTAGGGCATCTATTCCAACAGTCTCCCACTTGCACTAGATCCAATCTGGCGCATCTCGTATGCCCATACTCCTAGTGTGCCCTTCATGCTTCCACTGAGTGAGAGGCTTCGTAAGCAGGTCTGACAGATTATCATCTGTAGGAATCTTGCATATCCGAACGTCTCCTCTATCGATAATATCTCGAGTCAGATGAAACTTCATGAGCACGTGCTTGGACTTCTGGTGCGATCTGGGTTCCTTTGATTGCGCGATCGCCCCTGTGTTGTCAGAGAACAACTCCACTGGATCCGCAATGCTAGGGACCACACCAAGTTCAGAAACAAACTTTCTGATCCAAACAGCCTCCTTTGCTGCGCCATTTGCACCAATGTACTCAGCCTCTGTTGTAGAATCAGCCACCTTCTCTTGCTTGGAACTCTTCTAGCTCACCGCTGCTCCATTCAGGCAAAACACATATCCCGGTTGTGATCTAAAGTCATCTCTGTCGGTTTGGAAGCTTGCATCGGTGTAACCCCTTACACGCAACTCTTCCTCACCCCCAAACATCAAGAAAGCATCCTTAGTTCTTCTCAAGTACTTTAGGATGTTCTTGACTGCAATCCAGTGACTCTCACCCGGATTGGATTGGTATCTGCTTGTCATACTCAAGGCATATGACACATCTGGTCTAGTACATAACATGGCGTACATGATAGATCCTATGGCCGAGGCATAGGGTATTCTACTCATGCGTTCCTTCTCAATCTCATTGGAAGGACAACCACTCTTTGAAAGAGTGATTCCATGTGACATGGGCAAGAATCCCTTCTTGGAATCTTGCATGTTGAACCGTTTCAACACCTTGTCAATATATGTACTTTGACTTAGGCCTAGAAACCTCTTAGATCTATCCCTATAGATCTTTATACCGAGTATATAGGCTGCTCCCCCTAAGTCCTTCATTGAGAAACACTTTCCTAGCCAATCTTTAACAGATTGCAGCATGGGAATGTCGTTTCCAATGAGTAGTATGTCATCCACATACAAGACCAGAAAAGCTACAGAGCTCCCACTAACCTTCTTGTAGACACAAGACTCATCTTCGTTTCTGATGAAGCCAAACTCTTTGACCACTTCATCAAAACGTCGATTCCAACTCCTAGAAGCTTGCTTCAATCCATAAATAGATCGTTGCAGCTTACAGACTTTGTTGGCTTGCTTTGGATCTTCAAAACCCTCCGGCTGTATCATATACACGTCCTCGAGGAGATTCCCATAAAGGAATGCTGTTTTGACATCCATCTGCCAAATCTCATAGTCGTGGTATGCTGCAATCGCAAGTAGGATTCGGATGGATTTGGTCATAGCGACTGGTGAAAAGGTTTCATCATAGTCAATACCATGAATCTGTCTGAATCCTTTAGCCACCAATCGGCCCTTATAGGTAATCACATTACCATCCATGTCGATCTTCTTCTTGAAGACCCACTTGCACCCTATGGGCCGTGCCCCATCGGGTGGTTCCACCAAAGTCCATACTTTGTTGGTATACATGGATTCCATCTCGGATCTCATGGCTTCCAGCCACTTCTGAGAGTCTGGGCCACTCATGGCCTCCTCGTAGGTAGTAGGCTCATCATCTATGAGCATCGTGTCGCAGGATTCGGTTACGAGAAGTCCATACCTCTCGGGTTCCTGGCGCACTCTACTAGATATACGAAGCTCTTGTGTTACCTGAACAGGTTGCTCCACAACTGTTTGTGGTTCCTGTTCATGTTCCATAATCGGTTCAGTGATTTGTGGTTCTTGAACCTCTTCAAGTTCTACATTCCTCCCACTTGCTTCTTTAGAGACAAACTCTCTTTCTAGAAACACGCCGGTCCGAGCAACAAACACTTTGTTCTCGGTTGGATTGTAGAAGTAGTATCCCTTAGTTTCCTTAGGGTCCCACAAATTTACACTTATCCGATTTCGGCCCTAGCTTGTCTGATTGTAAACGTTTTACATAGACATCGCAGCCCCAAATCCTCATGAACGACAGTGTGGGACGCCTCCCACTCCACATCTCATATGGTGTCTTCATGACTGATTTAGATGGAACACTGTTAATGGTGAAAGCTGCACTTAATAGAGCGTAGCCCCAAAATAATAATGGAAGATCGGTTTGACACATCATAGATCGAACTATATCCAATAGGGTTCGATTCCTCCTCTCGGACACGCCATTCCATTGTGGCGTTCTGGGTGGAGTGAGTTGGGACACGATCCCACACTCTCTAAGATAGTCGTCAAACTCTTGGCTCAAGTATTCTCCTCCACGATCCGATCGTAGAGCCTTGATACTTTTGCCAAGTTGCTTCTCTACTTCATTCTTGAATTCTTTGAACACTTCAAAGGATTCGGATTTTGCCCTCATAAGGTACACAAATCCATATCTACTGTAATCATCAGTAAATGTAATGAAGTAGACATAACCACCCCTGGCAGGCGTGGCAAATGGCCCACACACATCGGTATGTATGAATGCCAATTGCTCACTAGTCCTCTCACCTTTCTTATTGAAAGGGGACTTTGTCATTTTTCCCAATAAACAAGCCTCACATGTCTCATATGATTCAAAATCAAATGAGTCTAGTAGTCCATCCTTATGGAGTCTAGATACACGTTTCTCATTTATTTGGCCTAAACGACAGTGCCATAAATAAGCAGGATTTAAATCATTTATTTTAATCCGCTTGGTATTAATGTTGTAGACAGGATTGCTTAGATCAAGGACATAAAGTCCATTAAATAATTGCGCACTAAAATAGTGAATATTATTTAAATAAAAGGAACAACAATTGTTCTTTATTGAAATAATAAAACCATCCTTGTCCAAACAAGAAATAGAAATAATGTTTCTGCTCATAGCAGGCACAAAATAGCAATTATTTAATTCTAAAACTAATCCTGAAGGCAGAGATAGCTCGCACACGCCTATGGCCAACGCAGCAACCTTTGCTCCATTCCCAACGCGCAGATCTACCTCTCCTTTAGCCAATCTCCTACTTCTCTTTAGATCCTGCATATTTCGACAAATATGAGATCCACATCCAGTATCTAATACCCATGATGTAGAGACAGTTAAATTGACATCTACAACAAAAATATCTGGAGGTGGTGGAATCACTATTCCAAGCCTCTTATCCTCCATATATTTTGGGCAGTTCCTCCTCCAGTGTCCAGGCTGACTGCAGTAGTGACACTCACCTTTAGTCACGGCCTTGGCAATGCCACCAACAGGCTTAAGGTCAGGTTCCTTGGACTTGGCAACTGACTTTCCTTTGCCCTTGGAGGAAGAGGCAAACCTTTTGCCCTTTCCTTTCTGTACCATCATTATGGCCTTGCCCTTACCCTTGTTGATGCTCTGTTCAGTCGTCCTCAACATGTTGAGTAAATCTGGCAGTGGTTTAACGATCTCGTTCATGTTATAGTTCATAATGAACTGTCCATAACTCTCGGGCAACGATTGCAACACGAGATCGGTTGCCAACTCTTGGCCGACCGGGAACCCTAGTGGGGCGAGATTCTCCAAGTACCCGATCATTCGGAGTACATGGGGTCCCATCGGGTTCCCTTCTGCCAGATGACATTTGAACAGTGCCTTTGAGACCTCATACCTCTCTACCCTCGCCTGCTCTTGGAAGAGATGCTTTTGATGTTCGATCATATCGACAGCATTCATGTTTTCGTGTTGCTTCTGAAGCTCAGAAGTCATGGTGCAAAGCATTAGGCAGGCCGCATCATTAGCGTCATCAACACGCTTTTGATACGCCTTTAAGGCAGCAGGTGTTTGGTTCTCTGGACCTTCTGGAACATGCTCCTCTATTGCGTACAGTTTCTTCTCTTGCTTGAGAACAATTCTCAAGTTTCTGTACCAATCAAGAAAGTTGGTTCAAGAGAGCTTGTCCTTCTCAAGGACAGATCGTAGGGAATGTTGTGAACTCGATGAGTTGTTTGCCATTTGGAATTCTACAAAAAGGAAAATACGCAAGTTTTAGTATTTGTGAATTTTTGACTATATTCAATAATGGCTAGTTTATCAAATATAGCTCCCACTATTTTTCTACGGATTAATAACCCTCAAGATATTAATGCGGAAAATATCCTTATATTTTCTAGTGGGCCAAGATCCATCTTTCATCTCCTTATGAGCTTGCTTTGGCAAGTCACCCTTAATTTGACTACTTTAGGTAGGAACGATTCCAATTGCATCCCATATGCAACTCTTGGTTCAATCGGGCAAATAACTCCTTATTTATCCATCCATATGGATAATCCCAATTGATTGCCTCTAGATTTCTTAATCAAATTAATAGCCTAGTTGTGTTCAACCTCTTATCTAAACAATTGCACATTGTTACGTGACATCGCATTCCATCATTATGAACCAAGTCGCCATGCTTTGGCACGCACGAACTTGATAAATAATGATGATAATGAGTGTTTAAATAACGTGAAGGCAAGAACACAATATTTGAATTTTGAGGGATTTTAAATTCAATTTTAATTGTTTTGTTGATCAATATCAACTAATCTATCTATTTGAGTTTGGGCAAAACTCCAAATAATAGATCCGGGTTGTCTAATTATCTTATTATTCTAATTGCATGCATCATCCATACACCAACCACACAAATAATAAGACAATAAAATCAAACAACCACAAAACAGGAATTAAACGTGATGTGGATATGGCCTTTTCTAGACTAAGATAATTCCAAGCCAATGGAATTATCTATGAACCCTAAACAAACACATCTCCATGCGTCTTGATCTTTTGGTCCATCCTTCATGGTCTTGTGGAATGCTACATGCTCCATCTTTTGTGGCTTCTTTGGCTTTGGGCTCCTTTTCTTCAATCTTGGCTAACAATCTACTTTATCTAGCACTAGCTAACTTCTATACTAAATAAAATAAATCTCACAAGTTGAGGAAAAAAAATGGCACGCAGGCCATAAAATCCTAATTAATTATTACTATTAATTGATCAGCTCGCAAGCCGTAAAAACAACCCACAAAATTAAACATCCACATCAAACCACATCCTAAGGCCATATCCAATCACCATGCGATTTGCACATAAACAGTTAAAATCCAATTTTAACGCGCTTGGTCAATTTTAATTGATTTTAGGATTTCTAGGGTTAAAACGGTCCATGGGTCCAACAATCAAATTGCCCGGGCCCAACAAAGTGAACCACAAGGCCCTAGGGCCGGCCGGCCCAAAACCCACAAGCCTAGGCCGCGGGTTAGGGCCGCCCGGACCCTAGGGCGGCCAATCTTGGGCGGCAAGCAAGGGGGGCGGTCCCTAGGGGGGCCGAACCTCCTTGAGGGAGTTGTTTCCAAAACAACTCCCTTGCTTGGTGCCCAAGTTTGGTTGTTTCCTTGTTTTGGGAGAACTCCTTCTTCCCCAAGGATGCCCAAACCCTAGATCTAAGATCCTAAAATTTCTCAAACTCACCAATTCATGCATCCAATGCAAAAATTGGATCTTGTTATGATTAATTGTTGACAAATTGCATCTCATGCTTGATTTGTCTTGTTTTACGCGATAAACAATCAAATTAAGGTGTAAAACAACTAAAACGTAACACATAAACCACGTTTATGCTCTACGACCTGTGGCTCTGATACCACTGTAGGGTTTTGATTCATGGATCGCACAACGGAAGCATAATCAAACATAAAACCATGCAAAACCCTCCAAGGATCACAAGTCAAGAGACATAACGATGGTAAGGGATAGAAATCATAAACACACCTTTGGGTTCTCCTTGATGACTTCAAACGCGAATTATGTCACGTTCTCTATAGTTGATCCACGCCTAGAGTTGATCCTAGATCTCCCAACTCCTTTGGTGCTAGCCCGGAATAGGAAGAGGAAGAAGAAATCACGCAAAACGAGACCCAAAGGAGGGTCTCGGCCTCCTTTGGCCGACGGGGACGGGGCGGCGGCAAGGGGGCGGTTCGGGCCTCCTTGTTGCTAGCTCTCTCTCCTTTTGTTCTCTCCCACTCTTGTTATGTTCACTAATGAGCATAAGTTATGTGGGAAGGAAGGAAGGAAGGGCCTTTATATAGTCCAACAACTCGTTGTTAACTACCTAAAGGACTTATTCTAGTCCTACTAGAATTCAATTTAGTCCCTTCCTTGCAAATTAGTCCCTACTAAGTTTGCAAGGGTTTGCAAAGTGATCATTCTAATTAATTAATCTAATTAATTAATTCCCAAATCTAGTTCAACTCTATGTAGCGTGTGACCCCATAGGTTCTATCTAGTTGGTAGCAACTATTTGCTAATATGGAGCGGTCTCTAGCAAAACATCCATTCTAGCCAACTAATAGAATAGTCATCTTGACAACCTTTGTACAAGTAATTGTCTCATCCCTTTGTCTCTATATCCGGATTGGACACGAGACATACAAGTCACACTCGTATATCCAATCCATAGTTTCTCGATCCATGGGAATAGCCTCATTCGTGCAAATAACATCAATATCCCATATTGATTTATTTGAGTCTGGCCAGACATTTTATAAGAACTATCCCTCGAGTGGCCTAGGATATTTGCTCCCGTTATGTGGGAGGGACAAACTCTATCTACGCCCACTACGATCTCTAAGCTTGCTTCTTATTGTATCCAGTACATGCCTTTATAACTACCCAGTTACGATGTAGCGTTTAACGCTACCAAGATCACAATAATCCACAACTAGAATATCTAGTGACTTCAAGTCTAAGGATGAAAATACCATTGCACCGCGAGAAGCGCTTGTGACTCAACATAACGTGTATGTAGCCTTCTCGGAGATGGGTCAATCCAGTGCAACATTCCCTAATGCACACCTATGTGTTGGATCGTGATATCTCCATATCAATCCAACCCATACTAGTCTATAGATGATTGTCCCATTAATCATTATACTTGACTAGGGATATTTAAGATAAACAACACAATTGTAAATCTAAGGACATCATTATATTAAATATCCAATAAATAATAAATGAATTTCTAGCCACAAATAATTCATACTAAACTAGATTGCCTCTAGGGCATCTATTCCCACAGTCTCTTCGCCCTGATTGTGATTATGTATTCACAGTCCAATTTTAACAAATATTGTAAAAATCGAATTACATATTAGATTAAAACAGTCCAGATTAATACAGTTCTGAATCTTTAAAGGGGCATAACTTTCTCATCGTTTGACCAAAAATTATAAAATTTATATTTCTGGAGTCCTCGTGAAAAAACATATCCAACCATATAAGATTCGTCTATAGATTCTGAAGATTGAAAAAAAAATTAATTTTCTATACCAGCTACGGGTTCAGACTACGAGGCATCAAAAACAAGCCTATGGCTCTGATACTGATGAAGGACTATGCTGATCTAATCATGCATAGATCTAAACACATAATTAAGTGGAAGATTTATTTGTTACCTCTTCACCTAAGCTCCTAGCGCAACGGAAGATGATCTTTGTGATTGCTTGCTTTCACGTGCTTCCTCCAACGTCCTACTCCCACCGATCTAGTGCGAATCTCGAGGACGAACACTATATTCCACCTCACGTTCCACCTCCTTGGATGTAGTTGAAGAGAGACTAGGGTTCTCTACAACTTGAAAATGAAGTGTCTTTTCTGAAATAGACTAGCTTTATAATATGTAGGAGGCTGCCTCCTTATATAGGCAAAACTTTTCCTAAGATTGCAACTAAATCCCTAGGGTTTGAGTCTTTGCTACTAACACCTCTAGGTTTGTGCCTTAGTGCAACTATTCCATAAGGTTGTGATATTTGCATTGAGCACCCCACATGGGCGCACCAAAAGCTAACAAAGACGTATGGACTAGGCTCGTGTTACATCATCTTTTGAAGGAGATGAAGGCGTGTTTCGATCTTTGGGTCTCTGAGCTTCTGATGAGATTGTCCGATGATGTTTAAAAAAAAATACTTTTTTCCTTGCCTTATGGGGGGAGATATGGAATCACAGGGGAGCAGATTCTATCTCAATGCGCGAAGGTGTCCTGCTTGCTACAAAAAAATGGTGTCCGGTCTATACTTGTTGAGGGTGATGCGAAACAACTTCTCGAAGACTTGGTGTATTGCTTGAATGGGCATGAAGTCAATGACCTGCTATTGTTGGTGACATGATAGAGGAATGCATCGGGTTCATAAAAAATTTCGAGAGATGGAAAAATATTTGATCGCGAAGGGAAGCAAACACTGCGGCACATCATCAGGCTAGCTTTTGCCAGGATTAAAATCAGGAGGATGAATGGTCCAGCTGTGTGTCAGATGGCTTCAATGCTTTCATTAATTTCTTTGATGAAAGCTTTTTGGGTGAATATACCGTGTTTTCTTCGAAAAAAATAAAATATGAAAGCTTTTGTAATCGTTCGTCTAATATATACTTATATATATATGTATATATAATAATTCTTAAGAAATGAGCATTTGATACTGTTGAATGAGACTACAACAATTAGAACAACATCATTTTATAGATGAACCGTACAATTTCAATTTGCTCTCATTTTTTTTTTCTTTCGTTATGTTACAACTAAGTCTTACATTTACTACAAAATTTTAAGTTGTATATTTATGAAAAAAGTTATAAATTCCATACAATGCATGGATGGTTTGCTAGTAACGTTTTTATTTAATCTATGAAACATGGAAGTACATTAAAGGATGGAAGTACATTAAAGGGAAAAATAACTTATACCAGAACTAAATTTGAAATGGAGGTCTGGAAGGGAGGATATTTTCAAATTCAGTGTAAGCATTTTGTAGAGCTTATCAGCTGCATAACATCTTCAATCAAGATTGTCATACTCGAGTAAGACGATCCCCCTTCTTCCATTGCCTTCTCAGCCATCTTCCCCAGCAGCTCAGCTCTACTTCTCCTCTCTTCTCCTTCTAGCCCTCCATCCATAGCTTTCTCCACAGCTTCTGCAACCATCTCTCTCTTAACTACCACCCCGTGAGTGTCTTCCGCGCAAAAATGCACCACGAACTTATTTCCAACACTCACTCCTATCTCCAAAACGTTAACCAGAAACTTCTCATTAAAAAATTGTTCCGCAAATAAAGGCCAGGTGATCATAGGCACGCCTGCGCACACTCCTTCTAGAGTCGAGTTCCAACCACAATGAGTTAGAAACGCCCCTAAAGATGGATGAGATAGTATGAGCATTTGTGGTGCCCAACCTCGGATAATCACTCCCCTCTCTTTTGTTCTCTCCTCGAACCCATATTCTATTATCCACTTGTCTAATTCTTCGCACAATTTCTCACTTCCTCTAATCACCCAAATAAACGGGCGATTTGAGGATTCTAACCCCAAACCGAGCTCCACCATTTGAGGAAGAGTTAAGCGAGGGATGCTCCCAAGACAGGCATAGACCACGGTTCCTGGACCTTGCTGGTCCAGCCAGTCCAAGCACTTGTTTCCATCAGTTGACGCTTTGTCTCCTCTCTGGGCCTTGTCCAATTCACTCTTGTTGGAAATTGACAATGGTCCAATGCTCCAAACTCTATCTCCTTTCACCTTCTTGTATTCTTCAACATATTCTGGTTCCAGCTCCTGAAAACTGTTAATCACCATCCCGTGTGCTTCTGACTCCGAAAGTGCAACTTCTTTCCAACCCTCGGATGAACTCGAATAGAACCAAATGGGCAGCTGCGCCTTCGTCATCTCAATTTTATGTGGCAAATCGGGCAACACGAATGGCTCTGATTCCTCCAGACTCTGGTGCACTTTCGATACTTGTAAACTGCGGTTACACATGAGGGTGAAACAGCTCATTCCATCGAAAATTATTCTAGGAATGCTGAATTTGCGTGCCGTGTGGACTAGCCAAGTAATGTGTTTATCGGCTATGATGCAATTGGGCCGCGGATCGATAGCTTGGAATAATTGGTCAAAGGGTTGTTGCCATTTCGCAATGGCAACCATGAATTTGGAAAGGGCTTCGACTGAGTCGATGTTCTCTGTCGATTCGCATCCCTCCGGTAATCCAACTTCCACAGAAGGAAACCCGAGCGGAAGGAGCCTGAGTCTGTGACCGGACTGGACTGCCCGGTCCACGGTTGGGCTGAAACGGTAGGCAATACGAGGTGTGGTGATGATGGTGGTAGTGAGACCGCGGGCAGCTAATAAGACGGCCATGTCTAAAATGGGTATGAAGTGGCCTGGGCTCATTAATGGCACAAGAACAAAGTGAAGCTCTTGAACTTGTAGTGCCATATCTAAGTGGTCGTGCTTTGTTGTTCAAGTTAAATGAATTTGAGTCCTGTTATACACACACACACATCGTTAGAGAAAGTATTGTGATTAATATTTTTTTTTTTTATGAAAAGTCAATATTGTGATTAATATAATACTGGCATGAGTGGCCTCCAAGAAAATGATTCCCAAGAAAGGAAGCAGTTGACCGCCCATAGGGAATATTTTAGTAGAAAATACAAGTCATTACGGATGTGCTGGATAAGGTTACAACTTACAACTATGTGGTGTAGATGCTTCTTGTTTGCTTCATTTTCTAATTAACCCGCTAAGCTCTAAACAGAAACCCTTCTAAATTTCTTTCAATAGAAAAATGTCTGGCGGCATCAGGGCAAATGTGTTGTGGTCTTCTTAAATACTAGTAAAATTTGTCCGTTGTGATTATTCCACTTATTCATTCTCTTCAAATCCATACTAAATAGAGAAATAGTAATAAAAAGCTTGTGTGAGGAGCCGAGCATGCTAAAACCTCATGTTGAAGATGAGGGTTCACACCAAAAATCCTCACGTTGAACATGAGGTTCTAAAACTTCTAATATTTTGATATTTTTGTTGTAAGCAACTGGTTTTTAATATTATTGGGACGAAAGTCGCGTATTTGGTTTTAATCTCTTGTTAGATTTTTGGAGAGAATGATATAGAATTATATAATAAACGATTGAATCAAGCTTATAAATAGACAAATCAAACTTGAAGAATAAGCTAACCCTAAACTAGGAAATTTTATCGAATCAACTAAACAAGGAAATATATTAAACATAATTATATTAATCCTAAAATAACTCTAATACACCTCCTCAAACTAAACGTGCCAACAATGAATTTGGATAATCTGAGACTAACGATATGGCCATCTAAGACTGGCATATCTATCTTATCTGTATCACGTGATCCACCATGTTTGATGTGGCACTCGTGATCCACCATGTTTGATGTGGCACACTTCCGTGTGCTTGATGTGACATGTCGTGTCTGATGAGGCACACCAATGTGCCTAATCATTCATACCCTACTATTCTTCCGCTCGAACTCAAGGCATATGTAATATGGCTAGAGTTTGAAAGAGACAAAGACAGGGGGACAATCGAGCCATGAAACGAGTCAGGATTGAGAAACAGTGTTGATGACGAAACTGGCAAATCTGAACAACTGTCATTCAAAAGCGGAACGACAATTTATTGACATGTCAAGGTCAAAACCTGGAACGACCGTTGACTGACATGTTAAGGTCAAGCAGATAGTTTAACGACAATATATGATAGTTTAACGACCTACCCGGTCGAATCGAGATGATTTTCACAGCATATCAAGTCGAACACATAGCCGAAGTCATATATTTAACAACATACTAATGTCAAATCGAGACAGCTCATGTTAGAATGAGAACTGAAACCATATAAAGTTGAGGAAAGAGGAAGTGTCGAAACGAATCATGAGCAAGTGTGCGAACCCTAAAGCACAAAGAACCAATATCAAGAACTCTGACTCTGAAAAAAATAGAGCACGAAAACGGCTTCAAAATGCCAAAAAATCATTGAGGTTAATCCAAGAAATCTGAATCTTGTAAAGAGGACTTCGAAAACAAAAACAGAACACTGAAAAACTTTACGAACTAGTCCAGTACAATGCAAAGTGGAGAGAAAGCGAGCCGAAAGGGTTGGTCAAAGAGCTTAACCGTTTAAGGTCAAACAACTTGAGGACAAAAATATTATTTCAAGAACATTGGGGACCAAAAGAGATGATCCAAGAACTTGGTGGGGAGGCATATGCAATTATTCGAAGACTGATTTTCATTCTTGCAATCCCACAATAGTTAGGGACTAACTCACAAATCACTCAAACTCAATGTACGGCTCACACAACCAAACAAACGCATCGTCTGTTCTTGACTACCACTTTGTTCCCTCTCTTTGTTCTCATCCTGACTTTTACTACTATTCATTGGGTCACTTTGACCCGGTGATTCAGGTAGCAATACGATTCAATCTTTTGATAATTTTTTTATGGTGTTATAGAGTAAAAGTTGTTCTATAATACGGTGAAAAAAATATAAAAAAGGGACATCGTTGTGCGATCCAAATCCTCCTGTCAAAATGACCCAGATACAAGTCAAAAAGTCAACATGAGAACAAAGAGAGAGAACGGAGTGATAACAGAGAAGAGAAATACAGTAAAGCGTAATTAAGAAAAGAAAAGAAAAGAAAGAAAAAAATGCTTATGCCATCTGGTGACGCAGTCGAAACGAAGAAATACATAAAATTGCAAATATTCCCAAGATAATCAACTCAATCAATTCTTGAACAAATAAAGTCTGAGATTTTATTAATCAGAGTTAAGGGAAATGAAATGATCACTTTCAACATTTTGAATAGCCTAAATATGAAAGTTTCTTAAATTGAAAAAATGAGATGATCACTTATTCTGGTGCTTTGAATATTTCGGAGAGTAACTAAAATTACAGAATTGTAATACAGATTTCCAACTAGGAAAATTGACATGTAAATTATTTCATGGAAACCAAAATTGACTCTTTGAAAGTTCACATGGACGATTTTGATTATATAAGGGTGGTGCCTCAGGACAGGTCATAAGTTTTTTCTCAAAATGCCGTTTCCACGCAATTTAATGTGCATCTTAACATTGTTATGACCTTGAACTCTCTAATTGTGAGTGTTGCCTGGAACTGATTTTCTCAATTTGACTATTTTCTGCACAATTCTTCCCTACGCGACCGAGTATTTGATTTTATGCAAATAAATTATATATGGACTACATCAATTGTATAATGAGGAAGCTAAGTATTGCAAAAAAAAAAAAAAAAAAAAAAAAAAAAAAAAAAAAAAAATCCAGTAAAGTTTATCAGTCAAAACGCGTAAAACAGGATAAAAATGTTTTTTTTTTTTTTTTTTGAATTACATCGTATATTCAGGTTTGAACCCAAAATCTCATTCAGGGACTAACCGTAGAACACATTGGTGGGATATGAATCATATTGCTGCTGTGCTTCATTCAACAACTTTTTCTTTCTTGAATGATGTCTTGGATTAACAGCCTCATGTTGAGGTAAGAAGAACCCCCTTCTTCAATCCCCTTCTTAGCCATCTGACCAACCTCTCTAGCTCTCTTCCTTCTCTCAGTAGATTCCTCCCCATCACCCATCACTTCCTCCACAGCGGCCTTCACATTCTCTCTCTGCATCACCACCCCAGCCCTCTCCTCCATCCCCCATGTCACTGCAGCCTCAACACCAGCACTCACTCCAATCCTCAGCACATCCACCACCAGCTTCTCATTCATGAACTGCTCCGCGAACAACGGGCAAGTTACTATCGGAACACCGGAGCAAAACCCTTCCGTCGTCGAGTTCCAACCACAATGAGTCAAGAACCCTCCGATTGAAGGATGGGAAAGAATCTGTAGCTGTGGCACCCACCCTCTAACCACTAACCCTCTGCCTTTGACCTTCCCTTCAAAGTCTTCTTCCTCCAACAACTTCTCTAGCTCCTTAGACTTTGGGCCGTCTCGAACGGCCCAAATGAAACGATGTTTCGACATAGCTAAGCCCAACCCGAGTTCTACAAGCTGTGTTGCCGTAAGCCCACAGATGCTTCCCAGACAGGCGTATAAGACCGAATCCTGGTCGCAAGTGTCGAGCCATTTCGTGCACTTATTCAGGTTCTCGACTTCTCCATTTCGGCCCCTCTCGGCTTTATCCAAATCCAACTTGTTGCAAGCAGAAACTGGGCCTATGCACCAAACTTTACAACTTTTCAATTCCTTGAACTGTTCCACATACTCTTGCTCAAGCTCTTCCAGTGTGTTGACCAGTATCCCATCAGCAACGGCGTCGGCTTGGTTCAGTTTGTCCCGGAGAGAGGTCAAGTCAGGTGAGCCCGGGTTGAGTGACTCAGGCAGCTTAGCCCGGGTCAACTCAATTTTATGAGTCAACCCGGGCACCACAAATGGCTCAAACTTGTCCTCGATGTTCTGGTGAACACCTGAAGTTAGCAAGTTGTGGGTGCAAGCGGAAGAAAAGCAACCCATCCCGTCGAAGAAGAGCCTCGGGATCCGGAACTTTCTAGCTGTCTCCACCGTCCATGCGAGATTCTTGCCGGAAATTATGCAAGATGGTCGGGGTTGTAAATCGTTGAAAAGTTGCTCAAAGGGCTGTTGAAGCATGTTGGAGCAAGCATAGAAGTTCCTGATGGCTGCCCTAGAGGCGAGCGAGTCCATGTTTTCGCACCCCTCCGGCAACCCAGCTGCTGCCTTAGGGAACTCGAGCTGTAGGAGCCGGATCTGTGATCCGGCTTCTACAGCTCGATCTACAGTTGACTTGAAGAGGTTGGTATTTAGAGGTGTGGTGACTATGGAGACAATAACACCATGCTGTGCAAACATTTTGGCCATGTCTATCATGGGAAGGAGGTGGCCAGGAGACAGAAGGGGTACCAGAACAAAGTGAGGCTGGTCATGTTTTGCAGACATCTCCATTTTCGGGGTGGATGAGAGATATCTCAGCTTGGTTTAGGAACTACTGATATAAATGTGCTAAAATCTATTGGTGTTCTTTCTTTTTTTTTCTTTTTTTTTTTTTTTTTTTTTTTTTTTTGAGGGAAAAATCTATTGGTGTTCTGAAGTCAAATCTGAAGGAAAAGAAAAAGGGTAGAATATTTATATAGCATGTGCTTGAAATCATCGTGGAGAGTTGTTGCGTAACTTGCGTTTGTTGAAGATGGAAGCATGCTTGCTTAATATCAACGCTGTGACGTTAACATATTGAACTAACTTAAGTGATGTATATTTTCACGGCTAATATCAGGACCCACTGAGGCTGCCTGCACCGGTGGTGAAAGCAGAAAGTGTGGAAGAGTAACTAGCTTTTGAGTGCATAGTGTTGGTACTGTGGAACCAAGTGTGGATAAGAATCAAATTCTAAAAGCAATTAGCTTAAACATGTCGGGTTAAGAAAATGTTTAACTGCATACACTGTACCTATGAAACTTTCTTTCCTCCGAAAGGGCTAGTACTCCCCCTTACCTCTTTCTCCAGTGTATACAATGACTAAATCTTTGTTAGTGTTGTTAGCAAGGATTGGAACCTATTAAGACTTCTCAATGTTCTCTCTTACCTGTTCTTTACTGACCATCTCATTTTTAGCAAAGCTACCGTTAGTAATTACATATCCATAAAGGATTCAATGGGTGATTTACCCCACCGGTTGTGGAGGCGGAAAATGTGAAAGAGTAACTAGCTTCCAGAGGAGACACTCACATAAGACATATGGGAGTTCGGGTTGGAGATAGTGTACGACGCCACAGGGTATCATAATTTTTAAAAATGTTTAATTGTGTTTTACCCCCTATAGCAAGGGATTTGTGCAAAACACTCATCTGTGTTCAGAAATGATGCGAAAAGCCTCCACGTCGGTTCGTGTACCTTAACCCCATTTCCCCTCATTTTCTCTCTACCTCTTTCACTCTCTAGCTTATTCGGTCTGTTTTCTCAAAAAAAAAAAAAAAAAAAAAAAAAAAAAAAAAAAAAAAAACATGGGAGGAGGAGGAAGAAGGTGTCCTGAAGACGAAGAGGACGAGGAGACAACGCTGTTGCCACCGCCGCCTCTACCACCGGTCGTCCTCTTTCTATGTCGCCCATATCTAAGAGAGTGAAGGCGATGGAGGCTTCGACGGAGGCCACTGCAAAGAAGGATAAGCAGCAGCAGCTCAAAAGAGGCCACATGGTCCTCCTTCGGCGTCGGTGTCGTACTCCTTCGCTGACATCGGCACCATTGTCGTTGCCGTCGTCCTCCTCCACCTCTTCTTCTTATTCTTCTTCTCCTCCTCCTCCTCCTACGATTTGGTATTATTGTGCCGATATTCTGATCACGAGTGTAAAATTGGCATTTGAATTTATGTTTTAATGAATTCCGTCAGATTTAACAAAAATCACACAAAAAGGAGACCACGTTGATGCTTTTTTTGTACAATTTCGAACCACATGATGGTGTTTTGCACAAACCCCTAACGACATGGGGTGAAATGCAATTAACCCTCTCTCTGAATTGTAAAAATGCTCCAACTTCAGAAGATGATGATCTCAGGTCGTGCCTTCATAATTCTTGGTTCCATCCTTAACTGGAGCCGGAATATCCCAATGTCAACATTGAAAAGGACTAATGATAACTTAATAATAAGTGTAACCAGTAGCTCACCTTTAGAGATACGTTTCCAGTCCACAAGAATTTTTTCTTCAAGAAACCAACATGTTACATTTCCCACTTTCCCAAACTCGAACTTCTGAGTGGAGGTGAAAATTTTACTACACAAATAATTGAAAAGATAATTCTATGGCACAAATTTTGTCTCATTCTTTATCAAAAAAAATCTTTAGGAAAGCTGCATCTAATGGTGGAAATTAAATTCATCTTTTTCCGTTGCAATTAACTTTGATCTAATTGGCCAGAAGACGCTATAGAAACATAAAAATTAGCACCGTCCTAATTCGTTACTACTACTATATAGTACCACTCTGTCCCAGCTCTTTCTACCCATACTGACTTTTTGACTCGTATCTAAGTCACTTTGACCGAGTGATTTCGATAGCAAAATAATACGATTCTTTGATATTTTTTTCACCGTATTATAGAGAAACTCTTACTCTACAATACCATCGAAAAATTATCAAAAAATTGAATCAATTTGGTATTCAAATCAACAGGTCAAAGTGACCAAGTGAATAGTGGCAAAAGTCAGTTTGGGTAGAAAGAGCTGGGACGGAGTGGTATGGCTTACCTCCTTTATTTTTTCTATTTATGTTAGCAGTATTGTATATTAAATGATTAAAGGTACACTACATAAAAGATGCTCATCTTTTTCAAGAAAAGCAACGTTGATTCTGCGTACGCAATTTTCGCCTGTAAAATTTGCTGGAAACACTTCTGAAATTTACAAGAATATGTACGAGTTTAATTGAGAGCCCACAGAGATCCTAAAACACAACGGTACTTGTCCATCTAACACTCAACTATCTACAGTAGAGTAGATTAATTGAGCCCACTCTCTCAATAAGAACTGCCGCCATTACTAGTGCAGAATCAACTATAGATACAGATATGGTGGTTGCATGCTGAGATTTCACTATCTACCGGCAGTGGTAGGACACCTCTATCTTTGTCACCCCTTCCCTCCACTTTGTACTAGCTATCATTTCAAAACTTCCTTGCAAACTCGACTTGTACCAGCCGTTGATTGGACTCGTGCAACGCTGGGAGTAGTGGTACTCCGTCCTACCTAAAATAACTGTCAAGCACATCAGTTCACATTTTTTATGATTTCTTATTAGCTGTACACACATTTTCTTGTTTTCCTTTATTTTTTTTTCTTCAAAAATTATCGTGGAGATGTGTTTAACTCAGCCTAGGGTCTCAAATGAGGGTTTACAAATAGAATTGCAAATCACCAATCGAAAGAAACTCTTCACAGCGGCTTATGTTATATTATTAACTAGATACATTTTTCTTTTTGTAGAACGTTTAATGGAAAGAAGTGATTAACGCATTCCCAGGATTTCTTAGGAGGGCTTACAAATAGCAAAGCACCCACCGAAAAGAGACTGCAAAACCGGAACTCCAACACAAGCTTCTGCCTAGCACCTACGCAAGGATCTACTTAGCTAGGAATCGAGCTTTTAACAACTCAACCAAATTTCATTGGCTACTAATTTTACGTAGATAGATTTACGTACTACACTTCATTTGTTCTATGTGTTCTATGTGGTTGTCGTACTCATGCCGTGATTGGTATATGGCTAAGCTGTAGAAACTACAATCTATTGTGAATCAAGAATCAGAAGAAGATTTGGTAGAAGAAGAAGCGAGAAGAAGATTAAGAGGATGAAGAAGAGAGAGAAGAGGAAAATGAAAATGAACTTTTGTTAGTTGTTTTTACTACTACAACTGTAGGAGGACGATATATAGTCCGTAGTATTTACACAACAGCCCCTCAACTATCATACACAATGCAAATATATCACACCCTGTGCTCTGTAAACTACAACTACGTGACCCTTTTGCAGCTTTGGAAGAAAAGAAAAAAGCAAGGAGAATTCAAAGGCTTGGTGAGAACATTAACTACCGGTTGAGAGCATGCCAACATGAAGAAGTACCAATTCATTGAGCACAAGTTGTTCCCTAACCAAATAAAAATCCACCACTATATGTTTTGTCCTAGCAAGAAGAATTAGATTGCTGGAAAGTGCAATAGCAAACAAATTATCACTAGAAAAGAGAATGAGTAGCAGACAAGGTAATACCCAGATCTCTAAGCAAGAACTTAACGCAGCTCACTTGTGGAAAAGCAACCAAAACTATGTACACTGATCTGGAAACTGTATGTTGCTTCTTAGAAACCCAAGATACCAGGTTTGCACCAAGCAAAACACAATGCCCAATAGTTGTTTTTTCGTAAGTATGTCACAAGTTCAATCAGCATCTGAGTAAGTATTGAGAGTGCAGGAGCTAGGTTGAAATAGAACTTCGAAATTCAGAGTGCCTTGGATATATCTCAAAATTCTCTTAAGCTGATGGAAATGACACACTTTTGGTTGGCGAATCAGAGTTTCATGAATTCTGCAAGGGTCATGCAGTTGCTCGTCTTCACATAGTTCGGCACACACCACAGCAGGATGGTGTAGCCGAAAGGATGAATCAGACACATTGAGAGAAGGCACGGTGAATGCTTTCTAATGCAGGTCTTACTAGATGTTTCTGGGGAGAGGTAGTTGCTAAGGCTTGTTATCTCGTAAATCAGGACATGCACACAGACATAGGTTTCAAGATTCCTATTCAGGTCTAGTTTGGAAAAGCTACTAATTACTCAAATCTGAGGGTCTTTGGTTGCGAGCTAGAACCAAGGGCAAAGAAAGGAGTTTTCATCGACTATGTGACAAGTGTAAAGGGATACAAGATTTGATCGGAAACAGAGATTGTACTTAGCATAAGTGTAATATTTGATGACAATTCGATGTTAAAATCAAATACTGCGGAGATAGATATTGGAGCTGCGAAAAAGAAGGTGAAGGCAAATTCATGTCCTAATGATCCTAAGGAGCCCGAATTACCACCATCACTGCCAGAAAGAAGAAGCAGAAGAATCAGATAAGGATGCATCACTACCAGAAGAATCTACACATCACTGTATTGCTGAAGGAAGACCAAGGATAGTCATAAAGCCTCCAACAAGATACATATATGATGGTATGGTGGACTAGGCATTGCAGGTAGCCGAAGAGGTGGGAACTAGACATGAGAGCTTGTACAATTGCCAGTCGGAAGGAAGATAGTCACTTGAAAATGGATTTTCAGAAGAAATGAATGAACTAAATTGGAGAGGGCGTCAAGTACAAGGCAAGATTGGTTGCACGGCGGTTCAGTCAGAGAGAAAGACTTGACTACAACGAGATATTCTCACCGGTGGTCAGACATACCTCGACCAGGGTGTTAATAGTGTTGATCGCATACTAGGATTTAGAAATCGAGCAACTAGATGTGAAAAAATTTCCTACATGGAGACTTGGAAGACGAGATACACATGAGTCAACCAGAAGGATTCCAAATTCCTGAATAATAAAACTATGTTGAAAGCTCAGGTTGTTCAAGACTTGAAATAGCTTGGCTATTTCAAGGCCTTGAAACAACTTTCAAAGCCTTGAATCAGCTTCAGAGGCTTGAAAATAGTTTTGGCTATTTTCAAGGCCTTGAAACTGGATTCAATGCCTTGAAACTGTTTAACCTGAATGCATATTCTCAGGGGGAGTTTTTCTGCTAACTCTCTGATCTAATTTATTATCTCTCTTGCATATGTTTGATTAACTGTTGTTAGATGATGAAAGAAAAATTGTTAAACATGTTTAGAATCATATTATATCATCTGTTTGACCATGATGTTGTAGGAAATATTGTTTCTAAGTTTTGCAGGATTGTTTCCTAAACTGGATTGTTGCAGATTTGGAAACACTTGAATAATTTGATCCTGTGATCAATCAGACGTGTTTGATAGCTTCTCATAATGGTTAAATTAAGGATTACAACAATATATATGAAGATTATGTTCATTCAACCGTTGGAGAAGATCTCAAAGGAGTCAAACTATGTTGCCTACAAAATAGGAAGGTTGTTGCTGAAAATCTGGAGCGATTTGCAGAGCTGTTTGAAGTATTTAAAGAGCTCAAATTCGAATCAAAACATACAATTCTCAACGGGCAAATACAGAGAAAGCATTTTGGATTGACAAGCATCAAATAAGTTCTTCATCTCTCCCAATCCATACATAAAAGTTCACTGCATTTCGCTGCAGTTTTCTCTCTTAAGTGAGCTTCTGTATAGAGCTATATTGGTAGATCATTTCTGTATTATTTCTACATTCATTCTCAAGGATTGTTCAAGGTCAACAATAGATAATTAATAGTTAATCAGTTAGCCAGAGCAGGTACTAGACAGGTTAGGGAAAACCACAATCTGTAACAGAGTAAGAGACTTCTCTGTGCTTGAGTTCTAGGGCTTAGCTTTTGATTAATAAGAATTGAGTTGAAAATCCTGGAGAGATCTAATCCCTGAGGTAGAGACGTAGGTCCAAGTGGACTGAACTCTATAAATCACTTGTCTTGTGCATTTTTAGTTCATTTACTTTCAGGGCTTTTGAAGCATACAAAATCTATTTATTTTCAAGGGTTTGAACTTGTTTTCAAGGCCTTGAAAAAGGCATACTTGTTCTAAACTTTCTGCATCGTTTCAAAGGCATGAACCTGTGTTCAAGGCCTCGAAATTAATTGTCTGCACAAGTTCTTCTACTTGTTAGAAAGTTTTGCAAAAAGTTGGCATACTCTATTCAACCCCCCCCCCTTCTAGAGTATATTAGTTGCTTATACATCTGCATACTCACACTTTCAATTGTTATCAGAGCTTGTATCACTGTATAAGATTTAACCATCTGGTGATCATGAGTACTGCAGGTGATTGTGGAATATTGTGATCTTGGTAGCGTTAAACGCTACACCGTAACTGGGTAGTTATAAAGGCGTGTACTGGATACAATAAGAAGCAAGCTTAGAGATCGTAGTGGACGTAGATAGAATTTGTCTCTCCCACATAACGGGAGCAAATATCCTAGGCCACTCGAGGGATAGTGCTTATAGAATGTCTGGCCAGACTCAAATAAATCAATATGGGATATTGATGTTATTTGCACGAATAAGGTTATTCCCATGGATCGAGAAACTATGGATTGGATATACGAGTGTGACTTGTATGTCTCGTGTCCAATCCGAATATAGAGACAAAGGGATGAGACAATTACTTGTACAAAGGTTGTCAAGATGACTATTCTAATAGTTGGCTAGAATGGATGATTTGCTAGAGACCGCTCCATATTAGCAAATAGTTGCTACCAACTAGATAGAACCTATGGGGTCACACGCTACATAGAGTTGAACTAGATTTGGGAATTAATTAATTGGATTAATTAATTAGAAGGATCACTTTGCAAAACCTTGCAAACTTAGTAGGGACTAATTTGCAAGGAAGGGACTAAATTGAATTCTAGTAGGACTAGAATAAGTTCTTTAGGTAGTTGACAAGGAGTTGTTGGACTATAAAAGGACCTTCCTTCCTTCCTTCCCATATAATAACTTATGCTCATAATTGAACATAACAAGAGTGGGAGAGAACAAAAGGAGAGAGAGCAAGCAACAAGAGGAGCCGCCCGCCCCTCTTGCCGCCGCCCGTCCCCGTCGGCCACAAGGAGGCCGAGAGCCCTCCTTTGGGTCTCGTTTTGCGTGATTCTTCTTCTTCTTCCTCTTCCGGGCTAGCACCAAGGACTTGGGAGATTCTAGGATCAACTCTAGGCGTGGATCAACCATAGAGAACGTGACACAATTCGCGTTTGAAGTCATCAAAGGAGAACCCTAAGGTGTGTTATTGATTTCTTACCCTTACCATCGTTATGTCTCTTGACTTGTGATCCTTGGAGGGTTTTGCATGGTTTTATGATTGTTTGTGTTTCCGTTGCGCATCCATGATTCAAAACCCTACAGTGGTATCAGAGCCACAGGTCGTAGAGCATAAACGTGGTTTATGTGTTACGTTTTAATTATTTTACACCTTAATTTGATTGTTTATCGCGTAAAACAAGACAAATCAAGCATGGGATGCAATTTGTCAATAATTAATCATAACAAGATCTAATTTTTGCATTGGATGCATGAATTGGTGAGTTTGATAAATTTTAGGATCTTAGATCTAGGGTTTGGGCATCCTTAGGGAAGAAGGAGTTCTTCCAAAACAAGGAAACAACCAAACTCGGGCACCAAGCGAGGGAAATGTTTTGGAAACAACTCCCATAAGGAGGTTCGGCCCCCCTAGGGACCGCCCCCCTTGCTTGCCTCCCAAGCTTGGCCGCCCTAGGGGCCGGGCGGCGCTAACCCGCGGCCTAGGCTTGTGGGTTTTGGGCCGGGCCGGGCCTAGGGCCTAGTGGTTCACCTTATTGGGCCCGGGCAATTTGATTGTTGGGCCCATGGACCGTTTTAACCCTAGAAATCCTAAAATCAATTAAAATTGACCAAGCGCGTTAAATTTTGAATTTTAACTGTTTATGTGCAAATCGCATGGTGATTGGATATGGCCTTAGGATGTGGTTTGATGTGGATGTTTAATTTTGTGGTTTGGTTTTACGGCCTGCGAGCTAATCAATTAATTGTAATAATTAATTATGGTTTTATGGCCTGCGTGCCATTTTTTTTATTTTTTTTTTCTCAACTTGTGAGATTTATTTTATTTAGTATAGATATTAGCTAGTGCTAGATAAAGTAGATTGTTAGCCAAGATTGAAGAAAAGGAGCCCAAAGCCAAAGAAGCCACAAAAGATGGAGCATGGAGCATGGAGCATTCCACATGACTATGAAGGATGGACCAAAAGATCAAGACGCATGGAGATGTGTTTGTTTTAGGGTTCATAGATAATTCAATTGGCTTGGAATTATCTTAGTCTAGAAAAGGTCATATCCACATCACGTTTAATTTTTGTTTTGTGGTTGTTTATTTTATTGTCTTATTATTGTGTGGTAGGTGTATGGATGATGCATGCAATTAGGATAATAAGATAATTAGACAACCCGGATCTATTATTTGGAGTTGTGCCCAAACTCAAATAGATAGATTAGTTGATATTGATCAACAAAACAATTAAAAATTGAATTTAAAATCCCTCAAAATTCAAATATTGTGTTCTTGCCTTCTCGTTATTTAAACACTCATTATCATCATTATTTATCAAGTTCGTGCGTGCCAAAGCATGGAGACTTGGTTCATAATGATGGAATGCGATGGCACGTAACAATGTGCAATTGTTTAGGTAAGATGTTGAACACAACTAGGCTATTAATTTGATTAAGAAACCTAGAGGCAATCAATTGGGATTATCCATATAGATGGATTAATAAGGAGTTATTTGCCCAATTGAACCAAGAGTTGCATATGGGATGCAATTGGAATTGTTCCTACCTAAAGTAGTCTAATTATGGGTGACTTGCCAAAGCAAGCTCATAAGGAGATGAAAGATGGATCTTGGCCCACTAGAAAATATAAGGATATTTTCCGCATTAATATCTTGAGGGTTATTAATCCGTAGAAAAATAGTGGGAGATATATTTGATAAACTAGCCATTATTGAATATAGTCAAAAATTCACAAATACTAAAACTTGCGTATTTTCCTTTTTGTAGAATTCCAAATGGCAAACAACTCATCGAGTTCACAACATTCCCTACGATCTGTCCTTGAGAAGGACATGCTCTCTGGAACCAACTTTCTTGATTGGTACAGAAACTTGAGAATTGTTCTCAAGCAAGAGAAGAAACTGTACGCAATAGAGGAGCATGTTCCAGAAGGTCCAGAGAACCAAACACCTGCTGCCCTAAAGGCGTATCAAAAGCGTGTTGATGACGCTGATGATGCGGCCTGCCTTATGCTTTGCACCATGACTTCTGAGCTTCAGAAGCAACACGAAAACATGAATGCTGTCGATATGATCGAACATCTAAAGCAACTCTTCCAAGAGCAGGCGAGGGTAGAGAGGTATGAGGTCTCTAAGGCACTGTTCAAGTGTCATCTGGCAGAAGGGAATCCGGTGGGACCCCATGTACTCCGAATGATCGGGTACTTGGAGAATCTCGTCCGACTAGGGTTCACGGTCGGCCAAGAGTTGGAAACCGATCTCGTGTTGCAATCGTTTCCCGAGAGTTATGGACAGTTCATTATGAACTATAACATGAACGAGATCGTTAAACCACTGCCAGATTTACTCAATATGTTGAGGACCGCTGAACAGAGCATCAACAAGGGTAAGGGCAAGGCCATAATGATGGTACAAAAAGGAAAGGGCAAAAGGTTTGCCTCTTCCTCCAAGGGCAAAGGCAAGTCAGTTGCCAAGTCCAAGGAACCTGCCCTTAAGCCTGTTGGTGGCATTGCCAAAGGTGTGACTAAAGGTGAGTGTCACTACTGCATTCAGCCTGGACACTGGAGGAGGAACTGCCCAAAATATCTGGAGGACAAGAGGCTTGGAATAGTGATTCCACCACCACCAGGTATTTTTGTTGTAGGTGTCAATTTAACTGTCTCTACATCATGGGTATTAGATACTGGATGTGGATCTCATATTTGTCGAAATATGCAGGATCTAAAGAGAAGTAGAAGATTGGCTAAAGGGGAGGTAGATCTGCGCGTAGGGAATGGAGCAAAGGTTGCTGCGTTGGCCATAGGCGTGTGCGAGCTATCTCTGCCTTCAGGATTAGTTTTAGAATTAAATAATTGCTATTTTGTCCCTGCTATGAGCAGAAACATTATTTCTATTTCTTGTTTGGACAAGGATGGTCTTATTATTTCAATAAAGAACAATTGTTGTTCCTTTTATTTAAATAATATTCACTATTTTAGTGCGCAATTATTTAATGGACTTTATGTCCTTGATCTAAGCAATCCTGTCTACAACATTAATACCAAGCGGATTAAAATAAATTATTTAAATCCATCTTATTTATGGCACTGTCGTTTAGGCCACATAAATGAGAAACGTGTATCTAGACTCCATAAGGATGGATTACTAGACTCATTTGATTTTGAATCATATGAGACATGTGAGGCTTGTTTATTGGGAAAAATGACAAAGTCCCCTTTCAATAAGAAAGGTGAGAGGACTAGTGAGCAATTGGCGCTCATACATACCGATGTGTGTGGGCCATTTGCCACGCCTGCCAGGGATGGTTATGTCTACTTCATTACATTTACTGATGATTACAGTAGATTTGGATTTAAGTACCTCATGAGGCAAAATTCGAATCCTTTGAAGTGTTCAAAGAATTCAAGAATGAAGTAGAGAAGCAACTTGCAAAAGTATAAAGGCTCTACGATCGGATCGTGGAGGAGAATACTTGAACCAAGAGTTTGACGACTATTGTTAAGGATCGTAAATTGCATATTTTAGTATGTTAACGAACTCTTCATAACTTGCTAATATGTGTAATTTATCTATTTTATCTCTCTTTCTAGACTTATGCTTGTTTTCGTAGTTTTGGTTGTTTTTCCCTAATTTTGTAGGTGAAAACGTGCTTTAAAACGCAAGAGGCGAGCTAGGGGACCTTAAACGATGAATTTGAAGAGGATTTGCGGCTCAAGAGCCATGAAGAAGGGACTTGGATGACCTAATTTGAAGAATAGTTGAAGATTTAAGGGCCAATTTGAGAAGACAAGAGAAGAATTGGGGCCATTATTGAAGATCTAGAAGCCAAAGTTACATCGGAGGGCTTATTTGAAGACAATTTAACGGAAAAAGGGAGCTAAATGCAAATTTATAAAGGTCTAAAGGGCTGCAGTGAAGGGTTATTAACGGAGTTGGGGTGTTTTTGATATTTTCCAAACCTTTTGAAGAAGGAACGGGGTGTTTTAAAAGGATACAGCAACTAGGGGGGAGCCGAGTGAAATTTCGGCTAAACTTAAAACACACCAGCGCGTCTCTCTCTCTTCCCCGTCGTCCCTCACGCAGGAACCCACTAGAAGCCATGAAAGCTTCGTGCGAAGCTTCCTCCACCCTCAAATCCGACCCAAATCACCACCAAATCGCACAAACCCGGTACCAAAACGCTCCCCAGCCCATCCTCTATCTACCCATGCGCCCAAGAACAAAGCAATGAAAAAGCCCTAATTTCTAGGGTTCATGAAGACAAGATGAAAATCGACGATGGAGGTGGAAATAGGTGAATCAAAGGGTGGATATTGATCCTTGGAGGTTACGAAACCAGCCCTAGCATCTATATAAACCAAATATGGAAGGAATTTCGGACTCTTCGCTCTGACCCGACGGTTTTGGACGCCTCTGTTTTGGGTGTCTGTTTCTCCTCTCTCTCTCTCTTATTTCTCCCTAACCATGGGTTGTTCTTGAGCAAGAACGTAGAAAGAGGAAGAGAGGGAGAGAGGAGGTGTGATTGAAGCCATCTCTAGGCTGTTTTGACGAATTTTGTGGCTGTTTTCTGAGCTGTTCTTGAGCTCTGTTTTGGCTCTGTGTTTGTGCTGTGTTCTTGCTGGGTTCAGCACTGCAGCAGCAACAGCAGTAGTCACAGTAGCTAGCAGCAGAGATTTAGGTTGATTATTGCTTTATTTTCATAGCTTAGTTTGTGTTTGTGGCTATTGTGCTCTTGGTTATGTGTAATTTGAACCAAGTTTTGAGGAAGAATTGGTGATAACTTGTGTTGGATTCAAGTATTATGAATGAAATGATAACTTTCTCTACTTCTCTTGAATCTCTCATGTTTAGCTAGTTAATTTGCTTGGGTGATTTGGACTATCTAGTGCCCTAATCCTCTTATTGATTCAAGTTGGACTTCAAGGATGAATGGGTTGAATTGAGTAGCTTCAATACGTAGTTTAATACTTGAATCTCTCATGTTGGAGTATTTGATGCATTGAATAGGTAGATGTGCGAATGTTCTTGACATGTTTGATTCGGAATTTCTCTTGCGTTGAAGTGACTCGTTAATCCTAACTTTGAGAAATTGAGTACTAGTTAGGTGATTTGAGTGAGAATTTAGGAATCTCATTTGTGGCTTGATCTTTCATGTGGAAACACCTATGTGTGTTTACATATGTTTGATGCTTGAGGCACTTGATATTTGGAAAATCTCATTTGAATCGCTTCTTTAGTGCTTAATTATCGTGTGTTAGAGTTAGGCACTTCATTTGTGGCAAGTTGGATTGCAATGAGCAATCGATTCTTGAGGCACTTGTCTTGTGGAATTCTACATGTGATATGAGAACCGGGCTTGAATATAATAGGGGGATTGGTCACTAGAGAAACCGATGATCCCTAGCCCCTCATTACTTGTTATTTCACTACTTTCTTGAATCGTAGTTTTAGTAGTTGTTTACTTTGTTCTTTAAATTCTCAAATCTCAACTCGCTCCATCAATTGATTTTGGTGGATTTGATAGCTTGGCAAGCTTTAAAGCCATTGAGAGTTTGTGTTTCTTGCTTTAGTTTGTCGTTTTTTTAGTAATAGTAAGTCATTATCTAACCCTCCTCTCCTTGTGGATTCGACCCCGTTCTTACTCGGGTACTACTTAGAACGATATTCCTATACTTGGGAATTATGTCGAACAAGTTTTTGGCGCCGTTGCTGGGGAGATGCTAGGTATTAGATTTGATTTGCTTTACTTAGTAGTTAGTAGTTTTGTTAGTATTCACTCTAGTCGCTTTGGATAATCAAAGTTGTGAGGTCAATGTCTTATTTTCATGAAGAGTCAAATACTCACCGGAGTTCCTATGACCACGAGTATGATGCGAATGAACGTTTATTGGGAGGTACTCCGGTTGAGATTGATATTCCGACTTATGTAGACTCACTTCCTACATGCTCCAAAGATTTAGATGACCTTACTTGGGAGGAATTGAAATTTTTGTGTTTTGGTGACGTGTCTTACTCATCTCTTCTCATGGAAGGTGCATTTAATTTTGATGAAGAGGAAAGACTAGTGGCTCAAGATGACCAAGTCGATGACCCCACTTATGAGCCTAAGGGTTTGGATGTGGTTTCATGTACTCAAATGTTTTTATCTCTTACTTGTGAATCCACATCCCTAAATCCATGTGCTTCATATGTACATGATGAGATTGAAGATTCACAAGTTGCACCTACCTCTCAAATTGTGATTTTAAGTGAAAAATTGGCAACTTGTGAAGACCCATTCTATGATTCAATTCATTTGAGGATTTCAAACCCTTTTCTTAAGATGATGCATGACATAAACACTTGCTCTAGATTAATCGTTAGATTTTGTTTGCATCTCTTATTCATCTTTTGTGTCTTGCCCCTACTTCTCCTATCTATTCTAATTGATGAATCAAACTTTTTAAAGGAGAAGTACTTTTCTAAGAATGAAGTAGGGGCATGGCACGGAATGAAGTTTCCTAGATTGGGGGTGGGATAGCATTAATTCTTTGTTCCACCTCCCTAGTTGTAAATAAATAAATTAGTTTATCTCTATTTCTTGCATTTTCTTTTCTTTTCTTTTACCATTTTGTAGGTTGCTCTTGGAGAAGGACTTATGCTTGGTGGCCAAGAAAGCTAAAATGAGGTCTATCTATCCCCTATCTCTTATATGAACTTGTATGCTCTTCCATTGTTCTCACACATTGAGGACAATGTGATATTTTAGTTGGGGGGTGGGGAGTAGATTTTATTTCTTGCTTAAATGGTTACAAGCATGCTTTTTCTTCATTAGTGATTTACATGAAAAATACAAAAAAATGAAAAATTTGAAGAAAATCACAAAAAAAAAAATTTAAAAAAAAAAATTGAAAAATTAAAAAAATGTGTGAACCATTCATGAGAAGCATCACTCTTTCCCCGTGTCAAACCATAGATATTTTTTATTCATCTTTCTTTGGTAGTTTTATTTTCACCTTTCATCTTGAGTCTAGATTTTATTTTCTTATTTGATAGCTTTATTGAGTCTTAGAGAGTTGTAATTGAGTCACTTATTTTGAAAAAAGAAGAAAAAAAAAATTGAAAAAATGAAAAATGATGAAAAAAAAATGAGAAAAAGTGAAAAGGGGGAATTTTAGGAAGCTAGATGTTTTCAAATAATGAAATTTCTTAGTCCATGTTCTTTTTATTTTTATTTTAGAAAGGAATTCTTTGCTTATACTCAATACATCTACACCAATATCCCACCTTCCGCGACATCATGCGTTCTCACAAAGCGACACACTAAATTTACATTTCATGTTTAAGTTCTTCAAGCTAAGTTGATCACATAGACTTTGACGTCTTCTACTTTTGATAAAGGGTGCATTTTCTAAAGCTATTTGAACTTCACAAAAATATTTTACTCTATGCGTTTTTGCGGTGGAAACTTGTAGCCCATTGGAGTGGTGGTTACCAATGACACCCCATGCGATGTCTAAGAAATAGAGGGGTGTCCGGGGATAATGTTACGTCACCACCTAGATAGCTCCCGTGGTTTAGCTTAAAAAGCCCACTCGCTTGTATATTCCTTTTTTTGTTGTGGGTCTTGGAGAGCCTTGGATTTGAGGTTAAACAAATTAAAAAAAAATGAATGAAAAAAAAAGAAAAAAAAAAAGAAAAAAAGAAAAATATATCATGATAAATCGCACCATCTACCAAAAATCCACAAAAGGATCATACAAGCCCACAACCACATCTCCCCTTCTTAAAAATTTTTGTTCAAAGCTTTGGAGGTCCATCCTACAAGGGTGCTTTTGAATAAGTAGGAGAATGTCTAGTTTCTTGTGATCTTTATTTTTGAAGGCATACTTTCTCGCAAATTGGACTTAATTTAACAAGTTTTGTGGTTCGCATGAGTCACCTTCTACCAAACACCGCTCACATTTGTATGAGTATATGCTTAGACGTCCTTAGGCTTCTTTCTCAATCTTCTGGGACTTTGAGAATTTATTTGAGGAGACATTTGTGCATTCTTCTTTTTTTCCCCACAAAAAAAATTAAAACTAGCTAGTAATTCTTTAGGATTTTATTTTCTTTGGGTTCTCACTTAGGATAGATAATATGTGAGAGTGTTTTTGTAAATTTATTGAGTCTAGTTTAGGATTGAGTCAAGCCTTGTCTAGTTGAGTGTGTGTCTCTCATGATTGGTTTCTCACTAAATTTCTACTCATATCGCTCTCTTTGCTCGAGGACGAGCAAAAGGCTAGTTGGGGTGTGTGTTAAGGATCGTAAATTGCATATTTTAGTATGTTAACGAACTCTTCATAACTTGCTAATATGTGTAATTTATCTATTTTATCTCTCTTTCTAGATTTATGCTTGTTTTCGTAGTTTTGGTTGTTTTTCCCTAATTTTGTAGGTGAAAACGTGCTTTAAAACACAAGAGGCGAGCTAGG
This sequence comes from Linanthus parryae, assembly GCA_023055425.1. Taxonomy (NCBI): domain Eukaryota; kingdom Viridiplantae; phylum Streptophyta; class Magnoliopsida; order Ericales; family Polemoniaceae; genus Linanthus; species Linanthus parryae. Next base: position 92,916,006 of record JALGPY010000005.1, on the reverse strand, counting down.
GGACCTTAAACGATGAATTTGAAGAGGATTTGCGGCTCAAGAGCCATGAAGATGGGACTTGGATGACCTAATTTGAAGAATAGTTGAAGATTTAAGGGCCAATTTGAAAAGACAAGAGAAGAATTGGGGCCATTATTGAAGATCTAGAAGTCAAAGTTACATCGGAGGGCTTATTTGAAGACAATTTAACGGAAAAAGGGAGCTAAATGCAAATTTATAAAGGTCTAAAGGGCTGCAGTGAAGGGTTATTAACGGAGTTGGGGTGTTTTTGATATTTCCCAAACCTTTTGAAGAAGGAACGGGGTGTTTTAAAAGGATACAACAACTAGGGGGGAGCCGAGTGAAATTTCGGCTAAACTTAAAACACACCAGCGCGTCTCTCTCTCTTCCCCGTCGTCCCTCACGCAGGAACCCACCAGAAGCCATGAAAGCTTCGTGCGAAGCTTCCTCCACCCTCAAATCCGACCCAAATCACCACCAAATCGCACAAACCCGGTACCAAAACGCTCCCCAGCCCATCCTCTATCTACCCATGCCCTCAAATCGGCCCAAGAACAAAGCAATGAAAAAGCCCTAATTTCTAGGGTTCATGAAGACAAGATGAAAATCGACGATGGAGGTGGAAATAGGTGAATCAAAGGGTGGATATTGATCCTTGGAGGTTACGAAACCAGCCCTAGCATCTATATAAACTAAATATGGAAGGAATTTCGGACTCTTCGCTCTGACCCGACGGTTTTGGAAGCCTCTGTTTTGGGTGTCTGTTTTTCCTCTCTCTCTCTGATTTCGCCCTAACCATGGGTTGTTCTTGAGCAAGAACGTATAAAGAGGAAGAGAGGGAGAGAGGAGGTGTGATTGAAGCCATCTCTGGGCTGTTTTGACGAATTTTGTGGCTGTTTTCTGAGCTGTTCTTGAGCTCTGTTTTGGCTCTGTGTTTGTGCTGTGTTCTTGCTGGGTTCAGCACTGCAGCAGCAGCAGCAGTAGTCACAGTAGCTAGCAGCAGAGATTTAGGTTGATTATTGCTTTATTTTCATAGCTTAGTTTGTGTTTGTGGCTATTGTGCTCTTGGTTATGTGTAATTTGAACCAAGTTTTGAGGAAGAATTGGTGATAACTTGTGTTGGATTCAAGTATTATGAATGAAATGATAACTTTCTCTACTTCTCTTGAATCTCTCATGTTTAGCTAGTTAATTTGCTTGGGTGATTTGGACTATCTAGTGCCCTAATCCTCTTATTGATTCAAGTTGGACTTCAAGGATGAATGGGTTGAATTGAGTAGCTTCAATACGTAGTTTAATACTTGAATCTCTCATGTTGGAGTATTTGATGCATTGAATAGGTAGATGTGCGAATGTTCTTGACATGTTTGATTCGGAATTTCTCTTGCGTTGAAGTGACTCGTTAATCCTAACTTTGAGAAATTGAGTACTAGTTAGGTGATTTGAGTGAGAATTTAGGAATCTCATTTGTGGCTTGATCTTTCATGTGGAAACACCTATGTGTGTTTACATATGTTTGATGCTTGAGGCACTTGATATTTGGAAAATCTCATTTGAATCGCTTCTTTAGTGCTTAATTATCGTGTGTTAGAGTTAGGCACTTCATTTGTGGCAAGTTGGATTGCAATGAGCAATCGATTCTTGAGGCACTTGTCTTGTGGAATTCTACATGTGATATGAGAACCGGGCTTGAATATAATAGGGGGATTGGTCACTAGAGAAACCGATGATCCCTAGCCCCTCATTACTTGTTATTTCACTACTTTCTTGAATCGTAGTTTTAGTAGTTGTTTACTTTGTTCTTTAAATTCTCAAATCTCAACTCGCTCCATCAATTGATTTTGGTGGATTTGATAGCTTGGCAAGCTTTAAAGCCATTGAGAGTTTGTGTTTCTTGCTTTAGTTTGTCGTTTTTTTAGTAATAGTAAGACATTATCTAACCCTCCTCTCCTTGTGGATTCGACCCCGTTCTTACTCGGGTACTACTTAGAACGATATTCCTATACTTGGGAATTATGTCGAACAACTATCTTAGAGAGTGTGGGATCGTGTCCCAACTCACTCCACCCGGAACGCCACAATGGAATGGCGTGTCCGAGAGGAGGAATCGAACCCTATTGGATATGGTTCGATCTATGATGTGTCAAACCGATCTTCCATTATCATTTTGGGGCTACGCTCTATTAAGTTCAGCTTTCACCATTAACCGTGTTCCATCTAAATCAGTCATGAAGACACCATATGAGATGTGGAGTGGGAGGCGTCCCACACTGTCGTTCATGAGGATTTGGGGCTGCGATGTCTATGTAAAACGTTTACAATCAGACAAGCTGGGGCCTAAATCGGATAAGTGTAAATTTGTGGGGTACCCTAAGGAAACTAAGGGATACTACTTCTACATTCCAACCGAGAACAATGTGTTTGTTGCTCGGACCGGCGTGTTTCTAGAAAGAGAGTTTGTCTCTAAATAAGCAAGTGGGAGGAATGTAGAAATTGAAGAGGTTCAAGAACCACAAATCACTGAACCGATTATGGAACATGAACAGGAACCACATGCAGTTGTGGAGCAATCTGTTCAGGTAACACAAGAGCTTCGTAGATCTAGTAGAGTGCGCCAGGAACCCGAGAGGTATGGACTTCTCGTAACCGATTCCGGTGACACGATGCTCATAGATGATGAGCCTACTACCTATGAGGAGGCCATGAGTGGCCCAGACTCTCAGAAGTGGCTGGAAGCCATGAGATCCGAGATGGAATCCATATATACCAACAAAGTATGGACTTTGGTGGAACCACCCGATGGGGCGCGGCCCATAGGGTGCAAGTGGGTCTTCAAGAAGAAGATCGACATGGATGGTAATGTGATTACCTATAAGGGCCGATTGGTGGCTAAAGGATTCAGACAGATTCATGGCATTGACTATGATGAAACCTTTTCACCAGTCGCTATGACCAAATCCATCCGAATCCTACTTGCAATTACAGCATACCACGACTATGAGATTTGGCAGATGGATGTCAAAACAGCATTCCTTTATGGGAATCTCCTCGAGGACGTATATATGATACAGCCAGAGAGTTTTGAGGATCCAAAGCAAGCCAACAAAGTCTGTAAACTACAACGATCCATTTATGGATTGAAGCAAGCTTCTAGGAGTTGGAATCGACGTTTTGATGAAGTGGTCAAAGAGTTTGGCTTCATCAGAAACGAAGATGAGTCTTGTGTCTACAAGAAGGTTAGTGGGAGCTCTGTAGCTTTTTCGGTCTTGTATGTGGATGACATAATACTCATTGGAAACGACGTTCCCATGCTGCAATCTGTTAAAGAATTGCTAGGAAAGTGTTTCTCAATGAAGGACTTAGGGGAAGCAACCTATATACTCGGTATAAAGATCTATAGAGATAGATCTAAGAGGTTGCTAGGCCTAAGTCAAAATACATATATTGACAAGGTGTTGAAACGGTTCAACATGCAAGATTCCAAGAAGGGATTCTTGCCCATGTCACATGGAATCACTCTTTCGAAGAGTGGTTGTCCCTCCAATGAGATTGAGAAGGAACGCATGAGTAGAATCCCCTATGCCTCGGCCATAGGATCTATCATGTACGCCATGTTATGTACTAGACCAGATCTGTCATATGCCTTGAGTATGACAAGCAGATACCAATCCAATCCGGGTGAGAGTCATTGGATTGCAGTCAAGAACATCCTAAAGTACTTGAGAAGAACTAAGGATGCTTTCTTGATATTTGGCGGTGAGGAAGAGTTGCGTGTAAGGGGTCACACTGATGCAAGCTTCCAAACCGACAGAGATGACTTTAGATCACAATCGGGATATGTGTTTTGCCTGAATGGAGCAGCGGTGAGCTGGAAGAGTTCCAAGCAAGAGACGGTAGCTGATTCTACAACAGAGGCTGAGTACATTGCTGCAAATGGCGCAGCAAAGGAAGATGTTTGGATCAGAAAGTTTGTTTCTGAACTTGGTGTGGTCCCTAGCATTGCGGATCCAGTTGAGTTGTACTATGACAACACTGGGGCGATCGCGCAATCAAAGGAACCCAGGTTGCACCAGAAGTCCAAGCACGTGCTCAGGAAGTTCCATCTGATTCGAGATATTATCGATAGAGGAGACGTTCGGATATGCAAGATTCCTACAGATGATAATCTGTCAGACCTGCTTACAAAGCCTCTCACGCAGTGGAAGCATGAAGGGCACACTAGGAGTATGGGCATACGAGATGCACCAGATTGGCTCTAGTGCAAGTGGGAGACTGTTGGAATAGATGCCCTAGAGGCAATCTAGTTTAGTAGGAATTATTTGTGGCTAGAAATTCATTTATTATTTATTGGATATTTAATATAATGAAGTCCTTATATTTACAATTGTGTTGTTTATCTTAAATATCCCTAGTCAAGTATAATGATTAATGGGACAATCATCTATAGACTAGTATGGGGTTGGATTGATATGGAGATATCATGATCCAACACACAGGTGTGCATTAGGGAATGTTGCACTGGATTGACCCATCTCCGAGAAGGCTACATACACGTTATGTTGAGTCACAAGCGCTTCTCGCGGTGCAATGGTATTGTCATCCTTAGACTTGAAGTCACTAGATATTCTAGTTGTGGATTATTGTGATCTTGGTAGCGTTAAACGCTACACCGTAACTGGGTAGTTATAAAGGCGTGTACTGGATACAATAAGAAGCAAGCTTAGAGATCGTAGTGGACGTAGATATAATTTGTCCCTCCCACATAAAGGGAGCAAATATCCTAGGCCACTCGAGGGATAGTGCTTATAGAATGTCTGGCCAGACTCAAATAAATCAATATGGGATATTGATGTTATTTTCACGAATAAGGCTATTCCCATGGATCGAGAAACTATGGATTGGATATACGAGTGTGACTTGTATGTCTCGTGTCCAATCCGGATATAGAGACAAAGGGATGAGACAATTACTTGTACAAAGGTTGTCAAGATGACTATTCTATTAGTTGGCTAGAATGGATGTTTTGCTAGAGACCTCTCCATATTAGCAAATAGTTGCTACCAACTAGATAGAACCTATGGGGTCACACGCTACATAGAGTTGAACTAGATTTGGAAATTAATTAATTGGATTAATTAATTAGAAGGATCACTTTTGCAAAACCTTGCAAACTTAGTAGGGACTAATTTGCAAGGAAGGGACTAAATTGAATTCTAGTAGGACTAGAATAAGTCCTTTAGGTAGTTGACAAGGAGTTGTTGGACTATAAAAGGACCTTCCTTCCTTCCTTCCCATATAATAACTTATGCTCATAATTGAACATAACAAGAGTGGGAGAGAAAAAAGGAGAGAGAGCAAGCAACAAGAGGAGCCGCCCGCCCCTCTTGCCGCCGCCCGTCCCCGTCGGCCACAAGGAGGCCGAGAGCCCTCCTTTGGGTCTCGTTTTGCGTGATTCTTCTTCCTCTTACGGGCTAGCACCAAAGACTTGGGAGATTCTAGGATCAACTCTAGGCGTGGATCAACCATAGAGAACGTGACACAATTCGCGTTTGAAGTCATCAAAGGAGAACCCTAAGGTGTGTTATTGATTTCTTACCCTTACCATCGTTATGTCTCTTGACTTGGGATCCTTGGAGGGTTTTGCATGGTTTTATGATTGTTTGTGTTTTCGTTGCGCATCCATGATTCAAAACCCTACAAGGTGATGGTGGTTTCTCACAGGGAAGAGCTGCTAACAGACCTCTTCTATTCTGTGAAGAAAATTTTGCTCACTGGAAAGCTCTCATGAAAATGTTAATCATTGATCAAGATCTAGAGCTTTGGACCATTATTCAAAATGGAATTCATACTTTCTATAAAGAGAAAGATGGGATCAGAACTCCCAAAACAGAAGACTCACTCTCCTCTTCTGAATTCGAGCAATTTTCTAAGAACTACAAAGCTATTAACATTTTGTATTGTGCTTTTAGTACAGATGAATTCAACAGGATCTCTGGATCCACAACTGCTAAAGAAATCTGGGATAAACTTGTTGTTACTTGAAGGAACCAGCCAAGTCAAGAATACCAAGATCAACATTTATCTCAGAAAATATGAGCTGTTTAAGATGAATGCAGATGAGTCCATAAGAGATATGTTCAAAAGATTCACTGATATTGTCAACAACCTTGACTCACTGGGAAAACACTTTTCCAATGAAGAAAAGGTGAGGAAGATTCTCAGAAGTCTTCCAAAGGCAAAATGGGAACCCAAAACCACAGCTATTGAAGAAGCTCAGAGTCTCTCAACTTTACTTCTTGATGACCTACAAGGGAAGCTCCTGACACATGAGATATCTATGAATGAAGTTGAAGGAGAACTCCCAGAAGGTGTCAAAAATCTAGCCCTCAAAGCCACTGAAAATGAGAGAATTCAAAGCCTTGAATCTGAGGATGGTGATGATGAAGATCCAATTGCCTTGATCTCCAAAGCCTTGACAAGGATTCTCAAAATGAAGAGAAACTCTGGAAACAAAGAATTCAACAGAGAAAGGCATAGACCATCCAACAGCAAGGATTACAAAGGTAAGTCTTCTTCACGGAACAAGTCAAAATTTATGAACTGCTTTGAGTGTGGTGATGCAGGAAACTTGATAAGAGATTGTCCACACAAAAAGAGCAAGAACTTCCAGAAGAAAGATCATGACAGAAGAAAGAAAGCCATGATAGCTTCATGGAGTGATTCAGATAGCTCCAGTGAATCTGAATTTGAAGAAGAACATGCCAATCTATGCTTCATGGCCAAGCATGATGATAGTTCTGAAAAGAACATTGAGGTAATGGTTAACTCTTTGATTTCAAAGCCAAAAGAAGCTCTTTCAGAATTTCTCAGAACAATGCTTTTAAATGAGGAAGATTATCTGAAAGAAATCGGGCTTTTGAAAGAAAAAGTTCATGTGAAAGCAAAAGAAAATCTACAACTTGTTTGCCTAAATCAGAATCTTGAAATCTCTCAGAAGAAAACGGACAGTGATTTCAAGGCCTTAAAAACCAGTTTCAAAGCCTTGAAAACACAAGTCAAGGAAGTAGTCGCTGAAAACTCCTCTGTGAATGACAGCTTTGTTAATCTAAGACATCATGTTGATGACTTAGAAAAATAAAAGACTACTCTTACTGAGAAACTTCAAGAATCTGAAGCAGTCAAAATCAAGCTTGCTGGATCAGAACAGAAGTTGAACTTGATTCTTGGAGGAAGCTCACAGTCTATTCACAAAGCTGGTATTGGATTCAATCCAAACTTTCCAAGAAGAAACAATACCAGATTTGTGAAAGCTGGAAACAAAACCTCTCCTACTTGCCATTACTGCTGTAAACTGGTCATGTTAAAATGACTTGTCCTTTTAGAAGAGGAGACCTTCACATAATGAGGAACACTTTTCCTTTTCAACTTAAAGGACAGGTTAGACAGATTTGGATTCCTAAAGGGGTTAGACCACCAAACATGGTTGATCCTGAATATGAATCCAAATTCCACACTTGGTCTAACAGATGGGTAAGGCAGTGATTGGTGCTTGCAGGTTGTCACCAAGGAACATAAGTGGTTCATGGACAGTGGTTTCTCAAGACACATGAGTGGAAAGAGATCTCTATTCTCAGAATTAAAGTAGCAATCAGAAGGTTCAATAACACTTGGTGACAAAGGAAAATGCAATATTCTTGGAATTGGAAAAGTTGGTACAAATTCTGAGAACTCTATTTCTGATGTTTATCTGGTTGAAGGTTTGAAGTTTAATTTACTAAGTGTATCTCAGCTTTGTGATAATGGTAACAAAGTTATCTTTGATAAAGATAAGTGTGTGGTGCAAAATGAGAAATCAGGAGATTGCATTCTCACAGCCTCTAGATCAAAGAATGTGTATACTTTTCAGACTAACAAAATTGCAGGTGAAAGTTTGAAGTGTCTTAAGGCCTTGAAAGATTATTCAAAGCTTTGACAAAGGAAACTTGGACATATCAGTTTGCATACTCTGAACAAATTGATTTCCAAAGACTTGGTAAGAGGATTGCCATCCACCAAGTTCAAAGAAGATGAGTTACGCAAAGCCTGTGCACAAGGAAAGCAGACCAGAAGTTCCTTCAAGTCAAAGAAGTTTGTAAGTACAACTAGACCTATTGAATTAATTCATATGGATCTCTGTGGTCCTATGAGGACTCCTACTCCAAAAGGTAAAAGGTAGATGCTAGTTGTGGTAGATGATTTTTCTAGATACACTTGGGTTATGTTTCTCAAAGAAAAATCTGAAGCTCTCTCTGAATTTTCAAAGCTTTGCAGAGAACTTCAAAACTTGAAAAACATACCTGTAGCTTCAATCAGAAGTGATCATGGTAGAGAATTTAATCAGTTAAAGTTTGATTTATTTTGTGATAAGCATGGTATTTCTCACAACTTTTCTGCTCCAAGAACTCCTCAACAGGATAGTGTTGTTGAAAGAAAGAACATGATTCTTGAAGATATGTCAAGGACAATGCTTCTTGAGAACAAGTTGCCAAAACACTACTGGGCAGAAGCTGTGAATACAGCAAACTATATTTTGAACAGATGCTTGATCAGACCTATTCTAAAGAAGACCCCAAATGAACTATTCAAAGGGAGGAAGCCAAACATTTCTTACTTCAGACCCTTTGGATGTACATGTTTTATCCATAACAATGGAAAAGACAATCTTGGTAAGTTTGATGCAAGAAGTGATGAAGGTATATTTATTGGTTACTCTCTGAATAGCAAAGCTTATAGAGTTTACAATAAAAGAACCAAATTGGTTGAAGAGAGCATTCATGTTATTTTTGATGAAAGCTATGATGGTTCTTTGAGTGAAAGTTTTGCAGATTTGAATTTGAACAAGCATGAATCAGAGGAAGAGACTGAGAATCCACTTGGATTCAAGAAAGGCTCAAAAGAAAATAGAAGAAATTTTCAAGACCTTGAAAATAGTTCTCAAGGCCTTGAAAATACAGCTCAAAGCCTAGAAAAAAGATGATCAGAAGGATTCAAGTGACAAAGCCACTACTTCAAGACCTGAGAAGATCTATGGTGAACCTGAACCATGGTCTCCAAGAAATAGATTCAAATATCTCTCATCTCATCCATCAGATAATATCATATCAGATCCAACCATTGGTACACAAACTAGATCACAGTTGAAGAACTTATGTGCTTTTAATGCTTTTATTTCTCTTGTAGAAACAAAAACTGTGAAGGAAGCTTTACAAGAAGCATACTGGATCATTGCTATGCAAAGTGAACTCAATGAGTTTGAGAGGAATAAGGTTTGGAACCTGGTTCCTGCACCAACAAACCAGTCTGTCATTGCTACCAGATGGGTATTCAGAAACAAGTTGGATGAAAGTGGCAATGTAATCAGAAACAAAGTGTGTACGAGAGAATCCTGCAGAGAGAATTCAAAATACACCAAGAGCAGAGGATAGAAATAACACAGGAAGTGTTGGGTTGTGTGTAGGGAGAGAGTAAGGCAATAGCACTGTGAGACAGAGAGACAGGATTTTGGCAGAGCTTCCGCGTAGTTCAGGTGAGTCTCCCCTTGTATGGAAGGGTTAACGACCTATATATATAACGGAGAATGTGACCGTTGTAGTGTGGTTAATGCGCCCATTAATGGCGGCTTAATTATCTTAACCACAACGGCACGTTCATCCGCGCATATAGGGACCGTTACAGCACGTTGTCCGCGTATACCGGAACCGTTACAAGGTTGACCGGGTTTGACCGGGTTGACCGGGTTTATGAAGCTCGTGCCATAAATATCTTAAAAGCAGTTACTAGGGGTCGCGCGCGGGCTTGGTTGTCGCTCGCGCGCGACAGAACTTACTCTATCCTCCAAACCACTAAGTCCCTACAAGTCCCGTGAGGTGGTATGCGAGGGCCCTATCTCGCAGCCCCCACGTGGATCAGCGCGGTTGGTGATCCAGTGTGTGTAGAGCACAGTATGGTATGCTGGATGGTGGCCACGTGGCTAAGATCTGCCTGTCTAGAAAGCACTATCTACATTAGCCCCCTTTCTGCGCGTGAAGACGCATAACCGGATAGGCTTCCATGCGCAGGAACCAACGTACGCGTCGCCGCCACTCACCAATTCAAATACACGCAAATTCAGCCCCCATGCGTGCCATTATGACCTAAAACCCCTAGAGTCGTTCCGTCTGGTCTTTTAGGGTTTTAGGTGTGACGTCAGCTTGTCCTGTGATTGCGCGATTCGACGGTGACGGTTGCGATTCGACTACTGAAAGGACGCAACACTTCATTGTTTTTGGATAAATACTCTGTGCTCTCCATTGTTGCAAAGCATCACTTCTTTCTCATAAAGTGAATGATACCCGGAAGCCTTGAAGAGCAGATAATCAATCATCAATTCTTTCTTGTCAATCGTCTTCTTCAACTGTCCGCATCCAAGCAAGCTTTACCAAAACAAGGTTGGCCTTGTTCAATTTTATTTAACATATCGATATATGCTTTGAACTGTATTGGATATGTAAACCCACGACTATCTGAAACATATTATCCATTGGAAACTGCGAAAAATACCTTGTTCTTCAAACCCAAAATTGATCTAATCCCCAGATTGAAGCAATTTTGAATGTGAGGCTTCTGAAATTCCCAGTAATGTAAACTATTTTGAACTTTCAAAACCCTAAATTGACACTGAGCCGTTCATCTCTTCTTTGACAAAGCATCGTTGCTCTAAATCAAACTGAGATTCAAACTTCAAATTGAACTAAGATTCAAACTAAAGCATGTGTATTTCTCCCCCCCCCCCTTTTTCTTGCTTTTCCGCAGGAATGGCAAAGACAAAAGGAACCAAACCCGTAAAAGAGATCAAAGAAATACCTGATCTTCCCCAGACCTTATGGCGGAAAGCCCCCTATCTGGGTGGCAAAGACTCCTACCATGCTAGGGTTAAGGTGAAGAACCTGCCAACCCCCGTTCCTGCTAAAAGAATTGCAAAAGTTGACCCCTCCTGCTAACGCCGCCATGCTCGAACTGATCGATTCCAAGGATGTGGTTCGATTGGGGGTTGAAAATGGGTTTTTCCCACATACTGCGATTTCCACTCAAGCGTTCGTTCAGAAATTGGACTTCATGGATGAGTGGATCGACCATGTATTGACCCACCATGCCATCGCATTGAACAATGCTGGAATATATTTCGCAGTCCGTGCTATGAAGGGTGCTGCCGTGAAGCTGGACCAGTCCATGCTCTAAACCTTCTGTCGCGCTACTCGCCTGCGACCCACACATTCCACTTTGCTGAGTTCGAGGCTGCTCCTACTCTTGAAGATGTACACATACTGTACGATCTTTCTCCTTATGGCGAGGTGGATCCCCTGAGTCCCTTGAGGATTGATCCGGAACTTGCTCTCTACAAGCAAATGGAGGAGTGCTTGTCAGAAGTCAAGAAAATGTCCACTCGGTGGACGTCTGCGAAGCTTCTTCCCGACTGGAAACTGGTTGATACATCTGCGAAGAACACCTGGAACAAGTGGGTGCAGTACTTCTTTCGCGATTATGCGAACAGTAGCGTCACCAAGAAACTTCTGAGCCAGAACCCGAAAGCGAAGAATTACGTGAACGGGAAAGGGTACCATCTGACTTTGTGTGCCTTTATATGCGCCTGGTTGTCGAGGTATCTAATCGATGGCCATCCCCATGATGGGGTTTTCTACCATGTCCTTCCCCATGCTGTGAAGCTGACCCTTGGTCAGAGGGTCGCACTTGGACCACTAGTCTTGGGTACCTTGTACCACAGATTAGATCAACTTATTGTGGCAACCAAAGATTCTCGCGGTCGCCTTGACGTGTTAACCTATGTCAATATTGCGTTCCTGACTATGTGGGTCTTCGAGCGCTGGCCTTCTTATGCTCCTATTCCTGCTAAGCCCAGCAAGTGGTGCGTCCCTGGTGCGGAGGAGGAGCTTAACAGCGGAAGGGCTGCGAGATGGTTCGGAACTCACTTCCCTAAGTGTACCTGAAGTCTGATATGCGACGATCGCAGCGAGTTTACAGCTAGGCCATATGCCATGCGCGTCGAGAATGTGCGATGGTTCCCAAAATTGTATCCTTCCAAGGCTGTTGCTTTCTCTGAATACCTTCTTTTCGAGGGCGAAAAGTGTTTCCATGAGCGCTATCGCGAATTCTTCTGCTGGTGTCTGAGAGGTTTTCTTCCTGCTCTTGCGGAGCATGTTCGCGAGCTTAATCCTAGGTACGAGAGGATCACTGTGGATGTCGATCCTACTTGCGTTTCTCCCCAGTTTGGCTTTGATGCGGTGGCACCCTCGATCTGGCCGCAGTCTATCATAAGAGGCTGCTACAAGCGACTACTTTCTGGCGAGTGCAAAACAATCTTAAGGAGAAACCATCCCTTTGAGCAACCCCCAGGTAACCGCGAAGGTGGCTAATCCAGGAACTGGGTCGCCTATTGGACCCAGCAGACAAGGTTTGAGACACAGTCAACCCCTCGGCCAAGCAGAGCTCCTGAGATCAAAAAAAAATCTTTCCCTTTCCGACCCAACTGTAGCCTGGACGAAACCCAATATGGCTGCTATTCGTTGTTGGACCACGAGAATCACTTGTGTCCCTCTACCATCCTTGAAGAAAAGATGGCGGCAGTTAAGAAAGGCGATTCGCACGTCATCAAGTACAGCAAAATTTTCGCCAAGGTAAACAATCTCCTTTGCATCGTTAAGTTTCTTTATTCCGATGCGTTAAAACTTATGCTCCATTTTCTTTCGCAGTGCTATGTGAGGAGGTTCGCATCTGGTGAGCGCTCCAAGTCGCTGATCACCTCCATTGTCACTGCGAGAAGACAAGGTGAACCAATTCGACTAGAAATGAGAATGGCTCCCGCTGTTGAAACCCGGATTCGGGAGATCATGGATGTTTTTGCTGACTCGCTGATAGACAATACTCAAGCCTTGTCTCCACACAGGGATGATCCGGCTCCCCCAGCAACTGTTGCTTCACGGGCAAAGAGACCAAGGCAGAGGGGAATCACAATATCTTCCCCTAGGAGCGCTCCAACTTCTCCTACTGCGAGGTCCCTTACTTCTAGGGACAAAGGTAAAGGTCGCATGCCAAGCAAGGCACGGAAAGAGCTACCAGTGGCGACCTTTGTTCCATTTGGTCAGGAGGAAGAGGAGGAAGAGAGAAGGGAGGTGAGAGAAAGAGATGATGATGAATAAAGAGTCGAAGATGTCAGAGAAGGAGAGAGAGATGAGATACAAGAGGAAGAGTCGGGAGGTATCTCAAACGTTCTTCTCTTCTCATTATCTTAATTCCCGCAATCTTTACTAAACAGTTTGTTCCTTTGCAGATGATGATGAAGATACCATCAGCGGCCTTTTGGCCAAGAGGCAGAGGAGGGGTCCTCATTCTGGTGTTTCCAACGAAACCATAGACGAGGACATCCTTGCTGAGTCTAGGAGAACAGCTGTGGAGGCTGCTGAAAGAAGAAGGAAGCGAGAAGAAGAGGAGATTGAACGTATAAAGCAAAGGAGCCTGGAAGAGCAACACGTCGACGACTTGGTGCGTCAGAGCGATGAGGAAGATGCGGTTCCAGAAGCTGCGGCTGCTCAAGTTGATGATGAAGATGCGTCTCTAGAAGAAGATGCGGCTGCTCTGGATCAGGCCCAAGCAGACTTTGAGGAGATCGCCAGCGGCAATGAAGGTGAGATTTTTAATCTTGCGGTAACTTACCGAGACGTGATTGTTGGTGCATTAAAGCATGGCCTATCGAAAGCCGACATTCACCGCTGGTTAGTAAGCAAGTGCGGTGAACCTTCAGGTAATTATTTGAACAACACTTGTGAACTAGGCTTAGTAACCCAATTCACCATCATGACCGGTTTCTTCGCCCCCCAGGTCATGCACACCTTAAGGATATTCTTAATGAAGACAGATTAATAGGGCATGGTATCGCGTCCTTAGCATATGACGAAGATGCTACAATCCCACCTACGCGTGGAGGTGCTCGCTCTTGGTTTATCAAAATAATAATAAAATATTGTTTGAAACAAGTTACCTCACATCGTCCTGTCTTGCGTCGCAGGCAATGCTGGTGAAGCCATGTTGGAACAAAGGATTCAACCTTCTGCATCCTATGTCCCGGTGCCAAGTTCTCATACCGAGAAACTCATCACAGCTGCTGAGTATGCAGGAGAGCCCTTGGAGGATATCATCGAAGTTTCTGATGATGCCGAGGCTGACACCGTGCTGATGGAGGAAGATACCAATGCTGCTACTGAAGACATGGGAGCAGACACTGCTGAAGCTGGGATTTGTGAGCAGATCACGGAAGATGTTGAATCACATGCGAATATGAATGTTCAAATGAGTGATCCCGAGTCGAATGAGCCTTTTGCACCTGAAGGCGTTCCTAACCGCGCAGCAGCTTCTACTATTGCCATTCCCTCAGCAGGAGTTGAGCCTCTAGAGATTCCTCAGGCATGGAACTTTTGGTGTTCACAAGTAGGAGCTGCAATCGCACCCGGTACGGCCTATACCCTTCCTGCCAATTATGAAGAGCTAGAGCTTGCAGTTGATAGGAGAGCAATGGAGCGAGGACAGTCTTTAGCTGCACCAGCAATGCGCCTTCCGTCCTTGCGCGAGATCCTTGAAGGAACTGGTATGTTATCACTTTTCCTGCTCGCATCTTGCGCTTTTCATTTACAAGCTTCATGTTCTAACAACGATTGTTCATTGTTTAGGGTTGAAGCAAGCTGATGTGGACTGGTTGGTTCGAATGCGTCTCTCCTATCCCCGATCATTTGCGAGGTCCTTGGAGATAGAACCTTTCAACAGGAGGCTGTTTTTGACCGAAGCCATCTGGATTTTGGAGCAGCTGTCTGCGGCCACTCCTGCGACCATCTCTCCTCAGAGCGCGCAGTTGCTTTTCAGCATGTGTCAAAACCTTCAAGCCAAAGTTCAGGGCAAGTTGGGCTTTGGATATCTTGTCAACAGAGTCACCCAGATTCGCGCGGCTGTGAATTTGAAGCGCGGCTTCCATAATCTCGCAGCTGAGGAGCAGAAGGTGGAGAAGCAAAAGCAGAAAGCTGAAGAGGCTGTGAAGCTCTTCCATGAAATGAGCGCCAACTACGAGCAGTTGAAGCGAGAAGTGGAGCAAGTGAAAAATTTGTCACGTCAGTTTACTCCTGATGACTCCCTGGTCAAAGGCTTATTTTGAACAATAACAAATTTGTTTTGAACAAAATGTTAAAACATTATTGTAATGTTGCTAGGGTTTCTCCCCCCCCCCCCTTTTTTTAATTAAGGCTTTGAATGCCTGTTTTGCCCTTCCCGGGATTTGCTCGAATATCTTTGTGCGTATCAATTATGACATCTGCTAGCGATATTATGCCTTGATTTTCGCGCTAATTTCTTATCAGATAAGCACACCTTCCTTGGTAAGTCCATCCGTATCATGACCTTCTGTCATTAATTAGGATACGCTACCGAATCGTCGTAGCCTTTAGTAGGGTAATTGAATGTTGCCTTTATCAAGGCGTAAGTGATTAATGCTTACCCCTTTTCCAAGCTTTGCTGACTCAGCTATAGAATTGAAGGGTCTCTACTGGGTCTATATAAACCCCGCCTTCTGCTACTTGAGTTCTTTATCCCACAATGTGGCTTGCCATGAGTCCCTACGACTGCTGGCTTCAACGCTTGTCTTTCGTTGATTCATGGAACCTTCAAGTTGTGAAACCTGAGTTTGTGCTTTGTGCCATAGAAATAGCTTCCAAGATCTTCTTTACAAGGCTTATTGATCTTCATAACTATCATAAAGAAGATGCAGATAATACATCATGCTTGCTCGAAGAATTTTCTTCGTCTATTATGTTTGCAGGTCGTGTTTCCGGCCGCCTCCCGGCGAGGTGCAGCGCCGTACTGACCTTCTTACCGATTCGTAATGAACGGCGGATTTCTCCTCTAGCTTTCCCGCAGGAGAATTTCTTGCCTCCACGTTCTTGAACTCGGGGTGGCGAGCCATCGTGCTCATCTCCGTGGACAAGGAGCCTCTTGCCCTAGGAGTTGCTGCTTGCCTGTTCTTCACCGCCGCATACGCCGAACATGTGGTTCCTCAGGCACATCTCTTGGGCAGAAGACCAGACAGAGGCCTTGTCAGATCCTGGGATCTTAAAGATAGCGTCGCATAGCTCTTGTAGCGTTAGTAGGCCGTTCGTTTTATAGGAACACCCTACTTGCTACAGATCTTTGGTCGCATGTAGGATCAATAGGCCGATCCTTTTATAGTAAGGATTTCCCTTCTGTGTAACTTTCGCGTGTAAGATGCTATCTAGATGAATTGTAAGCCATGTTGGCCGTGTAATTAGCTCAGTCTGAGCTTTTTCGCTTGTAAGCTGCTATCTAGCCAGATAATTTGTAAGTCATTTTGACTCATAATAATAAATCGCTTTGTATGATTTGCTGTTCTTGTCACAACAAATTGCAACATTCGCATACGTATTGGCAAGATTCACCTTTTTCAGTGCCATATTCGCACTTTGTGGCTATAATTTGCTATCCAATAGATAGTTTCGCAGGTTAAGCATCATTCATGAGAACTGCTATCTTAGCAGATGAGTTTTTAGATCGTTTGAGATCGCATTTGCATAGCTTTGCTATCTTGGCAGATAGGCTTGGGAATCACTTAAGATTAGACTCAAGTACGGCTGCTATCTCAGCAGATAGGCTTTTGAAGATCACTTAGGATCATATTCGCATAATGCTGCTATCACGGCAGATAGGCTTGGAGATCACTTAAGATCATATTTGCATAGTGCTGCTATCATGGCAGATAGGCTTAAGGATCTCTTAAGATCACATTTGCTTAGTGCTGCCATCACGGCGGATGGGCTTGAGGATCACTTAAGATCATATTCGCATAGTGCTGCTACCATGGCAGATAGGCTTAAAGATCACTTAAGATCTCATTCCATTAGTGCTGCCATCACGGCGGATGGGCTTAAAGATCACTTAAGATCGTATTTGCATAATGCTGCTATCATGGCGGATAGGCTTTCGTTATTGAGAAATGAAGAAGTAACTAAAGCGATAAAGACAACTGAAATCATAAAGTTCTTCCCATTTGGGAGAAGCATTTTATTATAGAACACTCTCATATGGGAGAGGTGAGATTACAATTCCCTCATATGGGAGAGAAAATGCGTGAATCTTTAATAATACAGAGTATAAAGTAGGCATTGTAATCTAACGCATGTAATGAGAGGAGTTAAGGATAATACTTCTTAATCCAGCGAATGTTGACTGAGCTTGGGGTTGAGGCCGTCTCATGTAGCCTTTGTATGTTGCAGTAGCCACTGTCAAAGAGTTCTTTGACTTCGAAGGGTCCTTCCCAATTGGCTGCGAATTTTGGATGAGCCGCCTCTCGCATGCAGTGATCCGATGCGCGCAAGACCAGGTCCCCAACTGCGAAATCTCGGCGTTGGACTGTTTTGTTGTACGCGCGAGCGATCCTTTCCTGATATCGCTTGTTAGTCCGTTTAGCCTGCTCCCGTTTTTCTTCTAACAGAACCAAGTCGTGATCGCGTTGGGTCTCATATAGTGCATGGAAGGCCAACCTTGCAGAGTTGATCTTCACCTCCGCAGGTACCACAGCTTCAGCTCCATAACATAAAAGAAATGGGGAGACTCCTGTGGGCGTCCTCGGAGAAGTTCGATACGCCCACAAGGCTATGTTCAAAGAATCAGCCCATTTCTTGTGGTCGTCTGCAACCATCTTACTCAAGATTCTCAACAGCGTCTTGTTGGTTGCCTCCGCTTGACCATTCCCTTTCGGATAGTAGGGGGTAGAGCATATCTGCTTATGTTGTACTCCGCTAGCTTCGCAGCTACCTGTGGATTGACGAAGGGGGTACCATTATCCGAGAGAATTGTGTTAGGAATCTCAAACCTACATATGATGTTCTCTTGGATGAAATGGACTACAGCGAGCGCATTTGCTGTCTTCAGCGGTATTGCTTCTACCCACTTAGTGAACAACTCTGTCGCGGTGAGAATAAACTGGTTCACGTGCGAGGTTGGTCGGATGGGGCCAACAAAATCCAAAGCCCAAGTATGGAACGGCCATGGTGTTCCCAATGCATGTAGATCTACAGCAGGAGCATGCACTAGGTTGCCTTTGAATTGGCACTCCTGACACCGTCTTACTTTAGCGCGGCAATCTGCTACCATGGTGGGCCAGAAGTAACCGACTGTGAGGAGTTGTCTGCATAACTTCTCACCTCCGTGATGTTCCACTTGATGAGAGAGGTCCATCACCTCTTGTGCTTCCTTGCTGACTAGGCATCGCAGTAGGTTACCCTCGTGGCCCCTTCGCCAAAGTATATATTCTTGCACCAGGTACCGTGCCGCTTTCCTCTTTAGTTTCTCGGCCTCTTTTCACGACTCAGGCACAATACCTTGCGTGAGAAAGTCAAAGAGTGGCTTCCTCCAATCCACATCATCATCGACCAGAGCAATTGATAAAGATTCCTTGATCAGTGCGCAACTCTCGCAATTTCCTTGGATCAATGCTGCGGTCGTTGACATGTCCGGCCAATGAATCCCATACCTCTGGGCTTTTCGATAGATTGACACAAATGCGAAGTTGCCCATTCTTCTTCACTAAAGGCACGATGTTGGCCAACCTTGTAGGATGGTGATTTGGCTCGATGAATTTGGCATCCAGAAGTTTGACGATTTCTTGCTTGATCTTCACATTGAGCTCCGGCCTAAAATCTTCTTGTGCTCTGCTTTATGGGTTTGGATCCGGGGATTACATCTAACCGGTGCATGGTGATGCTCGTGTCCAGACCAGGCATCTCATCGTACTCCCATGCAAATACGTCCTTATACTCGATCAGAAGCTGCAGTAATCTTTCCTCTTCCTCTCTCGTGAGGTCTGCACTCAGAAAGACTGGCCTTTTCTTTTCTTCGCTTGGGCTTAGGAATACCTCCTTCAGTTCCTGCTTTTGTGGTTTGGACTTGTCCTCCATGCATTCTGGCGCTTGTTTGAGTTTTTCCTCCAAAACACCTGGCGTTGGTTCGCCTCTTTCCATGACCTGCTCGATTTGGTTGATTTGCTCAGGGATATACCCATGCTCGCGTGGGGGTATCCCCGCGCACCTTCATATGCGGTAGCATTTCTTCCCGTTAGCGTAGAAGCTTTCTATCTCTTTGCCCTCGGGATCATGCTTTGCTATCCTTTTCAGGGTGTAAACATTCTTTCTTTGGTAGGCAATTCACGGTGCCTCTTCTCGCATAGACGGTTTTTCCTTGGACTCCTATCTTGTCACCATCACTCCTGCAGGTGACTGCTCTTTGATGTCCTCCCACCGAGGCAAAGGAGTGGGGTTGAACGGCCCCGGCGTTTGCTCATCTGCCATCTCAGTGAACCATTCCGCCTCAGTGAGATGCGCTTCATCCAGGTTGAAAGGATTTATCGAGGCTGGTATCTCTACTATTCTGTCATTCCAAATAGCTTTCATCACCTGATGAGCTGTTGAAGGGACCGCATTGAAGCAATGAATGCAGGTCCGGCCTATAATCATGTGATACGTAGTGTTCGCATCTATGACATAGAATTTGGTCAAACATTTGATTTTGCCGATCTGGAGACCCAGACGGATCCATCCTATCGTCATTCTGGAGTCGCTTCCGAATCCCATCAGCGGGGATGGACGCCTGACAATCTTCTGCTCCGGGATTCCTGCTAGCTTCAGAGTGTTGAGCGAGACAACGTTGACTGCTGCTCCTCCGTCGACAAACGCTCTTTTCAACTCCACGCCATTGATTACTGCCGTTACAAACAGAGGCTTCTGGTGGCTCGCATCTGTCTTCTTGTCGCTTGCGGAGAAGGTTATGACCTTTTTTGTAGAGCGAGATGCCCTGAAAACCTTCCCGTTGGAGGCCACGATATCTTCCTCGTAATCTTCCACTATCCTCAGGATCGCCTTTGTCATCTCCTTCCGGCATTTCTCCGAGAAGTTCATTTCATCGAAGAACCTGCTGAACCCGTGCGACCCCTTCATCCGATCAGCACGTTCTTCCTCCGTGTCTATGCTGTAGTCCTCGTCATTGTGGATCTCGGCAATGATGGGTAGACCATCCTCTGCAACCTCTTCAAGGTCCATAATTGAGATCATGGCAACCTCTTTGCCCTTCGCCTCTTGCTCCACATGAGCAGGCAGTGGATTGTTTCGCACATCCTTCCTCTGGTCGCTGACAATCAGCTCGCCATTTTTCATCTTTTGGCTTACCATGATTCTGAGCTTCTTGCAGTCAGCCGTGGGATGCATGACCTTTCCATGACATTTGCACCACTTTGGGTCCCTCACCATCTCCTTGGAGGGTGTCCTTTCAAGCGGCGGCAAGATTCCGTCTTTACGCCATTGTCTGCACAAATCACTCGCTTCCTCTACCGAACATGGTAGAGGTGGTGCGTCGAAGTTTGCGACCTTCGGCTGCTTTTTGGGCGAGACCATATTCACTTCGGCTTCACGTCCCCTTTTGTAGCTGAACCTCCCAATTTTAAAGGTAGTCCCGCTCGGGGATCTCTCAGAGGCATGCCTCTTTTTCTGCCTTTCCACTATAGGCTCTATGTTCTTTGTGCATTCGATCAGCTTCGAAAATGTAGGAGTTTGCAGGTTGATAAGCATACCTTTGTACTCGTCTCGCATGCACTGCAGGCATATTTCCACGAGTCTGCTCTCAAGTATCACATCTTTGCATTCCAAGGACTTGGCCCTGAACTTCTTGATGAATGTCACTCCATCCTCCTCGCGCTTCTGGTACATCCGCGAGAGATGAATCATTGTCACCTTTTCTTCCATCTGGAAGAATTTGGTATAAAATTTCTGGACCATATCGTCCCAGGTCTTCATGGATCCAGCCTCCAGTGTCCTGTACCACTTGTAGGCCACGTTCCCCAGGGATTTAGGGAACTCACGCATCAACAGCTTAGGATCAGCCCCGTATGGTCCCATCACATCGATGAAACGCATGACATGCTCATGGGCGTTTCCATTTACATCTTCAAACTTGTCCCATTTAGGAGCCTTGTACCCAGCAGGGTTAGGCATGAGGTATATCTCCCGTGGGATAGGTGGATCGTTGTCAAGCTTCGGGATGATGGTGTCCGCGAACGGTTGATTGGCTAGGATGGTTTCTATGCGCCGCTGCAGCAACGTGATACACTCCGGCACATTTCCCCCAACAGTAGGAGGAGGGGTTGTTGTAGTTGGAGGCGACACATATACTACAGAAGAGCTAGGAACGTACTGTGGATTCACATTGCCCCACGCCGCCGGCGGAGGAGGCAAAGGATATTGTGAAGACGGATTGGCTGCCAGGATTGGCGGTTGAGGCACATGAGCGGTAAGAGGCAACATTTGAGCTGTTTGTCCCTGCACCATTGCCGGCGGAGTTTGAAGGTTAGGATTAGGTGGTGTGGTTGATGCTCCTAATCCTTGAGTGGTGGAAGTTCCTCCTCCCTGAGAGACGACAGTGGCTGGCGCAGGATTCGGGGCAAGAGTCCCCAAGATAGCCATTATCCGTTCCAGCTGCGCAGATTGAGCTTTGAGAGCTTTCGCCTGGTTCTGGATGGTGGCGTCCAAGGCCTCTATCGTCGGAGCTTCACCGGCGGCTGTAGGAGTACGGCGGGCCTCCTCTCTCGAGGTGGTCTCCGTGGAAGGCGATCTGTTACTGACATCATCTTCATGAGACATGGTTGCTTGCAATGGTAAGTTCACGTCGGGTTCACCAAATGTGTACGAGAGAATCCTGCATAGAGAATTCAATATACACCAAGAGCATAGGATAGAAATAACACAGGAAGTGTTGGTTTGTGTGTAGGGAGAGAGTAAGGCAATAGCACTGTGAGAGAGAGAGACAGGATTTTGGCAAGGCTTCCGCGTAGTTCAGGTGAGTCTCCCCTTGTATGGAAGGGTTAACGACCTATATATATAACGGAGAATGTGACCGTTGTAGTGTGGTTAATGCGCCCATTAATGCCGGCTTAATTAGCTTAACCACAACGACACGTTCATCCGCGCATATAGGGACCGTTACAGCACGTTGTCCGCGTATACCGGAACCGTTACAAGGTCGACCGGGTTTGACCGGGTTGACCGGGTTTATGAAGATTGTGCCATAAATCTCTCAAAAGCAGTTACTAGGGGTCGCGTGCGGGCTTGGTTGTCGCTCGCGCGCGACAGGAGTTACTCTAGCCTCCAAACCACTAATTCCCTACAAGTCCCGTGAGGTGGTATTGATAACTCTATATTAGAGTTATATTTCTTCTACGTTTTTGTACCGTTCTGTGTAGTTTCCGGGTTGAATATATTAGAAATACACTATGAACTTGAGGAAATTGGATAAGTTTAGCTTTGAGTGATAAATTATTAATCCGGGCGTTTTTCACATTATTTACATTTATTTTGGTCACTTTTGATCGCACGGGGTGTTTTCGTGTTGTGTTGGACAGGAAACGGAGCTCATGGATCAAGAGGAGGAAAACGAACTTCGGAACATATGCGGAAGCTTGGGAGAGAAAGAAATTGGAAGAAAAGAGGAGAAAGATGGAAAAAGGGGGTCAAAGTGTCATTTTAGAAAGATTGAAGTGTAGGATCAAAAGTTGATCATAGGATCAAAGCAGATCGCACGATCAACTTTTGTGATCGCACGATCTGCTAGGGGAGAACTCACTGACTTATAGGATCAAGTAGCAGATCATACGACCAAGTAGCAGATCGCACGATCAACTTTTGTGATCGTACGATCTGCTAGCAGTACCAGCAACGCACGGGGAAAGGCCAAGTTTTTTGGGTTATTAATTAATATGTTTTTGATTATTAATTAATGCACCCTGATTGAAGATTAAAGAGGGAGATAAAAACAAAAGAAAAGGAGACACGTGAGAGAGGAAGTCCATGAACGCAAGGAGAAGAGAAGGAGGACTCCTCCTCCATTGAAGCTCGAAGCTTGATTTCTTCTTCTTCTCTCTCAATCTTTCTATGGAGAAACTAGTAAGTCTTGTTTGGTTTATTAGTATTAGCTAGACGTTTTGCTAGGCATCTCTTTGAGAGCCTAGGGTTTATGTAAACGATGATATTTTCCGGATTTGATCTTTGCTTCATGATTTCTTGATTTCTTCTTTTGAATCAATTCTAGTTTCTTGTTTATGTTAGTAATCCTAATTGAGTGACACGATTAGGAGATAAAACTAGGGTTCAAGAACTAGGGTTTGTTCAATAGTTGATTCATGCTTAAAGTTAGCAATATTTTAATTCAATTGTTCATAATCTATGCTTAATTCTTAATGGGGATGGAGTAATTAACCGGAACCGTTAGTTGGCTAGTGAAGTGCGCGACAGTGACTTTAAATGGCTAGGATGAGATATGAGCATCAATCCCGTATCACTGAGACTGAGAAGAGACGTGTTAGGATTGGCTAGTGTGGGTAGATTCGGTAGGTGAGATTCGACGGTTTCGTGCAACGGTGGACCGACAGGACCCGTTGTCGTGCATGTCGTTAGCCTACTAGAACGGACCGGTAGACACAAGAGACCGATAGGAGATTGTAGTCTACCGTGAAGTAGAATGACTTGAGACCGATAGGAGATAGTCAGCGCTGTTACCCGGCTTAGTTAGAATAGAGTTAACGTGTTGCTCAGATAATCCGAAAATCGTCTACAACCCTAGGTGATCTAGAGATTGCCTAGTTTCTCCAAACTTATTTATTAAATATAAAAATACAAAAATATTAGCTAAGTTGTTTTTTCAATTCTAGAAATCAATCAAATCTTTCCTCCTGCACCGTACTCTAAATTAAATAACTAATTAAATAATCTCAAGCCTGTCCTCGTGGGATCGATAACTCGGGGTTGAAATACCACCCCTATATTACTTGACCGTGCACTTGCGCATACGCGTTAAAAAATCCGCGTCATGTTTTTGGCGCCGTTGCCGGGGACAGCAGTAGATTATTTAGTTAGGAGTTAGTTTAGAGTACTTTCTTTTAGTTTTAATTTTTTTTCTTATTCTATATCTCTGTGCTTCACGGGTGTCTTGTGAGTTTGTTTCTCAGGAACGCAGGAAGCAAGAGACAATATAAGCATGTGGAGCAAAGACTGTTATTCGGGTCCCCCCTACTGTTTCCACTGTAGGGGTAACCATGAAGACGAGGACGCATGCATAACTTGGTGCTACGTATGCGGAATTTGGCACGACCGTAGAGACTCATGTCGAGTACATGACCCCCAGCTTTATCAGCACCAGGAAGAATCATCAGCGGATATGGCAGAACGGCGTAGTATTATGAATGACATGGAAGTTTGCGCCAAAATTTTGTCCATAGATGCACAATTACCAAAAGAGGATTCAGCCACAGGTAGAGAATACGTGAGGGAGATGTTGGAGAGGATAAAGAAGCGAATAGAAAAACTGTCAACAGCATGGGAATCAAGCATTCAAGAGCCACAAGAAGAAACCGTGCCATATGACAGTGAGCTAAAAATTGAACCTTCATCATCCCCACCACAAGTGGAAGAAGAGATCCCTGAGCTAAACGAAGACTGCAGTGTCCAGGAACCATTGGTGGACTCTGCCATATATGAGGACTCAGACTCTGATTCAGACTGGGGTGGACCTGTGTGCCGAAGATGGGAAGATCTGCCGTATTGCGATCCAAGACCGCAGGTTCCCTCACATCCTTGGTATGAATGGGAAGACACCGAAATTGGAAGCCTGTGGTGTGTCGACGATGAAGCTGGTGACACACTTGTGCTCAGTGATATTGAGGTAAAAGCCCCAACTCCGATTAATGATGAATTCTCCATATCTTATGTCACACAAGTATGCGATGAGCTGGAACAATTACTGTATGGGGATTCGTATGGGGAAGAATTTGATGAGCAACTCCCAATCTCTTGTTCTATGGGCGATTCTATTGATCATCCATATGCCATAATCAAGGAGTTGGAAGTCAGCAAGTGTGGGGGTGTGGATGAATTGAATGGGTCATTTGAAGAGCATCTAGCACATATGAGGTATTACTGGGATGATTTTATGTCCATAGATTCATTTGAGCCCAGTGGTACTTGGTGGAAGCTGATAAAGAAGATAAATTGCAAGATGAAAAGATTCAGTTTCTACAACTCTCCGCCATCTGCACAGCACAGGGGTGCACTTGAAGTTATCGAGAAGAGATGGTGGAAGAAGAAGAAGTGGAGGGATAATGCAGTCTCCATTGTCCTTTTCGGTTGAGGTAACCGGGTCGGGCTGTCGACCTTAAATTACAAGCGCTGCTTGGGAGGCAACCCAATGTAGAGTAGGATGCAATTTGTTTCTGTTTTTGCTTTTAGTTCTCCATATTTGATTTTGAGGGGTGAGAGAGAGTTGCTTTAATACTTTCAATCAGTGTGCAGGGACACAGGTACAGAATACGCTACGGATTCCCCTTCTTGATGCGTGCGATGGAATGTTGAGTAGGCGCATCGGAATCCGGACGCGAGGTGAGACTTTTCCGGAAACTGTCAACGGTCCACAAGACCCCTTCTTGTTGCAGTTTCGCCGAAACGGTGCCCATGTAGGTCCGGGCACCCCAGGTACCTTTAACTCTCTCTCTTGTTTCTAAGTTTTGAGCCATAATAGTGTAGATCCACCGCCAACACATTTAAGCGATGAGTCCTCTTATTATATCTCTAAATTCGTTGAGGACAACGAAACGCTTAAGTGTGGGGGGGTTTGTGTATATTTTGCTAGCCATGTCAGTTATGCATCGCCAGTTACATGCAGTTGTGTCGTATTGTGGAGTACATGTGGTTAGTGTAGAGTGTTTGATATAGTGTCTTATGGTGTTAGGATTGTTAGCATGCAATTTTTTTAGCACTTTTACTTTATTGAGTCCCCTACCAAATCGTGTGATTAGTCGAGTTGGCCAAAAGCATACAGAGTTAGGAAATATTAAAAAAAAAAATCATAAAATTTTAAATTTTTGAGAAAGGGCAATCGAAGAGAGTGAATGTGGAGAGGGCTTAATGATAGAATTCCTTAGGAATATGAAAATCTGATGTGAGGTAGACGCGAGAATCTGGAGTAGGAAGACTTATAGGGCTAATGCACATTAGAACTGCGAGTAGCTGCCTCTCAGACTAGTTATCCTACTAGCGCTACACCACCGTCACTTAGGTAGTCGTCAACCCTCCTCGTAGTGGCAACGGAACAGCTGTGCGAGTGATGTTTATGGGGGCCTCACGTCCCGTCTCCATCTCCTAGGTCCACTAGTTACCCCTATTGATCCGTTTACCCCTTTTATTCACAGCCTCTAGCCTAGGAAGCCTTTCATTGTGACTTTCATCACTTGTTAGAATGGTCCTTTCCTAAGCGTCATGATAGAGGGAGTTGAGTTAGGGAGGTTTGATGGGGGTGAGCTGATTTGATACATCTTACGTGGATTCTCTTACATGTCGTCTTTTGAGGGGATGTGAGGGTGAGTTAGAGACGGTAGCACACTTCGGTGTGGCGGTGAGTCGTGTCCTTACACCACGATCACAGGTGGAGTACCGTAGTGCGTGATATTTCTTCCACACGTCATGGGGTGGGGGTTGGTTGATCTTATAGGAGGTCGTGCTTATGCTTTATTTATATTCTCTATATCATAGGTGATGAGGAGGATCGGTTGGAAAAGCACGTTTACACATTGACTACTGGGTTCGTGATTTGCTTTGCATCAAGTGTGGGGGTGTCGACATCTATGTTATTACATCACTAATTTGACACATTCCACCCCCATGTTATCTAATGTTGACATTTGATCTCTTCGGATATTACTATCGTATTGTCGGCTCCATGTGCTTAATGTTATTGTGTGGAAAAAAAAAAGTAAAAATAGAAAGTGAAAGTGAAATTGAAAGGGAATAAAGGAGCAAGCTTGAAATTGAAGACCGGGGAGATTAGCTATTGTTCGAGATCACTTCTTCACATTTGTGGCCGCGAGAACGGCGTTGCACCAAGATTGAGGGAATGAGGGCCGGAGTAGTGAGATTCGGTGTGGTTCCTTGGATTTTGGTGAGGGAGTGTGAGAATCGGGTTTTGTGAGTTAGATCATGACGTCTAGGACAACGCTTCTAAATATCCTATCCTATCCGTCCTAAACCGTCAGTAATTTAACCCGTGGATAAATAGCTCGGAAGGTAAGTGCTAGGGATACGTTTGATGAGTGTGCGGAAGCAGCATATTTTGTGTTCGTGCCCGTTCTGTCTAACGAAACTGGCCGCAAGTTCTACCGATCACCAAAGTTATAGAACTTCCGAGGGAATATGAGAGCCTTATGACTTGCCGGTTTACTTTTTGAGATTGCCCAATATCTAACTAAAAAAAATAAAAAAAATTGGTGTTGTTTCAATTTTTGCATTGTTTGATAATCGAGTTGCATTGTATAGTCATGTAGGTTGCATGGGTGTGTGTGTTGTTTGTGTCACATGGCTAGTGAGGTTAAATGCAATTCGGTGGATTGAAAATCATAGTGTGAGAAATGTTTTTGATTTTGCTCGGGACGCGCAAAAAGGTAGTGTGGGGGGATTTGATAACTCTATATTAGAGTTATATTTCTTCTACGTTTTTGTACCGTTCTGTGTAGTTTCCGGGTTGAATATATTAGAAATACACTATGAACTTGAGGAAATTGGATAAGTTTAGCTTTGAGTGATAAATTATTAATCCGGGCGTTTTTCACATTATTTACATTTATTTTGGTCACTTTTGATCGCACGGGGTGTTTTCGTGTTGTGTTGGACAGGAAACGGAGCTCATGGATCAAGAGGAGGAGGAAAACGAACTTCGGAACATATGCGGAAGCTTGGGAGAGAAAGAAATTGGAAGAAAAGAGGAGAAAGATGGAAAAAGGGGGTCAAAGTGTCATTTTAGAAAGATTGAAGTGTAGGATCAAAAGTTGATCATAGGATCAAAGCAGATCGCACGATCAACTTTTGTGATCGCACGATCTGCTAGGGGAGAACTCACTGACTTATAGGATCAAGTAGCAGATCATACGACCAAGTAGCAGATCGCACGATCAACTTTTGTGATCGTACGATCTGCTAGCAGTACCAGCAACGCTCGGGGAAAGGCCAAGTTTTTTGGGTTATTAATTAATATGTTTTTGATTATTAATTAATGCACCCTAATTGAAGATTAAAGAGGGAGATAAAAACAAAAGAAAAGGAGACACGTGAGAGAGTAAGTCCATGAACGCAAGGAGAAGAGAAGGAGGACTCCTCCTCCATTGAAGCTCGAAGCTTGATTTCTTCTTCTTCTCTCTCAATCTTTCTATGGAGAAACTAGTAAGTCTTGTTTGGTTTATTAGTATTAGCTAGACGTTTTGCTAGGCATCTCTTTGAGAGCCTAGGGTTTATGTAAACGATGATATTTTCCGGATTTGATCTTTGCTTCATGATTTCTTGATTTCTTCTTTTGAATCAATTCTAGTTTCTTGTTTATGTTAGTAATCCTAATTGAGTGACACGATTAGGAGATAAAACTAGGGTTCAAGAACTAGGGTTTGTTCAATAGTTGATTCATGCTTAAAGTTAGCAATATGTTAATTCAATTGTTCATAATCTATGCTTAATTCTTAATGGGGATGGAGTAATTAACCGGAACCGTTAGTTGGCTAGTGAAGTGCGCGACAGTGACTTTAAATGGCTAGGATGAGATATGAGCATCAATCCCGTATCACTGAGACTGAGAAGAGACGTGTTAGGATTGGCTAGTGTGGGTAGATTCGGTAGGTGAGATTCGACGGTTTCGTGCAACGGTGGACCGACAGGACCCGTTGTCGTGCATGTCGTTAGCCTACTAGAACGGACCGGTAGACACAAGAGACCGATAGGAGATTGTAGTCTACCGTGAAGTAGAATGACTTGAGACCGATAGGAGATAGTCAGCGCTGTTACCCAGCTTAGTTAGAATAGAGTTAACGTGTTGCTCAGATAATCCGAAAATCGTCTACAACCCTAGGTGATCTAGAGATTGCCTAGTTTCTCCAAACTTATTTATTAAATATAAAAATACAAAAATATTAGCTAAGTTGTTTTTTCAATTCTAGAAATCAATCAAATCTTTCCTCCTGCACCGTACTCTAAATTAAATAACTAATTAAATAATCTCAAGCCTGTCCTCGTGGGATCGATAACTCGGGGTTGAAATACCACCCCTATATTACTTGACCGTGCACTTGCGCATACGCGTTAAAAAATCGCGTCAGGTATGCGAGGGCCCTGTCTCGCATCCCCCACGTGGATCAGCGCGGCTGGTGATCCAGTGTGTGTAGAGCACAGTATGGTGTGCTGGATGGTCGCCACGTGGCTAAGATCTGCCTGTTCAGAAAGCACTATCTACACAGAGCAAGGTTAGTTTCTCAAGGTTACAATCAAGAAGAAGGTATAGATTATGAAGAAACCTTTGCCCCATTTGCCAGGTTAGAAGCAATTAGAATTTTACTTGCATTTGCATCTTACAAGAACATGAAACTATTTCAAATCGATGTGAAGTGTGCTTTCTTTAATGGCTACTTGCAAGAAGAAGTTTATGTTGCACAACCACTTAGTTTTGATAATGACAATTTTTCCAGATCATGTTTACAAGCTTGAAAAAGCTCTTTATGGTTTGAAACAAGCTCCAAGGGCTTGGTATGAAAGACTGTCAAAGTTTTTACTTAAAAATTATTTCAAAAGAGGTTTAGTAGACAAGACTCTTTTCATTAAGACTCATGAGAAAGATTTGCTTGTAGTCCAGATATATGTTGGTGATATACTATTTGGAGCTACTAATGATCAATTATGCAGAGAATTCTCAAGTCTTATGAGCAGGGAATTTGAGATGAGCATGATGGGAGAATTAAACTTCTTCCTAGGACTTCAAATACATCAGCTGAAGAAGGGTATCTTTCTGAATCAAAGCAAGTACACAAGAGACTTGCTAAATAAATACAACATGGCTCAATTCAAGGAAGCCAAGACCCCAATGAGCTCCACACTATCCTTAGACATGGATGAATCTGGTAAGAGTGTCAATGTAAAAGAGTATAGAGGCATGATTGGATCATTACTCTATCTAACACCAAGCAGACCAGATATTATGTTTAGTGTATGCATGTGTGCTAGATTTCAAGCTGATCCAAAAGAATCACACTTAACTGATGTGAAAGAATATTCATATATCTCAATGGTACCAAAGACTTAGGGCTTTGGTATCCAAGACATTCTAACTTCTCTTTTAAGTGGTTTTTCAGATGCTGACTTTGCAGGGTACAAAGTTGATAGAAAAAGCACTTCTGGAACCTGTCAATTCATTGGATCATCCTTGATTAGCTTGCATTCCAAGAAACAAATTCAGTTTCTCTATCAACAGATGAAGCTAAATATATAGCTGCAGGATCATGTTGCTCACAAGCACTATGGATTTCTCAACAGCTAAGAGACATTGGATTTGACTTCAGAGGCATACCTATCAAGTGTGACAACACTAGTGCAATTTCAATTACAAAGAATCCAGTACAACACTCAAGAACCAAGCACATTGATGTCAGACACCACTTCATCAGAGATCATGCTGAGAAAGGTGATATGGTTCTTGAATTTGTTGCTACTAACATGCAAATTGCAGATATCTTCACCAAACCATTAGCATATGAAAGGTTCTCAGCTCTAAGATTGGAATTGGGAATGCTAAATCAGGCTGCATTGGTTTAGGGGGAGCTTTTGGTAAGAAAGGTAAGTTATTTGTGTTTAAAAAGGTTTGAACTGAGTTTCAAAGCCTTGAAAATCAGTTCAAAGCTTTGATTTTTTACCTGTTGCAGTGTTACAGTATTTCAAGACCTTGAAAGCCTTTTCAAAGCCTTGAAAATGAATCTGTTACACTAATAGTCAATAAACTTGGATCATTCTATGCTGGGTGATATCTCTGTAGATATTTGCCTAATATAGTTCCTACCCTTTTCAAAAATTTGATTTAGCCAAAAAATAATATTAGTATATTCCTTTTTTAAATGGCATAATAGTTTGAAATTTCTCTGATCTTGGTAAATCTATTTAGAATCAGAGAGATACTAGTTTCCTTTTGAAACCCAAACTCTTTCAGTATTTATCCTCATCTATTCTCTTTCACTCCGTATCATTCCATCTCTCTTTTTTCTTCTTGCTAACCCTAATGAGCACAAGAAGAGCCTCAGACAGAATCAAGATGGCTGGAGGTTCTAAACCTGTCTCAGAGAAGAAAAGAAAAGAAGCAGTGGAAGAGGTTCAAGAAGTCAGTGGAGACTCTAGCTCCAGAACTCCCAGTGCACAAGAAGTTCCAGATCCTCCTCCACCAAAGAAGAAGATCAAGAAGGCTACAACCTCCTCTTCAGAAAAGCAGAAGAAGGAGGAAGCCATTACAGAAAAGGAACCAGAAAAAGAGCCTACCAGTTCAAAGAAGGTAAAGAAGAAGGCAACTCAGGCTGAAAAAGGGAAAGGGAAGGTGACAGAAGCACAACCAGAAATTCAATTGGAGAAGGCACTGTAGATCAATTCTCAAGTCTCAACAAAGAATACAGCTCCTGATGAGACATGGTTTGTCTCAAACATCTCTAAAGGTCAGTGGTTAGATGGATTTGCTTCAAGGTCTATTGGTTTCTGCAGTTTGGTTAATAAATATGTGCTGGAACATATGAAACTCAAGTGCATCTATATGTTATAGAAGAGTTCCTTGTGGTGTATGTTGAATCCTAGAGAAATAGCCTACCCCAGACTCACCAAAATCTTTTATCTGAACCTAACCCAAGTAAGAGATCTGCACACTTGGTGATCAAATCTAAAGTTGCTGGGATAATAATTGAGCTAGATCACTCTGATTTTGCCACTGTGTTAGGTTGTCCAAAGAGGTATGACACTTGCAACCATCCAACAAAATCAGAAACTTTGAAGCTAGCCAAAGAAGAATTCTTTCTTCCAAATATCTCAACCTAAGCCAAACAGTTAACACACTCTGTGTTGAATGTTGAAGCCAAATTTCTTCACACTATACTGGTGAGATGTGTCTTTCCTAGAGAGCACTCAAGAGAGTTGGTAACTGAGAGAATGATGCACATCATGTACCTGGTTATGCATGGCTATGAGATTGATCTCCGAAAACTAGTTCTTGAACACATGCTCTTCAGCTTAAACAGTAAGAGGATTCACCCTCTATCTTATGCAAACCTCCTCACCATGTTCTTTGAGAACTTTGAGATCCCTTTTACTGGAGAAGAATCAGTCACATCTGGTTTTGGGGAACTCAATGAGAAAGACCTTGAGAAAATCGGAGTTGTGAAAACCAAGGAGAAAGTTTGGAAACTTTACTCAGAACTGACTGAAGCATAATTAGGTGCAAATAAATTTTCTAAGCCCAAGAACTTGACTCCCACTTCAATTCAGACCTCTCAGCCTACAGACAATCAAAGACTTGATGTTTTGGAACTGTACATGGAGGATGTCAAAGCTACTGTTTTTGGATTGGAAAGTGATATGGGACAAGTCAAGTATATGGTGGAAAGTATCTTCAGAAGCATGACCTTGCTTGATGTTCATGAGGATCCTGAAGGAACAAAGAATGGAGAATCAGACAAGGATTTTCCTAGTGAACATTCAGACCAGGAAGAAGCTACTCCAGTTTCAGATAAGGGATAGCAGGCAGCTGAACAGGCAGAAGATGAAGCTAATAGCCCTGATTCTGATGAGCTGCTAATCACCTTGAAGAAGAAGAAGAAATCTCCAAAGGCTGCTGAAAAGGACAAGACTGAAGAAGCAACTGTTGAAGCAGGGATTGCAGAGGAACAGGAAAAGCAAGACAAGACTGATGAAGAAGACAATGAGAAAGAGGAAGGAGATCAGGATGAAGATCAAACCCCTTAATCTTGCATTTTATTTCTTCCATATTCTCTCTGCTTTATTTATTTAAGTTTTCAAAATTTTCAAGACACTTGATCCAACATCTTCTATCTTTTTGATGAAAGTCAAAAAGGAAGAGAAAATTCTAGGTTTCAGTTTAGGTTTTTAGGATTATTTGGTTTATTTGCTGAACTATTTAGGTTTTTTTGTTGGTATTTAAATAAGTTGGATCTTTTTGGAAATAATGTGTCTTTAAATTGTAGACTAATCAGTTTATTTTGTAGAGACTAAGGATCAAACAGAATTTGGTTTTGTCTTTCATTAAGGGGGAGATTGAAAGCTCAGGTTGTTCAAGACTTAATATAGCTTGGCTATTCAAGGCATTGAAACAGCTTTCAAAGCCTTGAATCAGCTTCAGAGGCTTGAAAATAGTTTTGGCTATTTTCAAGGCTTTGAAACTGGATTCAAAGCCTTGAAACTGTTTAACCTGAATGCATATTCTCAGGGGGAGTTTTTCTGCTAACTCTCTAATTTAATTTATTATCTCTCTTGCATATGTTTGATTACCTGTTGTTAGATGATTAAATACAAATTGGTAAACATGTTTAGAATCATATTGTATCACAATGCAGGAAATATTGTTTCTAAGTTTTGCAAGATTGTTTCCTAAACTGGATTGCTGCAGATTTGGAAACACATGAATACTTTGATCCTGTGATCAATCAGACGTGTTTGACAGCTTCTCATGATGGTTAAATTAAGGATTACAACAATATCTCTGAAGATTATGTTCATTCAACCGTTGGAGAAGATCTCAAAGGAGTCAAACTCTGTTGCCTACAAAATAGGAAGGCTGTTGCTGAAAATCTTGGAAGATTTGCGGAGCTGTTTGAAGTATTTAAAGAGCTCAAATTCGAAGCAAAACATACAATTCTCAACGGGAAAATACAGAGCATTCTGGAATGACAAGCATCAAAGAAGTTCTTCATCTCTCCCAATCCATACACAGAAGTTCACTGCATTTCACTGCAGTTTTCTCTCTTAAGTGATCTTCTGTATAGAGCTATATTGGTAGATATTTTCTGTATTATTTCTACATTCATTATCAAGGATTGTTCAAGGTGAACAATAGATAATTCTTAGTTAATCAGTTAGCTAGAGCAGGTACTAGACAGGTTAGGGAAAACCACAAGCTGTAACAGTGTAAGGGACTTGTCTGTGCTTGAGTTCTAGGGCTTAGCTTTTGATTAATAAGAATTGAGTTGATAATCCTGCAGGGATCTAATCCCTGAGGTAGAGACGTAGGTCCAAGTGGACTGAACTCTATAAATCACTTGTCTTGTGCATTTTCAGTTCATTTACTTTCGGAGATTTTGCAAAATCTATTTATTTTCAAGGGTTTGAACTTGTTTTAAGGCCTTGAAAAAGGCATACTTGTTCTAAACTTTCTTCATATTTTCAAAGGCTTGAACTTGTGTTCAAGGCCTTGAAATTCATTGTCTACACAAGTTCTTCTACTTGTTAGCAAGTTTTGCAAAAAGTTGGCATACTCTATTCAACCCCCCCCCCTTCTAGAGTGTATTATTTGTTTATACATCTGCATACTCACACTTTCATATGTTTTTGTAGATACTGCTTTCAAGACAGGCGGATCATTACCACGTGGCAGCCATCCAGCACACCCAGCTGTGCTCCATCCACATCAGATCACCACTCGTGCTGATCCATGTGGGGGATACGAGAGAGGGCCCCCGCGCACCATAACACGGGACTTGTAAGGACTTAGTGGTTCGGAGGCTAGGGTAAAGTCCGTCGCGCGCATGCGACAACCAAGCTTGCGCGCGACCTCTGGTAACTGACTGAGAGATCATAGGCTTACGTGTCCCATCAATGAGGCTGATCTCATAACGGTCTCCGATACTTGCGGGCAGATGCGTAACGATTCCTACACGGTCGAACGTGTCGTTGGGGGTCTATCTTTAAGCCTCCATTTATGGTGCATTAACCCCTCAACGGTCACTTCCCCTCTATATATAGGATCGTTAGCTCTCCGTTGCGACACAAGTCATATACTGGTCCAAGACCATAGCTCGTTGTCTCTCTCTCACAAGAAGTTACTAGTGCTTACCCTCTCCCTACACACACTCTACAATTACTTGAGTTCCCATTCTCTACTTGAGGTGTATACTTGGATATCTCTTGAGGATTTCCTTCTACACATTTTGGTGAATCCGACGTGAACCATCCACCTTCAAATACTTTAAACCTGCTCATAATGCCGTCGGACCAAGACGTTCGTCATGGGACCAATCTCCTTCCCATGAGGAGACCTCAGAGGAGGATGGACTGCTCAACACCACTCCCAACACCCGAGCTCAAGTTGTCGCTGAAGGAAAGCCCTCTTTGGAATCACTCCAGACTACAATAAAAACTCAAGCTCGGGCTATGGAGGCCCAATCTGAGCAAATTGCTCTGATCATGGCAATCTTGGGAAAAGTGGCCCAGAATGTTGTCCTGGGGGCTTCTGCGCCCTTGCTGTCAACTTCACTGCCCCCGCCAGGGACAATGTCTACTTCAATAGTGCATGTCTCTGCTGCATAGGCTCCTTTCTCGGGTGGCCCGTCAATCCAGGCGACACCATTCTCATCAGTTTCATCCCTGATGGAGGCAGGGAACCTCGCCTCATATCCCGCATCATCTTTCTATGCAAACGGATCCCTAGGAATCCATGGGCCTCCACCTCCGCCTCCTTACAATCCCAGCATGCCTTACATTCCGGGTTTCGGACAAACACCTTCATCCTATGGGGGAACACCAGCCAGCATGGCGGCCCTCGAGCAAAGAATCGATAGTATTATTGCCAACCAAAGCTTCACGGACACTGTCATCCCCAGGGTAGATAATACACCTCCCATTCCGCGGGATATCTTCCTGATGCCAAATCCTACTGGGTACAAAGCACCCAAGTGGGTAAAATTCGATGAAGTCAGCGGGAACGCCCACGAACACGTGATGAGGTTCGTGGATATGATGGGCCCGCACGCAGCTGATACTCGGTTACTCATGCGCGAGTTTCCCAAGTCTCTGGGAATTGTTGCATACAAGTGGTACAGAACCCTCGAAGCGGAATCTGTCAAAACATGGGAAGAAATGGTGAAGAGATTCTACACAAAGTTCTTCCAAGTTGACGAAACGTTCACCACCATTCACCTTTCCCGAATGTACCAAAAGTCTGATGAGGAAGGTGTCGCCTTCATCAAGAAATTCAGGTACAGGTCCCTAGAATGCACCGATGAAGTCTCGGAGGGCCGTCTGGTTGAAATATGCTTGCAAGGCATGCGCGATGAGTATAAAGGTATGTTGATTAACTTGAACATGCCTACTTTCTTGAAATTGATTGATTGCACCAGGAACGTTGAGCCACTAGTAGAAAGGATGCGGAAGAGACACGTTAGCGAGCGTGCGCCGACGAATTCCAGCTTCAAGGTCGGCAGGTTCAGCTATAAGCGGTCGCGAGACACTAACGTCCATGCGGTATCACCATCCAACAAGCAACAACGACTCGTGCCACAAGAGGCACCGCCACTACCCTGCTCGATTGAGGATGCGATCGACCTCTGCAAAAGATGGCGGAAGGACGGGACCTTGCCACCCTTCGAGCGCAAACCTACGGGAAAACAGTTCAGAGATCCAAGGTGGTGCGAGTGTCATGGTCAAATATCACACTCAACTCAGGAATGAAAAAAGATCAGGTGGATTGTGGACAGGAAAATAAAAGAGGGCCAACTGTTCATAGACGAGCCGACCAAAGATGTACGTAATAACCCCCTGCCGTCTCATGCGAGGCAGGAATCCAAAGGGAAAGAGGTTGCTATGATCTCAATTACAGGCCTGGAGGAGGTCATAGACATGGAAGTCCCGGCAGTCGCGGAGATCCACAAAGAGGAGGACTACAGTACTGACACGGAGGATTCGCGAGCTGGGCGAGTGAAGAACTCCGCCAAATTTGCTAAGTTCTTCGATGAAATGGGCTTCTCGCCTGACTGCAGGCACGAAATGACTAAGGCCATCCTCAGAGTGGCGAAGTACTATGGGGAAGAGTTAGTAACCTCGGACAGCGGGGTTATTAGGGCCATTGGACCAGGGGGACCCATTATGACATTCGATGAGTCAGACAATAGGACTGCTACAAACCATCAGAGGCCACTATATGTGGCGGCTGCCATCAATCACGTGGATTTTAAGAGGGCATTCGTCGACGGCGGAGCCGCGGTGAACGTCGTCCCCCTTAGCACCCTGGAGATGGCAGGAATCCCCAAGCACAAGATAGTTAAAAATTCGTCACCACTAACAGGCTTCGGTAGCGATTCCAGGATGACCCTGGGGTGGATTCGCTTGGGGATCCAAATCGGGCAGATTAGCTGTTCTGCCAAATTCCATGTTATCGACGCCAACACAACTTACCACATGATTATTGGGCGAGCATAAATTCACCGCTTTGACGCCGTACCTTCGACAG
The DNA here is from genome assembly GCA_023055425.1 of Linanthus parryae. Taxonomy (NCBI): domain Eukaryota; kingdom Viridiplantae; phylum Streptophyta; class Magnoliopsida; order Ericales; family Polemoniaceae; genus Linanthus; species Linanthus parryae. The sequence continues at coordinate 92,878,536 of JALGPY010000005.1, read as the reverse complement.
CTCACCGGATGATGAAGGCCATCTGGAAAGAAAGGGTGGTCACAATACCTGCTTCTGTGAATCCTTTCAATCTGGAGGAGGCACACTTATCTGAGGCGGTATGGTTCACCGAATTGGAAGAAGGGCCACTTCCGGCCCCATCTCATCCAGTTCCTCTGCCCAGATGGGAGGACATCCAGGATCAGTCACCAGCTGGAGTAATGGTGACACGGGAGGAAACGAGAGAAAAATAGCCCGGTGGAAGGAGGCCCCTGGAGTAGCTAAAAACGTCTATACTTTGAAGAAGGTTATCAAGCATGATGAAGACGGCAGGAAAGTGGGAAGTTTTAACTCCAACGGGAAGAAGTGTTACCGCGTCTAGAAGTTCCCTAAAGGTGTGCTCCTGTTATCAACTGTTGAATGCAGTTAAGAGTTTATCAACTGTTCTTATTTCATTAGTTGCTTGTCCGTACCTGGTACGCCCAGTTTAAAGCCCATCTCAAAAGATAGCAGCGATACGACCAAGCACAAACCTATCTCATATGATAGCAGCTAAACGTGAATAAAGCCTGTCTGCTAAGATAGCACAAGCATATCTCATACGATAGCAACCAAGCGCGATTAAAGCCTATCTGCTAAGATAGCACAAGCCTATCTCATATGATAGCAGCCAAGCGTGATCAAAGCTTATATGCTAAGATAGCACAAGCCTATCTCATATGGTAGCAGCCAAACACGAATAAAGCATGTCTGTTAAGATAGCTGAAGCCTATCTCACATGATAGCAGCCAAACTAAAATCCTATCTCATATGATAGCAGCCAAATACAATAAGAGTCTATCTACTGGGATAGCAACAAAAATCTAAGACCTATCTCATATGATAGCAACAGCAGCCTATCTCACATGATATGCGATAAGAACCTGCCTCTTAAAATAGCTGAATTGGAAGCCCATTCAAACGAATGGTATACGAGTTTATCTTGTGGAAACAATAGCTAACGCTCAAGCGCGAAATCATGGCCTATCAAACATAGTAGCTGAAATATGCGCAAAAAGACACAAGTCTATCTTATTAGACAAAACAGTCGAAGGGCGAAGTACAATTTATCTGTCCAGATAGCAGCAGAAAGCAAACTTTCAAGAAGCAAAGAAATCACATAGAAACATATTCCTACGCTAAAACCCTAAACTAAGGGCCTAAATATGGAAGGATCGTCGTCATCGTCGACGTTCTCGACCAGAACAGAACCCTTGTCACTACCATGGCAAGATGCCAGATGAACTTCAAGGAATGGACAAGGGAAGCAGCTTAGGGAATGAATCTCGTTCGCCACTCTCGCATCCAAGTTTTGGTGGCAAATAGTTCTCCAACGGAGAGCCACCAGGGAAACACCCCACTCATTACACTTCAATTCAAGAATCGGTGAGGGCAAAGTCTTTTCCGGAATCCCACCAGGGGTGGTACTTGCAAACATGATAAAGGGAAAAACGCCTTCTTTCTGGCAAAAAAGCCCGTACTGTCGATCTTCATAAGGACTGGATGAATCAGGGGCCCCGGCTAACGAACCCTTGGGAGACATTCCTATAGCACAACATACCCCTATGTGTTCATGGAACTCAAGTGAGTGAAAGGACAGAGGAATGCAGCGGAGAGTGCAGCAAGAACTCCGACTCAAGGAAAAGGACATCTTTTCAAATTGGAAAGACCCAGAAGGGTAGCAATGATGGAGAACAAAATAGCAAGGAAGAGGGAATTTATAAAGGTCCCAAGGAGGACTCTTCAGTTACCAGTAACGCCTCGAAAACCGGACGAGAATCAATGGTATTACTAAAAGCCTACGACGGTATAGTATCCCTAGGCAATAATGAAGGGATAGTCTACTATGTGACAGTCACGCCTTATCAGGATGCTACGCTGGCACGACGATTCAGGCATTCATGATGGCTCCTAGGAATTTGAACCGTCATCAAGACATTGAGTATCGCAATCTTTTCCAAGTATGGCAGATGGTGACATGCACGCACCAGCTTATTTTCCCGCGATAACGAAAAAATATCAAATAAAGGTATAAACCAAAATTCCCTGGTGGCAGCGGGAAGCGTGGGTAAGCCTATCTCATATGATAGCAACATGCGCGAGATAATATGTAATCCTATCTCACAGAATAGCAGTCATACGAGGGATTACGCAAGGCTTACCTTTTTAGGTTGCAGCCGAATCCATCTCATCCGACTAAAGTCTTATCCTAAAAAAGGGCAGATGCTATCTTATTCAGCTAAAGTTCTTACCAGAGCAATGGCGGGGACCCTATTGGCCTGCAAAAAACAAGGTATACGAAGCCTAGCATTTATGTAAACAATGGCATAAGCTAAAGCATCCAAAAGGAGGAATTCCATAAAACCGCGCATAAACACACGCGCGCCAAAAAGAGTGGTCACAGAAATTCAAAATATCCAGGCATCAAGGCCACAAGAAAGAGCATCAAAATTATATTCGAAGAAGAGTCTAAAATGGCGGATCAACAGTACTACTGCTTCATTCCCTAAAAAAGTCTTTCAAGAGGGAGTCCCTCGTTTATAACAAGCGATTTTGCTGCAAGCTCTTTGATGCGGGCTTTGATCTTCTCATGATGCTTCAAAGCAGCTTCATACTCACGGGCCATCCGTTCATACGCTACTCTGCGCGCGTTAAGGGCCGCCGTCTCCTCTCTGTAAGAAGCATACTCAGCCCCAAGACCGGCAGAGTTGTGAACTTTGATTAGTCTCTGCACGATAAAGTCCAAGTCTAGTCGTCCCACTGCAGTCTCATGAAGTCTCTGAATGACCGCGAGAAGATCTTGGGCACTAGCAGCTGTAGTGCTTTCAGGAGTAGTCTTGTATAATCTCTCCAAGAATCTCTCTAAAAAGATTCCCTCTGTCTTTCGGTGCCATCTCTAGCACTCGAGCGAATGCAGCAGGAAAAGTCACGCACACTTTCATCAGCCATTCTAAACAGGCTTGGTCAATACATAAAGACGGGAAAAAACAATCAGAAAGATGTGAGCCTAGGAGTCAGAGTATTATGAGAAGGGGGGAGAATGAGCTTACCAGTCCCTTCCACAATTTGCAGAAGAGGAGCAATGGATACTACTACCCTTAAGACGGCACGAATTTCTTCAGCTAACTTCTGATCCGCTCTGACCTCGCGCGCAAAGTATGGTTCAGGATTTATAAAATCCTCGCAGCTACAACGGGGCTTGCAGCTTGTGATCCCCACACTTCAAAGGGATTCTCATAAAAAGAGAGAGTCCAAATCAAAGCCTCCCGCAGGGCCATCGCTTCTTGCCACACTTGGTGCAGGTGATGGACTCAGATTGGCTAACTCAACCTCCTCAACGTTTTGAGTGACGGGAGGATCGCGCTCAGCGGGAGCGGCACGTTCAACGGGCACAGTTTCGCGTGCGACTTCTTTGGTATCCCTCTCGGATAACACTTCAGGCTCGAAGTCCATAGTCATTGTGGCCTGCTCAGAACTTGTCCCTTTCTCGATATTAGCTTCATCCGAAGAAATAGGTATCGCTTCGGCAGAAGGAGTAATAAAATCTTCCTGCACCATTAGTGCTTCCTCTTTCTCGATAACGAGCCCTGCACCTGGATAACCCTCAACCGTTGGAGTTTCCTCCATCAAGATTTGCCCTGGAGAAACTGCACCAAACATGTTGCCAGCAGACTCAGGAATCACTATAGCACTACGAATTCGATGGTGTATCAAAAGGCAAGGGTCAGGTTTTGCAAAAAAATAATATGGCATTATCGCACCCTCAGGAGGAAGAAGAATAACAACTGTAATACAAGGATAAGAAAGAACAGAATGACAAGACCTCTACTGGTGTTATGAGCGGTACTTCCCCACTTATATGGGGTACCCGCGCAATCGCCATGTTGCAAATTATCGTCAAAACTCTTCAACCTAGCATGCCTGCTCGGGATTAAAAATATTATGCACCGAGAGGTAAAAGAGAGGGGTATCACGCGCAATTAGAGCAGTGGCCTACCAGAAGATTCCCCACACTGATCCCTTACCCATTTACGTATGTCACAAATGGGCACGCCATGGTATAAAGCGCCAGTTACAATGTCATAGTTTGATAAAGCAAACTTAAAAACTGTACCTTCTTCGTCTTCATCGTCAACGAGTTCATGAAGTGCTAGATGCGCCTGGTGTAACTCATCCACAGTTTTTGAAGTAGCACGAGAGGGGAGTGAACGCCAGAAGCATGTGCGCGGTCTTCGCGTCTCTGTTCTTTCTTGATTAGCAACCTCAGCGATGCTCTGTCTCTTGGAAAGCTCAATGCGCTCTGCCTCCGATAACTTCTCTTGCAGGGATCTTTCCTCCGCCATATGTCGAGACTCTTCAACGGCTTCCTCCTCAGTCATGATGGTCTTTCCTTTGAGTGGGCTATTGTCATCATCTAAAGAAAGAAGACAGAAGGGGGTAAACTTTAAATAAGGAAGGATATTTTCGGCCAAACCTTCTTTCTCCCAGGCGACAAAGTCTGAGACTGGTTCTGGGAGCGATTTCTTCTTGGAAGAAGCGGGTTTCTTTTTCGCTGGAGAGGCCTTCTTGGGAGCTGGCTCATTTCGCGCGCGCTTCAGTAGCCGAGCTGGCAGATCGTCAGTCGCATGGGCATCGGCACTTCTCTTTTTCATCTCTTTAAAAAAAAGCGCGAGGAAGGCCTCAAGTCCATCCGATATCGCACTCATAATCCCTTCTTCCATGCGCAGCACTGGAGGGATGGTGTCGTCAGCATACCTTTTCTTTGACCGACAAAGGTCAACAAGTCCCCCACTGCGATCCCCTGAGGCGCGCCGTAAGAAACACTGTTGAGAAAACAACAAGGTATGAAGAAACATGGGGAATAAGAAGACTCAAATAGAAGAAAATATATAAAGAGTGCTGCTATAAAAACAATACCGCTTGAAAGTCTCTCGCGTACTGAGCCCGCGAACTGAGGGAGTCCTGCATGACAGCAGTCTTCTTCTCATCGAGGATTAGTTGTGGACATAGATGGTCCGCAGCTAATAGCGATTAGTACACATATGGGGCCCAACCCCGGGAAAGATTAGACTTGAAAGGGTAATCCTTGGACAAGGGTGCAAGCACCTTGGGAACTTGCAGCTGAGTCCGGGGGCTTGTCAGACGACGTACCTGAGTTTTCCAGAAGGCCACCCAACTAGTTGTTACCCTTCCTGTTCTACTTTTGGAGGGATGCACAAGGGGAGTTCCGCGAGAAGCAACTCACGGCTCCTCCCAAAAATGATCTCGTCATAGCAGTCCTTAGTAGGGAGATCGGACCACATGGGTGGCGCAATGGTGTCAAAACCCATCTGAGGGGCTACACGAAGAGGGTCAAAGTGGACTGTTATGGGCGCATATCTGCAAGACTCGGTTCCAGGAGCGTACTCTGCCAAATCAGGCAAATAACCCCTTCTACACTAGTTCACGTACTGACTATAATGACGGGGTCCGCTAGTAATGTGCTAGGCGCGGAGAGGAGTATCAATATCGGGATACATGTCCCCCTGAAACATGATATTGTCCAACTCCTTAACATAAGGACGGGCCACGAAGGAGCTATCATCATCACAGACCAAAGAGAAATTACGGCGAGCATTCTTGGTGTTAAACCAACGCCAGGATTGGGGACACAAGAAGGCTTCCTCGCATCTCGGAGCATTCCACAGCTCGACAGCAGTGGGTATAGGGGCATATGAAGGCCACCGCTCAAAAACCCACATAGTCAAAAATCCAATGCTGGCAAAGCACATGACATCATCCCTGCCTTGCGACTGCTCAACATTTGCCACTCCCAGATTGAGACAATAAAATAGGGAGGCCAAGACAAGAGGTCCAAGGGCAACCCTCTTACCAAGAGCAAGCTTCACTGCAAGTGGAAGTACATGGATAAAAACCCCATCTCGCGGACTCCCATCTATGAGTAACGCGACAACCAGACACAGAGGAAACCACACAAGGAATACTCACACCCTTGTTCTACAGTGGAAATCGCCTCGCCTGGAGTCTCCTCCTGGACTTGCTGGATAATATGAGGTTTGGGGAAGTTCTTGAAAAAGAACATGATCCACTTAGACCATATGTTCTTCGCGCCATCAAAAACAGTCATGAAAGTATCAGAAGGTTTTATCGCCTCGGGAGCCCATTTCAAAGCAGCCTTCCTCAAAGTCGCGATGCATTCCAGCATCTGACGGAAAAGAGAAATTTCCTCATCGGAGCTAAGTGCTTCCAAAGGATCGAAGGCTCCCATGCTTGGGAGCATCAGCAGGTTCTCCGCATCTTCCAGAGTAGGTGTGGCCTCACGAGAGGAGAAGTGAAATGTGTGAGTCTTTGGTGAATATCGCGAAAATAGGACCTTTAACATGTCCTGGTCAGCCTTAAGATTGAAACTCCTGGTCGCGCGGACGGCATGATAAATTCCAGCATCCATGAGCACGGCCCCGTGATTGTCAATAATATAATCAGTCCACACGTCCATCCAGTCTAGTTTCTCCAAGAAAGCTTGGAATAGAACATCATTGTAGGGGTAAAGGCCGGCCTCGATGCCGCATCTCTGAACATCATGAGCCTCTTCCAGATCTCACTCCTCCCTGTCTGACTCCGGTTTCAATTCAAATGTCGTGCCTGAAGAGGAGGCCTCGAGGGCGTGCCCTCGGATGGAGGCCAAGTAGAAATCATCACCCCCAAAGTAGGGGGCTTTGCGCCATAGCTCAATGGGTAGTTCTGAAACTTCAGTAGCCTTTTTGGGAGCCATTGCTGTAAGAAGGAGACCAGATCTCAATGTTTGATTTACATGCAGAAGGAAAAAGGGGGGCAAAGGGGGTTGTAAGAAATTGACTTATTGACTTCAATTTCACACACAACCAAGAGGTTGAGGTTCAAACGAAATTACCTTATTCACGCTTGAGCACTCGAAACGCCCTGGAAAAGTTGTCAAGGATTTGATTACAAACTTGATCGAAGGACTCTGCTTCCTCTTGAGGGAGCTCTCTCTGATGCATACGAACTCAAAAGTGCAAAAATGGAAAGTTGCAATCAAAGGAATAGTAGGGTTTAAATAAACCCTTGTAGAAGTCATGACTGTTGATGAGTCAGGAAACGCTTTGGAATCTGGAAGGTTTGACGTTTGATTTATCCCTGCCTCGAAAATAGGCGAATTTGGATGACGATTGATTAACTCAACAGAGGCCACGCTTCATCAAGAGCTAAATGGCGCTTCCCAAAACCTAGGCAATCATGGATATGACTGAGGGCTATGGGGATTCGAATTCAAAATTCAAAGGGTCTGCGTGAACTTCACGCACAGTTGATTTTGCGCGACTGCACAGCAGAAGAGCGTGTGACAATCGCGCAAAAGGGGGCTATTGTAGATACTGCTTTCCAGACAGGCAGATCATTACCACGTGGCAGCCATTCCAGCACACCCAGCTGTGCTTCATCCACACCAGATCACCACCCGTGCTGATCCACGTGGGGGCTACGAGACAGGGCCCCCGCGCACCATAACACGGGACTTGTAAGGACTTAGTGGTTCGGAAGCTAGGGTAAGGTCCGTCGCGCGCGTGTGAAAACCAAGCTTGCGTGTGACCTCTGGTAACTGACTGAGAGATCCTAGGCTTACGTGTCCCATCAATGCGGCTGATCTCATAACGGTCTCCGATACTTGCGGGCAGATGCGTAACGGTTCCTATATACACGGTCGAACGTGCCGTTGGGGGTCTATCTTTAAGCCTCCATTTATGGTGCATTAACCCCTCAACGGTCACTTCCCCACTATATATAGGATTGTTAGCTCTCGGTTGCGACACAGGTCAAATGCTGGTCCAAGACCATAGCTCACTGTCTCTCTCTCTCACAAGCAGTTACTACTGCTTACCCTCTCCCTACACACACTCTACAATTCCTTGTGTTCTCATTCTCTACTTGAGGTGTATACTTGGATATCTCTTGAGGATTTCCTTGTACACAGTGTACAATTTAAAAATATCACTATATGGACTTAAGCACTCTCCTAGGCAATGGTACAAGAGGCTTGATAGCTTCATGTGAAGATTGACTACCAAAGTGCGAGCATGATTGGTGTGTGTATCACAAGTTGTTGCAAGGTGAGTCATGTATCTATCTAGTTCTGTATGTGGATGATGTTTTGATCTAACTCAAAATATGGAGGACATTCATTATTTGAAGAGGTCTCTCAGTGCGGAGTTCGAAATGAAGGATCTAGGTGCTACTCGGGAAGTTCTAGAAGTTGAGATCTAAAGAGATAGAGAAAATAAGAAGTTTTTTCTTGTCACAGAAGGGACAAATAAGGAACAGTTATTTTTGTGGCGAGAGAATTCAAGTCAATGTGGAGTTATGTTGGAATATACATTGAATGAATAAATCACACGAGAAAGCAACCGAAGAGTTTCTTTTGCGCGAATGAAAAAAGGAAAAAAGGGGTTCTGCATTCTCGTATGAATCATTCGTACAAAAGGAATCGACTTTTCACACGAATAAATTCTGGCCAGTGGTAAATAACATTTCTTAATTTAGTTAGGTCGGCTCGAGGCTGTTTAGGGCACTATAAATATACCCTTTGAGGTCCAGAACCATCTATTATATAAAACGACATGGTTTAACTTTAAAGTGACTTTTCTTCTTTTAGATTAAATCAGCATCAGCCCGTAGATCTCACCTACCATCCACGTATAGTAATAATTCCCAAAATTTTAAGGATGTTTTTAAAACTCACGTTTTTATCACTTTTAGAAGCCCCACTACTTGGAAACTTACACTCTCTTTCGGAAAAAACAGTCGAATTAAAGGCTAATAACCCATGCATATGTTTCATTAATAATCATATGTTATGAAATATGTTATTGGACTGATGCGAATATCCACCACATAGTTGGGTGTATTTTGTATAATTATATTATGGTCCAGAAGCCCACCTAATGCCTATATAAGGAGGCTTAGGGTTGGAGAATAAACACCTCTCAATACTCTTCTCCCTATATCTTGTCTCTCTTTTTAGTTTTCTGTCTCTCTCGTCTTCTCGATTCACAACACGTTATCAGCACGTTAGCTCCTTACAGAGAAATTTACAAAGAACATACATGCTCTCTACATACATGTGTATGTCTAAAAGAAATTACGACAAGCGGTAAGTCCTAATATTTTAATCATACATGGAGGCCATTCTTTTAACATGCGTGGTTGCTTTAATTTTGTCATTAGATTGGTCTGTTGTTCTACATGACCATAGGTCCATGCGAAGTAGTAGTATTATTCACTTACTGCCTCTGATTCAACTTTTAATCACATCTTCATCCTCCTTGTACCTTATATGTCTATAGCGTGCAAACCTTTTTAACTTTTGTTTGGCTCACTCTGCTAAGAAAAATACTTAACAATTCTACTGTACTATTCAATTCGAACAATCTGCTCCTTCACTGCATATATGATTATTATGATAAATATTTATGTATTACATAAATAGTTCGCTCAGATATTATATTACAATTGATTTTTTTTATACTAGCCTGCTATCGAATGTTGTTAGAAACTTGGTCATATCTATGTTATGTGAAAATTAAACCCGATTATCACTTTTCACATGTTTACTTTTTTTTGTCAGTTTGTGAAAGTACAAAGCCAATTATGCATTATATTGTTGTTTGGGTATTTACTACTTTACTCCTCAATATGTGTATTATGGATATGTGTATTGGAAGCACTTGTTGAATGCGAACAATGGAATCTTCCTGAAGAAATTCCAAATCAAGTCCCCGTAGTGGTTGAACATATTAATACGTTTGCAAAAAGTCAAATTTTCATATCTGAAATTGTGGATTACAAGAAAGATTGATTGTAACCTGAAGTTACGATGCCTAATTTTTTTATGACCAGAAGTCATACAATATACATCTCCCAAAGATGTGCCAAGATTGTAACCTGAAGTTACAACATAATTATATTAGTGCATCCAGAAGATGCATCTATTCCATGGCTTGTAACCTGAAGTTGCGGCACTAATTTTTTTTTTTATGACCTGAAGTCATAATATATGAGTTATTGCTACATCTCTTGAAGAGATCGTAGTAAAATTTTAATAGACTTGCCAAAGTCATTATCTATACCTGAAGTTATGGATTAATTACATGGAATTTTAATCGTAAGCTGAAGTTGCGAAAACTCTTTTTGTGACCTCAAGTCATAATTTTAGTTACATCTTCTAAAGATGTGTCCTGCAATTTTCTTCTAAACCTCCCGAAGCGGTCATATTTTGTTACATCGCATTATCTAATTTTTAAAATTATTTTTGCTACCTTTTCTTTTGTTCTCGTATTATGGATCAAAAACGAACCTCCTGAAGAGCATTCGTAATCGCCATCGATGTTAAATCTGGCCATGTCATATGTACCCGAAGTTACATATTATATGACATCACTCATAACCAGCAGTTATGAAATATTGTAAATAATTATCTCCTGATGAGATTGCTACAATTCAAATAATGATCCATCCTCCTGAAGAGGTTATATTATGTTTATTTCTTGTATCATATACGCAATTATTTATAACATTTTCTAGTACTTTACCGTTTATACACTTGTTAGTGATCCAACCAGAGCATCCAGAAGATGTTCTTAGTCCATGAGGGTTTATTGGACAAACACATATTTTATGCATAAAAAGTGATTTTCATACCAGAAGTTATGAAAAACAATATTATAACATGGAGTTATAAAATAACATCAAAATATCTCCATGGAGAGAGAATCTACAACCACTCATCTTTGAATAAAAGTATTGACATTTACGTCTCTTTTTGGGTTTCTTGGAGAAACTTTGATTAGAGAACTACGGCGTCCAAGAGATTGCTTATTGTCAATATTTTTGTTTAAATTTGAGGATTGGTTTATACAAAGTACATATGAGACAAATTGATGCATGAAGCATCAACGAAATATCATTAAGGTTATGATGATACCGCTCACTTTATGAGGGGGAGAATGGGTCCTATTGCATGACGTGAGCCAAAATATCATTGTCTCTACAGATATGTACTAATGCAAAATCCCAACAAAATGGATAGCTTCTCAACTAATGGGTATATTATATGGGTATACACATTAAGCATAAATGGGTTTTCTTATGTAAATATTTTTGATCCTCCAGAAGAGGAATATGAAATTAAAAGCATCCAAAAGAATGTTGAGATATGGTTAAAATGCTCTACAAATTAAGAACACAGGATTCTGGAGAAATCTTGGGGGTTCATATATACATCATCATAATGGATCAAAACCAACGTTGGTAATTGAATAGCTCTGGGAGAGGCTCATAGCTCTGGAAGTAGCTAAAGGTACCTTAATGCAATATTATGATCCTACTAATATGATGATAGAATTGAGGAAGCGCTATATAAATCATATGATAATTTTATGGGAAGAAGGTTGACTAAATAGTATTGGCCAAAACAAAGTCAACAAGTGCATAGAAAATTGCTGGGGTACAATCATTTTGAATATGTAGAGCATACAAACAACCCGAAGCAGAAATTACATACTATGCAGAAACTACATATCCGCCGGTAAGCGTGGGATCTATGTAGTTCTTATATGTCCGCTATAAAGTGTGAGACTCATGTTAAGGTTAAAAATCCGCTGGTATGCGTGGGATTTATCTCGAGGTTCATGTCCGCTTTTAAGCGTGGTACTTGTAAAATGAGAAACATGATATATGGGTCATGATAAATTCTCATTAGTATAATCATCTCGTGGTGAGAATGATGTAATGTTGTATTAGTCTCGGGGACTAAGAAACAACAAAAGATGGGTTGAAATGTAACTAGTTACAAATACGATCGTACAAATTACAAATTTGTGAAATTCCATGGAGGTTGGTTCCCATGAGAAATATATTATTTGCCTGAAGCAAATCAAAAGTGTACACTCGCGATTAGTTTTAGGTGCACATGCATTTTATTATGTTTAAGTAATTGTATATTATTAGATTTTGGTCTTGCAATGGTTTTGTTTGTCAGGTACAAAGGTGTTACCAAGAGGGGGAGAACCAATTCAAATGCGGCACTCTTTTTCCTTCGCTATGGTTTTTGTCCCACAGGGTTTTTCCAAGCAAGGTTTTAACGAGGCTGCCAAGATTATTCAGATGCGTTCCAGAAGAATGTCATCAACGATGCTGAGCGAAATACAATTCACGGATGTACTCTTTTTCCTTAGTCATTGATTTTTTCCCACTGGGTTTTTCATGACAAGGTTTTAATGAGGCATCTTAGTGGTGAATATTCAAGGGGGAGTGTTATGAAATATGTTATTGGACTGATGTGAATATCCACCACATAGTTGGGTGTATTTTGTATAATTATATTATGGTCCAGAAGCCCACCTAATGCCTATATAAGGAGGCTTAGGGTTGGAGAATAAACACCTCTCAATACTCTTCTCCCTATATCTTGTCTCTCTTTTTAGTTTTCTGTCTCTCTCGTCTTCTCGATTCACAACATCATATATATTTTTCAAATAATTGATTAAAGGCTAATAACATTCGAAGAATAGAATCAATTTTTATTTGTACTTTTGTACATTAAAGAATTAATTTTTTCACCTTTCTCCGAATGCTCTATAATTGGTGAACCATTGTAAAACAAATCTTTGGGAGGTAAAGCCCTCGGGCACGAGCTATCCATTAGTTATACAATCAACCATAATAGTTTATCTTGATATATAAATAATCTTCTTCATGGTCTATGTTGTTAGCATATATACTTTGTGCTAGCGAATCACGTAAATTCCGTGGTTTTGCTTTTCCGTCAGTGTTAGTGAGGTGTGTATGTCACAGCACCTGGTTATCTCTTTGTATATCCTTCTCCAATTTGTTTCTAATAACTTTTCACTTGGATCAAGTAGACACTGATTTGATAATTTGTATTTTTTTGGAGCTCGTAGCACATTGAGTCCAGCGCAGTAAAGCCCGTTCATCGGTATTTCAAATTTAGGATCCCTTCGATAGTTACATTTCTTTTGTTACTCCTAGATTTTTAATTGCAATCCATAAAGTACTAATCTTATGTAATGGTGCAACCCAGGTGCAGATTTTTATTTTAAATTTTTACGTTCCTCATTCTTTTTTTTTTTTTTTTTTTTTTTTGAGGAATACTTTCCCCATACTTCGGCTCCGTTTGATTGGTGGTAAAAAGTATCTTGTAAAATGTTTTCCATTGTTTTGGTGTTTTGTAGCTATTTGGTTGGACGTAAAACATATTCCAATAAAATGTATTCCCTCAAATGAGGTAAAATGATTTACACATTTCAAATCCGTAAGCCACTTTCCGAAGAGTGAATGAGCACAACAACAACTCATACTAACACCTCCACTACCAATAACCACCACTACCACCTACCTCCACCACGACCCATGACCGCAGCCCACCTTCACTGTCACCTATCACTGCTACTACCATCACGACACACTGTTTTGGCAACTGTCAACCAAACACGAGAAAATAATTGTCGAGAAAACCTTTCCCACAAAATATTTTACGCGTAAAACATTTTCCCTTTTAAAACATTTTACTGCGAACCAAACAGAGCCTTCGTGTCATGCTCTACATTATTTTTCAACTACTTTGGATAAATTGTCATTGTTTGAAAGACTAGTTTTTGGTCTCTAATTCTTTGTAATATTGACTTGACTTCCTCCACTCCACCCCTTATTGCACCAAGGTACCGCCTTTCTAAATCGAGCTGCTTGTTTCTCTTCGAGCTCTCAATTTTTTGCGTTGATGCCGGACTTAGTTCGGGCGCAATCTTCCTCTTCGGTGAAACTGGGCGACTTGGCTCCTTCTCTTTGTTCTTCTCGCTTCCTGTCCCTACCTGAGCCCTTAGACTAGGGTTTCTCGCTATCTCTGGTCCCTGGGGAGCTGTCTCATTCGTCCCTTGCGCTACCTGGGGGATTTGAGTCTCCGGCTGATTAACCCCTGGATCTGGGGTCTCATGTTGGGCTACCCCTTCCTGTCCGTGGTTCGTCTCATCAGCCATTGGTTCCTCTAGGTTCTTGTTGAGATCAAACTCTTCCACCCCTTCATTAGGGGTCTGTTTGTCCATCGTCGGTTTGTCTTTGGGTCCCGCCTTCTTCTCCGCATACTGTCGGGTTTTCTTTGGGGGTTAGAACAGCATCCACTCCCCATATCCAGGCTCCTCATTCGGATCTATCCCCTCCGCGAGATGGTTACAATGGCTGCTATGATGGTCGAGGTATCCACACCATTGACAAGCTGATGGGATCCTTTCGTATTTGAAGTCTAGCCTGACTCTCTCCGACTTAATGATTACGTAAACACCTCTGGGAAGAGCTTCGAATACCGGCATTCTTACCCGGACCCGAACATAATTCTTCATACCTTCACTCTCTATTCTTGGATCAGACTCCAAGATCAGGCCTACATTCTTGACCGCCTTCCTTCCCGCTGCCTCCGTTGTCAGATGGACAGGTAGTCGGTGTACTTGGATCCAGACATCCATGGATTCAAACCTTGGCTTCTCCGTATCTTCACCCAACTTCCAAGGCTTCAATAGTAGCATTGCTCCTTCAAACACCCACGGTCCACCAGAGCATACACGATCCATAAGACTTTTGGTTGGGAATTTCAAAAGGAACGTATTACGACTTACGTATAGGAATTCTATAAGTTCCCCTTTGTTCCAGATCCGTCGGAAAAACGCTCTTACTGGCCTAGGATTTATTTCCTCGCCGGTTAGTAGTTTCGCGATCAGACAGAACTCGAAACCCTTCTCTGCTGCCGTGCAGAACTCATCCTCGAAAACTACCTCTTCTGTTTCCTTTCCCGTCAATCTTAAGGTTTCAAAGCCCTTTTGCATCGTCGGATCTTGGTTGCTTTCCGCCGCTGCTGTCGCCGCCGTTTGCATCCTGCTAGGTTTTCTTTTCGTCTCCGAAGGATTCGGAGAGGCTAATGGCATACATTTATTTGACAACATTTCCAATGTCTATAGGAACTAATTACAAATTACAATAGGTCCCAGAGTACCACTAAATCTCTAAATGCAAGATTGGCGGAGGCTGCAAAGCAGCCCCGCCAGGCACAATGAGTCTCCTAAGTTGGAACGTACGCGGGTTGGGGAAGCCGCGTGCGGTCCGTGCCCTAAAGGAGCAATTGAGGCTCCTATCCCCAAATATAGTTTTCCTCATGGAGACAAAACTCAACAAATCAGAGATGGAAAAGGTTCGTGATAAAGTGAAGTATGCAAGTGGTATCTTCGTCGAAGCTCAAGAAAGAAAGGGGGGATTAGCCTTACTTTGGGATAACAAGGTAAAAATCAAGCTAATTAAGATCTCCATTCATCATATTTACGCTTTGGTAGAAGAGCAGGATGGTTTTACTTGGAGACTAACCGGGGTCTATGGAGACCCGGAAAGAGATCAAAGACACAACACATGGGAGCTGCTGCGGAGAATTGCACCCATGAGCGACAGGCCGTGGTGTTTGTGCGGAGATTTCAATGAAATTAGATCCAACTTGGAAAGAGAAGGGGGCAAAGAAAGAAGGTATAGTCAAATGCAAGCTTTTAATTTAGTTTTACAAGAATTGTGCCTTGTGGACCTAGGTTTTGCAGGACCAGAGTTCACGTGGTCAAACAACAAAGAAGAGGAGAATCATATCAAAGTCCGTCTTGATCGAGTTGTTGCAACGATCGAGTGGATGAATAGATTTCGAGGATCTAAGGTGACACATGCGACGGGGCTGAGATCGGATCACAAACCGTTATTGCTTGAATGGGGATGCAAAGGTTACAAGAAACGAAACAAACGCAGATTCCATTATGAGAGGATGTGGAATCTACATGAGAACTTCCCGGATTTGGTTACAAAGATATGGCACCAAAATGGCGAACGCCCACTGCATACAAGGCTGCAAAGTCTAGCCAATCATTGCCGAGACTGGAACCGAGATACTTTCGGGAATGTCAGACGGCAAATTAAAACCATTAGAGACAAAAAAGACGAGCTGGAGAGGGGAGCACGAACAAAAGAAGTGATTGAGAAATTAAACTAGTTGATGACCCAATATGATGATTTACTCAGAAAAGAGGAGGTGATGTGGTCACAAAGAGCACGAACAGATTGGCTAAAACTTGGAGATCGAAACACTAGTTTCTTCCACAAAAGAGCCTCAATAAGAAGAGCAAGAAACGAGTTCACGGGATTGGAAGATGAGACAGGTAATTGGGTACAATCAGACACTGATGTGACGAGGTGCCTAGAGAATCACTTTCGACAGATTTTCAAATCTAATGGACCCGGTGTGGAGGAAATAAACGCAGCAGTGATGGAATTGGACAGAGCAATACCGGACGGAAAAGCCACTGTCCTTGAGGAACCATTTACAGCGAAATAGATTACCAATGCACTGTTTCAAATGCATCCAGACAAAGCGCCTGGAAAAGACGGTTTTTCAGCGGGTTTTTTTCAGAAGTATTGGGGATTGGTGGGTAATGATACGGTAAAAACATGTTTAGAGATTTTGAACAACGGCACTGAGTTGGGCAGTTTCAACCACACAATCATAGCACTTATACCCAAAACCAAACAACCTCGCAAACCGATTGATTATCGACCGATCAGCTTGTGCTCTATTATCTATAAGATTGTGACGAAGGCAGTAGCAAATAAAGTCAAGACAGTCCTACATGATCTCGTATCAGAAAATCAATCAGCCTTTGTACCAGGAAGACTCATCACAGATAATATCTTAACGGCATTTGAGGTCATTCACACTCTCAAAACGAGAAAGAAGGGGAAGAAAGGGGTACTAGCTCTCAAAGTAGATATGTCCAAGGCGTATGACCGTATCGAGTGGAAATTTCTACAAGCCGTGTTGGAAAAGTTTGGGTTCCGCCCTAACCTAGTATCCATTATTATGCGTTGTGTTACCACTGCCCAGTTTGAATTTGTTCGGAATGGAGCCCTAATCGGGAATGTGATCCCCGAGAGGGGCCTCAGGCAGGGATGCCCACTCTCCCCATACCTATTTGTACTTTGTTCGGAAGTATTATCGAGTGCTATCACTTCAGCAATCCGAAGCAGAAGCCTTACAGGAGTGATAGCATCTCGGGGAGGACCAGTGGTCTCCCACTTATTTTTTGCTGACGATTCTATATTCTTTTTACAGGCCACGATACAAGAAATAATAAAACTACAAGAGATACTAGACAGATATTGCATAGCTTCAGGCCAGCTCATTAACTTTGAGAAGTCGGCGATGGTTTTCTCTCCAAACTTGTCCGAAGCCACTAAGGACGAGATCAAGCAGCATTGTGGCATCCCTGAAACAGATAAACACGATAAGTATCTTGGACTCCCTACTACAATTGGTGAACAAAAATACACAACCTTCTCTTACATACTCGATAGGGTGGATAGCAAACTCAAAGGTTGGAAAGAGAAATCGTTGTCAATAGGGGGTAAAGAAGTGCTGATTAAAGCAGTTGCTAATGCAATCCCATGTTTCGCAATGTCTTGTTTCAAACTCCCTGACAATGTGATTAACAAGATTGAAGCTAAAGTTCGTCAATTTTGGTGGAGTAATTCGAAAAAGGAGCGTGGTATAAACTGGATTGCGTGGAATAAAATGCAGGAGCCTAAAGAGAACGGGGGTCTAGCGTTCAGGGATTACAAGGTGTTTAACCAGGCCATGTTAGCGAAACAGGCATGGCGGATACTAACAAAGCCAGATTCGCTAATGAGTAAAGTGCTGAAATCGAAATACTTTGCAGGGAAAAATTTCTGGGAAGCACAAGAAGGGAACGCACCTAGCTACGCGTGGCGAAGTATCTGTTTTGGGAAGAGGCTGTTGGCAAGGGGTACTCGATGGCAGATCGGAGATGGTAAATCAGCGTGTATGAGTTCGCCGTGGATCCCTCGGGAACCAACCTTCAAGTTGATTTCTGATAATAGTATGATTAATCAGGCAAAAGTTGAAGATTTTATTGACAAAGAAACAATGACCTGGAACAGAGACAAGCTCAGAGAGTACCTGTTAGCAATCGATTGCGAGGAGATAGAGCAGATCCGCCTCCCGTCACGACCAGTTGCCGACAAAGTGCGATGGCACTACAACGATTTTGGCACCTATACGGTCAAATCAGGCTACCTGCTTGGAATGAAAGAGAAGTTTCATCAGCAAAACTCAGGGGAAAGCTCAACGAGGTCAAATAAGTTCTTCACTAAGCTCTGGAAACTGAAAATAGAGAAGAAGATCACTCATCTGGTCTGGTGAGTCGCGAAGAATATAGTTCCCACTGCGGATAAGCTGGAAAGGAGAGGAATCGAGATTGAGACACGGTGCTACTTCTGCAAAGATCAAAAGGAAACGGCGGAACACGTATTCTTCACATGCCCACTGGCAACCGCAGCGTGGGATTCGATGGGTAATCCACATCTCCTGTCAGAAACTGATACGAGTGCATCAGAAAGAGTCCAAGCAGATATCCAGCGTCTTAAAGAAGCAGATCTAACAGAATATTGTGTGTGTATTTGGGCCTTATGGCAAGAACGGAATTGGCAGAGGTTCAAGAACAGTAGTGCAAATCCAATTTCAGTTTCAACTTTGATTAATCGAAAAATTCAAGAACAGAGATATAGAAGGGGAGATCTACTTAGCTTGGACATTCAAAAGCCCAGAAGCACCAACTTCAAAGACGAGTATCTGCTGCTACAATTTGACGAAAATTGGAACCCACAGACCGGCGTGGCGACGGCGGGTTTCATTCTCCGATCCATCACCGGAGAGTGCAAGATGGCAGGTTCTAGAAGCTTACAACGAAGAGAGAGCTCCAGAAAATCGGAGCTTGCTGCATGCCACCTTGCTCTCAGAGAGGGACTACGGTGGAACGTGAGAAACATAGTTCTCATCGGCGATTCAAGTGGGGTGTTGGCAGATCTAGAGGATGCTAGAGATGGAAGACGGAGAGATGAACTGGGAGAAATGAAAGAACTTCTCGATGAAATGGTTCAATTGATGAAGCAGTACAGAAGCCTCGAGATAAGGGTATGGGGAAGACAACTCAACCGCGTGGCCGACCAGCTAGCACGGCACGCGGCTCAAGGACTTGAAGGCGTGTGGCACGAAGAGCTACCCACTTGGGTATTAAAATATGCTGATAAAGATGTAATACCCCAAGATATTTTCGCTTGATTTTTTAATGGAAATTGAATTCTAAAAAAAAAAAAAAAAAAAAAAAAAAAAGATCTTTGTAATATTTATTTATAATGTAGAATAAATTGAGCATCAACGCAGATCAAGATTTATCATACTGGTTTTAGTTTGAGAAAAATAATCTGTGTAAAATTTAGGATTGCGGGATTGGTAAAATGGATTTGATGGATCTGCCAACCTAATTTAGGATATTGATCAATTGTGTTGACATGTTTTCGACCCGGTCTCATTTACACTAAAGTCAAGATTTCTAAACGCATGTCGTGTTTGTGTTGTGTTGTGTCGTATGATCCAGTCAACACCTGTTGGAAAATGGTCTTCGACAAGTCGGTTTTTGCCCGACTTTGAGCCCTGTTTTCATCCGGATCATTCGAGAGTTAACCACACTAATCACACCAACATAAAGAGGGTAACTTGGTGTTCGTTTTGGTTACTCACTCGTCGAAAACCATTAAGAAATGAATGAACAATAAGCCATAGAAGTTGGGGTTTTGAGGTTGGGTTTATGTTCCCAAATTAAATGAACCCACATCTTGAGGAAAAGAGAGTTTGAAGTGTTTATATACTTCAACATTGACCTATAAGGGCACGCCCTTAGGGCGAAGCACATTTTGTGCAGGAGGGAGGACCTAGACACGGTTCGAACCACCACACGCGCGCGCGCGCGCCGCCGCCGCCGTCCGGCCGGCCGGCTCGGCTCGGTCTCGGGTTCGGGTTCGTGTTCGGGCACGGGTCGTGGCGTGGGCTTGGGTTTGGGTTGTTGGGCTTTACTATGGACTATTCTTTTTTGGGCCAGAAACTAACTTTTTCTAGCCCAGAAAATTAACAGACAAATTATTGTTTTCAGTAATTAAAATAGTCGTTAAAATTCGTTAAATAGTCGTTAATTAACCGAGCGGTTAATTAACTGTCAACCCAGCAGTTGCAACCGTTCGAACGGTTGTGTCTCCTCAACCAACCCGTTCAGCTTCTATAAAAGGAAGTTTCCTCCCTCAGATTCGTCATTCCGAACTCGTTCATTCTCTGCTATCAATCTCTACCAAATTCTCCAACTGCTAGTCTCGTTCGTTGGGTGTTGCAGCCCGGTGCTTCTTCTGCAACATCGGAAGAGCTTTCATCCTGGGAGGCAGTTCGCTACAGCAAGAACCAAGGCACCTAAGGTACCCAGCGAATATTGCCTTAAGGAGATCGTGGATGCACGAGACTGCTCTTCGCCAGATTATTGCGTCTCTGAGTCGTCTGTATATCTGTAAGTTCTCTCTGCTTCATCTTTTCTTTCTTCTTCAGTTACTGCTTTATTCTAAAAAGAACAAAACGAGTCTTCTGTTTCTAACAGTCTTAAGGCAATAGTCGGACTCTGTTCTGTTCTCAAAACAGTAACTGAAATTTATTTTCAGAAACATTATTTTTCAGAAAGAATATCTTTTATTCATATCTGTTTCTAGTTATTACGGACAGATTTATTTTATGATCTGTTGGCAGTCAGTCCGCTTCTATATTGTATCTAAACAAACTGTTTTCTTGTTTAGCAATGGAAGACGGACGAACCGAGACTAGCACGGCGCCCACAAATGCGGCAGTGCCGACTATACCAGTCAATGCTCATCCCGTTGAAAAACCTGAAAAGTTCTCCGGAAAATACTTCAAAAGGTGGCAGCAGAAAATGTATTTCTATCTTACCACCCTAAGTCTTGCAAAGTACCTGACGGAGGACGCACCTAAACTCTCTGAAAATCCAACAAAAGAAGCAGTCTTAGCGGCTGATGCTTGGCATCATTCTGATTTTTTAGCGAGAAATTATGTATTAAATAGTATAGAAAATCAGTTGTATAATGTGTACTCCGCTGTAAAGACTGCTAAAGAACTTTGGCAATCCCTCGAGAAAAAATACAAAACAGAAGATGCGGGAGCCAAAAAGTTCGTAGTGGAAAATTTTCTAGAGTTTAGGATGGTAGATAACAAAAGTATCATGTCGCAGGTTCAAGAGTTCCAATGCCTAATTCATGACGTCCAATCCGAGAGTATGATCCTTCCCAAAGAGTTTCTCGTTGGAGTCATGATCCACAAGTTGCCGCCGGCATGGAAGAACTACAAAAACTACCTAAAGCATAAAAGAAAGGGGATGAGCATGGAAGACTTGATTGTCCGTCTCAGGATTGAAGAAGGAAATCGGATTGCCGACGAAAGACCCTCGACTAGCCACCAACCTAGAGCAAATATGGTGGAGGGAGGTTCGGAATCCAACAATCTCAAACGGAAACACGGCGTTCCTACCGAAAAGAAGAAGAGGTTTACGGGAAAGTGTCACAATTGTGGCAAGACGGGCCATATGATCAAGGATTGCCGAAAGAAGCGAAAGACCTCCAAAGGCAAGAAGCCCGAAGTTCACATGGCCGAAGCCAAGGACGATGATGAAGGCGGCAACTTCGCAGCCGTGATTTCAGAAGTGAACCTTGCCGAAGGAAATCCTCGAGAATGGTGGGTTGACACCGGCGCCACCCGCCACATATGTTCGGATGAAAGCATGTTTGCTTCCTATGAGACTGTTGATACCGACGAACAAATCTACATGGGGAATTCAGCAACATCCACCGTCAAAGGCAAAGGAGCGGTAATCCTCAAGATGACCTCCGGAAAGAAATTAGTACTCAATGATGTTCTCCATGTTCCAGACATTAGGAAGAACTTAGTCTCTGGTTCTGTACTTAGCAAGAAAGGATTCAGACTAGTCTTTGAATCCGACAAATGTGTAATAACCAAGAGAGGAGAGTATGTGGGTAGGGGTTACTTGAAGGATGGGATGTTCAAACTCAATGTAATGATTGTCTCGGCTATGAATAAGAATGCAGCTATTAACTACGTGCTTGAGTCGTCTACTTCTTCTACTTCTTCTATTTCTTCATGTTTATGGCATGGAAGACTTGGTCATGTTAATTATGAATCAATTCGGAAATTAATGACTTTGGACCATCTTCCAAAAAGTGAAATTAACTTTAATCACAAGTGTGAAATTTGTGTTGAGGCAAAATTAACAAGACAATCCTTTAAACCTATTGGTTTAAAGACGACTAGTCCTCTTGAATTAATTCACACCGATATATGTGACTTAAAGTTTGCACCAACAAGAGGTGGGAAGAAGTATTTTATTACATTTATCGACGATTGTACAAAATACTGCTATGTTTATCTATTAAATAGTCGAGATGAGGCTTTGGACGCTTTTAAGCAATACAAAGCAGAGATAGAGAATCAACTTAGCAAAAGGATTAAAATTCTACGTAGTGACCGAGGAGGAGAGTATGATTCTCCCTTCGCAGAAATTTGTGCACAAAGTGGAATAATCCACCAATATTCGGCGCCCTACACACCGCAACAAAACGGTGTAGCCGAAAGGAAAAATAGAACCATAAAAGAAATGTTGAACGCATTACTTCTAAGTTCTGGATCGCCCCAGAATTTGTGGGGGGGAAGCGTTACTTAGTGCCAATTATATTCTCAATAGAATACCTAAGAAAAAGGCTGATAAAACTCCATATGAATTATGGAAAGGACGAACGCCCTCTTACAAACATCTACGAGTTTGGGGATGTCTCGCTAAAGTAGCTACACCACTTCCTAAGAAAGTGAAACTCGGTCCCAAAACAGTCGATTGCGTCTTCATCGGATATGCTTTGAATAGTAGTGCATATCGATTTCTGGTTCATAAATCGGAAATACCAGATATTCACGAAAATACGATTATCGAATCATCAAACGCATCTTTCTTTGAAGACATCTTTCCTTACAAAGAAAAAACGTCTGAGAAAGAAAAACGGACATACGACTCTACATTTGGAGACGATCAAGATGAAGAGCCAAGGAGGAGCAAAAGACAAAGGACCGAAAAATCTTTCGGACCTGATTTCCTTACTTACATGCTTGAAAATGATCCTACTTCCTATAAGGAAGCAATGGCAAGTGTGGACGCTCCTTACTGGAAAGAGGCCGTTAAGAGCGAGATAGAATCAATATTGCACAATAATACGTGGGAATTAGTGGACCTACCTCAAGGTTGCAAACCTCTAGGTTGCAAGTGGGTTTTCAAGCGGAAATTAAAACCCGACGGATCCATCGACAAATATAAGGCGAGGCTAGTCGCCAAGGGTTATAAGCAAAAGGAAGGAATAGATTTCTTCGATACCTATTCTCCTGTAACAAGGATAACTTCCATCCGTATGTTAATTGCTATTGCAGCAATCTTTAATCTTGAAATCCATCAAATGGATGTCAAGACTGCATTTCTTAACGGAGAATTAGACGAAGAAATCTACATGGAACAACCTGAAGGGTTCCGAGTCCCAGGAAATGAAGGAAAATATTGTCGATTAAAGAAATCCCTATACGGATTAAAACAGGCTCCCAAAAAATGGCATGAAAAGTTCGACAGGGTTATGACAACCAATGGTTTTAGAACAAATGAATGTGACAAATGTGTCTATTCTAAAACTGTCAACAATGGATGTGTAATAATATGTCTCTATGTAGACGATATGTTAATTCTCGGAAGTAACGAGACAATAATTCGTGCCACCAAAAAGTTGTTGTCCACAACCTTCGATATGAAGGATTTAGGGGAGGCTGATGTTATTCTAGGAATAAAAATTTCTAGAACTCAAAATGGCTATGCGCTAACTCAATCTCACTATATTGAGAAAGTTCTCGAAAAGTTCGATCAAACTAACAGCAAGCCAGTAAAGACACCAGTCGATGTGAGCATGCATCTCGCCAAGAATCGTGGCACAGCTATCAAGCAATTGGAGTATGCTCAAATAATCGGAAGCCTCATGTACATTATGAATTGTACTCGGCCAGACATCGCACAAGCGGTTGGAAAACTTAGTCGGTTCACCAGTAACCCTGGAAAGGATCACTGGACAGCTATAATCCGAGTATTAAGGTATCTACGATACACTAAAGATCTAGGATTACAATATTCCAACTATCCTGCAGTATTGGAAGGATATTGCGATGCTAATTGGATATCTGATACAAAAGATTCCAAATCAACGAGTGGGTACGTATTTACCCTCGGAGGAGCGGCAATATGTTGGAAATCCTCAAAGCAGACGTGCATTGCAAGGTCTACTATGGAATCGGAGTTCATAGCGTTAGACAAGGCAGGGGAAGAAGCTGAATGGCTTCGCCATTTCCTCGAGGACATTCCAATATGGCCAAAGCCTGTGCCATCTATTTGCATTCATTGTGATAGTCAATCTGCAATAGGCAAGGCGCAAAGTAGTATATATAATGGTAAGTCTAGACATATGCGTCGAAGGCATAATACCATTAGGCAACTTCTCTCACAAGGGATAATATCGATCGATTATGTGAAGTCAAAAGAAAACTTAGCGGATCCGCTGACCAAAGGTCTATCGAGAGAATTAGTTGCAAGTTCGTCAAGGGGAATGGGGCTAATGCCAATCTCGTAAAGAGTTGCACGATAGCGGAAAACCCAACCTAGGAGATTGGAGATCCCAATAACTAGGTTCAAAAGGGACAACCTAACTATTTGTGCAAATATTAAGATCACTCATGAAAGAAACTACGTTTCAATCCCATTCCTAGGGCGACGAGTGATAGGACTAGGGTAAGCTATGCTTTTAATGAGATCACATGTTAAGATGAGTATGGATAGATACCCTTAAATGTATCTCACCTATGTGAGTAGGAACTGGGGCCGGTTCTAGGAGGATGATAAGGCATAATCCTCTAAGACTACTCATGAAACCAGGCAATAGTGTCTCAAGGCCAAAATGAGCACAACCATGAGAACAGACTATGCTCAGGTATTAATTGTGTGGTTACTATCGACTAGGTATACACCGCGGCAAGGCAGTTCAAAGCGCTTCGCATACTGACTAAGCCAGTATACCCTATAGTATCTCACTAATGGAAAAGTTCAAGGCCCAAGGCTACTTTTCTTTAGGCA
The DNA here is from genome assembly GCA_023055425.1 of Linanthus parryae. NCBI lineage: Eukaryota > Viridiplantae > Streptophyta > Magnoliopsida > Ericales > Polemoniaceae > Linanthus > Linanthus parryae. Next base: position 92,853,292 of record JALGPY010000005.1, on the reverse strand, counting down.
ATTAATTACCAACAAAGGGAATTAAAATTACATACCCACTTGATCTTTCGGCTTTAACGCTGATTGGTCATTCATGTGGGGGATTGTTGGAAAATGGTCTTCGACAAGTCGGTTTTTGCCCGACTTTGAGCCCGGTTTTCATCCGGCTCATTCGAGAGTTAACCACACTAATCACACCAACATATAGAGGGTAACTTGGTGTTCGTTTTGGTTACTCACTCGTCGAAAACCATTAAGAAATGAATGAACAATAAGCCATAGAAGTTGGGGTTTTGAGGTTGGGTTTATGTTCCCAAATTAAATGAACCCACATCTTGAGGAAAAGAGAGTTTGAAGTGTTTATATACTTCAACATTGACCTATAAGGGCACGCCTTTAGGGCGAAGCACATTTTGTGCAGGAGGGAGGACCTAGACACGGTTCAAACCACCACACGCGCGCGCGCGCGCGCCGCCGCCGCCGTCCGGCCGGCCGGCTCGGCTCGGTCTCGGGTTCGGGTTCGGGCACGGGCCGGGTCGTGGCGTGTGCGTGGGCTTGGGTTTGGGTTGTTGGGCTTTACTATGGACTATTCTTTTTTGGGCCAGAAACTAACTTTTTCTAGCCCAGAAAATTAACAGACAAATTATTGTTTTCAGTAATTAAAATAGTCGTTAAAATTCGTTAAATAGTCGTTAATTAACCGAGCGGTTAATTAACTGTCAACCCAGCAGTTGCAACCGTTCGAACGGTTGTGTCTCCTCAACCAACCCGTTCAGCTTCTATAAAAGGAAGTTTCCTCCCTCAGATTCGTCATTCCGAACTCGTTCATTCTCTTCTATCAATCTCTACCAAATTCTCCAACTGCTAGTCTCGTTCGTTGGGTGTTGCAGCCCGGTGCTTCGTCTGCAACATCGGAAGAGCTTTCATCCTGGGAGGCAGTTCGCTACAGCAAGAACCAAGGCACCTAAGGTACCCAGCGAATATTTCCTTAAGGAGATCGTGGATGCACGAGACTGCTCTTCGCCAGATTATTGCGTCTCTGAGTCGTCTGTATATCTGTAAGTTCTCTCTGCTTCGTCTTTTCTTTCTTCTTCAGTTACTGCTTTATTCTAAAAAGAACAAAACGAGTCTTCTGTTTCTAACAACACCCATATCGTGACCATTTTCATCATCTCGTTGAAGTATTAACTACCGGCTTTTCACTTCCTGAGTTCAGTAAATACATTTTTTGCTTAACTATAACAAACATGAACTATTTTATTGCAATTCGTTAACTGTAGATGATATCCACTTGTGCAACACATGTGCACAGTAATTTTCTTTTTTTTACTTTCCTCATTTACCTTGGTACATACTTAACATTTCTTCTTATTTCTAAGAAATAGTCAAACTACTAAGTGCATGTTGGGAACTGATTTTAATCAGCTTTTTAATTAAAATCGACCATTTTAATTTCATTTCATTTGTTTTGTTGTGTTCTAATTCCAATTAAAATCTATTTTAGGCCAATAATCTAATGATTATTTAATCTCTAAGATTGCAGACTCTCATTTTGCAGATTTTAATCTCATACCAACATAGTTGTGATTTTCAACTAATTTAGATTTCCAGCCAGCTTATTTTCTCCAAGTTTTTTCAACTGATTATTTAGATTTTTAGTTGATACCAAATTACCCCTAAATGGCTGCTGTTCTTTTTTTCTCCTTTTTGAGGGAAAAATGGCCACTGTCTAGAATCCTCGTCTCAAACGTCGGTCTTACGAACACTTTGGATTTCTTCAGTGAAATTTATACCATCTATAATATATAAGAACGCATTATTTGCAAACGCAAATTCAAACAAGCCGCATTAGCTGCTAGGGCTAGAAATGTAACATATCAAAATTTTGGGATTACACGATTTGTAAATGGGCTAATTCAAACAAGCCACGTTAGTTGCTAGGGCTAGAAATGTAACATATCAAAATTTATGGATTACATAATTTGTAAATGGGTCTGATGGATCAAACCGAAACCTAAGTCATTTAGACCCTTGCTCAATCATGTCGACATGTTTCCAATGGTTTTCTTAAGTGAAGTATATACTATCCCGAGACAATTAGGACATACAGTTGTAATACTCGGTTTGGGAGTATTACAATCTTGTTGAATATGGAAATGAAGCCATGCTGAAATTAGGTTCTCGGTTCATCACTTTTCATTTTTCTCACACTCTTTCACTCAAAGTTCATCAAACACTCTCCAACTTCTTTATCTATCCTCACTAAAAATCATCAAACACTCTCAAATTTCCTCAATTTCTCATACTTCCTCGGTTCTCGACGGTGAATTTCTCACATTCCTCCGCAATTGTGATCATTTGAAGAACCAAGTAACGCATCCTCCATCATCCACATTCCTACTCCAAGAATTATTTTTGAAGTTTGTAAGTTTTATTTTTTGTTGTGCACTATTTGTGTTGAGTTGGTGCCTTGAATTGGTCAAAGGCGGGTAAACTCATTGTTTCCAACTTTGATTAGGAAATATTGGAAGTCAAAAGGCGGTGGAGGATTATTTAGGAAACAAGTTGTTTCCAAATCGGATTTGGAAACTTTAGGGATTTCCTAGCACTATATAAAGAACCTAGTAGTCACATTATTAGGTATGCATAAACATTGTAATTGTTCCTCTTAAGTGAATAAAGAGTGATTTTCCGCCGTGGAGGTAGTTAGCAAATATTTTGCTAGCGAACCACGTAAAATACTCGTGTTCTTCTTTTATTCGTTCTTCGTTCGTGAGGTGATTTGACATAACAAATTGGTATCAGAGCCAAGGTTGACGGTGTTTCAAGATCAAGATCAAGACGGAGCAAAGCTAGGGTTTCACAACTTGGTGAAATCAAAGCTAGGGTTTTGCGAACTAGGTGGAGCACGCTACTAGAGTTCAAGATCCACCAAGAACGATGTCCGGATCGATGTTGAAGATCGACAGGTTCACAGGAGGGAACAGCTTCAGTCTGTGGAAGATAAAGATGGAGGCTTTGCTCAAATCGCAAGGCTTGTGGGCACCTTTGACCGCGGACAAGGGAGGCATGAATGTTGCATCAGCGGAGTTTAAGGCGATGGAGGAGAAGGCCTACGCAACGATTATGCTATGCTTATCGGATGACGTGATCATCGAGATCGCAGATCAGAAGGAAGCAGCGAAGTTCTGGCTCAAGTTGGAGAGTCTCTACATGACGAAGAGTCTCACTAGCAAGTTGATGCTAAAGCAAAGGCTCTTCACCCTGCGGATGCTCGAAGGTACGGCTCTCAAGGACCATCTTGATCAATTGAACACAATTATGTTAGATTTGCGTAATATTGGCGAGAATGTGGAGGATGAGGATGCTGCACTTTTGTTATTGATCTCATTACCTCCATCTTATGAGAACTTCGTGCAGTCGTTCATTGTGAACAAGGACGACTTATCCCTAGAGGAGGTGAGATCGGCACTCCATGCTAGGGAACTGCGCCATAAGGGTGCAGGCACAGGTATAGAGGACCATGCTTCCGGACTGATGGCAACGGGGGGAAGCAAGAGGGGTAAGAAGAACAAGAAGAAGCTGTTCTCAGGTTCTAAGTTACCCAAGGATGTCTGTGCCTTTTGCAAGGAAAAGGGGCACTGGAAGAGAGATTGCCCAAACGAGGTCAACAGGGGCAGAATTGATCACCAGCCGTAGCAGAACAAGGTAACTCGTCTGAGGATGATTACGTTCTAATGGCGGATGATTTCACGCACTCTCAGGATGCGTGGGTCCTTGATTCCGGAGCTTCCTATCATATTTGCTCTAACAGGGAGCTATTCTCGACGTACAACCAAACGGATGGAGGGTCTGTCTAATGGCAAACGGAGCTGTCTGTAAGGTGATTGGAAGCGGCTCAGTTAGATTGAAGACGAATGAACGGAAGTTATGTACTTTAGAGCAAGTCAGGCATGTACCACATATTAAGAAGAATCTGATCTCCTTGACTCTACTCGACAGCAAGGGATACAGTTTCAAAGGTGAAGTTGGAGATCTACAAGTCTGCAAGGGTTCTAAGGTGATTCTCAGGGGAGTCAAGCATGGGACTTTGTACATGTTGCAAGGTTCGACGATCACAGGTTCTGCTGGAGTTGTCTCAGCCGAGATTAAGGAAGCTGCTCTAACTAAGCTGTGGCATATGAGGCTCGGTCATATGAGTGAACGTGGAATGCAGGAGCTTCACAAGAAAGGCTATTTCACTGGGCATGCGCCCAAGAGCCTAGGGTTTTGTGAGCACTGCGTGTATGGGAAGCTACAGCGTAGCAAGTTCCCTAAGGCGGTTCATAGAACGAAAGGTACTCTTGATTATATCCATTCGGATTGCTGGGGTCCATCTCGAGTCGAGGCGGTTGGAGGATACAGGTATTTCCTAAGCATCATAGACGACTACTCCAGGATGACTTGGATATTCGTGATGAAACACAAGAGTGAAGCCTTCGCAAGATTCAAGGAGTGGAAGACACTAGAAGAGAATCAGGTGGGAAAGAAGGTGAAAAAGATGCGCACGGACAACGGCTTAGAGTTCTGTTCATCAGAGTTTGATGAATTCTGCAAGGATCAGGGAATAGCACGCCATCGCACCGTTCGGCATACACCGCAGCAGAACGGTGTAGCCGAGAGAATGAATCAGACACTTTTAGCGAAAGCAAGGTGCATGCTTTCGAATGCAGGTCTTTCTAGAGGTTTCTGGGGAGAGGCAGTTTCCATGGCATGCTATCTCATAAACCGGAGCCCGCACACAGGTATAGGATGCAAGATTCCTATGGAAGTCTAGACCGGTAATGCAGTGGATTACTCGGATTTGAGAGTATTTGGTTGTGTTGCCTATTATTACGTTGATGATGGCAAACTAGAACCAAGAGCTAAGAAGGGAGTATTCATGGGTTTCGGATCAGGTGTGAAGGGATACAAGATATGGGCAGACAACAAGATTATACTTAGCAGAAGTGTAGTCTTTGATGAGTCTCATATGTTGAAAAACTCCGTGGAGGTGGAGCTTGGGGATGCAAAGAAGAAGGTGGAGGGAGAGTCGGATCCTATTGATCCTAAGGATTCCGAAATCCCTACACCGCCGCCAGAAGCAGAAGAGGAAGAAGCATAAGATTCAGATAGTGAGGATGCGTCTACACCAGAGGAACCGGTTCATCAAAGTATTGCTGAAGGAAGACCAAGGAGAGTCATAAAGCCTCCAGCGAGATACAGAGATGACGGTATGGTGGGATATGCATTACAGGTAGCGGAAGAGGTAGAGGACGAGCCATCCTCCTACAAGGCCGCTATATCTAGTTCTGAGTCAGCACAGTGGATTGCCGCGATGGGAGAAGAGATGGAGTCTCTTAGCAACAACTCGACTTGGGAGCTTGTTAAATTGTCAGTGGGAAGGAAGATAGTCAGTTGCAAGTGGGTTTTCAGAAGAAAGGAAGGAACTGCATCTGGAGAGGGCATCAAGTATAAGGCAAGGCTAGTTGCAAGAGGGTTCAGTCAGAAAGAGGGAGTTGACTACAACGAGATCTTCTCACCAGTGGTCATACATACTTCTATCCGGGTGCTACTAGCAATGGTGGCACACCACGACCTAGAGCTTGAGCAATTGGATGTCAAAACAGCTTTTCTACATGGAGAGTTGGAAGACGAGATATACATGAGCCTACCGGAAGGGTTCCAAGTTCCCGGAAGAGAGAACCACGTGTGCAAGCTAAAGAGATCTCTCTACGGATTTAAGCAGTCGCCGAGGCAATGGTACAAGAGGTTTGACAGCTTCATGTTGAAGATTGGTTACCACAAGTGCGAGTATGATTGTTGCGTGTACCACAAAGAGTTGCATGGTGGATCACGTATTTACCTAGTTCTGTATGTGGATGACATTTTGATTGCAACTCGGGATATCAAGGACATCAGAGAACTAAAGAGGTCCCTTAGCGCGGAATTCGAGATGAAGGATCTGGGAGCTGCTCGGAAGATATTGGGAGTTGAGATCTATAGAGATAGGAAGAAGAAGAAGCTTTTCTTATCACAGCAGGGATACATCAAGAAGATTTTGGCAAGATTCGGGATGTTATCAGCTAAAGCTATAGATACTCCTATGGAAACTAAAAGCAAGCTAGGAATGTACACCGTTCAGAATGAGGAGGAGACGGAGTACATGTCCAAGGTTCCATATGCTAGCGCAGTTGGAAGTCTCATGTATGCTATGGTCTGCACTCGACCGGACATAGCATTCGCTGTTAGTGTGGTTAGTCGTTTTATGGCTCATCCGGGTAGGGACCATTGGCAGGCGGTGAAGCGCATATTCAGGTACCTTAAGGGTACGTCAGACATTGGCCTATGCTATGGGTCACGTGAAAACATCTTGGTAGCTGGTTTCTCGGATGCGGACTATGCAGGGGATATTGATAGTAGAAGATCAATGACAGGCTATGTATTTGCTCTGGGAGCATGTGTTGTGAGTTGGAAGGAGACGCTACAGCCGACGGTGACTTTTTTCACCACGGAGGCGGAGTATATGGCTCTAACGGAAGCAGGAAAGGAGGCAATTTGGCTTAAGGGAATGGTCAATGATCTAGGGCTACTTCAAGATAATGCGATAGTCTACCGTGATAGCTTGAGTGCGATTTGCTTGACTAAGGACCAGGTTCATCATGAAAGGACCAAGCATATCGACGTCAGGTATCATTTTCTGAGAAACGAGAGCAGGATCAAGGTGATGAAGGTGGGGACTGCTGACAACCCCGCGGATATGTTCACCAAGCCGGTTCCGGAGAGCAAGTTCCAGCATTGTCTGGAATTGCTCAACATCTTGAGCCAGTGAGGCCCTTAGGGTCCATGTCGGACCCGGTGGGGGTCCAGTGAGTCTCTGTGACGAGAGACAATTGGGAGAGGAGAATACGTAGCTTTGTTTACAAGAAGAGGAGCACTTGCTGTTGACGAGACAATTCAAGTCAAGGTGGAGATTTGTTGAGTTGGTGCCTTAAATTGGTCAAAGGCGGGTAAACTCATTGTTTCCAAATTTGATTAGGAAACATTGGAAGTCAAAAGGCGGTGGAGGATTAGTTAGGAAACAAGTTGTTTCCAAATCGTATTTGGAAACTTTAGGGATTTCCTAGCACTATATAAAGAACCTAGCAGTCACATTATTAGGTATGCAAAAACATTGTAATTGTTCCTCTTAAGTGAATAAAGAGTGCTTTTCCGCCGTGGAGGTAGTTAGCAAATATTTTGCTAGCGAACCACGTAAAATACTCGTGTTCTTCTTTTATTCGTTCTTCGCTCGTGAGGTGGTTTGACATAACAATTTGATTTTGCTCTTGTTACTTGTTATTTGTACATTATTTACTAAACTTAATTTTTTTCATCCAATTTTTTTAAGAAAAAATGGCTTCCTCTTCTTATAATGTAGACATGAATCTTGATGACAATGACAATGAAGAATTATTTGGCGAAGGTGCCGCTAATGATTTTGGTTTAGAGGAAAATGATCCGAATTCAGGTGCTAATAAAAGAACTCGTAAGGGTAGTAATAAAGGAAGTCTTGTTTGGGATCATATGGATAAGATACCCGATGGCGTAGACGACAAAGGTAAACCAAAATTTAAGGCCGTTTGCAGACATTGTCAAGCAAGTTTTGTATATCATCAAACTGGTGGATTAGAATCATTGAGAAAACATTTACAAAATAAACACGGACTTTTGAAAGATACACCCTCCGTAGGTGACACGATGGTCCAAACCCAACTAGGATATGACGCACACAGAAACGTAGTTACTTTTGTCTACGATGAACCTAGGGCACGAAAAGCATTAGCTCATTATATCACCGCTACCGAAAAAACAATTAATATGGCCGACGACGTAGAGTGGGACCAATTGATCCAAACCGCTTTTCGTCGGGGTAATAAGCATATAGGTAGAAATACTACTAGGAATGATATAATCGCTCTATATAGTGAGAGGAAAGCGGAAATTATGCAAAAAAAATTAAATTCTAAGTTTAGAATTGCTTGCACTTCCGATATGTGGTCCGGTAGAAATAATAAAGGATATATTTGTGTCACCGCACACTACATTGACCCAAGTTGGACTTTACAAAAATGTGTAATTGCATTCGAGAAGTTTCATATCCTCACACCGGTGTAAACATGGGAGAAACTATAGTCGATGTTTTTAACGAGTGGGGTATTAGTGAACGAATTACATTAATGACTTTTGACAATGCATCGGCATGTGATAGTGCGATTGATCATATGCAAACTTTGGTACAAACACCTTTTCACGAAGAAATTGACCATGTTCATTGTGTATGTCATTATCAATTTAATTGTACAAGATGGTTTGAACAACTAGAAGTGCATGTTAGTCCTATTCGTGAAGCTATTCTCTATATTGCGTCTTCAAACAAAAGAGCCAAACATTTTTCGGATTTTTGTGAGCAAAACGCAAGAAAAAAAGAAGATTTGGGGGAGATTGTAGGACAAGATGGAATTCGAATTACTTGATGTTGAAAAGTGTTAAAGGTTATGAGACCCTTATCACACGTTTTTTAGTGAATCAAACAATCCCGTTTCCGTTTCAGGTTATGATTGGAAGGCCGCCGCCGTCTTAAGAGATTTTCTTAAACTATTTTATACCGCAACCAATCTTCTTTCGGGTTTTTATTATCCGTCTACTAGCAACTTTATTCCACAACTAATGTTTATAAGCGGCACTTTTAAAGAATATAGGGATATTTTAATTTTATGCGACACAATTCCGGCTAGAAAAATTTCTCAAATATTTTGAAAAACTCCCTATGGTTTTTCGTTTGACAAGTATTTTGGACCCAAGGTGTAAGGATGAAACCACAATTTTTATGCTAGAAAGAATTTCGGAAAACATGAATACCGATTATAAAACGGTAGTGATTGTAGACATGGAAATTTTAACAAATTTAATTTCCACGTGTCAAAATTATGGCACGCTACAAATGAAAATTGACATAAATTGTCCTACAAAAAGGGGTGATTTTTTGTAAATAACTAAAAGTTACTAGCTCTTTAATTAAATATTGAGAGATTGTAATTATTTATGTTATTAGATATTATCTCTTAAAAATAGATAAATTAAAGAGATAAATATTGAAAAGTCCACATCATCCCTCATTTCCTCTATAAATAGAGGGCCATCCCCAAGGAGAAAAACACACTTGGAGATTCAGAAGTAGCAGAGCTCTGACGAACAAGCCATTCAAGGCCCGAAGAACCTCATCGCTGCTCAGAATTGCCGCCTCCGCCTAAATCGGAGATCCCAACTCCGCCCAAATCGGAGAAATCACATCCGCCTACATCGGAGATCAAAGCTCCGCTCAAATCGGAGAACAACCCAGCTCCGCTCAAATCGGAGAAGATCAGATCCGCATAAATCGGAGAAGATCAATCCCCTCGATCAAAGAAGGAGAGAAGAATCAAAGGACATTATTTTCTTATTTAAGAAATACATACCATAGATTGTAGTCCCGCTTTACTACTCACATAAATTGAATTTGTCGCAGATTTACTTGTTTATTTTCTTGAACAACAAATTTGTGTGAACAAATTTCTGGCACACCCGGTGGGACATCTCTGCCCTTCATCCCTTCTCTTCAGCAGATCATTCAAAACTTGCTCGTGATGTCTTCCAAAAAAGGTGTCTTCAAAATCTCGAAGGACAAGAAAAGAAGTTCCGGACCTGCACCCCCTGAAAAAGTTGGACTGGGAACAAGTGAAGGAAGTTCCGGACGAGTGACTCAAAGCATGTCAAAAGCGATTTCTCAGAAGAATTTCTCGATGGTCACAATCCCGAAGTCAACCCCAGTGTTTGGCGGTCACCTCCCGAAGATTGCAGATCTGTCTAGGCGAGTTGAAGACGAAAAATACTTGTTGCCAGGGGAAGAAAATGAAGTGGATCAAGTGATCCAAAATCTCCATCATTGTCCTTCCATGTCTACAAAGGGTGTTTCAGAAAAGGATCTTGAGAAATAAAGCGAGGGCGACAACTCAGATTCAATCAGCTCTTCCAGCACTCAATACTCAGAAACTGGTGAACATGGGACAGAGGCAACCTCTCAGGGATCTGTCATGCCATCAATGACCACAAACGCCTTGGCGTTAGAAGAGCAAGTCTCGATCTTGGCAAAGAACATGGAAGAGATGAAAACTGCCATGGAGAAGCGTGACCTCCAATTTGCAGCCTTGATGAACAAGATGGAGACTATGGGATAATCAAGTCATGCAACCCAGAGCCCTCCAAGGAATGAAGATGGAGCTGGAAAAGGAAAAGAGAATATGCAAGATCCAAACACTACCGCTAAGACTTCAATCCCAGTTAGCCAGTTGAAGAGCTTTATCCTTGAAGCGATGAAGGAGAAGCAAGAGAATATAGAAGAACCCCCAAAGCCTCTTTCAGGATACAAGAAACCTTACACTGAGAGGATTGAGCTATTGCAGTTACCTGCTGGATATAATCCACCCAAGTTCAAGCTTTTCAACGGCAAAGGAAATCCAAGGCAACACATCGCTCATTTCGTGGAGACGTGCAACAACGCTGGATCTTATGGCGGTCTCCTCATAAAACAGTTCGTCCGGACGCTTGATGGCTTTGCTTTTGATGGGTACGGTGATCTTGAACTCAGAACAATAGATAGTTGGGAGCATATGGAGAACGAGTTCTTGAACCGTTTCTACAGCACGCGTAGGGCGGTAAGCATGACTGAGCTTACCAACAGCCGCCAATGGAAGGAGGAGGCAGTGATTGATTACATCAATAGATGGAGGAACCTAAGCCTTAATTGCAAAGATTGCCTCAGCAAAACCTCTGCCATCGAAATGTGCATTCAAGGCATGCACTGGGGGTTACGCTATATCCTTCAAGGGATCAAGCCAAGGACTTTTGAGAAGTTAGCTACCCGAGGTCATGATATGGAACTTAGCATCGCTGCTAGTGGGAATCAGGGACCTCCAGTTCAAGACTCCAGAAAGATCACTGTTAAGCCAGACTTTCGCAAGGGCAGCAAGAACATTACCAAGACAGAAAACAAGGAGTCTATGGCAGTAACAACTGCGACAATGAAGATGAAATCCAAGTCAACTCAAAAGGAAAATGATAAATCTATCTCGTACCCGGTGGTGGAGAGACAAAGGCCATCCTTGAAGGATTTAGAGGCAAAAGAGTACCCTTTTCAAGACTCTGATTATCCTGGGATGCTTGATCAATTGTTATCCCTTAATCTCATCGAGCTCCCTGAGTCCAAGCGGCCCGAGGAGGCCACGTTGGTTAACAATCCAAATTATTGCAAATACCATCGCCTGGTTAGCCACCCTACTCAACGGTGTTTCGTATTGAAAGAGAAGATAATGCAACTGGCTAGAGAAGGAAAAGTTTCCCTCGAAGCAAAAGAAGATGTTGCAGTCACTTTGTGGGATTTTCTCCCAAGTTCCTTGTGCAATGCATGTTGGCCGTCTCTTCGATAAGTATCATGCAATGCCAGTTGCAGCGTGAAAACCGAAGATGATGAGAATGAGCTCACACATCTTGAAATAAACTCACATGTGTGTCCTAATGAGTGCATAAAGCTCTCTGATGAAGATTTTTTGTTAGGATCAACGCCTCATAACCGACCGCTTTTCATAAGTGGTTACGCAAAGGAGCAAAAGGTGAACGGGATTCTGGTTGATGGAGGATCAGTAGTAAATATTATGCCTCTTTCAACAGCAAGAGAGCTTGGGATTTCCTCAAGCGACATATCCCATAGTCGCGTACTGATTCAAGGGTTCAATCAAGAAGGCCAGAGAGCGTTGGGGGCAATTCGCCTAGACTTGGTCCTAGGTGACATGAATCCAAGCGTGTTCTTCCATGTGATAAATGCAAATACATCATACAAGATGATGTTGGGACGACCATGGATCCATGAATATGGAGTAGTGCCATCGACTCTTCATCAATGCCTCAAGTTTTGCAAGAATGGTGAAGTAAAGACCATTGTAGCCGACGGGAACCCTTTTAATGAAGCCGAGGCATACTTTGCTGACTCAAAATTTTACTCGAATGATGTTGCTCAAGTGGAAGTGAAACCAAAAGTCGCTGTACCCAAAACCCAGGTCATTAACAAGGAAAAAGCAGGGAAATCAGCCATACTTGTTGATCCAGTCAAGGAAATTGTTTTGAAGAAGGAAAACGACGGTAAGAGGATTTTCGTGTTGCGTTACACGCCAAAGGAAAGAAAGAGTGAGGAATTAAAGTTGGAGGGTTTGAATACTCCAACCACTCGTCTCAAGAAGAATAAAGAAACTTTGCAAGGGTTCGTGCGCCCAAGTCAAGGGACAACAGTGTAGCATGTTAACTTTCCATCAATACGAAAAGTTGAAGGTTTCGATCCAAACGCTTACAAGCTCTTAGCAAAGGCAGGGTACAATCTTCAACAACCAACTACCTTAGGAGAATTGCGAGAAGAAGTGACAGGTGAACAAGTGCATGGCCTTAATTCTACTCAAAAAATACTTATGAAGAATGGGCATTCTATACATATGTCCCGTACCGGCCTAGGATATACGGGCACATCACCTGCGCGAATCATTGTCAAGAAAGCATCAAGTCAATAAATTACAGTGGAAGGTGACGAATCAAAAGTACCAGCAAAACCATCGGTCTTCGATCGCCTTGGGAAGCCAAAGTCCCGGAGGTCCGTGTTTGACCGCCTAGGAGTGCAAGGTGCAAGGATAAAAGAAGAACCTCTGCGAAGATCTGTCTATGATAGATTGGCTGCACCTAGGGAGCATGAAAGAAAATCTTTTGCTGAAAGAGAAACGTCTTTATTTAAGGATAGTAAAGAATTTACAGCAAGTTCCCGTCACGAATGAAGAGAAATACTACACTTGTGGTGTAATCTAAAGACGTGCTGACAGTGAGGCAAAATACGGTGGTCGATACTCAAGCATTTGATGACTCTGTTGATGTAGAAAGTGTTGGTTCTTCGTGCCACATCACCATTCAGGAGGAACGATTCCAAATTGAAGAAGATGTCGAGGATGCTCCGCCTGATTTAGAAAAAGGCGTAACCTCCACATTAGATGACTTGAAAGAGATCAAATTGGGGACTGGAGATGAGCCAAGACCAACATACGTTAGCACTAATCTCACTCCAGAAGAAGAGACAGAGTACATCGATCTTCTGATGGAATACAAAGATGTGTTTGCATGGAGCTACAAAGAGATGCCTGGATTGGATCCCAGAGTTGCAGTTCATAACTTAGCTGTGAAGAATGGATCTCGACCAGTGAAACAAGCACAAAGGAGATTTCGCCCAGAGCTCATTCCCAAAATTGAGGTAGAAATCAACAAGCTGATCGAATTTGGATTTATCCGGGAGGTCAAATACCCGATATGGATCTCAAGTATTGTACCTGTCAATAAGAAGAACAGGCAAACTCGAATTTGCGTTGACTTCAGGGACCTTAACAATGCGTGCCCTAAAGACGATTTTCCACTCCCGATAACTGAGCTGATGGTGGATGCCACTACAGGACATGAAGCCTTATCTTTCATGGATGTATCTTCAGGTTACAATCAAATACGGATGTTACCCCACGATGAATAATTTACAGCGTTTCGTACGCCAAAAGGCATCTACTGTTACAAAGTGATGTCGTTTGGCCTGAAAAATGCGGGGGCAACTTACCAAAGGGCAATGCAGAATATCTTTGATGACATGCTCCACAAGAACGTTGAATGTTATGTTGACGACCTCGTGGTGAAGACACGAGTAAGGAAGGACCATCTTCAAGATCTTAGAAGCGTGTTTGATAGACTGCGACGATGTCAACTTAAAATGAATCCTTTGAAGTGTGCTTTTGGCGTAACATCTGGGAAGTTCCTAGGATTCATCGTACGCCATAGAGGTATAGAGATTGACCAGTCTAAGATTGAAGCAATTCAAAAAATGCCAGAACCTCGGAACATACATGAGCTCAAGAGCTTGCAAGGGCGGTTGGCGTATCTTAGACGATTCATTTCAAACTTGGCTGGAAGATGTCACCCGTTTAGTCGGCTAATGAAGAAAGGAGTCCCCTTCCAATGGGATGAGTCTTGTAGGAAGGCATTTGAGAAGATCAAGGCTTATCTAATGAAACCTCCTGTCTTGGCTGCTCCCATACCTGGAAAACCACTAATTCTTTACATTGCTGCACAAGAGCACTCCGTTGGAGCTTTGCTTGCTCAAAAGAACAAAGATGAAAACGAGAACTCCCTCTATTACTTGAGTAGAAGGATGACGCCACATGAGCTAAACTACTCGCCAATAGAGAAGATATGTTTGGCTTTGGTGTTTGTTGTGCAAAAGTTGCGCCACTACTTTCAAGCTCACATTGTACATCTCATTTCACAGGCCAATCCCGTCAAGTACATCATGTCAAAACCGGTACTATCGGATCGCCTAGCGAGATGGTCCCGTCAAGTACATCATGTCAAAAGGCCATCAAAGGACAAGCTTTGGCAGATTTTCTAGTTGATCATCCCTTACCTACGGACTGGGAGTTGTCTGAGAGCTTGCCCGACGAGGAAGTATTCACCGTGGAAGAACAAGGCCCTTGGAAGATGTATTTTGATGGAGCCTCTCATCGCGAAGGAGCTGGAGCGGGTGTAGTGTTCGTCTCACCGGAAGGAGATGTGTTGCCTTACGCATTCACTCTTAAGGAAAATTGCTCTAACAATGTCGCAGAGTATCAAGCTTTCATACTCGGATTAGAAATGGCTGTTGATGCCAAGCACTTGGATCTTCATGTATATGGCGATTCAAAGCCGTGATCAATCAACTCCTCAACATCTACGAGGTGAAGAAGCCCGAATTGATCCCTTATCATAACTATGCTACCCGAATGGTAGCATGGCTTGGAAACACCACATTAGAGCATGTGCCGAGAGGTGAAAATAAACAAGCAAATGCACTCGCCAAGCTCGCTTCAACTTTGACGTTCCCAGAGCACAAAGCAACGGTCGGAATTTGCGAGAGGTGGATAGTTCCCCCGATTTTTGACGATCACGATGATGACGCGAAAGACATAAACGCAATTTCGGTATATGAATTTGAGAAAGAAGATTGGCGTGATTCTTTGATAGACTACTTTCAAAATCAAAGACTAACCGACGATCCGCGGAGGAGGAACGGCATTCGAAGGCACGCTCCACGCTTCCTTTATTATAAAGATACACTTTATCGTCGTTCATTCGAAGGGTTGTTGCTTCGCTGCGTGGGAGAAGATGAATCTTTGCATGTGCTAAAAGAATCTCACTCCGGAGTGTGTGGAGCTCATCAGTCAGGGCCAAAGCTCCACTTCAGAATTAAAAGGATGGGTTATTACTGGCCCACCATGGTAAAGGACTGCATGGATTTTGCAAAGAGATGTCAAGCTTGCCAGTTTCATGAAAATCTAATACATC
Organism: Linanthus parryae; assembly: GCA_023055425.1. Taxonomy (NCBI): domain Eukaryota; kingdom Viridiplantae; phylum Streptophyta; class Magnoliopsida; order Ericales; family Polemoniaceae; genus Linanthus; species Linanthus parryae. The sequence continues at coordinate 92,837,830 of JALGPY010000005.1, read as the reverse complement.
AACCACCTGAGTTGCTCCACCCAACGATGTCTTCTTGGCCTTTTGACGCATGGGTTCTTGACGTTGTGGGGCCTCTGACAAAATCTTCTGGTGGTCATCTTTAAGTACTTGGGGCCAACCGATTACTTTTCCAAATGGGCTGAAGCTGCACCATTCAAAGAAGTCAAGAAAGAGACAGTCGTGCAATTCATCAAGAACAATATTATCTTTCGGTATGGTGTGCCACGCTACATCATCACAGATAATGGAAAGTCCTTCGACAATAGTCTCATGAACAAGCTATGTGAACAGTTTGGCTTCAAACAGTACAAGTCGTCGATGTATAATGCACCAGCGAATGGACTGGTTGAAGCATTCAACAAGACCCTTGGCAGTCTTTTGAAGAAGGTGGTTGCAAAGTCAAAGCGAGACTGGCATGAAATGATTGGAGACGCTCTATGGGCGTACAGAACTACCTATCGTACACCTACACAAGCAACGCCTTACTCATTGGTTTATGGAGCTGAAGCAGTGTTACCTTTGGAGTGTCAAATCCCATCGCTGAGGATTGCTATTCAGGAAGGTCTCACTGAGGAAGATAATGCACGTCTTCGGCTATCAGAGCTAGAAGCGTTGGATTAGAAAAGGCTTGAAGCACAGCAGCGGCTCGAGTGTTATCAAGCCCGCATGTCCAAGTCGTTCAACAGGAAAGTTCGAATCTGTTCATTCCAAGTAGGGGATCTTGTACTCGCAGTCAGGAGGCCCATCATCACTACTCATCAAACTGGGAATAAGTTCACCTCCAAATGGGATGGACCCTACAAAGTGCAAGAAGTCTACATAAATGGTGCATACAAGATCGTGGCAGAAGACGGATTGAGAATTGGCCCCATCAATGGCAAGTTCTTGAAGCATTACTACCCTTGAAGGTTCCTGCCACGCTCCTCATCGTAAGAGCCTAAACTGCATGATGCTCCTGGCCCGCATGAGCTAAAACTGTGAACGGCCCCAACAACCAAAAAAAAACCTTTGAACTACGTGCGACTTGATCCCACTTGCGGGTACGTAGGCATCTTGGAACATTCTTCCAAGTCCAGTCCAAACAACCAAAAAAAAATTCCTCGTTGATAGGGTTTCTCTGCATTTCTTCGCGCATCAGAGGGCTTCTACTGTTGGATGTGGAATCTTGGATCGCAAAGCAAAAACAAAAAGTTGTAATCAAAGTTCAATTATTGAAGGATGAAGCTGCAATTATATTTGTATTTTACAAAGAGTAAAGAAGAGTGTTGAAAAGGGATAAATGAACTATTTATTTCATGCAATAATGCAATAAGGAAATACATCGAAAGAAAAGTGACTAAATCTCAAAAGACACTATGCTAGAAAAAACTTATCCCTTTCATCCTCTAAAGCTGCTTTTGCGTTAACCAAATGTTGGAGGTCTGCTTGGTGGAGGTCAATTTCTTGCAAAATCGCGGCATGATCCTTATTTAGTGAGGATAGAACCCTAGTTGCTTCAGATATGTCTTGATCTAGCTTGGCGGCTTCAGATCTATTTTGAGCCTTCTTAGTCTTCAAATCATCAAGTAGCTTTAGAAGATTTGCCTCTTCAGTCACCATAGAATTATATTCCTCTTCAATTTTCTCACGGCCTTTGGTGAACTTGTCATGGTCAAATTCAGTATCAGCTATGCCCTTTTCACAGGAATTCTCTTTGGCTTCCAACTGGCCCCTAGTCTGGCCATCCGAGACTATAAGAGATCTTTGTGATTTATAAGACTTTAATTTATCAAGATAGATCCACCATTTGTCACTCAAGGATCGAGCTTCGACAGGGAACTTCAATTTCATTTCTTCTAAAGCTGTCTCAATTTCATCTTGGATGAGAGAAATATCCTCCAGAGGGTGGCCAAGAACAGTCTTTGATAACTCTTCATGAAATACAGATAAAAGACGCGCATCGCACCTTTGAAGGATGGCACATGAAGACGGCCAAGCATTGCAGAAAACTCTTTTTTAGATAGACTGGATTGGCAAGTTCATCAATGACATTTCCTTCTATCTCCAGCGAAGGCATTATGAAACGTTTGGATGACCGATGCTTCAAGTGTTTGTAATTCCTATCCTCGTCAGAAATGCTTCCCTCATCGACAAAATCAAAAAAATCAAGTAAGTTGTAGGGATCAATATCATCCCCATCAACAACTTGAGAGACTGGAGCTTCTGCAACCGCCTTATTCATCTTCTCCATCTCCCCAGAGTGTACAGAAGGTTGAGGTTTCCTTGGTGAATCACTGGTCACTTTCAAAGGATATTCTCGGTCCATACCGGTGTCGTTATGCTCTGATGGTTGTTGAGGTGACCTATGAGTTGCCTTCTTCAGTCCTTGCTCAGAATTTGCTGGTGTCGTACATGTCTTGGCAACGTGACCGATAGCTCCTTCCCTATGGCTAACAAAACCTTTGTCGCGATTATCGATATCTCTAGCCTTGAGTATGTACCTCTCGCTTTCTTTGACTTGTATTGCATCGGGATCTTGTAGAACAACTGCCTTCCGCTTTCTTGAATTGTTCGTCACATCACTAGTCGAGCTGGGAGTCAAACCACCAGGAAGCTTTATCTTGAACTTGGTATGTCTTGCCCCGTCCTGATTGTCAGACTGGGGGTGAGATTTGTTCACGTCAACTATGTCCATGTTCGGGTCGCGAGTTTTCTTGGCGTCACCTTGTTTACGCTGTCCCTCAACTTTATCATGCTTTAGCCTCGCCGGATCTCCAAGCTTTTGCTGATGAGCTTGGACGTGCTTCGAACTCCCTTGCTTTTGCGGCTGCCCGGTCTGTCTCAAGTCACCTTGCTTATGATCATGTTTTTGAACATTTCGTGCCTCGCTTTGGTACGAATCACGGGCTGGTTTAGAGGCTATTTGCTTTTGATGTTGATTCCGGTCACGCGCTGCGTCACGGGTCTTGTAATATTGCTGGTGATTGTTGCTTGACCGGTTTGACGACATAGTATCTGCAAGAAAGACATCCCAATTAGTACAACGATCATGCATAAAGACGAGAGAGAAGGTGTAGCTAAAAAAGAGAGAGCAAACAGAAGCTGAAGTCGTTACTGGTGGTGCAAATGGGAAGAAAAGTTTTATTATGTTGTTATATAATAACAAATATTTGGTGAAGCATCAATATAACAACCCGTATTTTGATCTAAGGATGTTTTATTAATTTGGCTCGACGTTTATATCATAAAATAATAATATGTGGCAATATATTAGTTCAATATTATAACATGTGTGATAGCGTAGTGATAAACTATTCGTTTACAATTCGTTTTATAAATTAATTTATTCTTATAATGTTACCTCTAAACAATACTAGGTTACTTTAAATAATAAGTTTATCATAAATTTCAGATTTATCGTTGATTAAACTTTTACTAAATAAACGTTAATGAGTTTCCTCAAAATTAACTTTCAAATTTCTTATATAAATATAAGTCCAAAATCATTTCAATAGCACATTTGATTTTATTAGTTTAAACAAATTCTCAGTCAAATATATTTTTATCAGTCAAACTCCGTTTTAACGATCAAAATACGTTTATCAATCAAATTATTTGTAAACAGTCGAAACTTTATTTTACCAGTCAACATTATTATTTTTAGATGAAAATCGTTTAAGTTATTCGTCGCGTCTAAATTTATTATCGTGTGTTATTACTGTTATTTTGCAACGTATTATTATTTTATCTACTTATATTATTCTCGTGCCATTTGTTTTATTTATTTATTTTCGCGCAACGAACCACCGCATCACCTGGTACTTCGTGCCTCACCATATAACTCTCAAACTGTGACATCACCATTTTACTACCTTAAATCTCTCTCTCTCTTACCTGTTGTTTCTTCTTCCTTTTCTTAAAACAACAACGACAACATCAATTACCACCACCGCCTACACCCCAGCAACAGTTCAACAGCCACCATCGCCAACACCTCCAATCTCTCTGTCCCACTCTGTATTTCCCAGAATCAGGCCCAAAACACCATTGCCACCATCACCTGCCACCACACCACCAAACCCACTGCCACCATAACCACCACCGTCGAGCTCCACCAACACCACTGTCATCTCCTCACTGCTCCCTCTCTTCTCCTCCTCTCTGTATCTCTTTCACTCTGAATCGAAGGAGAACAGCAGCAGCAGCAGCTGGTAGCAGCGGCCAAACCACCACCGCTGCCACCGTCGGGAACAAAAACCCGAAGCCACCACCACCACCACTGCTCCGACCCACCTCCTCTCTTCCTATCCGAATTCTCTATCACTCTCTCTAGAGTCGAAAAGGAAGCAGCATCAGTAGCTGAAGCAGCCGTAGCAACAGAGACAACAGCCATCGCCGCCGTCGCCATTATTTCCGGCGACGAGTCAGGCCCAACCACCGGAGCAACACCCAGCGCCGTTTCTTGCTTCTTCTGAGTTCCCGAGCACCCAAGGAGCACGAGGAGCTCCTGAGCCAAGCCCCAAGGCAGCTGGAGCAGCTCCGTCGATCGACGCCGCCGAACCCGCCGCCGCGATCTTGAACCACCTCGTTCCTCCGCCGTTTTTCGTGGTTCTTCGCGCGGATAACTTCTAATTCCCTCCTAATTCGTTTCTAGTAGTCAAAAATCAGATTTTTATTAGCTTGAATGCAATTTGAATTCATGTTGGTTTGGGTTTGATGTTTTGTTTACTGAATGTGTATAAATATGGGTCATTTATGTCATTTCGGGAACTATGAGGGTAGGTTTATTAATTTCAAAAACTGTTGTGGGTTAACGGGAGAGTTATGTGTAATTAACAGTTTCTATTATTTTTGAAATAACTAAGCTAGTTTTTCGTAAAAATTATAGTTAATTGATTTTATAAATTCTGAAAATAATTGTGTATTCTAGTAATTGAAAATTTGTTATAAATTAGTTGTTTTCATTTGAAAACTAAATTGACATATTATATTGTGAACATATACGTGTATATTTGTGAAAGAATATCATTTTAGAAATTGAATAAATGCAAACTTTGTTTCATTTAAATACGCAAGGGGACCTTCAAGTGACTTTTAGTTAGTAATATTATTCTTATCAAGTATAAATAGTTTGTCAGTTTATCAAATAATCATAAATGACAATGTTTTCCTTTTTTTATCGACAACTAAATTTGTTTAATTAACTATTGTTGCTTTTATCGCAAAATAAATTAGTTAGAAAATAGTTAGTAATTGTGAAATATTACGAAATCATTTCCTTAACTAAATATAGCCCTTTTGTACTTATGAGAATTGTTATCTTTCATCTTTTAGCTATAATCCTAACTTTTCTTATAATTTATTACAACAGTGATTAGAATATTAAATAGTTTTATAGCCTTAAAATTATTATCTAATTTCCTAAATATTATTTATTGATTTCTAACTCATTAGCGATTTAGAGTTTGTCTATCGAAAAATAAATTGAGTGTTTATAATTATTTGCGAATGTGATTTGCATATCTCCTAGTACATATGCTGCAACGACCCCCTTATCCGACTCGGACGAATCGGGGAGGCCGAAGCTAAAAGTAACGGCGGAAAATCGAAAGCACAACATCCAAGCACTTATATTACATATTATTAAACATTACATTACTTCTCAAGTCCTTCATACGTTACTACTGCACATCATTCTCCTTATTCAAACTATCTTACATTTTTCAAACTATCTTACATCACGTGACCTCCTCAGTGAGTCTCGTACCCATCCATACCATAGCCTTCTTCCTCTAATCCTGTGGTGGGAAAGAAAACGGAACCGCGGTTTCTAAAGTCAGCTGGGAAATGCTGAGTAAATAAATACCCTAGCTCGTAAACAGATGACGAGGCATAATTTGTTTTCAAAAACAGTAATAAGAGGAAATAAATCTTTAAAAGAGTAAACAAGGCACACATCCAGCTTTAAACTTCTCAACCTTTCAATTTCTTCCTTCTTGATCTTGAAACGGGGAGTAATATCCCAATCTTGCCTTCCTTTATATTCATAGACATTCCTGTCCTTGAAGAAAACCACATTTTTACTTTGTTGATACGAGGAAGATCTACTATCACTACGCATGCAAGACCTTAAGTGCCGGCACCCCTCTAAGACTACTCGCGGCCAGAGAGGTGAGTACATGGAGCGACCCGGCAGGTTGCGACCGGGTTAAAATAAACGGGTCGGGTGAACGTAGTCAGCCACGACCAATCTTATAGAAAAGCGAATATAACGATCCCCGCACAACTCTTTCCACTTTACGTTATTAGTGGATTAATATTATTCGTGTGACAGTTCATAGCAAATCAACCTCTTTAACTTGCAAAGAAATCACAAGTGAAACATTCAACTCGAAAATACACTTTGAGACAAGTACTGAAAATCACATTCCGACACGAACAGGAGCTACGCACGCTAGGCTAGCCATATTTACTTACCTGAATCCAGAAGCGTCGGAACGTCCTACTCGTAGTTGTGGCTTACGAATCCGTCACCTACAAATCGGAGCTTCTAAAACGTCACAACTCTGTGTATAGCTCTACGAGTCTTATTAATAACCCTAGTTAACAATTCTCAATTTAGCACGAACTCGCGTGTCAATTTTGTTACGTTTATTTATTTAGTTATATTTTCTTATTAGCAAAATTGTTAAACAACAAGTGTTTATTTGAAAAGTTATTAAACTTTTATGTTACAAAAATCTTATTTATTTATAGGATTTATTTTATATAATACTGGTAAAACAAGTGGTAGTTTATATTTTTATCTAAAATAAATATTGGAATTAACACTAAACGATATCGGATTTTTAAGAAAATCACTTCTAAATACTTGAAATGATGCAACGATATTTATAAGTTTGAAAAAGTCATCTATGTAAGTATTTAAACAACCGAATTTAAAGTTAAACGATTAAACGCAACGTTTGTTTAGTTTTTAATAAAATATTACTCGTTTAATTTTTAACGAGCGATCCGTATGTTATTTCAACGCCCGAATCACTTTTTCGTAACCGGGACGAAAACTATTATTTTTAGAAAATATTTTTAATCCAAAAATAACATTTTTATTTTTCGCGAATAATATAAAGTTTATATAAACTACACTTAAATCCCCACAAGTTGTGTCAAAAGAAAGCAGGATCCCCCATCCTACTCACATGGCAGTTTATTTAACATGAAATACCACCCACTAAGTTCTCACATATACAAACAGCTACCCCCTTAATATAAATATCATGCTATAAATAGTTTGGGAAAAAGACACTTTAACCCCCTTTAACAAAAACACCAAATTCATCAAGCTAAACGTGGATTCGAGCATTCAAGATACGATTTTGATTGTTTAAATGGAATCACGACGAGATTTAGAGCATACCTAGGCCAAGAATGGCCGGAATCGGTCAAGAAACGAAGCTTTACGAGTTCGCCGACGGTGGGTCACGGCGGTGCTCTTCGTCGCCGACGATGGAGGAGCTCCTTGCTTCGATTAGGACCTGGTTTCATCTCCTGGGACCTTTAGGAGTCGTTTGGAAGTGATTTGGAGAGTCGGGTGTTGTTGGGTCGCTTGGGTCAAGCTTCCCGTCGGCAACAATGGTGGCCGACGGTGGCTGGTGTTGCTGCTATGTTTTTGCAGCGACCTTGGCTTCTGTTTTCAGTCTATTTATCTTTTTTTGAGGTTGAAACAGAGGGGAATCGATGAAGGGAGGAAGAATGCTTCCGGGTTGTTGTTCCCGTCGGGAACAGAGGCGGTGGTGGTGGCGGCTTTTGCCGCTGCTGCTGTCGTGCTCTGTTTTGTACAGAACAGAGAGTGTGAGAGAGAGATATAGAACAGAATTTTAGGGAAATAGAGTGCAGGAGGTGGGTCTTCGGTGGTCTGTCGGGTTTCTCGCCGGAAATTCCAGCGGCGGCGGTGGTGGTTCCAACCACTGCTGCTGCTGTGTTCGAGTCTCTGTTCGAGACAGTGAGCAAGAAAGAGAGAGAGAAACAGGGGATTGAGAAGAAGAGGGTGGGTGGTGTTGGTGATGCTCTCGGTGGTGGTGATGGTGGTGGCGATGGGAAGAAGATGAAGAAGAAGATGAAGGTGAAGAGATGAAGGTGATGATTGAGGTGCATAATTGAGTTGATGACTCATTTTATAGGGAGATCAAAGGAGGAAGAATGATGATGATGGAGGCTTGATTGTTGTGGCGGTGGAAATTATCTCCGAAGGAGATAAGTTTGAGAGGTTGAAGACAACAAAAAGTTGTATGGTGTGGGTGGCACACCAAGTTTTAGGGTGATTGGGTGTGTTTCACACGCTAATTTCGCGGTGATCGTACACGCGTGAAAAATAATAAAGATAAATAACATCGCGTATTCACCTACGAATACTAACTTAATAAAATCTTACACGAGTATTTTCTTCTCAATAAAATACTATTATTTGAGTGACTTAATTTTCCGCAATTAAATTATATATTCATCTATTTAAATTACTATTTTGCCCTTGTCAATTTTACGGGGTATTACATTCTCTCCCCCTTAAACAAAGCTTCGTCCTCGAAGCTTAAACAATCGAAACATTCCTGATATTAAAACTTCTTCCTCGAAGCTAATTTAGTCAAATACTCTTGATACTAAAACTTTTACCTCGAAGCTAAAATCAACCCAACACTTCTGATGCTGAAGCTTTCTAATAAGGAACTAACGATCACAGTCGCGATCACATAGCAGGCATGAAGTTTCACACAGCAAGTGATAGCAAGTAATTACTATCTAATGCATGCAATGCAACAAATATTGTATCACGTAAAGACTGTATTCATGTCTATCTTACATATGTGATTATAGTTCCACTTGGTCACTAAAGGTCAGGGTTAACTACGTGATAAGGGTACGAACGTGTAATGGTACTGAATAAAAGGTTGCGTCCTCTCCCCCTTAGAGAGTGACGTCACCGGAACTCCTTCTGAGTCTACCGTCTAACTTTACCTTGATTATTCAGTCGGATGTCGACTTACCCGAACACAAAATAGGATATGACTTTCACTAGTTTCTTACCTCGCGATCCCCGAAATCTGTCGAAGAGTACGTGAAACCTCTGGTATAAATGAATTAAAACGTAGGGTGGCTCTATAACATCGTATAACCTCTTAAAAGCAACTGATAAGAGAATCAGTATCTCATGGCCCCAAATATCCGCTCCAATTTGCACGGTCCCACTGATGAATCATACCAATCATCTGAATTCACATTCTAAACTATAATCGGGTAGATAAATCATAAACACCCCCTAATAATAAAATTAAATCGTAGAAAAATCTTTCAAAGTCTCGATTAACAACCAAAGCCACCTTTATTGCTTACCTTATATTAATGGTAACCCCTGACATAAATCAACAAATGAACTATAATATATCCCCATCATACAAAGCACATAATTATATGGGTTCCCTGACTCCAAAGGCAAATCAATACCAATATTTATGCTCATTTAGTAATAGTTAAGCAACAAAACTCCAAGTAATAAAGCCCCAAACAACTATTAACAATTTAACCACACGAAGCACTTTATTCATCACAACGGAGGATCGACGAAAAGAGATAACAAAATCTCATGATACAATGGATTGTAACTACCGATCCAATAACTGAGTTGTCACTTCAAAATTCCCGAGATTTCATAATAATTTAAGAACTATAATTTCGATGACCAGACTCCCTAACAATTTAACATTCGATCTCGGAGAACCAAACATGAACTAAGTTTTAGTGAGAAAACCTGAAGATGGAAGAAGAACTTCAAACAGAACTTATTTGAAGAATGTATACTGCAATAATAGATTAACAACAGGACTTCAATTAAAAATTTATGTGGAAAGAATATGGGCCATCCGGAAATGAAACTTAGATCACCGAGACATATTATTATGTAACATAACTTCCAAAAAGAAAACTCATGTTAATATCAATAACTAAATTCCTAGAGTAGTTGATCTAATGACAATATAACTCCAAATGGAAACTCCAAACTGTAGCAACACCTCAAACCGGTCTTGTCGAAAGCATCTAGGATCTAGTGGATGAATCCTATGACCCTTGGTCAAATTCCAACGTCTCCCCAATTTATCCTTGTTACAAAATTATCTTGTCATTACTGTTGATTGTCTGATATCCAAATCTCACTCACATCTGGTTGATCCCTCCTAAATTGAACGTCCTTTTATTGGTCAGTAACGAACTATCTAAAACTTTATCCTTAGATCCCATTGTTCTAAGTATGTTCGTGGAGAGATTAAATCTTTAGTTCTTACTTCTCACTTCACATAAGGATTATCTCGAAGTACATTTGTTATCCTCGTCCAATTTATATTTCTGGCGACTATGATCGATTCTGTGATTTGTTAGATAGCTATTTTGATTGTGTATGATATTGCGATGGTGGGATCTATCGATTCCACTACTTCGAGATACATTGGGGCTTCTTCCCTCAATCTAGTATGCAGTATAAGTAAAGGGAACATACATAAAAGGCATAGTGCATATTGGCATGCATTATAACACAGGGTTCATAATCACCATCATTGTCAAAATACAATCAGATATGAAATTTCCATGTAAGTTGTTCTTCTATGCTTTCTTTCCCTTGAAAACTAACTTTGGCCCAGTCGGGCAACGAGATTCCTTATTCTATCATGATTTCATGCCATATCCTCATATCAATTCCTTCAATCAAGTCCTGGTATACTTCCACAATATCATGATCTCAATAATAAACCAATAACACCGAATCATACCTTTGATGCCACGATATAGACATATAGGATTAGCACATATTGCGAACATGCTATAAAAAGTCAAATATTCGAGCTGAAAGAAGTCTTTAACTTTACAACTGGTCATTTTCGCAGATCTATTACTGAATCGGCTACTCTTTGAAGCTTTTAACTACTTATTATATTCATGTCTGGAGTCGAATTTCTTACGATAGGTTCTTCTAGGAGTCCAGTATATAAGAAACCTTAGGGTAGAACTTCAATAACCAATTGTTGCAACAAGCGAAATTTAACGTCTTTTTGTTTCACCCACGTGACCACGCCCATACGCCTCTACCATGTATTATAATCAAATCCCAAGTAACGACTTAAATCTGTACTCTTTGCAATCCTAATTTTTCACTCCCGTGATCGACCAAATAACTTGAAATACTTCTTGGCCTCCGATTCCCAACTTTTAACACGGCTCCAAACTCTTCTCAACCTTTGTCTCGTATCACTATTATTTCCATAAAGTTCCTACCGCAAACCATAAGCTAGACATGACATTGCGGCATTTATAACGCTTCGTTAGAACCTACAAGCAGCATCGAGAAAATACTCAAGGACAAATCATATATGAGCATATATCCAAACTGTAAGCAAAGACATTGTAACATTACTCCAAGTATTCTCCCAGTAGCTAAGTTAGTGAACCAATATAAGAAGCTACCAATATTTTTCATAGCACATTTATAACTCCAAAATAAACGTCATGCAATAACACCGAATACAAACTTGACAGACTCCAAATATAACTCCTGAAATCTGAGTTAAAACTCCTAAATGATCTCTAAGTGACCACCAAGCTGAATCCAATAAGTTCACGAGGTACACCTAACAGAATAGACATCCTGATCCTTAAGCAATATTAGGGTATTTAGACTCCAAGTAACGTCTCAAATAATTAAATATCACCAGTACCCTTAAATTATTTATGACAAATCAACATAACATAGCCCTCTGAATACAAATCATGAATAAGTAGACGTCAATCAAATCATTGGCACCTCAAAATCATTCAATAACTAAGGCTGTAAAATTATAGTTGAAACAGGTCGAAAACCGAGTAGGTTGACTTCATAGTTTCTCAGGTGAGGGTGGGCGGGACTTTCCTAGACTGCTTCTAAAATAAATCTCTTTGATTGCCAGAAAAGACTCCCAAAATGAGTGTTAGAGTTCACTATTTCAAGCATCTAACATTCCCATTACGTCTCTTAAATTCAAATGAACAATGGCCAAAACTTGGTACTTCCCCCGAGAGTTATCATATGAGTCACATACCCTATCAATATTACTATCAAACGACGATTTTCCCATGTGATTATTGCTCTAAGTCGTCCGTTCATGTCGAATCTCCCTAGTGTAATATCATAATGGTCTGTTAACCACCTCCTATCATATCCTTGTTTATGTTGTCACGGTCTCAGGGGTCCGAATAAAACATCTCTCACAATTATCATATGAAGCAGCCTAACATGCATCGTCTAGCAACTTTATATTAAAACACCTATAACTCATGTCTACAAATTATAGTTCGCCTCTGCAATTTAAGATAGTACATCAAGTACGAATCATATTCTATTCACATCCTTCTTTCTATGGAGAAGTAATAACCAATAAATTGCATCTTATTCTAAATTCGGTAAGCCAGGTATAACGCCCTAGCAGGTAGCACTTCTTGAAACAGGATGAGGGTGGGCAGGAGTAAGCAAGACTTATACTTAGGCTACCCTTAACCCAATCGGCTTTTCCAATTTTAATTATCTTTCCCTATGTTCATTTTAAGTTCTCCTATAGGTTTTAATCCCTTGTTGGATCGCCGGCTCTGATACCACCTGCAACGACCCCCTTATCCGACTCGGACGAATCGGGGAGGCCGAAGCTAAAAGTAACGGCGGAAAATCGAAAGCACAACATCCAAGCACTTGTATTACATATTATTAAACATTACATTACTTCTCAAGTCCTTCATACGTTACTACTGCACATCATTCTCCTTATTCAAACTATCTTACAATTTTCAAACTATCTTACATCACGTGACCTCCTCAGTGAGTCTCGTACCCATCCATACCATAGCCTTCTTCCTCTAATCCTGCGGTGGGAAAGAAAACGGAACCGCAGTTTCTAAAGTCAGGTGGGAAATGCTGAGTAAATAAATACCCTAGCTCGTAAAAAGATGACGAGGCATAATTTGTTTTCAAAAACAGTAATAAGAAGAAATAAATCTTTAAAAGAGTAAACAATGCACACATCCAGCTTTAAACTTCTCAACCTTTCAATTTCTTCCTTCTTGATCTTGAAACGGGGAGTAATATCCCAATCTTACCTTCCTTTATATTCATAGACATTCCTGTCCTTGAAGAAAACCACATTTTTACTTTGTTGATACGGGGAAGATCTACTATCACTACGCATCCAATACCTTAAGTGCCGGCACCCCTCTAAGACTACTCGCGGCCAGAGAGGTGAGTACATGGAGCGACCCGGCAGGTTGCGACCGGGTTAAAATAAACGGGTCGGGTGAACGTAGTCAGCCACGACCAATCTTATAGAAAAGCGAACATAACGATCCCCGCACAACTCTTTCCACTTTACGTTATTAGTGGATTAATATTATTCGTGTGACAGTTCATAGCAAATCAACCTCTTTAACTTGCAAAGAAATCACAAGTGAAACATTCAACTCGAAAATACACTTTGAGACAAGTACTGAAAATCACATTCCGACACGAACAGGAGCTACGCACGCTAGGCTAGGCAAATTTACTTACCTGAATCCAGAAGCGTCGGAACGTCCTACTCGTAGTTGTGGCTTAAGAATCCGTCACCTACAAATCGGAGCTTCTAAAACGTCACAACTCTATGTATAGCTCTACGAGTCTTATTAATAACCCTAGTTAACAATTCTCAATTTAGCACGAACTCGCGTGTCAGTTTTGTTACGTTTATTTATTTAGTTATATTTTCTTATTAGCAAAATTGTTAAACAACAAGTGTTTATTTGAAAAGTTATTAAACTTTTATGTTACAAAAATCTTATTTATTTATAGGATTTATTTTTATATAATACTAGTAAAACAAGTGGTAGTATATATTTTTATCTAAAATAAATACTGGAATTAACACTAAACGATATCGGATTTTTAAGAAAATCACTTCTAAATACTTGAAATGATGCAACGATATTTATAAGTTTGAAAAAGTCATCTTTGTAAGTATTTAAACAACCGAATTTAAAGTTAAACGATTAAACGCAACGTTTGTTTAGTTTTTAATAAAATATTACTCGTTTAATTTTTAACGAGCGATCCGTATGCTATTTCAACGCCCGAATCACTTTTTCGTAACCGGGACGAAAACTATTATTTTTAGAAAATATTTTTAATCCAAAAATAACATTCTTATTTTTCGCGAATAATATAAAGTTTATATAAACTACACTTAAATCCCCACAAGTTGTGTCAAAAGAAAGCAGGATCCCCCATCCTACTCACATGGAAGTTTATTTAACATGAAATACCACCCACTAAGTTCTCACATATACAAACAGCTACCCCCTTAATATAAATATCATGCTATAAACAGTTTGGGAAAAAGACACTTTAACCCCCTTTAACAAAAACACCAAATTCATCAAGCTAAACGTGGATTCGAGCATTCAAGATACGATTTTGATTGTTTAAATGGAATCACAACGAGATTTAGAGCATACCTAGGCCAAGAATGGCCGGAATCGGTCAAGAAACTAAGCTTTACGAGTTCGCCGACGGTGGGTCACGGCGGTGCTCTTCGTCGCCGACGATGGAGGAGCTCCTTGCTTCGATTAGGACCTGGTTTCATCTCCTGGGACCTTTAGGAGTCGTTTGGAAGTGATTTGGAGAGTCGGGTGTTGTTGGGTCGCTTGGGTCAAGCTTCCCGTCGGCAACAATGGTGGCCGACGGTGGCTGGTGTTGCTGCTCTGTTTTTGCAGCGACCTTGGATTCTGTTTTCAGTCTATTTATCTTTTTTTGAGGTTGAAACAGAGGGGAATCGATGAAGGGAGGAAGAATACTTCCGGGTTGTTGTTCCCGTCGGGAACAGAGGCGGTGGTGGTGGCGGCTTTTGCCGCTGCTGCTGTCGTGCTCTGTTTTGTACAGAACAGAGAGTGTGAGAGAGAGATATAGAACAGAATTTTAGAGAAATAGAGTGCAGGTGGGTCTTCGGTGGTCTGTCGGGTTTCTCGCCGGAAATTCCAGCGGCGGCGGTGGTGGTTCCAACCACTGCTGCTGCTGTGTTCGAGTCTCTGTTCGAGACAGTGAGCAAGAAAGAGAGAGAGAAACAGGGGATTGAGAAGAAGAGGGTGGGTGGTGTTGGTGATGCTCTCGGTGGTGGTGATGGTGGTGGCGACGGGAAGAAGATGAAGAAGAAGATGAAGGTGAAGAGATGAAGGTGATGATTGAGGTGCATAATTGAGTTGATGACTCATTTTATAGGGAGACAAAAGGAGGAAGAATGATGATGATGGAGGCTTGATTGTTGTGGCGGTGGAAATTATCTCCGAAGGAGATAATTTTGAGAGGTTGAAGACAACTAAAAGTTGTATGGTGTGGGTGGCACACCAAGTTTTAGGGTGATTGGGTGTGTTTCACACACTAATTTCGCAGTGGTCGTACACGCGTGAAAAATAATAAAGATAAATAACATCGCGTATTCACCTACGAATACTAACTTAATGAAATCTTACACGAGTATTTTCTTGTCAATAAAATACTATTATTTGAGCGACTTAATTTTCGGCAATTAAATTATATATTCATCTATTTAAATTACTATTTTGCCCTTGTCAATTTTACGGGGTATTACATATGCCTTATCTACTTGCGAGTTGTTTGTGATTAGAAATTTATGTTAATAATTGTAGAGCCTCCCTTCGACGAGCTAGTAGACCCAAACGTCGTTTACGAGTGGCGACTTTGATAGCACTCTTTGGCTCTCACGGTGAGTATTCATGCTTAGCGTTGCGTGCTTGTCTTCTTTCGTGTCAAAACATGATTTATGTCTTGTCTCAAAATATACATGTGAGTATACATGCTTAGTGTTGCGTACTTGTCTTCCTTCGTGTCAAAACGTGATTTATGTTTAGTCTCAAAATATACCTGTGAGTTTACTTGCTTAGTTTTGCCCGCCTAGTTCTTTCACGTGATCTACTTGTTTATTTCAAAATAACTGTCGTATTTTATTCTGAAATTTCTAAACCTGTCATTCTACTTTTAAACCGTCATTTTACAAATCGTATTCGAAATGAGAAAAATCTTTATTAAAATGTCACTAAATCAGAATCCATTAACAACGTAAAGTGAAAGAATTGCATGTACTGGAACCAGTGGACCGTTACTATGTTGGCTCCGGCCGGGAACACCGATTTAGCTAGTTCCCCTTGACTACTTGCAGTCTTGGACAATGATCTGTTACTATGTTGCCTCCTGGTGAGAACACCGATTCGCTAGTTCCCCTTGGCTTCTAGTTGAAGTCTTGGACTTATGGTTGGCTCCGGTCGGAAACACCGATTCGCTAGTTTCCCTTGACTACCTATTGGAGTCTTGGACCCGTTACTACTTTGGGACTCTGTGTGCCCCGACTCTTATCGCCATAGGCTAGAGTCTAGCATCTAGTAATACTCTTCTGACTTACAATATTAAGGGGGTGTCGACACTTAAGGTCTAGTTGGCTATTTGTATGATGACTAGCGGGACGGGGGATCCGATCGATAACGCTTGGTAGAGAGGTTGGGTTTCAACACCCCCCTATACACCAGTATCATCTATTACTATTTATCCTGGTCTCCCTTGGTTACTGCGAATTATTAATATGACTGATTTATCCCTAAATCTGGAAACAATTATTTATAAGCCGTGTTCGACATAGACACGCCACTTGAGATAAGATATTTGTAATGGAAATACTGGACATTTGGGAATCTTATTTATACTGCAAACTCTGATCTTTATACTTATACTCCGTCACTGTTTAAACTGTTCCAAATACAAACCTTGTAACCTTTATTAGCCACTATGTTTTACATGGTAAGTTGTTTATTCACTCAGTTTTTACTGATACTCGAAAAACTGCGTCCTTGTGTTTCTTTTAATTCCCCGCAGGTTTATGATTGGTTGCTTGGGGTAACGCGCTGAGATCACGACTCGTTCTCACTTGCAAGCAGTAACACTTAGTAATTAATCGGAGAGTTGTTTTTTTTTTGTAAAATGTATTATGTTAGGCTTGGCTTCCAATTTGGAACCAGTCACAAATGTTGTAAACTTTATCGTAATTAATCTGTAGTTGGATGTTTCGTTTCACTTGCTTATCGTTACTACTCCTTGTACGAAAGGGTAAAATCCCCTGTACGGAGGGCACCATCTCGGGCTCCAGCTCCTCTAGAAATCGGGGGTGTTACAATCAAACATAAAGACATTAACTAGCTGCTAATGAGCGCGAAGGCACTCTGTCTTCCACAAAACAAAAGAGGCTGGCTTATGGATGAATTCTAAGGTTCTAATAAAGCGGGCATGATATGTACACGCATATGACGCACTGTTCTTGCGAATCAGAGCGCGTAGTACTTTTTTTTTTGAAGAGCTTATAGCCCTATGTTCCTTGGCGAAATGGCAACGAACTGGTAAAAATCTAAACAAAGCATGGTTTCTTCTCAAAACAACACTACTCTCTTCACACCAAGGCATATGAGCATGAGGGTTAACATGGTGCTCTATATTGTTGTCCCTCGTTGTTGTCAAAAAGGGGGTACTCTACATGTGTTCTTTGCAAAAAAACAGAGCATGTAGAAGTCTGCTTGGTAAAACAGAGCATAAAAGGACATAAAGCATGGCAACAAAACTTGATACAAATACTATGTTGTTGTTAAAAAGATGGGATTCCTAGCATTTCGTTCTTCTCAAAACAAAGCATAGTACTTTGTTCCTCTTGAAACAGAGCATAGTAATTGTTTATTCTCTAAAAAAAAAGAGAGAGAGAGAGAGAGAGAGAGAGAGAACGTTGACATGATAACAAGTACAGAGTGTGGTACTCTATTCTTCACAAAACAGAGAGCATTACTCTCTTTACAAAGGCATATGCACCTGAGGGTTTGTCAAAAGAGGGTAGTCTACATGTTTTCTTCGCAAAAAACAGAGCACATAGTACTCTGTTTGGTTCAAAACAGAGCATACAAGTCTAGTCTACATGTTTTCTTCGCAAAAACAGAGCACATAGTACTCTGTTTGGTTCAAAACAGAGCGTACAAGTCTACATGTTTTCTTCGCAAAAACAGAGCATACAAGTCTACACATGTTCCCCTCAAAACAGAGCATGTAGTACTTGGCACTATTCAAAACAGAGCATTGTTTTTTTTTTTTCAAAACAGAGCATACAAGGCATGTCTACTGATCTTTCATTTACATCACATTCACAAAATGATGCATGAATGTGGTTGAGGGAAGATCGTACCAGTGGTGCTGCAATTTTCGTGCCGACACGGTCGTCAAACTCCGCTATCTTCTTCTCCGGCACCCACTTCGTCAAAATGGTTCTTGGTAGATGAGGTGTTGCTTCAGATTGAGATGCTCTAGTTTAGACTAGAAGGCTTCCTTTTATAGATAAAAACTTGTGTTTGAGATAAGTTGAGACTTGCCCAGGCTTTATCTTCTTCACAAAGTATCGATCAGCTATCGGCAGAAGAAACAAAGAGTGTGATCATTTCAGTACTGTATTGGGACGGATTTTATTCATAAAAAAAAAAAAAAGTATTGGGACGAATTTCCGGCTAAACTCCCACAATGGCGGCAACTCCCCCGTCTGGGCTGCGTAAAGAGCATGGAGTGGAGTCAAAAGAAGTTGGTTGTCTGCTTACTCAGCCTACTTGGGTAAGTGAATTAAAAACAGCCCAACCGACAAAAAATATATAAACAATTGGAAGTTCGGAAAAGTTAAACCGACGGCCCATTTCGAAGGTCAACCCAGTTAGCGCATATGAAGGTTCAAGTCCAAGACGCTTTGAGGTATCCGAATTCCGCAAAATAAATTAGTTGTACCATTGCATGAGACGGACCCACAAGCGCAAAAGCCATGAAGCCGGTCCACACAAGACGTCAAAGTTATCTCAAGGATTCGAGACAAATCCGCCTACACAAGCTACAAACAAGGCGAATCAGTCTCGAAGGGGGCATTTGTTGACATGGAAATTTTAACAAATTTAATTTCCACGTGTCAAAATTATGGCACGCTACAAATGAAAAATGACATAAATTATCCTACAAAAAGGGGTGGTTTGTGTAAATAACTAAAAGTTGCTAGCTCTTTAATTAAATATTGAGAGATAGTAATTATTTATGTTATTAGATATGATCTCTTAAAAATAGATAAATTAAAGAGATAAATATTGAAAAGTCCACATCATCCCTCATTTCCTCTATAAATAGAGGGCCATCCCCGAGGAGAAAAACACACTTGGAGATTCAGAAGTAGCAGAGCTCTGACGAACAAGCCATTCAAGGCCCGAAGAACCTCATCGCTGCTCAGAATTGCCGCCTCCGCCTAAACGGAGATCCCAACTCCGCCTAAGCCGGAGAAATCACATCCGCCTACATCGGAGATCAAAGTTCCGCTCAAATCGAAGAACAACCCAGCTCCGCTCAAATCGGATAAGATCAGATCCGCATAAATCGGAGAAGATCAATCCCCTCGATCAAAGAAGGAGAGAAGAATCAAATCACATTATTTTATTATTTAAGAAAATACATACCATAGATTGTAGTCCCGCTTTCCTACTCACATAAATTGAATTTGTCGCATATTTACTTGTTTATTTTCTTGAACAACAAATTTGTGTGAACAGTGATATCATCAACTTTTGAAGAAGTTAAACAAACTCTTAATGTTATGTATGAAAAGTATGTTGTTAAGTTTGGTATTGGTAATTAAGGTTTTGAAACATCATCGAGAGATCAGAGGGGCAAGGCGAAAATGGGTTCTTTATATAAGAGTAGACAAATCACTCCCACCGGGTCGAATTGCGTCTTATTGTTGTACATTAATCAAAATTATTTCTTAGAACAATCCGCGAAACAAATAGAATCATTAGCTATACTCGATTGGTGGAAAAAACAAGCAACCAACTATCCGATTGTTTCTCGTATGGCACGTGATTTACTAACCCCTCCCGCTTCTACAGTCCCTTCGGAATCAAGTTTTAGTGCAGTTAAACGAGTGTTGTCGAAGAAAAGATCGTGTCTAACTTCGGAGATGTTGGAGGTACTGATATGCTCAAAGGCGATCGTGTCTAACTTCGGAGATGTTGGAGGTACTCATATGCTCAAAGGATTGGAGCGACGCCAACAAACGCACACAAGACCTACACCCTTTGGACGTGGCCGTGAGCGAACTTTACCAAGAATTAGGCGAGGACACTCTGCTAGATGAAGACGATAGTTAGAAAAAATAAGTTCGTATTTCAATAAGTTCATTTCAATATGTTTGTATGTAAGTTAGAAAAAATGCAAATGATTGGTAGTTGAGTGGTGTCAACCTAGTTGGGATGTACTTAAACTATAGTGATGCAATTTTTTCCAATATTTTATATTTTAATTAATAATACAAGTTTGTTTTTTTTATTATTATTATTTGTCTAATTTTATATTTTTACATTTATTATTTGCCACAAACCACCCTAAAAAAATAAAAACACAAACACACACACACACACAAAAACACTGTCCAGACCAGTTCACCCAACCGGTTTCGGTCCACGGTTCTGGTTCCGAATATACCGAAAATTCGATTCCGGTTTAACCAAACCGAAAAATTCAAAATAACCGTCTAACCGAATCGAAACCGACCGGTTTGACTTCCACCAGTTCGGTTCCGGTTCCGTTCTAACCGAATAAGCAGCTCTACTCCCGAACACATAAATCATAACTAAAATTACCTTGTCTTGCACTCTTGCCATCATTTGATCAATTTTCATCTCTATCAGGCCACGACTTTGCCTAAGTCGTGGCTGAAGTTGGCCTCCAGAAAGAGAACAGACTACAACGCACCTAGAGATCTTGAATTGCCATGACTTCTTATAAGTTGGATTAAGCGGAGTACTTGGTTTGGAGTTTGTTTTTGCAAAAGGTTATGATAGAAAAATCAAAACTAAAAAGGATGATACTTTCGAATTCCAAATAATTTCTCTGTCGTCGGCAAAATAAACAAATGACGACGACGACGGCTGCTGAAGAGGTCGCCGACAGCAGCCACCTTCTGGAAGAGATTCTGATTCGGCTTCCGGCGAAGTCAGTGACACGATCGAAGCTTGTCTCGAAGCAGTGGCTCTCTCAAATCTCCGACCCCCAATTTCTCCAGCTTCATTCTCGCCACAGGCCTAACAAATTACCCACTGGTATGTTCCTCACTGATTTTAGGTCCATCTGTACTGACGCCGATTTCGTTCCTTTCGGTGATTTGAACCCAAGTTATCAAACCATCCCGTCCCTAGGGTTTCTCTATGAGGGCATGAAACATCTATTCGGTGATGATTTTGCTGAGATTAAGCTTCTCAGTTCCTGTAATGGACTTTTGCTATGCCTTGTGACCTTCAAACCCTGGCATTTTACCGCTCCTTCTCATCCCAAGTACTGCGTCTGCAATCCAACTACCAAAAAGTTCCGATTGCTGCCTGCGCCTCCATTCCCGGTTTCATCAATTCAGAAAGATTATTTGGCTTTCGACCCTTCCCTGTCCCTCCACTACAAGGTAATCTGCAAAAGAAAGTTTTGTGAGAGCCACCACCCTTGTGATTTTTACATATATTCCTCTACGAGTCAATGTTGGAGCACATATGCTTCTCCTTTCGACCCTCGTAGTTTTATAGAATCGTTCTTCTTGAATGGTTCATTGTACTGTCCTCTATACTCTCTCCGTTTTGATGTATACTCCGAGACGATGGAACAAATACCAATGCCTCCAAAGCCTTTTAATTACTTGAAGGATTGTTTACCAGTAATCGGCAGCCACGTGTATTGCACAGTTAGGAAGGGTCGTACGACAGCCGATCTTTATATACTTGAGATGAGCAATGATTTCTCCAAGTGGGTTCCCAAGTATGATGTTAACGTCACTCTTTTGTTATCTGCATTCCCTCAAATAGCTGTTTCAGTATCTGCACCGGGATACAAGCAGGTTCGCTATTGTTTCGATGCCATTTGTGTTGTTGAAGGTGTAAGAGAGGACGAGTCGGACCTGGTTTTAGGAATTCCTGGCAAGCTAATTTTGTATAATCTCAAGGAGAAGACGGCCAAGGAACTCTGTACGTTGCATGATGAACTGAGTGGTATGGCCGGTTACATGAATGCTCGGGTTTACCAATTCATTGAGTGCTTATCTGTTGTTTGAGTACTGTTTGTGCCACATGGAGTAGCGGTTTTGCCATGTCTTCTTGATGCGAGGTAAACCTGTGCAGTAAGTTAGTAACTGCTCTTGTTTCATAGTTCACCCAAAAAACTGCTCTTGTTTCATGCTTTTGTTTAAGACTTCGGCTGGTGGAAGCACAGCTGTTATGAAGTTTTCACATGCAGCTAACGGCATTTTCCGCTATGTTAGTGAATGATATAAACATAAGTTTGTCTTGCTTATCTTATTCATCTATCAGCTTACTTTCCATGTGCTTTTCATATGATCATGCATATACTAGACATCCTCCCCTTCCTATGATATCTGTCACCCATTGAGAAGTTGTTTTCTGGTTGTTGCCAGGAAGGTTAACTGTTTTTTAGAAGAGCCATGAAGGTTATATTGATGTTTCTTAATGATATGGCTGCCTATCATGAAAGCGTTATATAAACAACTTACGTTTAGTCATTTAAAGATGAAACATGCGATTTCTTGTGCGTGCTTATTTAACTCTATGATGAAGATGATGTTGCTCCGTTTTCTTTTTTTTTTTTTTTTTTTTTTTTTTGTCTTCAGTCTGATTGGTTTCTATTGTTGAATGGTTTAGAACTGTGTGATTTCACCACACATAGGCTGAATTTCTAATTTTTAGGGAACATAAAGTTTGTGTTGAAACGTAGGGAAGTGCACAAAAATGAAATATAAGAATTATTTGGCATAATTCATTTGAATTGGTTATTCAACTTACATCCTTCACTAATGCATGCATTTCTAGCAGAGACCTCCAGGTTACTCACGCACATTGCAGTGCCCTTGTAATGTATATCGCGATATTTTGCTCAAATTCAGTCCTCGAATCTTTCCTCCCTGGTTCGTCTAAACATGATATAGAAACCTGTCAGTAGTAGACCTTGATTTTTTGGTCGACATGGCTGGTGAAATTGCAGCTGTTATGAAGTCCGTGTGTCCAACTTAGAATTCACATTTGATCAGCTTTTTGTTTAGTAAACCAGATGTGCCAAACCAGATTTGTTAAGTCTGCAGAGATCCTAATTTGTTAAGTCTCATGTCCACTGCACCTTCTCCATACGGTAGTTTGATCCAACACGTGAAAAAACTCCTGTAAAATATCCCCAACTTCTATTCTGAAACCAGATTAGTCAGGTATGTAATGAACCTCTGTAGTGCCTTCTTACCACCAAAAACCCTATAAGGAATCGGTTTCCAAGAATTGCTCTGTATGCAATTCTTCTATGAAGCGGTTCAGATTGCTCTAGGGGTGCGATTTCGGTTCAACCGAACCGGTTGTAGCCGAAACCGGTCGGTTTCGGTTCGGTTTCACGGGTACGCATTAGGTTTCGGTTCGGTTGAACCGGAACCGGTTACATTTGTTCAGCTGGAACCGAACCGGAACCGTGAACCGGAACCGGTTGGTTCACCCGTTCGGTTTCGGTTCGGTTCCGGTTATGAACCGGTCGGTATATATATATATATATATATATTTTTGATTTGTTTGTGGTGGTAGTAATTGTTGTAGTATTAATTACTAAAATTAGGGTTAGGGTTCCATTAATGTTCTTAATTAATATTTGATTTTTTTAATGTACAAATTTAATGTTTAAGTACTTTAAATTTGTACATTAAAAAACATCAAATATTTTTGGTAGTATTAGTAAGTACTAAGTAGTATCTATAACACATTAAATTTGACAAATATTGAAAAAAAACAACTAAACTTGTATTACTGATTAAAACATCAAATGTTAGAAAAAATTGCATCACTATAGTTTAAGTACATCCCAACTAGGTTGGCACCCACTTAACTATCAATCATTTGCATTTTTTCTAACTTACATAAAAACTTATTGAAATGAACAAAAATACCCAATAATAGTCTTCATTTTTCAACGCGTTGTCTTTGGCAATTCGTCTACATCTAGCGGAGTGTTCGGGTCTATTCCCAAATCTTGGTAAAGTTCAGTCACGGCCACGTCCAAAGGGTGTTGGTCTTGTGTGCGTTTGTTGGCGTCGCTCCAATCCTTCGAGCATATGAGTACCTCCAATATCTCTGAGGTTAGGCACGATCTTTTCTCCGACAAAACTCGTTTACCTGCACTAAAAGTAGATTCGGAAGGGACTGTAGAAGCGGGAGGGGTTAGTAAATCACGTGCCATTTTAGAAACAATTGGATAAGCTCTTTCATAATTTTTCCACCAATCAAGTATATCTACATTTTCTATTTCTTGCTCCGATACATTTAAGAGATAATGTTGGTTGAGAAACAACAATAATTCCGAGACGCAACTCGTCCCGGTGGGTGTGGTTTGTGTACTCTTAAATAAAGAACCAATAGCATACTTACTCTTACTCTTACCCTTACCCTTCGGATCGCTCGATGATGTTTGAGCACCACCAACACCAAATTTAGCAACATATTTATCATACATAATATTAACTTTGTTTAACTTGTTCAATAGTTGGTGATATCACTACATCTCTATACGCGATAGTCATGTTTTCCGAAATTTGGTTTAGCATAAAACCTAGGGAAGCATCCTTTTGTCTTGGGTCCAAAATACTTGACAAACAAAAAATCATAGGGATCGTTTCAAAATATTTGAGAAATTTTTCTTCCATGTCGTTAGTTGCGTCGTATAAAATTTCATTCTCCCTATACTCTTTAAAAGCCATAGTTAAAAACATTAGTTGTAGAACAACGTTGTTAGTAGTAGGATAATAAACACCCGAAAGAATATTAGTTGCGTTATAAAATGGTTCAAGAAAATCTCTTAAGACCTTGGCGGCCTTCCAATCATTAAGTGAAACGGAAACGGGATTGCCATTTTCATTCAAAAAACGTGTGATTGTGGTCTCATAACCTTTAACACTTTTCAACATCAAATAAGTCGAGTTCCATCTTGTCCTACAATCTCTCCCAAACCTTCTTTTTTTCTTGCCGATTTGAACACAATAATCCTCAAAAAGTTTGTTTCTTTTGTTAAAAGACGCAATAAAGAGAATAGCATCACGAATAGGAGTAACATGCTCATCTAGTTGTTTCAAACCATCTTGTACAATTAAATTGATAATGTGACATACACAACGAACATGTTCAATTTCTTCGCGAAATGGTGTTTGTATCAAAGTTTGAATATGATCTATCGCACTATCACATGCCGATGCATTGTCAAAAGTTATGGATGTAATTCGTTGATCAATACCCCACTCTTCAAAAACAATGATTATGGCTTCTCCCATGTTTACACCGTTGTGAGGATATGGAACTTCTTGAAATGCAATAACACGTTTTTGTAAAGTCCAATTTGTGTCAATGTAGTGTGCGGTGACGCAAATATATCCTTTGTTATTTCTACCCGACCACATATCCGAAGTGCAAGCAACTGTGAAATTAGAATTTAAAAAAGTTTGCATAATTTTCGCTTTCCTCACTATATATTTCCATTATATTTTTCCTAATAGTGTGTCTACTAATATGCTTATAACTCGGGCAAAAAGCGGTTTGTACTAATGTGTCAAACTCTACGTCGTCGGTCATATTTAGAGGTTTTTCGGTGGCTGTGATATAATGAGATAATGCTCTTATTGCCCTATTTTCATCGTAGACAAAAGTAACGACGTTGCCGTGTGCGTCGAATCCTAGTTGGGTTTGGAGCATCGTGTCGCCTACGGCGGGTGTATCTTTCAAAAGTCCGTGTACATTTTGTAAATGTTTTCTCATTGATCCTAATCCACTGGTTATATCCAATACAAAACTTTTTTGACAATGTTTGCATTTAGCCCTAAATTTTTGTTTACCTTTGTCGTCTAAGCCATCGGGTATTTTATCCATATGTTCCCAAACGGGGATTTTTTTAGTTTTTTTCCACCTTACGTGTTCTTTTATTACGACCTAAATTCGGACCATTTTTCTCTATACCGTCAAAAGCATTAGCGGCACCATCACCAAATAAAATGTCAATTTGATCATCAATAGTCATGTCGTCGATTATGGGTACATATTGGTTGTTTCGGTCATCAACATTTACATGAGAAGAAGAAGCCATTTTTTTCTTATAAAAATTCGATGAAAAAAAAATAAAGTTTTACAAATAAAGCACAAATAATAACACAATCAAATAGCAAACAACAAAAAATAAAACTTACAAACTAAGCGAAACGTCGAAGATTGAATATGCGTTGTTTGTCGAAAATTGAAGAACGTTGCTTGTCGAATGTTGAAGATGAGAACTTAGCCGTCGAGAACGAGAACTAAAGGAAGTTGGAGGATTTTTGTAACTTTGAGGGTGTATAAGGATTTTGAGAGAGTAAAGATGATGAAATTTGAGAGAGTATGATGAATTGAGAGTGAAGAATTGTGAAAAATATGATGAGAGTGAGGAAGTGTGAAAAAAATTGTGGAAGTGATGGAGTATTTATATGTGTTGAAGGGAGGGAGGGGGGGGTAATTGTAAAAAAAAGTCAAAAACAAACAAACAAACAAAAAAATCAGCCCGTTAGTGCCAAACGGTCACTGGACTGATGTGACACTTAAAAAACGGTCGAAATTTCAAAACAAAATTACCGTTGCATGCTTTGCTTCGGTTCCGGACCGGTTCCGGTTCATACCGGTTCCAATTCCGGGTCCGGTTCCGCACATTTCACAAACCGAACCGTACCCGGTATACTACCGGGTCCGGGTCGGTTCGGTTCCTCGGTTCGCGGGTTCGGTCCTCGGTCCCGTCGGTTCGGTTCAATCCCTTCGGTTTCGGTTCGGTTTCGGTTGAACCGAACCGAATTCGCACCACTAGATTGCTCCCTGAGGTACCAATATTGGTCGTTGAGTTCTTTCGTTTTAGATATGATTTGAGCTTTCGACCCTTTCATTTCTCTATTAGCTTAAGGTAATATGTTCCAGGTAATCTCTCTCTAGCTGATGTTGATGGTTACAGTCGTGTGATTGAAATTATTAAACCATGTTGAAGTCCAGCCCACTAAAGTCTTGAAGCCCATTACAGATGAAGCCCACAACATTACAGCCCAAAGGATTCATTAGATATTATGCAGACTTTGTAAGGACATTTATGTCATTTCCTGTGATTAGGGTTCAATGAACCTTCTTCTAGATTTCTCTCTCAGTCCTTGTTAATCCAACCGTTGGTGATTGTATCGAACGGTCACTAATTGTGCCGTTTGAGTCATCTGTATTTATTCCCTTAGCTAATCAATGAATGATGCTTTTTGCCGTTTTCAAAAAAAAAAAAAAAAGGATGATACTTTCGGAGGTAAGACACATATTTGAAGATTTCCTAAAAAATAACAGAAAAAAATGCAATGGAGTAATAAACTATGAAGCATTCATAAAACCTAAGACGCCTAGAAATACGTCTCCACCTGTTGTGTTTGCATCACTTTATCCGATCTTATTCGTCTCGTGACCCATAGTCCCATACAGTCATGCCATTCAAGAACCGTGTAAACCTCAACCTTTGTTTAACAATGCTATTAATTACATTGACCCATTTAACTCCTAATATAAACAAAATACAATTTACCTTGTATGAAATGTTTTTTTATGATGTCTCACTAATGTGGTTGTTCAAGTGGTTATGGGCTGACAAGTGGCTTGAGGGTCAGAAGGTCATGGGTCGTTACTACAGTCACCCTTGATTATTTTCAACCATTCAAGCTTGGAGTTAACGTGTGCCCAAAAGGTGCTATGAATCAGCTTGGAGTCTACGTGTACCTAAGGGGTGCTAGGGTGACGCACCCGCTTTCGCAAAAATAGTTACGGCTCAAAGCCGATATTCCGTACCGGGTAGGAACTTTCATACTCACCCTTGATTAACAAGTACTGTAAATGCTCCCCGTGATTTACATTGTAGAGAAAGAAGCTTTGCATGTGGAGGTCTCATATATTGGCACTAAATTAAGATTTCCTTTGGGAAAAATGCACAAATATTGGCCGCCTGACCTATTTAATGAAGATTTGAAACAACCATCCGTCACCTCCTGGGAAATTCAGAAGATGGTCTACAGAAGCTCCTATATGGTGGATTAGCACAAGTTAATAAACCTGGCAGAACAAGTGCCCGAGTGTGGTTTTCAAAAGTGCTACAGTAGTGACTAAGGGAAGCTACTTGGATGGGAACACTACCTTGTCATGTTGATGACAATGCTACTGAATAGAAATCTACTTCTTTCTGGCCAGTAGTACTTTCTAAATTGGCCTGTGGTTTGGCTTTAGTGTGGGGAATGGAGCTAACACTGTTTTGGGCGGATTGTTGGCTGGGAAACTTTCTAATGCACCAACTTCATGAACCAACAGAACTAACAGATTTTAGGAAACCGGTTGGATTAATGTGAATTTAACAAACACAACTTGGGGTAGATTCTACTGTAACATGGTTGTCGGTTTTTAGCTCGGCATTTACTAATATGGGTTCTGGCACGGTCTCAGAATTGGCAAGGGTTTTCATGTTCCACCACAACCATCTGGAGTTCGTAGACTCACAATTACGAGAAAAAAAAAATAAAAAAAAAATAAAAAATAAAAAAAAAAAAAAAAAAAAAAAAAAAAAAAAAAACTCATTCCTCGGCAACCTCCACTAGCAGACTTAAGCAAGCAACTGTAGAGGTCGGGGACTTCAGGACACAGCCACAGATATTGGGGGAGTGGTACAAGATGCTAATGGAACTTAAATGTGGGCCTCCAGGGCAAGAGCGGGGGATTATGAACCCTACCCCCATTTTCCATGGCCAAGTTTGTGCAATACGGATAGGTCGGTGTTGGTTGCTGAACATCGTCTCACGTGGTGTCTCATTACAAAGTGACTAGCAGTAGAGGCCATTCAAAGCAAAAACCGTGAATCTCAATTCAGATTAGTGATAAGGAAATTAAAATACCTAAACCCCCTTACTACAAGTCTACAACTAGTCATTCACTAGTCTGCTTGGCACCCTCACCCTCTCAACCTCAACCCTCATTTGTCTTGCTTTCCTCTCTAAAAAAGTTACCCATCACACTCACCATCCAACCCATCACCAAATCCTTTTCTAGCTTCCCTAACCACATGATAGAGCCTCCAAGTGATCAAACAAAAGTAGAGGAAATTTTATCAATATTGAAATGATAATCCAGGATTTCGGAGAGACTGGTCTCTCCCCTAAACCAAATCATTACCTGACTACCAGATTTCCCTATCTCATAAAACTAACACCAACTTATTCTCATCATTCTCTCTGGAAATTAAAATGCAATCTGATTCACCAAATCAGGACCCAAAATAACATTAATCAAATAAAAAACAAAATCAGAAATTCCAATCAAGCATCAATAAAATCAATAACCCAATCAACATCAGATTTCTCACTCCTATAATAGGTAGTATGTATTGTTGGATTTCTATCACCATTCACCACATCACAACCATGACCCTTCTATCATGATTAGCCACCTCAAATTCAACAACCAAAAGCATTCCTAGTAAAAACGATAAGCTACCAATAACACTACCATTGATTCGCCGACCATGGCGACCATTAACAACTCGAACTCAAATAGAAAGCATTTCATGGAAATCACTAGGACAAGGAAGTTCAACAATTAATGTAGTCCATGACATCTGCCATCAAGCAACGAGGTTCTTGATCATTCAAATTATGGGTAAGAAATTTCTCAAAAAAATAATAATAAATAAATAAATAATGTGTAGGAGTGATTATCTGGTTTGATGCATAACCTAGCTAGAAACGCCTTTTGATAATCAATATTTGTGAATTATTTTTTATTTCCTCTCAAAACATGAACAAAAAGGACATGTAGCAAGGGTAACATGGTGAAATCAACATCAGTTACAACTTATCTTATTTAATTAGGTCCAATTGGATGAAGGTGTTCAATTTTCTTAAACCAATATAAATCTTGTTCGTAGTTTCCCAATAACATAACTCATCTAGAACTTAAAAACAAGATGAAAAAATTCACTTAACTGTGAGTTTGTGTGTATGACCAAAACAAATACTGGGCTTATGTAGGTAACACAAAAAAGTTAATTCTAATTTGCCACCCCTACATAAAATCATTAGTATCTTAAGCACAAAGCAGGAACGGAAGGTTAAGCAAGAACAATTTATTGCAGGAAAAGAAAGAAGGGATGAAGATGAAAGACATTTGCTACATAACACGTGAACATAAGGATCTTGTGTGTGTGTGAGTGTGTTGGTGTGTGTGTGTGTGTGGGGGGGGGGGGGGGGGGGGGGGGGGGGGGGGGGGGGGGGGGGGGGGGTGTAAGCGGATTAGTTTCATTCAAATGCAATTATTCAAACAATGGATTGTTCTGTACACTTTGGACAACTATACTAAATGGCGCAATCAGTTTTTTCCTCAAACTAAAGATAAATTATAATATTTTGTGGATTTGTACTTAAATCCTTATCCATCCTGAGGCTTTATACTATTGAGTAAAACCAAGCATTAAGAATCTAAACTACTGTATAAAGTTCTTACAAGGGTACTTGGTTAAAAAGGAGATCCGACTGGAGCTGCCAGACCAAGAAACCGCATTATTCTCAACCGCCGATCCTTTTTCACCGGCTTCAATGGACGCGACACCTGCTGAACAAAAAATGTAAATAAACTTCGGTTTGTCAAACATCTTACCCTGATAGCCAGATACAGCGTCACAAAAACTCACATTAAATCGAAGGTTCGGTTTTCGCTCTCTTTTGCCCCTTCTCCTTTCCAGACAGCCACTATCTGCTCTGCTGGAGCTTGAAGAATTACATTTATCTGTTCACGCCATAAACAAAAGTTTAGAAATGCGGTGGGAAAGAAAAAAGAGATAAATCTACTTCTCGAAGTTAAGCATAGTGTAGATCATAGAGAGTAAGTACCAGGCGACTTGTTTTGTTGATTTAAACAAATCAGATAATCAGAGGACCCAATACACTGTTTCCCTGAACTTCCACATTCCTTCTGCCACAGAGCCTGCAAATCAACCACATATACAAATGGACACGTCAATTAATTTTGGTTAGCACAACGGTGACTTTAAAGAGTAATCTAGTATGATCAATTAAATACAATAGGATTTCATATATGACAGCATACTTGTTTCAAAGCATCCTGGAACTCTTCTCCAGAGTGACAACTCCTCTCTTCAAAGTTCTAGAAAGATCAAAGACAATGGAACACATGTTTTGAGCATCAAGAGTACCATAGAACAAGCCAAAAGATCTTCTCAGCTTAGAGATAAAATAGAGGAACTACTGCAATGATGACACAGGTACTTTCTAGAAAATAATCAAGCATCTGAACTATCCAAAGAGCTAAAATTAAGTTATGGTTGTTCGGGAGAGCCTCTCTCTAACCACAGCAAAGCTTCTTCATATCTGGTGCCTTGACACCATAAAATATAGCTATGAATGTAATAAGTTACTAGTTACTCTCATATTCATAACTTTAGTTTTTCAGAACAAGAACTCCGTGTAAGTTGCATAACCACGTCAAATCCTTGAGGATGTACTAAAATTTTCAGAATATGTGGTATAGTACTTTGTTTATGAACTAACAAATCAACTTCAAGACCTTAGCTGATGAATGCAGTGTCTAAAATTAAGGAATTTGAGAAATAACAGAAAGGGAAGTTAAATAAAGGTGTAATCTCATCTATCATAGATAACACTAGGAGCTGCAATCAGTGGCGGAGGCAGAATTTTAGTTACGCGGGGGCCGGGTTACCTATAGAAATAGTTTTCTAAATTTGCAAATATTATTTACATTATTTTTCATTTTTTAGTATATCATTTAGATTCTTATTATGACTACAGCATAACAACACTTTCATGTCTAATAAAAGTCGGCATATGCGCAAGGAAATTATTTTATTGACTTTATACTAGATCAATGTCTATTTTTAAAATTAACAGGACCAACCTGATAACTTTTCGTATTGAGGGGGCAAATAAATAGTATGTTTGCTAATACACTTTAAGTCCTAAGGCTTAGAAGGAAATTACGAAACTTTCGACGGGCCGTGGCCCCAGCCCGCCCCTCCCTCTGTCCCCCACTGGCTGCAGTATTAAACACCTTATGTCGCATTTGAGAACACATCACTTGCAAAGAAACACACGCAACGGTAAGCAAAGTTTAAAGACCCCTAGCAGTGTCATACGAATTTAGTACGAGTTAGATATCAATTTTGGTGTAAACCAGTTATATATAAGCCTGAAATGTTGCTTCACTAGAACATTTACTCACAAAATAAAGTGAACTGTTTTTTACTACATTCACCCCATGTAAGAACAATGAAAAAGTAATGATCATTCATATTATGCTGTATTTGTACTGAGCCAGACTAAACTTGCTGCAAAGTGCACAGAGTCTACTATTTATTTAATAGATATGCAAGAAACTTATTGGATTTTGCGATAAGCCTTCTGCTATGTCATATGCAAACACATCATATAAGAGCCATGTCATTTTCTGCATAGCTTTAACCTTTATTTTACAACTAATGAGCAGAGTAAAAAATACTTAAGAGGAGTAGGAAAAGAATACTGACTTCGTCAAAATCCGAAAGGTGTCTAGCTGGATCAACCCAAACACTGAGGAGCAGCAAACCAAATCTTAGCTCAGAAATTAAGAAGGTGACAGATATTCACTGCTCAAGGATACATAAATTATCATTTGCAACCTATGAATCATACCTTTCATGGTTTCCATAATATTGAATTAAAACATGCCCTTCAACATCTTGGTCCTTGGGATCCACTGCGGTAGAACTTTCACTCAGGATCTGTAACGAATAGAAGCGGTTCATAATAGCAGACGTACAATAGATATTCAAGCAAAATCTATATTGAAGTTCAAAAGGATCTTGGGTTCTGTTGTGTTGGGAGCATAGAGTTGAGCCTTTTTTTGGCTGACCTCGACATCGTTGTGGTGGTACAGTTGGGTCAAACCTGATTGCTAGCGGCAGTGAGTGCCCTGGAAAGGAAGGGCGGGGATGGTGATAAATATTATTATTCTGCTTGGAATTAGAACCTGATAACACCACATAGAGGAGGAATCAGAACAGGGTTTGTTGATAGGGTTCTGCCGATCGGCTGTAATTTGGGATAAGTTGACAGAAGTAGATTCACACTGGGTATTGTAGATTTGTTTGTGAATACTGTATATTTGTTTGTGAAAGAAATAAATTGGTGGACATGATGGACTAGAATTTTTTAGCGTGGAATACTACTTAAGTGATGTGTGTCATCCTTAAAGAAGCAGTTCTACTTGAACTTGGAAACAAGATTTATATAAAATTTTAATTACAAGAATTTGGAAACAAGTATATATTACTTGCTTGAAACTTGTCGCGCCCCCAGTTTTAGACAAGTAGCCCGCCTTGATCCCTGCATGCGAACAGCCCCAAACTGCATCCTTGAATTTGAGTGAGACATGTCAACTTCCGGTTCCTATAACCTTTAGGGAAGATGTCCTTGGAAGTAGATCACAATGACTTTGACAAGGACATTAGCCTGCAAGGCAGCACTGGACATCCTTTACAAATCACCATTGCCAATTTGCCATTCAACCTCGACTCCTCGAGTACCATTTCATGCAATGATAGAACAAGAATAACTCTTCCCCCATATGCAGTGAATGTTTCTGGTGTAACTCAGACTAATTATTTAGAGCCTCAAGTAGATCTCAAATTTAGGGTGTCAATCAGTTTCTTATATAAAACCATGGTTCTCAGGATCGCGATCCAGATCGTGGGTGTTGGCTTCACCTATATGAGACACTTGTTGCCTTCTTCATTTGACTATAAAGATTTGAATTCCATCCAGTCTGAAATATGTCAGTTTGCTAAACAAACATACTCACAGTTCTTTCACTCCCAAACCCTACACACCTTCTGCTCCTTTTCTCCTTGATTCATAGTGACATTTGGGGGCCATCAAAAGTTACAACTTCCAGCGGCAAACGATGGTCTATTACATTCATTCCTAATCATACACGAGTCACTTGGGTGTATCTTCTTCGGAAAAAATCAGAAACTAGTCAAGTGCTCAAGAGTTTTAGCAAAATGATTCAAACCCAATTCCAAGCCAATATCTGTGTGCTTAGAACAGCTAATGGCAAAGAATATTTTCACTTAATATTGGGTGATCATCTGTTGCAGAATGGTATTATTCATCAAAGTTCGTGTGTTGATACTCCCCAACGTAATGGTTATCGGAGAGAAAAAATTGTCATTTGTTAGAGGTTGCACGAGCTCTTATGTTTACAATGGATGTTCCAAAATACCTTTAGGGAGATGTAATCCTAACAGCCACCTATCTCATAAATCGTCTTCCCAACCGAACCCCTAACTTCAGTTCTCCTTTCTATATCCTTAAACATATCCTGACATTTCCAAAAGAGATCTTCCCTTAAACATCCATTGTAAACATAATAGATTTGTTCATATTCATTGCGAACCCTTAACTTTAGTTCTCCTTTGGTTGTACTGTATTTGTTCATATTCATGCTCACAATCGCAGTAAACTTAATCCTCGAGCACTAAAAACTATCATCCTCGGCTATTCTCCTACTCAAAAGGGTTACCGTTGCTACTGCCCAAAAGATAAAAGAGTGTACGCCTCTTGTGATGTCACATTTTTAGAAGATACTACACACCAACTTTGTTTCAGGAGGAGAATAGTGACGCGAAGCACATTGTCACTGGGACATAGTTGATGTGCCATTACTACCCATCATGCATTCTTTGTTTCCTGTTCCTAATACTCCAGTTCCTGCCCCACAAGAAAAAGATCCAAATGTTTCATTCCCTACAGTCCTAATACTCTAGTCCTGTTCCACAAGGAAAAGATCCAAATTCTCCAGATACAATACAGAACAGTGTTTCACCAACCATGCAACATGATAATGTACCATTGATGGAAGATGAAACAATTATGTCTAACCAACAAAAGTTTCATGTCTATTCCAGAAGACGGGTCCAAGATAGAAATAAAAACGTTACGAATCCTATTCACTGCCAAGAGGCCGAGCGGGCGGTAGAAAATTGCAAGAAGCAGGTAATCCAAGTCCATTCCATGATCTTGATAAACCAATTGCTACTAGATAGGGTATTAGGTCTTGTACTCAACATCTCATTTCCAAGTTTATTTCTTATACTAATTTATCATCATATTTTCGCGCATTTACTTCTAGCATATCTAATACTCCTATTCCTAAGTCAATTGAGGAGGCCTTAAGTGTTCCAGAATGGAAAGCGAACGTACTAGAGGAAATACAAGCTCTTAAACAATATAACACTTGGATTTTGGTGGAGATACGTAAGAACAAGATTGTTGTTGGATGCAAATGGGTATTCGCTGTAAAATATAGGGCAGATGGCTCTATTGAACGATACAAGGCTCGGTTGGTACCCAAAGGTTTTACACAAACCTAAAAGATTGACTATACAGAAACATTTTCCCCGTTGCCAAGC
Organism: Linanthus parryae; assembly: GCA_023055425.1. Taxonomy (NCBI): domain Eukaryota; kingdom Viridiplantae; phylum Streptophyta; class Magnoliopsida; order Ericales; family Polemoniaceae; genus Linanthus; species Linanthus parryae. The sequence goes on along the minus strand of JALGPY010000005.1, from coordinate 92,802,117 downwards.
TTAATACTGGCCGGATTCTACTTTTTTTAGAAGTAAATTGTGACTGGCCATTGCACCAAATTGATTTGCAGAATGCATTTCTAAATGGCGGAATTGAGGAATAAGTATACATGAATCTGCCACCTGCTTTTGAAGAAAAGATAGGCAATCATGTACGCGACTCTGTTCCCTCTCTTTGTCCCCAATTTGACTTTAACCACTATTCACTGAGTCACTTTGACCCGGTGATTTGGATAGCTATGATGCAAATTTTTGACAACGTTTTCATGGTGTTGTAGAGTAAAAAGTACTCTACAAGACCGTCAAAAGATTATCAAAAAATCTCATCCTTTTGCTATACAAATCACCGGGTCAAAATGACCCAATTACGGGTGGAAAAGTCAACTTGGGGACAAAGAGAGCGAACGGAGTGGTAGTGTGTAAGCTTCAAAAGTCATTATATGGTTTGAAGATCTCCTATCGATCTCAACAATGATAAGGGTGAGTTTGGTGGAATGGTTTTGGTGAAAAAACTGGTTTATAGATTGTGGTAGAAATATTTTGGTGTTTTCTAGAGATTACGTTTAAACCAATGTGTTTGGTGATGGTATTACAAACTGAAGAAATGTGTTTGGTAATAGTTTTTTAACTAGATGTCATGCATGAAATGACATTTTTCCTTGTGCATATAAGGTATCGTTGTTTATAAAAAAAATCACAAACAATCAACATTAATCTAACTACAACTCTTTCAATGCAACGTTGTATAACAGATAGCAGAAATATAATCAACTAAGAAAAGGACACAGCAAAAAATGGTCGATCCTAAAATATAAGAACATCGCACATACAAGGTATAGTCTGAAATATGCGCGAATTGATTTTTTTTTAAGTATAGAAAAATAAAATACTTGTGATTGTTTTCATTACCTAGAGGACTAAAAAGTCGGACAAATACCAAAATGAGAGACCATTTCTAATTTAATACTTCTACGGTTTGAGGATAATATCGTCTTCGTGTGTCATAGAAATAAACCAAAGAAAAAACCATCAAAATGTGGGTATTTTTGCCAAGGCAAAAGTTGAAAAAACTGGTTTAAAATCTGGTTTTGAAACCATTCAAAACAAACACTTTAAACAAATCATGTGATTAAAAACCAAAAGAAACTATCTTGCCAAACGGACCCTTCCTAAGTCAAGCAGATGAAACATTGTTTGTCAAACACTCGAACTGGGTAAGATAACTATTCTAAGAGTTTATGTAGATGATATGATTGTGACTGGTGATAACTCTGAGGAGATGAAAAAGACCAAGAAATGATGGCCAACGAATTTAAAGTAGAAGACCTTGGATCATTGAATTACTATCTTGGAATGGAAGTTGCAAGAAGCAAGAATGGCATTTCTGTCTCTTAGAAAATACACTCTGGTACACCCAGGATTTGCTCAAAGAAACTGGTATGTTGAGATGTAACTTGTAAGCCTTGTAAGACTCCAATTGAGCTTGGGAACAAGGCGAACATGATTGCGAGGGATCCGGTCAACAAAAGAAGTGATCAAAGACTTGTTGGAAAACTTATTTATCTCTCCCACACAAGGCTAGACATAGCTCTTGCTGTAAGTTTGGTAAGTCAGTATATGCATGAACCACGTCAAGGACATCTGGATGCTGTCTACAGAATTCTTAGATGCCTAAAGCAAAATCCAGGAAAGGGATTGTTCTTTAAGAAGACGGATGACTGCAGTGTGAAGATTTTTACTGATGCTGATTGGGCTGGCTTGGCTCACTGGATGACAGAAAGCCCACATATGCACATTCTTATGGGAAAATTTAGTTACTTGGTGCAGTCGTAGTTGCAAAAAGTAGAGCAGAAGCTGAATATAGAGCTATGGCCCATGGAGTTTGTGAAGGAATATGGATAAGAAGGGTTATGGAAGACTTTAAGATCAAATATGATGGATCGATGCATCTTTACTGTGATAGAAGTCAACCATTAACATAGCCTATAATCCTATTCATCATGATAGGACAAAACATGTGGAGGTAGATAGACACTTTATAAAAGAGAAACTTGAAGGAGGAATTGTCCGCATCAAGTACATTTCTACTACTGAGCAACGTGCAGATATGTTACAAAAGGCGTCACTGAAAACGTATTTGATTATCTCATGAACAAGCTTGCACTCATCCACATCTATAGGATCGTGGAGTGCCCCAGGGGCGGATCCAGAAATTTGTTTCAGTGGGGGCTAAAATTAATATTTTAAAATAATTATGAGTAAGACTTAGATTTTGTAAAGTTGAGTGGGGACTATAGTGTATTTTTTATAAGGTTAAACTGAAAAAATTAACAAAATTAAGAGTAAAATTTGAATTTTTGAAAATTGAGTGGGGGCTATAGCCCCCATTAGTCATAGTGTGCATCCGCCCCTGGAGTGCCCCACAATCCCAATCGGATCCTACGATCCCCGATCCTGTGGGGCACTCCACGATCCTATGTAGGATCCCGATCTTGAAACCCTTGTATAAAACAGCCAGTACAAGGGGACAGAGTTGAAAACACTTTGAAGAGAAAAGGGGAAGTGGGCTTGTAGATAACGTATTCCTATCAAAAAAAGGGTGTCTTCTAAAGGATTCAAGGAAAGCAAGTCACACTGGCTTTTGATGCGGTCAAATTCCTACTCAAGGATTTTTGAGATGGATCTGAGCAATCCTACCGATGTTTACTGGCATTGCTGCAGCTGAACCGAAGTAAAACAAACGAAAACGCAAAAATATGACCAAGTGCAAATTCAGAAGTAATAATCACTATTAATGTGTTCATTGATTTTGATATTTAACCATAAATCAATGCCCCTAATCAGTGTCTATGTCTATAAATCAGTGTCCATGAATTCATAAAATACTTTCTTAGACTTGTACAGTTGTACCCTTCCACACAACCTGTCCAACTCCGAATAAATAGTGACATTAACTCATCAATCGTATCCTGCATGTCAATAGTGACATTAACTTTCTTCCTTATTGCTCCATATCATGTGTGCATATGTCGGATTATTCTCGGCAGATGTTGCAACATAAATGATTAAATTCATACATGTCCACTGATGTAGGTCTGGGACAGTACTTAACAAATTTAACCGGGATGTGGGACCAAATTTGCTAGAAGTACTTTATCGAATGATTTGTGATACCAAGATACCAGTCTTGCATATTGAACTTAAACGAAATTCGGAACTTACTTCAGCAGGCCACCACAGTTGGTGAGCTCTCTTTGCCCATACAACGCTCCCCGGAGACATGTTCAAATTGCTGCCTTCAGTACCTTCTGATTGTGAATTAGTGGGAGTAAACTCTAGTTTTCTAACTATATCACTTCCCTCTTCATGAGCAGTCCTGCAATTAATAAACAAAAAATATTATTTGCGCTCATTATGCTTAACAAGAAAATAGTATACTCCTAGACTCTTGATGCACTTGCAAGATAGGACTTTTAACCATAAACAAAAACTATTATTTGCGCTCATTATGCTTAACAAGAAAATAGTATACTCCTAGACTCTTGATGCAGTTGCAAGATAAGACTTTTAACCAGGGTATAGTCAATTTGAAGGTTATAAAAGAAAGAGGGATACAATCAATGTGAATATCGCTTCAGACGAGTGATTGAGGCACCGGAGATTTTCTTTAAAAACCTAATAATTCTGATAAAAATTTGGGGATGAAAACGGTTCGGTTCGATCCCGTTTCGGCACCCATCCGAACGGAACTGCATGTAACGGTACCTAAACCTAATCCGGACCGTTCATGGCTCCAAATCGAACGGAACCGAACCGTAAAGGACAGGTTTGGTTCGGTTTTAAGAATATATTATTTCATTTTAAATTTCTTAATAGTTCATCTAGCAACTCAAGACTACTATTTGCTAAAATTTCAATGTCGAGCAATTTAAAAATAAAGTAGCAAATATTACATCATTTCCAGTACCTACTGTATATGATATATGTGTAGAAGTTATCAAGTGTGGCAGTTGTATAGCCTAATATGTTACAAAAACGGTTCGTCATGGTTTTGAAGTATCTCAAGCCAAACCCGAACCGTTTTATACGGTTTGGTTTTTCGCAAACCTGGACCGAACCGTAATACCTTCCAAACCAAACCGCCTGGTTCGGCTCGGATTGCGGTTTTTCAGGTTTGAAATTGCATCCCTAGATAAAATGGTAATATAAATTTTGATAATAATAATAATAATAATAATAATAATAACAATAAAAAAAAAATAATAATAATAATAATAATAAGGCTAAATTGCACCGGAGGTACCCATATTTTGCAAAATATATATATAATAATAATAGTGTTTGCAAAATATGGGTACCTCCGGTGCAATTTAGCTTAATAATAATAAAACCATTGAAGATATATATATATATATGTATGTATGTATGTGTATATATATATATATATTTGAGTACGAGTGAGTTCAGTTTTCTCTTGAGAAAATTAACCGAGCTTACATCTCCAGTGCAGTATTTATAAGCTACTTATTCGATAAAATTAAACAGCATAAGACTTAGTTAAAACCTGTGTTATCATATCAAGATAACAAGTACAAATATTGAATCTTGTTTTCCATTTTTGTAGCATGTTTTAATAGAGAACATATTCAGCCCATTTCACGTATTGCAAATGATTGAACATAAACTTCACATATTAAGTCCATTTCATGTATTGCAAAAATGATTTGAACATAAACTTTCTCAATACGAGTGGTATGCCTTCAACTGGTGTTAAGAGACCTTGAACATGAAACCTGAAATTGCTTATATGAATATGTGGACAAAGGATCAAAAAACACCCGCTTGTCATGTGTATGGGATAGTTTTTAAAACCAGCTCGACAGGTAAACTAGTAAATGGGACCTCACCCCCATCCGTTTCAGTGACTGTTCCAGATCTGCAACAAAATCGGAGAGTATCAGGTTGAACCACCGGTACAAACATTTTGCACAAGCTACAAACACATTGGAGGTGGATTGGCATTTAGCCCCTGTAAGGGTAAATTTGTCCGAAAACTGAATTTGGGAAGTAACCCTGCCGACTAACAGAGTGGATACACAGAGGGGGTGTAAGGGACAACAGGTTTGGTAGTCATAAGGGCTGTAAGTGAAATTTTCAAAACTAGAAGGGGTGTAAGTGAAGATCATCCTGTAAGTGAAATTTACCCTAATAAGAGTTATTACATCTTTTAATTGTTAATTTGATCGATATTCCTATTTTGTATGTTTAATGTCACAAATATTGCACCCAAGCAATTATATTTACATAAAATGTGGGCCTTCATTTCATGGAGCACATATACCACTACTTTGTGAATATATATTGTTTCATATCTTATAAGTATATATATATACATATACCTGGTCTCTTCACCGGTTTGACCTCTGTTCCAGTCTTAAGAACTATGGTTTATGGTACATTGATTAACCAACCAGCCTGACATTTAATTACCCATAACATGTCAGACAGAATATCAGACATAATTATACATTGGAAAACAACGGATTTGAATAAGAACACAAGGAGAGTCCCCGCTAAACTTGGTTGTGGTATCTAACTTAACCAACCAGACATTTATCAGAACAACACAAAAAAGGTAAAGAACACAGATAGCATAATAGAAATATTTGGAACGGATTCTAACTACGAACCAAATGTTTCTCTTTCTACATGTAAACATCTAGAAAATGTCAGCAACTCCACATCCAATGGACACAGTCAATAACTACATATATATTCTGCTACTGGACAAACCTGGGGCTCAAAGTCTCCAAAGGCGAGTTCTGGTCAAATGATTCAACATGTGCAACAGGAACGTCAACAGTGTTTGACAACAACCCTTGTTGTTTGTCCTGGAAACTGCTGCAGCTGACTATAGGGAAATTCAGAACATGTTTCCTCTTCTGTCTCGTTTCTTTTGGACCTGAAATAGTATCACTAGCTAGTTTGTCACTGATACAAGAAGATCTATCAAAGAAGCCTGAAGCATAAAACATTTTGACATAATATACCAAGGACTCACTTCAGAGTTGAAAAAAACTGGGGAATGGAAGAATCTAAATGGAATTATCAGTTTTTAGAGGTTCAATCATTAGTGTCGGATAAAGCGTTCGAGCCATGTCAATTTTGAGTCCGTTTCTTGACATCACAGACAAATGAAGTAATAAATAAATAAAACTAATTGCATTAGCATTCCTTTAAGTCCCACGCGTGCAAAAACGTCCCACGTGTGAAAGAAGATGTCAAAATCCTCCTTTTTTAGGAGAAACTTCTTTATCTGCTTCCCGCCAAAAGCATTCAATGAGACGGGATTTGTTGTGCAGTTGTGCTACTTTCACTTGCATTGTAAACATGGTCAGATACAGGCAAGAAGAGTCTGGTTGTACTAATCAAATTCACACCATCAAGTTCTTTACAATCCAGCATAGTCTATTTACTAGACAAGTATATATAATCCATACAGCCAATATATGCACTTAATATTATGGATTGAGCTTTGCAGCGGAATATTCGTATCGAAAGAGAATTAAGAATAAAGAAGATAATGATACTTGTTTGTCACAATGTTGACTTATACAATTACAAAAATCAAAATTACGTAAGCAGGATTTAACACTCATACTTGTTTATACACACCTTTTACTTGAATTACTTAAAGATCACAGCTTTGGTCTGTAACCAACTACCCATGTAAATTATACCGGCACCCTAGTTAGTACCTAGACATCATGACAGCTTCCGCACTCTGGTAGGAATACAAACATCTATAGTGACCATCCATTCCAGCTTCAGATGTATGCAGTTATTATGATCAATAACACATTATTAAACAGAGGTATTGAATCCACTATCCTGCTTGTCATTCTTTCTTGGGAGCCCCTGATTCTCAACATGTAAAAGGCTCAATTAACTGATTAGCGATCGAACTAGATCTCAATCATTGCAACAACCCACTATAACCGCGAATTCAAAAGATTGAAAAAGATCACACGGCTCAGATAATCAGTATCAATGCAGATAAGCAAAGAGCATAGATGTATTCGATTCAACACATGAACATTGCACTTAATCTCTGGACACAAAAAAAAAACCCTTCAAATTCTGAAAGCGGAGTAATAAATTTGGACGACTTTGGAGGTACCTTTGCCTAGAGGACCAGTGGAGAGAGAGGAAGACGACGAGGAGCCGAAGAAGGTAGAGAAGTCAGTGCGGCGTTTAGGTCCTCCACTACTCCTCGGCTGCTGCTTGCAGTTGGGTATGTGATCAATTTCATGAAGTTTCTTTGTCTTCTCTCTATCCGTCGTCATTCTCTGCACCATTGATGGGAATTGGAGAAGACGGGGTAGCGGTGTCTTGAGTTTTCTTCTAGGGAGAGAAAGAATGGAGCCCTAGATGAGAGAGAAGAAGCAGAAGAACAGGTTGGCGTTCATCGATCATAAGACAGACACTGAGGAGGAAATAAGATTTGGTTTGGAAACTTGGAATGGGCCACATGCGTGACATCGCACTCCCTGTATTGGATTACCGATGGTTGCGAGGACAGGACCGTATCGCAGTACTTCTTTGAAGCAACAAATCAGATTTCTTACCTTAAAATGAATTTTTCGTAGGCAGAAGAAACATTGCATTTAATTTACTAGTGTATGTCCCGTGCCCGACGACACTATCCCACGAAATCACGTTCGTTGTTCTCAGTAGAGCTCAACATGTAAGGTTGAAATAAACTATCCAACATTTATGTAATTAGGGGCTATGAGAAATTAACTATCCTCAAAATATGACATGCGGTATAAGCCATTCCACATGTCATATTTTTTGTATAAATTGTTTATTTTTTTGGTTTTGTTTAAAGAAAATAGACCTTCAATTACTTAAATGGAGGGCGTAAACCAAGTTTTTCACAAAACAAACTCACCACAAAACCAAATAAACAAAAAATCAAAAGATCAGGGCGCCAAACTGCTACGCTACCTCCAACGCCACATCACGCAAAAGCTAAAAACCCTAAACTGCTAATATTGTTCTGATTACATACCTTAATCGACAAGCAACACAAATTAAGGCAGTTCAATCTGAAATCCTCCATCCTTCTTCTCCACTGCCGAGGCCACCTCTGCTCCCTCCCCTGATCCTTCTATGTGATCTGCTGAATCAATTTGAAAACACAGTCATTAACAATATGAATAAGTGAGAGCAGTTTCTTACATGAAAGTAAGTAATAGCAGTCGCAATAGTCTCAAGAATGGCGTTTGGAGCGTTCAAACTGGCGCTTTCTTTGTGATAAGAAATCGTCACCCCACTGCTACTTGCCCTCCTGTGCACCTTTATCCCCTCTCTGTTCTTCTTTGTCCAAACGAAAATATCAATCAAATAGAATGACAATTCCCGTCCTTCACTGTAATAATGTCCACTTTTTGTCCTGGCATGTTGACGCGTGCAAACTACGCGTTGCTGCGCAAAGGTACAGTCAAGTAGTAAAGTAAAGTCTTTAGGACCCCGAGTTGTCGAACCCACAGGGAGTTGAACTACTATTAGCCAATCGTTAATCAACTTTTAGGTACAAAGTAACCGGTAAAAAGGGTTTGAATGTTTATAAGTTTGCCACCCTCAATCAAGTGGCTCTACGTAACTAAGAACTGCAATTTAACTGAATAATAGTACTAAGAGTATGGAGAAACTAGATGATTTAGGGTCCCTAGGATGCTTAGTTGATTTCCGGATTCAATTCACAACGCTTCACTCTTTCTTCCACCATACTAGATTATACTCGCAACACAAATCTCTCAATCATGTATCACACTGTAGTGTATTCAACAACAAATTATTTCAGTCTAATGTTGCTAACCACACTACTCTAGTTGATATGATAAATGTACCTGCAAAACCTCTCAACCTTGCAAAGTTATCACTCTAGCATAATCAACTGAAACAATCTTCGTACGATCACTCTCATTCTTTCACCTCTCAGTCTCGAGAATATTAAGAGTGTCTTCCTACTCTTCACGAACCTAGGGTTGAGTTATTTTCATACACTCTCCTAGATAACTAGCATGATATGGGTGATCAAGCCACACATGCTAAGAATTAAGAACTCAAAAAGAAGAATGAATGAAATCAAGAGTGAAATTAAGCTTTAAGCATGAAGTAAATCCGAATCCATCAATCAACCAAGTAAACCCTAGTTCTCCATAATCATCTAGCTATGAGTTTGGCTAGACATGAAATATCTTGACAAAATCATGTTCTCCATAGAAAATAGTACAAGAGATGAAGAAAAAGAATCAAACGATGAAATCCTTGAAGATGGGGCGTGAATCCTCTCTTCCTTGACTCTCCCGTCGTCCTCTCTCTCTCCCGTGCGTGTATATATTTTTTCAGGCCTTCCACACGTTTTTTAACCAGCTGGGGCGAATTTTTAATGTACTTTGCTGAAATTGCATTTCAGCCCCTCCAGCTTGTAATTCCCGTCCAGAATTGTAAGCTGATCTTGCGCAGGTCATTGCCCTCTCATCCGGACTCCGATCAAGATCTGTGACCTATCGTTGGAAAGCTCTTTAAGTCTACTTTCATTTGGCACCGGTCTCACTCCAAAATTCATTGTAGATTTTCCTGAGCGTTGAAAATAGTGAAGGTTGATCATTCTAGCTCTTCCAATTCGGCTTCTCTTCGTTCCACTTGTGCTTCCGTTGTTTCCAAAGTTCGTTACATGCCTCCTATCAACCGATTAGCATCTGTTCCTACCAAGAAAACATGAACAAATATACCAAGCGATTATATTTTACCAATAACATCTAAATATGCATAGAAACGTCCGGACTAACAATATAGCACATATGAAGCATCAAGTGATAAAAAGACTCATATTCTCTACATTTAAGCTCAAATATCTCATGATAATGTGGAAGATAACAATAATATATATATCCCCTAAAAGGTTCTATCAAATTCCCCCACACTATCTTCTTGCTCGTCCCGAGCAACACTTGCTTCCAAGAGTCACATATATCTTTACTTTGCCTTAGACACAATGACTCAAACACTGGACCATGCAATCTACATGACTTTGAACAATGCAACTCAATTATGTACAATGCAGGAAAGTAAAGAACATATTTTTTTCTTTTTAGTTAGAGATTGGGCAATTTCGAAAAGCAAATCGGCATGTCATAAGGCTCTCATATCCCGTAGAAGATTCTACAACTTTGGTGATCGGTAGAACTTGCGGCTAGTTTCGTCAGACAGAACGGGCAGGAACACAAAATAAGTTGCTTCCGCACACTCATCAAACGTATCCCTAGCACTTACCATCCGAGCTATTTATCCACTGGTTTCAATTGTTGACGGCTTAGGACGGGTAGGATAGGATATTTAGAAGCGCAGTCCTAGACGTCATGATACATCTCACAAAGACCCATTCTCACACTCCCTCACTAAAATTCAAGGAACCCCACCGAATCTCACTACTCCGGCCCTCATTCCCTCAATCTTGGTGCAACGCCGTTCTCGCGGCCACAAATGTGAAGAAGTGATCAAAACTCATAGCTCAACGGTCTTCATGAAGTTCAATTTCCGGCTCCCTATTTCGTTTCACTTTCAATTTATGTTTTTTTTTATTTCAACAATAAGCACATAGAGCCACCAATGATGATAACAATATCCAAAGAGATCAAAATCGCAATAAATAATGTGGGGTGGAATGTGTCAAATCAATGATGTAATCAATATATGTCGACACCCCCACACTCAATGTAAACCATATCTCGAACCCGGTAGTTAATGTGTAAACGTGCTATTCCAACCAATCCTCCTCATCACCTAAGATGTAGAAAATACAAATGAAGCACGAGCACGTCCTCTTGTAATATCAATCAACCCCCACCCCCATGACGTGCGGAAAAAGTATCACGCACTACGGTACTCCACCAGTGATCGTGATGTATGGACACGACTCACCGCCACACCGAACTGTGCTGCCGTCTATAACTCACCCTCACATCCCCTCAAAAGACGACATGTAAGAGAATCCACGTAAGATGTATCAATTCAGCACACCCTCATTGAACCTCCCTAACTCGACTCCCTCTATCATGACGCATAGAAAATGACCATTTCAGCAAGTGATGAAAGTCACAATGAAAGGCTTCCTAGACTAGGGGCTGTGAATAAAAGGGGTAAACGGATCAGTAGGGGTAACTAGTGGACCTACAAGCTGGAGACAGGACGTGAGGCCCCCATAAAAATCACTCGCACAGCTGTTCCGTTGCCACTACGAGGAGGGTTAACGACTACCTAAGTGACGGTGGTGTAGCGCTAGTAGGATAACTATTTTGAGAGACAGCTACTCACAATTCTCGAGTGCATTAGCCCTATAGCCTTCCTACTCCAGATTCTTGCGTCTAACTCACCTCAGATTGTCCTACTTCTAGGAAATTTCTATCATTGAGCCCTCTCCACGCTCACTCTCTTCAGTTTCCCTTTCAAAAAAAATTCAATTTTAGGGTTTTTCTTGTTTTTAATTTTTTGTTTCATTCTATTTTCCTAACTCTATATGCTTTGGCCAACTCGATTAAATAACAACGTTTGGGTAGGTGGACTCAATAATTAAACGTGCACAAATAATATATACAATGCAATTTAGAAACGTGCACATGCAATCCTAAGGACTAACTCTATATGCAAAACCGACTCACTAATCTATATGTAACATGGTTATGCAAGTTTAGACTAGTAGAGATATATGTAACCCCCCCCCCCCACACACACACACTTGAGATAATCATTGTCCTCAATGAATTTAGAGTGTACCCCCCAAGGACATGATCTCAAAGTGTAAGGATTAGATGACAAAATTACAAGTGTTGCAGGGTACTTCGCATAGAGTGACTAGACAAGAGTTCTAAAGTGAGAGAGAGAAAACGTACCTACGGTCCCGGAGTACCGTTCTTACGGGACCGATTTCGCTAAAATTGGTCAAGAAGGCCCGAATCGGTCGACCAAATTTTACGAAAACTCAAGCAAGTCGAAGAAAGACTACATTGTTATGCTCCTTGGTGTTCCCATTGTAAGTCTCTCTTGGAGCTTTGGCCGAATCCCCCTCCAAAGAGATGAACTGGACAATTTAAGTTCTTGAATTTCTTCCTTTTTGAATTCGCCCCACACTCAAACTGCTCACTATCTCTCAAAACTCCGCGAGTTAATGTTGATGGTGAGCTTGCAAGGAGCAAAACCCACCAAAAAGTTTTGGATTTGGAGAAGTTTAGGGTTTTATGTGTGTGTGAGTGTTCTTAAGAGATTGAGAGGAAGAAGATGAATGAGGGTGTATTTGATCCGAAACTGGGGTGTAGGAGGGTTAAAACCCGATTTTTTGTTTTAAAGAATAGTCCCAAAATACCAAAAATGCCCTCAATAAATGAGCTGTCCAGACCATTTCGGCCCGAAATGGTTTGATTTCGGCCCGATTTCGGCCCGAAAATGATTTGGAATACTCGGAACAGAATGTTGTTTTTAATTCGGCCCGAAATCAAGGGGCATTTCGGCCCGAAATGAATTGATTTCGGCCCGAAATGCCCTGGGACTTACCGGATTTTGTTTTTGCTCTAGTTTCTTCATCCAATGTCCGATTCCTTCGATTCTCGCGCTCACGAACTCGTCATTGAATGTAGAATTCAATGTTGACTAGAAAATTCCCAAAGTCCGGGGAATTTTTTTATCTCATCTCCAATATTTCCCTGTAGCGCAAGAATCGTGCCCCTTTAAACTTGTGTTTTCTTTCATCCCTCTTCGGATTCCGATGCGTGCAACTCCGGGCCACACCTAGCTGCCAATATACTAAATAAATGAATAGCTACTCCTCAACCTCGAGTAGCCTCTCTTCCGAGATCCTATTATTAAATTGCTCGTTGTGCCTCGTTTTGCGTGCAATATAGTGCACGTGCATCAAGAAGGGGAATCCGAAGGGTTCTTCGGTACCTGTGTCCTGCACACTCATAGGAAATATTAAAACAACTCTCTCTCACCCCTCAAAATTAAATATGGAGAACTAAATAAAAACATAAAAAAATAATACTCTACATTGGGTTGCCTCCCAAGAAGCGCTTGTAATCTAAGGTCGACAGCCCGACCCAGTTACCTCACTCGTGATTAGGCGAATCTAAGTAGATTGCCTCTATATTGATCTTCGTAGGCATGGGAGGATAGTATTGCTTCACCCGATTACCGTTCACCCGGAAACATTCCTTGCTATGAGGGTCTTCTAGCTCCACGGCTCCCCATGGATAAACTTGATGAATCCGGAATGGTCCAGACCACCTAGAACGCAACTTTCCCGGAAAGAGACTCAGCCTAGAGTTGAAAACCAACACTTGCTGCCCTACATAGAGCTCCCTTGGCTTGATGTGGTTGTCATGCCATCTCTTGGTCTTTTCTTTGTAGATCTTGGAACTCTCATAAGCACGCAACCTCCATTCCTCTAGCTCAAGCACCTTCAACTTCCGTGCCTCCCCGGCCAATTCGTGATCCATGTTAAATTGCTTGATTACCCAATAAGATATGTGCTCAAGTTCAACCGAAAGATGACAAGACTTACCAAACACGAACTAGAATGGTGACATGTTTAGAGGAGTCTTGTACGCTGTCCTGTATGCCCACAAAGCATCATCCAACTTCATGGCCCAATCTTTTCTTCCAGCATTCACTGTCTTCTCAAGAATCCCTTTTATCTCCCTGTTGGAGACCTCTGTTTGCCCATTAGTTTGGGGGTGATAAAGTAAATACACCTTATGGACAGACATCCCGTACTGCTTCAATACTCTGGCAAAAATCTTATTAATGAAATGGGATCCTTCATCACTCACCATGGCTCGCGGGGTGTCAAACCGAGTGAAGATGTTCTTTTTCAAGAACCTTTCCACAGTGACTTCATCTTTCTTAGGACAAGAAATTGCTTCCACCCATTTGGTCATGTAATCCACAGCTAGCGAAATATAGTGGTTACTGTAGGAAGAGGGGAATGGGCACATAAAATCAATGCCCCACACATCAAGAGGTTCAACCTCTTGCCAAGTGTTCATAGCCAACTCATCTCGCTTAGATATACTCCCCGTTCGTTGGCATCTATCACAGCCTTTCACCCAATCAAAGCAATCTTTAAAAATAGTGGTCCAAAAGAAACCAGATTGGAGTACCTTGTTAGCTGTGCAAGGTCCGCTGAAATGACCTCCATATGGTGCTGAATGACAATGCTCAATCACTTCTCCTATATCATGAGTAGGCACACACTTCCTGGTGATATTATCAGCTCCCATCTTGAACAGGTAGGGATCAGCCCAAAAGTACTGCTTCACTTCTGACAAGAATTTCTTTCGCTGCAAAGTGTTGAACTCATCTGGAAGTGTCCCATCGGTGAGGTAGTTGAAAACAGCCCAATACCAGTCTACCTGCTGCGCAACCGCCATGATGTTTTTGTGTGGAAAATCCTCCCTGATTGTCACTTTGTCTTCCATTCCATTTTCTAATCTAGAGAGGTGGTCCGCTACCACATTCTCTACACCTTTCTTGTCGCGAATCTCTACATCAAACTCTTGCATAAGAAGGACCCACCGCAACAACCTCGGTTTGGCATCTTTCTTATCAAGCAAGTACTTTAGAGCAGAGTGATCTGTGAAGATAACAACTTTCGAACCAACGAGGTAGGGCCGAAATTTGTCCAATGCAAAGATAACAGCGATCAATTCCTTCTTTGTAGTGCCATATTTGAGTTGGGCCTCATTAAGAACCCTACTCGCATAGTAAATCACATGGTTCTTCTTGTCTTTCTGCTGCCCTAACACTGCACCAATGGCAAAGTCGCTAGCATCACACATTAGCTCAAAGGGGAGATCCCAATCTGGAGTCATAATCACAGGCGCATAAGTTAGCTTCTCCTTCAGTGTATCAAATGCCGCTTTGCATGCATCATCAAAAACGAATGGGACATCCTTCCCAAGCAGTTCACGCATTGTGAGAACCCGATTTTACATAAAATAGCTAAAAATATAATTATTGAATTTTTTCTATCTAAATGTAAAATGTTGTTTATTTGAGTGATACAACCCATTTGGTTAATATAATCCATCCAACTGATTTTATTTAGATATGTTATGGTGACTTAAATGTTTAGGAAGTGATACTCTTAATAAATTTTTGAATGGACTCCTAGATATCTTATTGTTGCATGTGGTACTATTACAAATAGAGTAGTTTGGGGTTAATTTATAATTATTGAAAGTTGGTGATGTATTTTTGGTTGAGCTGGTATATCATCTTGTCACCTATGTGGTCAGTGACTAATGGCTTCATTTAGCTTCTTTGAACGTGACATGTGTCCTCATCATGTGAATTGGGTTAGTGTGACTATGTATTGTGAGCTTGTGTACATACGGGTGAAGAAGAAAATAAAAACAATTGTGAAGACAAGTTTCTGAAGAACGTTTCTGCCGAAGGGAAGGGAAGGTTTGGGGGACTATAATAATAGTTCCAGTCTATATTCTTAAGCTAATTTTGTGCACAAACACTCAAATGAAGTTGTTCGACACGTGAGAGGTAGGGGAAATCTAACTTCTAAATTTCTGCAGTTACAGTTTATACCTGTTTATACTGCTGGTGTGAATTTTATAGCTTTCTAGCTATATGTTGATTGTCTGGTGATTGTTAAATCATGCTGTTGTGTATTTGGTACAGCATGCTGCTATGTAATAACTGGCTGTTAGTTAAGTAGATTTTAGATTTCTACGCCAGTGGTTAGGCGGTACCTGCTGGGCTGTTTGGCTCACCCCTCTGTTTTACAGGTTGACCCAGAGCGCGACTGGATCGCGGTGTTTTGACTAAAAAGTGTAGTTTCTGTTAAAAATGCTGTTTTTAGTAATTTTTAGTGAATATCTGTAATCTGCTGTAGTTGACGAGATATTTATAAAAATATCAGTTTTCAGCGACTTTGAGTCACGTACCAGATTTTCAGAAAGTTGGTAAAAATGTGGTTTTGGAGGACTGTGTGTCCTGCTGGTTGAGATTTGAACGTCTGAAAGTGTCAGATGGGTTGGACTGTGAACAGTGATTTTTATCGTAAATCGATAATTTGTTATTAAAATTATGACCGGGTCGTCACAGTGGTATCAGAGCCGAACCCAACCGGAAGTCAAGATAGTGTATCTGGGACTGGGCGGGTGTTTTGGCGGGTGTCTGTGACGGGTGTCGTACAAGAGGTAGACACTTGTGAGTCACCACACTTGTGAGTCACCGCACTGTCGAGCTAGGGGTACACAGTCTAGTACTGCTTGGGTGGTAGAGGCGATGAACAGTGATGGTACGTGACATTTTCAAAGTTAAAATACATATTTTTTATTACAATTTCTGAAGTGTAACAAAGTGTCGGTTGTGGATTTGGTAATCTAAGGTGAACTTAGTGATCTTTAAGTAAGTGCTTGTGGAGCTTCTTTCTTTGTTTTATTTTCACTAAACCCATGAAAAATCAATCCTTGGACCACGTAGAGGAACAACTGTTATTTTTTTTTCCAGGGAATTGGATTTCTCATCAGTTGTTAGTTTCTGTTTGAGACACATTGCTAGTGAAGTGAAACAAAGAAAATTGTAGAGAAATGAGTTGTTCTTGACAAATTAATTTCCCTGTTAGGGTATAAAGTGTTTCTATGCGGTTTTGAAATAAGTGTGGCTTTTGAGTCCTTGTTTCTCATGTTGCATAATGAGCTTGTATGTGTATATATCTGTGAACATATAGTTGCCATGAGGAATTATAGTTTATTTATAATTGGCGGACTTATTGTATCCAAAAAGTCTGTGTAATTGTTTATGTTTTGGCTGAGTTTTGTAGAAAAGTTAAATCCTAATTTCGGGACGAAATTCTTGTAAGTGGGGTAGATTGTGAGAACCCGATTTTACATAAAATAGCTAAAAATATAATTATTGAATTTTTTCTATCTAAATGTAAAATGTTGTTTATTTGAGTGATACAACCCATTTGGTTAATATAATCCATCCAACTGATTTTATTTAGATATGTTATGGTGACTAAAATGTTTAGGAAGTGATACTCTTAATAAATGTTTGAATGGACTCCTAGATATCTTATTGTTGCATGTGGTACTATTACAAATAGAGTAGTTTGGGGTTAATTTATAATTATTGAAAGTTGGTGATGTATTTTTGGTTGAGCTGGTATATCATCTTGTCACCTATGTGGTCAGTGACTAATGGCTTCATTTAGCTTCTTTGAACGTGACATGTGTCCTCATCATGTGAATTGGGTTAGTGTGACTATGTTTTGTGAGCTTGTGTACATACGGGTGAAGAAGAAAATAAAAACAATTGTGAAGACAAGTTTCTGAAGAACGTTTCTGCCGAAGGGAAGGGAAGGTTTGGGGGACTATAATAATAGTTCCAGTCTATATTCTTAAGCTAATTTTGTGCACACACACTCAAATGAAGTTGTTCGACACGTGAGAGGTAGGGGAAATCTAAGTTCTAAATTTCTGCAGTTACAGTCTATACCTGTTTATACTGCTGGTGTGAATTTTATAGCTTTCTAGCTATATGTTGATTGTCTGGTGATTGTTAAATCATGCTGTTGTGTATTTGGTACAGCATGCTGATATGTAATAACTGGCTGTTAGTTAAGTAGATTTTAGATTTCTACGCCAGTGGTTAGGCGGTACCTGCTGGGCTGTTTGGCTCACCCCTCTGTTTTACAGGTTGACCCAGAGCGCGACTGGATCGCGGTGTTTTGACTAAAAAGTGTATTTTCTGTTAAAAATGCTATTTTTAGTAATTTTTAGTGAATATCTGTAATCTGCTGTAGTTGACGAGATATTTATAAAAATATCAGTTTTCAGCAACTTTGAGTCACGTACCAGATTTTCAGAAAGTTGGTAAAAATTGTGGTTTTGGAGGACTGCGTGTCCTGCTGGTTGAGATTTGAACGTCTGAAAGTGTCAGACGGGTTGGACTGTGAACAGTGATTTTTATCGTAAATCGATAATTTATTATTAAAATTATGACTGTCTCGTCACACGCATCGGCTTGCAAATCTTTGAGAAGTCTTTGATGAATATACGATAGAACCCTGCGTGACTCAGACAGCTTCTAACACCTTTCACTGATGTAGGATATGGGAGTTGCTTGATGGTCTCAATCTTTGCTTGATCAACTTCCAATACCTTGCTTGATATCTTGTGCCCTAGAACAATCCCTTCTTTAACCATGAAGTGTCATTTCTCCCAATTTAGCACGAGATTAGTGTCAATGCAACGGCTAAGCACACGCCCCAAGTGATGTAAGCACTCATCAAAACTATCACCGAACAAAGAGAAGTCATCCATGAAGACCTCAAGATTCTTATCTATCATAACTGAGAAGATGGCCATCATACACCGCTGAAATGTCGCCGGTGCGTTACATAATCCAAAAGGCATGCGGCGGAATGCCATGTGGACATGTAAAGGTGGTCTTTTCTAGATCCTCTGTAGCTATAGCTATCTGATTATATCCCGAATAACCGTCCAAGAAAGAGTAGTACTCATGGTGGGCTAGCCTGTCAAGCATTTGATCAATGAAGGGCAGTGGAAAATGATCCTTGAGAGTGGCTTCATTCAGCTTCCGATAATCCATCCATACTCGCCAACCCGTGACTCTCCGCTGGGCAATCTGTTCATGGTTATCATTCTCTACCACAGTCATCCCTCCTTTATTGGGTACACATTGGACCGGGCTAGTCCAAGTGCTATCAGCAATAGGAAAGATGATTCCAGCTTCTGACCACTTCATCACTTCCTTCTTCACCACATCCCACATATTCGGGTTGAGTCTTCTTTGAAGCTGTATTATTGGCTTCTTCCCTTCCTCAATCCGAATTTTGTGCTGACAGTAAGCTGGGCTGATTCCCTTGATGTATGCGACTGTCCATCCAATGGCAGCTTTATACTTTCTCAACACTCCCAAAAGTTGTTCCTCCTGTTCCTGAGATAAAGCAGAAGAAACAATTATGGGCAATGTGTCATTTAAAATAAGAAAAACATACCTGAGGTGGGATGGTAATGGCTTCAACTCAATCACATGTGGTGATTTGAGTGAAGGAATCAGAGTTATTTAATTCTCGCCCAACTCTAGCTTTATCCAACTATCAAAAAGTGCACTTCCTTGGGATGAGGATCCCATTCCCCTTTGTTCATGCTGGTTATTTCTTCCCACATAAGATCAATTTCTTCTGTCACAACATCCTCCTCATAAATCTCTACCCCATAGCAATCTTCAAGGTCATGATAGGAAGGCATCTGCATTGCCTTGAACACATCAGATACCACCTTGTTTTCATTTATTTTCATGGAGAGGCGCCCACTTTTCACGTGAATGATTGTTTCTCCTGTTTTTAAAAAGGGTCTTCCAAGAATTAATGGGACATCACCCACTTCCATGTCAAGAACGACAAAATCAGCTGGAAAAATGAGTGATCGTGTATGTCCTCAATTACCCCCATATGTCTGGCGAATGGATCTGTCTGCCATTTGCAACATCACACGAGTGCCCTTAGGATCCCCCACACCTAGCTTCTTGAATATAGACAATGGCATCAAATTTATTCTTGCCCCAAGATCAGATAACGCAGAAATTGTTATGGAATTACCCATCGTGACTGGAACTACAAAACTACCTGGGTCCTTGACCTTCTTCGGAAAACCCTGCAAGACACACTCTGATGCTTCAACTGTCAAACAAAGCTGCTCACATTCATCCACTCGCCTTCTCCCTGCCAATATGTGTTTTAAGAACTTGGCATAAATTGGCATCTTCGCTAGAGCTCCAGCAAATGGTAGGTTGATTTCAAGCTTCTTGAATACCTCAATAAATTTCTCGAACTATTTGGCATCACTTTTCTTCCTGGTCCGCAACGGATATGGTAGTGTAGGAGTGATGGGAACAAACTCAGCATGTACCTCTTCTTTATGTGGCTCTACACCGGCCTCTGCCTGCGTGGGTTGAGCTCCTACCACCTCATCATCAAATAACTCATGCTCTTTTGCCTTTGAGGCTGTGGCTCTAGCATGTGTAGGGTACGGTGGGTCAACCAAAGCCTTCCCACTTCTGGTGGTGATAGCTTCAATGGACTGAAATCCCTGTAGATGAGTGACGTTGGCTCCATAATGAGCTGGTGCGGCTAATTGACTCACAATCTGTCCTACTTGTTGTTCCACATTCTGCAAAGCTGTTTGGTTGACTGCAGATCAGCTGCAAGATAGGTCATATTCTCTGTGAACTGATTAACATTTCTGCCCATCTGTAACATTATACCATTTAGCTCATCCATATCATTGTCTTTCCTTGTCTGTTGTGCAGCTTCTTCATGCTGTATCTTTGCTGAAGACTGCTCTAACTTCCGATTCAGGTAGATTGGACAATTTCTTGCTATCTCCCAACTGAGAGTCTTGCTTAGCAATCTGCTTCATCAACTGATACGCACCCTCCATGTCAACTTTGAACAAGAAACTCCCTCCAGCTTCACTATCTACACGTTCTTGGTCAGCACGTCCTAGACCGTGATAGAACACCTGAAAGGTCTTGTAGTCTTCAAAATCATGGTTTGGGCACTTTCTCAACATTCCCATAAAACGTTCCCACGCTTCCACTAGTGACTCTTCTTGCTGCTGCTCAAAACTCGAAATATTGGCTTGAAGTTGAATCACTCGGTGGACCTGGAAAAATCTCTCTAGGAACTCTTCAGCACACTGATCCCATGTAACAATAGAACTTGGTGCTCGATTTTTCAACCATGCTGCTGCTACACCGCTCAAACAATAGGGGAAATGCACAAGCTTGAAAACATCAGAGCTGACATCCTTATACTTTACCGTCCTGCAGAAAGCATTGAACTCCCATATGAACTCATTCGGATCTTCTTCACTTGCTCCACTAAACTGGAATAAGCTATTTGTCGCTTGGATAGTGGTGCCCTTAAGCTGAAAACTCTCGGGTTGAATATCTGGCACCCTGATGGCCGGACTGACTCGAGTTATGGGACCCTGAAAGCCTGTGACAAGAGACTTCCCCGAATGTTTGTAAGTGGTCTGATTTTTGAAAACTTCCAATTGTGGAGACAACTTTTCCATCTTCCTTGTGATCTTGTCAAGAGCTCTTTGCATACTCTGTGAATCCTCATTGTCTGAGTGTGAGGCTGTTGGGTTTTGACGTAAGTAACGCAGCGGAATAACAAAATTTAATTCCTACTCAAAGCCCACCAAGGATCACAGGAAGAGACATCATAACATGATAAGGGACATAGAAGATGTGTACCTTTTGGTTTGTGAGATCACACGAAGAATATTGTCCTCGTCTCTACGGTTGATCCACGTCTAGAGGTGAGATCTAGATTCTTCCTTCTCAAGTTCTAGCTTGGACAGGAGGAAGAGGGAAGAAGGAATCAAGCAACCAAGGAGGCAAAGAGGGGTTTGGTCCCTCTCTTTGAGCCCACGGGAAGGGGGGGGGCAGACGCAGGGGCTTCGGCCCTTCTGTTCTTGCCCTCTCTCTTGCTTTCTCTCCCACTCACTTATGTTATGTGTATTAAAGTTAACATTAGTGGGAAGGAAGCTAGAGCCTCCTTTATATAGACCAACAACTCTTGTTAGTTTACATAAATGCCATTCCTAGTTCTACATGAACTTCGATTAGTCCATTCCTTGCATATTAGTCCTACTAAGTTTGCAAGGTGTTGCAAAGTGATACTTCTAATTAATTAATTATATTAATTAATCCCAAATCTAGTTCAACTCTCTTTGACGTGTTACCCCATAGGTTTCTACTTAGGTCCTGCTTTCTTTAACTAATTTAGGTACTTTTTAGTTCTTTTTAGAAAAAGATTAAAAAGTCTTTACTTTGACTTAGTTAAATTTTCTAAAAAGTTATAGGTAACTTTTTTTAGAAAAAGGTTGTTTACTTATGTTCTATTTTAGCTCCTAAAAAGAAGATTTAAGGAGCAAAAAGTAAGAAAAGATGAAGTTGGAGAAAATTAACTTTTTTTAGTCTTATAAAAAGGTAAAAAAGTTACGTAACATAAATTGTAACGAAAATGAATAAATTAGAACTTTTTTATGACCTAAAAAAGGTAAAAAGTCACTTAATTTTAGGCAAAGAAAGCAGGGCCTTAGTTGGTAGTAACTTATTACAAACATGGAGCGGTGTCTAGCAACACATCACTCACCCAACTAATAGAAATAAGTCAGTGATCTCGACAAACATTTGTGCCCAATATCACATATTGCACTATCCCTTTGTCTCCATATTCGGATTGGACACGAGACATAAATAGTCACACTCGTATATCCAATCCATAGCTCCTCGATCCTGGGAATATGCTTATGCAAGCAGATAACATCAATATCTCCATATTGATTTATCTGAGTCTGGTCAGATATTCAATAAGCCTCATCCCTCGAGTGGCCGTGGATATTTTCTCCCATTATGTGGGAGGGAAAAATCCTCTCTACATCACTACGATCTCTAAGCTTGCTTCCTATCATACCCGATAACTACCTTTATAATTACCCAGTTACGGTGTAACGTTTGATAACATCAAATCACGATATTTCACAACTAGAGTATCTAGTGACTTCAAGTCTAAGGATTCAATTATATTAGCACTACGAGAAGCGACTGTGACTTTAACATAATCTAATGTATCCTTCTCGTTGTGGGTCAATCCAGTATACCATTACTCCTAATGCATACCCATGTGTTAGACTTGATATCTCCATATCAATCTACACACATACTAGTCTATATTTGATCGTCCTATTAATCAATATAGTGGACTAGGGATATTTAAGATAAACAACACATTGTATCTAAGGACTTAATTATATTAAATATCACAATAAGTAATAAATGAATATTCTAGCCAATAATATTGTTCATACTAAAATATTAGATTGCCTCTAGGGCACCTATTCCAACAGTCTCCCACTTGCACTAGAGCCAATCTGGTGCATCTCGTATGCCTATAGATATGGCGTGCCCTTCATGCTTTCGCTGCGCAAGAGGTTTTGTGAGCGGATTTGAAAGATTGTCATATGTTGGAATCTTGCACATCTTCACATCTCCTCGATCGATCATATCACGAATAAGATGGAATCTCCTAAGTACATGATTTGATTTCTGGTGTGATCTTGGTTCCTTGGCTTGTGCGATCGCCCCTGAGTTGTCACCGTACAACTCTATGGGATCCATGATGCTAGGGACCACACCGAGCTCAGTGATAAACTTCTTTATCCAAAATGCCTCTTTTGCTGCTTCCGCAGCAGCAATGTACTCAGCTTCTGTTAAAGAATTAGAAAATGTCCCTTGCTTGGAACTCTTCCAGCTCACAGCTCCTCCATTTAGGCAAAACATGTATCCATACTGCGATCTGTAGTCATCTTTGTTTGTTTGGAAGCTCGCATCAGTGTAACCAATTACACTTAGCTCTTCCTTACCTCCAAATATCAAGATGTCATCCTTAGTTCTTCTCAAGTACTTTAGGATGTTCTTAACAGCAATCCAGTGACTCTCACCCGGATTGGACTGATAGCTTCTCACCATACTCAACGCGTATGATACGTCTGGTCTAGTACATAACATTGCGTACATGATGGATCCGATGGCCGAAGCATAGGGTATCCTACTCATGCGGTCCTTCTCAATATTATTGGAGGGACAATCATTCTTAGAAAGAGTGACTCCATGCGACATGGGAAAGAACCCTTCTTGGAATCTTGCATGTTGAACCTCTTCAACACCTTGTCTATATATGTACTTTGACTTAGGCCGAGCAGCTTTCTAGATCTATCCCTATAGATTTTTTACCAAGTATATAGGCTGCATCTCCTAATTCCTTCATAGGGAAACACTTTCCTAGCCAATCTTTAACAGATTGCAAAGTATGAATGTCGTTGCCAATGATTAGTATGTCATCCACATACAAGACCAGAAATACTACAGAGCTCCCACTAACCTTCTTGTAAACACAAGGCTCATCTTCGTTCTTGATGAAGTCAAACTCTTTGACTGCGTCACCAAAACGTCGATTCCAGCTCCTAGAAGCTTGCTTTAATACATGAATGGACCTTTGCAGTTTAGAAACTTTATTGGCATTCTTTGGATCCTCAAAACCCTCCGGTTGTGTCATGTACACATCCTCGAGGAGGTTCCCATAAAGGAACGCTGTTTTGACAACCATCTGCCAAATCGTAGTCATAGTATGTTGCAATAGCAAGTAGGATTCGAATGGATTTAGTCATGGCGACTGGTGAAAAGGTCTCATCATAGTAAATACCATGGATATGTCCATACCCTTTAGCAACCCATCGCCCCTTATAGGCAACTACCTTGCCATCCAGGTCAGTCTTTTGCTTGAAGACCCATTTCCACCCTATGGGCCGA
This sequence comes from Linanthus parryae, assembly GCA_023055425.1. Classification (NCBI taxonomy): domain Eukaryota; kingdom Viridiplantae; phylum Streptophyta; class Magnoliopsida; order Ericales; family Polemoniaceae; genus Linanthus; species Linanthus parryae. Next base: position 92,777,625 of record JALGPY010000005.1, on the reverse strand, counting down.
GCTCCTTCGGGTGGTTCCACCAAAGTCCATACTTTGTTGGTGTACATGGAATCCATTTCGGATCTCATGGCTTCTATCCACTTCTTGGACTGGGCCTTTCATGTCCTCCCCGTAGGTTGCAGGCATCATTCATGAGTGGTACGTCATCGGGCTCAGTCACGAGAAGTCCGTACCTCTTTGGCTCATGACACACTCTTCCTGATCTACGGAGTTCCTGTGTTACCTAAACAGGTTCTTCCACAACAACTTGCGGTTCCTGCTTATGTTCCATCATTGGTTCAGTGATTTGTGGTTCTTAAATATCTTCAAGTTCTACAGCCCTCGCACTTGCTTCTTTAGAGACAAACTCTCTTTCTATAAACACATCGGTCTGAGAAACAAACACTTTATTCTCGGTGGGACTGTAGAAATAATATCATTTAGTTTCCTTAGGATATCCCACAAATTTACACTTATCCGCTTTGGGCCCGAGCTTGTCTGTTTGTAAACGCTTTACATAGACATCGCAGCCCCAAATCCTCATAAACGACGCTATGGGACGCTTCCCAGTTCATATCTCATATGGTGTCTTCATGACTGATTTGGATGGAACACGGTTAATGGTAAAAGCTGCCGTCATTAGAGCATGTTCCCAAAATGATATCGGAAGATCTGTTTGAGACATCATAGATCGCACCATATCTAATAGTGTGTGATTCCTTCTCTCGGACACGCCATTCCATTGTGACATTCCGGGTGGAGTGAGGTGGGATACTATCCCACACTCTCTAAGATAAACTCTTGGCTTAAGTATTCTCCTCCACGATCCGATCGTAGAGCCTTAATACTTTTTCCAAGTTGCTTCTCTACTTCATTCTTGAATTCCCTGAACAATTCAAATGATTCGGATTTGGCCTTCATAAGGTATACAAATCCATATCTACTGAAGTCATCAGTAAACGTAATGATGTAGGTGTAACCACCTCTGGAAGGCGTGGGGAATGACCCATATACATCAGTATGTATGAGTGCCAGTAACTCACTAGTCCTCTCACATTTCTTATTGAAAGGGGACTTTGTCTTTTTTCCTAATAAACAAGATTCACATGTCTCATATGATTCCAAATCAAATGAGTCTAGAAGTCCATTCTTATGGAGTCTAGATATGTGTTTCTCATTTATATGGCCTAAACGACAGTGCCATAGATATGTAAGATTTAAATCGTTAGTTTAAATCCTTTTAGTATTCATGTTATATATTGGACTATTTAGATCCAGGATATACAATCCATTAGGCAAATGCGCACTACAATAGTGCATACTATCAAAATAAATGGAGCAACACTTGTCCTTTATAGAAATAGAAAAACCCTTCTCGTCCAAACAAGAATTGGAAATAATGTTTCTGCTCATAGCAGGCACATAAAAGCAAATGTCTAATTCAAAAATAAGTCCAGAAGGCAAAGATAGCTCATAAACGCCTACAGCTAATGCAGCAACTCTTGCCCCATTCCCGATGCGCAGATCTATCTCCCCTTTAGCCAATCTTTTACTTCTTTTCAAATTCTGCACATTTCGACAAATTTGAGAACCACATCCAGTATCCAATACCCAAGATGAAGAAATAGAAAGATTGACGTCTATAGCATAAATACCTGGTGGTGGTGGAATCACTATTCCAGGCTTCTTATCTTCCAGATATTTAGGGCAATTCCTCCTCCAGTGACCCGGCTGGCTACAGTAGTGACATTCACCTTTAGCCATGCCTCCACTAGGCTTTAAGGCTTCCTTGGATTTTGCAACTTTCTTGCGCTTTCCTTTGGAAGTAGAGGCAACTCATTTGCCTTTCTTCTTATGCACCATCATTATGGCCTTGCCCTTGCCTTTGTTGACGCTCTGTTCAGCTGTCTTTAGCATGTTCAACAAGTCTGGCAGAGTCTTACTGATCTCGTTCATATAGTTCATGATGAACTGATTATAACTGTCAGGCAACGATTGCAAGACAAGATCAGTTGCCAAATCTTGGCCAAGCGAGGCCTCTCAAGGTTCTCAATGTACCCGATCATTCGGAGTACATGAGGCCCTACTGGATTCCCTTCTGCGAGACTACTCTTGAACAATGCTTTGGACACCTCATAGCGTTCATGCCTTTCCTGTTCTTGAAACAATTGTTTCAAGTGTATGATCATATCATAGGCCTCCATGTTCTCGTGCTGCTTCTGAAGCTCAGCAGTCATGGTGCAAAGCATGAGGCAAGTCACGTCATTAGAATCATCAATATGTTTCTGACGTGCCCTTACTTCCGCTAGAACAGACTCATCATGTGGTGGTTCTGGAATCGGAGTGTCCAAGACGTACAACTTCTTTTCTTGCTTAAGGACAATCCTTAAGTTTCTGTTCCAGTCATGGAAATTTTTTCCAGACAGTTTATCCTTCTCAAGGACAGATCGTAGGGATGAAGTCGATGCGTTGTTGTTTGCCATTTGGAATTCTACAAAACGAGAAATGTGCAAATTTTAGTATTTTGAACAATTTAAACTATATTCAACAATGGCTAGATAATCAAATATAGCTCCCACTATTTTTCTCGGATTAATAGCCCTCACCATTAATGCGGAAAATATCATTATATTTTCTAGTGGGTCCAAGATCCCTTTTTCACTTCTTCTTGAGCTTGCTTTGGCAAGTCACCCAAGAATAGGTTATTTAGGTAGGAACTATTCCAATTGCATCCCATGCAAATCTTGGTCCAATTAGGTGAATAACTCTTTATTCTTTATCCTTTGGATAACGCATAATTTTCATGCCTCTAGGTTCATCAATCCAATTGAGTCTTACCCAGTCGCGTCCAACCTCTTGCTTCAACATACACACAATTACTAGCTTGTGTCGTTCGCAACACACCATGGTAAATTAAAATCGTCTTAATTTGGCAAGCCCGAATTATAATAAACCCTGATCATGAAGGGTGTTTTGGCAAGATAAGGCAAACCGCAATATTTTAATTGAGGGATTTAATCATTCTTAATTTGTTTGGTTGATCTAATCAACATGATCTACTTATTTGGATTGGGCAATCCACAATAAAAGATCATCCTTGTTTATTATTATCTTGTTAATGTTCTGCTAGTATCCCCATACACACAAAAATAAATAACAAGACATAAATAATAAACATCCACAAAATAAAATAAAAACGTGGCATGGATATGGCCCGGAGAATAAGATATTATCAAGCCAATGATAATATCTAATTGCCCTAAAGTGACAAGCTCATCTCCATGTGCTCCACCATAGCCGCGCGCCTAGGGTAGGGTGTCTTCTTCGTCTTTTGGCTTCTTTGGTTCTCCGGTATTCTTCTCCATGCTCTTGGCTATTATCTAAATATTTCTAATTCTAGCCTAACATCTAGAATAAATAAATAATAAAAGCCTCACATGTTGAGGAGAAAAACGACTCGCAGGCCGTAAAACCTAATTAATTATTACATTAATTTGATCTGCTCGTAGGCCGTAAACTAAACCACAAAAAACAATAAACATCCACAACCTAGGCCATATCCATCCACCATGCAACAAATCACATAATACAGTTAAAACCAATTTTAACGCGCTTGTTCAGTTTTAATTGAATTGGGTAATTAGGGTTACAACGGTCCAAGGGGTCCAACCCATACATGGGCCGAACCCCAAGAGGACCACCGCCCGCCACGTGGCCCGGCCCACGGCCGACCGCCGTAGTGACCCGCGCACTTTCTTGGCGCGCAAGGAGGAGGGGGTGGACGACTAGGGTTTCGGCCCTAGTCTCCTTCCCTTCCTTCCTTGTTTCCCAAGCATGGTTGTTTCCTTATGGATGTTTCCATATAATTGTTTCCATAATTGAAAAACTCCTTTTTTAACTATGTGCCCATGAACCCTAATTTTTAAGAACCCAATAATTCACATCCTATGTGATTAAACTCACCAATTGTAACATCCAATGTTAAATTATATCTTGTTTATATTGAATCAAATTCAATTTTGCATCTACTGTGCCAATTAATTTAAGTTTCGCGTAAAATTAACAATACGGTGTATGAACTGAAATCGTAACACATCAAATCATGTTATACACATCAAATTAACAATACGGTGTATTAATTTAAGTTTCGCGTAAAATTAACAATGGGTAACGCAGCGGAATAACAAAAATTTAATTCCTACTCAAAGCGCACCAAGGATCACAGGAAGAGACATCATAACATGATAAGGGACATAGAAGATGTGTACCTTTTGGTTTGGGAGATCACACGAAGAATATTGTCCTCGTCTCTACGTTTTATCCACGTCTAGAGGTGAGATCTAGATTCTTCCTTCTCAAGTGCCAGCTTGGACCGGAGGAAGAGGGAAGAAGGAATCAAGCAACCAAGGAGGCAAAGAGGGGTTCGGCCCCTCTCTTTGAGCCGACGGGAAGGGGGGGGGGGCGAACGCAGGGGCTTCGGCCCTAGTGTTCTTGCTCTCTCTCTTGCTTTCTTTCCCACTCACTTATGTTATGTGTATTAACGTTAACATTAGTGGGAAGGAAGCTAGAGCCTCCTTTATATAGACCAACAACTTTTGTTAGTTTACATAAAGGCCCTTCCTAGTTCTACAAGAACTTGGATTAGTCCCTTCCTTGCATATTAGTCCTACTAATTTTGCAAGGTGTTGCAAAGTGATCCTTCTAACTAATTAATCATATAAATTAATCCCAAATCTAGTTCAACTCTATTTGACGCGTGACCCCATAGGTTTCTACTTAGTTGGTAGTAAGTTATTACTAACATGGAGCGGTGTCTAGCAACACATCCACGCACCCAACTAATAGAAATAAGTCAGTGATCTCAACAAACCTTTGTGACCAATATCACATATTACACTATCCCTTTGTCTCCATATCCGGATTGGACACGAGACATAAATATTCGCACTCGTATATCCAATCCGTAGTTCCTCGATCCTGAGAATATGCTTATGCAAGCAGATAACATCAATATCTCCATATTGATTTATCTGAGTCTGGCCAGACATTCAATAAGCCTCATCCCTCGAGTGACCGTGGATATTTTCTACCATTATGTGGGAGGGACAAATCCTCTCTACATCACTACGATCTCTAAGCTTGCTTCCTATCATGCCCGATAACTACCTTTATAATTACCCAGTTACAGTGTAACGTTTGATAACATCAAAGCACGATATTTCACAACTAGAGTATCTAGTGACTTCAAGTCTAGGGATTGCAATTATATTAACACTACGAGAAGCGACTGTGACTTTAACATAATCTAATGTATCCTTCTCGTTGTGGGTCAATCCAGTATACCATTACTCCTAATGCATACCCATGTGTTAGACTTGATATCTCCATATCAATCTACACACATACTAGTCTATATTTGATTGTCATATTAATCAATATAGTGGACTAGGGATATTTAAGATAAACAACACATTGTATCTAAGGACTTCATTATATTAAATATCACAATAAATAATAAATGAATATTTTAGCCAATAATACTGTTCATACGAAATATTAGATTGCCTCTAGGGCACCTATTCTAACATAGGTTTCACTAGATTAGGACGACATCTCTTCGTTCTCACTCATCGTGAATACTTGCTCCGTGAGATCACAGACAAGGGGAAAAGATCACAGCAACTAAAAAAAATAAAAAAATAACTGAAAATAAATAGTATCCTAAGATAATTATCGATCTCACTAATAGTACCGTTAACTCCTTGGCAACGGCGCCAAAAACTTGACGCGTGTAAACTACGCGTTGCTGCACAAGTGTACGGTCAAATAGTAAAGTGAAGTCTTTAGGACCCCGAGTTGTCGAACCCACAGTGTTGAACTACTATTAGCCAATCGTTAATCAACTTTTGGGTACAAAGTAACCGGTAAAAAGGGTTTGAATGTTTATAAGTTTGCCAGCCTCAATCAAGTGGCTCTACGTAACTAAGAACTGCAATTTAACTGAATAATAGTACAAAGAGTATGGAGAAACTAGATGATTTCGGGTCCCTAGGATGCTTAGTTTATTTCCGGATTCAATTCACAACACTTCACTCCTTCTTCCACCATATCAGATTATACTCGCAACGCAAATCTCTCAATCATGTATCACACTGTAGTGTATTCAACAAAAAATCCTTTCAGCCTAATGTTGCTACCACACTACTCTAGTTGATATGATAAAGGAACATGCAAAACCTTTCAACCTTGCAAAGTTATCACTCTAGCATAATCAACTGAAACAATCTTCATACGATCACTCTCAGTCTTTCACCTCTCAGTCTCAAGAATATTAAGAGTGTCTTCCTACTCTTCACGAACATATGGTTGAGTTATTTTCATACACTCTCCTAGATAACTATCATGATATGGGTGATCAAGCCTCACATGCTAAGAATTTAGAACTCAAATAGAAGAATGAATGAAATCAAGAGTGAAATTAAGCTTTAAGCATGAAGTAAATCCATGAATCCATCAATCAACCAAGTAAACCCTAGTTCTCCAAAATCATCTAGCTATGAGTTTCGCTAGACATGAAATATCTTGACAAAATCATGTTCTCCATAGAAAATAGTACAAGAGATGAAGAAAAAGAATCAAACGATGAAATCCTTGAAGATGGGGCGTGAATCCTCTCTTCCTTGACTCTCCCATCGTCCTCTCTCTCTCTCTCTCTCTCTGTCTCCCGTGTGTGTATATATTTTTCCAGGCCTTCCTCACGTTTTTTAACCAGCTGGGGCGAATTTTTAATGTACTTTGCTGAAATTGCATTTCAGCCCCTCCAGTCTGTAATTCCCATCCAGAATTGTAAGCTGATCTTGCGAAGACCATTACTCTCTCATCCGGACTCCGATTAAGCTCCGTAATCTATCTTTGGAAAGCTCTTTAAGTCTACTTTCATTTGAAACCTGTCTTACTCCCAAATTCATTGTACATTTTCCTGAGCTTTGAAAATAGTGAATGTTTTTCATTCTAGCTCTTCCAATTCGGCTTCTCTTCGTTCCACTCGTGCTTCCGTTGTTTCCGAAGTTCGTTCCATGCCTCCTATCAACCGATTAGCATCCGTTCCTGCCAAGACAACATGAAAAAACATACCAGGCGATTATAATTTACAAATAACATCTAAATATGTAGAGAAACGCCCGTACTAACTATATATCACATGTGAAGCATCAAGTGATAAAACAACTCATATTATCTACATTTAAGCTCAAATATCTCATGATAATTTGGAATATAAAAATAATATATATAGCCCCTAAAAGGTGCTATCACATGTGTCAAGCCTCCACGAAAATATCAATTAAATGGAATGACAATTCTCGTAGTACCCTGCATGTGTCAAGCCTCTAGGAATTGACTAGCAAAAAGCTTTTCTTGGAAGATCGGTGAAGTGATCCTAATATCATGCTCATTGTCCTCATCATTGAAAATCAATGAGTTTCTATACAGCCAAAGTGCCCAAGTGATTGCACCAAACCAGCATAGGGTTATAGGAGTGTCATGCATGGAGGATTGAGATAAAATGTTTCTAAGCAATTTGTAGAAGAGAATCACTATGGGTATGCTGAATGGGTGAAGGGGACAAAAGAGCTTTGGAAAACTTACAATGAAGAAAGAGGTGATCAATACTTTCATCGTGGGATTTACAAAGGGTATAGTGTTTACTAACCACTAACAGGATTTTATGAAGTTTGAGATATGTGGGTAATTTTTTCAAAGCTTGCCAAAGGAAGAAGAGGATTTTAAAAGGGAGTTTCAACTTCCAAAAATCTTTCCAAGGAAATTCAAATATGATTCCCTTCCATCCCTTGTCATTTGTGTTAGCAAGAATAGCACTAAGCTATGTTTTAGTAAGCTGCTTATAGGTCGAAGCCACTGTGAAGTCCCCAGAGGGGGAAAAGCTCCATCTGGGATTTTCAAGTTGCTCCATTCTGGGTAAGGGAATAGACATAATCTGCTTTTGGATCCAATCAGGTAATTGGCTGTGTTTATTCATGTCCCAGACTCTCTTACCCTCAATATGTACTTTAATCAACTCTTCAACTTTTCTATCCAATGCATTGATTCTCCAAAAATCTTTCCAAGGAAAATCTAATACGATCCCCTTTCTCCACATACCAAGCTAGGCCCTCAGCCACTAAAGATTTAACTGAAGAGAAGCTTTTCCAGATTTCAGAGGGTTACAGATCAGTTTTCCTATTTAAGAAATCCTTTTTTTACATTACCTGGAATGGAAGTACCTAGGGAGAAAACTAGACTTATCTGCGGCAGTTCTCCATGCTTGCTTGGCAAGAAAGGCTCTATTGAGGAGAGAGGGATACTTCAGATTAAGACCTTCTAGCCCCTGGGTCTGCACATTTTTTTTCAAGAAACCCAGTGTGTGCCTTTTTATCCTTAGACTTTCTCCAAATAAAAGATGAGAATTTGATCAATTCTCTTAAAACTAGACTGTGAGAACTTCATATTGGAGAAGGGACATATAAGAATACTAGTGAGAGTGGACTAGACTAAGATAGTTCTTCTTTCCTTATTGAGATAGCATCCCTTCCAGCCATCATTCCATCTTTTAAATTATTTGTGTAGTGATATCCTCAGGGGTCATAGCCATATTCAAAGGAAAACCTAAATAATTGACCATGGCATCTGATAATATGATTTGAAGCTGACTATCAAGAACCATTTTTCTATGATGGAGCAGTTAGGGATAAGAGTTAGGATAGACTTTGACAGGTTAATTTCTTGCCCTGGATGGGCGCAATAGTCCTCAAAAATTGATTTCAGATTCCTACCACATTGATCATCAATCCGAAAGAAGAAGATTGAGTCATTTGAAAATTGCACATGGGTTATTGATGGCCCAGATTGAGAGTGTTTGATGCCCCTAATAAGGTTGTTCTCCTCACCTCTGAGCATAGCCCATGAGAGTGCTTCATCAGTAATCACAAACAAAAAGGGTGAGAGGAGGTCCCCCCGCCTCAGGCCACAGGTGGGAGTGAAGTAGTCACTGCTTCCTCCGTTAATAGAAATAGCCTGGAAGGAGGCGCAGATGCAACCCATTATGAGCCTGGTGAAGGAAAGGGGGAAACCAAATTTAATCAGGATCGGCTAGAGAAAGTCCCATATGACCCTATCGAAAGCCTTGGATATGTCAATTTTAAGGCTGCCATAAGCCTCCCCTATTTGGGAGAAAGAAGAGGAGATAAAATGGGAGAAGTCATAAGAAACAACGGTATTATCAGATATAATTCCCCCAGAGACAAAATCAGATTGGTTCCATTTGACAATATGTGGAATAACCATTTTTAACCTATATGCCAAAACTTTAGCAATAATTCTATAAAGCACACTGGTGAGGCTTGTAGGTCTGTAATCTGTCACAGAGGTTGGATTCTCTCTTTTTGGGATCAACATAATCATGGCTCTATTTGTTTCTCTGAGCATGGATCCAAAGTTGAGGTAGGAAAGGACAGCAGAAATTGTTGCAGTTGACACAATTGGCCAAAAACTTTGAAAGAAAATGGGGGGCGGTTTGTAGGGTTTTTATAATGGATACGTAGCGGAATAAGCAATAATTAATCTGTTTCAAGACCCTCCAAGGATCACAAGTCTAGAATTCATATAGTAAGAGTTTAGTATCAAAATACCTTTTGGATCTCCTTTGATGACTTCACACATGAAATAGTATTCACGTCTCTATGGCTAGTCCACTCCGAGGTTAGAATCCGGATCTTCCAACACCTTCTTCTAGCTAGAAACGATGGAAGAATAATAAGAAAAAGAAGATCACACAAGGAACACCAAAAGAGGGGCTCGGTCGTCTTGTTGTGGCCGACGGGGTAGGGAGGACCAAGGGGGGTTCGACCTCCTTGTTTCTTGCTCTCTCTATCCTTGCTATTGTATACCACTCAATGTATTATGAGAATTGGGTATGGGAAGAAGCTAGGAGTGTCCTTTATATAGTCCAACAACTTCTTGTTGACTGCATAAAAGCCCCTGTCCTAATCCTGTCCACACACGGATTAGTCCAACTTGCAAATTAGTCCTATTAAGTTTGCAAGTAGTTGCATATTATCATATTAATTACTTCCCAAGTCCGGTCTAATCAATAGGGAGTGTGACCCCATAGGTTTATACTTAGTTGGTAGTAACAATTTACTAACATGGAGCGGCCTCTAGCAAGACATCCACGCTACCCAACTAATAGAAATAGTCATCCGACATACCTTGTGCAAGTATTGTCTCATCCATTTGTCTCTATATCCGGATTGGAAACGATACATACAATTCACACTCGTAAATCAAATCCATAGTTTCTCGATCCTGGGAATAGTCCTATCCAAGCTAATAACATCAATATCCTATATTGATTTATCTGATTCTGGCCAGACATTTTATAACCACCATCCCTCGAGTGGCCGTGGATATTTGCTCCCGTTATGTGGGAGGGAAAAATCCTATCTACGTCACTGCCATCTCTAAGATTGCTTCCTTATTAGGTCCGACTAACGCCTTTATTACTACCCTATTACGGTGTAGCGTTTGACGATGTCAAACAATATTCCACAACTAGAGGATCTATTGACTTCAAGTCTAAGGATGACAATACTGTTGTCACTACGAGAAACCCTTGTGACTTTACATAAACTTTATGTAGCATTCTCGTTATGGGTCAATCCAGTATGCTATTACTCCTAATGCATACCCATGTGTTGGATCGTGATCTCCATATCAATCCAACCCCATACTAGTCTATGGTTGATTGTCCTGTTAATCAATATAATTGACTAGGGATATTTAAGAATATAACATTTATATTCTAAGGATTTTATTCATGTTAACATATCTCCATATCAATACATAATGAATCATAAATCCATAAATGTCACAAGAAATAGATTGCCTATAGGGCATATTTTCAACAGGAATGCCATCCGACCCTGAAGCTTTTAGAGGGCCCATAGAGAAAACAGCTTTATGCACCTCATAAGAAGTGAAAGGCTTCTGGAGTAAGGCCATATGTTGTGGTTGCAAGGCACTCCCAATATGGTTAAGAATAGGGAAAACAGTGTTGAAATCATTCCTATCCCTAGACAGGAAGATTCCTTTGAAGTAGGAAAGGAAGGATTCCCTAATCCCTTCATCATTTGAAATAACATTTCCATCATCAGAGGAAATGGCCCATATGTAATTTTTACTGCTTCTAACTTTGGTGGAAGCGTGGAAGAACCTAGTGTTTCTATCCCCACACTCCAACCATTTACAGTGAGCTATATGAGCCCAAAAAATCTCATTCTCTCTCAAGAGCTGATATAAGCTTGCATGGATCTAAGAAAATGGTGAAGGGATAAAGGGTTTGATAGCATATTCTGGAAATGAAGATCTTCATTCCTAGTTTGCTCAATTTTATTTACCTGAGAGCCATTATGCTTAGTGTGTACAAGGAAATTCTGGGCAGAGATCTAAGTGTACACCTCTAACAAGGGATAAGAAGAAGAACAAGAAGAAGAGCACAGAGAGATTGAGGGTTGGCGTAGGGGAAAGAGTAAGCACTTGCTAACTGTTCTTGAGAGAGAGAGACAGTATGACAATGGGCTAAGAGATTCAAGAATTTGCCATAGAAGGCTTACGCTCCTATATATAGTGGGGAAGTGACCGTTACGAGGGGTTAATGCACCCATAAATAGCGGCTTAATGTTAGCCTCGCAACGGCACGTTCGACTGTATATATAGGGCACGTTACACGTTCATCCGCATAAGTTGGGGACCGCTATGAGATCACCGCATTTATGGGACACGTAGGCATTAAATATCTCAGACAGTTACCAAGGGTCGCGCGCAAGCGTGGTTGTTTCTCTCGCGTGATGTTCCTTACTCTAGCCTCCAAGCCACTAAGTCCCTACAACTCCCGTGCGGTTAGTATCGCGGGTAACCCTGTCTCACAGCCCCCATGTGGATAAGCTTGCATATAGAGATATGATAGGGTGTATACGGTGTACCTTTAGATGTTCTAGATGGAAGCCACGTGGACGATGGTTGATCTGCTCATAAAGCACTATCTACACTTAGCCTAGAGGCTAACAGAACTCACCGAGATTTTCAGAAGCTGTTGAAAAGTGGCCATCCCGGAATCTTGAAGGTCCAAATGAATTGAATCAGATCCTGGACCGCTTGGTGGTTGCACTACCAAGCTTCAAACCTATAAATTCTCCTAGGTCTAGGGCTAACCGTTTGCGTCCTAACTAGAACCGGGTAATGGTACGAAGAGAAGAACCCCAAATTTTGCTGAAAACTGTAGGGGAAAGCATTTAGTCAGGCTGGATTGATCCAGGCTTTATCCAAATGCTAAAAAGTGGGAGAAGAAATAAATTTATTGTAGTCCAAATTAACCATGGACCTACATGGTTCATCTCAAAATGGGTGTACAGTAGGTAGAAATACGTTATCAATACTCTAGAAGGGGGTTGGGGTTGAATAGAGTATGCAGACTTTTGCTAAACTTTGCAAGAGTAGTGGTTTCAAAACATTTGTAAAGATATTCAAGGTCTTGAAATGAGTTTCAAGCCCTTGGAATAAAACAATTAGAGTAAGTGAAAGAATAAGTCTGTTTCAAGGCCTTGAAATGAGATTCAAACCCTTGAAACTAAACTGTTTTGAATGCTGGATCTCAAGCACAGAGAGATACCTTACTCTGTTACAGCTTGTGGTTCTCACTAACCTATCTAGTACCTGCTCTAGCTATCTGATTAACTAAGAATTCTCTAATGTTCACCTTGTACAACCCTTGAGAATGTAAACAAGAGTAGTATATGAAAGATATACAAATAAAGTTCAGAACAGAAGAACACAAGAAATGAAACTGCTGTGAGAGTGCAGTGTTCTTCTGAGAGCTGGATTGAGATTTTGATCTGCTTATTTGTTGCTTGACAATCCTTGAAAGTGTTTGAGAGTGTCTCTAGCTTTTTTCCCGTTGAGTTTTGTATCAAATGCTTCAAACTGATCTCCTTATATACAACTCATTTGATCTGCAAATCTTCAAGATCTTCAGCAACAAACTTTCCTATTTTGTAGGCAACAACTTTGACTTCTCTAATAGTCTTCTTCCAATGGATAGTTGCTCAGTATCTTCAGGGATACTGATCTGATCTGTCAATAATCAAGTTGAGAAGCTATTAGGATCATTAAATTGATAAATCAAATCAACCTAGAAATTCCTTCCCTGTAAATCTCAGGTTTAGGAAATAAATAATGCAGAATAGAAAATAAACATTCAAAATGCAATGTCTTTCATCATCAAGTAAAAATATATAAAGCACAGGGGTTTAGGAGTTCAAACAGAAACATAAACTCCCCCTAAGATCAAGCTTATAAGTCTCAGTCAGTTTCAAGGTTTTGAAAGCTGTTTCAAGGCCTTGAAATAGACTAGCTAGATATTTAAAGTCTTTGAAACATTGAAACTGCATTGATCTTACAATCTCCACTAGCCCCCACTTGCTAAGGAAATCTCTTAGATTCTGGACCCCTTGATCTAGACAGTCATTTGGACCACTTTTGTCGAGGTGAGAAGAAGGAAAGGGCAGGAGGCATCAGGGATGAGGGAGTCAATATCCTCCCAAATGTGAATCCTATTTGAGACACATGGATGTCCATAAAGGAGCCCTACCGCTATCTTTCCTACCAAAGGAAGATCAATATGCATCAGCATAAAGTGCATGGAAGAGTGAAGATTTTGAACATTCAGTGGGGTTTCCACCCTACCCAGAGACCACCGGAATTCGCCATAGATTCAACCCCTAAAGAGCTAAACCCTATCCTTCTAAGTTTTCTATTTACAAAAGAAACAGGGTGTTTGGTTTCCGAAAAAAACAGGAGAGAAGGATTAAGCTTTTTGGTCAAACTAAATACATCAAGAACTGCAGGTCCTTGACCAATTCCCCTGCAGTTCCAAGTTAAAACATTCATGTAGATCTGGGAGGTTTTTGAGGGACAACCTGCCTAAACCCAGAGGACATAACACAAAAAATCCTATCATCTAACTTATGGTCATCTTTTTCACTGAAAGGATTATGGGGCATGCACTGAGAAAAGGGAAAACTGGGGGTAACAGACGGATTCAAAGAAATACAAAGCAATCAAGTACATGGGGGTTCACTAGGTGTGAAGCAGGGAAAAGACTAAGTTTCTTACCCTGACACTCTATGTCCTCCATCCTCCATTGTTCCCGCTTCTTTGGTGGGATAACAATCTCTTCATGTTCAAATCCCCCGTCCTGCACGACTTCTTTCTCCTTGTGTCCTTCCTCATATGGGGCTTCCACTTCATCATCAATGATGACTATCACCTCCTTGCCTCATGTTTCTTTTGCCCTTGGGTATTCAATCACTAGTATGAGCGCCTCCAGATTGGAAACTTTTTCTCTCTAAGAGCTCCTCCATTGCGTCACCTCCCGATTCCCACTCTGAGTCTGTGTCGCCTGAGCTATTTCCAAACCCCAGTGCCTCTATCCTAAACACCGTCAGGGTGATGAGGGGTTCTTCATCAATGACTTGGATAATGGAAAGGCACTCATTCTTTTCATTCACCACATCTTCCCTCCCTCTTTCGATCTCCCTGCTTTTGAACTCGCCCTCTCCGTTGCCATCCTCCATTTGCTGATGAACTTCTGTAATCTCTTTTGAATTCTCTAAATTTTGAATGAAACATCTTCCCAATCCACTTTCTTTCCTTTATACTGGATTCCGATGGAAGATGATAGGGTTGGGTTCGATCAGAAGACAAAGCCACCCCTTGTTGCCTTCGAACTGCCGATAACCCACATGCATGAACCTCGGGAGCATGCGATACATGAATCACAACTCCCGAGTGGCCCGCCTATGAAGAAGCCGAAGCTCCTGGAAACTCAAAAGGTTTTTGAACCCTTTTCGCTCCCTGAACACGTCCTGCGGGAATTTCGCCCGTTGCAATCAATGAATGTAGCCTTAGCGCGGCTTGCTGCAACACTCCCAAGGTAGAATCATGCTCATTTAATCTGACATCATGGTTTGGTGGTGGGGAATGAACATAAAGAGGGGACAAAACCGAGGTTGGGGAATTAAAGGAAGTAGCTGGAGAGGTAGATTCATCCAAATGTGAAGAGGCCGAAGAATTCACATTAAATACCAGGTTCTGGCTTGCATGTATAAAATAGGGTGAAAGGGGTTGGATGGGTTTGTATAGATCATAGGCAAGCACCTTAGTAGTTCTATTTGGACCAAAGAGCCAAAAGGCTCGCAGTCTTGGGGTGAAGAGAGGGTACTGATATTCAACCAACACAGGTACAACATTACCATGCCCCGCCTCCCGGTAACGGCTGTTAATGTTATCAAACACCATCCACTCAGTCACAGTTTTTTAACTTGTGACCAACCTTACCACACCTCATGCAAACTTTGAAAACCCGTTCGTACCTGCAAAATAACCACCTCGGAGGACCTTTCTGCAAACGAAGAAAAGCCTCCGGCATCAATGGCTGGTGCGGGTTGTTTCTGATGCTAATCCGGAAGTAATCCATGTTCACTACCCGGTGGTCATTCCAATCTATCTCCAAGATCTCACCCGCCAACTTTCTCAAGTCCTCCGCCAACTGGAATACATAGTATTCCATCGGCACAACGTGGACTTGCATCCACACCTCCTCCGTAGGAACCTCCACCTCAGCCAACACCGTGTTATGAGATATGTCCTTCACTACTAGTGCATTCCCCCTGATAGACACCAGGCTCTCTTAAATCAAATCTTCTTTGTCATTAGGGTCAAGACAGTGGAAAACATAGACATCTTGTTTCTTTTCCACCATAAACATGTTAAGTGTCCCCCAGCTTGCATGCACCTTTTCTTTCACCACAGACGAAGGGCAGGGGATTTTCATTAACATACTCAAACATGCAATTTTAATTCATCAACACATAAAAACTTGTTCGACGAAATCCCAAGTATAGGATATCGCTACAAGTAGTACCCAGGTAAGAACGGGGTCGATTCACACAAGTATTGGGAAAGAGGGAACACTCTAAACTAACAAATATACTAAGCAACTAACTAAACTAAAGTGCAACTAAAGTAAATTTCTCAATGGATTAAAGCTAGCCAAGCTTCAAATCTACCAAGTAGAACTTGGTAGAGCAAGAGTTTGTGAGAACTTGCAAAGAAACTAAATGTAAGAAATGAAGAAAATAAGCAAGTAGAGATGAAATAATATCGAAATAGAGTCTCTAAGATTGAGAGGAGATGTTGGCCTTAGTTGAATCCCCTAGATGTGTTGTGCATGAATCCAACACCCAAACAATTTTCACAATGAAGAATGTGGGTTCTAATGTCGAAGTCAAGTGTGATTCAAGAAGAACACTAGTGAAATCCAAAACTAAGTTGTACCAAATATCAAGGATGTGTATTCAATCATGAATCCACATACAAGATGAAGCTACAAATTGGATTTGTATTCCAACACTTGTTCACCCATGAATCACAATAGGAACTTCTCAACTAATTGATTCAACAACTGAATCCACACCCAACACACCTAGATTCATCAAATTCAACCAAAAATTAGCCTAGCCACTCGTTTTCAAGATCCAAGCAAGATATATATCAAGAACATTCATAACCTTTTCCATTGAGTTCAAGCTTAACTCAAGAATTTTTGCTACAAAATGAAGAAAAAAGGAACTAATACTTGATTCAACTACCGGAACTTGATTCCAAACTACACAATATCAATCAATAGCAGCTAATAACCTAGATTTGAAGAACACTATGAAGAACAACCTTAAATCTGACCCAACTCTTCCCTTAAGTGTTCTTGGCTCCGAATTTTCTCAAAACGAGCACGGAATCACCACGAACCACCCAGAAATCGGCCAAGGCCGAGAGAGAAGGGAGTGAGGCAGAAGTTCGTCTAGATTTTGTGTGAGGTGGGAGAGATTCATCTTCAGTCTTCAGCTTGGATTTTATAGACTGTGGGGGAGGGTTTCTTGGTGTCCAAGGATGAGTCTCCACCCTCCAATTCATCACAATCCATCTCTATAATTGATTTTTGGAACCTTCATGAACCCTAGGTCGAATTGAGGCTTTTTGATTTTTTTTTCTTAGGTCGAATTGATGGTTCTAGAAAGAAGCTTGTGGTCTAGGGAGAATTTGGGGACCAATTTGAGCCAATTTGGTGGAGAATTGAGGTCGGGGGTGAGCTTTGGAAGGAGCTTGGGTGAAGCAACAACGGAGGAACGTGGGTTTCTCTTTGTTCCCGTGGGTAGAGAGAGATAGGGACGCGTGACATTGCTCCATTGTGGCCGAAATTGCACTTTGGCCCCCACTTGTTTGTTGGGGGCTTTAAAATACCCCCTTGCATGTAGTTTAAGGCATAAGGACCCCCCCAACCGCTAGGAAACCTTCAAAATAGCTCTTTATAACTTTGCAAAACTCCAATTACGCCCCCAAGTCCGTTAAAATGACTTCAAGCAAGCCCATTGATGTAACTCTGGCCTTCTAACTTGGTTAGTCTTCAATCTTGGCCTCTAACTTCCATTTTCTTCTCACTTTGGGCCCTTAAGTCTTCAAATTAAGTGCTTCTAATTTCTTCTTCATGTATATTGGCCCTCCAACTCTCTTTAATCCATAATTTAAGCTCTCCCAAGCTAGCCACTAGTATTCCAAAGCATGTCTTTGCCTACAAAACAAGATAAAAGCAACCAAAACTACGAAAACAACATAAGTCTAGAAATAGATATAAAATAGATAGATTACACATATTAGCAAGTTATGAAGAGTTCATTAGGTGTGAGCTAAACAAGCCGAACGTTCATGTGTACGTCCTAGGTAGTCGCCAGCCCGCCTCGTAGTGGCACACAGAATAGCTGTGCGAGTATGCGTATTAGAGTACTCACTGATTGTTAGATCCCATATTTTAGGGACCACTAGAAAACCCGATTTGAACCTTGGATTATTTGCGAGCCTCTTGACCTAGGGTGACGATTCCTGGCCTTCATCACAAATCGTTTAGAATCACCACTTAGTGCGTCACGAGGGAGTTGTAGTTCAGGGGGTTCGATGAGGGAGAGCTTTATTGCATGGACTTGTGAGTCTTACATGATCGCATGCGCGTTAATTAATATTTTCGAGGGTATGCGAGGGTGAGTGAGTAGGCTTGCTCACTTTGGTTTGGCGGTGTTCCATGTCATTACACCATGGAAACAATTGTGGAGAGCCGTGAGTGCGTGACATCTAATCCGCACAAAATGGGGTTGGTTAATCTTAATCGGTGGTTCGTGCTAGCTATCGGTACTTCCGACATTATGGTGTAGGAGGATCGGTTGGATTAGGCACGAGACGGACATTTATTGACTACTTGAGAGGGGACATGGCTACTTTCTAGTGTGGGGGTGTCAACTTTTGACTACTGACATAGATATGAGCTTGCGACGACTCCACCCCATACGTGTGCTTTGATTGGTTAGCGCCTTGGTTTGGTGGAACCGTGTACTTCATTGAGTTGGGGGAGATGAATTTTACTTTGTGATATACATTCATTGTTTCGTTTATTTCCTCCCGTAACATGTTTACTTGACTTGATTATTGGAAGACCAATCTTATAATTTTAGATGTATTTTGTTGGTTTTGACAGAATATTTGAAATAAAAAGAGAAGAAAAAAAAAAGAAAAACGGAAAAAAAGAGAGAGAGAAGAAAAGGCGAGGTTGAGTAAAGGAATAAATGGAGCTTAATGGAAATCGAGTGGTGGAAGCTACTAGTTCATTGACGACGGCTTGCATTTCTTGCACGATTCACAACGGTGGCCACATAATTGTAGCGGGTTAGAGGGAATCAAGGTCCGGAGACGTGAGTTTCGGGTTTCGGTTTCATCATGATTATCCATATGTCCTTAAGCCTCGACATTCTAACCCGTTAGTGGAATAGGAGCTCGGACCGTGAATGTGACTTAGCCTAGCATAGCCTCTTATTTTGTCGGCACAGGATAAGAGGTAGGTTATTCTTGTACTTAGTAAGTCTAGGCTTTCTATACTAACTAGGGGAAATTCTCATTGTCGAGTTTAGTTTCAATTCACGCCTTGTCACTAGATTTCTCATCACTCCACGATAACCGGTTTGAACTAATTGAGATTGCCTGATCTCGCAAAAGAATTAGAAGACCAATTTCTATCTTAATACTTACATTGTTTAGATTGCATTCGCATGTAGGTGCATTGTTTATAATCGAGTCGTCTCGGCTAGTAAAAGGTGGTTTGTGGTTTGATCTTCTCCTCGGACTCGTATGAAATGTTGGTACGAGTCTGAATGTGGTGATCGTATGCAATTGACGTAGGGGATGTATGCAAAGTGAATTTGAGAAATTAAGGAAGTTTGAATTTAGAAGTTAAGTATGGGCTTCGGTATTTGCTCGGGACGACCAAAATGTAGTGTGGGGGTAGTTGATAACTCCGTTTTTAGGTTATTTTATTACTTGTTTTTCTGCATTTTGTGTTCTCATCATGGAGAACTCGTCGTCTTTTGAGTGAAATGTGCGTAAATCACGAATCTTGAGTTTTTGTGCGTTCAATGTTGAATCCGGGCGTTTCTCGTATATTCTTTATGCTTTATTGTGATATGATCGCGCGATCTAGTTTCGTTTTGTGGTTGTCAGGAAATAGGAAGCGAGGATTAAAGATGATGGAGAGACAAGCTTTGGAAACGAGAAACTCAAAGAAAAGAAGCCAAGAAGTGCAGAACACAGTCTCTTCGTGCGAAGAGAAAGTGTGTTCGCACGAAGAGAAAGAGTTAGCCTATATCAGATAATTCGCAAAAGTGTTCGTGAAACGACTCTCAGTCCGGAAATAGGAAGGTCTTCGTGCGAAGACTGAAACTCTTCGCAATAAGGTCTTTGCGCGAAGAGTCAAAGTCCTCGCACGAAGAGAAGGCCAGCAACAGCAATTCTGATGGGGTCTTGGTGCAATTAATAAGACTTTGTCTAGTCTTTTTGGAAACGTATTAGAAGAGTTAGGGTGTATTGTTTAAGTATCTTTGGACGCGAGAATGTATTCTTGGATCTAGGGAGTGCTTGTGAAGCTTGGGATTATTTGTTTGCTTTCTAAACTTTGTCTTTTCTGTTGTTTTGGATTGTGATCATAGAACGTTGTATTTTGATCATGTGTTTAAGTAGCTAAACTCTTATCTCAGGATATCTCATAGGGAACTTGGGTTTGATCACCACGTTTTGTGGATTATGGATTTGGTTTCATGCTCTTGAGCTTAATCGATTATGGTTTGTTTAGTTATGCATGTTTTATGAACTTTATCTGTCTTTCGAGTTGTTAGACGTATCAATATGATTGAGTTAGGTTTTGAATATTAGAGGAATCACTATTCTTTACCAGAACTTGAAACATGCACTAGCCGTATCTAGGGCTAAGTGATCTTGCTAGTTAGCTAAGAACTAAGATTAGACTCGTGGTGTTAATGCATGCGTGAACTTGAGTAGACTAGAGGAATCAGGTATGAGAGTTTAAGCATAGGTGTTGGTTGAGGAATATTCAACACTGTTGTGCTCGTTTAACTAAGCAAAATATACTCGTGTTATCAAAACATAAATCCTAAGTGGTGTGAGATCCTTAGTTACCCGTAGAGATATCCTGACTTTGTCAATTTATTAAGAAACCCTCACAAACTATCTTTGTCAATCGTTAAGCAATTCGTCCGATTAATTGGGATACTTGTTCTTTTCAATTTTAGTAGAATTAGTCAAACAAACTTAACATGATGTGCCGACATATGGTTTAGAGTTAATAACTAGTTAAGAAAGAAGTCTCTTGGGTTTGACAAACCGGATTACCGGATTATTACTACACCGACAACTGTACACTTGCAGTTGGAGCGTGTCAATCCAAATAAACGATAGAATATATTCCCAAATTTGCGGTATCGGAATACATTCACTATGCTCCAGAATAAGCGCGTCTTTGCGTCTTAACAAAAGCAGAGACTTTGTGTGTTCCAATCAACACACCACCAATGCACCACGACATAATGCATCTCCGCAACCGTCACGCCAATGACACTTCGTGAAAAAATTTCCTATCAAACAAGTCATGCCAATTGCGCCAACAATACTTACTGCACCAAGACGCAAACCGAAACACGCCCAATAACGTGCCAACAATTAATGCGTGCAAAATAACACACCGCCAATCAATACATGCTCAATAACATGTAACCAACCAATATGTGTGTCATAAAATACACGACTATGCTCCTACGCCTGAAGCCCAAGCTTGCACGCGAGAGCTGGAGAACTAATCGTCCTCGGACAACGTCCCTCCACCTTGAGTTGCATCATATGTAGATCCTTTGTTCTTGGGACAATTTCGCTTCCGATGTCCCTTCTCATGACAAAACGCACAAACGTCCAATGGTACCATATTTTCGATGTCCACCCTTACCCTTTCATCCCTTGACCATGAACGCACCACCATCATGA
The DNA here is from genome assembly GCA_023055425.1 of Linanthus parryae. Taxonomy (NCBI): domain Eukaryota; kingdom Viridiplantae; phylum Streptophyta; class Magnoliopsida; order Ericales; family Polemoniaceae; genus Linanthus; species Linanthus parryae. The sequence goes on along the minus strand of JALGPY010000005.1, from coordinate 92,756,106 downwards.
TCTTCAAACTTTGACGCCTTGTGCAACACCCCCTTAATATAAGGGATGCCTCCAAGGTGATGAGCCTCATTGGGAACAGATACGGACCGTCGGTTCACAACTAGTACAACCATCGACAATTCAAACATAACTTATTACATAATTCAAGATAAGCAGTGACATTTCAAAAGTCATGAGTACATTGATCAATGAAATGAAATAAAATACTATGTGATCGATGTTCTAGGTATCAAGCTTCCCTATCCAGCCGTGTAGTGAACGCCCCCCACCTTGCTTGATAACGTGCAGTTTTAAAATGGAAAAAGCCGACGCAGTGTTACATAAAATGATCAGCAAACGGCTGAGTAAGCTAACACACGTAAAAAGACTATGAGGCATGTGACAGTAATAACAAGTTCGCAAATAAATATCAGATATGTGGGAATAACATTCTTGTTGTTTGTTGTGTCAAACTTCGTGAAGATTTCAAATTTCGTATTTCCAACCCAAAGACGTTGACCATCTTGGGAAATCACAGTTAAAAGGCACTTTGTATATTTCCACAACTCATCGCTTTGAATCTCAAGGTGATAGCATCCTCTTTTCTCAATGATAAGATAATCGAGTCCAGGAGTTCATTTTACCAACTAGTTGATACAGGGCTTGACCATATCCAATCCACGGCCACTATCTCATAATGTTCAAAAGCACGACCATAACCATAACTCAATCACGGTTCACATCATAGCGCCTCAAAACCCTATAACAACCAACCAGAATCACAATATGTCTGAAAATTATCGTATCGGGGATATGCCACAAACCCACGCACAACAGCTTCCACTTTACGTCATTACGATTTTTTCTTCTTACGATCTTACAAGATGTAAATCGGGAGCTCCAAGTAAAGCCGGTGTGGCACACTTTCACAATATCTGATATAAGATTAACATTTTTACTTGTCCAATATTTAAGCGGAATCGTAGATTTAGTAATTGTGGCCCGTGAACTAAAAAATCAGGGCCTCATAGGGTAGTTGTGATTTGAACGGTACTTTCTCACTTTGAAAATATAATTTGAATGATCCTTTATTTTGGATTATAATTATCATGTGATACTTCATAGTAGAATATTTCGAAAAGCAAATACAAATTCAAATAACCACGTATGGTAGTATTTTCACAAATAACGCACGTGATACACGAAGGAATGAAAGGCAATCAATGCTAGTGTTGATTGGGTAAAAATCAACACGTACATAGCAAACCGTAGAGAACAAAGAATTGCCGGTTCAGGTTGCATTTTGAGGGATTCCACGGGTAGTTTTGTTGCAGGTAGATTCGAGAGAATAGAATATCATGAATCAGTGATGATAATGAAACATCAAGGAATTGAAAAGGATTTGAAGATGGGGCTCGGAGATGGGTGCAAGAAGGTCATTTTGGAATCTGATTCGAAACTCAGCATAGAACTTTTATAGAGAGTCCGTCAAGGAAGAAGCGCAGAGGTGGATATGTGTGCGGAGCAAGAGCAGCTTGCTCATCGATGTTCATTAATGTGGCAGAGTTTTGAAGATATTGAGCTTACTCTTTTCCCTCCTACTGCAAATAGAGTAGTTGATTAGTTAGCCAAAAGGTCGATATTGTTCTCTCCCAGTATAGTATTTACACTAGACTCCCCTAGTGGATTATCGATGTATTGGAGGATGATTTTTTAGGCTCTTCTGGCCTCCTTTGAATGAACGTTTTCCCTCAAAAAAGAATATATATATTCTAGCTCCCCATTTTGTTTCTCGAGAAAAAATATTAATTTTAACTTATTTCCGAACTCAAAAATATTTTATTCTATAATTGTTACAAAATATTCACCCCAAAAATATAGTTGTTAATTATAAATAAAAAATTAGAGAAAACTAAGTTTATTAATGAAACTGATATTATAAACTACATCTAGCACCCCAAAAGTTTAGGAAAAGTCATATGTGATGGATCTGCAGCTCCGTGATATTCATATATGGATAAATATGCAGAAGGAGCTTAGATTCCTTTATGATGAAAGCAAAAAACACAGACTGCACATATTCGAAAATATTTCTAAGTGTCAAAGCTTCAAAGCTTTGTATGCTTATATATATATATATTATATATATATATATAAATATAAACACATACATGTGACTAACTGTTTTGTGCACGACTTTGATTTTGATATGATCTGAGTTTTACAACTTGACATATAACACTATGCAGACATTATTAATCTTTGAGTTGGATGGATTAACATTATATGCATGTTTGAGTTGGATTGAAAATCAAGGTTCATTCTGATGAACTAGCAAACAAAGATTCAAAGCTTTGAGATTTACTGAGTACACTCCACTGCTAAGTTCACCTGATCTAATTTGTGTATGCAGGTTATTTCTTTGGGATTCATAACTTGGTATGAATCTATTATTGTCTATTAATAGTTATTCCTTAATGAGTTGACGGTATATTCATCAGATTGGATGAATTAGCTGAGTTTATTTTCAGACAAAACCTATCCCAGTTTTTCTCATGAACTGTTGGCATTTTGCTGATCAGATCTTGTTCCTAGTTTGTCTGGTTATTGTTTGATCTTGTTTGTTGAGTGTATGCACGAGTGTTGGGCATTCTAAAATTTATAAAAGATTGATTGCTATCCAAATATAGCTGTTGTAACAAGTTTATCGGAGAGGAGGATTTATAGGATTTCAATTCCTAAAAACTCTCAAGTGGTTACTGACTGTTGATAAAAAGCCAGACTCTGAATTTCAAAAAGAGACACACAAGGAGAGGATGATCAACGTGGTAATTGAAGAGTGATACAAACAATAGAGATCAAATCATTCAACTCTTCATATCATCAGGCAACCAACATTCCATAAGCAAGATCACTCATCACAGACTGAAGAACACTTCCAAGCTTTATTGATTATCTTTATTATGTTTTCTTCACACTTGTACGGAACTTGTATTATCATTCTGTGTTCTTAAACCTCACAAACTTAGAAGTTTAGTTGTTCTAGTGAACTACAAAGAGGTTCTTATTGTTTCAGCAGGTTGTAGATGGATCTAGATAGGTTGGGAACCACAAGCTGTATAGGTGAAAGGTAGCTCACTTAGGCTTGAGATCTAGGGCTAAATTTGGGTGATTAATAAGAAGTTGTGTTTGAATCCTGGAGGGATAAGATCCCTCAGGCAGAGATTAGGTCCAACTGTGACTGAACTCTGTAAAATTCTTGTGTTCTTGTTGCTTACTTTTTATTCTTTCATTCCAGTCTAAACAGGAAGTTTCAAAGCTTTGGAGCTTTCCAAATGTCAAAGCTTTGAAGCCTCTGTACTCTTCAGTTATATCTTCAGTTTCTCTAAACTGTTTCATATCTTTGAGATATAAACTGCATACTGTGTTTTAGCAAAGGTTAACATACTCTATTCAACCCCCCCCCCTTCTAGAGTATTCAGATCCTGCTTTACACTTACATTACAAACTTTCAATTGGTATCAGAGCTTGGGTCACTGTTTAAGGATCTAACAATCTTGTGACAATGAGTAATGTAGGTGATGGTGGATTCTCACAGGGAAGAGCAGCTAATAGACCTCCACTGTTCTATGGTGATAACTTTGTGCATTGGAAGGCATTGATGAAGATGTTAATCATAGGCCAAAACATGGAGCTATGGTCTATTGTTGTGAATGGCCCAAATTTATTCTATACTACTACCAATGGAGTCAAGACTGTCAAACCTGATGAAGATCTCTCAGTCCCTGAGATGGAAAATGTACCAAAGAATTACAAAGCTTAGAACTTACTATATTGTGCTCTTAGTGCAGATGAGTTTAACATTATATCCAACTGAAAAAGTGCAAAAGAGATATGGGACAAGCTAACTGTCACTTATGAAGGAACTAGCCAAGTCAAGCAGACAAAGATCAATATCCTTTTGAGATAGTATGAATTGTTTAAGATGATTTCTGAGGAATCTATCAAGGATATGTTCAAAAGGTTTACAGACATTGTAAATAACTTGGAATCCTTAAGAAAGGCTTTCTCTAACGAGGAAAAGGTCAGGAAGATTCTCAGAAGTTTGCCTAAGGCAAAATGGGAGCCTAAGATAACTTCAATTGAGGAGGCTCAAGACCTAAGCATTCTGGAACTTGATGATCTACAAGAAAAATTGCTCACTCATAAGATCTCCATGAAGGAGGTGGATGGTGACCTGAGTGACAACATCAAGAACCTGACACTCAAGGCAAAGGACAATGAAAAATATCAAAGCCTTGAACAGGAGGATGATGATGACGATGACGAAGCCTTAGCCTTGATGTCCAAAGCTTAGGCCAGAATTCTGAAAAAGAAGAGAAACTTTGGAAACAAGGACTACAGCAAAGAAAAATTCAGATCCTCAACCAGCAAGGATCAAAAAGGTATATCTATTTCCCATTCATACAAAACTTAAAGTTATGAATTGCTATGAATGTGGAGATGCAGATCATCTGGTGAGAGATTGTCCTCAAAAGAAGAAAAGTAGGCAATTTCCTAAGAAGGAAAATGACAATAGAAGAAAGAAGGCAATGGTGGCGTCATGGAGTGATTCATAATCTTCAGACTCAGATTCTGATCAAGATGAAGCCAATATTTATTTGATGGATGGAAATCAAGAAGATCAATCTTTAGAGAAGCCAATTGAAGATATGATAAAAATATCTTTTATTCAGCCCTTCTGATGTATTGCCTGAAATTCTCCAGAGCATGTTTTTAAATGAGGAAAGTTACAGGAATGAGAATGATTCATTGGAAGTAAAAGTTCATGAGCATGCAAAAGAAAATTTAGATTTGCTTTTTCAAACCAATGTTTTGAAGCTACTAAGTTGAAGATTGATAGTGGCTTCAAAGCCTTGGACAGTAGATTAAAAGCCTTGAAATCACAGGTCAAAAGAAGATGTTGATCAAAACTCTCTTCTAAGTGGAAAATTTGTTGATCTAAAGAGTCATTCAGAATATTTAGAATAGAACACTTAATTGACTAGTGAGCTTCAAGAATCCAAGAAAATTCTTTCAACTTTTGCTGGCTCACAACATAAGCTAAATCTGATGCTTGGAGGAAGTATGAATTCTGTATACAAAAGTATATTGGTTATAACCCAAATTTTCTAAAAATAAACCAACCCACATTTGTAAAATAAGGAGGCAGACATTCTCCAAAATGTCATTGTTGTGGTAAAATTGGACATGTGAAATGAACTTGCCCCTTTAGAAGGACATAACCTCATATAATGACGAACACATATCCTTATCAGCTTAAGGGAGAAGTGAAGCAGATTTGGGTTCCAAAGGAGTTAGACCACCTAAAATGGTTGATTCTGAGTTTGAATCCAAATTCTACACTTGGTATAATATCATGTTAAGGCATTGATTGAATTTTGCAGGATGTCACCAAAGCTTTGGAAGATCAGAAATCGATTTTGGATAGTGGATGATCCAGGCACATGAGTGGAAAAAATCTTTATTCACTGACCTTAAAGAGAAATCAGAGGTAAGAATCACACTTGGTGACAAAGCAAGGTGCAACATAATTGGTATATGAAGTATTTGTAATACTTCTGCATTATCAATTTCAGATGTCTATCTAGTTGATGGTCTTAAGTATAATCTATTGAGTATTTCTCAGCTTTGTGATAAAGGAAATAAGGTAGTTTTTGACAATGAGAAATGTGTGGCGCAATATGAAATATCAGGAAATTGCATACTCACTGCTCCCAGGTCACATAATGTTTATGCACTATGTACTGACAAAGTTACAGGTGATAGTCTGAAATGTCTCAAATATTTGAAGGATGACTCAAAGATTTGACATCGAAAGCTTGGTCATATAAGCATGCACACTATGAACAAACTCATCTCAAAAGATCTGGTAAGGATTACCTATCCTGAAATTCAAAGATGATGAGATTTGCAAGGCATGTACTCAAGGTAAATAGACCAAGAGTTCATTAAAACCAAAGAACTTTGTAAGTACTTCTAGACCTTTAGAATTGATGCACTTGGACTTGTGTGGTCCTATGATGGTTCAAACACCCAAATGTAAGAGATATATGCTTGTTGTGGTTGATGATTATTCCTGATTTACTTGGGTTATGTTTATTAGAGATAATTCAGAAGCATTATCTGAATTTTCAATGCCGTGTAAAGAGCTTCAAACTTTGAAAATTTTACTTGTTGCATCTATTAGAAGTGATCATGGTAGAGAATTTGATCAACTTGATTTTGATTTATTTTGTGCAAAGTATGGCATCTCACACAAATTTTCCGCACCTAGAACTCCTCAGCAGAATGGTGTAGTTGAGAGGAGAAATAGGACTCTAGAAGACATGTTTAGAACCATGCTACTTGAAAGCATTTTGCCAAAATATATGTGGACAGAAGTTGTTATTACTGCCAATTATGTGCTAAATAGATGTTTGATCAGAACTATTTTGAAGAAAACTCCTTATGAATTATTCCAAGGCAGAAAGCCTAGTGTTGCTTATTTTAAGCCTTTTGGTTGTACTTGTTTTGTGCATAACAATGGTAAAGATAATCTTGATAAGTTTGATGTTAGAAGTGATGAAGGTGTTTTTCTTGGTTATTTTCAAACTAGAAAAGCTTACAGGGTTAACAATAAGAGAGCTAAGATTGTAGAGGAGAGTATTCATGTGATTTTTGATGAAAGTACTGATGATTTTCTGAGTGAAAGTTTTGCATATCTCAATTTGAACAAGTATGAGGCTGATGATGACTATGAGAAAGTCAATAGAAGCAAAAATAAGCATCAGTAACATTCAGAAGAATCTCAAGGCCTTCTTGCTAAGCCAAAATCTCAAAGCCTTGAGACTGACAGGAAATATGATGCTCCTTCTTCTGTGTCAAGAACTCAAAGCCTTGAAGGACCATACACTTGGAAACCCAGAAAGAAGTTCAGATACTTATCAGATCATCCTGTAGAGAACATCATATCAGATCCAACCACTGGAACTCAAACAAGAGGCCAACTGAGGAATCTGTGTGCTTTCAGTGCTTTTGTATCACTTATTGAGCCTAAAAATGCAAAAGAAGCACTAGAAGATTCATATTGGATCATTGCAATGCAGAATGAGCTGAGTGAGTTTGAAAGGAACAAAAGCTGAAGTTTGGTTCCTAAACCAAAGAGTCAAACTGTGATTGGAACAAGATGGGTATTCAGGAACAAACTTGATGAGAAAGGTAAGGTTGTGTGAAACAAAACAAGAGTGGTTGCACAGGGATATAATGAATAAGAAAGCATTGACAATGAGCAAATATTTTCCCCTGTTGCAAGGTTAGAAGCTATCAGAATACTTCTTGCATTTGCATCACATAAGCATATAAAACTTTTTTAAATGGATTTCAAATGTGCCTTTCTTAATGGATATTTACAAGAAGAAGTATATGTTTCTCAACCACCAGGTTTTGAAAGTGACACCTTTCCTGATCATGTTTACAAATTAGACAAAGCCTTGTATGGACTTAAGCAAGCTCCAAGGGCTTCGTATGACAGACTCTCTATGTTTTTACTGGAAAATGGTTTCAAGAGAGGACTTGTTTACAAAAAACTTTTTATAAAGAATCATGAAAATGATTTGTTAGTAGTACCGATATATATTTGGTTCTAATAATGATGCTCTTTCAAAACAGTTTTCAAGTCTAATGTGCGGGGAATTTGAGATGAGCTTGATGGGAGAACTGGATTTTTTTTCTTGAACTTCATATGCATCAAATGAAGAAAGGAATTTTTGTGCATCAAGGGAAATACACCAAGGGCTTGTTAAATAAATATAACATGTCACAGTCCAAGGTAGTTAAGACTCCTATAAGTTCATCATTGTCTTTAGACAAAGATACAAGTGGTAAGAGTGTGAATCAAAAAAAAATATAGAGGTATGATTGGTTCACTTCTGTATTTAACTGCTAGTAGACTAGATATTATGTTTAGTGTTTGTATGTATGCTAGATTCCAAGCAGATCCTAAAAAAAATCTTTTGATTGCTGTAAAGAGGATTTTCAGATATTTGAATGGAACCAAGGACTTGGGGCTTTGGTATCCAAGAAGATCTAATTTTATGTTGAGTGGTTATTCAAATACAGACTTTGCAGGATACAAAGTAGACAGAAATAGCACTTCAGGATGTTGCCAGTTTCTTAGTTCATCACTGATCAGTTGGCATTCAAAGAAACAAAATTCAGTAGCTCTATCAACCCAGAGGCTGAATACATTGCAGCTGGAGCTTGTTGCTCTCAGGTTTTATGGATTGCTCAACATTTAAGAGATCTTGGATATGAATTCAGAAATGTGCCTATCAACTATGACACTACAAGTGCCATTTCTATATCAAAGAATCCAGCTCATCATTCAAGGACAAAGCATATAGATGTGAGACATCATTTTCTTAGAGATCATGCTGAAAAAGGTGATATCTTTCTATCTTTTATTTCCACTTCTAAGCAAATAGCTTATATTTTCACTAAACCATTGCCATATGAGAGGTTTGCATCCCTAAGGCTTGAATTGGGTATGTTGAACAAGGATGCATTGGTTTAGGGGGAGTATTAGTTGCTATATGTATTGTATGTGTGGATCTCAAAGCCTTGAGATCATACTTTCTTAAGCCTTGAAAGTATGACTCAAAGCTTTGAAGCTTTTGTGTTGGTCTGAAACTTCTCAAAGCTTTGAACCACTGTTACACTGCTTTGATTAAGTGGATATGTATTCATTTAAAAATTAGATCGTGGATTATTTTTTAATATCTATATAGATAATTACAAAATATTTCAAAAAGTTCAGAGATTTTGACAAAATAATCTGAAAGTATCTTAGGAAATCTTTTGCAATCTCTTTTTCATTCAAATCCCTTTTCTAATCAAACTCTTCAACCTACTTAAGCTAAACTTTAGGGCTTATTTCTCTCATTCTCAAACTTCTATCTCTTCGTCTCTATCTCTCTCTCTCTCTCTCACTCTTTTCTCAAACCCTCTCAAACCCTAATCAATATAGAGCGCAAGTCAGAAAGGATCAAGCAGCAAGGTCAGACTTCCAACAAGAGGATAAAGAGGAGGCTAATAGGAAGATCATCATTCATGGATCAGATTCAGAAGACACAGCCAGTGTCCATGAGACTTCACCTCCCTCAAAGAAGGTCAATAAAGGAAAGGAAGTTCAAGAAGAACCAGTGGCAGAGTCAGAATCTGAGTCTGCTACATAAGAAGTGGTGAAGAACAAGGAACAGGGGAATAAGGATCATGGAAAAGAATCAAGCAAGAAGAAGAAGGAAGTGGCTATTGAGAAAGGTGAAAAAAAGAGTGTGCCATCTTCAAAGGAGAAGAAAATTGATGAGAATAAAGGTAAAGCAACTCCAGAGAAGAAAAGAGTGAAACACAGTGCAGTAAAGACTAAGAAGACTACAAATTTTGGTAAGAAGTCTGATTCTTGGTTTGTTAATTCAGAAATTAAGTCTGTATAGATGGATGGGTATGCATCATCTAAAGTATCTTTCTGTATTCCAATTAGTACTGAATTGTTGGATATATTGGACTTAGACTGCATTAAGAATTTGAGGAAATCGTCTGTTGGGAGTTTGTTAAATCCCCCATCTGAGGCTTACCCTAGGTTGACCAAACTCTTCTATCTGAATTTAGTTCAAGAATTGGATGATAGTGATAAGTACATTCTCACTTCAAAAGTGGCTGGTGTGGATATTAAGTTGGATCACAGGGTGTTCGCCAAAGTTTTGAGAGCACCTAGAAAGTATAAGGTTAGTGATCACCCTGATAGGAAGGAGATTGTGGAGAAGGCCAAAGCCTTGTTTTTCTTGGAGGGAACTCCTACTTAACCAAAACAGTTAACACATTCTGTGTTTACATGTGAAGCTAAAATCTTGTTTTCTATCATTACGAGATGTGTAGTTCCCAGGGAGTATTCCAAAGATTTGGTGACAGATAAGGTGTTGATTCTGATGTATCTCATATGTCAAGGGTTTGAAGTTGATCTACCTACTATTGTGATGGAGCATATGGTATACTGTGGCACTAGGACTAGGAACCATTCCCTGCCTTATGCCAATTTATTACCTTTGTTTTTCAAGCACACTGGAGTCTCTTTCAAGGACGAGGAGAAGGTTACTACTGGTTTCGGGATGGTTGATGAGGCATCTCTTCAAAGTATTGGGATAGTTTACACTACTAAAGGGGAATGGAAATTCTATTCTGAATTGAATGCTAAAGAGCTGAAAGAGAAGGAGTTTATCAAACCTAGAACTGCTACAACCCCCAAAGTGTATGGTAACCTGGATTTCTCTCAAATACTGTATAGAGTTGAAGTGTTAGAAGATGGAGTGTAAGATCTGAGACAAGGGTTGTTTGACTTGTCCACTGATTTCACCAAGTTCAAAGGTTTGGTGAACAATAAGCTAGACATCATTATCAAAGGTCTGAACCTAGAGAAGGTGCCCTCCTTAGAAAGCAGAGAAACAAGTATTGATTCAGATGAAGTACTTGGAGAAACTCTTAAGAAGCAGCCGAAGAAGAACAAACTAGTTCCTATTGTTCTTACTTCAAAGGATCTTTTTGATCAATCTGAAGATGAGGCTGGTGATAAGGAAACAGTTGCAGAGACTACTGAAAAAGAAGCTGCTGATTTGGATAAGCTTGTTGATGAAGTGGTTGAGAAAACGCAAGCTGAAACTGAGGAAACACAGGGTGAAGAAGGTACTTAACAAGGTGAGCAAAGAGAAGAACCAACTGAAGCTGAAGGAGATTCAGAGGCTGAAACAGTTGAAGAGGTTCAGGAAGAATCTCAGGACAAGGGAAAGGGAAAATCTAAGTCTGGAAAGAAGTCTGCAAAGAAGGATCCTGAAGCTGAATCTTTAAGGCCTTTAAGTCCACCCATCTTTTTCTTTCTGCCCTTCTTTCTCTTTCAAGTCCTGAAGTTTGTTTAAGTTTGATGTTTTTCTTCAAAACACTTTGAACTAGATCCTACATTTCTTCTACTCTTTTGTTGAAAGACAAAAATGGGGAGAAGATTATATGTTTTTATATGTTTTTGTGTTAAGTTTTGTAATAAGTAGGATGCTATGCTGAATAATGGTATTTTGGTTATTGCTATATGCAGATTTATCTTGTTACAATATTATCTTTAGTTTGACATAGTTACTGGTATTTGTGAATCATTTTTGCTTTTGAAGTTGCAGGAGATTGTTCATAATCTGGTTTCAGTAATGCATTTTGTCTTTCATCAAAGGGGAGATTGATAGATCTGAAGCTTTTTGATATTCATCTATGGATAAATATGCAGAAGGAGCTTAGATTTCTTGATGATGAAAGCTAGAAACACAGGCTACACATATTGGAAAATATTTCTAAGTGACAAAGCTTCAATGCTTTGAGGCACTGTAGCTATGCTTTTATATATACAAGTGACTAACTGTTTTGTGCGGGACTTTGATTTTGATATGATCTGAGTTTTACAACTTGACATATAACACTATGCATGCATTATTAATCTTTTAGTTGGATGGATTAACTTTATATGCAGGTTTGAGTTGGATTTAAAATCAAGGTTCATTGTGATGAACTAGCAGACAAAGCTTCAAAGCTTTGAGATTTACTGAGTACACTTCACTGCTAAGTTCATCTGATCTAATCTGTGTATGCAGGTTATTTATTTTAGATTCATAACTTTTTATGAATCTGTTATTGTCTATTTATAGTTATTCCTTAATGATTCGATGATATATTCATCAGATTGGATGAATTAGCTGAGTTTATTTTCAGACAAAACCTAGCCCAGCTTTTCTCATGAACTGTTGACATTTTGCTGATCAGATCTTGATGCTAGTTTGTCTGGATATTGTTTGATCTTGTTTGTTGAGTGTATGCAAGAGTGTTGGCTATTCCAACGTTTATAAAAGATTGATTGCTATCCAAATATAGATGTTGTAACAAGTTTATCAGAGAACATGATTTATATGATTTCAGTTCCTAAAAACTCTCAAGTGGTTACTAACTGTTGATAAAAAGCCAGACTCTGAATTTTAAAAAGAGACACACAAGGAGAGGCTGATCAATGTGGGAAATGAAGAGTGATACAAACAGGAGAGATCAAATCATTCAAATCTTCAAATCATTAGACAATCAACATTCCAGAAGCAAGATCACTCATCACAGACTGAAGAACACTTGCAAGCTTTATTGCTTATTTTTATTTTGTGTTCTTCACACTTGTACTAAACTTGTATTATCGTTATGTGTTCTTAAACCTCACAAACTTAGAAGTTTAGTTATTCAAGTGAACAACAAAGAGGTTCTTATTGTTTCAACAGGTTGTAGCTGGAACTAGATAGGTTGGGAACCACTAGCTGTATAGGTGAAAGGTAGCTCACTTAGGCTTGAGATCTTGGACTAAATATGGGTGATTAATAAGAAGTTGTGTTTAAATCCTAGATGGATAAGATCCCTCAGGCAGAGACTAGGTCCAATTGTGACTGAAATCTGTAAAATCCTTGTGCTCTTGTTCCTTACTTTTTATTCTTTCATTCCAGTCTAAACATGAAGTTTCAAAGCTTTGGAGCTTTCCAAATATCAAAGCTTTGAAGCCTCTGTATTCTGCAGTTATATCTTCAGTTTCTCTAAACTGTTTCAAATATTTGAGATATAAACTGCATACTCTACTCAAGATTTTAAAAGGACTGTGTTTTAGCAAAAGTTAGCATACTCTATTCAACCCTCCCCCCTTCTAGAGTATTTAGATCCTGCTTTACACTCACATCACAAACTTTCAATATGCACCCCTTAAGTTTCTATAACGACAAAATAACCCCCCCCCCCAAAAAAAAATTCTGAAAATTTTTATAATTTAACCCCCCAACCAAGAACACTCAAACTAACCGATCAAAATGTGGATTCAGGGCCCTAAGACACGATTTTGATTACTAAAAACAACTAAGGAGGATATTTTGAGCATACCCAGTCAAAACACCATGAGAAACGGTCGAAAAACGAGACGGGTCGAGCTTCCCGCCGATGGTGCTCGGAGGTGATTGGAGTCGGTTTGAGGCCTCTGTTGAGGCCTCCTCAAGCTCGGTCGGACCTCCAGGAGGTGATTGGAGTCGGTTTGGAAGGGTGGGTGTCGTTGGTTTGAGTTGCTCGAGTTCTCGCCGGAAAACATGGAGTCTCGCCGACATTTCTTGCTTCTGCGGCCATGGCAGCTGCTTCTGCCTCTGTTCTTGCTTCGTGATTCATCTTCTAATTACAACACGGGGATAGAAAGAGAGAGACGGCTGTGGAGAGGCGAGGAGAGGTGGCGGTGGTCTTCGGGTGGGTTCCCGATGGTAGCAGCGGCCATTGTTGTCGCCGCTACTGCTACTGCTTCGCTGGTTAGAACAGAGAGAAGAGAGGTGACAGAGCAATGGGGGAGATGAGGGAGAGAAGAGATGGAGGTGGATGATGGTGACCGGTGATGATGATGGTTCCGGGTGATGGACAAAGAAGGAGGAGAAGAATACATAGAGGGGAGGAGGGAAGAACATGGAGAGAGGGAGAATGAGGGTGAGAGAGAGAGAGAGAGAGATAGTGGGTGTTGGAAAATAATTTTTTTTTGGCAGATGTGTTGGAGGAAGGAAAAAAAATTATATTTTATTATTATACTATTATTATCATTATTATAATATATGAAATAGTATAAATATGGTATAAAATACATAGTAGATATACGGTATAAACACATATAGTAGAAATGCAAACACAAGTATTAACATACTAGAAGTTTTGTAAAAGACAATTAATACCCCCTAGGTTTTATAAACTCAAGATTTAACCCCAACTGAAATGCAAAATAGTTTATAAGTCAAATAATTAGTCCCTAACAATAGAAAAAATACACAATTGACCCTATATTTTTAAACGGGGTGTTACATCCTTCCCCCCTTAAAGAGAGCTTCGTCCTCGAAGCTAGAGCTGATAAGTCTCAGAAAGGTTCTAAAGTCTATGGGCATTACTATCATCTTGACAGACAAAACAAAATAAGCATGTAGCAAGCATCACATATAATCACAACAAATAGCTATTCAGCTAACAAGACTTACACATAAGGACTTAAGCTATCCCGCAATCCCCGGCTTATTCAATCTTATTTCCGGTTTTAGTTCTCCGATATCGATTTTAATTTTGAAAAATCTTCTGTAACTCGAAAATTCGTACTAACTTAGAACCGTCAGCTCTTATACCAACTGCAACAGCCCCTTAATATAAGGGATGCCTCCGCCCGAGGTGATGAGCCTCATTGGTAACGGATAAGGACCGTCGGTTCATAGCTAGTACAACCGTCGACAATTAAAAACATAACTTATTACATGATTCAAGATAAAACAGTGACATTTGAAAAGTCATGAGTACATTGTTCAATGAAATGAAATAAAATACTATGTGAACAATGTTCCAGACATCAAGCTTCCCTATCCAGCCATGTCGTGAACGTCCCCCATCTTGCTTGATAACATGCGGTTTTAAATGGCAAAAGCCGACGTAGTTTTACAGAAAATGATCAGCAAATGGCTGAGTAAGCTAACACCCATAGCACGTAAACAGATTATGAGGCATGTGACAGGAATAACAAGTTCGCTAATAAACATCAGATATATGTGGGAATAACATTCTTGTTGTTTGTTGTGTCAAACTTCGTGACGATTTCAAATTTTGTATTTCCAACCCAAAGATGTGGACCATCTTGGGAAATCACAGTTAAAAAGTACTTCGTAATATTTTCACAACTCATCGCTTTGAATCTCAAGGTGACAGTATCCTCTTTTCTCAATTATAAGGTAATCGAGTCCCGGAGTTCATTTTACCAACTAGTTGATACGCGGCTTGACCATGTCCAATCCACAACCACTATCTCATGATGTGAAAAAGCACAGCCATAACCATAACTCAATGACAGGAGGTTCGCATCATAACGCCTCATAACCATATAATAACCAATCACAATCACAACTTGTCTGAAAAGTATAGTATCGGGGATATGGAACAAACCCACGCACAACAGCTTCCACTTTACGTCATTACTACTTTTTCTTCGTATGATCTTACAAGATATAAATCTGGAGCTCCAAGTAAAGCCGGTGTGGCACTTTTTCACAATATTTGATATAAGATTAACGTTTGTACTTGACCAATATTTGAGCGGAATCGTAGATTTAGTAATCGTGGCCCGTGAACTAAATAATCAGGGCCTCATATGGTAGTTGTGATTTGAACGTTACTTTCTCACTTTGGAAATAATATTTGAATGATACTTTATTTTGGATTATAATTATCGTGTGATAATTCAAAATAGAATATTTCATAAAGCAAATACAAATTCAAATTCAAATAAGCATGTATGGTAGTATTTTCACAAATAACAAACGCAATACACAAAGGAATGAAAGGCACGCAACGCTGGGCATATTAACTTACCTCAAATCCAAACGTCAAATAGCTCGATGTAGTCCTCGTTTATGAAATTGCCGCCTACAAGTTCACATCCTCAACTAATTTATTTGCTCTAATAAAAAAAAAACTGTATTACAATATATTCTAGCTCTTTATATTTGTTTCTCGAGAGAAAATATTAATATTAACTTATTTCTGAACACAACTATAATTGTTACAAAATATTCTCCCCCAAAAATATAGTTGTTAATTATAATAACAAATTAGAGAAACTTAAGTTAATTAATGAAACCGAAATTGTAAACTACATCTAGTACCTCAAAAGTTTAGGAAAAGTTATCTGCACCCATTAAGTTTCTGAAATGACAGAATAACCCCCCCCCCAAAAAAAACTTTCTGAAAATGGCAATTTAACCCCCAAACCAAGAACACCATAACTAACCGATTAAAACGTAGATTCAAGGCCCTAAGACGCGATTTTGATTACTAAAAAAAACTAAGGAGGATATTTTGAGCATACCCAGTCCAAAAATCACAAGAAACGGTCGAAAAACGAGACCGGTCGAGCTTCCCGCCAGTGTGCTCGGCGTTAATGGCCGACGTGGCTTCTCCGGCTGTTCTTGGCCTCGGTTGAGGCCTCCTCAAGCTCTGTCGGACCTCTAGGAGGTGATTGGATTTTTTGTTGGAAGGGTGGGTGTCGTTGGTTTGAGTTGCTCGAGTTCTCGCCGGAAAATATGGAGTCTCGCTGGCGTTTCTTGCTTCTGCGGCCATGACAGTTGTTGCCTCTGTTCTTGCTCCGTGCTTCATCTTCTGGTCACTAAAGATGGACAGAAAGAGAGATAGACGGCGGTGGAGAGGCGAGGAGAGGTGGCGGTGGTCTTTGGGTGGGTTCCCGACGGTGGCAGCGGCAATTGTTGTCGCAGCTGCTGCTGCTTCTCTAGTCAGAACAGAGAGAAGAGAGAGGGACAGAGAGATGGGGGAGATGAGGGAGAGAAGATATGGAGGTGGCTGGTGGTGGCCGGTGATGGTGATGGTGTCGTGTGATGGAGGAAGAAGAAGGAAAAGTATAAATACAGGGGAGGAGAGAAGAACGGGGAGATAGGGAGAATGAGAGAGAGAGAGAGAGAGAGAGAGATAGTGGGTGAAAATTGGCAGATGTGTTGGAGGAAGGAAAAAATATTATTTTTTATTATTATACTTTTATTATCATTATTATAATGTATGAAATAGTATAAATACGATATAAAATACATAGTAGCTATACGGTATAAATACGTACAGTATAAATACAAATACAAGTATTAACATACTAAAAGTTTTGTAAAGGACAATTAATACCCCCTAGTTATTATAAACTCAATCTTTAACCCCAAATAACAAATAGTTTTATAAATCAAATAATTAGTCCCTAACAATAGCAAAAATACACAATTGACCCTATATTTTTAAACGGGGTGTTACACCTTGTGCCTCATTTCGCTCGTGTGCAACGCCGAACGAATTTCCACTAGGGTTATCGTCTCCTTCCCAACAACAAACGATTGGACGAAACCTTCAAAATAAGGAGGTAGAGACACCAAAATATTAAGGCTGTATCAAAATCAGTCACAGTCTCGTCACAATTGCGTAATTCAAGAAAATTAGTTTTGAGATTGTCTATGTGATCACCAATATGCGTACCTTCAACCATCCGAAGACCAAATAGCCGCAGATTCAACATCAATTAGTTGGCTACGGATTTCTTTTCAAAGTGATCCTCCAAATTCTTCCATAAGCTAGCTGTCGAGGTCTGATCTGCAACTCCATTAATTACGTCGTATGCGAGGCACAACATGGTCGTCGAATGCACCTTCTCCTCCATCTTCACAGAATCCGATGTGGTCTTGTCAATGCCCGATTTATTAGCTAGTGTAAACCACAAATCTTGTTGCTTAAAAAAGTACTCATCTTGATTTTCCACAAGCTAAACCAATTCTTCCCATCAAAACCATAAATCTTCATCATATCCGACATCACTCCTCACAAACTCGAAACCTAAAAACCAGGCCCTGATACCACTTGTTAGAAAACGAATGCGGAAGCCAAGAAGAGTGATGAGACGAAGAAAAAGATAAAGAACAACACAAAGAATTAACGCGGTTCACTAGTTTTGAGGCTAGCTACATCCACAGGCAAAACGAACCAAATTTATTGATGAGAGACCAATACAATCAACCACACTACTGTAAGCCACGAACCTAACCCTATATATTGGCTAGATACTGACTTGTAGCCAAATAAACGGAGAAAACATTCCAAAATTGAACAAGGAAACAACAAAACCGCCCCAGCCCAGAGTGTTCGTACGAACACCCGAAGTGTTCGCACGAACTGAAATAGAAACCCAATTTCATGCTCCGTTCTTTCTTTCGCTATTGCTTCGTCGCTTTTTCCAAGAGTAGGCTAGGGGCTTGAATCACCAAAAAAACTTACAGCAGTAATAACCCCCCGTTTTGCTTTCTTACAAACCCATTGATCTTAAGTTTTCTTCATAGGCATAATAATCTTTCCAATATGTCTTCTTTCCTCTTGAGTGAACCACATCTCAAGAAAATCCACTTTCCAGAGTCTCTGCTCCCAGTCAATGAGATCATTTACGAATTTGGGAGCTAATTCCAAATTGTCACAGTCAATGAGATCATTTACGAATTTGGGAGCTAATTCCAAATTGTCAGGAGGTTTTGGTTTATTGGCTTCAAGGTTAGGGAACCATGGATCTAACCAGATATTGATATTGTCCCCATTTCCGAGAGCTTTAGGAGCCAAATTTTCAGTTATGTATCTACATTTAATTAAAAAATTCTAGAGTTGGAGTCACCAGCTTTTGCTTCCACCTTGTCAAAACTAAATATTTTATAGTACTTTTGCTTCAAGATTTGAACCCATGGAACTTTCTCATCTCTCCACATCTTCCAAGCTAGTTTAGATACTAGAGATTTGTTATAGCTTTTAGTATGTCTAAATCCAAGCCCTCCACATTGTTTACTTTGAAACAAATACCCCCAACTTTTGAAGGGCATTTTCCTCTTTTCTTTTGAGTCTCCCCACCAGATATTTGCTACTTTAGAGTGTACACTTTGAGTACATTCTTTGGGAGAATGAAAGTTGACATCACAAAAGTTGGAATATCACAGTGTTCTTTATAAGAATTGCTTTACTTGAAAAAGCCATCATTTTCCAATCCAACACTCCACTCTTTTTGAAAATATTTCAATCAGTTGGCTGAATGTTTCCTTCTTAGATCTTTTTTGTATCATTGGTAGTCCAAAGTACAAGGCCTCCTTTTATCCTTTCTTGATTTTTAGTTGAGTCTTAACTTTCCTCCTCATCTCACCCCAACATTCTCACTAAAATACGCAGCTGATTTTAGTTTTGTTGACCTTTTGACCTCAAATCTGTTCAAAGATTAAGATATTGAGATTCTTTCTCATTAGATTTGGCCATTATAAGTAAATCATCTGCAAACATCAAGTGGGAGGTATGCCTACAATTTCAGGCTATTTTAATCCGAGTGTTCCACTTTTCCTCAGCAGCAAACTGAATAATTTTTGACAAGATTTCAGAACATAATATAAATAGAGAAGGTGAAAAAGGGTCACCTTGTCTAATTCCCCTTGTCTAATTCCCCTGCTAGCTGTGAATCTTTCATATATTCCACCATTTACCAACACTGAGCAATTGACAAAACTTATACATTCCCATGTACAATTGTAGAACTTCAGAGGGAAACCAAACCAAATCAAAACCTTCATGATAAAATTCCATTCTAGCCTATCATAGGCCTTTTCCATATCATATTTCACCACCATAAGCCCCCCCCCCCATTTCCTTTAGTCTTCTTTAAATTATGAATTACCTCATGAAGTAGGATAGTGTTTTCATGGATGCTTCTTTGGGGGCACAAAAGCATTTTGGAAAGGGTTGATTAGCTTGTTGAGAAGAGGCTTGATCTTATTTGATAACATCTTAGCTATGACTTTGTAGCATACATTACACTCAGAGATATTTCTGAAATGACTCACTCTGTGGGTATTCATGCTCTTAGGAATCAGAGAAATAAGGTTATCATTCAAATCCTTTGGCATTTTTCCATGTTCAAAAAAAAAAAAAAAACTCGTAATGATTTTGCAGAAATGTTCACCTACAATACCCCAATAGTTCTTGAAGAAGAGCAAAAAGAAGCCATCTGGCCCAAGGGCCTTTTGCTACCCATTTGGCATAAAACCTCAAAGATCTCTTTTCTATCTGGGATGATGTTAAGTTCAAAACCTTCTTCCTCCGAGACTTTGCTAGTAAAAAAAATCTTGTAACCAATCAGGGATATCATTATTAAGAGCTGAGCATAGATTTTTGAAGTAAGACACAAATTGGTCACCCATACCTTGTCTTGTTTCATGCCAAACACTTTAATCATCTTGGATAGCCTCAATTATGTTATCCCTTCCTCCTATAGCTGCAACGGTGTGGGAAAATTTAGTGTTTGAATCGCCCTCTTTGAGCCACTATAGTATTGAATTGTTCTTCCACAAAATATCTTTTATCATCCTTAGCTCCTTTAACAATTCTTTTATTTCCCTTCCTTGAATGAACATGTTTGGATCAACTTTGACTTGTATTTCTAGCAAACTGTTTTCAGCCTCTTGGATCTGCTTGTCAACATTACCAAAAGAATTCTTACTTCAACAAATCAGAGCAAATCTTGTTTTACTCATTTTGGTTTGCCAACTAAACTCATTCACCTCATTGCCTTGAATCTGCCAAGCCTTTCTAATAATCTCTTTACTTCTTTTATCTCTAATTTACATAGGCTTAAATATGAAAGGTCTTTGAGTTTTTCCCTTATTGGGATTGATATCCAAAACCAATGGAATATGATCAGAATTGCTTGTTGTTTTGTGAAAGATGATAGCATTGTTGAAACTTCCACTCCACTCTGGGTCCACATAAAATTTGTGAATTCTCTTCTTTATATGTCTTTTCCTTTCCCACCCATTGCACCAAGTGAAAGGGGCAGCATGAAAGCCAACATCAATCCATCCCCTCTCATTGACCACCTTTGGAACCCTGTCCCACATGTCTTCCTCCTAGTTTCTCACTTTGGTGACACACTTCATTCAAAACTCCAATAATTGTTGTTGGAATTTGGCATAGATTTTTCAATCTTCTGATTAGCTTCCAAACCTCATATTTTTTCTTTTTGCAGCAGGGAGCATAAACACAAATAAGCATCCACATAGGATTATCATAGACCTTTTAGAACATAATAAAGAACACATGTTTGAGTTGAACACTACCTCACAATCAACACTGCCCTACCAGTTAAAGCACATCCCCCCACTTTTACCAATGGGATTCACAGCAACAACATTAGAAAAAACCCAAGCAACCAATTTCTTTTTGTATTTTTCTTCCTTAAGGAAAACCAGTTCAGATTTTCTTGCTTTATTAGGGCTTTGAGTTGGAGAATTGCAGAGGTATGGCTTAACCCTCTGCAATTCCACCACATATCTCTCATTTGGTGATTGGGGGTGTGATTAGGGTCGCCTTCTCAGCCACAATATCCTTCTCCTCTTCATAGTCCTCATTTTCTTTCTCCACGAAGTCCTTTTTTATTGACAACCGCTCTCCTAAATCAGCCATCTTTATGCCTCACAAAGAACTTCCTTGCATCCATATACCTTATGGTGATGCAGATTTCATTTGTTTCTATATCCAGAACCTCTTCCTCAATCACCTCTTCTAGTCTGCCTGGGGAATAACTCAGCATTTTCCCCTCCGTTGATCTTAGTTTGGCAATTGGAATGTTTGGGATCATTGCCTTTGAATTTCACTCTTAATTGGACTTTCCGTTCCAGATCATATGCCGATAATCTGTTGATAATCATCTGTTGAGTGTCTCTTTTGAATTCCTCATCCATGAAGAACTGCACTTGTTTGCCTTTCCCTTTATCTTCTTCATCCCCCATCTTCATTTGATCTTTGCTTGTTTCCTGCTTCCTTGTACTATATCATCTTCTTGTTCTCGAAATTGTTGCCTTCATCATCTTCATCTACTATTATGTATCTAATTGGGTTCGAAAACCTAATTTATTTCCCAAATTTTCTTTCCTCCTCAGTGTTTATACTTGGACGTGTTTTAAAAATTCCTTTTGTGTAATGTGTTACAATTTGGCCCAATCCAATAAGAGGATCACTACTAATCAAAATAACCTCATTCTGACCCATTTGGTGAACGAAGTGGGCCTTATCCTTACTCCTATCCAGCCTAAACAAATAAGGCTGAATTCCTAGATTTTTACCTAGGAGAGTCTCTTTCCAATTTTCACCCTTGCACGGGCTCCTCTGTCAGCTCATCATTATCAAGGATGAAGATTTGATTTTTCGCCAATCTTCTCCTCTCCTGTACGGAACAAGAATCTAATATACCATGTATTTTTGGGGATCCACGTTTTTCCAGCTCATCGCCGTACTGAGTAGTACAAAATTCGTTTATACGCGCTTTCCCTCTATCCTTTTCCTTGGTAGGCGCGTGGATCTCACTTCTCTAAATCTTCTTTTTTTCGATGATGTTTCTGACGACTCCCATGACCCTGTCGTCGTAACTATATCACCTAGTTTACTGTTTCCCTCTCGTCTCTTTGGGAACATCCTCCATTGTTCTTTGGCCTTCAGGAGATTCCCATACCCAGAATTCATTCCTCTCTTTTAGCTAACAGTCTTGCATTCGAACTTCTCATGTCCGATTATGCCGCACCAATGGCAGAAATCTCCCAATTTTCTGTATGAGAATCTAATCTATACTGCCCCATCTTCTTTTAGGTTTAAATAGAAACACTGTTTTTGAGGATTTCAGATGTCAATCAAGACTCTTAGTCGCATAATCGGACTGTGATGGAGGTTTCCTTGTTCATCTTCGATGACATCTGTGAACTTACCCAGAAAAACACCAATTTTCTATGCATTATCCATATTCATCTTCTCCATCGGAAGTCCTCTAGTTTGGACCCAGAAGGGGGAAAAGCTGATACAGAGTTCCTCTGACCTTTTCCCTGGCGAGTACCTCTACAGTACCATCAAGTTGTTCATAGCCATCCACAGAGTACCTTCCCAGACTTTGTCGCAATCCCCTTCTTCCTCGAACACAAACGAAAACATATTATCTCCTCTTGGCGTAACTTAGAATCCTCCCCTGATTTTCCATATATTTTGAAAAATACCTTGGATCCTCCTTAATCTTAACTCTCTTTTTGCTATGACTTTTCCTATTAGACATTTTTGGGAGAGTTCTTTGATTTGAGCAGAGTCGTCACTCAAATTTAAGAATTCCATTTCCGTACAACTCATATCCACAACTTGTATAGTAATCTCCTCAAATTATGACATTACTGAGGAAGGTTAAACACATATGAAAGGTGAAAGAGAGAAAATAAAATCGGAACGGGAGCCAGACTCAAAAAGAGAGCAAAAAAGAAAAGAAAGTATTCCTATGGCCGGACTAATTCCTCCGATTGAGTACTGAACACACTAGAACATTGGGGTTTTAGAAAGAAAATATCTATCTAAAATCCTCCCTCCCTAGGACTGTTGTAGATAGTGCATCTCAGGCAGATCAACCACTGTCCATGTGGCGGCTATCCACGAGGTTCGATGGTACTCCGGTATCACCCTATTATTGTCATTGTGCTCGCACTTATCTATATGGGGGCTGCGAGGCAGGTTCTTTCTCGATACAAACCGCGCGGGAGCTGTAGGGTTCAAATGGCTTGGAGGTTAGAGTAAGGTACGTCGCGAGCGAACATCGACATTCGTGTGCGACCCTTGTCAATTGTTTGAGAGATCTGATGAACACATGTCCTATATACACGGGTAACCGTTGGGACGTGCCCTACACACACGGACGATCGTGTAAGTTCCCTATATATATGGGTAACGTGCTGTGAACGAGGTGGTTATTTCGCCATCCGTTACGGCTGCATTAACCCTTCGTAACGGCACTCCTACACCCTATATATAGGAAAGTTGGCCTTATTTAGAAACTCTAGAATCTCTGGATAATCATCAGATTGTCTCTCTCTCAAGCAATTGGCAAGAGCTTACTCTTTCCCTACGCCCTTACTCTCACTCTCTGTGCATTGTTCCTTGTTCTTCTTCTGTGATACATGTGTACATTCAAATCATCCCTACCAGATCTCCTTGTACACATTTGGTGAACCCGACGTGAAACCACCTTCAAACTCTCAAATCAACCGTTTTGCCACCATGACTCATCACATCACCTCCAGGCCAACTCAGGAGGTGTGCAACAGTCCATTGCCGTGTCACCCACACGAGGAGCCTAAGGGAAAAGAAGTGGCGATGATCTCGATCATGAAACACGTAGAGGTTGCAGACAAAGAACTACCAATCGTTGCGGAGATCCATGAAGAGGAGGATTACGGCGTAGACACAGAAGACGCTCGAGCTGAACGAATGAAGGGCTCGTACAAATTTGAAAGGTTCTTTGATGACATGAACTTTTCGGATGCGTGCCGCCCAGATATGATAAAGGCTATCTTGAGGTTTGCAGAAGACTTTGGAGAGGAACTGGCAGTCTCGAATGGAGAAGTTTTCAAGGTCGCGTGCTCGAATGGCTTGGTAATGTCCTTCGCAGAATCAGACAAAAAGACAGATACGAGCCACCAGAGGCCGTTGTACGTGACAACAGAAGTCAATGGGGTCGATTTCAAGAGGGCCTTCGTCGATGGAGGAGCGGCAGTGAATGTGATGCTACTTAATACTCTTGAGTTGGCTGGTATCCCAGAAAGAAAGATTGTCAAGCAGCCATCGCCTCTGATGGGTTTCGGGAGCGACTCGCAGATGATTGTTGGATGGATTCGCCTAGGGATCCAGATCGGCCAAATAAAATGCTCTACCAAGTTTCATGTCATCAATGCCAACACCACCTATCATATGATCATTGGCCGAGAATGGATTCATCGCTTCGATGTTGTGCCATCCACAGCTCATCAAATGATGAAGACCATTTGGAAAGACAAGGTGGTGGATATACCAGCTTTGGTAAATCCATTTAACCTCAATGAAGCGCACCTGAAAGAGGCAGTGTGGTATACAGAAATGGCGGATGAAGAGATGCCAGCACCATTCAAGCCAACTCCACTACCTTAGTGGGAGGATATCAAAGACCGATCACCACCAGGAGTAATGGTGATGAGAGAAGCTCAGGAGAAACAACCTTCGCAGGAAGAAATACCAAGGGTGACTTACCAAAAGAAGAACGTTTACACCCTCAAGAGGATCGTCAAACATGACGAGTATGGCAAGGAAATAGACACTTTTTATGCAAATGTAAAGAAGTGCGACCACATCTGAAGGTGCGCGGGGTCATCTTCGACCCTATATATTGAAGATGTCCCTTAGAAAATTAACAAGTTGGCAGAGAAAGTCCCAGACGAAGACATGGGCGAAACTCCGATAGAAAAGTTGAAAGAGGCACCTGAATGCATGGAAGACAAGCCAAAGCCTCAGAAGCGGAAGCTAAAAGAAGTATTCTTGAGCCCAACAGAGGGGAAGAAAAGACCGATATTTCTAAGCGCGGATCTTGATACTAAAGAAGAGCAGGGTTTGTTGAGGCTGCTGGTGGAATACAAGAATATCTTCGTGTGGGAATATGTTGAAATGCCTGGCTTAGATAGAGAGGTCACCATGCACAGGCTGGATGTCATCCCAGGGTCAAAACCTGGAAAGCAGGGTACAAGGAGTTTCTTCCCAGAAATCAATGTGAAGATAAAAGAAGAGATAGTGAAGTTACTAAATACAAAGTTCATCAAGTCGGAGCACCATCCCACCTGGTTGGCCAACATTGTACCAGTCATAAAAAAGAATGGACAACTTCGCATTTGTGTCGACTTCAGGGATTTGAACTGATTTTGTCCCAAGGATGACTTCCATTGCCGAACATAGACTTGGTGATTGATTCTACTGCAGGCCACCAGATGTTTAGATTTATGGACGGATTTAGTGGCTACAACCAGATCAATATGGATCATGAAGACGCGAGGAAGACGACATTCATCACACCTGTGGGAGTGTTCCACTACACAGTCATGCCCTTTGGCTTGAAGAATGCTGGTGCGACTTATCAACGCGCGATGATGGCGCGTTTTCATGAAATGATGCATCAAGAGGTGGAATTCTACGTGGATGATTTGGTCATCAAGTCAAAGTAGAAGGAAGATCATTTAAAAGACTTGAGGCACGTTTTTGAGAGATGCAGAAGGTTCCAGTTGAAGATGAATCCCATGAAATGCAGGTTTGGTGTAACTTCAGGGAAATTCTTAGGATGCGTGATCCACCGGCACGGGATCAGGCCTGATCCCGCGAAGGTCTCAGCTATCACCAGCATGCCTGCACTACAGACCCAAAGCGCGTTGAAGAAATTTCTGGAAAAACTTTCATACTTGAGGAGATTCGTTCCGGCAATTGCAGAATTGACGTACTACTTTGGTAATTTTCTCAAGAAGAATGCAGCATACAATTGGACAGAAGAGAACCAAACAATGTTTGAGAAGCTGAAGCAGTTGCTGACATCCCCACGGGTTATGATCGCGCCTCAACTTGGATCGCCTCTGCTCCTGTACCTCACTTCAAAAAAAAAACATATGAGCTTTACTTGCTCAAGAGTTTGAAGGTCAGAAAAGACCCATCTATTATATATCGCGCGTAGTGAAATTTGCTAAATCCAGGTATACAGACATCGACCGACATTGCCTGACCCTCTTCTTTGTTATTGGGAAAAAAATAACTACTTCGTCTCCCACAGAGTAGTTGTCATAACTAAGAGTGACCCTATTCAGTACCTGTTGGGGCATTCAGCTCCCTGTGGGAGATTGGCTAAATGATACATGACCATATCACAAAACGACATCACATGTTCCAGACCGAAACCATCAAGTCCCAAGTGGTGGCAGATTTGTTAGCTCAATTCCCAGATGAAAGCTATGAACCTATGATGGAAGAGGAGTTTGAAGGACCTGAAATATATGCGATAGACTCGTCGTACTGGACATTACACTTCGATGGTTCATCCACAAGAGTTGGAGGGGGAACAGGGTTTGTTCTCACCAAGACTGATGGGGAAGTCATCCAGATGTCAAGCAAGCTGGACTTTGCAATAACCAACAATGAGGCCGAGTATGAAGCTCTAATTGCAGGACTCCTCGCGACGAAGGCTTTGGAAGTTCGTAATTTAATTGTGATGGGAGATTCCAAGCTGATTGTGAAGCAATCCTCAGGCGAGTATGGGTTGAAGGAGATCAACTTGTTAAGCTACAGGTCAATTGTGCAGAAACTGGTTCAGAAGTTCGACTCAATTAAGTATGAGCACACTCCCAGATCCGATAGTCGACACGGAGATGCACTATCAACCCTTGGCTCAAAGATTAGCATGGATAAGTGTTCAGCAAAGATTTCAATCGAAGTCAAGACCACTCCCTCTTTGATCCAAGACTCGTGTGAAGAAGAATTCATTGAACTTGAATATTAGAGAAAACCTGTCAGGCGCAATATTTCAGAAGGAACGAGCATGGAAAGTTGGGTATCCACAAAAGGGTCATGCATACACGATAAATTGCTTTACTACAAAGGACCTAGCGGGATCCTGATGCGGTGCGTGGCAGAAGAGGAAGTTCGAGTCCTACTAGAAAAGTTCCATGAAAGCCCTTGTGGAGAAAATGAGATCCCAATATATAGAAAGGCTCAAAGGTATGGGATTTATTGGCCTCAAATGTCATGTTATGCTGCAATCATACAGAGAAATTGCGAGAAATGTGCATTGGTAAAGGATTCTTTGGAAACTGCTGCAACTGACGATCCTGTTGATTGGCGTAAACACTTGAGTGACTATTTGCGAGAGGGGATCCTGCCAAGCGATAAGAAGGAGGCTGACAAACTAAAAAAGAAGTCGACCAAATATGTGCTGAAAGAGGACTTGCTATGGCGGAAAGTGCATGATGGGAATCTACTTAGGTGCTTGAATGGTCGGGAAATACAAGAAGTTACGGAGTTGTCACATCAAGTAGAGCATCAAGGAAGCACGAAGCTATGCATACAACTTTTAATTGTTGGCTACTTCTGGCCAACCATGGAATCTGGTTGTCGCACAAAGGTCAAAAGGTGTCAACAGTGTCAATTCAATGGCAACTTGGTGCACGCTCCCGCAGTTGATTTGCACGCATTAGGAAACCCCTTGGTCGTTCCATACTTGGTCCCTGGAATTTATTGGCCCTATCTGTAATAACCCGTATAATTTACAAAGGTAAAACAGTAATTAAAAAAAAAACTAAATAAAGAATTTAATTGTGAAAAAAATAAAGATCGACAATTTATAGTATTTTATAGACAAGAAATTCTCGTAGAATTTTAGAAAAATATTAAGATTGCATTCGGGGATAAATACGCGAAAGTTTATATTTATTTTTATTATTAGCGTTGATAACGTGTGTTCGACCACCGCGAGGTTTAGTGTGAGTGACACACCCAATAACTCAACACCTTGGTGTGCCACCCACACCTTAAACTTCCTCACATCATCTTCTACCATTACAATTCTCTTCCTTCGGTGATATTTTTCACCGCCACCAAACCATCACTATCACCGCCACCACATTTGTCAAAAAGCATCCAACCTTGTCTCCTATATAAATCAGCACCTCTCAATCATTCTCCTCATCTTCATCATTATCATCATCAACTGCTTCTTGTTCATCTTCTCCTTCTTCTCCCCGCGGCTACACCAACGCCATAACCATCACCACCACCGCCGAGAGACCCACCTCCTTCTCCCTCGTTCTCTAAGTCTCTGTTCTTCTCTCTCTATCTCACTCTGTTCTCTGCCCAGAACAGAGCACGGCAGCAGCAGCGGCAGAAGCCGCCACCACCACCGCCTCTGTTTCCGGCGGCGAGAACCCGAGAACAACCCACTGCTCGATTTCTCTCTCTCTCTCTATTTCCTTACCCATCCATCTGCTCTCTGTCTCACACC
This sequence comes from Linanthus parryae, assembly GCA_023055425.1. NCBI lineage: Eukaryota > Viridiplantae > Streptophyta > Magnoliopsida > Ericales > Polemoniaceae > Linanthus > Linanthus parryae. The sequence continues at coordinate 92,727,551 of JALGPY010000005.1, read as the reverse complement.
CTGTTTGGGGTCGAAAAGCAGAGGCGCAAAGTAGCAGCAGCGGCAAACCCAGCTACTGCCGCCACCAAACCACCATTAACGCCGGCCAAGCTTTGGCCAAGCTCCACCACGCATCACCCACGGTCTATCGCTGTTACCGGTCAACTCCTAGGAGTCCAAGGAGCTCAGTAGAAGGCTCACACAGAACCCGGAAGGCCTCTGTCGCCGGAATTGAAAAAACCACCGTCGGTCACTTCGACGGTCAACCCGAAACAACTCGTTTCTTGACCGATTCCGGCCATTCTTGGCCTAGGTATTCTCTAAATCTCGTCGTGATTTCATTTAAACAATAAAAACCAAGTATTGAATGCTCGAATCCATGTTTAGCTTGACGAATTTGATGTTCATGTTAAAAGGGGGTGAAAGTGTCTTTTCTCTAAACTGGTTATAGCATGATGATCATATAAAGGGGGTAGCTGCTTGTATTTTTGAGAACTTGGTGGGTAGTATTTGTCTCTTAATAGAACTGTCATGTGAGTAGTGGGGGTTACTGCTGACTTTTAAAGAAAACTTGGGGAATTTAGTTGTTGTTTATCTAAACTTGATATTATTCGCGAAAAATAAAAATAATATTTTTGGATTAAAAATATTTTCTAAAAATAATAGTTTTCATCCCGGTTACGAAAAGGTTATTCGGGCGTTGAAATAGTATTTGGATCGCTCGTTAAAAATTAAACTAGTAAATTTTTATTAAAAACTAATGAACGCCGCGTTTAATCTTTTATTTTTCAATTCGGTTGTTTAAAGACTTATAAAAATGAATTTTTCGAACTTATAAATATTGTTGCATCATTTAAAGCATTTAGAAGTGATTTTTATTAAAAATACGATATCGTTTAGTTGTTAATTCTAATATTTATTTTAGATAAAATATAAACTACCATTTATGTTACTAGTATTTTATAACGGATAACTCCTGTAATTAAATAGGACTCTTGAAACATAGCAATTAGTAATTCTTCAAATAAGCACTTGTTGTGTTAATAATTTTGCTAATAAGAAAATATAACAAAATAAAGAAGCGTTAAGAAATTAATGCGCGAGTTGGGGCTAGTTTAAGAATTATTAAATAGGATTCTTAATAAGACCCGTAGAATTATACAGAGTTGTGACAATTTAGAAGCTCCGATTTGTAGGTAACGGATTCGTAAGCAACGACGACAAGTAGGACGTTTTGACGCTACGGAATCGAGGTAAGTAAATATGCCTAGCCTAGCTTGCCTAGCTCCTTTCGTGTCGTACATGATTTTTGGACTTGTCTCAAAATAAATTTTGTGCTATTACTGATTTACTCGAGATTTGTTACATTTTGGAAATGTATGCTTTGAAACTGTCACACGAAGAATAATAATTCGTAAAGAACGTAAAGTGGAAATAGTTGTGCGGGAGAAGCTTATTATTGTCGGGTTGACTTCTGTCACTCGGCCTGTGATTATTATTGTCGGGTTGACTTCTGTCACTCGGCCTGTGATTATTATTGTCGGGTTGACTTCTGTCACTCGGCCTGTGATTATTATTGTCGAGTTGACTTCTGTCACTCGGCCTGTGATTTTTATTGTCGGGTTGACTTCTGTCACTCGGCCTGTGATTATTATTGTCGGGTTGACTTCTGTCACTCGGCCTGTGATTATTGTCGAGTTGACTTTGTCACTCGGCCTGTGATTATTGTCGTGCTGACTTCTGTCACTCGGCCTGTGTATTTTAATCCGGTCGCAACCTGCCGGATCGCTCCATGTAGTCACCTCTCTGACCGCAAGAAGTCTTAGGGGGCTGTCGACAGTTAAGGTCATGGTTGCTAGTGATGGTATAGTTGTGTATAGTAGTTCCTTCCCCCGTATCAACAAAGTTAAAATGTGGTTTTCTCTGAGAACAAGAACGTCTATGAACATAAAGGAAGACAAGATTGGGATATTATTCCCCGTTTCAAGGCCAAGAAGGAAGAGTTTGAAAGATTGAGAAGTTTAAAGCTGGTGTTGTGCTTTGTTTACTCTTTTAAAGATTTATTTCCTCTTATTACTGTTTTGAGAATAAATTATGCATCATCTTCTGTTTACGAGCTAGGGTATTTATTTACTCAGCATTTCCCCGTTGACTTTAGAAACTGCGGTTCCGTTTTCTTTCCCACCGCAGGATTAGAGGAAGATGACTATGGTATGGATGGGTACGAGACTCACTGAGGAGGTCCTGTTGCGTGCTGTAAGATAGTTTGAATAATGTAAGCTTAATGTATAATAGAGGCGTACGAAGACTTGACAAGTACTGTAATGTTTAATAGTATGTAATTTAAATGTTGGGATGTTGTGCTGTTGATTGTCCGCCGTTACTTCAAGCATCGCCCTCCCGGTTCGTCCGAGCCGGATAAAGGGGGTTGTTGCACTATCCGTCCAGCATCGCATGGGAACCAATTCATTTTAACTGGAACCGAGCAGTTCACGAAATGGGTAGAAGTAGCCCCTCTCAACACGGCAAATGCACTAGCCATCGTCAAGCTCATTCAAGAGAACATTATTTATCGTTTTGGGATTGCCAATACAATCCTGTCTGACAATGGGACTCCTTTCGTCAACCGCCAAGTAGCGTCGAAGTTGATGGAATACAACATCAGGCAGGTGTACTCGACGCATTATTACCCAAAGGTGAATGGGCAAGCAGAGGCTAAAAACAAGACACTCCTCATAATTCTAAGTAAGATGGTCGCAGACGATCACAAGAAGTGGGCAGATTCTCTGAGTGTGGCTTTATGGGCGTATCGCACATCACCAAGAATGCCTACAGGGACTTCTCCATTTTTTATTTGTTATGGAGCTGAGGCAGTTTTTCCTGTTGAGATCAAAGTTAACTCTGCAAGGTTGGCATTCAGTGCTCTATACGAGAACCAATGAGACCATGATCTCATTTTACTTGAGGAGAAGCGTGAGCAAGCCAAGAAAACGAATGCAAAGTACAAGGAACGGAATGCGCGAGCTTACAACAAAACCGTTCAGCACCGATATTTTGATGTTGGGGATCTAGTCCTGCGGGTTCTGATCATTGCATGCGCGAAGCAACTCACCCCAAATTCGCTCCTAACTAGGAAGGCCCTTTCGAGGTAAAAGAAGTCTTTGATAGTGGCTATTGCACAATATTGAGATGCCATGGGACTGCCACAACTCCCCAGTCAACGTGCGGTGGTTCAAACAATATTATCCCTATAACTCTTTGTGTTTTGAATGATATATTCGATAAATTCCTCCCATATAAGGACTCCATTTTAATGATAATGACTCTCCCATATGAGGGATCCCTTATCAACTGGTTTATCTAATCAATTGTGTTGCTCATTCACAAGCGATTGCTCATACTGAATAATAATCATATCTGTCTGGATAGCATATTTAAGCCTATCTGTCTAGAAAGCACTAATGAGCGAATCCTAAGCCTATCTACCTAGATAGCAACCCTTCCTACTTGAGCCTATCTGTTAAGGTAGCAGCAATATGCGAGCCAAGCCTATTGGTCTAGATAGCAGCAATACGCGAACCAAAGCTTATTTGTCTAGATAGCACCAATACGCGAACTAAAGTCCATATGTCTAGATAGCAGCAAAACTCAATACAAGCCCATGTCTAGGTAGCAGTTTTTCTTGAATAAGCCTATCTATTTATGATAGAAATACCTACAAAGCTTATCTATCGCACCAATGCACGAGCTTAAACCTATTTTTTTAAGATAAAAATCGGTTTGATCGAGCCCATCTCTTTAGATAACAACGATACGTGATCAAAAGACTATTAGAACGATAGCAATACTTAAAGACATGAATGTAGACGTACAAGCTTATCTAGCAAAGAAAGCGAGAATGATGATCGATACCTGCAAAGCCAAAGAAGGCGCTGTTCATAAGAAAAATCCAAACATGTTTGCGTTACAAATATCTAAACTATAAAAAGCTGGAACTGATAGATTACATGATCAAAATTTTAACCAGTTACATGGAAATACTACTAATATTTGAGGAAGCCTTTGAGAAGGGAGTCCTGACCTGCCAACTTTATGGAGTTTGGAGCTCACTCATCCAAACGCTTTTTGTTGTTCTGATGATTCTCTACTGCCTCCTCAAACTCCCTAATGGCCTTTTGAAGTGCCTCTTTTCGCGCCTTAAGAGCAGCATTTTCCAAATTGTAATTGGCATAGCCAAACTTCAGCTTCACATAATTGTTGATCTTCACTAACCTTTGAATGAGAAATTGAAGGTTCAGCTATCCCACTGAGACGTGATGAATGCCATAAGCACTCGTCAAGAAACACTTAGTATTAGAAAGAGAGGTGCTTGCAGGAGTCGTTTTGCTTATCCTCCCCAACAGGTCTGTCAACTCCGTAAGGATATCCCGCCTATCCTTGGGTGCTAACTCCAAGATACTGGCGAATGTGGTCGGGTATGAAACGCGCACCTTCATGAGCCATTCTAAACAAACTTGGTTTATACCTGCATTTTCAAACATGAGAATGGATTATTAAACTACGGAATAGGACCACGTGTTTGGCAAATATTTACTTGCTCGAAAAACAATCTTACCGGTACCCTCGATGATCAGCTGAAGTGAAGGAATCAGGGTTGTTGTTTGGCCACTAGAGGTCGCTGTTTTAGCTAGCTTTTGGTCTGCAAGAGTTTCACGCGCGAAGTACTCCTCAGGAATTACACAGCTCCCTTCAGCAGCAACTGTTTCAACAGCTTGCGTAGCCCATACTGACCAGGGATTTTGTGCAAGTACCGCATCCAGATTCAGGACAGGTTTTTGGTTATCAACATGAGACTCCTCGCTCAGTAGGCCAGACACACACAAGTTTGTACTTGAAGCCCTTGTACTAACACCTTCAGTCACGGCCACCGGGGTGTTCGATCTCGAGATTGCGTGCTAAGGAAGCTCACTCATGATTACATTTCCACCACTTTCACCTCTTGCCTCGAGCAAGCTTGGTGTGGACTCTGGAATTTCTTGCACATTCTCGGGTGGGACATTAAGTTATGTTCCATGAGCCTCAATAGTGTGAGCATCTTCCATATCCTAATCCGGTGCACCACCGCTCGCGTTTGACTCATGCTCGATTCTTCCTTCATGGGTTGGCGCAGCACTCTCGGAAGAAATATTGACTTGATTGGCTTTTGGAACCTGTGGCATGTTCTAGAACACATGGGCTGAAATAGCAACTTCTTGTTGAGCTTCAGTTCGAGCTTCAGCTCGCTCAACCTCTCATGGAGTCTCTATTGTCAGGACAGTTGCGGGAGTGGCCCTTTGAGAATCAACTTCAGAAAGCGAAGTGATGTTCTCTTGTACGGTAGCTTGTTCAGCATTTTCAGCTTTTGTCTGTTCTTGCTCCAGCTGGAGGTCCTCTTGCTCTTGCTCAACGGACTCAAGCCGTTCATCCTCAGTGCTAGCTCCATCCCCGACCGTTCGAGCCTCCTCAGGTACTTGACTAGTAGGCTCTTCCATTATTGCATCATCAAAAGTTTCATGGGCAGTCTCAGAAATGCGAACTACTGCGCTACGAAGCCGGCGGGATATTCTTATCAATGGCTCTGCTTCTATCAAAAGGCAAAATTCATAGTTAGTCCAAGTTGAAGGAAGCATGCTACCAAAACTTAAAGAGCTGCGATGAAAAGACCTCCACTCTCATATGGATTATCTGCGTAAAGGTTATCATCAATCCCTTTTAATGTCGCATGACCTGATTGGGTGTGAAACATTGTTACTATGGGCGAAACACTATCATCACTATTTGAATATGGTAAAGATGAGCATGGCAGTGCTAAGGAAGCAGATTTACCTGAGGCTTCCCCACATAGATCCACTAACCATTTGCGAATATCACTTTTAGACACCTCATGGTTTAATGCGCGAAAGATAAGTTCTTGGCGTGATAAAGCAAATTTCAAAATAGTACATTCTTCATCCTCATAACCAATGATCTCCTGGAAGTGCACTTGTGCTTGCTCCATCTGACCAATGGTCGAGCGCGAGCGTTGTTGTAACACCCTGCACATTTTATAGGGGTTAAATTGTAATAATTTAAAATTTTGAGTTAGTTGCTGAAATATCTTGTTCAGCAGTTTGTGCTGACAATTGATCATCGGAAAATTTTTAGGGTGTGACTTTGTTGGGGGGTTGTAAGCAATTATTGAAAAAATGGGGATTTTGTGTAGTTTCTTAAACAATGAATTTCTAGCTAAAATTTGGCCAAAATAAGGTTATTGAGAAATTTTTGGGGCACTTTTGAGAGTATCCTAAGTGTTGGGGAAGAGGTATAAATCAAAGATTACCCAAATTCTCTCTATTTCATTTGTACCCTAAAATCTTTAAATTTTCAAATAACCCCCTATTGCATGAGCTCCACTTATCATTCTCCATGGTGTGTTTTGGACACTTGCCCCTTGATGTGGCAGCACCACACCCTCTACATCACTGGAAATCAGTTCCAACTCTCTCTTCATATCATCATCTTCTTCTTCTTCTTTCACTTCTTCATGCACCACCTCCACCACCATGCTACCACCAAACCACCTCCAACTTCAGAAGTGCTGTAACTGGAGCTTCCCTATACACCGGAGAACATAATCCCTCTTTCAATTTCAAGTTGGTTATCGGTAAATCGAGTAAGAACACATAAACCTTAGTTTCTTCAATCGGTTAATTCCCTCTTATAGTTGTGTTTCAGTCATCCTAACCTATTCCATTGTGATCATGAGGTCAAGGTGCGCTTGTGAAGCATAATTTTGAGCCCTGAATCGCTCAAACTCGTTGTGGTCGCCGGATTCTACAGAGAATTCGCCGAAAAATTCATAGCAGCGCCGGAGGTGAGCCAATTCCTCCATTCTTGTTCCCTGTTCGAAGCAGCATATCTCCTCCTCTTGCTACTTGTTTGCAGAGCTCTTCGGCTATTTGTAAACCCTGTACAATGGCCTTCAAAATCAAGTGGTTCTCTTGCTTTGATTTCAACTTCAAGCAACCTGAAAATCCGTCCAAACATGTTAGGTTGGGATGGTATTGAACTTTGTACTTGGCACAATCTGTGAAGCCAACTTTGAGACAACAAATCTCTCTAGTGTGTTAATGAAATAATCATCGTCCTCCTCCTGCATAAGCTGTTGTTATAACACAAAAAGGGCATCATGAATTGGTTTGACAAAATTAACTCTAAAGCCTTGAAACTTTGGTTGGAAGTAGGGGGTTTGCAGACTGTTTTGGTAACCACTTCATTTCTCGCTCTTTCTTGAATGTAAATGCATCCCTGTGGTCCTCATGGCCCCTTCACTTCATCTAGGACCCATAGACATGCTCTGATTCTCCCTGTAAGAACCTGTGATTCATCGGTGTTGAATTTTCTTCGTTACTTTGTCATCTCAGAATGTTTTGTCTTGCTGTTTTATGCTACTGATTTGTCATAGATAGATCTTCAAATACCTGCTTGTTCTGTAACATGAATTAATCTCTAATCTATCCAAATGTAATCTCGAAGTTATTGCATTGTGTTCTTGAAGAAACTTAAACTCAAACATACAACAAATCCCTCCAACTTGCAAATACATCTCCTTTAATAATTGGAGTATTGGACTGATTCCTGGCCTTGTGTATTCATGTATTAACCTTCCACAATATAGGGATTAGTATACCCTCCAACTCCATCTCTACATAACACAAAATCTGGTGTAAAGCTGCTATGCGTGTGCAGCACTTTAGCTATCTCCATGACAATGATTTTTGCCAATTTTCAACTTGAATATCATCCTCAATTCTTGTTGTCTTTATTTGATTCCTTGACCTAACTATTCATTGTTTTAATGGCTACAACTTCAAGGTATTGGTTAGCTCCAAATCAGTCCCTAAAGCCCCTATTTTCTCCTCCAAAGTAGGGGAAGAATGTGTCTAAAATTGGTGAAGCTTATGTCTGGAAAGTGCCTTTTTTTACCTAACTTTGACATGTGATATCTCCCTCAATAATTTGAGTCTCTAGAACTTGAATATGTTTTAGAATCCTTGAAGAACCATCTTCAAAACCCCATTCCTAATTTTGCCAAACAATCTGTCAATTGACCATAATTCAGGTACAGAGCTGGCTGTAAGTGTTGATTTCTCTTAAGCTTTGGCTCTCAATTTGTCAGCCAAAATTACCCTTCGGGCCTTCACATCTTTGAGAAAAGTTACTCATATTGCTACTTAGATACCACTCGTCGAATTTCACCAAGTTTATCTCCTAGAAAATGTTATTTGAACCAAACTGTGTAAAAGGGGTAAAATTGTAACTTCACATAAGAGTTGTGTCATGTTGAAATCAAAGTCTTGGAGATGTCTTACATGGCCATTTGGAGTCTCAGTAGGATATGTTGGGTTATAGTTGAGCATGTTAACCACTGGGGTCTCTTTGCAATTTTGCCAAACTACATGGATGCATGTGTAATTAATCAGAACTTCACGCTTGAACTACTTTAGACTAAATTAATGTTCTGAGACAACCAATGTGACTAAAAAGGATATGTGGGGTCTTAAGAAGGAAATAATTGACTCAGGAATGATCATGTCATTATGGGGCCTTTTTGTAATTTTATCAAGATGTATGGGGCTTAAGTGCAAATAAGTAAAAGTTGTAGAATTCAATTCTATGAACTCCTCATAATGTTAAGATGTTGTCTTTCATACCATTTACCAAAATTGTTTAGAGAGTTTGGGCCAGATCAAGGGTTAAAGCGCAATTAAATCGGACTTGAGGGACTTGATTGTAAATAATAAAAAATGAGGACTTATGCTACGTAGGCTCCCGGAAGACTTAGTAAACCATGAGACTGGCCAATCACGCATAACTAAGGGGTACATGGACAGTCAGGGACTGTCGTGATAAGACAGAGACTTCAGGTGCAAAATAGTTATTAAGGGCTTGACAGCTAGCAGGGCACCTGCATATGCATCTTACCTCTCTAAAGAGGATGGGTACTGATAAGTATATGTACCTTGGTATTTGTAGAGATTGACGAGGATAGTGAATCAGCAGCGCTGATCAGGAGCACTAGGCTGGCTACAGGTAAGCATTAGTATGCTTAATTTAATATTAGAGAATGCCAGAGTATATGTAAGTATCTATGCATACCTGATGCGGAGATCCTGAAGTAAGCATCTTTGGATCATGGGTATACATACTTACATAATTTTGTTCATGAATATGATTCATTCTTGCCTTAAATTTCTTGGTTGGTATTTGAAGCATGAGTGCTATAGACCCTTGTATGGTCACTACAGGCTCCGACCGTCTAGCTGCTGCGGTGGGAGACACACATGGGACCCGTTTTACGGGCTTTACATTCATGGCCTATGGGCTTAGTCGGTACATTGCTAGCTCCCAACTTGTAGGCAACTAGTACTACCCTCTGGACTGACTATCCAATAGGGAGTGTGCACACTTAACGTCTAGTTTGTCATGGTGAATAATTGGATATTGGAGTAAGGAACTAAGTTTGTTCATGCCATAACTGAGTATTAATTGATATCTAACATAAAGGTTTAGATTTATCTTTAATCTTGGATGTGGGTCAGTTTATATGGTATACGCCATACAAGTACATGTTAAACACTTTCAAAATTGTTGTTACCAGCTTCGTCTTAAATTCTATTTTATTCATTACAACCTGACGTCGTAATATCACTGCCTTACATTTTTGGCAGGAGAGTACGGGGAGGCCGGGAAATAGAGAAACACTTAGAAGCTGTCACGTCTGAGTATAGGATCTACAATCGTAAGTTTTATTTAAGTTTGAGTTTCTTTAATTTTGTCTTGTAACAGAACCGTTAAAGCTTAGACTCCTTGCTGAGCACTTCCGTGCTGGGCGGAGGGCATCTCCGGAGAGTCTGGGGATCCAAGTGTAATTCTCCAGTGTTCTAGGATGGGGGTGTTACAGATGGTATCAGAGCCTGGTTCTGTGAAAAGACAGAATTGAGAACCCAACTAATAGTTGGATAGTGTTTTTAAAATTTAAAACTGAATAGGAAGCAAGAGTAGAACTGGAATAGGATGGTTGGGGGAGAGCACTTGCACGAGTGATATATATGTGCATTCCTGGGCCTTACGCACATGTTGGAATCCCTGGCTGAGATTCAAGTTGTTGCATGATTTTGCATGATAAAAAAAACTGCATGGTACTAGTGGAGAGTATTAGACATGGAAATATACCTGGATAATTTTTTACCGGTATGATCTAGGAATTTGATTAAGGGATGGTATGAATCATGTGAGTGTGAATCAGTCCGGTATGTCTATGATATTATTCGAGTATAACTGATCTCTCAGCCGGAGAGCTGCCATACGATTTAATGGAATTTATCTATAACAAAACCAATATTAACTTGCATGGTTAGATAGTAATTGGAATGGTTAAGTTGAGATAAGATTCTATAATTGAATGACCCTGTCAGGCTAGAGGAAAGAACTTGATAGAGAATTGGTAAGAACATTGTATGGGATAAACCAATTTGATATAGTATAAGAGTATTCGTGGATATCCGCGTTGTCAGCAAGAGAGTTGACATGTAATTGGAGGACAATCTCCTGAAATAAAATTAACGTAGGCGACATAATTGAACATGAGCTGGAATGGTAAATTTGGGTTGTAGTCTTGTAGTGGGATGACCATGCCAGACATCCTAGGTCCAAGTAAGCACCTGATAAGGGAAAACGAATAAGAAATACTTATGGTTCGTTAGTAGAGGGGATGGAGTTACATATGTAGCATTAGCGTGCGAGTGAAGTAAGAAAGAAAGGATAGGAAATGAGATACGTGTACTTTGGGACACTGAATAAAGAGTAAATGAATTTAGGAGATGGTGATTAGGTAGAGGATAAGTGATGGGACTGGGAAAGAATCGTGCCATGAATAAAGGCTTGCGATGAGTAGTATTATAGAGTATATGAGATAAGGAATGAGTGGATCACGGTAGAAGTATGAAAAAAAAAGTATCGTGTATTTTCTGAAGGTTAAATGGTAGGGGGTTAGAGGGGTTTTGGCAAAAGAAAAACTTGTGTAATTATGGGCTAAGTAAGAGCCTCGGGGAAGGCATCCAAAGCTGAGTTGTTACCGTAGTAGGGTATTGAGAGTAGTGAGCTTACATGGATGATTTCGGGCAGGATTCATTGCTATTAACGAATAAAGTGTCAAGGTCGGGAGGAGACTATGGCATTAAGACAGTGTTCTGTTCAAGTCGGGAAATAGATATGGACTCGTTCTTCTTACAAACGTCTATAAAGATCTGTTCCTTTTATGGGGCGTTCACTGGGTTGAACCAGTTATATGGAGCTATTGTGCGCACATGACTGCTGGAGTATCTATGATATGCATATTCCTAAACAACAGTTTTTTTTATCTAAACATGTGTCAGGTGTTGGAAAAGGAGCGATGTCATCAATGGATCTCCAAAATAGGCTTGGGCGTATTGAAAATGTGGTATTGACTTTGGGGCAGATAGTCTCCAACCTGAAAAATATTATTGCGCGCCAAGTCGAACAGCTGAAACCAGGATACATCACAGGATCAGAGGGCCCGTCTAGTATGGGGAATTGGGTTAGGCATCTTGAGAAGGCCTTCGAAGTTGTCCAGTGCCCTCCCGTGATAAGGGTGGACATTGCGGCCTCCTGTCTGCAATTAAGAGGTTACTGGTGGAATGATAGTAAGGTAGTGTTGATGAACCGAGAAGGATTTGAGTGGAAGGAATTCAAGGAAGCCTTCAAAGCTAGGTTCTATCCAGAACCTGAGCAGCTGCGAAAGTTTGTCGAGTTACTGACTCTGAGAAAAGGTGGTATGACCGTATTAGAATACTATGTCAAGTTTATAGAATTATCAGGCATAACAAAGGAGTCCATACTCTCTGAGGAAGAGAAGATCCATAAGTTTGTGTTGGGATTAAGTAAGGAAATCAGGAAGGCAATGGGAACTCGTGACTTTGAGACGGTGCAGAAAACATTTCTCGAGGCCTGCCTCCTGGAACAACTTAAGGTGTTCCAGGGGAGCATAGAGCAAGAAGATGGGAATAGGAATTGGAATTGGAAGGATCGATATTTCATGGGCGAAGGGGTAAGACACACCTGTAAGAAACAAATACCAGTAAAGCATGGGGGGTTGCCATGGCAAGGGACCACGAAAACTAGGGAATAGGGCATACCCCTGTAAGTAGTGCGGTAAGAATCATTCATGATTAGACTGTGATGGGAATAAAGTCTCGTGTTTCCGATGTGGTAAGCTAGGACACCGGTCATTTGAGTGCATGGTGAGGAAAGCAGAGGTGGGTGGAGAATGTATGCCGTATACTAGCCATCACCAAATACAAAATAGAGGACATGACAACAAACTGGAACATAAGAAGTCGAGAAGTGGTAGCCAGGCAGATGTGGCACCACCTCAGGTTGGAGGCAAGGTTCAGGACACCCAACTTACTAGGGAACTCAGGAGGAACCAAGAGCCATGGAAGCAATCTAAAGTAAAGGAAGTTGCAGCGTCATGTACCAGCTTCGACAAGTAGATAGGGCCTTTAGCCTCCGGTTATAATCATGTTCAGGACAGCTAACTTTAGTGGTAATTTAAAACGAAAAATGAAACGATTAAGCATAGAATATCATTAAAGGGGATAACAACAAGATTGGTAAGGGACTTAGAAAAAAACGAAGTGAAGACCTATAACACGTCAGGGTATAGTCAAAACATTGTGCGTCAGGGCACCCAAACGCTGGCGCAACACCATGTCGGACTACAGAGGGATGTAGTTGCAACGTACCGGGGTATCGGGTCAGAAGGTTATCCAAAGATAAATGGGCTACTTTAGGAGAGAAAATCATCAGGTTTGAGGATGGATTGAGGAAGAGGCTTCCAGGGATGGGTAGGGGTAGATGGTCTTCGAGGACGAAGATTCTTCTAAGGGGGTGGTATGTAACACCCTACAAATTTTATAGGGGTTAAATTGTAATAATTTAAAATTTTGAGTTAGTCACTGAAATATCTTGTTCAGCAGTTTGTGCTGATAATTGATCATCAAAAAAACTTTAGGGTGTGACTTTGTTGGGGGTTGTAAGCAATTATTGAAAAAAATGGGGATTTTGTGTAGTTTCTTAAACAAGGAATTTCTAGCTATAATTTGGCCAAAATAAGGGTACTGAGAAATTTTTGGGGCTCTTTTGAGAGTATCCTAAGTGTTGGGGCATAGGTATAAATCAAAGATTACCCAAATTCTCTCTATTTCATTTGTACCCTAAAATCTTTAAATTTGCAAATAACCACCTAGTGCATGAGCTCCACTTATCATTCTCCATGGTGTGCGTTGGACACTTGTCCCTTGATGTGGCAGCACCACACCCTCTCCATCACTGAAAATCAGTTCCAACTCTCTCTTCACATCTTCATCTTCTTCTTCTTTCACTTCTTCATGCCCCACCTCCACCACCATGCTACCACCAAACCACCTCCAGCTTCAGAAGTGCTGTAACTGGAGCTTCCCTATACACCTTATAACATAATCCCTCTTTCAATTTGAAGTTTCATCAAGTTGGTTATCGGTAAATCGAGCAAGAACACATAAACCCTAGTTTCTTCAATAAGTTAATTCCTTCTTATAGTTGTGTTTCAGTCATCCTAACCTATTCCATCATGATCCTGAGGTCAAGGCGCACTTGTGAAGCATAATTTTGAGCCCTGAATCGCTCAAACTCGTTGTGGTCACCAGATTATGCAGAGAGTACGCCGAAAAATTCATAGCAGCGCCGAAGGTGAGCCAACTCCTCCATACCTTGCCTATGTTTTATTCAAGTTTCATATTTGAGGTACCTAGGATTCATAGAACACGTCTAGGCCATGCATGTCCACCCAGAAACTTGTTTGAATCATGTTTGATTCGTGAGCTTCAGAATTTTCTGGCCATGTTTGTTCCCTGTTCGAAGCTGCATATCTCCTCCTCTAGCTACGGGTTTGCAGAGCTCTTCGGCTCTTTGTAAACCCTGTAAAATGGCCTTCAAAATCTTGTGGTTCTCTTGCTTTGATTTCAACTCCAAGCTTCCCGAAAATCCGTCCAAACATGTTAGGTTGGGATGATATTGAACTGTGTTCTTGGCACAATCTGTGAAGCCAACTTTAAGATAAGAAATCTCTCTAGTGTGTTAATTAAATGATCATCGTCCTCCTCCTGCATAAGCTGTTGTTATAACACAAAAAGGGCATCATGAATTGGTTTGACAAAATCAACTCTAAAGCCTTGAAACTTTGGTTGGAAGTAGGGGGTTTGAAGACTGTTTTGGTAACCACTTCATTTCTCACTCTTTCTTGAATGCAAATGCATCCCTGTGGTCCTCATGTCCCCTTCACTTCATCTACGACCCATACACATGCTCAGATTCTCCCTGTAACAACTTGTGATTCATCGGAGTTGAATTTTCGACACGAGGACCCCCTCTATTCTAGGCTTCGTTACTTTGTCATCACATAATGTTTTGTCTTGCTGTTTTGTGCTACTGATTCGTGGTAGATAGATATTCAAATCCCTGCTTGTTTTGTAGCATGAATTAATATCTAATATATCCAAATGTAGACTCGAAGTTACTGCATTGTGTTCTTGAAGAAACTTAAACTCAAACATACAACAAATCCCTTCAACTTGCAGAACCTACATATCCTTTAATAATTGGAGTATTGGACTGATTGTTGGCCTTGTGTATTCATGTATTAACCTTCCACAATATAGGGATGAGTATACCCTTCAATTCCATCTCTAAATAACACAAAATATGGTGTAAAGCTCCTATGCGTGTGCAGCACTTTAGCTATCTCCATGACAATGATTTTTTCCAATTTTCAACTTGAATATCATCCTCAATTCTTGTTGTCTTAAGTTGATTCTTGGACCTAAGTATTCACTTTATTAATGGCTACAACTTCCAGGTATTGGTTAGCTCCAAATCAGTCCCTAAAGCCCCTATTTTCTCCTCCAAAGTAGGGGAAGAATGTGTCTAAAATTGGTGAAGCTTATGTATGGAAAGTGCTTGTTTTTACCTAAATTTGACATTTGCTATCTCCATCAATATTTTGAGTCTCCTAGAACTTGAATATGTTCTAGAATCCTTGAAGAACCATCTTCAAAACCCCATTCCCAATTTTGCCAAACAATCTCTCAGTTGACCATAATTCCGGTACAAAGCTGGATGTAATTGTTGATTTCTCTCAAGCTTTGGCTCTCAATTTCTCAGCCAAAATGACCCTTCGGGCCTTCACATCCTTGAGAAAAGTTACTCATATTGTGACTTGGATACCACTCCTCAAATTTCACCAAGTTGATCTCCTAGAAAATGTTATTTGAACCAAACTGTGTAAAAGGGGTAAAATTGTAATTTCACATAAGAGTTGTGTCATGTTGAAATCAAAGTCTTGGAGATGTCTTACATGGACATTTGGAGTCTCAGTATAATATGTTGGGTTATAGTTGACATGTTAACCGCTGGGGTCTTTTTTCAATTTTGCCAAACTACAGGGATGCGTGTGTAATTAATCAGAACTTCACGCTTGAACTACTTGAGACTAAATTAATGTCTTGAGACCAACAACATGTCTAAAAAGGATATGTGGGGTCTTAAGAAGGAAATAATTGACTCAGGAATGATCAAGTCATTATGGGGGCCTTTTTGTAATTTTAGCAAGATTTATGGCCTTAAGTGCAAATAAGTAAAAGTTGTAGAATTCAACTCTATGAACTCCTGAGAATGTTAAGATGGTGTCTTTTCATACCGTTGACCATAATTGTTTAGAGAGTTTGGGCCCGATCAGGGGCTAAAGTGCAATTAAATCAGACTTCAGGTACTTGAGTGTAAATAATAAAAAATGAGGATTTAAGCTAAGTAGGCTCCCGGAAACAATCAGAGATTGTCTTGATAAGACAGAGACTTCATGGGCAAAATAGTTATTAAGGGCTTGTCAGCTAGCAGGGCACCTGCATATGCATCTTGCCTCTCTAAAGAGAATGGGTACTGATAAGTATACATACCTTGGTATTTGTAGAGATTGACGAGGATAGTGAATCAGCAGCGCTGATCAGGAGCACTAGGCAGGCTACAGGTAAGCATTAGCATGCTTAATTTAATATTAGAGAATGCCATAGTATATGTAAGTATCTATGGATACCTGATGTGGAGATCGTGAAGTAAGCATCTTTGGATAAGGCGTATACATACTTACATAATTTTGTTCATGAATATGATTCATTCTTGACTTAAATTTCTTGGTCGGTATCTGAAGCATGAGTGCTATAGACCCTTGTATGGTCACTACAAGCTCCGGCCGTCTAGCTGCTGCGGTGGCGGACGCACATGGGACCCAGTTTACGGGCTTTACATTCATGGCCTACGAGCTTAGTCGGTACATTTCTAGCTCCCGAATTGTAGGAAACTAGTACTACCTTCTGAACTGACTATCCAGTAGGGGTGTGCACACTTAAGGTCTAGTTTGTCATGGTGGATAATTGGATACTGGAGTAAGGAACTGAGTTTGGTCAAGTCATAACTGAGTATTAATTGATATCTAACATAAAGGTTTTGCTTTATTTTTAATCTTGGATGTGGGTCAGGTTATATGGCATACACCATACAAGTACATGTTAAACACTTTCAAAATTTTTGTTACCTGCTTCGTCTTAAATTCTATTTTATTCATTACAACCTGACGTCGTAATGTCATTGCCTTACATTTTTGGTAGGAGAGTACGCGGGAGGCCGGGAAATAGACAAACACTTAGAAGATGTCACGTCCGAGTATAGGAACTACAATCGTAAGTTTTATTTAAGTTTGGTCTTTAATTTTGTCTTGTAAAAGAACCGTTAAGCTTAGACTCCTTGCTGAAGCACTTCCATGCTTGGCGGTGGGCATCTCCGGAGAGTTTGGGGGATCCAAGTGTAATTCTCCAGTACTCTAGGATGGGGGTGCTACAGTTGTCCCTGATCTTCAAGACTCGGCAATTGCCTCTTCTTCAGTAAGGCTTTCGTCTTCCTCCACAGAATCCTCGCTATCTGTGGTATATGCATAAGAACATTAGAATAAAATGACTTGTGCTAGTTGAAGACTAATGGAAATGCGATATTAATACCTTCACTCATGGCAAAGGACATATTAGGATTGAATTCTACAAAGTTCTCTGTGTCGCGCTCAACATCTTGGCCTCTTCCTCTGGCTACTTTCTCTTTGGGGGTTGGATTCTTTGAAGCAAGATTGGTCCTTGGGCGCTTCACTAGCTACAACACTCCAACATCCGTCGCATCCGTTGAGGGTTCAACATAAGCTTTCTTCTTCTTCTTCGGATTTTTATCAGCGTCCGAAATCGATACAATGAAGTTTGAAAGCGCATTCCAGATATGGTCCTGGACTTCTTGAGACATTGGTAATTCGGGCTCAATAGCAACATTGGCCACGTCCTTTGAACGCAAGATGTCTGCAAATCCAGTGCTTCGATCTCCAAACGCGTATCTCCGGAAGTAGCACTATATTATAAAAAGAAGTTAGCATCACATGTACTTATCGTGCAATCAAGGAAGAAATTTAGGTCGCGCGTTCGAAAAAGCTCAAAATTACCTTGTTAAACTTGTTGGCGTAAGTCTTCCTCGCATTGTAGGAATCTTTCTTCACGATCTCCGCCTTCTCCCCCAAGATTAGCTCTGGGAACAAGTGATGATATCCGTCCAAGAGTGAATAAAAGTCGTATTGAGTCGCGTCCCTAGAACATGACGATTTAAACGGATATCTCCAATACTGGGAACAGGAGCCTTAAGTGGTTGGAACTGGAACTGAGACCGTGAGTAAAGCCGAGTTTGTGCTTTCCAGAAGGCGACCCAATTGGGCGTCAATTCTCCCAGTCTTTCTTGAGAAGGTTGGATTAGAGGAAGCATACTAATCAGTAAGTCGTTGCACTTACCAAATAGAAGCCTCTTGTAGCAACTGCGGACAATTGAATCAGACCACAAGGAAGGTGCCACTGCGTCAAAACCCAAATGGGGGCTCACTCGAACCAGATTGTAAGGGACCGTTATGAGTGTATAACACAAGGTCTCCGGAACGGCTTCATATTCAGATAGGGCAGGCAAGTATCCTCTTCTACACCAGTTGACAAATCTGGAGTAGCAGCGCGAGCCTTTGATGATATGCGAAGAAGATAAGGGGTATCCTTCTCGGCGTACATAGCCTCGTGATGCACGATGTTATCCAAGGCTTGAATATAAGGTCTTGCCACAAAATAGCTGATGTCGTCGCACATCAAGGAGAATGAGCGTTGAAAGTCTTTGGTTTTGTACCAATGCCAGGCGCGGGGGCAGAGGAAATCCTTCCTGGCATTAGGTGCGTTCCACTTTTCGACGGGCGAGGGAACATGAGCATAAAGAGGCCATCTCTCGAACACCCACATGGAGAGAAATGCGACGTTGATGTAATTAACGATGTCCACTCTACCTGGGGCTGTTCGGCATGCGTCATGGCCAAGTCCAGACGATGATATAATGACCCTAGAACCAAAGGTCCTAATGCCACTTTTTGACCTAGTGATAGCCGAACAACAAGCTCAAGGACGTGAATAAACACACCGTCATGCGCGTGCCCATCTATAAGATATCTGGAGAGCCAGACGCAAAGGAAGGAGCACAACGAATAAGCAGACACCCTGCCTTCCAACAAAGTTGGTGCATCTGTAGCCTTCTTCAGAATTGCTTGAGCCATCTCCGGATTTGAAAAGTCGCGGTAGAAGTAAGTGATCCACTTCAACCACAAGTTTTTCGCACCCGTTTTAACAAGAAGGTGCTTTTCTGAAGGAGTTGTCGAAGTCCACCTCTTGGTTGTCTTTTTCAGCTCCCCTATACACTCCATCATCTGTTCGAAAAGGGAGATTTCAACATCCAAATCCAAACACGCCAAAGGTTCCACATTCCCCATGCAGGGAAGCTCTAGTAGGATCTCCACATCCTCCAGAGTAGGACCGACTTCGAAGGTTGAGAAGTGGAAGATACGAGTCTTCTTTGAGTACCTTCAGAGCAAAGTAATCAGCATATCATTATCAAATCTCACGCTCGACCCCTTAGTCGCGCGCACGACATGATATATCCCAGCACGAGTGAGTACAGACTCATGATGCTCGAGGATGTGCTCTGTCCTCTCCTCCATCCAATCCAACTTCGAGAATATCGGTAAATAGATACATCCCAGCTTCAAGGCCAAGTCGGTTCACAACGTCGATGTTTGCAAGATCCCAGTCATTCCTCTCCGGCTCAGGCATCAATTGCAGTGCGTCCTCCGTCAAAGAAGCTTTTAGATTTCTTCTCGCGGGCAGTTGCCAAGAAGAAATCTTTCCCTCCCAGATAAGGGGCGTTGCACCATAAATCTTTGGGGACTTCTGGTAGGTCGACTGCTTGCTTTGAAGATTTCCTCGAAGCCATTTCTATAACACGAATAAGCACATGCAAAACAAGATGTTCAAGATCAGTGCTATGTTCATGAACGAAGAACAGTCCGAAGAACACTCAACCCAGATCTGCATGCCTACTCGATTTGAACTTTCAAAATATGAGGACTGCACTATTGAAGGATGAGATCTACTAACCTTGTCGCTTTTGAAGTAACTGGAGTGCTTGATTGATCTACAACTGATTGAAGGATTGAATCTGTTGGCGAAGGCTCTCTCTCTTTCTCATAAACTTTGATAGCAACAATGGCGTGAAAAGTTATAATCGGGTTTATATAGATCCTCCTGAAGAGTCACGACCGTTCAAAATCTTTTCGGATCAAGCGTCGCCTCGGTAACCGGCAGAAATATGTGGATATCGTCGCAACCCACAAAATCCACATCACGCCCACGCCACATTAAAGGCTATCCGACGTTGCAGAAACCTAGGTAATCATGGCTACTTTTGGGGGCTAGAGATTTCGAATATTATTCGACTTGGTACGAGAATCTGCGTGGAGCCACGCACGCCTGGTTTTGCGAATTTACACAAAGACGCACGTGGTATACGCGCAAAAGGGGGCTAATGTAGATAGTGCATCTTAGACAGATCAACCACTGTCCATGTGGCGGCTATCCAGGAGGTTCGATGGTACTCCACTATCACCCTATTATTGCCATTGTGCTCGCACTTATCCGTATGGGGGCTGCGAGACAGGGCCGCCCTCAATACTAACTGCGCAGGAGCTGTAGGGTTCAAGTGGCTTGGAGGTTAGAGTAAGGAACGTCGCGCGTGACCCTTGTCAATTGTCTGAGAGATCTGATGAACACACATCCTATATACACGAGTAACCGTTGGGACGTGCCCTACAAACACGAACGATCGTGTAACGTTCCCTATATATACGAGTAACGTGTTCTGAACGAGGCGGTTATCTCGCCATATGTTACGGCCGCATTAACCCCTCGTAACGACACTCCTACACCCTATATATATGAACATTGGCCTTCTTTAGCAACTCTAGAATCTCTGACTAATCATCAGACTGTCTCTCTTTCAAGCAATTGGCAAGAGCTTACTCTTTCCCTGCGCCCTTACTCTCATTCTCTGTGCATTTTCCTTGTTCTTGTTCTCTGTTACATGTGTACATTCAGATCATCCCTACCAAATCTCCTTGTACACAATTGTATATGAGAAGTGGGGTTTCTAACTCCGATACACGAAGATTGTAACTCACTAGTCACCGATCTCTACAAAAGAAATTTTAAGAAACCATCTAAAGAAAAAAAACATCCCAAAAAGAAAATTAGTCACAGGCTTACAGCATCTCTGTGTGCCTCTGTCCAAAAATATTGAAGTAAAGTTGGGCTATGTCGGGCTTCAATGCATTAGTTCATCAAATCTGACCGCGTTAATTATTTCGGCCCATTTGGGCTACCGTTTTCTGAAGCCGGCCCGTGAACTGAAACCCTAGTACCATTGCCGTTCGACGCCTTTTTCTTCCTTCCAACTTCTTTCATACTACTTCATTTTGCAGACACAGGGAGGCAAGGCGCATACTCTTCAGGTTTTCGCAGATCCAAGCTCTCAAGTCCTGGTACGCTTTTTGCTCTCTCTATCGAATTGCTTCTGCCTATCATATCTCTGTATAGAGGATTTCTGTTCTGTTCTGTTCTCACTCTAAAATTTGTTTCTTCCGTTTGGTTTTCTTCTTCAGTTGTTGTTCGAGCAGAGATGAAGATTATCGCCGCGTATTTGCTCGCCGTCTTGGGAGGCAACACCACGCCTTCCGCCGATGATATCAAGAAAATCCTTGGCTCAGGTATCGTATATGCGATTTTGTTTATCGTTAATGTTGCTTTCTCGTTAGGGTTGGTGATACATTTTCGGTGCTGTTAGTTTGTATTCTGTGCTGGATTGTTCTAAGCTTCATGAGAAATCGATCAGTTTGCTTTGTCTAGTCAAATCTGAGTAATTGCTTGGTTGTATCAGTTTGATCTTTATGATTTCGAACATGTGGTATCTGTATAATAATGGAGTGTTTTTTATTCCACTTACAATTTTATGCAAAGGTAAAAAATGGAAGGGAATGTCCCAGTGTTGGCTTAATGAGCTCATGAATTACATTTATAAGAACATTTGCAGTTTTAACTTCTTGTAATCGGGTACAAATTCTGTTGTTTTGATCTGATTTCTTGCAAGCGTCTCATTTTGGCCTTGCACTTAGTTATCCACCAGTTAAGCCCAAAAACACGAGGAGGCTTGGTTTGATTGGTCTTTTGAGTGAATAACCTCAAATGATGCTGTTTAGAAGCTACTCATCTTTCACATTGGGCCCGTTTCCACTCTTTCTTTGTATTTCTGTTTATATTCCTAACTAAGCTTCTAGAGTTTTGCATGCGTCATGAATCGTCGAGATTCATGTTAGAAACATATATTTGGTGAATTCCTTTATGAGGGAGACGATTGTAAATGGCCCTTTGTTATTTTCAAGTTAAATTCTCAGCTCTCTTCTGTAATTTCTTTCTCAACTCATTTGTTACGAAATCAGCAAAAGTGAAGGTTTTCTGAATCTGTACTTGAATTCATTGCGCTATCTGAATGGCCGTGTTTCTGGTCCATCCCTCTTTCTTGCTGGCCTGATAGTGTTTTTTTTTCGTCTCAATAGGTTTAATGCCAGTCTCTTTGTTTTATCTCAATAGTTTTCATTAGTGATGACTCTCTGTTAGATTGATTCCCTGTCATAATTTTTCTTTTGCAAGACTAAAACTCATTGCTTTATCTTGTGCATTACGTGACAACAGTGAAACAACATTCTAAGTAGCATGATAGGTACTGGTTAGTATAGCTGCGTCTAATGGGGAATCCGTTTCATATTTTTGTCAATCTCTTTTCAACTACATAGAAGACGCCATAATTTTATAAATCTGAAATGTATTTCTAGATTTTAATTGCCTGGAAACAACTTTAGCCTTCATTACTTGTCCAGTGACATTCTATTATTCAAAGATTTACTGAAGTAATGAATGAATTTCAATGTGGCTGACCGGTAGTTCGATGTTTATAGTATTTTGTTCTGAAAAGATATTTGAAGAACTGTCTCACACATTTGCAAATGGTTCAGTTATGAAAGATCTTTTATATTTTCATTGTTAAATCGTTTCATATTTTAGGTGGTGCAATTTATTTAATTCCTAAAATTTTATTTTATTTATATGTAGTTGGTGCCGAAGCTGAAGATAACAGGATTCAGCATCTACTGACTGAGGTCAAGGGCAAGGATATTACCGAGCTCATTGCATCTGGTAGAGAGAAGTTGGCATCAGTGCCGAGTGGAGGCGGCGGTGGTGTTGCAGTTGCTGCATCTGGTGGTGGTGCTGCTCCAGCTGCTGCTGCAGCTGAGACGAAGAAAGAAGAGAAGGTTGAGGAGAAAGAGGAATCAGACGATGTAAGAATTCTTTCCATAAATCAGAATGAGCTCATACCAAGTCATTTCTTTAATACCTGATATTGGAGTCATTGCACAATCCACACACATGGCACATACACAGATCATTATATGAAAATCTTCTCTATGCGTGGCACGGTTTTGTAGTTTACATCTGTGGAAGCATATCATGTCAAGACTAATGATTTTACTTTCTGTCGTTGCAGGACATGGGATTCAGCCTTTTCGACTAAGCTTTTGATGCTGCTGTACTCAGGCCTTCGTTTTCTATTATAGAATGTTTAAATGCTTGTTCTAATAGGAGCTTTCCGTAGTTGTAGTTCTTGATGGTGTTTTGCAGCCGAATGTTTGTTAAAGACAAATTATGTCAATTTTGATATTTAATACTTGTCAAAGCTTTGAACTATTCAGATGAGTCGTAATTTCAGTTCTTCTATGTTTTGGATCTTGATTGTGATATTGATTATTCAAATCATCATAGTTAGAGTTTGGCTGATTGGTTTATCTTCTCATCAGTGCAGTCTTTGAGAGGCAACTTTCCGAAACAATTTTCTTATACCAATTCTCATGTTGGTTTGGAATCGTGCGGTTTAGTGATTTGACCTGTTTGCTTAGTTGTTTGTGGTTTATCTGCCCTGTTTAGTTTCTGTCTTTCTGTGGATATAAACAATTCAAGATAGTGATGCCACTTTGTGGATGAAGTATTTCTAGCAGAAAAAAAACAAATTACATCTGTTTAATGGGATCCCCTGTGGGCGTTACCTGCATCAATGTACTTTGATCCCGTGATTTGATGGCGTTGTAGAATTAAATTTGGAGAATGTTAAACGTCACTTTTTTTTTCCACCCTTTAATTTCACTGCATATGTGGATGTTTTTTTATTGGTGATGTGATTATATGAAGATCTTAAAATAAATAGTTATCAGTAATCATATCTTGACACATGCTAGTAGGAAGTGAACTTGAAGGATGAACAAAAAAAGAGAATGAAGCATAGGGCCCTCATTAAATTTACTCTACAACATGGAAAAAGTAGCAAAAAATTATTTGGTTTGACCCGGTGAATCGTGGTAAAAAATGAAGTTTGATGATCTTATAGAAATAGAGGTAATATCATTAAAGAAAATAAAGCCGTCTGAGAGCTGCTTGCTATGAGTTGCTATTACCAGCAGCTAAATCACCAGATTCGGGAGCGTGAACCAAAGCCATAGCGAGAAAGCATATATTTCTAGAACTAGAAGGACGACATTTGATAGCGGCATGAGAGGGCATATATATATTTAACACTCCATCCGTCCCAAATTATTTCTCCTGTTTGTCATCTTAACTTGTTCCAAAATTGTATCTCTTTAGAAAATACAGCCACCTTTTTCAACCAAACTGAAGATATCATTTCATTAGAACTCAATGGATGGCTAACTAGCCAAAAGTAAAAGGCTAAAGCAACAACCCAAAATACAAAGATTAGACATGCTTAAACACTGCATTAGCATAATCATGAGCAGAATGATTAAAAATTCTAAGAACAAAGTGAAAAGAACATGAATGAAGAGAAGAAGAAAGTAGCTTACAATCCTCCACAATAGACCAAGTATCTGAGCTGCAAGAGGAACTTTGAGAATTGAGAGCATCTACCATGACTTTTTAGTCAGACAGAAGTGCAACATCTGATAAGCCTTTGCCAGCAGCCAGAGATAGAGCTTCCCTGACCGCTAGAGCTTCAAGAACAAGGATTTTTGTGATGAACTTGACTGTTTTGGCTCTTTTGTCCAGTTCAACATTATCTTGGCTCACCAATACTGCAGCTATACTTCCCAAATTCAATTGAGTCTAACAGATGCATTTTTATAAATTAAGAACTCTGCAGCTTGTGGAGCAGACCAAGATGAGAAAACTTTTTCCTTAACTTCATGAAAAGTTGAAGGAGAATTAGCATCCATGTACTCATAAAACTTGGACAAAGCTTTAGAAGCAACTAAGTGAGTCTCCCAACGAATTGATTAAAAAGCCAGTCGCACCTGGCTTTCCAAATTTCTTAGCAAAGAGAAATAAAGAGCCCCATAGCAGTGACAGTGTTCGCAGATTCTTCAAATCTGTTATTCATTTCATGCCACCAATCATAGAAAGAACTGTTATTTGGCATTTCAGCCACAAAACGGAAGGGTGATAGTTTCCAGACCTTCTTGGAAAAATAGCAATTTCTGAAAATGTGCACCTCTGTTTTTGCATCTTCACCACAGTGACCACAAATGTTGTCCACATCACAGCCTTTCAAGGCTAGAGCCGCGGCCACTGGCAAGCAACAATGAATGACTTTCCAACAAAAAAAATTTAGTTTAGGTGGAATACAAACACAACAAAGTCTTCCCCAGTACTGAGAGAAGCTTCTGCTTGAACTGCTGTGAAATTGCTCCGAAAGAGATGTAGAATCCCGCAACTTTTTCCTGATGAACTTATAAGCAGAGGTAACAGTAAAATCTCCCTTTTCAGTGAAATGCCAGATTTTAACACTACTTTTTTCCAACCTTATCATTTATTAACTACTTATTTTAATTCTTCCTATACAGTCCCTCATGCACTATCACCACTAAATATGAGGACACTTTTGATGATGCACAATATTTCTGACAAATTTTTCCACTATCTTAATATGTGTGAAAACTCAAAGAAGATAAACAATTTGAGACGAATGAAGTATCTATATACTAAAAATGAACAAGATTTTATTGATCATCCATCTATGGTTGGCCAACTAATGGCCATTAGATTGTAATGGTTTGATTTCATGACTACCCTTCAACTTCATTCCCCCTCTCATTTGGTGACAAGTCTCTTGAAGCGACCGGTCTCATTCTATAGTAATTTTTTCGCGGAAAGATAGGAAATTCAATTAGAAAAACAACCCAAAGAGACTACAAAGGGAGTACAATGTTCAGAATACATCATTAAGAACAAAACAGAAAAAAATATGAAACCAACTCTAACACCAACTAAGACCTTCAAATCTAGCAACGACAACACCTTGAAGAAATCCATCGAAAACTAAGCCGGGGCAACAAACTTTTTCCGTGATTTCTTGAACGAAATTGGAAAAGCTCCTCAGCCGCTGGATCCACCTTTGCCGGAGGCATGCCGAGGATAGCTGAGACTGGGTCTTCCAAGGACCCTGGAACTAAAGGCGAAGGCGCAGAGGCGGCTCTTGACTTTCTTGAGATCTTTCAGGTCGAAAGGACTGCAAAAACAATCTAACTCTGATTAAGGTGAACAAAAATAGAACGAAGCTGCTGAATTAGACCCATGGTTTCAAAATAGCAAGTCTTAACAGAGGTAGTTGTCACCCTCAGTGTCTAGAACATTAGTATCACTATGCCAGGCATATCGTTAACATTTAGTAACTGAAATGAGTTGCGATATTTCTTGATATTACGAGCGCATTCCATATTGCATAGTGAATATCAAAAAGAGATTTGTCGGATACAGATTTCTTACCTGGGAGAGATTACTTCGAAAAGCAATTGGCCGCCATGTGGTTTTACTGTCGTGACTATTAGTTGGATTTTAGCTTCGAGGACTAAGCTCTCTTTAAGAGGGAATGATGTAATACCCCGTCTAATTACTAGGGGTAAAATAGTAATTTGGGAAGTTACACAAGATTTATTTGTGAAAATAAGTTTGGGTAACTCATAATGTTTTATAGTTGAGAAACTCGTGTGAGAATTCTAGAGATATTAGAATTATACGCGTAAACTAATACGTGAGTGTCTTCTTTATTTTAGTCACTAACGCGTGTGCGACCAGTCGACCACCGCGAGACTTCATATGTGTGCTACACCCAATCAATCTAGCAACTAGTACATCACCCACACCATAACCTTCCTCGTCTCATCTTCTACAAGAAACAATGTTTATTCGGGAATTTGCTTCACCGACCTCACCTCCACCGCCATGTTCACCATCTCAACTTTTGGAGGATCATTTCTCCAAGAATCCAAGGCTATATAACCCCCTTCTCCCCCCCTCCCCCCCCTCGCTCGCACACCGCAGCAGCCGCAACCATCACCATTACCACTACTTTTCTCTCTCGGCAAAAGCTTCTACACCATCACCACCATATCTTCTCTAGCTCTCTGCCTCCTCCTTCTTTCTCTCACCCTCTCTGTTCTCCGAGAGACCCATAGAAGCCAGCAGAAGCAGCAGAAGCCGCCGGAAACAGCCACCACCGCTCTTCCATCGGGGAAGGCCACCAAGGACCACCCTCACCTCTCTGCTATCTCTTATCCTCTCTAGGTCAGCCTATCTCCCAATCCCCCTATCTGGATCGAGCCTAGAACAAGAGAAGAAAGCAGCAGTAGTCGTTGTCGGAGCAGTTGAAGAAACCGACACCGAACAACCATGGAATCCGGAGCCGGTTGAATCTAAGGTACCCACCTCTCGGGACCTTCCCCTATCAAAACCTGGAGGCACGAGGAGACCTTAGGAAAGCTCAGTCGGAGCCCAGACCGCCAGAAATAGCCCCGTCAACCAACGACGAACCCGTAGAGGCCCGTTTCTCGATTGATTCTTTCGATTCTTTGCCTAGGTACGCTCCAAATTACTCCCTAGTTAGTTTTATACTATCACAATCAAGTCTTAAAGATTGATTCCATGTTTAAAACGAATAAATTCGAAGTTCATGATAAAGGGGTAGAAGTGTATTTTCGAGAAACTGTTTATAGTGCAATAAGTGGGGGAGGTGTTGGTATTTTGAGAAACTGTGAAGGTGGTATTGTCTTTTAATGATTTTGGTTTGTTAGTAGAAGGGGTACTAGCTTTCTTTTACAATAATTGGGGGGAACAAAGGTATTTTACCTAAACGTTACACTTTACGGGAAAATAAAGATGTTAATTTTGAACTAAAAATATTTTCTAAAAATACTAGTTTTCGTCCCCGGCCCGGAAGAATGATTCGGGTATTGAAATAGTATACAGAATGTATATTTAAAAATTAAACTAGAAATTTTTTCTTAAAATCAAAGGAAATTGTCTTTAATCAATTAGCTTTCAATTCGGCTTTGCTAAAACGCTTGGGAAACGATGCTTTCTAGTTTATCTACTTCGTCACATTATATATTGTATATCAAAGTATATTTCTTAGAAATTTAATACTCCTAAGTATTGTATAATCTTTATAAATTCAATTAGAATTTATTTATCTCAATGTTCTTGAATATAACTAGCCCAATTTTCACACTTATTTCATATCTTTTAATATAAAGTACTTCTCTAAATAAATTGTCATTATTGGAAACATAGAATCCAACATTTCATGCGTTGTTTTATATAATTTCTTTAATAATAAAATGAAACTAAAAAGGGAATCGTTTGGGAATAAATAAGAGGGTATTGGGTTTATCTAAAGACCAAGTAGGATTTTTGATGGGATTTACAACATTATACTTGTATAGTTGGACTTGCGATTGAATAAGAAAGTATAATTTGTAGGTGACATGTTTGTAAAAGCGCAGACTAGCCAGCAAGTAAGATAAGAGAAGATAATCTTCTCTTTTCATATTCTCTGGCCTTGGTTTCTTCTTTTCCTTCGTCAAAACCTCCCACATGTTCAATCTTTTTTTAGCGGTTTTCCCGGAGATCTTTATCATTAATGCAACCTTCATTTTGCTCATTCATGGAGTTGTATTTAGTACCTCTAAGAAATATGATTATCCACCGTTAGTCAGTAATGTGTAAACACACAACTTCCACCCTGTTGGCTGTAGTTTTAGCTTGTATATGTGAGAAAAATATAATATAAAAAGACCCGATCCTGGCTTACCGAAGGGACTAAGTTCATCGGTAGGAGCTTTTATGTGCTAACTTTTGTGGGCTAAGGTAAGTAAACATGCCAGCGTTGCGTGCCTAGCTCATTTCGTGTCGCAATATGATTTTTTTTTTTAATATTTGTCTAAAAATGTATTTCTCATGACATAATTACTTTCTAAAGAAATTGCTTTGATACTGTCACACGAAGAGTCGTAATCCGTAAATAACGTAAAGTGGAAAGAGTTGTGTGGAATCGTTATATTTTCTTTTCGATAAGATTGTGTGGTTGGCTGCGGTCACCCAACCCGTTACATTAACCTAGTAGCAACCTGCCGGGTCGCTACATGTTCTCAACTCTCTGGCCCGAGGAGTCTTAAGGGGGTGCCGACACTTAAGGTCTTGGATGCTTAGTGATAGTAGATCTTCCCGGTATCAACAAGTTAAAAATATGATTTTTCTCTGAGACGTGGACATTTATGAAAGGAAAAAAGAAGAGATTGAGAATAATTCTCCCTGTTTGAGGTTCAAGAAGGAAAAGTAGAAGATAAGAATTTTATTCGTGTATTCATACTTTATTCATTTATAATTTATTCCTCTTCATGTTTGTTGTAAAAACAAACCATGATTCATCATCTGTTTACAGGCTCGGGTGTTTACTTACTCAGTATTTCATTGTTGACTTTGAAAACTGCAGTTCTTGTTTTCCTTCCCACCGCAGGTCTAGAAGCTGGAGATTATGGTGTAGCTGGGTAAGAGACTCACCTAGAAGGATAACATCACGAGTAGCAATCTAGTGTGGTTAGTCAAGTATAATGTACTAGTAATAATCGACGTCTGTAAGACGTAAAGAATCTGTATAATATTTAAGTGAGTTCCCAGAGTCATTAACCTGAGTGAGGTGCTTAACCCATCTTATTGTCCTGTTAACCAATATAATGGACTAGGGATATTTAAGATAAATAACAAATTGTATCTAATGACTTCATTATATTAAATATCATAATAATTAATAAATGAATATTCTAGCCAAAACATTGTTCATACTATATATAGATTTCCTCTAGGGCACCTATTCCAACAATCTCCCACTTTCACTAGAGCCAATCTCGTATGCCTATAGATCTAGCATGTCCTTCATGCTTTCGCTGCGCAAGTGGCTTTGTGAGCGGATCTGAAAGAGTGTCATCCGTTGGAATCTTGCACATTTCACATCTCCTCGATCGATCATAAGATGGAATCTCCTACGTACATGCTTTGATTTCTGGTTGGCTTGTGCGATCGCCCCAGAGTTGTCACAGTACAACTCTATGGGACCCACGATGCTAGGGACCACACCGAGCTCAATGATAAACTTCTTTATCCAAACTGCCTCTTTTGTTGCTTCCGCAGCAGCAATGTACTCAGCTTACTGTCCCTTGCTTAGAACTCTTCCAGCTCACAGCTCCTCCATTCAGGCAAAACACGTATCCAGACTGCGATCTGTAGTCATCTTTGTCGGTTTGGAAGCTTGCATCAGTGTAACCAATTACACTTAGCTCTTCCCTACCTCACATATCAAGAACACATCCTTAGTTCTTCTCAAGTACTTTAGGATGTTCTTGACAGCAATCCAGTGACTCTCACCCGGATTGGGCTGATACCTGCTCACCATACTCAACGCGTATGATACGTCTGGTCTTGTACAGAATATGGCGTACATGATGGATCGTATGGCCGAAGGATAGGGTATCATACTCTTGCGGTCCTTCTCAATCTCATTGGAAGGACAGTCAGTCTTAGAAAGAGTCACTCCATGCGACATGGGCAAGAATCCCTTCATGGAATCTTGCATGTTGAACCCCTTCAACACCTTGTCTATATATGTACTTTGAATTAGGCCAAGTAGCTTTCTAGATCGATCCCTATATATCTTTATACCAAGTATGTAGGCTGCATCTCCTAAGTCCTTCACTGCGAAACATTTTCCTAGCCAATCTTTAACATATTGTAAAGTAGGAATATAGTTTCCAATGATTCGTATGTCATCCACATACAAGACCAGAAATACTACAGAGCTCCCACTAACCTTTTCGTAAACACAGGGCTCTTCTTCGTTCTATATGAAGCCAAACTCTTTGACTGCGTCATCAAAACGTAGATTCCATCTCCTACGGTTGTTTCATATACACATCCTCGAGGAGGTTCCCATAAAGGAACACTTTTCTTACATCCATTTGCCAAATCTCGTAGTCATAGTATGCTGAAATAGCAAGTAGGATTCAAATGGACTTAGTCATGGTGACTGGTGAAAAGGTCTCATCATAGTCAATACCATGAATCTGTCTATACCGTTTGTCCACCAATCGCGTCTTATAGGAAACTACCTTGCCATCCATGTCGGTCTTCTTCTTGAAGACCCACTTGCACCCTATGGGCCGAGCCCATTCAGGTGGTTCCACCAAAGTCCATACTTTGTTGGTGTACATGGAATCCATTTCGGATCTCATGGCTTCTAGCCACTTCTTGGATTCTGGGCCTTTCATGGCTTCCCCGTAGGTTGCAGGCTCATCATCCATGAGTGGTACGTCATCGGGCTCAATAACGAGAAGTCATATCTCTCTGGATCATGACGTACTCTTCCTGACCTACGGAGTTCCTGTGTTGCCTGAACTGGTTCTTCCACAACGACTTGCGGTTCCTGATCATGTTCCATCATCGGTTCAGTGATTTGTGGTTCTTGAATTTCTTCTAGTTCTACAGTCCTCCCACTTGCTTCTTTAGAGACAAATTATTTTTCTAGAAACACGCAGGTCCGAGCTACAAACACTTTGTTTCGCGGTGGGATTGTAGAAATAATATCCTTTCGTTTCCTTAGGATATCCCACAAATTTACACTTATTCGCTTTAGGCCCGAGCTTGTCTGATTGTAAACGCTTTACATAGACATCGCAGCCCCAAATCTTTATAAACGACACTATGGGATGCTTCCCAGTCCATATCTCATATGGTGTCTTCATGACCGATTTGGATGGAACACGGTTAATGGTAAAAGCTGCCGTCATTAGAGCATGTCCCCAAAATGATATCGGAAGATCTGTTTGAGACATCATAGAACGTACCATATCCAATGATGCGTGATTCCTCCTCTCGGACACACCATTCCATTGTGGCGTTTAGGGTGGAGTGAGATGGGATACTATCCCACACTCTCTAAGATATTCATCAAACTCTTGCCTTAAGTACTCTCCTCCACGATCTGATCATAGAGCCTTAATATTTTTATTAAGTTGCTTCTCTACTTCGTTCTTGAATTATTTTAACAATTCAAAGGATTCAGATTTGGCCTTCATAAGGTATACAAATCCATATCTAATGAATTCATTAGTAAACGTAATGAAGTAGGTGTAACCACCTCTGGCAGGCGTGGGGAACGGCCCACATACATCGGTATGTATGAGTGCCAGTAACTCACTAGTCCTCTCACCTTTCTTATTGTTGAAAGGGGACTTTGTTATTTTTCCTAATAAACAAGATTCGCATGTCTCATATGATTCCAAATCAAATGAGTCTAGAAGTTCATCCTTATGGAGTCTAGATACGCGTTTCTCATTTATATGGCCTAAACGACAGTGCCATAGATATGTAGGATTAAATCATTAGTTTTAATCCTTTTAGTATTTATGTTATAGATTGATTATTTAGATCAAGGATATACAATCCATTAGACAAATGCGCACTGCAATAGTGCATAATATCAAAATAAATGGAGCAACACTTGTCCTTTATTGAAATAGAAAAACCCTTCTCGTCCAAACAAGAAATGGAAATAATGTTTCTGCTCATAGCAGGCACATAAAAGCGATTGTCTAATTCTAAAATAAGTTCAGAAGGCAAAGATAGCTCATAAACGCCTACAGCTAATGCAGCAACTCTTGCTCCATTCCCGACGCGCAGATCTATCTCCCCTTTAGCCAATCTCCTACTTCTTTTCAAATGCTGCACATTTCGACAAATGTGAGAACTACATCCAGTATCCAATACCCAAGATGAAGAAATAGAAAGATTGACGTCTATGAAATAAATACCTGGTGGTGGTGGAATCACTATTCCAAGCTTCTTATCCTCCAGATATTTAGGGCAATTCCTTCTCCAGTGACCCGGCTGGCTACAGTAGTGACACTCACCTTTAGCCACACCCCCACTAGGCTTTAGGGTTTCTTTGGATTTTGCAACTTTCTTGCGCTTTCCTTTGGAAGTAGAGGCAACTCCTTTGCCCTTCCTTTTATGCACCATCATTATAGCTTTGCCTTTGCCTTTGTTGATGCTCTGTTCAGCTGTCTTTAGCATGTTCAACAAGTCTTGCAGAGTCTTACTGATCTCGTTCATGTTATAGTTCATGATGAACTGATTATAACTGTGAGGCAACGATTGTAAGACAAGATCAGTAGCCAAATCTTGGATAAGTGGGAATCCCAATCTCTCGAGGTTCTCAATGTATCAGATCATTCGGAGTACATGAGGCCCAATTGGATTCCCTTCTGCAAGACTACTCTTGAACAACGCTTTGGACACCTCATCCCGCTCATGCCATGCCTGTTCCTGAAACAGCTGTTTCAAGTGTATGATCATATCATAGGCCTCCATGTTCTCGTGTTGATTCTAAATCTCAGAGGTCATGGTGCAGAGCATGAGGCAAGTCACGTCATTAGAATCATCTATATATTTCTAACGTGCCCTTACATCACCTAGAACGGTCATCTTGGGGTGGGTCTGGAATTGGAGTGTATAAGACCCACAACTTATTTTATTGTTTAAGGACAATCCTTAAGTTTCTGTACCATTCAAGGAAATTTGTTCCAGACAGTTTTTCCTTCTCAAGGACAGATCGTAGGGATGAAGTCGAAGCGTGATTGTTTGCCATTTGGAATTCTGCAAAACGAGAAATATGAAATTTTAGTATTTTGAAAAATTTAACTATATTCAATAATGTCTAGATCATCAAATATAGCTCCCACTATTTTTCTCGGATTAATAGCCCTAACCATTATGCGGAAAATATCGTGTATATTTTCTAATAGGTCCAAGATCCATATTTCACTTCTTCTTGAGCTTGTTTTGGCAAGTCATCCAAGAATTGGTTATTTAGGTAGGAACCATTCCAATTGCATCCTATGCAACTCTTGGTCCAATTAGGTGAATACCTCATTATTCTTTATCCTTTAGATTACGCCTAATTTTCATGCCTCTAGGTTCATCAATCCGATTGATTATTACCTAGTTCAGTTCAACCTCTTGCTTCAATATACACACATTACTATCTTGTGTCGTTCGAAACACATCATGGTGAATTAAAATCGCCTTGTTTTGGATAGCCCGAATTTTAATAGACCCTGATCATGAAGGGTGTTTAGCCAAGAGAAGGCAATACACAATATTCTATTTGAGGGATTTAATAGTCATAATTTGTTTGGTTGATACCATCAATATGATATACTTATTTGGATTGGGCAATCCACAATAAAATACCACCATTGTTTATTATTATCTTGTTAATATTTTGCTAGTATCGCCATACACACAAAAATAAATAACAAGACATAAATAATAAACATCCACAAAAAGAAAAAGAAAAAAAACGTGGCATGGATATGGCCCTTAGACTAAGATATTACCAAGCCAATGATAATATCTATTTTCCCTAAAGTGACAAGCTCATCTCCATGTGCTCCACCATAGCCGCGCGCCTAGGGTAGGGAGTCTTCGTCGTCTTTTGACTTCTTGGTTCTCCGGTATTCTCCTCCATGCTCTTGGCTATCATCTAAATATTTTTAATCCTAGCCTAACATCTAGAATAAATAAATAAACAAAGCCTCACATGTTGAGGAAGATGACAACTCGCAGGCCGTAAAATTAACTAACTATTACATTAATTTGATAAGCTCGCAGGCCGTAAACAAAACCACAACAAACACAAAACATCCACAATCTAGTTCATATCCATCCACCAACCAACAAAGCACATAATATAGTTAAGACCAATTTTAACACAATTGTTTAATTTTAGTTGAATTGGGTAATTAGGGGTACAACGGGCCAAGGGGTCCAACGTAGGCATAGGCCAAATCCCAAGGACCACCGCTCGCCACCTTGGGGTGGCCCTAGGCCGGCTGCCCCTTGTGACCCGCGACCTTGCTTGGCGCACAAGGAAGAGAGGGGCGGAAGGCTAGGGTTTCGGCCCTAGTCTCCTTCCCCTTCCTTCCTTGTTGCCCAAGCTTGGTTGTGTCCATATAATTGTTTCCATAATTGAAAAACCCATTTTCCAAGTATGTGCCCATGAACCCTAATTTTTAAGAACCCAATTATTCACATCCTATGTGATTAAACTCACTAATTTACACATCCAATGTTAAATTAGATCTTGTTTATATTGAATCAAAGTCAGTTTGCATCTACTATGCCAATTAATTTCAGTTTCGCGTAATAAGAATATAACGGTGTATATAACTGAAATAGTAACACATAAAATCATGTTATGCACTACGACCTAAGGCTCTGATACCACTAGTTGGTTTTGACGTAGGTAACGCCGCGGAATAACAAAATTTAATTCCTACTCAAAGCCCACCACGGATCACAGGAAGAGACATTCATAACATGATGAGGGACATAGAAGATATGTACCTTTTGGTTCGGGAGATCACACGAAGAATGATGTCCTCGTCTCTACGGTTGATTCACGTCTAGAGGTGATATCTAGATCTTCCAAATCTATTTCAACTCTATTAGACGTGTGACCCCATAGGTTTCTACTTAGTTGGTAGTAACTTATTACTAACATGGAGCGGTGTCTAGCAACACATCCATGCAACCCAACTAATAGAAATATGTCAGTGATCCCGACAAACCTTGTGCCCAATATCACGATTGCATTATCCTTTTGTCTCCACATCCGGATCAGACACGAGACATAAATAGTCACACTCGTATATCCAACCCATAGTTCCTCGATCCTGGGATTATGCTTATGCAAGCAGACAACATCAATATCTCCATATTGATTAATCTGAGTCTGGCCAGACATTCAATAAGAACCATCCCTCGATTTGCCATGGATATTTGCTCCCATTATGTGAGAGGGAAAAATCCTCTCTACATCACTACGATCTCTAAGCTTGCTTCCTATCATGCCAGATAGCTATCTTTATAGTTTCCCGGTTAATGCGCAACGTTGGATAACATCAAAGCATGATATTTCACAACTAGAGTATCTATTGACTTCAAGTCTAAGGTTTGCAATTATATTAGCACTACGAGAAGCGATTTGTGACTTTAACATAATCTAATGTATCCTTCTCGTTGTGGGTCAATCTAGTATGCCATTACTCCTATTGCATACACATGTGTTAGACTTGATATCTCCATATCAATCTACACACATACTAGTCTATATTTGATTGTCCTGTTAACCAATATAATGGAATAGGGATATTTAAGATAAACAACACATTGTATCTAAGGAATTCATTATATTAAATATCAAAATAATTAATAAATGAATATTCTAGCCAAAACATTGTTCATACTAAATATAGATTGCCTCTAGGGCACCTATTCCAACATGTTATTTCATGACGTTTACTTGGGAGTTATTATTCTGCTATGGAAAATATTGGTAGCTTCTTATATTGGTTAACTATCTCAAAAACTGGAGAATACTTGAAGTATTGTTACGATATACTTGTTGGAAGTGGGGATATGTGTTCAAATATGAATTATTCTTAGGTGTTTTTGCGTATGTTACTTGGAGGTTCTGACAAAGTGTTATAAATGCTTGGATTTCATGTTGTTTAGCTTATGGTTTGCGGTAGGAAATTTATAGAAATAATGATGATACGAGACAAGAAGTTGAGAAGAGTTTTGAGTCCGTGTTAAATTTTGGAAATTGGAGGCATATTCTAGCTTGCGATTGGACTTGTTTAAGTATAGATGTGAGGCCAAGCAGTATTCCAAGTTATTTGGTTGATTAGGGGAGTGACAAATTTGGACCACAAAGAGTTAAGGATTTAAATCTTTGCTTGGATTTTCATTAGAATACTAGGTGAGAACGTATGGGAGCGGTCACGTGGGTGAAACAAAAAGACGTTAATTTCCGCTTGTTGCAACAATTGGTTATTGAAGTTCTACCCTAAGTTTTCTTATATACTGGACTCCTAGAAGGACCTACCGTAAGAAACTCAGCTCTACATATGAACGCAAGAAGTAGCTAAAAAATTTAAGAGTAGTTAGTTGAGTAACAAATCTGCACAAATGACCAGCTATAAAGTTAAAGACTTCTATCAGCTTGAATATTAGACTTTTCATAGCATGTTGGCAATATGTGATGTGTGATGTGCTCCATGGTAGCATGAAAATGTATGATTTGAGGTATATTGGCATATTATTGAGGTCATGATATCCTATCTGACGTGATTCAAGAAATTAATATGAGGATATGGCATGAAATCATAATAGAATCAAGAATCTGGTTGCCTGATTAGGCCAAATTTAGTTTTCAGGGGAAATGAAAGATGCATAGCAGAACAACTTATGTGAAATTTTATACTTGGTTGTGTTTTAGCAATGTTTGTGATGAACCATGTGTTGTATTGCTTGCTTGTGTGCACATTTCTTGTTATGTACTTATATTGCATGCTAGATTAAGGAAAAAGCACCGATCTATCTCGAAATAGTGAAGTTGATAGATCACACCTTTGCAACGGCAGGTAGAACCAATATTAACCATGCAGTAAATTACTAAGTTGATCAGATTCGTTAGAAATGAAAAAGTGGCTAGGATAACAAATATACTTCGAGATAATCTTTATGTGGGGTCAGAAGGGAGAGTTAAATATTTGATCTCTCGACGTAAAATACCTAGAATAATGGGATCTAAGGATAGTGTTTTAGACAGTTCGTTACAGCCTGGGGGGATTTGGTTATTGATATGGTCGGGAGTTCTCTTTTTGGAGTTATGTAACATGGTTATATGTCGCGGTGATCTAAGTTTCTTTCTTGGTGGTACATATTTTTGACATAAATTCTATTTGAAGTCTTGTTGTTAATGTCTTATCACAATATGTGTTCTTTAAATAAGTTATATTTGAAGTTTTTCTTTCATTCTGAGGTTTCCCACTAACGGTTGGTTCAGGTTTGGTTCGCGGGATTTCAATGTTGATAAATTGCTTGAGAGTCTGTCTTCGGAATCTCGAAAATCTTTGAGTGACATCTCGGTAATTGGGTCGGTGGCTACAATCCAAATAGTAAGAAGAAAATAGTATCATGAGGTCTTGTTCTCTATTTTCTTCGATCCTCCGTTGTGATGAGTAGAGTGCTTTGTGTGGCTAAAAAGTTAATAGATGCTTGGGCATTACTACTAGGATTTTGTAACTTAAGGAGCATAAATTTTAGTATGGGTTTACCGTTGAAGCCAGGGAACCCATATAATTATGTGTTAGGTATCATTGGAGTATATTATAGTACATTTGTTGATTTATTTATGGAATTACCGGTAATATGAAATGAGTAATAAAGGTAGCTTTAGTCGTTTATCAAGGATTTGGAAGATTTTACTGCGATAGTTTTATCATTCGACCGTTTCTTGCGATTCTTGGCATAGGTACGCTATAAATCACTCCTTAGTTAGTTTTAGATAATCAAATTCAAGTCTTGAAGCTTGAATCCATGTTTATATTGAATAAATTTGAAGTTCATGATAGGGGTAAAAGTGTATTTTTGTGAAACTGTTTATAGTGAAATAAGTGGGGGGCAGCTGTTGATATTTTTAAGAAACTGTGACGGTGGTATTAATTTTTAATGAATTTGGTTTGTGATTAGAAGGGGTACTAGCTATATTTTACTATAACTTGGAGGAAACGAATGTCTTTTACCTAAACGATACACTTTACGCGAAAAATGAAAATGTTAATTTTGAATTAAAAGTATTTTCTAAAAATAATAGTTTTCATCCCCGTTCCGAAAAAATGATTCGGGTATTGAAATAGTATACCGAATGTATATTTAAAATTTAAACTATAAATATTTACTTAAAATAAAACGAAGTTGTGTTTAACAAATTAGCTTTCAATTCGGTTTTGCTAAAACGCTTGTGAAACCCCGCTCTCTAGTTTATCTACTTCGTCACATTATATATTGTATGTCAAAGTAGTTTTCTTAGAAATTTATTACTCCTACGTATTGTTTAAATATTTATAAATTCAATTATAATTTATTTCTCTCAGTTTCCATAAATATTTATTTCATGTCTTTTAAAATAAAGGACTTTCTAAATAAATTATCAATATTGGAAACATAGAATCTAACAGTTAATGCCTTGTTTTATATAATTTCGTTAATAAGAAAATATAACTAAGAAGAGAAGTGTTTGGGAATTATTAAGAGGGTATTGGGTTTATCTAAAGACTATGTAGGATTTTTGATAGGATTTTTTAGCATTATACTTGTATAGATGAACTTGCGATTGAATAAGAAAGTACATTTTATAGGTGACATGTTTGTAGAAGAGGGCTAAGTTCATCCATAGGAGCTTTTACATGCTATTGTTGTGGAATAAGGTAAGTAAGCATGCTAAGTGTTGTGTGCCTAGCTCCTTTCGTGTCACAATATGATTTTTTAAAATATTTATCTCAAAATATATTTCTCGTTTATTTATATATTTTATTTGTGACGTAATTACATTCTAAAGAAGTTGCTTTGGTACTGTCACACAAAGAGTAGTAATCCGTAAATAACGTAAAGTGGAAATAGTTGTGCGGAATCGTTATATTTTCTTTTTGATAAGAGTGGTCGTGGTTGGCTGTGGTCACCCAACCCGTTATAGTAACCTGGTAGCAACCCGCCGGGTTGCTCCATGTTCTCAATTCTCTGGCCCGATGAGTCTTAAGGGGGTGTCGGCACTTAAGGTCTTGGATGCTTAGTGATAGTAGATCTTCCCGGTATCAACAAGTTAAAAATATGATTTTTCTCTGAGACATGGACATTTATGAAAGGAAAGAAGAGTAGATTGAGAATAAAACTCCCCATTTGAGGTTCAATAAAAAAGGTGAGAAGATAAGAATTTTATTTGTGTATTCATAGTTTATAATTTATTCCTCTTCATATTTTTTGTAAAAACAAACCATGCTTCATCATTTGTTTAAAGGCTCGGGTGTTTACTTACTCAGTATTTCATTGTTGAATTTGAAAACTGCGGTTCTTGTTTTCCTTCCGACAGCAGGTCTAGAAGCTGAAGATTATGGCGTAGGTGGGTACGAGACTCACTTCGAAGGATAACATCACGAGTAGCAATATAGTGTGGTTAGTCAAGTGTAAAGTAATAGTAATTATTGACGTCTGTAAGACGTAAGGACTCTGTATAATATTTAAGTGAGTTCCCAGAGTCATTAACCTGAGTGAGGTTGTAATACCCCGTTTATCTAGCAGGGGTAAAACAGTCATTTAGGAAGCATAATAATAATTAATTTGCAATATAATATTTTGAGTTGAGTTTAATACTGAGTAATAGGTGATAATCAAATCATAGTTGTTTTACGAATTCTAGTTAGTTTTAATTATAGCGCGTGTCCAACTACCGCGATAATTGCTAGACTTGCCACACCCAATCACTCAACCACACAATACTCCACCCACACCCAATTATTGCCAAAAATATTATTTAATTGGAAAACTTTTGTTTCCTGCAAGCTTTCTCTTCTCCTTCCTCTATACGATTCTTCACCATCATCACCACCACCTTCATGAAGCTACTAGCACCGCCCTTGTCACATCACTTGTGCTTGGAGCCCAAGTAATCTCAGCTATATAAGCAGCTGATCAGCCACCCCCTCCCACCAGCAGCCACTCACAACAACCACCACCTCCCTCATCACCATTGCCGTCGTCACCTTCAAAATCACCAACACCACCACTTGCATCTCTCTCTCTCTCTCTCGCTGTCCAGCCATTATCTTCTCCACCTCTCTGTTGCTCTCTGCCCGCAACAACCCCACCAGCAGCAGCGGAGTAGTGGTGGCAGCAGCCAACCACCACCACCGTCGCCATAACTACCGGCGACAAAACCCAAGAAGAACCCAGCAGCCTCTCTCACTCTCTATCCTTCTCTCCCTCCCTCTCTGTTATCAGGTTTCAGCAGAACAGAGTAGCGGCTGTAGCAGCAGCTACCGCAGCCACCGCTGCCACCGTCGGACCACCACCGAGAGAACCC
Source organism: Linanthus parryae (assembly GCA_023055425.1). Taxonomy (NCBI): domain Eukaryota; kingdom Viridiplantae; phylum Streptophyta; class Magnoliopsida; order Ericales; family Polemoniaceae; genus Linanthus; species Linanthus parryae. The sequence goes on along the minus strand of JALGPY010000005.1, from coordinate 92,686,565 downwards.
ACTTCTCTCTCTCTCATCCCCTGCCTTCTCCCACCTCTCTGCCTCGCGTCAGAAGCTTCTCTGTTCAGCAACAGAGGTCAGTAGGAAGCAGCAGCAGCAGCAGAAACCACTGCAACATCCGGCGACCTCCATTGTTGCCGGCCAAGCTTCGGCCAAATTCCGGCGAGTGCACCGCAGCAGCACCCAGCCTCTTTCTTTGCTTCCAGGCGACTCTTAGGGCCCCGACCAGCTCACTAGGAGCCTCAAACCAGGCAGTGGAAGCCATTAAAGCCGGCGACGGAGCTCAACTCCGGCGACCCCGACGCCAAGCTTCGACCCGACCCATTTCTTAGCGATTTCCGGCCATTTTTGGCCTAGGTACGTCCTATAACTTCTGATTAGTTGTTATATGTTTCTAAAATTGAAGTTTGATAGCTTGAATCAAAGTAGGATTGAAGAAAATGAAGTTGTTGAGGAAGGGGGGGTAAAAGTGTAGTTTTTGCAAACTGTTAAAACATAACCTAGGGGTACTGTTTGTAATTTCAGAAACTTTAGGGGCTGTAAGTACACTATATTAAACTTGTTTTGGTGGCTAGTTGAGGAATTTGTAGACTTTTATTACGAATGGGGGTTTTTATGTATTTACTTAAACTTGTCACTTTTCGCTAAAAACAAAAAAATAATAATTTCAGAAAATACATAATTTCTAAAAAATACTATATTTCATCCTCGTTTTAGAAAAGTAATTTTGGTATTAAAATAGCATGCGGTTTATTTGTTAAAAATTAAATAAGAAATATATTTAGTTAAACTTTAAATAAATATTGTTAAATAAATATTGTTAATAACTTGGAAGCTTAATACTTGCAAATTTGATATTTTTCTAGATTTTAAATATTGTTTGTTGCAATTAGTATTTAGGAAAATTTATCTTTAAATTAAATAGTTTTGAATATCGTTTAAATAATTATAGAAATAATAATAATGTCTTTTTCATTAAAGATAAACTAGTTTTGTTTTCACTACTTTATCAAGCATTTTATAAAGTATTTTCTCTAGTTAGTTAGGCACTTTTAGCTAATAATAATAATAATAATAGTTAATAATAATAATAATAGCAATAATAATAGTTGTGGTTTTATAATTTATAATAGAAGATTTTAACAAAATAAAATGTTAGGAAAAGATTAGCTAGAGGGGTTGGGTAGAATTAAAAGAGAATATTTTAGGACGTGTAGTATTTTGTTAGATTATTTGTTAACGTAAAAGTTACGGGTTGTAGGTGACGGTTTGTAGGCCGAGATATTTCTAGAACGTGCTAGAGCTACGGAAGTAAGGTAAGTAACATGCCAAGCCTAGAGCCTAGCTTCCTTCGTGTCTTAATATGACTTTTATTTCTTGTCTCAAAATGCGTTTTATTTGGTTATTTATTTACTTGTTTTATTTTGAAGTCTCCTTTTATTTCAAGAAGTTATTTTGAACTTGTCACACGATTAATAATAATGCGTAATTAACGTAAAGTGGAAAGAGTTGTGCGGGAGAAGCAATTTTATTGTCGTGTTGACTTTAGTCACTCGACCACAGATCAGATTTTATTTTAACCCGGTCGCAACCTGCCGGGTCGCTCCATGTACTCACCTCTCTGGCCGCAAGAAGTCTTAGGGGGCTGCCGGCAGTTAAGGTCATGGTTGCTAGTGATAGATTAGTAGTTCCTTCCCCGTATCAACAAAGCTAATAATACAGTCTTGGCATGAGTTTTTGAAAGGAAAATAAGATGAGATTGAGGAAGATATTACCTGTTTGGAAGAGATAATAAGACAAGAAGAATGTTTATAGAAAGGGTCCCTGCTTTATTTATGAAGTTCTTTCTTTACAAGTTTTTATTCCTCCTGTTTTATTGCAAATAATAAAGTAAAGCTTCTTCTTCTGTTTTACATGTTTGGGTGTTATTTACTCAGCATTTCACAGCTGACTTTAGAAACTGCGGTTCTGTTTTCCTTCCCACCGCAGGCTTAGAGGCAGGAGGCTATGGCGAAGCTGGGTACGGGACTCACGTGTAGTGTTAGGTAGCAAGCATGATGATGTATAGCTTTTGGAAATCACTTTTGTAATGTTTAGTGACTTTCAGACGTTTAATGATGTATAATAAATAATTACTTTTGGAATGTTATGCTTGATTCCCGCCGTCACGTTTAGCATCGGCCCTCCCGGGCTTTCCGGTCCGGAACGGAAGGTTTGGGAAACCACGGGCTGTTGCAGGTGGTATCAGAGCAGGCAGTCCATAAAAAGGGAATTTAAAACCTGTAGGGCAACCAAAAATGGACATAGGGCAAAATAATTAAAATTGGATAAGCCGTGGGGGTTACGGGTAGTTTAGGTCTTGATTTCTCCCACCCACCCGCATCCTGATTTTCAGCTTTATGGGTTCTGAGTTATTTGAAATGCATATTTTTGCTGATTTTTATGAGAAGGAGATAGAATCTAACTTGCACAAGAAGTTCTTTCTTGATTAGCTGAGTTATGCAGATATGAGCCTTATGTGCTTTTATTGCAAAATTGTTATTTCCTGCATGTTAGTTTATGTGATAATTGCAAAATATGATTATTGAAGTTCCCGCAACCTTAACCAAGGATACCGTAGGATGTGACTAATAGACCGTTCCATTACCACTATAGGAAAGTTTGACCAGGATAGATGGCTGATAACATCCCTATGGAGCAATTCCTCGCTCAAATGGCTCAGATGATGAATAACGGAGGACAGGCAGGAAATAACTGGGCAAAGAAAGTAGCCGAAATGAAACCCATGGAGTTTACTGGAAAGGAGGATCCTGTCGAATTAGAAGACTGGATCATGGAAATGGATAAAATTCTCGAGGTGATAGAATGTCCTGATGACCGGAAGGTCAACTGCGCAGTCTTCTACTTGAAGAGTGAAGCGAACCTCTGGTGGAGAAATGTACGAGAAACCCTTCTGGCCGAACCCAACTTCAACTGGGAAGCTCTCCAAACTGCCCTCAGAGCCCGGTTCTACCCTCATCACGTGAAGAGGAGCAAGGAACAGGAATTCCAGAACCTGCGACAGGGAAATGACTCAGTGACTGAGTATTTCCGGAAGTTTACTGAGCTGACACGATTCGTAGGCAACATGGTGCCAGATGAAGACTCCAAAGTTTCCCGATTCATCGGTGGATTGCACGAAAGGCTGCAAGAGTCTCTGCTGAGCAGGACCTACTCTTCGCTTCATGAAGCCTACGACAGAGCTGCTGACATCTATCGAGTTCGTGTCACTCAGGAGGAGAATCGCAAGAAACGCAAGCTTGAGGAGGTAGGAGGAAGCAACAACAACTTTGCCAAGGGCAATCAGAGGTTCAAGACTAACAACGGAGGAGGTAACCAGGGGCAGTATCGTGGCAATCAGCAGAATGCTGGGACTCAGAAGAATCGTCGCTATTTCTGCAAATGGTGCCCACGAAACCACCCAGGAGCAGACTGTGAGGGAAATCCGGTCACTTGCAACAATTGTGGCAGGCGAGGACATCGAGCTTATGAATGCCGATCTCAACCAGCCGGGAACCAGCTGATGATCCAAGGAGGCAACTTTGGAAGGCCACAGCAGAACAACTACCAGGGCAACCGTCAGCAGAACGGAAATAACTTTGCCCGCAACCAGCAGTTCGGGAACCAGCAGAATGGAAACCGCAACCAGAACAATGGGGGAAATGGATTTGTCAGGCAGCAGAACTATAACCCAGGCAATGCAGGCCAGAACGGAGGCCAACCCAGGATCGGAAACACCAATGCTGGATATGGGAACAACCACAATGGAGCTGGAGCAGGAGGAGCAGGAGCTCAAAATGCAAACGTGGGAAGAATTGCTGTGCTAACTAAGACTGAGGCAGAAGCTGCACATGGAGTTGTCACGGGTACTTTCTTTATCCATGAGCAACCTGCTTTCGTGCTATTTGATTCTGGAGCATCCTATTCCTTTATATCATCCTCGTTTGCTGAGAAATTGGGTTTGCTTAGCTCATCTAGTATAACTATCCCAGTAGCAACCCCTAATGGCCAGATAACTGTCTGTGATACCGTATTCGAAGGGGTAGAACTCAAAATCCTAACCTGCACCTTACCTGCCAACTTAATAAAATTTAACCTAGGAGGCATAGATGTGATCCTAGGGATGGACTGGCTTGGGAAGTATAGGGCAGTTATTGACTGCCATGATCAGAAGGTTCGGTTAAAGGGACCTAAAGGAGAAAAGGTCACCTATCGTGGTATCACCACGGAACCTCGAATCTGACTAGTGTCTGCCTTGACTATAATCAACCAGATGAAGAAGGGGGACTTTGCCTACTTGTGTTATGTCCAAGACGTAACCAAGAAGGAAAATGTGCTGGACGAGATACCATTCGTGAGGGAATTTCCTGATGTATTCCCTGACGAGATTCCCGGAATGCCACCTCAACGAGAAGTGGAGTTTACTATAGACTTGGCACCTGGAACTGCACCCATCTCCAAGGCGCCGTATCGGATGGCACCTGTGGAATTGAAGGAGCTGAAGGAGCAGATACAAGAGCTTCTACAGAAGGGGTACATACGACCTAGTGTGTCACCCTGGGGAGCACCAGTACTGTTCGTCAGGAAGAAGGACGGGAGCCTACGATTATGCATCGATTACCGGGAGCTAAACAGCGTCACTATCAAGAACAAGTATCCACTACCCCGGATTGACGATCTATTCGATAAGCTGCAAGGAGCCAGTGTCTTCTCAAAGATCGACCTAAGATCTGGTTATCATCAACTCCGCGTAGCCGAGAAAGATATTCCAAAGACGGCCTTCAGCACAAGGTACGGTCACTACGAGTTCACGGTCATGCCATTCGGTTTGACCAACGCTCCTCCCGTATTCATGGACTTGATGAACCGGGTAATGAAACCGTTTCTAGACCGGTTCGTGGTTGTCTTCATAGATGACATCCTGGTGTACTCAAAGAACGAAGAGGATCACGAAGAACATCTCCGAGAAGTATTGCAGACCTTGAGGCAAGAGCAGCTGTACGCTAAGCTCTCAAAGTGTGAATTCTGGTTGGATCGTGTGCCGTTTCTAGGCCACATCATCTCCAAGGAAGGGATATCCGTTGACCCAGCAAAGGTCTCAGCGGTTAAGGACTGGCCTACACCGAAGAACGTGTCCGAAATTCGAAGCTTCCTCGGCTTAGCCGGTTACTACAGGCGTTTCGTGAAGGATTTTTCGAAGATTGCCAGGCCATTGACTACGCTGACGAAGAAGGCGGTGAAGTATCACTGGGACGACAGCTGTGAAGAGGCGTTCCAGACTCTGAAGGAGAAGCTCACTACAGCACCAGTGTTGGCGTTGCCAAACGACTCTGGAGAATTCGAGGTATACAGCGATGCGTCAAAGAAAGGACTTGGATGTGTGCTGATGCAAGACCGAAGGGTGATTGCCTACGCTTCAAGGCAGCTGAAGCCACACGAGGAGAACTATGCTACACATGACCTGGAGCTGGCAGCAGTAATCTTCGCGCTGAAAATATGGAGGCATCATCTCTACGGGGCTGTTTGCAAGCTCTACACAGATCATCGCAGCCTGAAGTATATCTTCACGCAGAAGGAGCTAAACGACAGGCAACGAAGATGGCTGGAGATTATCAAGGACTACGATCTACACATCCAGTACCACGAAGGGAAGGCTAATGTAGTCGCTGACGCGCTAAGTCGTAAATCGAGCCATGCAGTGAACGCTATGGTAGTTTTATCAGACTGGTTGTGTCACGAGTTCCGGAAGCTCAACATCGAAGTAGTGGAACAAGGAACGGTGCAAAAGCTGCTCGGGAGCATGACAGCAGTACCAGACTTATTCGAAGAAATACGAAACAATCAAGCAGGAGATGTGAAGCTCGAGAGGATCAAGAAGAAGATTGCAGCAGGAGAGGCCAAGGAGTTCCAGATTCACGAAGACGGGAGCATTCGCTACAAAGGAAGATGGTGCGTGCCACAGAAGTGCTCAGAGGTTAAGGAGAAGCTGATGCAGGAGGCACACAACACTCCATATTCAGTTCACCCTGGAGGCGGTAAGCTTTACAAGGATCTGAAGAAGACGTTCTGGTGGCCCAATATGAAAAAGGAAGTAGCTGAGTTCGTGGCTAGATGCCTAACATGCCAGAAAGTGAAGTTCGAGCACAAAAGGATGGGAGGTCTACTCCAACCGTTGGATGTTCCAGTCTGGAAGTGGGACTCCATATCGATGGACTTCGTCACAGCTCTACCTACTTCGAAGAATGGACTCAACCAGATATGGGTAGTCGTAGACAGACTAACCAAGACAGCGCGATTCATCCCAATGAAGGACACGTGGAACATGGAGCAAAGGGCAGATGCATACGTCAGAAACATCGTGAGATATCATGGGGTTCCGAGTTCGATAATCTCGGATAGAGACCCTAACTTTCTCTCTCATTTCTGGAAAGCGCTTCAAGAGGCACTTGGAACGCAGCTGAAATTCAGTACGGCTTTCCACCCAGCCACAGACGGTCAGACGGAGAGAACTATACAGACGCTGGAGGATATGTTAAGAGCCTGTGCTATGGACTTCCAAGGCTCATGGGTCGACAAGCTGCCGTTAATAGAGTTCTCCTACAATAACAGCTACCACGCTAGCATCGGGATGGCACCGTACGAAGCCCTCTATGGAAGGAAGTGTCGATCGCCGCTGTGTTGGAGTGACATCAGCGAAACAGTGATCATTGGCCCACAAATGATTGAAGACATGACGAACCAAGTTCGACTCATACAGCAGAGGATGAAAGCAACTCAAGACAGGCAGAAGTCATATGCAGATCAGAAGAGAAGACCACTGGAGTTTCAAGTAGGAGAGAAAGCTTTCTTGCGAGTCTCACCTACTAAGGGGGTAACCAGGTTTAACTTGAAAGGAAAATTATGCCCTAAATTTATTGGTCCGTACGATGTTATTGAGAAGATAGGAGAAGTTGCGTATCGACTGGACCTACCATCGAATCTAGGGCGAGTACACAATGTCTTCCACGTATCCCAGCTGAAGAAGTATATACCAGAACCGTCTCATATTTTGGACCCAGAACCTGTGGATTTCGATCCATCACTGACCTACGAGGAGCAACCTGTCAAGATACTGGACACAAAGACAAGGGATACAAGAACCAAGAGTGTCAAACTGGTCAAAGTCCTATGGACCAACCACCAAACAGAGGAAGCAACTTGGGAAGCTGAAGAAGAGATGAGAAAGAAGTACCCACACTTATTTAATGAGGTACGTGGAGTTCCGGGGACGTCACTCTCTAAGGGGGAGAGGATGCAACCCTCTGTTTAATACTATTACGCCTTAGTCTATTATTTTAGTACCTTTGAGATTTAATTGACCTTGAGACTTAGAACCCAGATGAGACTATGACCACCTAATTAGACAGATGTGACTACGACCTTGTTTGACTTTATTTGTTGCATTGTGCATGTCTTAAAATGATTACTCGCTATTATTTGTTATGTGAAGTTACTTGCCATCCATGTGATATAAATTCTGTTAGACAGTTACTTGTTAGATGATTTGAATATCATGTTTAGTTGCTTGATTCTAGCTTCGTGGACGAAGCTGTGCTTAAGGGGGGAAGGATGTAATACCCCGTTTATCTAGCAGGGGTAAAACAGTCATTTAGGAAGCATAATAATAATTAATTTGCAATATAATATTTTGAGTTGAGTTTAATATTGAGTAATAGGTGATAATCAAATCATAGTTGTTTTACGAATTCTAGTTAGTTTTAATTATAGCGCGTGTCCAACTACCGCGATAATTGCTAGACTTGCCACACCCAATCACTCAACCACACAATACTCCACCCACACCCAATTATTGCCAAAAATATTATTTAATTGGAAAACTTTTGTTTCCTGCAAGCTTTCTCTTCTCCTTCCTCTATACAATTCTTCACCATCATCACCACCACCTTCATGAAGCTACTAGCACCGCCCTTGTCACATCACTTGTGCTTGGAGCCCAAGTAATCTCAGCTATATAAGCAGCTGATCAGCCACCCCCTCCCACCAGCAGCCACTCACAACAACCACCACCTCCCTCATCACCATTGCCGTCGTCACCTTCAACATCACCAACACCACCACTTGCAGCTCTCTCTCTCTCTCGCTGTCCAGCCATTATCTTCTCCACCTCTCTGTTGCTCTCTGCCCGCAACAACCCCACCAGCAGCAGCGGAGTAGTGGTGGCAGCAGCCAACCACCACCACCGTCGCCATAACTACCGGCGACAAAACCCAAGAAGAACCCAGCAGCCTCTCTCACTCTCTATCCTTCTCTCCCTCCCTCTCTGTTCTCAGGTTTCAGCAGAACAGAGTAGCGGCTGTAGCAGCAGCTACCGCAGCCACCGCTGCCACCGTCGGACCACCACCGAGAGAACCCACTTCTCTCTCTCTCATCCCCTGCCTTCTCCCACCTCTCTGCCTCGCGTCAGAAGCTTCTCTGTTCAGCAACAGAGGTCAGTAGGAAGCAGCAGCAGCAGCAGAAACCACTGCAACATCCGGCGACCTCCATTGTTGCCGGCCAAGCTTCGGCCAAATTCCGGCGAGTGCACCGCAGCAGCACCCAGCCTCTTTCTTTGCTTCCAGGCGACTCTTAGGGCCCCGACCAGCTCACTAGGAGCCTCAAACCAGGCAGTGGAAGCCATTAAAGCCGGCGACGGAGCTCAACTCCGGCGACCCCGACGCCAAGCTTCGACCCGACCCATTTCTTAGCGATTTCCGGCCATTTTTGGCCTAGGTACGTCCTATAACTTCTGATTAGTTGTTATATGTTTCTAAAATTGAAGTTTGATAGCTTGAATCAAAGTAGGATTGAAGAAAATGAAGTTGTTGAGGAAGGGGGGGTAAAAGTGTAGTTTTTGCAAACTGTTAAAACATAACCTAGGGGTACTGTTTGTAATTTCAGAAACTTTAGGGGCTGTAAGTACACTATATTAAACTTGTTTTGGTGGCTAGTTGAGGAATTTGTAGACTTTTATTACGAATGGGGGTTTTTATGTATTTACTTAAACTTGTCACTTTTCGCTAAAAACAAAAAAATAATAATTTCAGAAAATACATAATTTCTAAAAATACTATATTTCATCCTCGTTTTAGAAAAGTAATTTTGGTATTAAAATAGCATGCGGTTTATTTGTTAAAAATTAAATAAGAAATATTTTTAGTTAAACTTTAAATAAATATTGTTAAATAAATATTGTTAATAACTTGGAAGCTTAATACTTGCAAATTTGATATTTTGCTAGATTTTAAATATTGTTTGTTGCAATTAGTATTTAGGAAAATTTATCTTTAAATTAAATAGTTTTGAATATCGTTTAAATAATTATAGAAATAATAATAATGTCTTTTTCATTAAAGATAAACTAGTTTTGTTTTCACTACTTTATCAAGCATTTTATAAAGTATTTTCTCTAGTTAGTTAGGCACTTTTAGCTAATAATAATAATAATAATAGTTAATAATAATAATAATAGCAATAATAATAGTTGTGGTTTTATAATTTATAATAGAAGATTTTAACAAAATAAAATGTTAGGAAAAGATTAGCTAGAGGGGTTGGGTAGAATTAAAAGAGAATATTTTAGGACGTGTAGTATTTTGTTAGATTATTTGTTAACGTAAAAGTTACGGGTTGTAGGTGACGGTTTGTAGGCCGAGATATTTCTAGAACGTGCTAGAGCTACGGAAGTAAGGTAAGTAACATGCCAAGCCTAGAGCCTAGCTTCCTTCGTGTCTTAATATGACTTTTATTTCTTGTCTCAAAATGCGTTTTATTTGGTTATTTATTTACTTGTTTTATTTTGAAGTCTCCTTTTATTTCAAGAAGTTATTTTGAACTTGTCACACGATTAATAATAATGCGTAATTAACGTAAAGTGGAAAGAGTTGTGCGGGAGAAGCAATTTTATTGTCGTGTTGACTTTAGTCACTCGACCACAGATCAGATTTTATTTTAACCCGGTCGCAACCTGCCGGGTCGCTCCATGTACTCACCTCTCTGGCCGCAAGAAGTCTTAGGGGGCTGCCGGCAGTTAAGGTCATGGTTGCTAGTGATAGATTAGTAGTTCCTTCCCCGTATCAACAAAGCTAATAATACAGTCTTGGCATGAGTTTTTGAAAGGAAAATAAGATGAGATTGAGGAAGATATTACCTGTTTGGAAGAGATAATAAGACAAGAAGAATGTTTATAGAAAGGGTCCCTGCTTTATTTATGAAGTTCTTTCTTTACAAGTTTTTATTCCTCCTGTTTTATTGCAAATAATAAAGTAAAGCTTCTTCTTCTGTTTTACATGTTTGGGTGTTATTTACTCAGCATTTCACAGCTGACTTTAGAAACTGCGGTTCTGTTTTCCTTCCCACCGCAGGCTTAGAGGCAGGAGGCTATGGCGAAGCTGGGTACGGGACTCACGTGTAGTGTTAGGTAGCAAGCATGATGATGTATAGCTTTTGGAAATCACTTTTGTAATGTTTAGTGACTTTCAGACGTTTAATGATGTATAATAAATAATTACTTTTGGAATGTTATGCTTGATTCCCGCCGTCACGTTTAGCATCGGCCCTCCCGGGCTTTCCGGTTCGGAACGGAAGGTTTGGGAAACCACGGGCTGTTGCAGAGGTCCTTAATCCATCTTATTGTCCTAGCCGAAGATGAATCAAGAAGGCTTTCAATGGAGGCCCGAGGAACATATTTGATCCAAGGATGCTTAGTCACCAAAACAGAAGAGCCTCTAGCCAATTTAGAAGAAAATCCTTTAAAAAAAAGCTTACATTTGACAATGGATTTCCAGACGCGTGATGCAGAGCATTATGAAGCCTGAAAAGATTACGTTTACAATATTTTCTTGTGAAAAAATTAGTAACTAAAGAGTTCTCTTGGTTAACATAAACCAAGTTTTTTTTGGTGAAAGGGCATGATTAAAAGCTTTCCATTATTTAAAACCTAGCCCACCTTTGTTACAGTCTAGACAAATACTATTTCAAGACAAAGTATGCAAAGTTCTAGCACTAGGGATACCTGAATTCTATAGTAATTTAAAAAATATTTTTTCATTTTTATATGATGGAGTATACACATGATAATTTTATTTATAAACTAAGTTGTAAATGTCAATTTGTCAAATATTTTGATTATATAATAAAAATAAAAATGTTTAAATAATTTGATTTATCAAATTGACAAGTTATAAGTTGGGATCAATCATCCTAGTTTGAAATAATAATATGTCGTCTTTAAAACCAATTCAAGAAACCACACTCTCCGTTTTTCATAGTGTCTTTAGAGCGTGGTTTAGTCTCGAAAGCGCCAAAGCGAGTTTTCAGAGCGGAAGCCACACCCTATCGAGAAGATTTGGGTGAGTAAGACCAGTAGTCTCTTTCGACCACATTTGAGCTAGAATTTTCTCTTTCCAATTAACCCTTGGGGTTTAAGGCTTACCCAATTTTCCGGTAATGCTCTCTTTGCACCATCTTTAGCAATTTAGTCAGCACAACGATTAGCGCTCTTTCTATCTCTCTCATTTTAGCTCTCCTTTTAGCCAATTTTTTTGAAATTTTGATTGATTCTCTCAACACTTACAATGTCTTCAATAGTGTATTGCAACTCCTTATCCGAGAGTTTCTTCTTTTGAACCATGAAAACTAGAGCTTGACAGTCCTTTTCAATGTTACTGAATTTGGTAGCCATCCAGTAATAAGATCAGATTGCTATTTCTTATCTCTTTTGTAGTTCAATCCACTAAGATAACATAAGACACAACAGCTATAAAGTTATGCTTAGAACATGAGTCATGCAAGTTCCTTTTTAGCTTACTCTTTTCTGGAAGGTCCATATTTTATTTCATTTTTCTGTAAGGTGAGGTAAGTTGCTCATAAGACCTTCTTGTTTTTTTCTGGTTTAGAGCAAGATTTTTTTCCCATCTGTTAGCCTCTCGCACCACTTCAAAGGGATAAATTTTTCTTCATTGAAAACATGGTTGTTTCTAGCTACGCGAATAGTCCAACATAGAAAAACCACTTTCTCCATGAAATCTACAATAAGAAAATAGCTCAGAATCAACTGCACAATTTATGGGAACCAACCTTGAATATAACCCAATTCACCATGGTTCATAGGAACATTGGCAAACCAAGTAAGTCTTATCTATTCACAGTCAAATAAGAGATGTTTTGCAGTTTTTTCTTTAACATGAAAATTGGGCACAATGATGGTGTGGAGCACCCCTCGCGCCTATCATTCACCACGGGAGTCGGGGGTTTTATTAGCTTGGAGGTTGAAAAGGCCTGTCGCATGTGGTTGCTGCCCCATGTGTGATCAGTGTTGTATTCTCGAAGCCTATTTTTCATGTTGTCTTCACTTATGCTAGGTTTGACGTCATCCTTAAGAGTCCCCGAGGGATTCAGGGTAGGCCGCCATCATAATGGGTCGTGGGTCGCTGCATGACCACGTGTCTCCAATTTGTTTCCCTAGCCAGACTAGTATAAATAGGACAGTCCTTTCTGCCATCATTTCATACACTGATTACTCCTGGTCGTATACTCTAATTATTACATACATGGATGCCTCCATACTACCAAGTTGTCTCTCCCCTTCGACGAGTAAATTATTGTTATTTCCACCCATTTCTTCTCTCCAATCAATTTGAGTATTCCCACTATAAGGTTGTTGTCTCTGATTTTCTATAATTGAACACTATTTCATTGTCTGCAAAACACCCTTTTCATTTCCGCATAAACAACATTCAGAATTTAAAAAGGTCTCTTAGCGCAGAACTCAAGATGAAGGATGTAGGTGCTACTCGGAAAAATCAAGAAGTTGAGATCTACAGGGACAGGCAGAAGAAGAAGAAACTTTTCTTGTCACAGAAGGGATAAATCAACAAGATCTTAAGCAGACTCGGAATGTAATCAACTAAAGCTCTAGATACTCCTATGAAGACTAACATCAAGTTAGGAATGTACACCATTCAAACCGAGGAGGAGAATGAGTACATGTCCAATGTTCCATATGCTAGCGCAGTTGGAAGCCTCATGTATTCTATGGTATGTACTCGACCGGGCATAACATTCGTTGTTAACGTGGTGAGTCGTTTTATGGTTCAACCAAACAAGGATCACTGAAAGGTGGTGAAGCGCATATCTAGGTACCTTAAGGGTACGTCAGACATTAGCCTATGCTACGAGGTGAATCAGGATATTTTAGTGGGGTTCTCGAATTCAGACTATGCAGGTGATGTTAACAGTAGAAGATCAATGACTAACTATGTGTTCACTCAGGGAGGTTCTGTTGGAGGACTATGCTACAACTGATGGTTACTTTATCTACCATGGAAGCAGAGTACACGTCGTTAAAAGAAACACCAAAGGAGGCAATATGGCTTTAAGGAATGGTCAATGATCTAGGCTTACTTCAGGATCAAAAGATAGTCTACTGTGATAGCTTGAGTGCAATTTAATTGACTAAATATATGATTCATCATGAGAGAACAAAGCACATCGAAACAAACTATCATTTCTTGCGAAATGAGAACATGATTAAGGACATGAAGGTGGGGAAAGCTGACAACCCCGAGGATATGTCACAAAGCCAGTTCCGGTATTATCTGGAATTGATCAATATTTCGAGCCAGTGAGGCCCTTCGGGGCATGCCGGACCCATTGGGGGTCTAGTGAGTATCTGTGACGAGAGACAACGAGTGTGGAGAATACGTTACTTTGTTTACGAAAAGAGGAGCAATTGCTGCCGATTTAAGAACTCAAGTCAATGTGGAGATTTGTCGAGTGTGCCTTGAATTAAAAGTCGAAGGCGGCAAAAGTAATTAGGAAACACGGGAGTAGGCGGTGGCTTTTTGTGGGCTTGGGCTTTATTCCTTTGCCATCTATGTCTTGGAGGGTTCCTAGCACAATATAAGGAGGATTTGAGTTTCATAATTCATGTGCAAACATTGTAGTCTTGTTCCTCTTCGTTTTGTGGAATAAATGGTGTTTTTCCGCCGTGGACGTAGTTAGCGAATCTTTCGTTAGCGAACCACACGAAATTCCACATTTTTTTTATTCGTATATCGTTCGTGAGGTGGTTTGTCATAACAATGCTCTTTTCTACTAGGACACCCACCAAGTTTAGTTCAATAGTTGTTTGATTTATAAAACTAGCAATGGTGGGGAATTGCACATTATTATTTGTAATGATGGTGTATTGCTGTTAATTATGAGGAAGCGACAAGATGAGGGGATCATTCTCTCATCTCAATAATACCACCAACATAGCGGGGAACATTAACAAGTATATTATGACAGTCTAGGAGTCTGGGTATTGCATTAAGTATAATAAAATAACCATTACATGCATAACCTAAACAAACTTCAGTCCAACTATTACTAATATATGGCAGGTGTGATAAAACCAAAGAGTAATTTATTGTTCTCTAGCTTAAATTTTTGTATCTAGGCGTTCAGAAATGAAACAGTAGAACACCACTGACAATCCATTTCTTTATTTTCGAAACTTTTATTGTGCTAATTTGGTTGAACAAATTAGTTTTTAAAACTATAACATATGTATGTATAGTATGCTATTGCATATATATATGACCACCTGCAACATATTTTATTTGTTATAATATATTAACGCAAATGATCAAATGATGTTATTTATTAAATTATATCAATAAATAAGACTAAGAAGAAATATAACTCAACCACTTAATTTTAAAATAGGGTTTTCTAAAAAAAGTTAAAATATGAAAGAAAAAAAAATAAGGCAAGAAGTAATATGATATTTCAAAGTCGATGTATACATTTTTTTTTCCCTCTCTCTCTCTCTTTTGTAGAGAAAGCTACCACACACAACCACCGTCCAAACGCTATAAGCAAAGTTTTGTAGAGAGAGCTACACAAAAGTCCTAACATGATCAAAAACATCCTTGCTACTAGATATATCATTAGACATTAACATGACTGAAACACAACTAAAAGACTGGCTAATTTTCTCCAAATTCTGCATCTTTCTTTTCCACCTTTGAGGCCATTCCTGGGGCTTGAGTTGATTCCTGTCCTTCATCTGCTGGATCAAATTGAAAACACACTTGTTAACAATAGTGATTTCAATATAAGTGTAACTCCTGGAGAGCGTGAAGATCATAATGTCAGTAAGCATATCAATGATGGCAATAGAAGTAGTCATCTTGGTGTCCTCTCTTTGTGGATGGACCATCCTGCCACAGTGCATGGCCAAACCAAAAACAACTTTTTCCCCCTTCTTTTTTTTTGACCACACAAAGATTTTGGAATCCTGCAATTGGCTGCCATCTGTTTTTAGATGAAGACTGCTGGGATTTTCCTTCTTCTGAGGGGTAGAGGGATTTGAGACATACAGAGTCCAAGCCTCCAAAAACTGGTTCATAAAAACCTTTGCTTTGTAAATCGGGGACTGAAACCTGATGTCCTGATCCTCATCCTCCTTACCAAACACAACAGAATTTCTAAACAACCAAATAGTCCAAGTGATTGCACCAATCTAGCAAAGGTTTAAGGGAATTGCATGCCCAAAGGAGTGATTTAAAATACTACTAAGAAGCTGGAGGAGAGAACATGGAGAATAAAACCTAATAGGAGACAAGGACCATAGGATTTTAGCAAACTTACAATCAATGAAGAGATGTTCAATGGTCTCTTATTGGGTTTTACATAGCCTACAAAGGTTATTAGAGTCTTTGAAGATCTTATGAATTTTGGCATTAGTTGGAAGCTTATCAATGATGCCCTGCCAAAGGAAGAAAATGATTTTATAAGGTAGCTAAAGTTTCCAAAACTGATTCCAAGAGAAATCAAGGATGATTCCCCTCCACCCTCTATCATCATACTGCATAAGACTGGTGCACAGATCCTCTTTGACCATTCATTTATAGGCTGCAGCAGTGGTGAGTTGCCCATAAGAGGAGCCCTCCCAAATACATTCATCTGGTTGCTTAAAATGGGACAAGGAAATAGAGGTTATTTGCTTTTGGGTCCAATTAGGTAGGTACCTAATTTTATCCAGACTCCAAACCCTTTTCTCATTCCTTTTAACACTTATCCACTCATTATTAACCTTAACCTCCCTGTTCTCATCATCCCCAGAGTAGAGAAAGCAGGTGTATCAGGGATCCACCTATCCTTATAAGCAGAGATTGTTTTCCCCTGTTCCAACATTCCAGGCAATCCCCATAGTAAATATGTGCCTGACAGAGGAAAAAATTTTCCAGACCAAAGAGGGTTTTTTATTCTTTTTCCTAGTTAAGAAGTTCCTTCTTTTACAGTATCTGGAGGAGAAATAAGTGGACAAAAAACTGGATTTAGCAGTTGCAATTTTACAGGCTTGCTTAGCTAACAAAGATTTGTTAAGTAAAGCAAGAGATTTAAAATTAAGACCTCCATATCTTTAGGTCTGCACATTTGTTTCCAGGAAACCCAATGCATTGGCTTTTTATCCATGCATTTTCTCCAGATGAAGGAGGACATGATTTGCTCCAACCTCTTGATGCAGGATTGGGAAAATCTGAAACTTGATAAAGGGTAGATAAGAAGGCTGGTGAGAGTAGAGTGAACTAAAGTAGTTCTAGCAGCTCTGTTAAGACTTAAGACATCATCCCTTTCAGCCTGCACATCTATTTTCAACTTTTTCCAGATTTTGGCTAGTAATATCCTCAGCAGAGAGCCCCATACTTAGCGGAAGACCCAAGTACTTCCCTAAATTATCCTTAAGGTTGATGTGAAGATTATTAGTGAAAGGTCACATGTTTCATGGACTTGAAATACTAAGTTATTTCAAGGACTTGAACCAGTTTTCAATGCCTTGAATCAGGTTTCACATCAAGGCCTTGAACCAGGATTCAAATCCATGAAACTGTCTGACCTGTATGCATGTTCTAAGGGGGAAATTTTCTAAACTCTTCTGACTTGATTCTATCTCTATCACCCCTATGCTTGATGTGTTTCTATTTGATAATGATAGACAAACTGTTTTGATATATATAACATCATTTAATCCATTTGTTTGACTCAGTTTTGCAGAGAAATTTTATTTCCTAAGTATGCAGGATTGGTTTCCTAATCTGGCTTTTGCAGGAAAGGAAACATTAAGAGAAGATGATTCTGTGATCAATCAGACACTCATGAAAGCTTCTCAATCTGTTTAAAGGGAAGATCACAGCAATATCTCTGAATATTATGATCAACTATCCGTTGGAGAAGGCTGTTAAGAGAGTCAAAGTTGTTTCCTACAAAATAGGAAGTTGTTGCTGAAAATCTGGGAAGATTTGCAGAGCTTCAAAGCTGTATAAATAGCGCTATTTTTGAAGCAACAAAATACAACACTCAACGGGCAAAAAGAGAGACATATTTTTGGATTGACAAGCGTCAAAGAAGTTCATCATTCTCACAATCCATTTCACAGAAGATCACTGCATTCTTCACTGTAGTTCTACACTTAAGTGTTCTTCTGTCTTGTGCTTTATTTGTAGATCATTATTGTATTACTTCTACCTCTCATTCTCAAGGATTTTTCAAAGTGAAAAATAGAGAATTCTTAATTAATCAGTTAACTAGAGCATGTACTAGATAGGTTAGTGAGAACCACAAGCTGTAACAGAGTAAGACATATATCTGTGCTTGAGATCTTGGACTTAGCTTTTGATTAATAAGAATTGTGTTGAAAATCCTGCAGGGAGAAGATCCATGAGGTAGAGACGTAGGTCGAAGTTCACTAAACTGTATAAATCACATTTCTCTTGCATTTTACAGTTCATTTGCATACTTAGTTTTTGCAGCATTCAAACTTGCCTGTTTTCAAGGGTTTGAAACTCTTTTCAAGGCCTTGAAAAAGACTTGTCTATTTTATTTCAAAATGTATTTCATTCGAAAGGCTTGAAACTGTTTTCAAGGCCTTGAACTTCACTTCTCTTCAACAGAAACTCTTCTCCTCCACAAGTTTTGCAAAAAGTTGGCATACTCTATTCAACCCCCCCCCCCCCCTTCTAGAGTATATGTGCTGCAAATCTATCTGCATACTAGCCTTTCAATTGGTATCAGAGCTTGTATCACTGTATAGATTTAACCATCTGGTGATCATGAGTACTGAAGGTGATGGTGGTTTCTCAAAAGGAAGAGATGCTAACAGACCTCCTCTATTTTGTGGAGATAATGTTGCTCACTGGAAAGCTCTGATGAAAATGTTCAACATTGATCAAGACATAGGGCTATGGACCATTATTCAGAATGGACCTCACACTTTCTACAGAGAGAAAGATGGGATCAAAACTCCCAAATCTGAAGACTCTCTCTTCATCTGAATTAGAACAATTCTATAAGAATTACAAATCTATTAACATCTTGTATTGCGCTTTGAGTACAGATGAATTCAACAGGATTTCAGGCTGCAAGACTGCCAAAGAGATCTGGGATAAGCTTGTGATGAAAGTTGAAGGAACCAGTCAAGCCAAGCAAACCAAGATCAATATCTATCTCAGACAATATGAGCTATTCAAGATGAATGCAGATGAGTCAATCAGAGAAATGTTCAAAAGGTTCACAGACATAGTCAATAACCTTGATTCACTTGGAAAACATATTTCCAATGAAGAAAAGGCGAGGAAGATTCTGAGAAGTCTACCTAAGGCAAAATGGGAACCAAAGACTACTGCAATTGAGGAAGCTCAAGATATCTCATCACTACAACTTGATGACCTACAATGGAAGCTCCTGACACATGAAATATCCATGAATGAAGCCTATGGAGAGCTACCAGAAGGTGTCAAGAACTTAGCACTCAAGGCCAAAGAGAATGAGAAAATTCAAAGCCTTGAAACTGAAGATGATGATGAAGATCCATTTGATTTGATTTCCAAAGCTTTAACCAGAAACCTCAAGATGAAGAAAAACTTTGGAAACAAAGACTTCAACAGAGAAAGACACAGATCATCCAGTAGCAAGGACTACAAAGGTAAGTCTTCTTCACAAAGTAAATCAAAAGTCATGAACTGCTTTGAATGTGGTGATGCAGGACATTTGATAAGAGATTGTCCACACAAGAAAAGCAAGAACTTTCAGAAGAAATACCATGACAGGAGGAAGAGAGCGATGATAGCTTCATGGAGTGATTCAGATACTTCAAGTGACTCTTAATCTGAAGAAGAACATGCCAACCTATGCTTCATGGCCAGGCATGATGAAAGTTCTGAAAAGAACATTGAGGTAATGGTAAACTGTTTAATTTAAAATCCAAAAGAATCTCTCTCAGATTACCTCCGAGCAATGCTTTTAAATGAAGAGGACTATATGAAAGAGATTAGAGTTTTGAAAGAAAAAGTTCATGAGCAAAAAAAGAGAATTTACAACTTTTTGTCTAAATCAGTATCTTGAAATCTCTCAGACGAAAACTGACAGTGATTTCGAGGCCTTGAAAAC
Source organism: Linanthus parryae (assembly GCA_023055425.1). NCBI lineage: Eukaryota > Viridiplantae > Streptophyta > Magnoliopsida > Ericales > Polemoniaceae > Linanthus > Linanthus parryae. Next base: position 92,667,053 of record JALGPY010000005.1, on the reverse strand, counting down.
TAGTTTCAAAGCCTTGAAAACACAAGTCAAGGAAGTAGCCACTGAGAACTCTTTACTGAGTAACAATATTGTTATCTGAGACAACAAGTTGATGAATTAGATAAACAAAAGATTACTCTTACTGAGAAACTTCAAGAATCTGAATTAGTTAAAGTCAAGCTTGTGGGCTCAACACAAGTTAAACGTGATTCTTGGAGAAAGCTCAAATTCTGTTCACAGAATTGGTATTGGATATAATCCAAATTTTCCAAGAAAGAACAATACCAGATTTGTGAAAGCTGGAAACAAAACTTCTCATAATTGTCATTTTTGCAATAAATTGGTCATGTGAAGATGACTTGTACTTTCAGAAGAAGAGACCCTCACATAATGAGGAACACATACCCATTTCAACTCAAAGGACAAGTCAGACATATTTGGGTTCCTAAAGGGGTCAGACCACCTTATATGGTTGATCCTGAGTATGAGTCCAAATTCCACACTTGGTCATACAGCTGGGTAAGGCAGTGATTGGTGATTCAGGTTGTTACCAATGTGGAAGAACAGAAGTGGTTTATGGAAAGTGGTTGCTCAAGACACATGAGTTGAAAGATATCTCAATTCTCAGAACTGAAAGAGCAATCTGAAGGTTCAATCACTCTTGGTGACAAAGGCCAATGCAACATTTTTGGTATTGATAAAGTTTTTACAGATTCTAAAAACTCTATTTCTGATGTATATCTAGTTGATGTCTTGAAATTTAACTTGTTTAGTGTATCTCAGCTTTGTGATAATGGCAATAAGGTTATCTTTGATAAAGAGAAGTGTGTGGTACAGAATGAGAAATTAGGCAATTGCATTCTCACAACCTCTAGATCAAACCATTTTTATACTTTTCAGACTAAAGCGTAAAGTGTCTCAAGGCCTTGAAAGAGGATTCAAAGCTTTTGCACAGAAAGCTTGGTCACATTAGCTTGCATACCTTGAATAAATTGATCTCCAAATATCTGGTAAGAGGATTAACCATCTATCAGGTTCAAAGATGATGAAGTATGCAAAGCTTGTGCTCAAGGTAAGCAGACCAGAAGCTCATTCAAGCCAAAGAAACTTGTAAGTACTTCTAGACCTATTGAATTACTTCACATGGATCTCTGTGGTCCTATGAGAACTCCAACTCCAAAAGGTAAGAGGTATATGCTAGTTATTGTAGATGATTATTCCATATATACTTGGGTTATATTTCTAAAAGAAAAATCTGAAGCCCTCTCTGAATTTTCAAAGCTTTGCAGAGAACTTCAAACCTTGAAAAACCTACATATTGGTTCAATTAGAAGTGATCGTGGTAGAGAGTTTGATAAGTTAGAGTTTGATTTGTTTTATGTTAAGCATGGTATCTCTCACAATTTCTCTGCTCCTAGACTCCTCAACAAAATTGAGTCGTTGAAAGAAAGAACAGAACTCTTGAAGACATGTCAAGAACAATGCTCTTAGAGAACAAGCTGCGAAAACACTATTGGGTAGAAGCTGTGAATACAGCAAATTACATTTTGAACAGGTGCTTGATCAGAACTATCTTGAAGAAGACCCCCTATTAACTCTTCAAAGGGAGGAAGCCAAAAATTTCATAGTTCAGACCCTTTGGTTGCACATGCTATGTCCACAACAATGGTAAGGACAACTTGGGCAAGTTTGATGCAAGAAGTGATGAAGGTATATTTCTGGTTTACTCTCTTACTAGCAAATCTTATAGAGTTTATAATAAAAGAACAAAACTAATTGAAGAAATTATTCATGTTATTTTTGATGAAAGTCATGATGGTTCTTTGAGTGAAAGTTTTGCAGACTTGAATCTGAACAAGCATGAATCAGAAGAAGAAGCTGAGAACTCTCAGGGTTCAAGAAAGGTTCTGAAGGAAACAGAATCCATTTTCGTGAAAATAGATCTCAAGGCCTTGAAAATAGAGATCAAAGCCTTGACAAGGATGATCAGAAAGATATAAGTGATCAGACTACAACATCAAGACCAGAGAAGCAATATGGAGAACCTGAACCCTGGTCTCCAAGAAAGAGATTCAAATATCTTTCATCTCATCCAGCTGACAGCAGCATATCTAATCCAACCACTGGTACACAAACAAGATCATAGTTGAAGAATCTTTGCGCTTTTAATGGTTTTATTTCTCTTTTAGAACCCAAGACTGTGAATGAAGCATTACAAGAAGCAGACTGAATTATAGCTATGCAAAGTGAACTCAATGAGTTTGAAAGAAATATGGTGTGGAACCTAGTTCTCCCACCTACAAACCAGCCTGTCATTGGTACCAGATGGGTGTTCAGAAACAAATTGGATGAAAATGGCAAAGTGATCAGAAACAAAGCAAGGTTAGTTTCTCAAGGTTACAACCAATAAGAAGGTACTGATTATGAGGAAAATTTTTCTCCATTTTACAGGTTAGAAGTAATTAGAATTTTACTTGCTTTTGCATCTTACAAGAACATGAAACTATTTCAAATGGATGTGAAATATGCATTCTTGAATGGTTACTTGCAAGAAGAATTTTATGTTGCACAACCTCCTGGTTTTGAAAGTGATAAGTTTCTAGATCATGTTTACAAACTTGACAAAGCTTTGTATGATTTGAAACAAGCTCCAAGAGCTTGGTATGAAAGATTGTCAAAATTTCTGCTTGAAAATGATTTCAAAAGAGGATTGGTAGACAAGACCCTTTTCATAAAGACTCATGAGAAATATTTTCTTGTAGTTCAGATATATGTTGGTGATATTATATTTGGAGCTACTAATGGTCTTGTTTGCAAAGAATTCTCAAGTCTTATGAGCAGGGAATTTGAAATGAGAATAATGGGAGAGTTGAACTTCATCCTTGGACTTCAAATACATCAATTGAAGAAGGGCATCTTTATCCATCAAATAAAGTACAATAGGGACTTGTTAAACAAGTAAAACATGTCTCAATCCAAAGAAATCAAGACTCCTATGATTTCTACACTGTCCTTAGATAAGGATGAATCTGGTAAGAGTGTCAATGTGAAAGAGTATAGAGGTATGATTGGATCATTACTTTACCTACTGCTAGTACACCAGATATCATGTTCAGTGTATGTATGTGTGCAAGATTACAAGCTGATCCAAAGGAATCACACTTGAGTGCTGTGAAGAGAATATTCAGATATCTCAATGGTACCAAAGACTTAGGGCTTTGGTATCCAAGACATTCTAACTTCTCTTTGATGAATTTTCAGATGCGGACTTTGCAGGTTACGAAGTTGATAGAAAAATCACTTCAGGAACTTGCCAATTCATTGGATCCTCCTTGATCATTCTAAGAAACAAAACTCAGTTGGCATTCCAAGAAACAAAAATCAGCTGCTTTATCAACAGCTGAAGCTGAATATATATCTGCTGGAGCATGTTGTTCACAAGTGTTGTGGATTGCTCAAAAGTTGAGAGATCTTGGATTTGATTTCAGAAGTATACCCATCAAATGTGACAAAATTAGTGCAATATCAATCACAAAGAATCCAGTTCAGCATTCAAGAACCAATCCTATTGATTTCAGACACCATTTCATCAGAGATCATGCTGAGAAAGGTGATATTGTTCTTGAATTTGTTTTTACTAACATGCAACTTGCAGATATCTTCACTAAACCATTTCCAGATGAAATATTTTCAACTCTAAGACTAGAATGAGGCATTCTAAATAAATATGCATTGGTTTAGGGGGAGTACAAGGTAAGAAAGGTAAGTTATTATGTGTTTCAAAGATTTGAACTGATTTTCAAAGCCTTGAAAATCCGTTCAGAGCTTTGATTTTACTTGTTTCAGTATAACAGCGTTTCAAGACATTGAAACTATTTTCAGAGCCTTGAAAATAAGTCTGATAACTGGTTAGTAAATAATTCTTGGATCATTCAATATTGGGTGTTATCTTTGTAGATATTTGCTCAATATTGCCCCTACCTTTTTCAGCTAAATATAGTATTAAATTATTTATTTCCAACGGCTTCAAAGATTTGAATCTTCTCTGATCAATACATATCTTTTGAGATCAGAGAGATTGCAATTTCCTTTTTAAACACAAACTCTTTCAGTATTTATCTCCTTCTTTTCTCCTAATTCCGTATCAAATATACCTCTCTCTATTCTTCTCCCAAACCCTAATGAGCACTAGAAGAGCCTCATACAGCATCAAGATGGCCGGAGGTTAAAAACCTAGTTCTGAGAAGAAGAGGAAGATAACTGAAGATGAAGTTCAGACAATCAGTGGAGACTCCAGCTCTAGGACTACCAGTGCAGAAGCTATTGAAGAACTTCCTCCAACAAAGAAGAAAACTAAGAAGGATGTAACACCTTTTTCAGACAAGAAGAAGAAGAAGAATAAAGAGAAGGCTGCTGCAGAAAAGCAACCAGAAACAGGGATCTCAAGCCCCAAGAAGTTTAAGAAAAAGAAGAAAGCCTCTCAAGCTAAAAAGCGAAAACAGAAGGTGACAGAGGCAGAACCAGAAGACAATGCGGAGAGAGCCTTGCAGATCTACTCAAAGAAAACTGCTCTTGATGATTCTTGGTTCATCTCAAATACTTTAAGAGGTCAGTGGTTGGATGGTTTTGCATCTAGGAAGATTGCTTTTTGTAGCTTGATCAGTATGCCTATGTTGACTGGAGTGAATTTGAATTGCATTACAATGTTAAAGAAAAGCTCTTTGTGGTTCATACTAAACTCTCTTGAGCTAGCCTACCCAAGACTTACCAGACTCTTCTATCTCAACATGAAGCAACTTAAGAACTCCCCGCACTTAGTTATCAAGACTAGAGTTGCTGGTGTTACAATGGAATTAGATCATGTTGAATTTGCATCTGTCCTAGGCTGTCCTAAGAGATATGATATACAGAACAATCCTCCCAAAAATGAAGCTTTGAAGTTGGCCAGAGAAGAATTCTTTCTACCAAATGTTCCTGCGTCATACAAACAGTTAACACACTCTGTGTTAAATGTTGAAGCCAAAGTCTTATTCACTATCTTGATGAGGTGTATCTTTCCAAGAGAACATTCCAAAGATTTGGTCATTGAGAGGGTGCTATACATTATGTACTTGATTATGCATGGCTATGACTTTGATCTTCAGAAGCATGTAATGGAACACATGCTGTTTAGCCAAACATATCAGAGAAAGCATCCACTGCCTTATGCAAATTTGCTCACTCTATTCTTCCAACACCTTGAGATTCCTACTGCTGGTGAAGAGTCTATCACCTTTGAATTTGGTTTGAGTAATGAGAAAGCTTTTGAGAAGATTGGAGTGGTAAAGAACAAGGCAAAAATCTGGAAATTGTATTCAGATTTGACAGAAGAAGATTTGAATGCAAAGAAGTTTGTTAAGCCCAAGGCCTTGACCCCTACTTCAAGCCAGACCTCTCAGACTCCTGATTTTTCTTCAATCCTTCGAATAGTTGATGGTCTGGAGGTGGACAATAGTGAAATCAAAGAGAATCAGCATGGGTTTGGGATTGATCTCAAACAGGTCAAATACATGGTGGAGACCATTTTTAGAAGCATGAATATGTTTGATGTCCCTGAGGATGAAGAAGGTGCCAAGAAAGATGGCTCTGACAATAACTTACCCAGTGAACACTCCAACCAGGAAGAGGCTGCTCAAGTCAAGGATAAAGGAAAGCAGGTGGTAGTTGAACAAACTCCTCAAGAGGGAGATGAAGTAGACAGTCCTGGTCAGATGACTTGCTGATAACCCTGAAGAAGAAGAAGAAATCCCCAAAGACTGCTACTAAGGACAAGAATGATGAAGAGACTGCTGGTGAGAATGAAGAGGAACAAGAAGAACATGACAATGATGAAGACAGTGAGTAACAAGAGGGAGATCAGGATGGAGATGAAGACCCAACCCCATAATCTTGCCTATTCTTTCTTTCTCATTCACTTTTTAAGTTTTCTTTTCAAAATTTTCCTGACACTGATCCAACATCTTCTCATTTTGATGAAAGTCAAAAAGGGGGAGAAAAACCTTAGGTTGTTTTTATTTCTGTTTAAGTGACCTATCGTTTGGTCAGTAGGACTATCTGCAACTTATTTGTTTTTCTGCTTAAGTTTATTAATAAGTTGGATCTTTTGGAATTTATGTGGTATTACTATTTGTGCTGTATGCTAATCGGTATTTTTTGCATAAACAAAGGCTCAAATAGATTACAGTTTTGTCTTTCATCAAGGGGGAGACTGAAAGGTCACATGTTTCATAGACTTGAAATATTAAGTTATTTCAAGGCCTTGAACCAGTTTTTAAAGCCTTGAATTCGGTTTCACATCAAGGCCTTGAACCAGGATTCAAAGCCTTGAAACTGTCTGACCTGTATGCATGTTCTAAGGGGGAGTTTTTCTAAACTCGTCTGAATTAATTCTGTCTATATCACCCCTATGATTGATGTGTTATTATTTGATGATGAAAGACAAACTGTTTTGATAGATCTAACACCATTTAATCCATTTATTTGACTCAATTTTGCAGGGAAATTTTATTTCCTAAGTATGCAGGATTGGTTTCCTAATCTGGCTTTTGCAGGAAATGAAACATTAAGAGAAGATGATTATGTGATCAATCAGACACTCCTGACAGCTTCTCAATCTGTTTAGAGGGAAGATCACAGCAATATCTCTGAATATTATGATCAACTATCCGTTGGAGAAGGCTGTTAAGAGAGTCAAAGTTGTTGCCTACAAAATAGGAAGTTGTTGCTGAAAATCTGGGAAGATTTGAAGAGCTTCAAAGCTGTATAAATATAGCTCTTTTTGAAGCAACAAAATACAACACTCAATGGGCAAAATAGAGACATATTTCTGGATTGACAAGCATCAAAGAATTTCATCATTCTCACAATCCATTTCACAGAAGATCACTGCATTCTTCACTGTAGTTCTACACTTAAGTGTTCTTCTGTCTTGTGATTTATTTGTATATCATTCTTGTATTAATTCTATCTCTCATTCTCAAGGATTGTTCAAAGTGAAAAATGGAGAATTCTTAGTTAATCAGTTAGCTAGAGCGGGTACTAGGTAGGTTAGTGAGAACCACAAGCTGTAACAGAGTAAGGCATATCTTTGTGCTTGAGATCTAGGGCTTAGCTTTTGATTAATAAGAATTGTGTTGAAAATCCTGCAGGGAGAAGATACATGAGGTAGATACGCAGGTCCAAGTGGAATGAACTCTATAAATCACTTGTCTCTTGCATTTACAGTTCATTTACATACTTTGTTTTTGCAGCATTCAAACTAGTGAGTTTTAAAGGGTTTGAAACTCTTTTCAAGGCCTTGAAAAAGACTTGTCTTTTTTATTTCAAATTGTATTTCATTACCAAGGATTGAAACTGTTTTCAAGGCCTTGAACTTCACTGCTCTTCATTAGAAACTATTCTCCTCCACAAGTTTTGCAAAAAGTTGGCATACTCTATTCAACCCCCCCCCCTTCTAGAGTATCTGTGCTGCATATCTATCTGCATACTCCCCTTTCAATTAGCAAGGTTCGTTTTCATATGAAAGGAGCAATTGGGGCTAACTGTCAAGAGAAATTTTGAGAAGTTAATATCCTGTCCGGATTGAGAACAATAATCATCAAAGACATTTTTCAGATTCTGACCACATTGACTCTCAATTTTGAAGAAGAAAATGGAGTCATCAGCAAATTGAAGATGGGTAATGGAAGGTCCATTCCTAGAGTGCTGGATGCATCTTATCATATTACTTTCCTCAGATCTTACCAAAGCCCTAGAGAGTGCTTCAGCAGTAAGGATAAAGAGAAATGGAGATAATGGATCCCCCTGTCTCAAACGACAAGTCGGGGTGAAGTAGTCTGAGATGGAGCCATTGACACTGATAGCTAGGGTGTTAGTGGTGGTGCACCCCATGATAAGCCTAATGAAGGAATTGGGAAAATTGAACTTGACCAAAGTATCATGAAGAATGTAATACCCCGTCTGATTATTAGGGGTAAAATAGTAAACTTAGAAATTTAAAACGAAATTCAGTTTGATAAATGTGACTAAATACACTATTGTGTTTGATTAAGAAATTACTTTTAATTTTATAAAAATCATTTGTCTTGTGAGTTAAATGTTATATGTTTTTGCCTTATTAGTAGATAATAATAATAATAATAATAATAATAATAATAATAATAATAATAATAATAATAATAATAATAATAATAATAATAATAATAATAATAATAATAATAATAACAATAAGAATAAGAATAGTATTGAATTGGGGAAATTATTCGGACAATCTTTTAGAAAACATTAAGATAATATTTATAATTTAATTCGGCTAAGTTTATTTATTGTTATTATTTAACGTGTGTGCAACCACCACACTATTGTGTGGATAACACACACCCAATCCACCTACACGTTGGTGTTCCCAACACACCTAACAACTTTCAGAAGTGTCACTATCAGGTTAAATTCACCAGAGTTCTCTGTTTTGTTCTCTTCCTCTTCTTCAACTTCCAATTCCCTTCCTCTTCTCCAACTTTTTCTCTTCGGCAAGAAATATCACCCGACAACACCACCTCACCACCGCCTCCATCACTTTCACTCACCTCCTATAAGTCTCCCTCTCTCACTCCTTCGGCAGACCACACCCACACACACACTGGTTTCATCCCCACCATCGTCATCATCACCATCGTCTCTCTCTTGTCCGGCCACCATCACCGCCAACAACACCAACGTGACCACCACTCTCTCTCACCCATTACTCTCTCTGTTTCTCCCCCCTTCTTGCTCTCTGTCACGAACAGAGCAGCAGCAGCTGTAGCTAAAGCCACAACCACCGCCGCTGCAACTCCGGCGAGAAACCCACCGAGAACACAACCACCACCTCCACCTTCACCCACTGCCCCCAGCTCTCCTCTCTGCCTCACTCTGTTCTCTGTCCGAAACAGAGCACGGCAGCAGCAGCAGCTAGCCCCAAACTGCCACCACCACCGCCTCTGTTCCCGACAAGAACCACCGAGGCCATCACCACCACCTTCCAAGCTCTCTGCCCTCCTTGTCTCTCACTCTCCCTCTCTGTAACGGCCAGAATCTAGGCGATACCAGTAGCTAAACCACCCCGAAATAGAGCACCACCAAACTCCGGCCAACCTCCATTAAAATCGGCCAAAGCTCCGGCCAAAACTTCACCCACATGAACCAGCACCACCCACCTTCTTTCTCTGCTTCCAGTGGACTCCTAGGAGGCCGACCAACACAGTGGAGGGCTCAGAACTGGCTGAAGAAGCCATTAAATCCGGCCACGAGCTCCAACTCCGACGAGCGACGTTCGGCTTCGCGACCCGGACCAAATCTCGATCTTTTCTCTCGAATTTTGATTCTGGTATGCCCTATTTATCGCCCTGAGTTGATTTATGTAATCAAAATCATGTATTGATGCTTAGAATCACGGTTAGATTGATCAAATTGAAAAATCATGCTTAGGGGGAGACAATTGTATTTTTCAGAAACTATTTTAGTTATAAGAGGGGGGTATTTCTGTTATTTCATTAAAACATGAGGGTTCCTTTGTTATTTAACAATCTGAAACATAAAAATGAAATAAAAATAAGATTTTAATGTTTAAATTAATTTCTACACTTTTTAGCTACTATTCTAATTTAATAATAATAATAATAATAATAACAATAATAATAATAATAACAATTATAAAAATAGAAGTGATACTAATAATAATAGTAATAGTAATAGTAGTAGTGATTATGATAAATAGTAATAACAATAATAAGAATAAGACTAACAAAAATGATATATACTAATAGAGATAATAATAATAGTCATTATAATAATAGAATTAATAATAGTAATAATAATAACAAATAAAAAATAAGTTAAATAAATTAATCATATAGATAAAATAGAGGCTAGTTAAATAGAAATTATTTTCTTGAAAATAAACAAGCTAGAATTATAACTTGTAATTATTGATTTTCGGTGTATGTTGAATTAGTTGATAAATAAGAAATATTTTAGAATTTTAAATTAACGGCTTTCTCAATTAATAACGACATTTTAATAAAAAGAATAAATTCTCCAGCTTGTATTTTTCACTAAAAATATTATAAATAGTTTCCACAATTAATTTGATAAGTTTGATAAATAAATGGCTAAATTAATAATATTATTTATTAAATAATTCCTTGGTTATTTAGAAATAGATATGTTGATAAAATTAGTATTTAAGAATTATTCAAAGTTTATGGACTTAAAATATGGGTTTCTACATAATATTAGAATTTAGAATAACTAAAAATATAAAAAAATATATAGGAAAATTAAATGGATTTCAAATAACACTTGTCAGGGTTATAATAATTCCGTATTGTATATTTGTGTCGATAAACTTGTGATAGAATAAAGAAATGTACCGTGTAGGTGACAAGTTTGTAGACGAGGGTCACGTGACGTTCTAGAAGACTTTACGTGCTAAATTGCTAAGGACCGAGGTAAGTAATATGCCAAGCCTAGTGTGCCCAGCTTCCTTCGTGTCATATTATGATTTTTAATACTTGTCTCAAAATGTGTTTGGTGATATATCTTTTTTATTTGTGATTACTTTACATTTCAAACAAGCCGTTTTGTTTTGATACTGTCACACAAAAATAATAACTCGTAATAACATAAAGTGGAAAGAGTTGTGCGGGCGAAGCTTATTATTATTGTCGAGTTGACTTTGTTCACTCGACCCGTGATTTAGATTGGTCGTGGTTGGTTACGGCCACCCGACCCGTTATTTTTTCCCGGTCGCAACCTGCCGGGTTGCTCCATGTACTCACCTCTCTGGCCGCAAGAAGTCTTAGGGGGGTGCCGGCACTTAAGGTCTTGGAGTATGCGAGATGGATAGTTCCTTCCCCGTATCAACAAAGATAATAATACGGTTTTGGTTATTTATAACAGAAAGAGAAGTAGAGATTGGAGTTATACTCCCCGTTTGAAAGTGAAGAAAGAAAGTTTAAAAGAAAGAGAAGTTTACATTTGAGTTCCTACTTTACTGTTTTACAATTTCTTCCTCTTTGTTATTATCATGAAAAGTAAACATGCCTCATCTTCCGTTTTACAAGCTTGGGTGTTACTTACTCAGTACTTTATGCTGACTTTAGAAAACTGCGGTCTTTGTTTCCTTCCCCCGCAGGTTTAGAAGAAGAAGGCTATGGCATGACCGGGTACGGGACTCACATAGACGGATATCACGAGTAGTAATAAAGTATGACTAGTCAACATAATGTAGTAGTCTTGGAAACGCGTGTGTAATATATAGAGACTTGTGTAATGTTTAATAATATGTAATATATATTTGGAGGTTTTGCTTTCGATGTCCGCCGTTACTTTTAGCATCGCCCTCCCGGGTTTTCCGGTCCGGAACGGAAGGCTCGGGGATCACGGGGTGTTGCAGGTGGTATCAGAGCATTCGATCCAGTAAAGGGAATTAAACCTGTAGGGTAACTTAAAATGCACGTAGGGCAAGATAATTAAAATCGGAAAAGCCGTTCGGGTTATGGGTAGTCTAGGTATTGGTTTTGACTTTTCCCGCCCGCCCTCATCCTGTCTGGGGACGTGCTGTGTGTTTAGTTACTTGCGTATCTGGCCCAATTTGAAATGCATTTTAATTGGCGATGAATATTTGATACATTCATGATGGAAATATTGGGATTGTACTCGATGTACCACCTTCACTGTATGGATAAGTTATAATATCTTGATTTGAGATGTGAGTCAAATGTGTTTTACTGTGAACTAGCCATAAGATGCATGTTTTATGTGATAATTGTGTTAGGTATATTACTAGTTATGATATTACGAGATAATTGTTAAGATTTTGCGACCATAACTAAGGATACCCTAGGATGTGGCTGATAGATCGTTACGATATCACTTTAGGAAAGCCTAACAAAAAGATATGTCTGAGAACGTCACCATGGAGCAGTTCTTCGAACAAATGACTAAGATGATAAATAACGGAGGTCAGACGGTAACTAATTGGGCCAAGGAAGTGGCAGAAATGAAGCCAAAGGAATTCACAGGAAAAGAGGATCCTGTTGAATTGGAAGATTGGATTATGGAGATGGACAAGATTCTTGAGACGGTAGGATGCCCTGATGAAAAGAAAGTCACTTGTGCGGTCTTTTACTTAAAGAGCGAAGCAAACCTTTGGTGGAGAAATGCACGTGAAACTCTGCTAGCCAATCCCAACTTCAACTGGGAATCCCTCCAACCTACTCTCCGATCTCGATTCTACCCACACCATGTGAAGAGGAGCAAGGAAACAGAATTCCAGAACCTGCAGCAAGGAAACGACTCTGTGACTGAGTATTTCCGCAAATTTACGGAGTTGACGCGGTTTGTAGGTAATATGGTGCCTGATGAAGACTCCAAGATTTCTAGGTTCATTGGTGGATTGCAAGAAAGGCTACAGGAGTCTCTGCTGAGCAGAACTTATTCTACTCTCCACGAAGCGTACGACAGGGCTGCTGACATCTGGCGAGTCCGTGTCTCCCAAGATGAAAAACGCAAGAAACGCAAGATGGAAGAGGTAGAGGGGAGAAATAACAACCCTGCCACAGGAAATAAAAAGTTTAAACCCAACAATGGAGAAGGTAATCAGGGACGATACCGAGGCAATCAGCAGAATTCTGGAGTTCAGCTACCTCGTCGTTACATCTGTAACAAGTGCCAGCAGAACCATCCTGGAGTTGACTGCATGGGAATCCCAGTCGTATGCCACAACTGTGGTAAGAGGGGACACCGAGCTTATGAATGCCGTTCACAACCAGCCAGGAACCAGCAAGTGAACCAGGGAGATAACTTTGGAAGGCCACAACAGAACAACAACCAGGGGAACCGTCAGCAGAATGGAAACAACTTTGGTCGTAACCAGCAGATTGAGAATCACCAGAACGGGAATCGCAACTACCAGGACAATAGAGGTAATGGCTATGGCAGGCAGCATAATTACAGCCCGGGAAATGCAGGACAGAACGGAGCTCAACCCAGGAGTGGGAACAACAATGGTGGATATGGGATGAATGCCAACAATGGAGTCGGAGGAGCAGGAGGTCATAATGGAAATATGGGAAGGATCGCTGTGTTAACAAGGACTGAAGCAGAAGCTGCTCATGAAGTTACCACGGGTAAATTCTTTTCTACGAGTAAATAACTTTGCATGACAACCTACTTGGGCAGGTGCAAGGAATGCAACCCTTCGCTTAATAACGTTGCGTTCATAGTACCCTTAAGACTTAGGACCCGTGAGACATTTGAGACTTAGCAACCAAATGAGACTACGACCACTTAAATAGACAATCGTAACTACGCATTTATTTGATGATATATGCGTTGCATTGCATACATTAGTTGGTACTTATTTGCTCTTACTTATGAGGAATCACTTGTGTAATGCGCGCTCCTGATAACCGCTTGGTAGATGGTCAGGGTACTATGTTTAGTTACCTGATTTTAGCTTCGAGGGCGAAGCTCATTCTAAGGGGGGGGGGGGGGGGGGGGGAGAATGTAATACCCCGTCTGAATATTAGGGGTAAAATAGTAAATTTAGAAATTTAAAACGAAATTCAGTTTGATAAATGTGACTAAATACACTATTGTGTTTGATTAAGAAATTACTTTTAATTTTATAAAAATCATTTGTCTTGTGAGTTAAATGTTATATGTTTTTGCCTTATTAGTAGATAATAATAATAATAATAATAATAATAATAATAATAATAATAATAATAATAATAATAATAATAATAATAATAATAATAATAATAATAATAATAATAATAATGATAATAATAATAACAATAAGAATAAGAATAGTATTGAATTGGGGAAATTATTCGGACAATCTTTTAGAAAACATTAAGATAATATTTATAATTTAATTCGGCTAAGTTTATTTATTGTTATTATTTAACGTGTGTGCAACCACCACACTATTGTGTAGATAACACACACCCAATCCACCTACACGTTGGTGTGCCCAACACACCTAACAACTTTCAGAAGTGTCACTATCAGGTGAAATTCACCAGAGTTCTCTGTTTTGTTCTCTTCCTCTTCTTCAACTTCCAATTCCCTTCCTCTTCTCCAACTTTTTCTCTTCGGCAAGAAATATCACTCGAAAACACCACCTCACCACCGCCTCCATCACTTTCACTCACCTCCTATAAGTCTCCCTCTCTCACTCCTTCGGGAGACCACACCCACACACACACTGGTTTCATCCCCACCATCGTCATCATCACCATCGTCTCTCTCTTGTCCGGCCACCATCACCGCCAACAACACCAACGTGACCACCACTCTCTCTCACCCATTACTCTCTCTGTTTCTCCCCCCTTCTTGCTCTCTGTCACGAACAAAGCAGCAACAGCTGTAGCTAAAGCCACAACCACCGCCGCTGCAACTCCGGCGAGAAACCCACCGAGAACACAACCACCACCTCCACCTTCACCCACTGCCCCCAGCTCTCCTCTCTGCCTCACTCTGTTCTCTGTCCGAAACAGAGCACGGCAGCAGCAGCAGCTAGCCCCAAACTGCCACCACCACCGCCTCTGTTCCCGACGGGAACCACCGAGGCCATCACCACCACCTTCCAAGCTCTCTGCCCTCCTTGTCTCTCACTCTCCCTCTCTGTAACGGCCTGAATCTAGGCGATACCAGTAGCTAAACCACCCCGAAATAGAGCACCACCAGACTCCGGCCAACCTCCATTAAAACCGGCCAAAGCTCCGGCCAAAACTTCACCCACGTGAACCAGCACCACCCACCTTCTTTCTCTGCTTCCAGTGGAATCCTAGGAGGCCGACCAGCATAGTGGAGGGCTCAGAACTGGCTGAAGAAGCCATTAAATCCGGCCACGAGCTCCAACTCCGACGAGCGACGTTCGGCTTCGCGACCCGGACCAAATCTCGATCGTTTCTCTCGAATTTTGATTTTGGTATGCCCTATTCATCGCCCTGAGTTGATTTATGTAATCAAAATCATGTATTGATGCTTAGAATCACGGTTAGATTGATCAAATTGAAAAATCATGCTTAGGGGGAGACAATTGTATTTTTCAGAAACTATTTTAGTTATAAGAGGGGGGTATTTCTGTTATTTCATTAAAACATGAGGGTTCCTTTGTTATTTAACAATCTGAAACATAAAAATGAAATAAAAATAAGATTTTAATGTTTAAATTAATTTCTACACTTTTTAGCTACTATTCTAATTTAATAATAATAATAATAATAATAATAATAATAATAATAATAATAATAATAATAATAACAATTATAAAAATAGAAGTGATACAAATAATAATGGTAATAGTAATAGTAGTAGTGATTAAGATAAATAGTAGTAACAATAGTAAGAATAAGACTAACAAAAATGATATATACTAATAGAGATAATAATAATAGTCATTATAATAATAGAATTAATAATAGTAATAATAATAACAAATAAAAAGTAAGTTAAATAAATTAATCATATAGATAAAATAGAGGCTAGTTAAATAGAAATTATTTTCTTGAAAATAAACAAGCTAGAATTATAACTTGTAATTATTGATTTTCGGTGTATTTTGAATTAGTTGATAAATAAGAAATATTTTAGAATTTTAAATTAACGGCTTTCTCAATTAATAACGACATTTTAATAAAAAGAATAAATTCTCCAGCTTGTATTTTTCACTAAAAATATTATAAATAGTTTCCACAATTAATTTGATAAGTTTGATAAATAAATGGCTAAAATAATAATATTATTTATTAAATAATTCCTTGGTTATTTAGAAATAGATATGTTGATAAAATTAGTATTTAAGAATTATTCAAAGTTTATGGACTTAAATTATGGGTTTCTACATAATATTAGAATTTAGAATAACTAAAAATATAAAAATATATATAGGAAAATTAAATGGATTTCAAATAACACTTGTCAGGGTTATAATAATTTCATATTGTATATTTGTGTCGATAAACTTGTGATAGAATAAAGAAATGTACCGTGTAGGTGACAAGTTTGTAGACGAGGGTCACGTGACGTTCTAGAAGACTTTACGTGCTAAATTGCTAAGGACCGAGGTAAGTAATATGCCAAGCCTAGTGTGCCCAGCTTCCTTCGTGTCATATTATGATTTTTAATACTTGTCTCAAAATGTGTTTGGTGATATATCTGTTTTATTTGTGATTACTTTACATTTCAAACAAGCCGTTTTGTTTTGATACTGTCACACAAAAATAATAACTCGTAATAACATAAAGTGGAAAGAGTTGTGCGGGCGAAGCTTATTATTATTGTCGAGTTGACTTTGTTCACTCGACCCGTGATTTAGATTGGTCGTGGTTGGTTACGGCCACCCGACCCGTTATTTTTTCCCGGTCGCAACCTGCCGGGTTGCTCCATGTACTCACCTCTCTGGCCGCAAGAAGTCTTAGGGGGGTGCCGACACTTAAGGTCTTGGAGTATGCGAGATGGATAGTTCCTTCCCCGTATCAACAAAGATAATAATACAGTTTTGGTTATTTATAACAGAAAGAGAAGAAGAGATTGGAGTTATACTCCCCGTTTGAAAGTGAAGAAAGAAAGTTTAAAAGAAAGAGAAGTTTACATTTGAGTTCCTACTTTACTGTTTTACAATTTCTTCCTCTTTGTTATTATCATGAAAAGTAAACATGCCTCATCTTCCGTTTTACAAGCTTGGGTGTTACTTACTCAGTACTTTATGCTGACTTTAGAAAACTGCGGTCTTTGTTTCCTTCCCCCGCAGGTTTAGAAGAAGAAGGCTATGGCATGACCGGGTACGGGACTCACATAGACGGATATCACGAGTAGTAATAAAGTATGACTAGTCAACATAATGTAGTAGTCTTGGAAACGTGTGTGTAATATATAGAGACTTGTGTAACGTTTAATAATATGTAATATATATTTGGAGGTTTTGCTTTCGATGTCCGCCGTTACTTTTAGCATCGCCCTCCCGGGTTTTCCGGTCCGGAACGGAAGGCTCGGGGATCACGGGGTGTTGCAAAGAAAATCCCACCTAACTCTATCAACAGCTTTGGACATATCTAATTTAATACAACCAAAAGCCTCCTCACTAGCCTTCTTCCTACCCGAAATAAAATGAAGGAGATCAGAAGCAATGGCTGTGTTATCCTGAATCAGTATCCCTGAGATGAAACCTGATTGGTTCCATCTAACAATGTCTGGAAGGACTAACTTTAATCTATTAGCTAAAACCTTAGCTATGATCCTATACAACACATTTGTTAGGCTAATTAGTCTATAGTCCTTCATTGTGGTAGGGTTGTCACCTTTTGGTATCAGGACAATGATTGTTCTATTTGTCTCTCTTAACATGAAGTCTGAATTTAGGTAGGATAAGACATCTGTGATAACAGAGTTGGCTATGATGGGCCAAAAATTTTGAAAAAATATAGGAGGTATACCATCAGGGCCAGAGGCCTTCAGAGGGCTCATGCTGAAGACAGCCCTATAGACCTCTTCAGCGTTGAAAGGCTTCTGAAGAATATCAAGGTGCTTGGGAAGCAAGGTACTGCCTATGTGATTAAGAATTGGGAATCTAGTCCTAGACTCCCTTCTAGTCTCTTGAATAAAGATCTCTTTGAAGTAATTAGTAAAAGCTTCCCTAATTCCGTCCTCACTCATTAAGGTGTTGCCTTGGTCACTTGTAATAGCCCAGATATGGTTCCTACTCCTCCTGATCTTAGTAGATGTGTGAAAGGATTTTGTGTTTTTATCTCCATAACTTGGCCAATTACAGTGAGCTCTTTGTGCCCAAAGCATTTCATTATGAACAAGAAGCTGTTCCAAATTTTTCTTAGACTTGAAGAAGTTAACCATGGCCTCATTGTTAGGGAGTAGATTGTGGTATTGTAGCACCTCCTTTCTAGCCTTTTCAATCTGATTTGCCAATGAGCCATTGTGCTTGGCCCATAAGCTAACAGTTTTGACAGAGATCTTCAGGAGTTGCTGGAGTTCGAAAAAAGGAGATCCATGTATTTGGAAGGACCAAACAAATAAAACCAGCTCATGAACTTGTTGATGTTTTGTCCACCAAGTCTAAAATATGTAGATCCTTCTTGGTCTATGGCGGAGGGGTTGCATATTCACGAGAATTGGACAATGGTCAGAGGAAAAAAAACCTAGGTTTTATTGGTAACTGTAAGGAAACACGTTTAACCAAGCAGGGTTGTTCCAAGCATGATCTAGACGCTCAAAAGTAGGGGAGGTACTTATCCTATTGTATGTCCATGTAAACCAAGGTCCCACGTGGTTCATTTCAAACAAAATCCAGTGATTAAGGTAGTCTCGCAAAATTTGCGCCCCCGGGTCAAAGACGTTGTTAGGCCCACATTTATCATTTATAGAAAGAGTTTGGTTGAAATCTCCAACTAAAAGAAAAGGATGAGAAAGCCCTTTCAAAAGGGAATCAATATCTTCCCACACATCCATTCTTCTAGGGACGCTTGGGTGCCCATAAAGAAGGCCGATCATAAATCTCCCTACTCCAGAAAGAATAACTGAGAGAAAAAGGAAGTTTGGAGACGTATGAATAATTCGAACATCCAGGGGAGATTTCCATCCCACCCAAAGACCCCCACCGTTCCCTAAAGAGTCAATTCCTGCGGAATTAAATCCTAGCTTCCTTAGCTTTTTCTTGACGAAAGAAACCGAGTGCTTTGTTTCCGATAAAAATAAAAGAGAAGGGTTGAATTTTCTTGTCAAAGAAAAAAGATCAAGAATTGCAGGTATTTGACCAATGCCCCTGTAGTTCCATGCCAAGAAATTCATGGAGATTTGGGAGGTTTTTGAGGGACAACCTGCCTAAACCCTGAAACGACACAGAGAGGGTGATTAAAACTGTTTGTATCCCATCCCAGATTATTTGCTAACTTATTTTGAGTTTGATTTTTATGAACTATAGAAGAGAAGGGATAAGGAGAGCACAAAGACATATGGACCATGCAATGCAAACAAGTACCTGGGGGATTCACTAGATGCGGAACACGGAAAAGGCGTGGTTTCTTACCCTGACTTCCACTGCTCTCCCTCCTCCACTGCTTCCTCTTCTTTGTTGGTAATTAAACCGTATCTTCACCTTTTTGTTTCCTTTCCTGTAGACCTCTTTCCTCCCCTGCTCTTCACTGCCACATACTCCATCCTCATCGTCACTGATAACGATAACCTTCGGAGTCCCATGCATGTTGACTTTCGAGTCTTCAATCACTGGAATCATGGACTCCAGAGCCTCGACCCTTCTATCCAAGATCTCCTCCATAGCCTCATCACCCAACTCCCATTCTGAGTCTTCATCACCAAAGAAGTCTTCAAAACAGGGAATTTCCATTTTGAACGCCAGACCCGCATCAGTGGGCCCACGTCATTGACATGGATGATTGCCAAACTGTGTCCCTTTTGATCTGCTTCCTCTTTCATCTCAGAAACTTCATTCATATCCAAACCCTCATTCGCCTGTACATTTCCCTTCTTATTCACTTCAATCTCCATGCATGGCTGCTCTTCTTGACAAACATTCCTCAAATCCTACTTCTCCATTTCTTTCTCCATTTTAGTTGAACTCTCTCCTCTCTCCATTTTTTCCGAAACTTCTTCCACACAGATTGGTTTCCCTTTTATACTTGCTTCTATTGGGAGATGCAACAGTTGGGTTGGGGATGGTTGAGTGCCCTCTTGTATCGGTTCTTCCCCCTCCTTTCTTGAAACCACCAAAGGGTCACATGCATGAACCCTTGGAATTTGTGCAGCCTCAAAGTCTTCCATTGCGTACCCCTCCACAGTAAACACCGAACCGTCTGGAAACCCTACAGCCGTCTGTTCCTCTTCCATACCCTGAACCCTTTCCGCCGAAATTTCTCCGGTTGCAATTAATGATCGGAGTTTAATTGCTGCTTGCTGCAATAACCCCAAAGTGGAGCCGGGTTCAATAAACCTGACATTATGGTTGGGTGGTGGGGAATGAACCGAGATAGAAGACAGAACCGAAGTTGGAGAGTTAAACGTCGAAACAGAAGACCACGAATCTTTCGAATCCATTAACTCTTCATCTGATTCAACAGAAGTTGAGGGGCTTATATTAATGAAAAAGGTCCTGATTTGCATGTATAACAACAGGGGTTACGGGCTTAATGGGTTCCTTAACATCATGCACAAGAAATTTTGTGGTTCTGTTGGGTCCAAAAACCCTAAAAGCTCTCAATCTGGGAGTAAACTGAGGGAAATCATTCTCCACCATAACAGGTAACACATTCCCGAACCTTGCCTCTTGGTATCGTTGGTTTAAATTTTCTAACACCATCCACTCCTCCCAGTCACATTGGTTTAACTTGTGTCCCACCCTACCACATCTCATGCAAACTTTAAATAAACGTTCATACCTGAAAATTAACCACCTGAGGACTCTATCTAGCAGATGAAGAAAAGCCCCCGACATTAAAGGTTTCTGTGGGTAAATTCTGATGCGGATCCGAAATTAGTCCATGTTGACTACTCGGTGGTCACTCCAATCAATCTCCAGAACATCCCCTACCAACTTCCCCAAAGCCAGTTGAAAAACAAAATACTCCATCGGAATACCATGAACCTGCATCCATACCTCCGTTGTAGGGAAGTTAACCTCTTCCAACTAGGTTTGGTTACCTTTCTTTTATCATCAATGCCTTCCCTCTAATTGAGACCATCTTCTCCCTAATCGACGCTTCTTTATCTTGCAGATCCAAGTAGTGGAACAGAAAAACATCTTGCTTTCTTTCCACCAACACCATGTTAAGCGTTCCCCAGTTTGCATGCACCTCCTCTTGCACAACTGATGAAGGTGGAGGACTATCATCCAAAAATTTCCCAACCAGTGTGTTATGCCAAATATTTTTAAGGGATGAAACAACTACTGGGTTAACAAACATAGTTGGCCCTTATCTAGGAAGAGGAACAAAGTTGGGATGGAAGACTTGGTAATCTGGCCCTTATCTAGGAACAGAACTTAAGACCAATAGAACATCATAAACCCTAAACTAGGTAGCCATGCTCCTATTCTAGCCCTTGAGTTTTCCTACTGGTTGAAGTAAGCGGCATGCAAGACCTAAAGACGAACCCTAGCTAGTGGACGGTGGAATCAAGACTAAACCCCCTCTTAACCCTATTTAAAGGTCTCTTAATTAATCCATGCAACAGCTTCCAAAAAACCACTTTTCACGCTTTCCTTGATCCAATCCGGTGTCTTGAAGTGGGTTGAACGCTTAGATTTTTCTTCCCACTTCACAACTTTTACTCTTGTGAATGATGGTTACCCAAACGCAGTAAAGCCCTAAAGAAAAGACCTACGAGAGTAGTCTTTTCTCTTCTTCTCTTCACTGTCAGTGATGGCTTCAAAGAGCTTAATCAGTGCAGATGGAAAATTACGACAAGAGGAAGGAGTGGTGAGAAAGGAGTAAGAAGATGAAGAAGGTGATAAATGTAAAGATGGTGGATTGAAACTGGAATTAAATAGATGCTATCAAACACAACAATATGCAAACAGAAAGATAGAGAGAGAAAAACTAGAGAGAGAAAGCTCTAGAAGAGCAGTTTCAGTAATTTTCTTTTTTTTTCTCTTTAAAAAGGTCAATGTATAAATTTATTTGAACATTTAATACTCAACTCAGCAAATAAATGAGAAGAAATGCATGTGAATCAATATTTGACATTCACATGATTTCATGAAGATTTATGTGCCCCTCAACAATGAAAATGAGCATAAAAAATGATCTCCGGTTCGTTCTCCACTTAAGTAGTCGGATAGTACGGTCTAATTAGGTCTTGCTAAGCCGCCAATGTATGGTGTAGTCTCAAAATTGATCGTCAAAATCTCCAAAGTAGATAACAAAAATGTTGAATAAAAATGAGAGAGAGAGAGAGAGAGAGAGAGAGAGAGAGAGAGAGAGAGAGAGAGAGAGAGAGTGAAAATTTTAGGTACTTGTATATAAGGTACTTGTATATAAGGAAACTAGGAGATTGCCCCTGCCCTCAGGGCCCTACCCTAAAAGTAGTAATTTTAAAATGAACTCTTGATGTATCTTCTGTTTGAGTTTTTTTTTATTAAAAAAAAAATTAACACACATGTGTATGATATCCCCCTAAAAATGCAGTTTAATATTTAAAAAATATATATTTACGAAAGTTCTTATTGTTTTAGAATTGTGTAACTTGGAATTCTGTACTACACGTCAACTTATCACTTTAAAATTGTGTAACTTGAAATTATGTATTACACATATATAATTGTGAATGACAATAAACCTATGTTACTACTCCAAAGTTACATTATATTTAGATTTATTTATTTATTTAAAAATAAATATTATCAATTCGAACAAAAAAAAGGAAAATAGATATGTCCATGAGAACTACACATTTACATAAAATAAAATATAGCCCTTTGCAATCATCCTTGCTCTTCCCCAAACTCCAACTCTGAAGTGGTTTCGAGAAATTGAGAATTGTTTCACGGGTGTGTGCAATGGAGATTAGGAGAAGGATCCGAGCGTGTACCTGCAATAGACAAGAACAACCAACACAAAGTTCAAGAGTAAGAGATTAAGTGGGCAAGTGTTAGAGTAAGACAAGTCAAGTATCCTATAGAGAGACAATATATAGGTTGATAAGCCAAAAGAACCGAACCTCTATTAGAGGGCAACCCTCCTATATATACTAGTCTTAAGACAACCGTTATGAGGAGTTGTATAACTGCATTTGACAGTTATATAACTGCCTCGCACACGTGTATGGTCGAACGTATATATAGGCAGGTGATTCGCAGGTCTTTCAGATAACTGACAAGGATCGCACGCGAGTGAGGTGTGTCTCGCGCGCGAGGAGCCTTACTCTAGCCTCCAAGCCACTTAGACCCCTTACCGTATAGTTTATATGTGAGGGGGACACTATCTCACATCCCCATATGGATAAGTGTGAATATGATGACAAATATATAATGGTAATGGAGTACCAATGAGTCTTACCAGTGATTGCCATGTGGATACCAGTTGATGTATCTAAATTACACTATCTACAACGGGCTGAATAAAATTACAGAAAGAATTGTCTTTTGGAGAGAAATCTTTCAAAAATTTCTTATTTTTAAAAGAACTGAATTATTGAGATTCCATCTAAAGACTCAAAATGACTTGACTTAAATGATTAAAAGACAAAAAATGTATTAAAAATGAAAGATGAAATTACATGGTTTTTTTTTCTTATTTTTAACGTATCTTTATAGGTCATAAATTTTGAAGTACACCATATTTTAAATTCTCATATTTGCGTGGTAAACAATTGTAGGAGCCATACATGGTAGAAACAAACAATTGTGGTCCCAAGCCATAACTCCGAGAAGTTTTGTCACTACCATCTAAGTGGGTATCAAAAGTTATGGGAACACTAAAATATGGTCCTAAGACATAAATTTAAAAACTCTCATCATCACTACTAAATTTAGCAAGTGGTTATTACAATATAATTAAAAATTAAACATCACTTGCTCTGGGAAATTTGTAACTTGCTCGAATAAATTTCCACTATCATTTTTCAATTTTTTTTCCTTCATAGGATGTGATCCAATAAGTGAGAACAATTCGATCTAATGGACAAAAAGCCATTTTAAATTCAACCATCATATTTTATTATATAGATGGAGTAAGTACAATTGGAGCTCAATCGATGGTGCTTGGATTACAAGTAATCAAGAGTTAACAATATTAACAAGTACACGGATAGATCGAAGGACCAATGAGAAATAGAGGAAAAGGGTGGAAATAAGTAGTATCGTACTTGTAGAGGAGATATAGCTTGTTGACAGCAATTCGGTAGTTCACATAGAATAATCTGATATGAATGTATACGAAATGGCAGCAGGTACTGTCCTATTTATACTAGTTAGACTATGACAACCAATGGGAGACATGCGGTTGTACGAAAGGCCCACGACCCATTATGAGGCGGTGTACGCTAAATTCCTGGAAGACTGCCACGGATGACGTCAGACCTAGTATAAATAAGATGGTAAAACAAGTCCCCTCAACAGCAGGAATGGTCGCATCTGAGACGAATCACATGTGCGACATGCCTTATTCTAGCCTCCAAACCACAGGTAGGGACGCGTCATGGTACATCCAAGTGCGAGATGGCGTGATCTGGTGCTTCAGGAGCACGGTAGTGAGGACACATGTAGCCTGCTCATGGGTCCAAATGGTAGTGACCCAGTGCTTCACTTTTGACTATCTACAATATTCAATGCTTCTTTTCAAAACGTCGAACGTACCCTTCGAAAAGACACAAACTGAATAGTCACAATTACTGAAGTCCAAACTCAGCCAAATTTAAAATTTAAATTACTTTTCTAATTTACATAGTTGTGACTCTTCGAATGTGTAATTTTTTGAAATCCTGGAAATACTTTAAAATTCACACACTTTTAAATTTTATTTAAAATATAAATTTATTATATAACCGATTAGACCAAAATATAAATGTAGATACCCTTTACTTTTGGCACCATATATAAGTCATGTGGCGCCTCGAACAAGGGACACGTATGCATACTTCGTGCTCCATAAAGCACTGTAACATACCCTTTGCCTACGCGCATGCAAATGATTGTGAGACAAGGTCCTTCGCATAGGTGCTTTATGCTAAACGGGACTTGGGGGTGAGAGTGACTTGGAGGCTAGAGTAAGGACTGTCGCGCGTGAGGTGATAATATCGCATGCGACCCTCGTTTTTTATCAAGAGATCAACTATTGGACCGTCCAAGTCCCTGAAACTGGGGACCACGAATCCGACATCTACAGGCCGTGAGTCGTTCAATTAGGTGGACGTTGTAGAAACGGTTGGTTCCACCACCATCGTGTATGCTCACCCACGTCCGTCCTATGGCTGTATATATAGAGGGTTCTGTCCCATTCATGCTGATATATAGAAACAGACAGATATCTATCAAGAACCTATGCTCAGGCAATCACTGTCTCCTCTCCGGATAACATACGATTGCCTTGTATTGCCCCAAACCTACTCTCACTCTCAGGCTCCAAACAGGTTAACTAGACGTCGTTTGTTTTGTTTTTCTGCTTACATGAACACATGCGAGTTTCTCCAGATTCCCCCTTGCATACATTTGTGAACCCTACGTGAACAAATCAGTCGATTCACACATTTACCTGTTACTGAAGGTTTCAAGATGGTTCTTCCTCTCCCCGGAGTTCACCACGGCAAGAACTGATCATTACCTCCTTCGGATTCACATGATCACCAGGCCGATCAAAGTCAGCTTCCTCAACCTGAAGGCACCAATCAAGCTGCACTGACCAACATGATCGAGTGGCTTAACATGATCATCCAGAACCAAGCGACCTTGATACAGAACCAGAGGTCCAAATGGGCAGATGTAAACCGCAACGCAGAACCAGCTGGCGCAGATGGAATATATAACAACAAACGCACAAGGAGCTCCTATATTTCCGGCGTCGCGACCTCCGCACATCGGTCCATTCCCATTCGCGCAGGCGTACGCACCGAAGATGACCACTGGAATGCCAGGGAAATCCTTCCTTATGGGAGCTCCCTCGCACTCTCCTCTAAACATCATCGTGCCGCCCCCTCCTCCAATTACGCCCAGTGTACAGCCGGTCCGTGTACCACTCACCGCGGGAGGCCAGCAGTTCCAGAAACCTGTCTATGGAACCCCGAACGCATGTACGCGTACGCACATTGCCTCAAATAGAATGTACCCTTCTCGCATGTGACCCCATGGGTCCCCCTAATGTTGCCACAACCTTTGCTTCCATGGAGCAGAGATAACTTCATGGCAAGTCATGTCGCGTCAAAAAACCCTCTTCCCAGCATCAATTGTTCCCCTCTTACCCCAACGGAGGTCTACTGGATGCCCAATCCACTTGGGTATAAGCCATCGAAGTGGGAGAAGTTTGACAAGGTCAAAAGAAATGCGCAAGAGCACGTTATGCGCTTCATCGACCACTTGGGGCCATATGGGAGTGACAAGAACCTATGTCTTCGCGAGTTCTCCAAGTCTCTGGGATCTTTGGCGTATAAATGGTATAGGAAGATCGAGCCCGGATCTGTGCGAACCTGGGAAGACATGGTCAGGAAGTTCTACACCAAATTCTTCCAAGTCGAAGAACAGGTCACCGTCGTTCATCTTTCACGGATGAATTAGAGGCACGATGAGGACAGGGTCACTTTCATTATACATTTCCTGGAAAAATCCCTTGAATGCTCAAAGGAGGTCGCAGAGCAACATATCGTGGATATTTGCTTGCAGGGGATGCAACTCAAGTACAGAGAGGTGCTCATGAACCACCAGATGCCTAATTCTCCAAATTACTCGATTGCACTAGAAACATCGAGCCAATAGTGGAAGAGAAGAAGAAGTAATACACATCACCCACCTCGAAATTCAAGGGAGGAAGGTTCAATTTCAAAAAAGGAAGCGATGCTGAAGTCCACGCTGTGTCAAGAGCTCTGAAGTTCCAGAACGAGGCCTTCAAATCAGCTCCTCCTCATCCATGTTCTTTAGCGGAAGTTGTAAAACTTTGCAAAGCATGGAGGAGGGATGGTGTGCTCCCCACGCTGCGAAAACCACCGACAAGAGAGCAGCTACGAGATCCAAAATGGTGCGAGTGTCACAGAAAAATGTCACATCCAACCTCGGAGTGCAGGAAGCTGAGGTATCTCATCAACGAAATGATGAAAGACGAAGAGCTATTCATCGAAGAACCCAAAAAGGACATCCGAAAGAATCCCTTGCCTTCGCACGGAGGTTAAAAATGCTCAGGGACAAGAAGTCTCCACGGTGACAATTGCGGAGGATGATGACGAGGAAGCCTTTGAAATCAGACATATACATGAATACGATGGCCTTGAATTGGACACTGAAGACATGCGAGCATCGCAATTAGTAAACATGAAAAAATGCAGAATGTTCTTTGTTGCGATGCATTTCTCAAGAGATGGAAGAATGGAGATAACAAAGGCTATCCTCAGAATTGCTGAAGACTTCAGATAGGACCTAGTCAAGTCAAATGGTAAAATCATAAAAGCAGCCAAGTTACCATCCACACTCATCTCATTCTCAGAGGAAGACAAGGTTTTTGATGCACAACATTTTTTGCCCAGTGCACATGGCAGCGATGATCTAGGGCGTGGAATTCCGAAGAGCTTTCATTGACGGAGGAGCTACGGTGAATGTAATCCTACTAGTACCCTTGAATTGGCAGCGATCCCAAATGCGAAAGATAGAAAGAATACCTTCTCCATTGATGGGATTCGGTAACGATTCCAAGATGACTCTCGGATTCATCCCACTTGGTTTGCGAATTGGGTAATTACTTGTTGTGCCAAGCCCCATGTTATTGAAGACTACACAACTTACCACATGATCATCAGTCAAGCATGGATCCATCGGTTTGACGCAGTTCCTTCCACTGCTCACCAAATGATGAAGGCAATCTGGAAAGGAAGAGTAGTGAATATCCCGACATCGACTAACTCTTTCACCCTGGATTAAGCGCACCTCACTGAAGCGGTATGGTGGAATGAGATGGGAGAGAAATCAACAACAGGTCCATTTAATCTGACCCCCTGCCCAAGTAGGATGATGTCAAGGTTCAATCCCTTGCAGGAATTATGTTGCTACAAGAAAAGCCTAAAGACATTCCGCATCCAGTACAACCCAGTCATAAAAAAACATTTACTCCTTGAAGAGGTCAGTGGAGCATACTGAGGAAGGCAAGGTAAATAGATTTTATAGGAATAGAAAGAAGTGCTACCGCGTCTGATGGTGCGCGGGCCCATCCTCAGCTCATGAAGACGACCCCGAAAACTAAGGGTCCATCGCATACGAGATTTGGGTTAGCACTGGATGTGATATGGACGCATAAGAAGAACTACCAGCATCTCCAAAATGTATCAAAGACAAACCCAAGCCACATAAGCAA
This sequence comes from Linanthus parryae, assembly GCA_023055425.1. Taxonomy (NCBI): domain Eukaryota; kingdom Viridiplantae; phylum Streptophyta; class Magnoliopsida; order Ericales; family Polemoniaceae; genus Linanthus; species Linanthus parryae. The sequence goes on along the minus strand of JALGPY010000005.1, from coordinate 92,638,974 downwards.
GACCTGCAAGACCTGTTCCTACATCCAGATGAGGACGTCAAAAGGACGATGCTCATATCAGCTATCTGCAAGAAGAAGATAGAAATGCTCTGGTAATCCTCCTAAAGGAATACCGAGACGTCTTTGCATGGTATTATGAAGAAATTCCAGGGCTTGAAACTAGAGTCACCATGCATAATATCAGCCTTAATAAGCAGTTCAAATCAATAAATCAAAGTACAAGAACCTTTCGACCAGAGCTAGAAGTAAAGATCAAAGAAGAAGTGGAGAAAATTTTGAAGGCAAGGTTCATCAAACTGGTGCACCATCCGACCTGGATCACAAACGTCGTCCCCGTGATCAAGAAGAATGCGCAGCTACGAATCTGCGTGGATTTCAGAGACCTTGATCGATTTTTTCCCAAAGACAATTTCCCATTACCCATCATTGATGTCTTAATAGATTCTATGGCAGGGCACCTAATGCTTAGATTTATGGACATATTTAGTGGTTATAACCAGATCAAGATGGACCACGAAGACACCGAAAAGACTATTTTTTATCACTCTGATAGGTGTATACCATTATACGGTTATGCCCGTCGGACTGAAATACGCAGGAGCAACGTACCAAAGGGCGATGATATCTCTCTTCCACGACATGATGCACAAGGAGGTTGAGTTCTATGTTGATGACCTAGTAGTCAAGTCTCGAAAGAAGAAGGACCACTTGAAAAATCTGAGGAAGGTCTTCAAGATATGAAGACGCTTCGAACTAAAGATGAACTCTTTGAAATGTGCGTTTGGAGTAACATCCGATATGTTTTTGGGATGTGTGATGCACATACGAGGAATTGAACCAGACCCTACCAAGATCACTTCAATTATGATCCTTTCCATACCTAGCTGCCAAACTGAACTAAAGAATTTCTTAGGGAAGATTTCTTATCTGCGGAGGTTCATATCTGCGATGGCAGAGAAAAACCATTGCTTCAGGCAGCTATTGAAGCAGAAAGCTAATTTCTATTGGAAGCTCGGGCACCAAAAGGCGTTCGAAAATTTAAAGAAGATCCTCACCTCCTCCAGAAGCATGATCGTGCCACAACTGGGGAGTCCTCTGCTGCTGTACCTGACCTCAACCACTAGGTCAACCAGGGCCTTGCTGGCGCAGGTACACGAAAGACAAGAGCACTGATCCACTACATCTACAGAGTAGTCCAAGACGCAGAGTCCAGATATGTTGCCATAGAGAAAAATTGTCTTGCATTCTTCTTTGTGGTATAGAAGTTGAAGCATTATTTTACAACCCATAAAGTTGTGGTCATGACTAAGAGCGACTCCGTCGATACCTCTTGTCTCACCCGGCTCCATGTGGTTGTTTAGAAAACTGCTTTATGACCAATTCTCTATATGACATCACTTGTGCGAGGCCCAAGGCTATCAGATCCGAAGCGATAGCATATCTACTAGCACAGTTCCTAGAAGGAAATTGTGAACCAATAACGGAAGACAGGATCTAAAATTTAGAAGTCAATATGATTGAAGACAATCAGTGCAGACTTAAATTCGATGGGTCGTCCATGAAATCCACTAGAGGTATTGGTTTTTTGCTAACAAATCCGCAAGGTGAAGTGACCTTGATGTCATACAAGCTGAGCTTTCGGGTTACAAACAATGAAGCAGAGTACGAAGCCCTCATAGTAAGATTACTCGCAGCAGAATCTCCTGAAGTCAGAAAACTTGTCATTTCAGGGGATTACAAGCTCATCATAAAGAAATCCTTGGGTAAATTTGCACCCAAGGAAGCTAATCTCTTAAGTTACCGAACAATGATGCAAAAGTTGTCGAGTACTTTCGAGTCGCTTGACTTTCAATACACCCCCAGAAGCTCTAAACTGCCACGCAGACGCGCTCGACACATTGGGATCCAAATTAGCGGAAGACAAGTGCCCTGACCAAATACAAGTTGAAGTAAAGACCTGTCCTTTCGTTAAACAGAATGTGTGCGCAGAAGAAAAGTTCGATCTAAAAGATTGTGGGAGTTCCTCATGGCGGGGCTACTCAAAGGATACAATATCCACGAAGGACTGTTATTCTTTAAAGTACCCGATGGAATCTTATTGATATGTGTAACAGAGCGAGAGGGAAAAGCAACATAGACGAGCTACGTGAAGAACAATTGTGGTAAATATGAGGTGTCTCTCTATCGTATATTTACGAGATATACGATAGAGATAATGAGGTGTCTCTCTATCAAATGAGCATTTAAATAGCCATCCTATATTTACGAGAAAATGTTCTCCCAGACGAGAGGAGGAGCGAATATGCCATCAAGAGTAATACCTCCAGATATGAGATGAGAAACGACATGCTATGGAGGAAAAACTTTGGGGGAGGCATACTGTGATGTCTTGCAGGACAAGAGACCCACAAAGATATGGAAGTGGCACACTCGGTTGAACACCAAGGAGGTGTGAAGTTATGCATAAACCTCTTGGACCTTGGCTACTTCTGGCCCACCATGGAAGCAGATTGCACGATGAAATCTAAAAGATGTCAAAAGTGTCAATTCTACAAAAATTTGTACACGCCCATCCGTTGACATGCACACATTGGGTACCCTGTCGTTATTCCACACCCAGGACTTGGGCATCAATGGCCGCATAAGGCCTGAGTCCTTGGGCAAGAAGTATATTCTGACAACAACGGAGCTTCATACTAAATGGGTAGAAGCGATCCCTCTAAAGAATCCTAATGGGAGTACGGTGATTAATTTCATCCTCAGTAATATCATCTGCAGGTTTGGTATCCCAAATCATATCATTTCAGATAATGGAACACCCTTTGTGAACAGTAAAGTCGCATGTAAGCTCAATCAATTCAATATCAGACACTTGGCTTCCACTCCCTACTACCGAAAGTGAAATGGGCAAGCAGAAGCATCTTGTAAGACTCTCATTAGGATTCTCAGCAATTTGGTTGTAGACGATCACAAAAAGTTGGTTAATTACATTGACGTTGCTCTATGGGCTTATCGCACGTCCCCACGGACTCCTAAGGGTGCGTCCCCATCTTCATTATGCTACAGAGCAAAAGCGGACATCCTAACCGAAATAAAGGTTCCGTCCGCACAACTGGCGTTGAGCGCACAAATCGACAACCAGAGAAGCCACGATCTAGATATGGTTGAAAAAGGACGAGAAAAGGCTAAAAAAAAGCATGTCATATATGAGGAAATGATTTCCAGAGCCTACAACAAAACAGTTCAACCTAGAAGTTTTGTCGCAGGCGACCTAGTCTTGAGAGCTACAGATCACTGCCTCCGTGATGCTGCACCCACAAAATTCACTGCGAATTGGGAAGGACCTTTCAAAGTGAAAGAAGTATTTGAAAGCGGATATTGCAAAATACAGAGACGTGGAGGGAAAGTAGTCGAGCAAAATCCCATTAACATGCGATGGCTCAAGAAATACTAACCTTAGACTTAACTGTTTCTCACTTTCCTCATGTACTTATCGGTTACAATTCCTCTCATATGGGGTATTTCATCAATAAAATCACTACCATATTATGGATTGATAATGAGCTCTCGCACTTTCTTCAAAAAAAATTAGTAGAAAGAGTAAGCCTATCTCTTAAGATAGCAACTGCGCCACAAGCTTATCACCCGTAGATAGAAATTGCATAAGCCATCCCCTGAGATAGAAACTAAGTAATAAGCCTATCACATGTTGATAGAAAATTGCATAAGCCCAACCCCCAGGATAGCATCTGTGCTCTAAGCCTATCACCTACCGAGAGCAACTGCGAAGATCCTATCACCTGCTGATAGCAACTACAAAAAAGCCTATCACGCGCTGATAGGAACTGCAAAAAGCCTATCATCTGCTGGTAGCTATTGAGAAAGGCCTATATTCCGAGATAGCAACTGATAAAATCTTACCTTCTGGGATGGCACCTAAAATTCCCTCCTAAGGGATCAAAAGCCTATATCTCGAGATAGCAACATCGAAATGCCTATCTTCTTAGATAGCACCTAAAATTCCCTCCTAAGGGATCATAAGACTGTCTGCGAGATAGCAACTGTGAAAAGCCTTTCTTCTAATATAAGCACCCAAAAAGCCCTCCTAAGGGATTGTGTGACTACTTGTTTATGTCACAGCTGTGCTTTAGAGCTTGTTACTAGAAAGTAGGATATCCGTTTTTCAGGTGCGAAGTACCTAACTTCCTTCCATATAACACAAAGTGTTTTTCTGAGATAACACGTGACTAAGTTTTCTTACAAGTGACGATAAAATTCATTTTTTTATTTTCTAAAGATGCCAGCAAAATCGTAGAAGAATTTCAAGATAAAAGATTTATAAACTATTTTTTACTACATAAGTGGCAATGCGTAAAAGAAGCCTCGATGGAGGTTACAAAATTCGAAGTAATAACAAAATAGCCAGGAATGTGACTCGAAGTTGCGCAAACAAAGTGCTGGATGCGCGACATAATGCAACAGGGTGTTGGATGCACGACAGCAGTATACTGTGCCGACATGCATGAGAAAAGGAGTCAGATCTTCTTGGATCTCCAACGGAACCAGGTTCAAAGGTTTTCTTCAAGCATATGCAGGGATCAGCGCTGGGGGTGGTCGAAAAAAATATTTTCCCCATCGTGTTTCCATGAAAAATGGACCCTGAACCACTCGAAGCAGATTTGTTCTCTCCCAGAACGCTTCAGACTTGTCAGCTCTGGCATTCAGTACGGGATGCGACGACCATACCAATCGACCCCTCCGTATTCGATAGAGCCAAATAACATGGGAGATCGCATCCGCCCTGCCTCCTTCCAATAGCCATCCCCGGTCCCGCAGATTGGGCACGTTGGTAAGTGGGTAGCTCCAATTGTAGCAAAACTCGACCCTCATGAATGATGCGAGCAAGGAGCGTTCCCCAGCTTACTTATTTCACTAAAAAGAGTGAGTCCTAGCATACTGAACTCCATGCAGTCAACCCGCAGTCTTCAAACAACGCCAATATCTATGTCACTATCTCCTTGTTGGAGGAGGGTATCGAAGTCTCTAATTCGGGAAATTAGCCAGGCGCCGACTACATTTATGGAAGGTTTAAGAAACAAAACCACTGTGGTTTTGCCTCTTGAATCTACCAAAGAAATAAACAACGATAGAATGTTGCCTCTACACCAAAAGGGCATCTTCAAAGGAGGATGAAGGGAGAAAGAGAAAGAGGAAGCACTCCCTAGAATGAACAAATGGGGTTACATGTGCCCCTTTTATATTCAAATTCTTTGAACATGGGGACTCTCAACAATCATGATTGAAATGAACGATCACGGTAATTGGAGAAGAAGCGTAAACGACCGATCTTCTAGTGGATACGCCGGCATTAAAGATGGGGAAATTAATCACAGCCGTAAAGGAGTCTCAGTTATTGATAGAACTTAATCGATTGAGGAGAAACATTAGAAGGGACACATGTCAAAAATATAAGACGCGACATTTCGAATACACCCTGACAGAACGGGGAGGCAAAGAGAACCACGACTAGTAGCTCTCCGGATACATAAGGGGATGTGTTTAAGTTTCAAACCGATAATGGTTAATGAAAGATAAGACTTATCCGTAGGCTGTATCTTAGATGTTTAACGGTGGCGAAAATACCACCTGAGATCTTGAAAATCAAGCCGCCCCTTGGGGGCTAGGGTTTTTGCCCTCGAAGATCATGCCTCAATCTCCAAGTGAAAAAAATGGGGCTATTGTAGATACCCTTACTCGTGGGACCACCGATAAGCCCCGTGGCGCCTCAGACAAGAGACACATGTGAATACTTCGTGCTCCATAAAGTACCGTAACATACTCTTTGCCTACGTATATGCGAAGGATTGTGAGACAGGGTCCTTTGCATATGCGCCTTATGCTAAATGGGATATGGGGTGCGAGTTGCTTGGAGGCTAGAGCAAGGAATTTCGCGTGCGAGGTGCTAGACTCGCATGCGACCCTCGTATGTTATCCAGATATCTGCAATTGGACCGTCCACGTCCCTAAAACTGTTGACCACGACTCCTACATATACAGGCCGCGAACTGCTCAATCAGGCGGACGTTGTGGACACGAATGGTTCCACAACCATCGTGTATGCTCACCCATGTGTGTCCTACGATATTATATATAGATATGTCTGTCCCAGTCATGCTGATAGATAGAAACATACATAAATCGATCAAGAAGGTAAGCTCAAGCAATCACTGTCTCCTCTCTGGATGACATACAATTACTTTACTCTTGCCTCAAACCTACCTCACTCTCGGGCCCTAAACATATTAACTATGTGTCTTTTGTTTTGTTTTGTTTTGTTTTTCTGCTTATAGGAACACATGCGAGATACTTCAGATTCCCTTTTGCATACAAGGGATAATTCGAGCCCGTGGACATTGTTTCACACTTGTATTCTATTTATGATTACGAATGGATATAAACGGACTAGCTTATCACTTCCTTATCAAGGATTCTATGCACCCAGCCCTTCACCCACCCCTTCGTAACAAGGGTTAATTGCATTTTACTCATATGTTTTAGTACTCGGAAGTAATGCATTTTTCTTTTGCAATAAAATTGGAGCACAGAAGTTTCTGGTCAAATTCATGGGCGCATTATAACAAGCACGAGAACATTCAGAACCACGTAATCCCCCACCCAGAAAGTGACCAATCACCAGAACATGGAGCCAGCGCGTGTGACCACCACCCTTCTCAAAGCGCGTCGAATCACCCTCCTTACAGCATCTCAGGTGAGGCACGAGTCGGGTCAAAGTCATGTCCCGCACCGAAGCATTCGGTTAGCGCAAACGGAATCGCATCTGAGCTTCGCAATACCGCCAAGGGAGAGAGAGTGCGAAGCAAAGTAAAGAATCGCGTTTCTCTTCTCCCTTCTCCGTTCTCAACTCACTTTCTCTCTCTCTCTATAACCGTAAACGCTGTCTGAATACACAGAGATGTACGCGTTCTCTCTCTCTCTTGCTTTGCCATCAGCTTTACTCTTTTTTTCGCCCCTTTGTTCTCTCTCAATAAATACGCATTGTCACTGTAGTGTTGGTGGTTGGAGAGAGAAACAAAGGAAGAAGCTGAAGAAGAACACAGTGATCATCATCATCATCGATGGTTTCGTCTTCTGGGCAGAGCAACAACAGTTACGATCTCTCCTTCAAGATCTTGCTGATCGGCGACTCAGGCGTCGGAAAGAGTAGTCTACTCGTCAGCTTCATCTCTGACTCCGTCGAGGATCTCGCGCCTACCATTGGTAAATCACTCACTCGCCCACTTCCGTACAGTTCATGTTCTAATTCGTACTCTGATCGGTCTGATTCTAATTATTTTTCGATTGAAGTGGAGTACTCGCAGTGATGCGAATTGACTTAACTGATTCGCTTGTTCTAATTCGTACTCTGATCGTCTTCTTCAATTCTTCAATTTGTGAATTGTTCTTGATCCTGTTGCTTCTGCGTGCTCAGAGAGCCCTGGGATTGGCCATGGGAAATTATGTATTCAAATAACACTGTTAGCTTAACTTTAACTACAAGTATTTGCAATTTTGGTTAACAAGGCCTCGAAGGTTGTTGCTTAAGTTAATCCGTTTTAGCTACTTGAAATTCATCTAAGTGTGATTACATTTCCATTTTATCTTATCTGAGGTTAGAAATCTTGAGAAATGTGCTAAAGCTCTCAACGGCAAATCTAAAGTCAGGTTGCCGAAATTGCATAGGTGTAGATTTTTCCACAACATACATATAATTGTAGCTTCTAGTGCTTTTGTTGATTAGCAAAAAGAGATTCCAAGTCTGAAGAGCCCAAATTAGACCCTGGTTTCACCAAGATAGCAAATTGTTTAATCTTCAGCTCGTATTATTTATGAGTTCACTGTAAGGCTGACATGTAGTGCCTATCTCAATTTAGGTGTTCTGATAACTAGATAACAAATGGTTAGCTATTTAACTAGTCTATTTCAAGCACAATATTCTTAGGTAATGTGGCTTACAGTAGTCAAGGTGGTTGTTGGCTGTGACATTGTTGATACCTGCACGTTGGATGCTGAAACAATAAGTTCCAAGGCATAATTTGTTGAGATTTCATTTCCCTAGCTGTTGGTTTTTGTAAGATTGTATCAATAATGAGACCTGTAGCTAGATAGATTTTGGTGGCTCGACCTAAGAGTTGCCTATTCTGAGTCCATCATGGTTTATGGTTAACCGTGGGGGTCTTGATGGAATATATTTTTTACTCAGCATACTAGCAGTTAAGACTGAATTCCGTTGTAAATACTCCATATTCTTTGAGAATCTGGAGTTTCACTTCTGTAAAAAGGGAATGGCACGAACCTAGGTCTTATGAACTAAGGCTTAACTTGTTCGTTACTTCAGAAGAGTACTAAAGAGTTGAAGGAAATCTGCTCAAGGTAGCTTGCCTGCCTGTGGCTTCCGAAAGGTTTTGCTGAGAGTCTGAGACTGCCAGAATTTTAATCACTCAAACCTTTTGAATATATAGGCCACTTTTGCCTGAACTCTTAAGACTTGTGTGATGCAAAAGCTTGACAGTACCTTTTAGATGTTCGCATTATTTGTGTAAGAACTGCAGGAATTCAGATACCTTGTCTCCCAGTTAGGCTCAATGCTGTACCGAATAACTATTCTCTCTTGATTTATATTTTTATTGTTACCTCGACTTCATTAATTTGGGGCCACAATGCAACAGTTCATTGGAAGTCTTTAAATATAAATTTGGACAAAAGCTGACTGTATTCTAACCACAACAGGAAAGCTACAGATGAAGTTCATACTTCTTATCTATCACCCCTTGTTTTCTTCGTCCAACTTAAATTATGTACATCCTCCCCTGTTCCTCTAATCGCCCATTGGTGATGAGCTGCTACTCTGGCGATTTTCTGACTTTATTATATTCTAACAAGACCTTAAATGATCTCAAAGTGCAATTCTAAATATAATTCCTTGGGAGCACGATTTCTCGCAATTGGTGGTTCCCTACTGAGATGGCATGACATATTGACATTTCAACTCATTTGTAACTTGGTACCTATGCTTATGTATAGATTAGGCTTTCAGTGTCTTAGTGGTGCTATATTTTCAATAACATGTCAACTCATTCGTAACTTGGTACCTATGCTTAGTGTTCGTCACTTGTCAGCATACTGTTTTCGCCCTGCCCTTGCTTCTTCGTTGTTTATATTAGTGGTATTTCAGAGAGTTTGCACTGATCTCAAATGACTATTTGGTAGACATTCAGCAGCCTTCAGTGGGAAGTGGGAACAGTAGTCTTAACTTGAAAGGCTTGATCAGTAATAGTAATTGGAGATCAATAGACTCCATTATATGAGATGAATTCAACTTTTTAGAGAGTTTGCACTATATGACTGTTTTACCAATTCTAATTGAACATTTGAATTGTGCATACGCTTAGTCCCTTACAGACTCGACTCGGGCATAGCCTTTCATGTGGAGAACTGAATCGGAACTCGTAACTATCTAATTGGATGATTTCCTTTTTTTATCTCAATTTTGTACAGGAGTGGATTTCAAAATTAAGCACTTGACAGTTCGAGACAAACGCTTGAAGCTTACCATTTGGGATACAGGTAGTTAGTGACCTGCAGTGTATGTGAACAAGATTTCCTGGTTTTACTACATATTTTGTTGCATTCATGAGATGATATGAGTTGTTTCTGTCAAGATCTATGCTGTCTACTTATGATTTCTGCTTTCATGTAACACTAAACCGATGAACATTTTTTGCAGCCGGACAGGAGAGGTTCAGGACATTAACCAGCTCTTACTACAGAGGTGCTCAAGGTATTATCCTAGGTAAGATATCAACTAAAGTGTATTATTGAGGTTTGAGGAAACATATTCTCTTGACAATTTGATTGTATTGTCATGAAACGTATTACATGCCATCCTGTATTTTCTTACCATGCCATTTGTTTAACCTTCTCTTTGTCATTTGGTTATTTATTAACTTCTACATTTTTCTTGATCTCCAGTTTATGATGTGACAAGGAGGGAAACTTTTACAAACTTGTCAGAAGTTTGGGCTAAAGAAGTTGAACTCTACTCCACCAGTCAGGATTGCATTAAGATGCTTGTTGGAAATAAAGTTGATAAAGTAAGTTTTGCATTGCCTGAAAAGTCACCAAGGGAGCAAAGCCATCACGAATGGGCACCCTTCTATAATTTCTTACCGTTCATTATCCTCTAATTCTATTTTGTTTGACATGCTCCTGTGGTTTGGACTGATTGGATAGATGATCATATGGGCACGCTTCAATATTTTCTTACCTTACATAATCCTGTAATTCTATTTTTTTTACATGCTCCGCACGTGCCATTTGTTTTATCTGGGTGATTACATCTTCATGCCAAATAGATTTCATTCTAGTTGTTTCCACCCCAGTTCCTTTGGTCTGTTGCATCGCCCACTTACAGAACTCTTTCATGACTTGATAGAACAAAGGGATTCTATCCTTGATGTGGGTATGATAATCAACTGGAAAATAATATACAATCGTGATCTAGAGCCATTAAAGGGAGAGATCAAACTATCATACTGCCTCTGTTTCTTCTCTTTCAGCCTACTTCACTAGTTGTCACTATTCACTGTGTCACATTGACTCGATAATTTGATTAGCAAAACGATACAAGAATTTGGTAATATTTGCATGGTCTTGTAGAGTAAACTTTACTCTACAGAACTATGGAAAAATTGTCAAAAAATTACATTGTTTTGTTATCCAAATCACCGAGTCAAAGCGACCCAATTATGGGTTGAAAAGTCAAACCAGGACGAAAGAGAAGAAACGGAGGTAGTACTCCTTTGTGCTATAGTAAATGAGGGTCGAAGTCAACTAAATCGTAGACATAAAAATCGAACAGTTATGTCCTCATACAAGACAACAGGGAAATCAGATTTTGGGGGTTTACAGATACATTTTCTGGGTTTAATTACCCGCACATTAAATTCATGGTAGTGTAATGTGAATGTCTGCAAAGAATGGACGCTTCTAGATGGGATAGAAAATGTAGTCGCATGTGAAGACTTTATCGCTCCCCTGAAAGCAAGAGGCATGTAAGTCTAAATTACTTTTCCTACTTTCCTACTACAAGTACACCAGAAAGACCAATCGGCCAGCATGTGGGATATGAAAGAAGCATAAAACCTCTTTATGCAACTTAGCACGACTAGTTAAAACTTGCAGTTAATGCATGGAACTGATTATAGGAATTGAACGTAGAATACTTCATGTGTTGATCAATGATGTGGAAAGGTCTTATTACTTTGATTAGATTGTTACGATGTTCACTTTTCAATTCATGCTATTAAGACTTTCATAACTTTTACTGCTGATTTCTTTCTAAGAGCATCATTATCAGTCTTGCAAAGATGAATGCAACTCTCTCTTCATCAACTATGCACAGACTTTTAATTGTTTTGAAGAAGATCATTTTGTATCACATCTTGAGAGTTCAATGAATGCAGGAATCAGACAGGGTGGTGACTAGAGAAGAGGGATTGGCTCTTGCTAAAGATCTTGGAAGTTTGTTTCTTGAATGTAGTGCTAGAACACGAGAAAATGTGGAGCAGTGCTTTGAAGAACTTGCTCTCAAGGTTAGTACAAGACTAACTTCCCTTCTTGCAGTTTCAGTCTCTTTTAGTTGTGAAATAAGTTTGATTTTAATAAGTTGGTTGTGCGACATGAAACCTCATGGTATAGCCACTCTGCAATGTATGAATAATAGTAAAAACAAAGAACTCAGGACCCGTTATTCCAAAGCTTTTAAATAAAACCCATTATCGTCGCACTTCATACTCTCTCTCTCTCTCTCTCTCTCTCTCTCTCTAAAAAAAAGCTTCAACAAACTCCTCCCGGTTTAAGTGATGCGACGGTACGCCTCCACGATGCTCCCGGCTTTGGGGTGATGAAAAGGACCCTCCACTTGGGTTGAGAGGAAAACACCCGATTACCGCCCCTCGCGCCGTCTAGTGGCCGCGAAAGATAGTTGTTGTTAGGTTTTCACAGATTTTGGGCTGCTTTTGGGCCTCATGCTATTAGGCTCTGCCGCTCTGGACCGGTTTTGTGTGGCTGTTGCTTTCAAGGCCTGGTCATGGGTTTTCTTATCTTTGGGTTTTGTCTTACACTTTGAGGAGGCTTTTGGTACTCATTGGTCCCGTTTTCTTCTTGTTCTATGCTTGTTTTTGGGTTTTGTCTTACACTTCGAGCTTGAACCCTTTGGCGTCACCACTTTTGGTACGAAGGATTACCGTAGATGGTAGCTTTTCCATGTCATAGGGGTATGCCCCTATTTTCTCTTGTAAGTTCTTATTGCAATGCTATCATTTCATTTCCCGTGAACAAAGAAAATTCTAGTAGTGTACTAGTGAAAGACATACATGGCATTTGCAAGAAGAATTATGCAAAATCTGGATGCATGGGTAAAAATTTACCCGTGGAACTGGATATGGATGGTAGGTACTAGGTGACTATATTTTATTTATATATTTTAAGAAAATTATGTAGGTCTATTTGCGACATACATGGCAGTAATTAGTTCTCACTACCCTTTACCTGCTGTCATGAACTAATAGGGCCGAATAAACGAGACTGAGTCCATATCTATATAAGCTGCCGATAATGCGAAAGTGATGTATCTGTTTCAATTTTATGCTTTCATACAGATCATGGATGTCCCTAGTCTCCTTGAAGAAGGATCTACAGGAACTAAAAGGAATATCTTGAAGCAAAAACAAGAACAGGCACCATCCAGTGATGGTTGTTGCTCATAAACTTCTGCATCAGTCACCCCCACCTTAACAGAAAATGCAAAAGTGCCGCAACCAGCATTGCTAATGGTGGATTGTGCAAACCACTTCGTCATCATTTGTGATCCACTTATGTACATTTGGTATTTTCTACATTTGCTCGAGTTGTATGGGAATACTTTAGTTTGGCCACTCCAGAAATAGTGGAACTCTGTGTTATCTTTAGTTTGTGCAAAGTAGTATTCCTTTTTTTTTTTCCTTTGGTTTTCTTCTGTTTTTAATCCCTCACAGAGGTTGTACATCGCCGAAATATTGTGTGCCTTTTTATCTGAATCAATGCGAGAGTTTATGTTGATGCATCATCATTGTGCTCTCCTATTCAGTACAGCTGCAATAGCTTCTGTTAGTGAAATTGTTTGCTGAATACTGCACTTGTTGGCTATTTGCTTTGGCTTCTCCGAGTCAATTCATCAGTCTTATTTCCATGTATTAGTTCAAGACTGAGAAGCACTGAGGTCGGTGGATAATGCCTCGGTAATACGATAGTGTTAATAGTGTTAAGAAAGATGCACAATGTTATGAAGATATTTAACACATTTTTTGATCATATCGTTAACTTAATTAGTCGGTGAAAGTGACCCCTAAAGTCAAGCAAGAAGAGAGGGAACTGTAGTAATGTTTTGAGCTTGAAATTTACATACCTTCTTTACATACCTTCTTTCTAAAGCACAATTTGAACCATCTGAGGTCGCTTCTGGATCTCGAGGCTCTTTCACTTGCGTGCATGTCACATATAAGAAAAGGGTTCTAGATCTCGAGGCTCTTTCACTTGCGTGCATGTCACAACTAAGAGAAGGGAAGACCGTGATTAAACCATTTGAACATCAATCTCCCTTCTGGTCTGGCTAGAAAACTTCTCCGAGGTAAACAGGACTGCGACTGCGACACTGTTAGTCTATAATTGAACCTGGGTTATTAAATAATCTTGTTTTCAGTCAAGTGAATTTTTCAAAGGCAAAGGCAAAGGCAAGTTTATGCATCTGGTAAGTGCAACTCCATACTAGTTTGGTCCAAGTATGTGTGGTTTGTCTATCCAGTCACCTCTTGCTAAACAGGTCTGAAACCGCTTTCTAAAGCCTTGAAACCTGCCATTTTCAACATTCTTTACACCAACTCTTGATGCGAGTTTCATACCTAGCCAATCCTCACGACACTGGACCAAACAACTTTTACAAGATTAGATAACCCGAGTCATTGCAATGCATTATCGTGCTTGATCTAACCGCTCAGAAAGGCTGAAAGTGGTGCCAAACTGTGGACTTGATGGGCACACTTGCGTCTACTGATGTTTGTTGGCTCTCTACAGGGGCATCGAGTGCCTCTTATTTGCTGAAACATGAATGGACAGAGACTACCTGCCCTGGAGAAAAAAAAGAGCACCCTCCAAAGATGACCAATATACATCATTAGTTCATGGCAACTCATAAGCACAGCAATGAAAAACAGAATCACAGAAAATACCAAGTGAAATAAACCCTCTGTTGAATCAATTATTATTACCTAAAGGACAATCAGACAGATCCCTCATAGAAGATACATATCCAACTAGAACCTTCATCCTCATCTATAAAAATACTCGTCAGCAGTGACAAAAACTACTTCACCACTAATTTCATGCATAATTTGTTGCAGCTTCAAGAACTTGCCTAGCTTCTGTCTCCAGCTCGGCTAGCTCACTTGGGACCTGTCAACAATTATGAATTTCAGAGCTGAATAATAAAGATATCCAAATAACAATAACTAAAGGAACTCCAATGCTGATATAACAAGTTTGAATGCCAATCTACCTTGCCGTAACTATTTGTCTTTGAAGGAGAAGCACCAGCAGCCAACAACAATCTAATAATATCCACATGCTCACCTCTTGCAGCATGATGAAGTGGCTGCAGAAAACCAAAGGAGAAGAAAAGGTCAAGCCATCATCAAACGGCACAAGCTCTCTTGGAAGGCAATAAAGTGCAAGAGCCAGCATCATGTATAAACAATATCATGGTAACTAAAACATATAACAAGTAACAATTAGGAATGGCAATATGGTCTGGTCCGATTCGAGATCCGTGCGAGCCGAAAGGATCGGGTCCGAATCCGATTCAATTGAAAATAGATCGGATTTCGATCTGGAAAGCCAGATCCGGACAGATTTGAATCTGGATTTGAATCTGAGGGCAGATCCACTGGGGATCCGACCCGATCCGACGTATATGTGGTATACAAAAATACCCCTATTTTTTCCCCACTTACATTTCCAAGAAGAATACAACAATGTCTAACCCAAAAAGCTTTTTCCCTTGTGTTTAAGGCTTCTTTAACTTATGAAATGCCTAAGAGTAGGCAATACAATTTATTTATTATGTTACTTTTGCGTTTTGTTGCAAACCCACTGGATCAGATCCGGATCCGGCCACATACTATATGGATCTCTGGACTAGATTTGGATCAGCTAAATGAAACCCGATCCGATCTTATCCGAATCCGGTCACGATCCGAACGGATCTGGACCGGATCTGGATCACACTTATCCTGGTCGGATCTGGATCGGGAAGAGACTGGTCTGATCCGGATCCGTTGCCATCCCCAGTCACGATAGGGCTCTTTTTTTTATGTCATGACATTAGTAGGTATCGATAACTTTAAGTTTGAACAAGAGGGCTCTTTTGTCCTATGTTAAGACACTCGCGGGTATTTAATTTTAAGTTTGAACAAGCTAAGTCTAGCACAAAGTCTCACAAAATGATAGTTATTTACTGTCACAAATGCTCACAGTATCCCCTTCAACATCAACTGACTCTAGCATTCTCTTCACCATCTCTGGACCACTAGCCCTGTCGATCAGAATTTGAACTATCTCTGTAAATCCTGCAAGTTAAGGAATCAAGGATGTAATCCACTGGAGAGCATTAATTAAAACAACACACTAAAAACGCAGAGAGGTTAAAGTCTTACCTCCAGCACATGCATCGTGAAGTGGAATCCCACCATCTTCGTCCTTGGCTTCCAAGTTTGCTCCTCTCTCCAACAATAGCTATATAGGCAGGCATTATGAGATAATTTGCTCAACAGATATTAAACTGTCCATGGAAGTGTTAAGGGTAGTTATACTCTTAGGCAGAGCATTTAAAGTAGCTGACCTGCACACATGGCAGATAACCATAGAGACACGTAAGATGAAGGGCAGTATCCCCATCTTCCACCGGTTCATCAATGCTGCCATTCAAGTTATCTGCATATGCCCAGAGAGAAAAGGGGAAACAATCATCTCCGAGGTTGTGGCAAATATCACAATACCAAAGTAGAGGGTTTAAGCTAAAGAACAGTGGTATTAAAATGACTTAGGGAACACAGTATCTTATAAATAGAATTTCCAATTAAACAAGCAATACGTTGGTCAAAATGTTTGTATTGCAATCATACAAGACATGAATATGCACACCCAAAACAAAAGGTCCCTTGTCCGAACATTATAAAGTCACATGTTTTAGAGGATTTACCAAAAAATGTTAACATGATCACATGTGTCCCTTTACAAGTGAAGTGAACGTAAAAACACATGTATGAACTCGTGTTCAATTTATTGTGTAACATAATTGTAAAGAAACTATGATTACAAAAATGACTAAGGGCTAGTTTGGTAATGCTGTGGCGTTTTAGAAAGCTGCCGTGCAGGAAGTACGGTGAGAAAGCTGCTATGGAAATCTACGCAAAAAGTGTTTGGTAAATTCCGTATTTAAGCTGCTGCGGGAAAGCACTTTTGACATTTTGTGTTTGGTAATTAGTGCTTTAGAGTTGCTGTTATTGTCGAAATGACTATATGATAAAATAAATGGTTTTATTACAATAGATAATTATTGATTTTTATTAACGAATAAGAATGTCAAAGAATACATTTACCGAAAAGCAGGTCCTGGAAAGCAACCCCTCCCCTGCTTTTCAAAAGTTGATGTGGGGAAGCAACTACTTTCTAGAAAGCAGAAAAAAATAAACTTACCAAACACGTTTAACCTGCTTTTAGATTCAAAAAACAGCGTTCTAGAAAGCAAAAGCATTACCAAACGGGCTCTAAATGACTTGAGGAGACTACAAAGAAAAGGTCTCACAATGTGGTCACCATTTTGCTCTATCCGAACATAGAAAAAACTCCAAGTAGCTAAGCTTAGTGTACTATCTAAAGCAGCCTTAAGTAAATTTTGAAGGCATCAAAATCCTTTCAAGTGCGTTCCGTTAGTTTCTATATTATTATCCTACTCAGCCTAAAGAAAAACTCAATTGTACAAGAACTGAAACACATGAATCAATATTTATCATTCTCCTATCTTCTCATC
Organism: Linanthus parryae; assembly: GCA_023055425.1. NCBI lineage: Eukaryota > Viridiplantae > Streptophyta > Magnoliopsida > Ericales > Polemoniaceae > Linanthus > Linanthus parryae. The sequence goes on along the minus strand of JALGPY010000005.1, from coordinate 92,621,792 downwards.
CCAAGGATATTACTACGATATTATTATCTCAATTGCTCTTACCAAATACTAACACATAAATTAATCTCACTCTATAACACTAACATCAATTTTCCCCCTTCAATCATGAAACCCACGTGGCCAGATATACATTTGAGATATGAAATGAAATTATTGAATACAACTCAATTGGGAGTAGCATATGAGCTTCGTCTTAGCTCTAGCCCCAGGCCTTCCTGCTGAGGAGTTGATTTTATTTCTACAATTTTGGTGGTATGATGAATTCAGGTAAAATAGCAGAGTATCTTGATAGGTGCAATTATTGGATACCTAGGGCGGTGCGGAGGGCGTCGACGTCGCCAAGCTCGGCGGCGGCGGCCAGGTCGCGGAGGTGGGGAGGGATGTCGACGTCAGGCTCCAGCATCAAGCCGTCAGCACCATCTTGTTCTACAAAGAGAGCTTCTTGATCTTCCTCTTCGTCAATCATACCGTTGCGCCTGCCAGGAACCGCCATCTTCTTTGTTGTTGCTCTGCTCTCTCCGACTTGGAGTCTGAAAGGACGCGATAGGTTAGACTGCCTTCCAATCTAAATCAAAAAAATTAGATTAGATGACCTAATCGGCACGGTCGGTTCTGAGATCGGGTCGCAAATAAATCGAACCGCTCACATATTGTTTGACCTGGGCTCGTTTAATTCAACCTAAATTTGTGACCATAGTTTTTGAACACGAGGGGTCCAACCAGCTGCTATATTGTAGGGCAGGCCATGGCCGGGCTGGGTTGGGTTGGTCGGGCCATGGCCGGGCTGGGTTGGGTTGGTCGGGCCAATCCGGGCCAGATGTTTGAAAACGTGAACTCAGGCCCAACCCAACCCATCGTCCGGGTTAACATTCAAATCCAAACCTGACTCATTTTTTTGAAATAAGGATATATAGACTTACTAGAGTATTGCCCGTGCCCGAGGGCACTATCACTAAATTGGATAGTTTTTGAATTTAGATGTGTTTTTTTTTAATGAATTTAGATGTGTTATCCAAAAATTATATTTACAAATGTGGTTAAAAAAAAGAACAACTTCCAAGTACGGGATGAGCATAGGAATCACTCACAACCTATCTCCTATTAATTAGGGATGTAGTTGAGAAAAACCTCTATCCTATTAGTTAGGGATCTCCAAAGAGAGTGGGTAGTTAGGCATGTGCAAGGAGAGTGGGTAGTTAGAGATGTATTAAGTATGTGAGATCTGATGGTGGGGATGTGGTTGATTTAATTTAACGGTTAAAAAATCATAAGTTAGTTAAACCATGTTATTTTATAATATAGATGACAAATTTTTATCTGCCAAATATTCAGTACACACAAAGTCAGGACAAAGAGTACACCAAGTTAGTATATTCGGTGTTCATGATGCATAGTAGCAAAGTTTATCAGCTAGTTGGTTTCCTTCTCGGGAAATCCAAACAACACATCTATATATTTTAATAGACTTAATTTAGTACTGATAACATGAACCAGCTGGTTCATTTCCGAACCCAAAGGTCGGTTGTTGACCATCGTATTCTTCTCCTTCTTCATAACACAGTTGATCTTCTTCGCCAAACGCTGTGAATCAATCTCCACCATAAACATTTGAAAACCATGAGCACACACTAGATCCAAACCTGATGTGCGCAAGGAATCCTTCGGAGAAGTTTGCACCTCAAGTAGGGAATAGGAACACAGAGAGATGTAGGGTTGTGTGTAGGGAGAGGGTAAGCGATTGTAACTGTGTGTGAGAGAGAGAGAGACAGCTTAATGGCAGAGCTTCGGTAAGTCCAGAAATACTCGTGTAGAACTAGTGTTGAACTAGAGTGTCGCAACGGAGGGCTAACGATCCTATATATATAGTGGGGAAGTGACCGTTCTGAGGGGGTTAATGCACCATAAAAGGCGGCTTAATGGTAGCCCCCGTAACGGCACGTTCGACCATATATATAGGAACCGTTAGGCACCTGGCCGTACATACCGGAGACCGTTATGAGGTCAAGCCGGGTTGATAGGACGTGGACATTAAGTCTCTCAAAGCAGTAACAAAGGGTGTCGCGCGAGCTTGGTTGTCGCACGCGCGCGACGTTCCTTACCCTAGCCTCCAAACCACTAAGTCCCTACAACTCCCGTGTTGGTATGCGAGGGCCCAGTCTCGCAGCCCCCACGTGGATAAGCATAGGTAGTTATCCGGTGTGAAAGATCAGGTTGTGCAAGGCTTGGAATAGCTCAGCTATTTCAAGACCTTGAATCAGCTTTCAAAGCCTTGAATCAGTCTCAGGGGCTCGAAAATAGTTTAGCTATTTTCAAGGCCTTGAAACTGGATTCAAAGCCTTGAAACTGCTTAACCTGTATGCACACTCTCAGGGGGAGTTTTCTGCAAACTCTCTGAGTTGATTCCCTCTATTTCTATCATTTGTTTGTTTCACTGTTATTATATGATGAAAGACAAATTGTTCTAACATGTTTTGATCATAAGATATCATCTGTTTGACCATGATAATGCAGGACATTGTGTTTCCAATATTTGCAGGATTGTTTCCTAAACTGAATCTGTGCAGTTTTGGAAATAGATGACTATTTTGATCATGTGATCAATCAGAGACTTATGACAGCTTCTCTGATTGTTTATGGGCAAGATCACAACAATATCTCTGGAGATTGTGATCAACTATCCGTTGGAGAAAGCTGTTAAAGAGAGTCAAAGCTGTTGCCCACAAAATAGGAAGTTGTTGCTGAAAATCTGGGAAGATTTGCAGAGCTTCAAATAGTTTAAATAGAGCTCACCTTGAAGCAACAACAGAAGAGAATCAACGGGAAAAAACAAGAGACAAGTTTCTGGATTGACAAAGCACCACAGAAGAACATCAAACTCTCAATCCTTTCCACATAAGTTCACTGCATTTTCACTGCAGTTTTCTACTTCAACTGTACTTCTGTATTGAGTTGTATTGGTATATCATTTCTGTATTATCTCTACATCTATTCTCAAGGATTTTTCAAAGTGAACAACGGAGAATTCTTAGTTAATCAGTTAGCTAGAGCAGGTACTAGACAGGTTAGGGAGAACCACAAGCTGTAACAGAGTAAGGGAACTCTCTGGGCTTGAGTTCTAGGGATTAGCTTTTGATTAATAAGAATTGAGTTGAAAATCCTGTAGGGATCTAATCCTTGAGGTAGAGACGTAGGTCCAAGTGGACTGAACTCTATAAATCACTTGTCTTCTGCTTTATCAGTTCATTCCTTTTCATAGTTTTTGCTGCATACAAAACTGTTATTTTTTCAAGGGTTTGAACTTGTTTTCAAGGCCTTGAAAAAGGCATATTTTCTTTTTACTGTCTGCATCTTCTCCAAGGGCTTGAACTAGTTTTCAAGGCCTTGAACTTCATTTTTTGCACAAGTTTTCATCTTCCTAGCAAGTTTTGCAAAAAGTTGGCATACTCTATTAACCCCACCCCCTTCTAGAGTATCTTAGCTGCATAAACATCTGCATACTCACACTTTCAATTGGTATCAGAGCTTGTATCACTGTATAAGATTTAACTATCTGGTGATCATGAGTACTGCAGGTGATGGTGGTTTCTCACAGGGAAGAGCTGCTAACAGACTTCCTCTCTTCTGTGGAGAAAATTTTGCTCACTGGACTCTCATGAAAATGTTCATTATTGATCAAGATCTAGAGCTTTGGACCATTATCCAAAATGGACCTCATCCTTTCTACACAGAGAAAGATGGGATCAGAACTCCCAAAACAGAAGACTCACTCTCCTCTTCTGAATTAGAGCAATTTTCTAAGAACTACAAAGCTATTACATTTTGTATTGTGCTTTGAGTACAGATGAATTCAACAGGATCTTTGGATGCACAACTGTAAAAGAAATCTGGGATAAGCTTGTGGTTACCTTTGAGGGAACCAGTCAAGTCAAGCAAACCAAGATCACTTATCTCAGACAATATGAGATGTTCAAGATGAATGCAGATGAGTCAATCAAAGATATGTTCAAGAGGTTCACTGATATTGTCAACAATCTTGATTCACTGAGAAAATATTTTTCCAATGAAGAAAAGGTGAGGAAGATTCTGAGAAGTCTTCCAAAGGCAAAATGGGAACCAAATACCACAGCTATTGAAGAAGCTCAGAATCTCTCAACTTTACAACTTGATGACATACAAGGGAAGCTCCTGACACATGAGATATCTATGAATGAAGCTGATGGAGAAGTCCTAGATGGTGTCAAGAACTTAGCTCTCAAAGCCAAAGAGAATGAGAGAACACAAAGCCTTAAATATGAGTATGGTGATGATGAAGATCCAATTGCCTTAATTTCCAAAGCCTTGACAATGATTCTCAAAATGAAGAAAAACGTTGGAAATAAAGATCTCAACAGAGAGAGGCATAGATCATCGCAGCAAGGACTACAAAGGTAAGTCCCCTTCACAAAACAAATCAAAAATTATGAACTGCTTTGAACGTGGTGATGCAGGACACTTGATAAGAGATTGTCCACACAAGAAAAACAAGATCTTTCAAAAGAAAGATCATGACAGAAGAAAGAAAGCCATGGTAGCTTCATGGAGTGATTCAGATAGCTCTAGTGAATCTGAATCTGAGGAAGAATATGCCAACCTATGCTTCATGGCCAAGCATGATAAAAATTCTGAGAAGAACATTGAGGTAATGGTAAATTGTCTGATTTCAAAACCAAAAGAAGCTCTTTCAGAATATATCAGAACAATGCTTTTGAATGAGGAAGATTATGTGAAAGATATCAGACTCTTGAAAGAAAAAGTTCATGAGCAAGCAAAAGAAAACTTACAACTTGTTTGCCAAAATCAGAATCTTGAAATCTCTCAGAAGAAAAATGATAGTGATTTCAAGGCCTTGAAAACCAGTTTCAAAGCCTTGAAAAAACAAGTCAAGGAAGTAGTCACTGAGAACTCCTCAATAAGTGACAGCCTTGTTAATCTAAGACATCAGGTTGATGAATTAGAGAAACAAAAGACTACTCTTACTGAGAAACTTCAAGAATCTGAATTGGTCAAAGTCAAGCTCGCTGGATCAGAACACAAGTTGAACTTGATTCGTGGAGGAAGTTCACAGTCTGTATACAAAGCTGGTATTGGATTCAATCCAAACGTTGGAAACAAAACTTCTCCTACATGTCATTATTGCTGCAAAACTGGTCATGTTAAGATGAGTTGTCCTTTTAGAATAAGAGACCCTCACATAATGAGGAACACTTTTCCTTTTCAACTCAAATGATAAGTTAAGCAGATTTGGGTTCCTAAAGGGATTAAGCCACCTAACATGGTTGATCTTGAATACGAATCCAAATTCCATACTTGGTCTAACAACTTGGTAAGGCAGTGATTGGTGTTTACCTGTTGTCACCAATATCAAAGAACATAAGTGGTTCATGGACAGTGGTTGCTCAAGATATATGAGTGGAAAGAGATCTCTAATCTCAGAATTAAAGGAGCAATCAGAAGGTTCAATAACACTTGGTGACAAAGGCAAATGCAACATTCTTGGTATTGGAAAAGTTGGTACAAATTCTGAAAACTCTATTTCTGATGTGTATCTGGTTGAAGGTTTGGAATTTAATTTGCTTAGTGTATCTCAGGTTTGTGATAATTGCAAAAAAATTCATCTTTGATAAAGAGGAGTGTGTGGTGCAAAATGAGAAATCAGGAGATTGCATTCTCACATCCTCTAGATCAAACAATGTCTATACTTTTTAGACTAACAGAGTTGCAGGTGAAAGTTTGAAGTGTCTCAAGGCCTTGAAAGAGGATTCAAAGCTTTGGCATAGGAAACTTGGTCATATCAGTTTACATACTTTGAACAAGTTGATTTCCAAAGACTTGGTAAGGGGATTGCCATCCATCAAGTTCAAAGAAGATGAAATGTAAAAATCCTGTGCTCAAGGCAAGCAGACCAGAAGTTCCTTCAAGCCAAAGAAGTTTGTAAGTACAACTAGACCTATTGAACTGCTTCATACGGATCTCTGTGGTCCTATGAGGACTCATACTCCAAAAGGTAAAAGGTATATGCTAGTTGTTGTAGATGATTTTTCTAGATATACTTGGGTTATGTTTCTTAAAAAAAATCTGAAGCACTCTCTGAATTTTCAAATCTTTGCACAGAACTTCAAAACTTGAAAAACCTACATGTAGCTTCAATCAGAAGTGATCATGGTAGAGAATTTGATCAGTTAGAATTTGATTTATTCTGTGATAAACATGGTATTACTCACAACTTTTCTGCTCCAAGAACTCCTCAACAGAATGGTGTTGTTGAAAGAAAGAACACGACTCTTGAAGATATGTCAAGAACAATGCTTCTTGAGAACAAGCTGCCAAAACATTATTGGGCAGAAGCTGTGAATATAGAAAACTATATTTTGAGCAGGTGCTTGATCAGACCCATTCTGAAGAAGACCCACTATGAACTATTCAAAGGGAGGAAGCCAAACATTTCATACTTCAGACCCTGTGGATGTACTTGTTTTATCCACACAATGGAAAAGATAATCTTGGTAAGTTTGATGCAAGAAGTGATGAAGGTATATTTCTTGGTTACTCTCTGAATAGCAAAGCTTATAGAGTTTACAATAAAAGAACCAAACTGGTTGAAGAGAGCGTTCATATTATTTTTGATGAAAGCTATGATGGTTCTTTGAGTGAAAGTTTTGAAGACTTGAATTTGAACAAGCATGAATCACAGGAAGAGACTGAGAATCCATTAGGATTCAAGAAAGGTTCAGAAGAAAATAGAAGAAATTTTCAAGACCTTGAAAATGGTGCTCAAGGCCTTGAAAGTAAACCTCAATGCCTTGAAAAAGATGATCAGAAGGATTCAAGTGACAAAGCCACTACTTCAAGACCAGAGAAGATTTATGGAGAGCCTGAAGCATGGTCTCCAAGAAAGAGATTCAAATATCTCTCATCCCATCCAGCTGATAATATCATATCAGATCCAACCATAGTTTTAAAAACCGGACCGGACCGGGCGGTCCGACCGGTTGAACCGGTGAACCAGTGCCACACCGGTCCGGTCCAGCAGTTGGACCGTCCATGTAATCGAACCGGTCAAAACCGGTCAAAACCGCCGGTTTTCCATAAAACCGGTGAACCGGCCGGTTTTGTCCGGTTTTGCCGGTTTTTGTTTTTCTTCTTATAACTTTACTGCATCATGCTTGACCGCTTGAGAAATTCACAGTTGACGCAGACTTGAATGAGTTCCTCTCGGCACTTACCTTAGAACCTAAAATCATGCCGGAATTGGCGAGATCGATGTCGAAGTCGAAGTCAAATCGGCGAGATCGATGTCGAAGTCGAGCGTAGATGGGGAGAGATGGAGAGAGGTGAGTGAGAAGAGATTTGGCTTGATACCGGGTGAGAACAGAGTATGGGTGGCGACAGAGAGGAAGGGGGGTGAATAGAGAGAGAGAGAGAGAGTGGTGAAAGCTGAAGAGATAAGAACAAATAAAAAGGATATCACCAAAATGAGTTGAAGATCGTGGCTAAGTAGGATTTTTCAATTTTAAATAATATATCTAATGCCACGTCACTAATTTCTTAGTAGGTTTGATATGTATTTTTATCAATCTTCTAATTTTTTTTTTGAAATATATCAATCTTCTAACTTCACCCGTAAATGACGTTTTTTTTGAAATTGGAACTTCTGTTTTTTTTAAACAAAACTTCTTGTTAGTTTGTAAATTTTCTTTTCTTAAATGTAATGTTTAGTTTATAAATTTAGACAAAGATGGTCATTTTAATTTTATCTTATTTAATTTTTGAGAAAAACATTATTTTAATTATTTTTTATAACATTATTTAATTTAATCACTAAAATAATATGTTTTTATAATTTATGTGGTATCATTATTGTATAATTAATCAATATGTTTGTAACATTTATGTTCCTAAGTAAAATTTCAAAATTATATATAAACACAATTTGTTCTTTCAATAATTTAATTTTTAAATAAATCGTGAATATAAATATATTTTTATATCAAAGTGTAAATTAAAATCATTAGACTTGCATGTTTTTTAAACGGTAAAGCTAATGTTGGGTACTTCGATCAACTAGTTAATCATATTTAGGTTTACAAGTTATATTTTAATTATGTTTAATAGATACATATATAAAAATAATAGTTATATATTATTTAATAAACGTGCGATTGAACCGGTCCGACCACCGGTCCGACCGGTCCGACCATGAACTGGTGCCTCACCGGTTCGATGGCCGGTCCGGTTTTTAAAACTTTGGATCCAACCACTGGTGCACAAACTAGATCAGAGCTGAAGAACTTATGTGCTTTTAATGCCTTTATTTCTCTTGTAGAACCAAAAACTGTGAAAGAAGCTTTAAAAGAAGCATAGTGGATCATTGCTATGCAAAGTGAACTCAATGATTTTGAAAGGAATAAAGTATGGAACCTGGTTCCTCCACCTACAAACCAGTCTGTCATTGGTACCAGATGGGTATTCAGAAATAAGCTGGATGAAAGTGGCAATGTGATCAGAAACAAAACAAGGTTAGTTGCTCAAGGATACAATCAAGAAGAAGGTATTGATTATGAGGAAACTTTTGCTCCAGTTGCCAGGTTAGAAGCAATTAGAATTTTGCTTGCTTTTTCATCTTACAAGAACATGAAACTGTTTCAAATGGATGTGAAGTGTGCTTTCTTGAATGACTATTTACAAGAAGAAGTTTATGTTGCACAACCACCTGGTTTTGAAAATGACAAGTTTCCGGATCATTTTATAAACTTGACAAAGCTCTTTATGGTTTGAAACAAGCTCCAAGAGCTTTGTATGAAAGACTGTCAAAGTTTTTACTTGAAAATAATTTCAAAAGAGGTTTAGTAGACAAGACTCTTTTCATAAAGACTCATGAGAAAGATTTACTTGTAGTTCAGATATATGTTGATGATATATTGTTTGGAGCTACTAATGATCAATTGTGCAGAGAATTCTCAAGTCTTATGAGCAGGGAATTTGAGATGAGCATGATGGGAGAGTTGAACTTCTTCCTAGTACATCAAATACATCAATCGAAGAAGGGAATCTTTCTTCATCAATGCAAGTACATAAGAGACTTACTAAAAAAATATAGCACGGCTCAATGTAAGGAAGCCAAGACGCCTATGAGTTCTACATTATCCTTAGACAAGGATGAATCTGGTAAGAATGTCAATGTAAAAGAGTATAGAGGTTTGATTGGATCATTACTCTATTTGACAACAAGCATAGCGGATATTATGTTTAGTGTGTGTATGTGTGCTAGATTTCAAGCTGATCCAAAAGAATCACACTTGACTGTTGTGAAGAGAATATTCAAATATCTCAATGGTACCAAAGACTTAGGGCTTTGGTATCCAAGACATTATAACTTCTCTTTACATTGCTTTTCAGATGCTGACTTTGCAGGTTACAAGTTTGATAGGAAAAGTACTTCAGGAACTTGCCAATTCATTGGATCATCCTTGATTAGTTGGTATTCCAAGAAACAGAATTCAGTTGCTCTATCAACAGCTGAAGCTGAATATATAGCTGCAGGAGCATGCTGCTCACAAGTGTTATGGATTGCTCAACAGCTAAGAGACCTTGGATTTGATTTCAGGGGCATACCTATTAAGTGTGATAACACTAGTGCAATTTCAATTACAAAGAATCCAGTGCAACACTCAAGAACCAAGCACATTCATGTCAGACACCATTTCATCAGAGATCATGCTGAGAAAGGTGATGTTGTTCTTTAATTTGTTGCTACTAACATGCAAATTGCAGATATCTTCACTAAACCATTAGCAGATGAAATATTCTCAGCTCTAAGATTGGAATTGGGTATGCTAAATAAAGATGCATTGGTTTAGGGGGAGCATCAGGTAAGAAAGGTAAGCTTTATATGTTTACAAAGGTTTGAACTGAGTTTCAAAGCCTTGGCCTTTACTTGTTGCAGTGTTACAGTTTTTCAAGACCTTGAAAACCTTTTCGAAGCCTTGAAAATAAGTCTGCTACACTGATAGTCAATAATCCTGGATCATTCTGTGTTGGCTGATATCTCCGTAGATATTTGCCTAATATAGCCCCTACCCTTTTCAAAGTTTGTTTTAGACAAAAATAGCATTAGTATATTCTATTTTCCAACGGCATAAAGGATTTGAAATCTCTCTGATCATTGCAAATCTTTTGAGATCAGAGAGATACTAGTTTCTTTTTGAAACTCAAACTCTTTCAGTATTTATCTTCTTCTCTTCTCATTCATTCTATACCACTCCACTTCTCTCTATTCTTCTCCCAAACCCTAATGAGCACAAGGAGAGTCTCAGATATAATCAAGATGGCTGGAGGTTCGAAACCTGTCTCAGAGAAGAAAAGAAAAGCAGAAGTTGATGAGGTTCAAGAAATCAGTGAAGACTCTGCTTCAAAAAGCTTTACTGAGGAAGAAGAAGAATCTTCACCACCCAAGAAGATGGTGAGAAAAGATCAAGCTCCAGAAAAGAAGAAACAAACTACGACATCTACACAATAGAAGCAGAAGGGAATCCATATTGGAAGTCCTAAGAGAGACAAGAAGAAAACAGTTTCTGAGGTTAAAAGGAAAAGGAAAGGAAATCCTTATTCAAGACTCAGACTCAGACACAACTTCAGGATCCTATGGAGTGTACTCTACATCCAACAAAGGGAAACATGACAAGGATTCATCCCAGTCTTTAGAAGCTTCAAAAGCAGAAAAGAAAAATCTCAGGACTATCTCTCCTCAACAGAAAAGGTTAGCTGTAAAGAAGAAGCTGGAGCATGGGAAGAAAGCCCTGGAAGGAATCACCTTCCTATTCAATAGTGTTATTGAAAAGATCAGCTCCTTCATTGAGGAACTAGATGTGGTTTCACAAGAAGTTCAAGCCAACAATGAAGAAAGTGAGGAAGAAACAGGGGATCAAAAGGATGAGAAAGAACCTTAATCTTGCCTATTCTTTCTTCCCCAATCTCTCTCCTTCAAAGTTTTTCTTTATAGTTTTCAAAATTTTCCAGACACTTGATCCAACATCTTATATCTTTTTGATGAAAGTCAAAAAGGGGGAGAAACTCTAGGATTTTGTTTTTAGTTTTTAGGTTTATTTGCTATTTGCTGAACTATTTAAGTTTTTGTTGGTTTTATGAATAAGTTGGATATTTTTGGAAATACTGGGCTATAAATTGTGAACTAATCAGTTTATTTTGGAGAGACCAAGGATGAAACAGAATTTGGTTTTGTCTTTCATCAAGGGAGAGATTGAAAGATCATGTTGTGCAAGGCTTGGAATAGCTCAGCTATTTCAAGGCTTTGAATCAGCTTTCAAAGCCTTGAATCAGTCTCAGAGGATATTTTCAAGGCCTTGAAACTGGATTCAAAGCCTTGAAACTGCTTAACCTGTATGCACACTCGCAGGGGGAGTTTTCTGCAAACTCTATGAGTTGATTCCCTCTCTTTTTCGCATTTGTTTCATTCACTGTTATTATTTTATGAAAGACAAATTGTTCTAACATGTTTTGATCATAAGATATCATCTGTTTGACCATGATAATGCAAGACATTGTGTTTCCAATATTTGCAGGATTGTATCCTAAACTGAAGCTGTGCAGTTTTGGAAATAGATGACTATTTGGATCCTGTGATCAATCAGAGACTTATGACAGCTTCTCAGATTGCTTATGGACAAGATCACAACAATATCTCTGGAGATTGTGATCAACTATCCGTTGGAAAAAGCTGTTAAAGAGAGTCAAAGTTGTTGCTGAAAATCTGGGAAGATTTGCAGAGCTTCAAAAGATTTGCAGAGCTTCAAACAGTTTAAATAGAGCTCACCTTGAAGCAACAACAGAAAATACTCAACGGGAAAAAAGAAGAGACAAGTTTCTGGATTGACAAAGCACCAAAGAAGAACATCAAACTCTCAAACCTTTCCATAGAAATTCACTGCATTTTCACTGCTGTTTTCTACTCCAAGTGTACTTTTGTATTGAGCTGTATTGGTAGATCATTTCTGTATTATCTCTACATCTATTCTCAAGGATTGTTCAAAGTGAACAATAGAGAATTCTTAGTTAATCAGTTAGCTAGAGCAGGTACTAGACAGGTTAGGGAAAACCATAAGTTGTAACAGAGTAAGGGAACTCTCTGGGCTTGAGTTCTAGGTCTTATCTTTTGATTAATAAGAATTGAGTTTAAAATCCTGTAGGGATCTAATCCCTGAGGTAGAGATGTAGGTCCAAGTGGACTGAACTCTACAAATCACTTGTCTTCTGCTTTTTCAGTTCATTCCTTTTCATAGTTTTTACTGCATAAAAATCTGTTATTTTTTCAAGGTTTTGAACTTGTTTTCAAGGCTTTGAAAAAGGCATATTTGCTTTATACTGTCTGCATCTTCTCCAAGGGCTTGAACTAGTTTCCAAGGCCTTGAACTTCATTGTTTGCACAAGTTTTCATCTTCCTAGCAAGTTTTGCAAAAAGTTGGCATACTCTATACACCCCTCCCCCCTTCTAGAGTATCTTAGTTGCATAAAAATCTGCATACTCACACTTTCATGGTATATATGGAGCACAACTGGGTGTGCTGGATGGCTACCACGTGGCTGTGATCTGTCTGTCTGGAAAGCATCATCTACATTAGCCCCCTTTTACTCAAATGTCACGCGCGCGTCTGTTGTGTAGTCTCGTAAAATCAGCTGTGCGTGGGCTTCACGCAGATTCTCGAATTTTGAATTCAGATTCAAATCCCTAGCCCCCGGTCATAGCCATGATTGCCTAGGGTTTAGAAGCGCCATTTTTTTTTATGAGAAGCGTGGCCACTGTGAAGCTAATCAGACGCCATCCACAATTTTCGCCTATTTTTGAGGCAAGAATAACTCAGAAGGATTTGATGGGTCGCCAATCTCGCCGATACCGAAGCGTTGCTGACTCAGCAGATGTCAGCAGTCGCGATTCTTCAATCTGAAGGCTATTTAAATCCTTTGCTTTCTTCAATTAGAACTTTTCCATTGTTGTTGCTTTTGAGTTCGTATGCCTAAGAGAGAGAACCCTCAGCAAGAAGCAGAAACCTTCGACCAAGTTCTTGATCAGATTGTCAACATGTTTTCCCAAGCAGTTCAAGCGCTCAATCGTCAACAAGGTGAGTGATTAGCTGTTTGTCTATTTTGAAATTTGTGGTCGAAGATTGAATTTTGCAGATGCTCTTCTTCCCCTTTTTCTTTCCGCTTGCATGCAACCAAATTGTAAAACCTTGTGCTCTTGTGCTCACAGTGATGGCCCCAAAGAAGTAGAATAAAGAGACTGTTGAAGCGTCAGAACATCCCAGGGAGCTTTGGTACAAGGCCCCATATCTGGGTGGTGATGACTTTTATCTGGCTACAATCCGGGGAGATGCTCCCCAAGCCTCTCCTCCGGGTACTGCTCTTCATTTAAAGCCCGAACCAAACAGGGACGACTGGGATGCCCATGATGTAGAAAGGCTTGGTATTGAAGCTGATCTGTTCCCATTCAATGATGTCTGTTTTCTGGCCTTCCTGGAAAAACTCGATGGGATGGATGAATGGACTACATTCATCCTTAATAACCACGAGGAGGTGTTAATGCAAGTCGGTATCTATAATGCTATCCGCGCGACCAAGGGCTTCAACCTTAAATCTGACCAGGATATGCTAAGGGTCATGTTTTTGCGTTACTCGAGAAAAACCCATTCGTTCCATTTTTCTTCCTTTGAGGCTGCACCTACTCTTGAAGATGTAGAAAATGTGTTGATGCTTTCGAGCATGGGAGCTTTTGACCCTTTGGACATTTTAGAGTCTGATGAGGAGCTTACCCTTTTCGTGCAGATACAGGAGTGTATTGCAACTCTGAAGAAAGCCGCCACGCGGTGGGCACCTGAAGAGATTGAACCCTGCGAGACCTTCATGTCCGTTTCTGCTAGCGCAATAAACATATGGTCCAAATGGCTCATGTTTTTCTTCAAAGACTACGCCAAACCTGCCATTATCCAGAAGTTGCTCAGGGGCAACCCCAACGCAGTGATTTATACCGATGGAGAAGGGCTTCCATGGTCGTTGTGTGGATTCCTGTGCGTTTGGTTGTCCCGTTATCTCATAGACGACAGCCCGCGCGATGGAGTCTTTATCCACATGCTTTCACTTGCAGTAAAGCTCTCATGGTCAAAAGATCGTTCTGGGTCCCCTTGTCTTGGGTTCTTTTTACTACCGTCTTGATTTAGCCATGACCCATGTTGAGCAATCGCGGGGTAGGGTCGATGTCATTTCTTTTGTTAAGGTTGGTTTCTTAACCATGTGGGTTTTCGAACGCTGGCCCGCATATGCTCCGATTCCTTCTGCCGTCGAACTTCGGAATGTACAAAACTCCAAGGATGTACACTTATGTCCTCGCTTGTGGCGTTGGTTCAGCACCAAGGGTACTAGTCGCAACTTTTCTTTAGTGTGCGACGATGCAAGTCTCTTTGAGGCCCGACCATATATAGTGGAACTGGATAACATCATGTTTATTGAAGACATGTATCCTGAGGTTGATATGCCTTTTCAAGAGAAGCACATTACCCGAGGGTCTCAGCGCTATGGAAGGTACGTGAACTAGTGCAGAAGGGGTTATCTGCCTGCCTTGGTTGAACACGTGCCTGGGGCTGAATCCTGCAACTATGAACGCATAGCGGTTCACTTGGATCCTCTCCGTATGATCCTTCAACTGGGTTATGATGCTACCGCGCCTCCCATGTGGTCCAACTCCATTACCAAAGGTTGTTATGATGGCTTGATTTATGGGAAAAGCAACGAACCGCTCCTTGCAGAGCTTCCCCTCATTCAGCCTTTTAGAGGAAGACAAGGAAGGATTACAGCAGGTTGGGTGGCTTTTTGGAATACACAGGTTCGCCGTTTAACAAATCCCCATACTCAGCTCCAAGTTAGCAAGGCCCTCGCGCCTTTGTGGAAGGATTATCCCTTTATATCAACTCTTACCCGAGGCACGACCCAATATAGTTATTATTCACTGTTGGCTGCGGATCACCATCTATGTACGCAATTAATTCTGAATGAGAAGACTGTCGTTGTCCAACAAGTCTCTCTCAACGCGAGGACTCAGTACGCAAGGGATTTCCAACTGGTATTACCTGAACATCCTCATCTCTCTTTCCTTTTGTTTTCCTCATTGAATATTTTGCTCTGTTTCATAAAAGTGCTGCTTGAGACGCTTCGCCTCGGGGGATCGCAGCGAGGGTCTGATTTATCTTTGTCGCTCAAAGAAAAGCAAGCCCCACGATGTCATTCTTCCAAAGATGCATATGGACGAAGGAATCTAGAAAGAGATTTCGGATAAGCTTGAAATTTTCCTTGCTCCACACATCAAAGTGTTGAAGAAAAGAAGCGCGGGTCCTCCTTCAACCAATGCTTTGGCGACGCAGCAATTGAAGCGTCCGCGAAGTGAGCCAGCGGCGAAGAAATCTTCTTCCGTAAAGAGGACTGCTCCATCAAAGAAAAGGATAGCCTCAGAGCCAGAGGCAGGATTTGTTGGTAGGGAGGAGGAGGAAGGATGTAGGATACAGTGAGTCATCTGTTTAGTAGGATAAGTAATTATGCCAATGCTCATTACTTGTTCTTGTGTTGCAGATGGTGATAGTCCCATAAAAGGACCGGTGCTCATGACCGAGACGAGGCCATCGAAGAATCGAGACATGTGGCCGAAGAGAGATCTCTGCTGGACAAGCTGTCCGAGGAGGAACGAATTGAGATAGCTAAGAAGAAAAGTCTCGAGGAGATAACTAAGGAGGGCTCTGAGGAACAAATACCACGCGTGCGATCAACACTTTTGCGTCAATCTTTAACTGTGACAACTGCGAATGAACTGCATCGAGCCTAATTAGGTTTTCACGAGCTTATCAAAACCGAAGATGAAGAAGGTACAATTTTTAAGTTTGCTTTATCCAACCATGAAATTGTGATTAGCGCACTGTACCATGGTGTGCCTATACGTGATATCCGTAAATGGATAAGGGATCAGTGTGGGGAATCTTCAGGTAACTTCTTTTGGCAACGTGATGTCCATTGTTACTTTTCACGTTCGAGGTTTTAATGTGTTGATCATAAGCCGGCCATGCTAGGCTAAGAAGTTTTGATGATAATCTTCATCATGTTTTTTCGCGCGGACGCCCCATTTAAGTGGGCAGATACCGCTTCAAATACCGGTAGAGCCTTAATTTTTATCCTCTCTATCTCGAGAGTAACACACTTGTTTTTGCAGAGTCTGACCCCTGCCCCTTAAGACCTCGTCGCCCCCGCAGTGCCGTAGTGATTCCTGAGCTTGAAATTTCTATTGCAGGAATTTCAAAGCAAGGTCCAGTGGAGGAAGGCCCAACAGTGGAAGATGATGCTGATGCAGAACGTTTGGAGTTCATTTCTGAGCAAGAGGAAGAGGACCGTCAAGGCCAGGAGGAGGAAAATGTTGCTCCCATTACTCAAACAATACCCATTTCCAGGGATGAAGAAGCGTGGGAATTGTGCCCTAGAGGCAATCTATTTCTTGTGACATTTATGGATTTACTATTCATTATGTTATCGATATGGAGATATGTTAACATGAATGAAGTCCTTAGAATATAAGTGTTATATTCTTAAATATCCCTAGTCGATTATATTGATTAACTGGACAATCAACTATAGACTAGTATGGGGTTGGATTGATATGGAGATATCATGATCCAACACATGGGTATGCATTAGGGGTAATGGAATACTGGATTGACCCATCTCCGAGAAGGCTACATACAAGTTACGTAAAGTCACAAGTGCTTCTCGCGGTGCAACAGTGTTTTCATCCTAAGACTTGGAGTCACTAGATTGTCTAGTTGTGGATTATTGTGATCTTGGTAGCGTCAAACGCTACACCATGAATAGGTAGCTATAAAGGCATGTCTGGATACAATAACAAGCAAGCTTAGAGATCGTAGTAGACGTAGATAGAATTTCTCCCTCCCACATAACGGGTGCGAATATCTTAGGCCACTCGAGGGATAGTGCTTATAGAATGTCTGGCCAGACTCAAATAAATCAACATAGAATATCGATGTTATTTGCACGAATAAGGCTATTCCTAGGATCGAGAAACTATGGATTTGATATACGTGTGTGACTTGTATGTCTCGTGTCTAATTCGGATATAGGGACAAAGGGATGAGACAATACTTGCACAAGGTTTGTCATGATGACTATTCTATTTGTTGGGTAGAATGGATGTCTTGCTAGAGGCCGCTCCATATTAGTAAATTGTTACTACCGACTAAATAGAACCCATGCACATGCCATATAGGGGTGAACTAGACTTGGGAATTAATTAATTAATATGATTAAATAATTAGAAGGATCAAATCGAAACAACTTGCTAACTTAGTAGGACTAGTATGCAAGTTGGACTAATCCATGTATAGATGTAATACCCCGTTTTAATACGAAGGGTAAATTAGTAATTGAGGTAATAAATTTGATTTTATTTGCGAATGACGAGTTTGGTAATTTTTGAGTTCAAAATATGGTCGGGAAGTTTATATAATAATTCTATATTTGCTTAGAAAACGACATTTTTGTTGTGTATTTGATTTTAGCATTTTATGTAGTTTATCTAAATAAAGCCTAGCGTGTACCCAATCCACTAGATGATCCAACCAATTGGTACTCCTAACCCTATCATAACTAACTAGAAGACAAAAAAAGGGCAAAGTCAGTGGGTAGGAGAATGACTTCTCCAAGCAACAACTCATTATTTAATAGTTGTCTTTTTCATCTCTCTCTCACCAAACACATCAGATCTCTTTCTCTCTCTTCCTCACAAAACAAAACAATTAAAACATCTCTCTCTCTCTCTTGCAAAACCCGTGGGCAAACAAAACACCACCACCACCGTACCCTCCATCACCACCGGCACCACCACCTTCACCACCACAACCTCCACCTCCATCTCTCTCCCTCTCCCTTTCTTCTCTCTCTTTGTCCGAAACCAAGTCAGTAGCCCCGAAGAGGAGGCCGCCAGCCACCAAGGAGGTAGCCGGCGAACCACCCGACGGAAACCACCGCCGTCACCTCTGGGTTCTCTCTCTCTCTGATTCGACCACCAAGCTTGCTCTCCCTCTCTGTTTTGACACAAAGAGCAAAACCAGCAGCAAGAACTAGCTGCAGAACACCCCAAACCACCACAACCACCGCCGGCCACCATCTTTTCCGGCGAGAAGCTCACCGGAGCTAACCGGAGCGACCCACCCTCTCCCGTTGGTACCAAACAGATCGTGGAGGTCCGAGGAGTTCATTAGAAACATCAAACAGAGCCAAGAACATCTGATTCATCGTTCGTGTTCACCATCGCCGACCACCTCCTTCGGAGACGAGACCCGCTTCGTCTCTTGACCATTTCTCGCGATTCTTCGCATGGGTAAACTCTAAATTACCCTCTAGTTCATTTTTAATCATTAAAATCTCATATTGATAGCTCTAAATCAAAGCGAGTTTGTTGAGGATTTTATGATTATGTTCATGAAGGGGGGTTGTTTATATAGTTTCTGAAAAGTTGGGGGTGATTTGTGTATAATATGAAACTGCTTATAGTGGGGGTGTAACTAATTGTCTTTTGTGATAAGTTTGGGGGATTTAATTGTTGTTTATATAAACTGCATATAATTTATAAATTTAAAAATGTGATTTTTGGATTAATGTTATATCCTAATATTTCTGAATATTTTTTTGACTATATAAAAGTAAATAGGTTGTAAAAATTATATAGGACTTTATTTGTATGAAATATTTTGGTTTCTATTGAAAATAAGCAAGATGAAATATACTTTGGTTTTATTCACTTAATTTCGGTTTGTTTTAACTAAATAGTTTCAAGTGCTTGTAAACTAGTATTTTGAGTAAAATAGATTATTTTGGTAATATTGATAAAATAAAATACGTTAGAAGTTTAGAAAATAGCTAATAGTATACTCTTCAAATAAAAACATATACTTTTCTTATTTAATAGTACTTGATTATTTTTCCAACATAAGGTTATAAATATATATGACTTGTTTTCATTGGAATTAACATTTTGTGAATTTCATTTATGTATTTAATTCTTTTATAGCATATGCACTTTCTAATATATAAGTAGCTATGATTAAAATTAGTTTCTTTTAAATTAAATTGTGTAATCGTTTACAAATAAGTAGGTTTTCTAATAAGTTATTATTTCCTAAATAAGAGAGTGTATTAAATCAATATTGGATTATTATTCAAGAACTTTACGAATTTGTATTTATATAAGTTATGATATTTTTATGAGAAAAATACAAGTGTTATGTCGCAAGTTTATTAAATAATTGTTGCATGTTAAGTAATGGGGTAAAGGGGTAAATTCAAATGACACGTTAGGAGTTATAGCATTCTGCATATCATACTTGCACAATTGAGCTTGTAAGTAATTTAAGAATTATAAATTGTGGGTGACAAGATCATATGCAAGGGTTACGAATATCCGTAGAAGCTTTATCGCACTATTTACCGTGCTACTTGAGGTGAGTAAATATGCCTAACCTAGTGTGCCCGTCCTCCTTTCGTTTCCAAATATTTTTATGACTTTACGTCTCAAATGTGATTTGTGATTTACATGTTTAACATGATATTTCAATTACGCCTCCAACTATTTTCGTGATATATACATCTCAAAATGTGATTTGTGATATATGTGCTTGACGTGGAATTTAAATACTTGTCTAAACAATTCTTTTAGAAACTATCACTTGTAATTAATAATACGTAATAACGTAAAGTGGAAACAGTTGTGCGGTGGTATCATATGCGGATTATTATTTATTGTGGTTACAATATTTTGCTCGGTTGCAATTGCCCCGAGCTGCTCCATGTACTCACCTCTCTGGCCGCAAGAGTCTTAGGGGGGTGCCGACACTTAAGGTCTTGGATGCATGCGAGATGGTTGGTACTATATTATTGGTTCGTTCCCAGCTACAACTAAATAAAAATGTGAATTTTGAGATGTGGATGATGAATGAATATTGGATATTGGGAATTCCCTAATTGGGACAAATATTATGGATTTGAAT
The DNA here is from genome assembly GCA_023055425.1 of Linanthus parryae. Lineage (NCBI taxonomy): Eukaryota > Viridiplantae > Streptophyta > Magnoliopsida > Ericales > Polemoniaceae > Linanthus > Linanthus parryae. The sequence goes on along the minus strand of JALGPY010000005.1, from coordinate 92,601,648 downwards.
GTTTCCTTTGGATAAATGTTTATTTGTACTGCGATGATTTGACAACACGTTTCCGGAAACAAAGAATTAAAATTTGGAAAATATATTTCTCTTCTCACATGAGAACATATTTGTTTACTTCTTACATATCATCCTTATTTATTAAAATAAAAATATGCCTCTTTCCGGTTTATACGTTGGGGTGTTTACTTACTCAGCATTTTTGTGCTGACTTTGGAAAAACTGCGGTCTTTGTTTCTTTCCCCCGCAGGTCTAGGTGAAGGGAGCTCGGCTTAAGGGGAAACGCGGACTCATCTAGTTGTGATTAGTAATAAATATTTGAAACACTTAGATAATATTTCATCATGTTTAATAGTATGTATTATTTCACTGTTGTAGACATTGTGGTTTGTAATATAAATAACTATGTTGGTGTTTGTATTGTTTACCATTGTTCCTTGCACCCGGGAGCGATCCCAGGTGCGGAGTGGCATTTCCGTATTTCTCCCACGACGAAGTACGGGGTGTCACAGGTGGTATCAGAGCAGACAATCCAATAAGGGATTAAAACCTGTAGGGAAACTTAAAATTGATATAGGAAAAAAATAATAAAACTGGAAAAGCCGAGCGGGTTTTAGGTAGACTAAGTGCTGGTATTGATCTCACCCACGTTCTTTCTTGCTACTTGTTATGTGATCAAATGGTCATTGGATTATTTGTTTAAATTGGTAACCTCATTTCTGATGGGTTGAGTGACCAGTGATACTCTGTTTGTGGAGAATGAGAAATATGGATTATTGAAACCAAATTTTGGATTACAAGTGATTTGAAAAGATGGGTTATATGTGAAAATAACTATATCCTGCATGATTTGACCTCTATAAGGTTTTTGATATTTGGATTATGTGGTGTCTTCATTTTGATTGGTTGTTAGATAAATAACGCTCTTAAAATACGAGGACGTTGATTATGAATTATAGAAATTGGATTGTGAATTATGAATGATGCATTGTCAAATTTGAAAATGTATATGTTGTGTATAAGATTCATATGAATTGGTAAATGTGACATAATATTTATACGTTTATAAGATGATTTAAATCCCTGAGGCTGGTATATAACAAACAAATGTACAATAAGTGAATACAGAAGAATGTAACTGATAAACCACAACGGTATTATACTAGGAGGACCCGATAAGGATAGACGGTTTAGAGCAACAATCACATGAAACACATCTTTATTCAATAGGAATATTGTAGGATAAATGACTCTTGTGACAACGATGGGGGGAGAAGTATTAGATTTCAACGTGGAGACTTTGGGTTAAAAAGACGTAATGGAAATGTTGAAATGTTTGAGTGGTGAACCCAAGTTTCATTAATTAGATCTGTGAAGACTTTGATGATATATTTTGAGGTACCGATTGAGACATTAATTTAAAGTCAGTGGTCAAGAATAAAATCATTTTTGGAGTCTTTTCTGGTAATCAAAGAAAATTATTGGAGGAAAGATCCCACCCACCCACACTTGAGAAACTAAGAAGTCAACCCGTTGAGTTTCGACTCCTTTTAAATACAATTTTACAGTCTTAGTGATTGGAGAGATTTTTCTATGTAAATGGTTGATTGGAGTCTACTTCTTCATAATTTTATTGTGAGATTTGTGCTAGACTGCTTTGTCATTTGAGGGTACCATTGATATATAACTATTTGAGGCGTTACTTATATTATGGTTACTTTAATTTTGCTTGATGGTTGGGATGTCTATTCGGTTACGTATTATTTTCGGAATTTTAGGATTCACTTTTGAGAAATGGTAGGTAAATTTGTGACAGATGTATTGCTAGTTCATTGATGGTCGCTTATTATATTTCGATGCACCCTATGACAGATTTAAGCAGGTTTATTATGAAGTTACACATTTAGTGTTGCATTAGAATTCTGACTCAGATTTCGAAATTTACGTTTACAGCCTAATAAATTTATATTTGGTGCCTCATATTTTAAGACGAGTGTTCAGGAGATATTATTTTATGAGAAATTATGGAAGCTTCTTATATTTAACTATCGCATACTTGACGTGTTGTATGCGATTGTTGCTCATGGTCGGGGAATGTGTTCAGTTATGAATTGTCTCTAAGGGATGTATATTTTAGCATATGTCATTCTAAAGTTCTATCGTTATGAGGGGCTTAGGGGAAAATTTATACATTCTTCAACTTAGCGTTATTTGGTTTAGTAGGTGATACGAACTTTATGGAGATGATACTACCAATTACCTAGGAAGAAAATATTAAGAAAAACTTGGAGTTTGTAGGAAATTGGAGACACATTACAGCTTTACGTTTGAGGATTTGTTCTAATATAGGCATGACTTTAGTGTTTCCAGTTATTTGGTTGAATTTGCATAAGTTCACATTTTTCATTAAAGTAACAAATTTGGACTAAGAAGAGTTATGAATTTAAATGGCTGATTAGGGTCAATTAGAATACTTGGTAGAAGAATCTAGCTTAAGAAACTCAGCTCTGGATATGACCATAGGGCATAATTATAATTTTAGAGAGTAATTGTTTCGGTGCTTGATTAGAATCAACATGACTTGAGGTATATTTGGGTAACATGTAATCAGAAGGACTCTGTCATGTGGAATTTTGGAGGAACTTAGAGGAAATGTTGGCGGTTGGATCAAAGATCAGACGACCAATCCACTAAGTTTTAGATACCCTCTGCTAACTTGGTTTAGAGACAATAAGTTCGATTTTAAGATGCCTATTTGGAGCTCTTTTGTTTAGATCAACTACTGTGAGGAATCTAGTTATTGATGTTGTCGGGAATTCTCCATAATGTGTGTGGACTAGTAAGTCTTTGTAAGCTTTCTGGAGTTGTGTAACATGATAATATATCTCAGTAGCCTAACGTTTCCTTACTTGAGGTACATATTATTCATATAAATATTAATTGAGGTCTTGTTGTTAATGTCTTGATGTGGTATAAATTGTTCACTTAATCGAGGTTTGGCTACGAGGAATGAATCGTAATAAGTTTCTTCGGAATTTGTCTTTCGAATCGAGCCTTCTCTAATCATTTGAAACAGTATTATGGAATTCATGAGCGACACCTCCGAATTTGGGTCGATAGCTAGATTTCTAAGATTAAGAAGAACTGTTTATTTTAAAGTCTTGCTTGTTATTTCCTTAAGTCACGTTTGGGATGAAGAAGGAGCTTGCGTGTCTAAGAAGTTGATAGTTTCTTTGTCGTTGATGTATGGAGTTTTGTCACGTGCACATCACCAGAGGAGCATACATTTTGAGTTGTGAATTACAGTTCGAGTCACAGAAACAGTAGGATTACGTGTTACGTATCATGGGAATACATTCTAATTCCTTTCTTAGTTTACGTTCTGGACTACTGAAAATATCAAGTACGTATTAAAGTTAAATTTAGTAGTTTATCACGATTTTGGAGGTTTATTGAAATATTTCAATCACTTGGTGTAATTAGGCTATGTCTATCGAATTATGGTACATATTCAGGCTTCAGATAGTTAGTACGATTACCAATGCAAGTGAAAATGGGAGTATTATAACTAAATAGATACTCGGGTTCATGGGATGTTTGTTCTCTTACTGATCATTTTTGGGTGTTACACAAATATATTAGGTTACTCTAAATCTTATTTGTTTGAACCAAATGTTATAAATTTTCTTTAACATACCTTGTGAAACGAGTTATCTAGAGGAAATGGGCTAGTGGAGACGATATCTTACGTGGTATTCGGGTGAAGCAACCTCCGACTGGATGACCATGTGCGGCTAGAACGATATAGGTTTCAATGAGAAATAAAAATAGGAAAGCGACTTCTAAATGTCTTTTAAAGCCGTAGGATCTTGGAGGGTACCTTAATTTCCGGCTCAACCTATTTTGGGAGAAAGACATAATTTCAAATAAGGATTTACTTTGGAACAAGAGTGATACGGTCCATATGTTACAACTAAAGAGGTATATCCACGACTTATATTATCCAAGTATGACAATCCATCCGGGAAAATTATACAGAGTTCCGGGGACGTCACTCCTCTAAGGGGGAGAGGATGTAACCCTTCGTTTAGCATCCTTCGTTTAGAAATGCTACGTGTGACCGCTACTTGATTAGAACCTTATTATCATTATGTCGGGTCTAGAATTTTCATTTTTTAACTTAAATGAGTTATAGCATTACTTGATATTTCATATACATTTCATATAAATGGAGATTAATCGCTTATGGGAGATCTCATGTTTCCAACTTCGAGACTTAGTGGTTGGTTGCGTGGTTTTAGCATCACAAATATTTGTTGGATTTTAGCTTCGAGGACGAAACTCTCTTTAAGGGGGGAAGAATGTAATACCCCGTTTTAATACGAAGGGTAAATTAGTAATTGAGGTAATAAATTTGATTTTATTTGCGAATGACGAGTTTGGTAATTTTTGGGTTCAAAATATGGTCGGGAAGTTTATATATTAATTCTATATTTTCTTAGAAAATGACATTTTTTTTGTGTAGTTGATTTTAGCATTTTATGTAGTTTATCTAAATAAAGCCTAGCGTGTACCCAATCCACTAGATGGCCCAACCAATTGGTACTCCTAAAACACCCTATCATAACTGATTAGAAGACAAAAAAAAGGGCAAAGGCGGTGGGTAGGAGAATGACTTCTCCAAGCAACAACTCATTATTTAATAGTTTTCTTTTTCATCTCTCTCTCACCAAACACATCAGATCTCTCTCTCTCTCTCTCTCTTCCTCACAAAACAAAACAATTAAAACATCTCTCTCTCTTGCAAAACCCACGGGCAAAACAAAACACCACCACCACCTTACCCTCCATCACCACCGGCACCACCACCTTCACCACCACAACCTCTACCTACATCTCTCTCCCTCTCCCTTTCTTCTCTCTCTCTATCCGAAACCAGGTCAGTAGCCCCGAAGAGGAGGCCGCCAGCCACCAAGGAGGTAGCCGGCGAACCACCCGACAGAAACCACCGCCGCCACCTCTGGGTTCTCTCTCTCACTAATTCGACCACCAAGCTTGCTCTCCCTCTCTGTTTTGACACAAAGAGCAAAACCAGCAGCAAGAACCAGCTGCAGAACACCCCGAACCACCACAACCTCTGCCGGCCACCATCTTTTCCGGCGAGAAGCTAACCCGAGCTAACCAGAGCGACCCACCCTCTCCCGTTGGTACCAAACAGATCCTGGAGGTCCGAGGAGTTCATTAGCAACATCAAACAGAGCCAAGAACATCAGATTCATCGTTTGTGTTCACCATTGCCGACCACCACCTTCGGAGACGAGACCCGCTTCGTCTCTTGACCATTTCTTGCGATTCTTCGCATGGGTAAACTCTAATCACCCTCTAGTTCATTTTTGATCATCAAAATCTCATCTTTGATAGCTCTAAAGGTTTGTTGGGCTGAGGATTTTATGCTTATGTTCATGAAGGAGGGGTTGTTTATATAGTTTCTGAAAAGTTGGGGGTGATTTGTGTATAATATGAAACTGCTTATAGTAGGCGTGTAACTAATTGTCTTTTGTGATAAGTTTTGGGGATTTAATTGTTGTTTATATAAACTGCATATAATGTATAAAATTAAAAATGTGATTTTTGGATTAATGTTATATCCTAATATTTCTAAATGTTATTTTGACTATATAAAAGTAAATAGGTTGTAAAAATTACATAGGACTTTATTTGTATGAAATATTGAGGTTTCTATTGAAAATAAACAAGATGAAATATACTTTGGTTTTATTCATTTAATTTCGGCTTGTTTAACTAAATAGTTTCAAGTTCTTGTAAACTAGTATTTTGAGTAAAATAGATTATTTTGGTAATACTGATAAATTAAAATAAGTTAGAAGTTGATTTAGAAAATAGCTAACTCTTCAAATAAAAACATATACTTTTCTTATTTAATAGTACTTGATTATTTTTCCAACATAAGTTTATAAATATATATGACTTGTTTTCATTGGAATAAACATTTTGTGAATTTAATTTATGAATTTAATTCTTTTATAGCATATACACTTTCTAATATATAAGTAGCTATGATTGAAATTAGTTTCTTTTAAATTAAATTGTGTAGTCGTTTACAAATAAGCAGGTTTTCTAATAAGTTATTATTTCCCGAATAAAGAGAGTGTAATAACTCAATATTGGATTATTACTCAAGAACTTTACGAATTTGTATTTATATAAGTTATGATATTTTTATGAGAAAAATACAAGTGTTACGTCGCAAGTTTATTAAATAGTTTTTGCATGTTAAGTAATGGGGCAAAGGGGTAATTTCAAATGACACGTTAGGAGTTATAGCATTTTGCATATCATACTTGCACAATTGAGCTTGTAAATAATTTAAGAATTATAAATTGTAGGTGACAAGATCATAACCAAGGGTTACGAATATCCGTAGAAGCTTTATCGCACTATTTACCGTGCTACTTGAGGTGAGTAAATATGCCTAACCTAGTGTGCCCGTCCTCCTTTCGTGTCCAAGTATTTTTATGACTTTTACGTATCAAATGTGATTTGTGATTTACGTGTTTAACTTGATATTTCGATTACGCCTCCAACTATTTTCGTGATATATACGTCTCAAATGTGATTTGTGATATATGTGCTTGACGTGGAATTTCAAACACTTGTCTAAACAATTCTTTTGGAAACTATCACTTGTAATTAATAATACGTAATAACGTAAAGTGGAAACAGTTGTGCGGTGAAATCATATGCGGATTATTATTTATTGTGGTTACAATATTTTGCTCGGTTGCAATTGCCCCAGGCTGCTCCATGTACTCACCTCTCTGGCCGCAAGAGTCTTAGGGGGGTGCCGGCACTTAAGGTCTTGGATGCATGCGAGATGGTTGGTATTATATTATTGGTTCGTTCCCCGCTACATCTAAATAAAAATGTGAATTTTGAGATGTGGATGATGGATGAATATTGGATATTGAGAATTTCCTAATTGGGACAAATATTATGGATTTGAATGTTTTCTTTGGATAAATGTCTATTTGTACTGCGATGATTTGAGAACACGTTTCTGGAAACGAAGAATTAAAAGTTGGAAAATATATTTCTCTTCTCACATGAGAACATATTTGTTTACTTCTTACATATCACCCTTATTTATTAAAATAAAAATATGCCTTTTTCCGGTTTACACGTTGGGTTGTTTACTTACTCAGCATTTTTGTGCTGACTTTGAAAAAACTGCGGTCTTTGTTTCTTTCCCCCGTAGGTCTAGGTGAAGGGAGCTCGGCTTAAGGGGAAACACGGACTCATCTAGTTGTGATTAGTACTAAATATTTGAAACTCTTAGATAATATTTCATCATGTTTAATAGTATGTATTATTTCACTGTTGAAGACATTGTGGTTTGTAATATAAATAACTATGTTGGTGTTTGTTTTGATTACCATTATTCCTTGCACCCGGGAGCGATCCCAGATGCGGAGTGACATTTCCGTATTTCTCCCACGACGAAGTACGGGGTGTCACAATAGACATGATTAGGAATTGCCAAGGTGATAATTCATGTAGTGACATGATTATGATTAATTTGCAAAGAGAACTAATATGGACATGATTAGGACTACTTTGTAAAAAAGGATTAATCCTTATTTGATTAGGATTAGGAGAGGGGTTCTTTATGTAGTAGGACAAGTAGTTGTTGGAATATATAAAGAACACTCCTAGCTTATTTTCTCCATAGACATCTACTTACTCGGAGTAGGAGAGGAAAAATCAAGGAGAGAGAAAGCAACATAAGGAGGCCGAACCCCTTATGCCGCCCCCTCTACCCGTCGACCACCAAGGGTGTCCGAACCCTCTTCCTTGGTGATTCGTTGCATGATTCCTTCATCATCTTCCATTCTTCCTAGCTAGAACAAGGAGTTGGAGGATCTAGATCACACCTCTAGGCGTGGATCAATCGTACAGACGTGACACAATTCACGTTACAAGTCATCACAGGAGAACCCTAAGGTGTGTAACATGATTCTTCCTTTACCATCGTTATGATTCTCTTCCTGTGATCCTTGGAGGGTATTGAATGGATAATTTATTTTTCTGCTGCGTATCCATGATCAAAACGTTACAGTGGTATCAGAGTCACATGTCGTAGAGCATAACGTGGTTTATGTGTTACGTTTTTATGTAGTTTTACACTTTAAATCGTTGTTTATCGCGTAAAACGGACAAATCAAACATATGATGCAATTTTTCAATAATTCAAACAAATAAGACCTAGTTTGTGCATTGGATCCATGAATTAGTGAGTTTGAGAAATTTTAGGATCTTAGATCTAGGGTTCTTGGGCATCCAATTGGAAAAAAGAGTTTTTTTTTTCAATTAGGAAACAACCAAACTTGGGCAACAAGATAAGGAGTTGTTTGGAAACAACTCCTAAAGGACGTTCGCCCCCCCTAGGGGACCGCCCCTCCTTCCTTGCCGCCTAAGCTAGGCTCGACCGAGGGGCCGGGGTAGCCCTAGCGCACGGCCTAGCCGTGTGGGCTAGGGGCTGGCCGGCCCAAGGCCATTGGGCGGTCCTTTTTGGGGTTCGGCCAAGTGTTGGTGGGCCCTCTTGGACCGTTTTGACCCTAGTGATCTTAAAATCAACTAAAATTGACTAAGCGCGTTAAAATTAGATTTTAACTGTTTATGTGCAAATCGCATGGTGATTGGATATGGGCTTAGGATGTAGTTTGGTGTGATTGTTTAAATTTGTGGTTTGGTTTACGGCCTGCGAGCCGATCAATTTGATATAATAATTAATTAGGGTTTACGGCCTGCAAGCCGATTTTTTTCTCAACTTGTGAGATTTATTTTATTTAGTATAGTTGTTAGCTAGTACTAGATATAATAGATTGTTAGCCAAGAATGGAGAAAAGAAGCCCAAAGACAAAGAAGCCACAAAGATGGAGCATGGAGCATTCCAGAAGACTATGAAGGATGGACCAAAAGATGGAGGCGCATGGAGATGTGTTTGCTATTTAGGGTTCACAGATATTCCCATTGGCTTGGGAATATCTTAGTCTAGAAAGGCCATATCCACATCACGGTTATTTATTTATTTTGTGGTTGTTTAATTTTCTGTCTTATTATTTTGTGATTGGTGTATGGATGATGCATGCAATTAGGATAATAAGAATAATTAACAACCCGGGTCTTTTATTTGAAGTTGTGCCCAAACTCAAATAAGTAGATCAGTTGATATGGATCAACAAAAACAATTTAAAATTGAAAATAGAATCCTTCAATTCAAATATTATGTTTTGCCTTCTCGTTATTTAAACACTCGTCATCATCATGATTTATCAAGCTCGTGCATGCCAAAGCAAGGCGACTTGGTTCATAATGATGTGATGCAATGGCACAAGCAATTAATGTTCACGTTGTTTGTGTATTTTGTGCCGCATGTTGATGTGTAATAATTGGCTGTTGTGTTAAGTAGATTTTAGATTTCTACGCCAGTGGTTAGGCGATACCCGCGGAGCTGATTGGCTTACCCCTCTGTTTTTACAAGTTGCGGTCCAGAGGTTCAAGTAGATGGTGGCGTCCGCCCTGAGGCAGGTATCATGAATGCGACTACAAATGAATTAGATCAAAATGCGTCATCAAGGTCTAACAACCCTGTAGACGGGGCTGAGGCATCGGGAATTAATCAAACAAGTGCTCGAAGATAAGATATGAAACTTCCAACATGGTGAATGAAGAATCTCATGGTGAGAATCAAGTGCATGCTTTGAACTTGGAATAAATTCTTGCTCAGAACCCCTGGGGAGCGTGGGCCACAAATGCCCTTGAACCCATCGAGGCTGAAGTGAATCACGTTTTTCCTGAGGAATACCTTGCGCAGGAAGCCCTTGTGGACCGGCAATTGGCTGAAGCGGGAGCTTTAGGCAGTGGACCATGAGCATCAACCCCAATTCCTTTGCTTCGCGAAATAGTTGCAGGCCTTGGTAAGTATTTTTGAGCAGGCGATCATAAAAAGTTATTAATTTGTTTTAAAGCAAAAATAATTCACTTAACCTTCTTGATCATGCAGGCATAAGTGATTCTTGCTTGAAGTGGCTTATGAGAGTTCGTCTTTCGTATCCATAGACTTTTTCCAAAGCCCTGGAGATGTCGCCTAAAGACAGGAAGTATCTCTTTCAATAAATGGCGCGTCTCATGGAGAGGATATGCGATACTACTCCAACGACTATCTCTTTCTCGAATGCGCAGTACTTTTTAACACGTGCAGGGCCTTCAGATCGCTTCACAGGGCAGGCTCAATCTCGAACTTCTTGTTGAAAGGTTGATAAAGATAAACAATTCTGTAAACCTCATGTTTGGCTACGTGAATTACAACATGGAGCAATCCCGACTTCGCGCTCAGATGGAAGCGATTATCAACACTTTTAAACAATACAATGAGGCCAAGGCGAAACATCAACAACATAAGGTTTATCTGGATCAGTGTGCTACAAATAGCATAAACCTAGTAGCTGAAGATTCACTCCTTAAGAAATTGTTTGCAGAAGATGCAAATTTTTAGCTTTGTTTGATCAGGCTCAAATGTATAAACAATCTTTCTATTGCTTAAAGTTTTCATAGTTTGAACTTTGATTTTGTAAGAATCTGCGAGTCTATGCATGTTTGAATATTTCTTTTATTCAATATGAAATTTTTATTGACTATTCATATTGATTCTAGATCGCACATCACTGCTATCTGCAGAGATAGTCTTATATTTGCGAGTTGTTGTTTTAAATGGGTATGCCTGCATTCGCATTCGGATGCTATCTAAGCAGATAGGCTTTAAGTTTTGCTGCTACCTAAACAGGTAGGCTTAGGCTTTAAATTTTGCTTCTATCTAAACAGATAGGCTTAGGTTTTGAATTTTGGTGCTATCTAAACAGATAGGCTTGGGGTAAGTAAAACTGCTATTTAGACAGATAGGCTTAAAGTCGCGTATTGATTCTATCTAGACAGATAGGCTTTAGATCGAATATTGCTGCTATCTAGACAGTTAGGCTTTAGTTTTGCTACTATCTAAATAGATAGGCTTACGTTCGCGTATTGTTGCTATCTAGACAGATAGGCTTTAGTTTTGCTGCTATCTAAATAGATAGGCTTAAGTAGGAAGGGTTGCTATCTAGACAGATAGACTTAGGAATCACTCATTAATTGACTATCAGTCTTAACAAGTAATGCAATAATAAAGTGAGACAAGCAGTTGATAAAAGATCTCTCATATGGGAGAGTCATTATCATTAATCAAATCCTCATATGGGAGGATGTGAGCGAAGTAAATGGCAAGGAAAGAAGAAAGTGACAAAGATAAGGATAGTGCTTCTTAAGCTATCGCATATTGAATGGATTGGGAGTCGTGGAATACCCATGGCAACGTAAAACAGTGCAATAGCTGCTGTCAAAGACTTCTTTGAATTTGAATGGACCTTCCTAGTTGGCAGCGAACTTAGGATGAGCTGCTTCGCGCATGCACTGATCGGAAGCTCTCAATACCAGATCTCCATCAACGAAGTCTCGGTGCTGAACAATTTTTTTGTAGGCTCGAGAGATTCTTTCTTTGTACTTTGCGTTTGCCTTCATGGATTGTTCGCGTTTCTCTTCAAGTAAGATGAGGTCGTGATCACGTTCGTTCTCATATAAGGCACTGGAGGCCAATCTTACAGAATTGACCTTAACTTCGGCAAGAACAATTGCTGCGGCTCCATAATAAATCAAGAAAGGAGAAGCTCTAGTGGGAGTCCTTGCGACGTGTGATAAGCCCATAATGCCAAGCCCAGAGATTCTGCCCACCTTTTTTGATCATCAGCAACCATCTTACTTAAGATTCTGAGGAGTGTCTTGTTCGTAGCTTCTACTTGCCCATTCCCTTTTGGATAGTAGGGCTTTGAGCACACCTGTCTCACATTATATTCCATCAGCTTCGAGGCGACTTGGTGATTGACAAACGGAGTGCCATTGTTAGATAAAATTGTGTTAGGAATTCCAAAGCGGTAGATGATGTTCTCTTGAATGAACTTCACGACTTCCAGCGCATTTTCCGTTTTAAAGGGAATCGATTCCACCCATTTGGTGAATTGTTCAGTTCCAGTCAAGATGAACTGGTTCCCGTGCGATGGTGGGCTGATGGGACCAATGAAATCTAGGGACCTAGTGTAAAATGGCCAAGGGGTTCCCAATGCGTGAAAATCGACCGCAGGAGAATGCACCAAGTTTCCATTGAATTGGCATTGTTGACACCTCTTGACCTTCATGCGACAGTCTGCTTCCATAGTTGGCCAAAAATACCCTACAGTCAAAAGCTGTTTGCAAAGCTTCGCGCCTCCTTGATGTTCTACTTGATGGGATAGGTCCATGACCTATTGCGTCTTTTGACCGCTTATACATATAAGTAGATACCCGTTGTTCCCTTTTCGCCATAGTAAGCTCTCCTTCAACACGTATCGAGTTGGCCTCCTTTGAGCTTGTCGGCTTCCCTCTTATCGCTTGATAGGATTTTCATCCTGCAGATAATCGATTATAGGCCTCCTCCAATCGACATCATCATCGATCGCATCGATTTCCAGAGAATCTTTTACCAATGCGCACTTCTAAGAATCACCTAGCAAGATCGCAGCATAAAACGATATATGTGGCCAATAAATTCCATATCTCTGCGCCTTTCTGTAGATAGAGACTTCATTTTCTCCGCAAGAATTCTAGTGAATTTTCTCTAGTAAGGCTTGTTCTTCCTATTCCGTAATGCATCGCATTAAGATTCCTCCGGGCCCCTTGTAATAGAGCAAGCTATCATGTATACATAATCCCATTGTGGAAACCCAACCTTCCTTGCTTGTTCCATCGGCCATCGAGTGCCTGATGGGCATTCTTTATTAGGGAAGATTTGTTTTGACTTCGATTGAGATCTTTCCTGGACATTTATCTGAACTAATCTTCGACCCCAAAGTGGCCAAGGTGTCTGCATGTCGATTAGTTGATCTAGGAGTATGCTCATACTTGATCGATTTGAACTTGTGGACCAACTTTTGCACAATAGACCTATAACTTAATAAATTGATCTCCTTTAGGCCATACTCGCCTGAAGCCTGATTCACAGCCAACTTCGAATCCCCCATGACAATTATATTCTGAACTTCTAAAACTTTGGCCGCAAGGAGGCTTGCGATCAAAACCTCATATTCAGCTTCATTGTTGGTTATCGCGAAGTCCATCTTGCTTGACATTTGAATGACCTCCCCATCGATTTTAGTGAGGACAATCCCAGTTCCTCCTCCATCTCTTGTTGATGACCCATCAAAGTGAAGCCTCCAATAGAGTGATTCTATTGTGTATACCTTAAGTCCCTCAGGCTCCCCCTCTATCATAGGTGCACATTTCTCATATGGGAATTGAGCTAACAAATCTTCCGGTGCTCGAGACTTAATGGCTTTCGGGCGCACACATGTGATGTCATACTGTGATATGGTCATGTACCATTTCACCAATCTCCCACAGGGAACAGAGTGTCCCAACAAGTAACGTATGGGGTCGCTTTTGGTTATTATGACAACTTTGTGGGAAGCGAAATAATGCTTCAATTTTTCAATAACAGTAAATAGAGAAAGGCAATGACGTTCAATATCTGTGTACTTGGATTCCGCAGACTAGACTATGGCGAGATGTAGTAAATGGGTCGCTCCTGTTCTTCGAACTCTTGAGCCAGCAATGCCCCAATAGATTTCTTGGTTGATGTGATATATAGGAGCAAAGGGGATCCTAGTTAAGGTGCGATCATTAATCGTGGAGATATTAATAGCTCTTTCAGCTTCTCAAACATGGTCTGGTTCTCTTCTGTCCAATCATACGTCGCATTCTTCTTTAGCAGATTGACAAAATAGAATGTCAGCTCTGTAATTTTCGGTACGAACCTTCGCAGATACGAGAGCTTTCCCAAAAACGTCTTCAACGCACTTTCAGTCTGAGGTGCTGGTAAGCTGATAATAGCTGAAACCTTCACGGGATCGGGTTCAATTCCGTGTCGGTGAATCACACACCCCAAGAACTTCCCCGAGGTCACCCCAAACGCGCACTTCATAGGGTTGATTTTCTGTTGGAACCTTGTGCATCTTTCAAACACTTTCCTCAGATCCTTCAAGTGATTTCCCTTTCGCTTTGACTTGACAACCAGGTCATCCACATAGAACTCAACCTCTTGATGCATGATATCGTGGAAAAGCGCCATCATCGCACGCTGATAAGTCGCACCAAGATTCTACAAGCGAAAGGGCATGATTGTGTAATGGAATACCCCCACAGGTGTGATGAATGTCGTCTTCCTCGCATCTTTGGGATCCATCTTGATCTGATTGTAGCCACTAAACCCATCCATGAAGCTAAACATCTTATGGCCTGCTGTAGAATCAATCAGCAAGTCTATGTTCGGCAATGGGAAGTCATCCTTGGGACAAAATCGGTTCAAATCCCTGAAGTCGACACAAATGCAAAGCTGTCTATTCTTCTTCAGGACTGGTACAATGTTGGCAGCCAGGTGGGATGGTGCTCTGGCTTGATGAACTTTGCATTTCGTAACTTCACTATCTCTTCTTTTACCTTCACATTGATTTCTGGGCGGAAACTCCTTGCACTCTGATTTACTGGCTTCGACCCTGGGATGACATCCAATCTGTGCATGGTAACCTCTGTATCTAGGCTGAGCATTTCATCATATTCCCACGCAAGAACGTCCTTGTATTCTGCCAGCAGCCTCAGCAAACCCTGCTCTTCTTCATTGTCAAGATCCGCGCTTAAGAATATCGGCCTTTTCTTTTCCTCTGTCGTGCTCAATAACACTTCCTTTAGCTCATGTTTTTGAGGTTTTGGCTTGTCCTCCATGCATTCAGGATCCTCCTTCAATTTTTCTATCGGAGTTTCGCTCATTACTCCATTTGGGACTTCCTCTGCTACCTTATTGATTTGTTGAGGGACATCTTCGATAGATGGGGTCGAAGATGACCCCGCGCACCTTCAGATGCGATAGCACTTCTTTCCATTTGCGTAAAATTTGTTTATCTCCTTGCCCTCGTCATTGTGTTTGACAACCCTTTTGAGGGTGTAAACATTCTTCTTCTGTTATGCTACCCTTGGTATTTCTTCTTGCGAAGGATGCTCCTTCTGAGCTTCTCTCATCACCATTACTCCTGCTGGTGATTAATCGTTGATGTATTCCCACCTGGGCAGGGGAGTTGGCTTGAATGGTGCTGGCATCTCCTCGTCTGCCATCTCTGTGAACCAAACCGCATCGGTTAGGTGTGTTCATTAAGCTTGAATGGATTTACCGAAGCTGGTATATCCACCAACCTGTCCTTCCAAATTTCTTTCATCCTCTGGTGGGCTGTTGATGGCACGGCATCGAAACGGTGGATCCATGTGCGTCCTATTATCATATGGTAGGTGGTGTTGGCATTGATGACATGAAACTTTGTAGAGCATTTGATTTGGCCAATCTGGATCCCTAGGCGAATCCATCCAACAGTCATTCGCGAATCGCTCTCGAAGCCCATCAAAGACGACGGGCGCTTGACAATCTTTCTTTCTGAGATACCAGCAAGCTCGAGAGTGCTGAGTGGTATCACATTTACTGCTGCTTCTCCGTCGAAGAAGGCCCTCTTGAACTCGACTATATTGACTACTTCTGTCACATACGGTCGTCTTTGGTGGTTAGTGTCTGTCTTCTTATCTGCTGGTGGGAAGGTCATTTCCTAGCCTGTCGACCGTGCGGCTCTGATAAATTCTCCATTTGAGACTAGCAATTCTTGTCCGAAATCTTCAACCACCCTCAGTATTGTTGGAATATATGCCCTACATGCAATCTAGTTTAGTATGAACTTTCTTTGCCTAGAATATTCGTTGTATTATTTATTGGATATTTAATATAATGAGTTCCTTAGATTTACAAATGTGTTGTTTATCTTAAATATCCCTAGTCTATTATAATGATTAAATGTGACAATTATCTATAGACTAGTATGGGGTTGGATTGATATGGAGATATCACGATCCAACACATGGGTATGCATTAAGGATAATGGCATAATGGATTGACCCATCTACGAGAAGGCTACATACATGTTATGTTAAATCACAGGAGCTTCTCGTAGTGACAACTGTATTGTCATCCTTAGACTTGAAGTCACTAGATTATCTAGTTGGGATTATTATGATTTTGGTAGCATCAAACGCTACACCGTTACTGGGTATCTATACAGGTGTGTACCGGATACAATAAGAAGCAAGCTTAGAAACATAGTAGACGTAGATAGAATTTTTCCCTCCCATATAACGGGAGCAAATATCCTAGACCACTCAAGGGATAGTGCATATGGAATGTCTCGCCAGACTCAAATAAATCAATATGGGATATTGATGTTATTTGCACGAATAAGGCTATTCCCAGGATCGAGAAATTATGGATTGGATATACGAGTGTGACTTGTATGTCTCGTGTCCAATCCGGATATAGAGACAAAGGGATGAGACAATTACTTGCACAAAACAAGACCTAGTTTGTGCATTGGATGCATGAATTAGTGAGTTTGAGAAATTTTAGGATCTTAGATCTAGGGTTTGGGCACCAAAACAAGTTTCAAGTTTGGAAACATTTTGGCCTTGGGCAACAAGGAAGGAGTTGTTTTGGAAACAACTCAAGAGGTTCGGCCCTAGGGACCGCCCCTCTCCTTCCTTGCCACCCAAGCCACCTAGGCCGAAGGCCTAGGCGGTCGGCCAACACCGCGGGTTGGGCCGGCCGGCCTAGGCTCGGCCCGAGGCGGCTCCAAGGAAGTTCGGCCATGTAGCGGTGGGCCCCTTGGACCGTTTTGGCCCTAGTAATCCTAAAATCAATTAAAATTAACCAAACACGTTAAAATTGGATTTTAACTGTTTATGTGCATATCGCATGGTGGTTGGATGTGGCCTTAGGATGTGATTTGGTGTGATTGTTTAAATTTGTGTTTTGGTTTACGGCCTGCGAGCCGATCAATTTGATGTAATAATTAATTAGGGTTTACGGCCCTCGAGCCGATTTTTTCCTCAACTCATGAGATTTATTTTATTTAGTATAGTTGTTAGCTAGTGCTAGATAGAATAGTTTGTTAGCCAAGATTGGAGAAAATAAGCCCAAAGCCAAAGAAGGCACAAAGATGGAGCATGGAGCATTCCACATGACTATGAAGGATGGATCAAAATATGGAGGCGCATGTAGATGTGTTTGCTATTTAGGGTTCATAGATATTCCCATTGTCTTGGGAATATCTTAGTCTAGAAAAGGCCATATCCATATCACGTTTTATTTATTTTTGTGGTTGTTTATTTTTCTGTCTTATTATTTTGTGATTGGTGTATGGATGATGCATGCAATTAGGATAATAAGATAATTAACAACCCGGATCTATTATTTAGAGTTGTGCTCAAACTCAAAATAGATAGATCAGTTGATATGGATCAACAAAATATTAAACACTCATCATCATCATGACTCATCATCATCATGACTCATCATCATCATGACTCATCATCATCATCATCATGATTAAAATCCCTCAAAATTTAAATATTGTGTTTTTGTCTTCTCATTATTTAAACACTCATCATCATGATTTATCAAGCTCGTGCATGCCAAAGCAAGGCGACTTGGTTCATAATGATGTGGTGCGATCGCACAAGCAAGTAATGTGCAATTGTTTAAACAAGAGGTTGCACACAACTGGGTTAACAATGTGATTAAAACCTAGAGGCAATCAATTGGGATTATCCATGCGGATGGATAAATGAGGAGTTATCTGCCCAATTGAACCAAGAGTTGCATGGGTGCAATTGGAATTGTTCCTACCTAAAGTAGTCAAATTTTGGGTGACTTGCCAAAGCAAGCTCAAGAGGAGATGAAACATGGATCTGGCCCACTAGAAAATATAATGATATTTTCCACATCAATATCTTGAGGGTTATTAATCCGTATAAAAATAGTGGGAGCTATGTTTAATAACCTAGCCATTACTAAATATAGTCAAAAGTTCACAAATACTAAAACTTGCGTATTTTCCTTTTGTAGAATTCCAAATGGCAAACAACTCATCGGGTTCACAACATTCCCTACGCTCTGTCCTCGAGAGGGACAAGCTTTCTGGAACCGATTTCCTCGACTGGTACAGAAACTTGAGAATCATTCTCAAGCAAGATAAGAACTGTACGCAATAGAGGAGCAAGTTCCAACAGGTCCAGAAAACAATACTCCTGCAACCCTAAAGGCGTATCAGAAGCGTGTAGATTACGCTAATGATGCGGCCTGCCTCATGCTCTTTACCATGACCTCTGAGCTTCAGAAGGAACAATAGAACATGAATGCAGTCGATATGATCGAACACTTGAAGCAGCTCTTCCAAGAGCAGGCAAGGGTTGAGAGGTATGAAGTTTCTAAGGCATTGTTCAAATGTCATCTGGCTGAAGGAAACCCTGTGGGACCTCATGTACTTGGAGAATCTCGCGCGACTAGGGTTCCCAGTCGGCCAAGAGTTGGCCATCAATCTCGTGTTGCAATCGTTTCCTGAGAGGTATGGACAGTTCATCATGAACTATAACATGAACGAGATCGTGAAACCACTACCAGATTTACTCAATATGTTGAGGACAGCTGAACAAAGCATCAACAAGGGTAAGGGCAAGGCCATTATGATGGTGCAGAAAGGAAAGGGAAGGTTTGACTCATTCTCCAAGGGAAAATGCAAGTCAATTGCCAAACCCAAGAAACCTGCCCTTAAGCCTGTTGGTGGCATTGCCAAAGGTGCGACTAAATGTGAGTGTCACTACTGCAGTCAGCCTGGACACTAGAGAAGGAACCGCCCAAGATATCTGGAGGACAAGAGGCTTGGAATAGTGATTCCACCACCATGTAATTTTGTTGTAGATGTCAATTTAACTATCTCTACATCATGGGTATTGGGTACTGGATGTGGATCTCACATTTTTCGAAATGTGCAGGATCTAAAGAGAAGTAGAAGATTGGCTAAAGGGGAGATAGACATGCGCGCTGGGAATAGAGCAAAGGTTGCTGCATTGTCCGTGGGCGTGTACGAGCTGTCTCTGCCTTCAGTATTGGTTTTAGAGTTAAATAATTGCTATTTTGTGTCTGCTATGAGCAGAAACATTATTTATATTTTTGTTTGGACAAGGAAGGTTTTATTATTTCAATAAAGAACAATTGTTGTTCCATTTATTTTAATAATATTCACTATTGTGGTGCGCAATTATTTAATGGACTATACGTCCTTGATCTAAGCAATCCTGTCTACAACATTATTACTAAGAGGATTAAAATGGATGATTTAAATCCTGCATACTTATGGCACTGTCGTTTAGGCCACATAAACGAGAAACATGTATCTAGACTCCATAGAGATGGATTTCTAGACTCATTTGATTTGGAATCATATGAGACATGTGAGGCTTGTTTATTGAGAAAAATGACAAAGTCCCCTTTCAATAATAAAGGTGAGAGGACTAGTGAGAAATCGGCATTCGTGCATACTGATGTATGTGGGCCATTTGCCACGCCTGCCAGGAGTGGTTACGTCCACTCATCACATTCACTGATGATTTCAATAGATATGAATTTGTATACCTTATGAAGGCCAAATCCGAATCCTTTGAAAGGTTCAAATAATTCAAGAGTGAAGTAGAAAAGCAAATTGGAAAAAGTATCAAGGCTCTATGATCGAATCGTGGAGGAGAATACTTGAGCCAAGAGTTTGACGACTATCTTAGAGAGTGTGGGATCGTGTCCCAACTCACTCCACCCGGAACGCCACAATGAAATGGTGTATCCGATAGGAGGAATCGAACACTATTGGATATGTTTCGATCTATGATGTGTGAAACCGATATTCCATTATCATTTTGGGCCTATGCTCTATTAAGTGCAGCTTTCACCATTAACCGTGTTCCATCTAAATCAGTCATGAAGACACCACATGAGATGTGGAGTGGGAGGCGTCCTACACTGTCGTTCATGAAGATTTGGGGCTGCAAAGTCTATGTAATACGTTTGCAATCAGACAAGCTAGGGCCCAAGTCGAATAAGTGTAATTTTGTGGGGTACCCTAAGGAAACTAAGGGTTACTATTTCTACAATCCAACTGAGAACAAAGTGTTTGTTGCTCGGTCTGGCGTGGTTCTAGAAAGAGAGTTCGTCTCTAAAGAAGAAAGTGGGAGGACTGTAGAACTTGAAGAAGTTCAAGAACCACAAAACACTGATCCTACTATGGAACATGAGCAGGAACCACAAGTAGTTGTAGAGCAACCTGTTCAAGTATCACAAGAACTTCATAGATCTAGTAGAGTGCGTCAGGAGCCAGAGAGGTATGGACTTCTCGTGACTAAGTCTGGTGACACGATGCTCATAGATGATGAGTCGACTAGTTATGACGAGGCATTGAAAGGGCCGGAATCTCAGAAGTGGCTTGAAGCCATGAGATCCAAGATGGAATCCATGTACACCAAAAAAGTATGGACTTTGGTGGAACCACCCGAATGGGTGCGACCCATAGGGTGCAAGTGGGTCTTCAAGAAGAATATCGACATGGATGGTAATGTGATTACCTACAAGGGCCGATTAGTAGCTAAAGGAGTCAGACAGATTCATGGTATTGACTATGATGAAACCTTTTCACCAGTCGCTATGACCAGATCCATCCGAATCCTACATGCTATTGCATCTTACTACAACGATGAGATTTGGCAGATGGATGTCAAAACAGCATTCCTTTATGGGAATCTCCTCAAGGACGTGTATATGATACAGCCTGAGGGTTTTGAAGATCCAAAGCATGCCAACAAAGTCTGTAAGCTGCAACGATCCATTTATGGATTAAAGCAAGCTTCTAGGAGTTGGAATCGACGTTTTGATGAAGTATTCAAAGAGTTTGGCTTCATCAGAAACGAAGATGAGTTTTGTGTCTACAAGAAGGTTAGTGGGAGCTCTGTAGCTTTTCTGGTCTTGTATGTTGATGACATACTACTCATTGGAAACGACATTCCCATGCTGCAATCTGTTAAAGATTGGCTAGGAAAGTGTTTCTCAATGAAAGACTTAGGGGAAGCAGCCTATATACTTGGTATAAAGATCTATAGAGATAGATCTAGGAGACTGCTAGGCCAAATTCAAAGTACATATATAGACAAGGTGTTGAAACGGTTCAACATGCAAGATTCCAAGAAGGGAATCTTGCCCATGTCACATGGAATCACTCTTTCGAAGAGTGATTGTCCTTCCATGAGAAGGAACGCATGAGTAGGATTCCCTATGCCTCGGCCATAGGATCTATCATGTACGCCATGTTATGTACTAGACCAGATGTGTCATATGCCCTGAGTATGACAAGCAGATACCAGTCCAATCCAGGTGAGAGTCGCTGGATTGCAGTCAAGAACATCCTAAAGTACTTGAGAAGAACTAGGAATGCTTTCTTGATATTTTGTGGTGAGGAAGAGTTGCGTGTAAAGGGTTACACGGGTGCAAGCTTCCAAACCGACATAGATGATTTCAGATCACAATCGGGAGATGTGTTTTGCCTTAATGGAGCAGCGGTGAGCTGGAAGAGTTTTAAGCAAGAGACGGTGGATGATTCTACAACAGAGGTTGAGTACATTGCAACAAATTGCACAGCAAAGGAAGCTGTTTGGATTAGGAAATTTGTTTCTGAGCTTGGTGTGACAACACTGGGGCGATGGCGTAATCAAAGGAGCCCCGGGCACACCAGAAATGTGTTGCAGATCCAGTAGAGTTGTACAAATGTGTTGTTTATCTTAAATATCCCTATTTCATGATAATGAATAAATGGGACAATCATCTATAGACTAGTATGGGGTTTGATTGATATGGAGATATCACGATCCAACACATGGGTATGCAAGGGTAATGGCATAATGGATTGACCCATCTCCAAGAAGGCTACATACATGTTATGTTAAGTCACAAGCGCCTCTCGTGGTGAAAACGGTATTGTCATCCTTAGACTTGAAGTCACTAGACTATCTAGTTGTGGATTATTGTGATTTTGGTAGCTTCAAACGCTACACCTTAACTGGGTAGCTATAAAGGCGTGTACCGGATACAATAAGAAGCAAGCTTAGAAATCGTAGAATACGTAGATAGAATTTCTCCCTCCCACATAACGGGAGCAAATATCCTAGGCCACTCGAGGGACAGTGCTTATGGAATGTATGGCCAGACTCAAATAAATTAATATGGGATATCGATGTTATTTGCACGAATAAGGCTATTCCCAAGATCGAGAAACTATGGATTTGATATACGAGTGTGACTTGTATGTCTCATGTACAGTCCGGATATAGAGACAAAGGGATGATACGATTACTTGCACAAGGTTTGTCGGATGACTATTCTATTAGTTGGCTAGAATGGATGTCTCGCTAGAGACCGCTCCATATTAGCAAATTGTTGCTACCAATTAGATAGAACCTATGCGGTCACACGCTACATAGGGTTGAAATAGATTTGGGAATTAATTAATATGTTAATTAATTAGAGGGATCACTTTGCAACACCTTACAAACGTAGTAGGACTAATATGCAAGGAAGTGACTAATCCGAACTCATGTATGATTAGGAAGGGCCTTTAGGTAGTTGAAAAGGAGTTGTTGGACTATATAAAGGATACTACTAGCTTCCTTCCCACACTAATGCTCATAACATAAGGTAAGTGGGAGAGAAACAAAGGAGAGATAACAAGAAAACTAGAGGCCGACCGCCCCCTAGTCGTCGGCCACAAAGAGAGGCCGAAGCCCTCTCTTTGATCCTCGTTGCGTGATTTCTTCTTCCTCTGGTCCAAGCTAGCATAAATGAGAAGGAATATCTAGACATCAACCGTTGGCGTGGATCAAACGTAGAGACGCGACACAATTCACATTAAAAGTCATCACATGAGATCTCTAAGGTGTGTTGTTTCTTCCTTCACCATCGTTATGTTTCTCTTCCTGTGATCCTTGGAGGATCTTGAATGGATAATTTCTTTTTCCATTCATATCCATAATCAAAACCCTACAAGTATTGTCTTTGTCATGTCTTGACGGCACGCGCTTGAGAAGTTCATGTCGTCGAAGAATTTCTCAAATTTGTGCGAGCCCTTCATTCGTTCAGCTCGAGAGTCCTCCGTGGCTAAGGCGTAGTCTTCATCCTCGCAGATCTCAGCTGAAATCGGAATGCCCTCCTCTACGGCTTTCTCATAATCACAGATTGATATCATTGCTATCTCCTTTCCCTTGGGCTCCGGCTGTGAATGGGCTGGCAATGGGTTGCTGCGCACATCTTTAGTTGGCTCGTCGATGACGAACTGTCCTTCATTTATTTTCCTGTCCACCAGCCACCTCAATTTCCTGCACTCTTTGGTTGGGTGCATGACTTGAAAACGACACTCACACCATCTGGGATCTCGCAGTTTCTCTCCGGAGGGTTTACGCTCTAGTGCTGGTAGGATCCCATCTTTTCGCCACTATTTGCACAAGCCTGTGATTTCTCCAATCGAACATGGCACCGGAGGCGGCTCCTTTGGTGGACCTCGCGGTTGCTTTGGAGCCGAGACTGCATTAACATCATCCTCGCGTCCTCGTTTGTAAATAAGTCTCCCAACCTTGAAACCAAAGCTTGCTGGTGCCTGGTCGTGCAAGTACCTTTTCTTCTGCTTCTCCACTATGGGCCCGATGCTCCTGGCGCAATCAATTAACTTGGAGAATGTAGGCATCTGCAAGTTAATGAGCATACCTTTGCACTCGTCTTACATGCCCTGGAGACAGATTTGACCAAGTGACTTTCGAGAACCTCATCTACGCATTCCAATGATTTGGTTCTGAACTTCTTCATGAATGCAACACCTTCCTCGTTGTGTTTCTGGTACATATGCGACGTGTGGATCGTCGCGACCTTCTCCTCTACTTGGAAAAACTTGGTGTAGAAATTTTTAACCATGTCCTCCCACGTCTCGATTGAGCCAGCCTCCAGAGTCTTGTACCACTTATACGCGACCGTTCCCAAAGACTTTGGGAATTCGTGCATTAGCAGCCTTGTGGTGATCCCGTGCGGGCCCATCAGGTCAACGAACCGCATCGCATGCTCTTGCGCGTTCCTGCTGATTTCATCGAACTTCTCCCAATTGGGTGCCTTCTTCCCACCAGGGTTAGGCATCAAGTATATATCGCGCGGGATTGGTGGCGCGCTATCAACCTTCGGGTTGACACAGACCGCGAAGAACTGGTTCGCGATGAGACTGTTTGGACGTTGCTCCAGGGCTACCACGTTGGAAGGCACGCCTCCTCCTGGGGTAGACAATGGGGTTGCCGCGAGCCCCGATATGTAGGGAATGTTAGGATCATAGGGAGGTGGAGGTGTGTAACTGACTTGAACTCCGATCACATATGAGGGTGCCACAGGGTATGCTGCTGGATTACCAGCACATGCACGTTCTGGATGATAACCAGACACGAGGGGAGGTTCTGACGGCAACCTCGGCTGTTGAGGCGCAGGCCCTTGAGGAAGAGGCGGCTGGATCGAAGAAGAAGAGTTCAATTGAGTAGGCGCCCTGGTTACCCCTGGAGGGATTGGAGCCCCTTGGTTAGAATTTTGTGCAAGCCTTCCCAGAATTGCCATGATCTGGGCTATCTAGGCAGATTGGGTTTGCATTGCCCTGGCTTGGCTCTGGATTGTGGCGTTCAGCATCTCCAAGGAATGATTGTTCCCTGAATTCGTCTGAGCCTGGGCATTGGTGTTAGTAGTGATATTGAGTGGGTTCTACTCTCTTGAGACTTCTTCTCTTGAAGGAGACTGATTGGCTTCATGGGTGTTGGTTTCCTGGGACATGATTGCAGAGATTTGGGAAGTTTTTGAATGTGGGTTCACGTCGGGTTCACCAAATGTGTACAAGGAAATCCTGGGAGAAGATCCAAGTGTACACCTCTAACAGAGAATAAGAACAAGAACATAAAGCACAAAGAGATTGTGGGTGATTGTAGGGGAAGAGTAAGCACTTGTTAACAGTTCTTGAGAGAGAGAGACTGTATAGCAACTTAGAAAGAGATCCGAGAGTTGCCATAGAAGTCTAACATTCATATATATAGTAGAGGAGAGACCGTTAGGAGCGGTTAATGCACCCATAAATGGAGGCTAGATTTCCACCTCGTAACGGCACGTTCGACCGTATATAAGGCACGTTACACGATTGTCATCATCTGTAGGGACCGTTACACGATCGACCACATTTATGGGACAAGTGGTCTTTAAATTTCTCAGACAGTTACCAAGGGTTGTGTGCGGGCGTGGTTGTTGCTCGCGGGCGACGTTCCTTAGTCTAACCTCCAAGCCACTAAGTCCCTACAACTCCCGTGCGGTTAGTATCGCGGGCGACCCTGTCTCACAGCCCCCATATAGGTAAGATCGAGTATCGATATACGTGAATCATAAAGATAAATATAGGGTGTGTATGGAGTACCATCAGATACGCTCGATGACGGCCATGTGGATGATGATAAGTCTGCTCAAGAGGCACTATAAACACAAGGCACATATGTTATCAGAGAGAAGACAATGATTTATTGAGATGAGCTCGTTTTGATGATTCCAAATTTGAAGTCTGAGTACGAATGGGATATATCTGTAACACCCCCAAATGGCCCAAGCCAGAGAGCCGGGGATGTAACTCCGTACCCGAGAGGAGCCTGGATACAAGGAGATTTTATAACATGGTTCGCAAACACAAAACATCCACAATAATAATTAAATCCAATTAAAACAATGTATTACGATAAACCTTCGTCCTAGCCACAAACCGGCATAAATAACTAAAGTGTTTAAATTACTAAAGAATTCAAATTCAAATGAAATATTACTACTACTATTCCATGTGATGCGCTTCCCCTTCTATGCCAGATAACCTTTTTCTAAACCTGTGGTGCGGAATCAAAAAGAAACAACACAGTACAAAATCAGCATTGAAATACTGGTAAGCAAACATCCAAACATGTAAAACGATGATGGATAGTTATAAACAATGACCCATTTGTAAGTAAGAGTTTTTCGCAAACACAGCGGTAATAAAGTCGACTCTTGTATTAAAACATGGGAGTTTCCAATTCCATAGTATACTTCCAAACCAATTTCCATAATCTTTATGAAAAATCCAAAATCCAATGTTAACTTCTTTCCGTTAACAAAACAAAAAATACTTTATTAATTCATTGTGACGGGGGAAAACAAAATAAACCACAGTTTCCATGACCTTAAGTGTCGACACCCCCCTAAGACTACGCCGGCCAGAGGAGTGAGTACATGCCGCTATCCGGGGACTTGCAACCGGATCAAAAAGAGAAGGGACCGCAGCCAACACCGCCCAAAGAGAATAGTAATGTCCCCGCACAACATCTTCCACTTGACGTTATAGTTCATTCATTATCATGGTGATGTTTTCCAGCAAAAACACTTAGCAAGTAGAAATCACGTATTCCAAGTCATGTATCACGTAAACACATTTTGAGACGTAAGAAATCAAATATTCATTTGAAACGAAAGAGATAAGAACTCTAGGCTTGGAACATCTACTTACCTCAAAGCAAATTCCAACAATAGCAATTCAATCAACGTACTCTACGTACTCGTCGTCGACCAACTCGTTACCTACACATAACAATATGCTAATCAAACAAATATTCTAGCAATATACTTGCTATACTAATTACATGCATATGATAGTCAATGGTTTAGGTTTCTAACACTTCCCCAACCTCTCATTCAATTCATGCCCCAAAATAAAACCCAAAGCTTTGCTTCAAAGTCCCCTAACCTAAAGCATACATAAGTTATCATAACTCCACCAAATCTATTACTCGAGTTTCCCAAACAGATCATGGTCTAAAAACAGTTCCATTGGATTCAAAACGTTTGAAATAATAAGTTTAGCCTCAAACGTATCTTAATTTCGATTCCTGAATCAAAAGTTACACTAGTTTCAAGTTTCCAACTTCATTCAAAATACCAATACGGGAATTGTCAATCTTAATGAAACTTTTCCCCCAAGCATCTAGTTCATCCTATAATCATACTAAACCCAATATAACATGATTCCCACATTCAAATCAGATTGTTATCCACCTATTATGATCATTCAAACTCCCAAATCATTCAATCAAACTTCTCTTCCAAACTAGGGTTTCTTCCAAACACCCAAGAACATGATAAACCATAAAACTTGATAATCAATCATACGAATCCATGAACAATGATCCTAACAATAACAAACTGAAAATTAAAGATTGCATGCAACATACATGAATCATGAACAAGTGATCACAAGATCAAGAGATCAACAAAAGAAAAGAGAAGAAGAATCAAAACACTCAAACCCGCCGCCCATGGAGGCGGACGGAGAGAGAGACGGACGGAGAGAGAGAGAAAAGAAAGAGGGAAAGGAAAAGAGAAAGAAAGAAAAGAGAAAAAGAGAGAGAGAGAGAGATATTACCTTGCCGGAAAAAGAGAGAGACGGCGGCGGCGGTGTGGGTGCCGTCGGGTAGAGGGACGAGAGAGAGTGAGAGAGGGACGGGTAGAGAGTGAGGGACGTGAGAGAGATTAGAAAAAAATAGGGAGAGTGAGGGTTTTATGAGAGTTGGAAATAAAATCAACTTCATAAGTAGGAAACCCTCTTGGATTAGGAAACTTTTATGTAGGAAGAAAATTTAGGTCAAAAGACACTTATTTCCCCTTAGTTTTGCCAAAAGAGAAACACCTCCCCCAAACTCAAGTAAAAGACACTAAAACCTTTGATTAAAGTCACAAAGTTCCCCCCAAACTCTCAAAGCATTATAATTAACTCTCTATAATTACATTAACTTCCCAACACTTATAATAATATCACAAAATACCCGTAGTCACAAAACGGGGTATTTCATCCTTCCCTTCTTAAAGAGAACTTCGTCCTCGAAGTTTAAACTAAAACCTCCCTCCTAAAAGAAACTCGCCCTTTGAAGTTTAAACTAAACCTTAACCACAATAAGGTATACACCTCCCCTCAATGGTACAACTCCTAAATGCAAACCTAAGGTCACGAATGATATGCAATATACTATAAGTAGTATTGTATTAAAAAAAATCGAAGGATTACATCCTCTCCCCCTTAGAGGAGTGACGTCCTCGTAACTAAAGGTACCTTTTCAAACAGGTGAGGGTACTTCTTCCTCATATCATCTTCCTCTTCCCAAGTTGCCTCTTCAGTGAGGTGATTTGTCCACAAGACTTTTACGATCTTGACACTCTTGTTACGGGTGTTTCTTGTCTTGGTGTCCAAAATCTTGACAGGATGTTCTTCATAACTCAAAGACGGGTCCAGTTCTACTGGTTCGGGATCTAATACGTGAGATGCATCAGGCACATACTTCTTCAGTTGCGATACGTGAAATACGTTGTGAACACGACCCAAATTCGATGGTAAATCCAATCGATAAGCCACTTCTCCAATCCTTTCTATGACATCATATGGTCCAATGAATTTCGGGCTCAACTTCCCTTTCTGATTGAACCTCATGACTCCCTTAGTCGGCGATACTTTAAGAAATGCTTTTTCTCTAACTTAAAATTCAAACGGTCTTCTTTTCTGATCCGCGTAAGACTTCTGTCTGTTCTGCGCTGCCTTCATTCGCTGCTGTATAAGTCTCACTTGATCTGTCATTTCTTCAATAAGTTGTGGACCAATTACTATCGTCTCACTTATGTCGTTCCAACACAATGGTGTTCTACACTTCCTTCCATACAACGCCTCATGTGGTGCCATCCCAATACTGGCATGATAACTGTTTTTGTAGGAGAATTCTATCAAAGGTAATCTATCAACCCATGAACCTTGAAAATCCATAACACACGATCTTAGCATATCTTCCAACGTTTGAATTGTTCTTTCGGTTTGTCCATCTGTAGCAGGGTGAAATGCCGTGCTAAACTTCAACTGAGTTCCCAGTGCCTCTTGAAGTGCTTTCCAGAAGTGAGAAAGAAAATTGGGATCTCTGTCGGAAACTATAGAGCTTGGTACTCCATCATATCTCACAATGTTCTTTATATACGCATCAGCTCTTTGTTCCATATTCCATGTGTCTTTCATCGGAATAAACCATGCTGTCTTGGTCAATCTGTCGACTACGACCCAAATCTGATTCAGTCCTTTATTTGATGTCGGTAATGCAGTTACGAAATCCATCGAAATAGAATCCCACTTCCAAACTGGGACGTCTAATGGTTGTACTAAGCCTCCCATTCTTTTATGTTCAAACTTCACCTTTTGACAAGTCAGACACTTTGCAACAAATTCTGCCACTTCTTTCTTCATGTTAGGCCACCAAAAAATCTTCTTCATGTCCTTATAAAGTTTGTCACCTCCCGGATGTACTGAATAGGGTGTGTTGTGCGCTTCTCGCATCAACTTTTCCTTAGTCTCCATACACTTATTTGGTACACACCACCTTCCCTTGTAACGAATACTTCCGTCTTCATGGATTTTGAAATCTTTTGCTTGGCCTTCTGCAATCTTCTTCTTTATCCTTTCCAGCTTCACATCTCCTGGCTGGTTACTACTTATTTCTTCTAAAATGTCGGGCACAACTGTCATATTCCCAAGGATATTCTTTACTCCGCCTTGTTCTACAACTTCAATTCCAAGTTTTCGGAACTCTCGGCATAGCCGGTTTGGCAAAACTAGCATAGTATCCAAAGTATGGCTCGATTTGCGGCTTAACGCATCAACTACTACGTTTGCCTTCCCTTCATGGTATTGGATACGCAAATCATAATCCTTTATGACTTCTAACCAACGTCTTTGCCTGTTATTTAGCTCTTTCTGCGTGAAGATGTACTTGAGACTGCTATGATCCGTATACAATCTACACACATATCCATACAAGTGATGTCTCCATATCTTCAATGCAAAAACTATAGCTGCAAGCTCTAAGTCATGCGTAGCATAGTTCTCTTCATGAGTTTTCAGTTGTCTTGAAGCATAGGCAATAACTCTTCTTTCTTGCATAAGTACGCATCCTAAACCCTTCTTCGATGCATCACTGTAAACATCAAATTCGCCAGAATCATTGGGTAAAGCCAACACAGGTGTTGTCTTCAACTTTTCCTTCAATGTCTGGAATGCTTCTTCACAATCTTCGCTCCACTTATACCTTACCGTCTTCTTGGTTAGCGTAGTAAGCGGTCTAGCGATTTTCGAGAAATCTTTCACGAAACGCCTGTAATATCCTGCAAATTCGAGAAAACTTCTTACTTCAGACACATTATTCGGAGTAGGCCAATCTTTCACTGCTGATCTTTCCTGGATCCACAGATATTCCCTCCTTGGAGATTATGTGACCCAGAAATGGAACGTGTTTTAGCCAAAACTCACACTTCGAGAGTTTAGCATATAACTTCTCATGTCTCAAAGTTTCTAACACTTCTTTGAGATGTTCTTCGTGTTCTTCCTCGCTCTTTGAATAAACAAGGATGTCATCTAAAAAGACGACCACGAAATGATCTAGGAACGTCCTCATAACACGATTCATTAGATCCATAAATACTGCTGGTGCATTGGTTAGACCAAAAGGCATAACGGTAAACTCGTAGTGTCCATACCTCGTTCTAAAGGCTGTCTTCGGTATGTCCTTCTCGGCTACTCGAAGCTGGTGATACCCTGATCTCAAGTCTATCTTTGAGAAAACACTCGCCCCTTGTAACTGATCGAACAAGTCTTCAATTCGGGGTAAAGGGTATTTGTTCTTGATTGTTGCGCTATTCAACTCCCTATAGTCAATGCACAATCTCAAGCTTCCGTCTTTCTTCTTCACAAATCATACCGGTGCACCCCAAGGAGAAACACTCGGCCTTATATAACCCTTTTGAAGTAACTCTTGGAGCTGATCCTTTAGTTCTTTCAACTCTACTGGCGCCATTCTGTACGGTGCCTTTGAAATTGGAGCTGTTCCAGGTGCTAAGTCCATAGTGAATTCGATCTCCCTTCTAGGTGGCATTCCTGGAATTTCGTCCGGGAACACATCGGGAAAATCTCTAACTATTGGTATCTCTTCTAGCACATTCTCCTTCTTAGACATGTCTTGAACATAACACAAATAAGCACTATTCCCCTTCTTCACTTGGTTGACTATGGTCAAAGCTAACACTAGTCGGATACATGGTTCCTTTGTGATACCGTGGTAAGAAACTTTTTCTCCTTTTGGACCTTTAAGCCTGATCTTCTGACCGTGACAGTCTATGACTGCTCGATATTTACCTAGCCAATCCATTCCCAAAATAACATCTATTCCTCCAAGATCAAACTGTATCAGGTTTGCCGGTAGGGTACTAGCCGAAATCTTAACTTCTACTCCTTCAAAAATGGCGTCACATACTGTTACATGACCGGTTGGGGTAGCTACGGGGATGGATATTCTAGACGGCTTATTGAGACTCAATTTTCCACAAATGATGATGAAATAAACGAATACGAAGCTCCGGAATCAAATAGAGTAAATGCTGGTTGATCATGAACAAGAAATGTACCAGTGACTACTCCATTTGCTGCATCCGCTTCCGTCCTGCTCATGACAGCGATCCTTGCGACATTCCCATTCTGTGTGGTAGTTCCTGCCGTACCAGTCCCATTGTTGTTGGCGTTAGCTGGAGCGTTGTTGTTCCTAGTCCTGTTCTGAGCTCCATTGTTCCTTCCATTGCCTTGGTTGTTCACTTGCTGCCTACCGTAATTAATGCCTCCATTATTGTTGTTGTAGTTTCCATAGTTCCGGTTTCCGCCCTGATTGTTGTTGTTGAACTGTCGGTTTCCTTGGTAATTGCCTCCTTGGTTCCCTAGTTGGCTTCCATTTGGTTTCGATCGACACTCTAATGAACGATGACCCTTCTTGCCACAGTGGTAGCAAGTGACAAGGTTTCCTTGACAGTCCTTTCCTGGGTGATTCTGTTGACACTTCTTGCAGATATAACGGCGAGATTGCTCGTCTCCATTTTTCAGCTTATTACCACGATACTGTCCTTGGTTACTCCCTCCGTGGTTAGGCTTAAATCTCTTGTCCTGACTACCTTGGTTAGTCCTACTCTGATTGTTTCCATAGCCCACATCGTTCTCGACCTTGCGTTTCCCACGCTTCTCATCTTGTGCCTCTTGAATACGCCAAACGGCTGCAGCTCTATCATAAGCTTCCTGGAGAGTATCGTACGTCCTGCACATCAAGTCTTTCTGCAGATGAAGTTCGAGACCAGACATGAACTTCCTGACTTTAGTCGCTTCATCAGGCATCAGCTGACCTGCGAATCGGGATAATTCCATGAATTTCTTGAAGTACTCGGTCACGGAACCGTTTCCTTGTGTCAGACTCACGAAGTCTAAGTACTTTGATCCTGGACATGGTCCGGATAAAAGCGAGTGCGAAGTGCAGTTTGAAGAGCTTCCCAATTGAAATTGGGTTGCGCCAAAAAGTTCTGACGCGTACACCTCCACCATGTATTAGCTTCGTTCTTCAAGTAGAATGTCGCGCAAACAACCTTGTGGTATTCGGGGCACTCAACTAGTTCAAGGACCTTATCCATCTCATCGATCCAATTTTCGAGCTCAACATGATCCTCATTGCGGACAACTTTACAGGCAATGAATAAATTTCATATCAGCCACTTTCTTCGTGCAATTAGTTGCCTTCTGTTCTCCATTGTTCATATTCTGAGCCATCTGAGCCAACTGGGCGAAGAATTGGTTCATGCCATTTTTGTTGTTGGTTGCCATAGGGACTTGACTATTCCTACTGCCGGGGTATCGATGTAGTCTATCAGTCATAATCCCTACACTATAGCCTATTGTATCACTTATAAGGTACCAAGAAGTACAAACAATCACGCATATATGGCATGTAATGCACAATTAAACAGGTAATGTCACACATTGATCATCATTTGCATCAACTACTCATGTATTTCCACATAGGCTGATCACATCTCAAATTTTTGTCTACTTCTAAAAATGGAAAAAGGATCAATAGATCAAGAAAAAATTGTGAATTTTGGTGTGCAATACACTCTCTGATTCTACTTTCATAATCAAGAAGAATCATCTCAAAATCAATTGTAGAAATCAAGATACACAGTAAATACTACAGCTGCTGTCACAGCCCACCAGAACAGAAACTTCGACTTTGAAAAGCCTTAAACTGACTTTAAATTTCTCAAAATGAGTTAGGATTTCTCCGAGTGTTAGCCAAACGTGTTTAAGAGTTTTCATAAAAAATTGAGATCAAAAAAAGATCTGGAAGATAGGTAAAAATTAGAAATACTACAGTTAGTCACCTTGTAATTCTGCTACTGAACCGTCAAATTTGGAAATTCGTAGCTAATTCTCCAGAACTCATACAGGGCTGAAATTTTTATGGAAGATACCTGGGTATGTCTACTTTCGGGGAAAAATTTAAGGAAAAATAAATACAAAATTAAATACGTATTCTACAACAAAAACTCACTGCTGCGCATATTCAACAACACCAAAGATCAAAGTTTTCACGTTCTAACTTCATGAACACTTTCCAAGTACTCAATCAGTAATATCAAGGCATAACACAACCTTAATTCATAAAATCATACTCCAACATTTAGAAAGCTAAATTTATAAAACTCCCCAAATCGGGTCCTCAAAGCATAAACATTATTCGTCCCAAAGCAAAATGCTAAAAATTTAACTCTAGCCCAAAAGTGAATATTCAAGAATCGTTCTAAAACTTCAAAGTGTTGCTTGGCTCCATAGCCTTATTCAAACTAATAAATAAAACTAAAAAAAAAATCTAGTCTAGAAAATGTAAATAACTCCAACAAGCTTAATCCTCGTCCTCATCGCTTTCATCCATCTCTTCCTCTTCATTGGAGTCATACTCGTGCTCTTCATCTTCACTCGGATCTCCTTCACTTTCTTCATATTCCATGGGATCTTCTTCAATCTCGGGGTATTCATCGACATCTTCCATTGGATCTTCTTCAACTTCCTCATCGTCACTAGAGTCTATAATAATCACCTCTTTTTCATCACTAGAGCTTATGTAGATCACGTCTCCTTCATCACTGGACTCTATCTCAATAACTGTATAACTTTGCCACTTAAGATAAGTCTCCATCAACAACTTGCATATAACATCTGCACTTACCGTCCATTCACCTTGGCAATGATAATCCCTATCATTCAGACGATTCATCCTGTCCATGATGTTGCTATACTTCGTAATAATTTCCCCAAACATGGGTTTCATAGGTAATGCCTTCACCATACAGTAAGCCTGAAAAGCTGGATTCCTATACCGAGGAATATCTAAGGCTTGGAATCTATCTTCACAATATTGAACCACGCGGTCACGAAAATCTGGAAAGTCTTCACCTTCGACCCAACGTGTCACAACAGGGTGCTTCTCAACTGGCAACACACGCTTCCTTGCTGTATGCTTAGTTCTAGCCATCTACAAGAGGAAACAACTTAATAAATCTCTAATTTAAAAGGCATAGACCGTAATCCGAATAACTACTCTTCGCAAACCGATTACCATTCCCAAGACTCCAAATTGATGGTCACAAGACTCTTGAAGAAATTTCCCAACAAAGTCTCTTAAAAGTAGGCTTAAACTTAGAATCCAATTGGAATACTTCAAAGATTCGATTGGGTGGATGGGAGCACTTGCTTTCTATCCTATTTTCTAAACATTTACACGTAATAGTCCTATCCATACTACCCAACTTCCCACGGCTTGTCAATTTTTAATTTATTTCTCCTATATTCATTTTAGTTACCCTAACAAGTTTTAAATTCCTTTTTAGAATGCCGGCTCTGATACCACCTGTAACACCCCCAAATGGCCCAAGCCGGAGACCCGGGGATGTCACTCCGTACCCGAGAGGAGCCCGGATATAAGGAGATTTTATAACATGGTTCGCAAGCACAAAACATCCACAATAATAATTAAATCCAATTAAAACAATGTATTACGATAAACCTTCGTCCTAGCCACAAACCGGCATTAATAACTAAAGTGTTTAAATTACTAAAGAATTCAAATTCAAATGAAATATTACTACTACTATTCCATGTGATGCGCTTCCCCTTCTATGCCAGATAACTTTCTTCTAAACCTGTGGTGCGGAATCAAAAAGAAACACCACAGTACAAAATCAGCATTGAAATACTGGTAAGCAAACATCCAAACATGTAAAACGATGATGGATAGTTATAAACAATGACCCATTTGTAAGTAAGAGTTTTTCGCAAACACATCGGTAATAAAGTCGACTCTTGTATTAAAACATAAGAGTTTCCAATTCCATAGTATACTTCCAAACCAATTTCTATAATCATTAGGAAAAATCCAAAATCCAATGTTAACTTCTTTCCGTTAACAAAACCAAAAATACTTTGTTAATTCGTTGTGACGGGGGAAAACCAAATAAACAACAGCTTCCATGACCTTAAGTGTCGACACCCCCCTAAGACTACGCCGGCCAGAGGAGTGAGTACATGCCGCTATCCGGGGACTTGCAACCGGATCAAAAAGAGACGGGACCGCAGCCAACACCGCCCAAAGAGAATAATAATGTCCCCGCACAACATCTTCCACTTTACGTTATAGTTCATTCATTATCATGGTGATGTTTTTCAGCAAAATCACTTAGCAAGTAGAAATCACGTATTCCAAGTCATGTATCACGTAAACACATTTTGAGACGTAACAAATCAAATATTCGTTTGACACGAAAGAGATAAGCACACTAGGCTTGGCACATCTACTTACCTCAAAGCAAATTCCAACAATAGCAATTCAATCAACGTACTCTACGTACTCGTCATCGACCAACTCGTTACCTACACATAACAATAAGCTAATCAAACCAATATTCTAGCAATATACTTGCTATACTAATTACATGCATATGATAGTCAATGGTTTAGGGTTCTAACACTTCCCCAACATCTCATTCAATTCATGCTCCAAAATAAAACCCTAAGCTTTGCTTCAAAGTCCCCTAACCTAAAGCATACATAAGCTATCATAACTCCACCAAATCTATTACTCCAGTTTCCCAAACAGATCATAGTCTAAAAACAGTTCCATTGGATTCAAAACGTTTGAAATAAAAAGTTTAGCCTCAAACGTATCTTAATTTCGATTCCTGAATCAAAAGTTACACTAGTTTCAAGTTTCTAACTTCATTCAAAATACCAATACGGGAATTGTCAATCTTAATGAAACTTTTCCCCCAAGCATCTAGTTCATCCTATAATCATACTAGACCCAATATAACATGATTCCCACATTCAAATCAGATTGTTATCCACCTATTATGATCATTCAAACTCCCAAATCATTCAATCAAACTTCTCTTCCAAACTAGGGTTTCTTCCCAACACCCAAGAACATGATAAACCCTAAAACTTGATAATCAATCCTACGAATCCATGAACAATGATCCTAACAATAACAAAATGAAAATTAAAGATTGCATTCAACATACATGAATCATGAACAAGTGATCACAAGATCAAGAGATCAACAAAAGAAAAGAGAAGAAGAAACAAAACACTCGAACCCGGCGCCCATGGAGGCGGACGGAGAGAGAGACGGACGGAGAGAGAGAGAGAAAAGAAAGAGGGAAAGGAAAAGAGAAAGAAAGAAAAGAGAAAAAGAGAGAGAGAGAGAGATATTACCTTGCCGGAAAAAGAGAGAGACGGCGGCGGCGGTGTGGGTGCCGTCGGGTAGTGGGACGAGAGAGAGTGAGAGAGGGACGGGTAGAGAGTGAGGGACGTGAGAGAGATTAGAAAAAAATAAGGAGAGTGATGGTTTTATGAGAGTTGGAAATAAAATCAACTTCATAAGTAGGAAACCCTCTTGGATTAGGAAACTTTTATGTAGGAAGAAAATTTAGGTCAAAAGACACTTATTTCCCCTTAGTTTTTCCAAAAGACAAACACCTCCCCCAAACTCAAGTAAAAGACACTAAAACCTTTGATTAAAGTCACAAAGTTCCCCCCAAACTCTCAAAGCATTATAATTAACTCTCTAAAATTACATTAACTTCCCAACACTTATAATAATATCACAAAATACCCGTAGTCACAAAACGGGGTATTCAATATCCCTCTATATGTACAGGCCTCATAGGATGGACGTGGGTGAGCATCCATGCTGGTGACGGATCCACCTGTAACCACAACGCCCGCGTAATTGAACGGTCGCGACCCGTATATGTAGGAATCATGGTCCGCAGTTTCAGGGATGTGGACGGTCCAATCGCAGATCTCTGGGTAACATATGAGGGTCGCATGATAGACTAGTACCTCCCATGCGACAATCCTTGCTCTAGCCTCCAAGCCACTCGCACCCCCAAGTCCCATGGGAATAAGGCGCATATGCAAAGGTGTAACACCCCCGATTTCTAGAGGAGCTTGAGACCGGGATGGTGCCCTCCGTACAGGGGATTTTACCCTTTCGTACAAGGAGTAGTAAAGATAAGCAAGTGAAAAGAAACATCCAACAACTAATTAATTACGATAAAATTTTACAACATTGGTGACTGTTTCCAAGCTGGACACCAAGTCTAACAAAATACATTTTACAACAAAAGAACTCTCCGGTTAATTACTAAGCGTTATTGCTTGCAAGTGAGAACGAGTCGTGATCCCAACACGTTACCCCATGCAACCAATCACAAACCTGCGAGGAATTAAAAGAAACAGAAGGAGGCAGTTTTTCAAGTATTAGTAAAAACTAAGTGAATAAACAACTTAGCATGTGAAACACAGTGGCTGAGACAAGTTATGGGGTTAAAAGTTTAAAATAGTTGAACAGTAACAGAGTATAAGTATAATTATCGGAGTAAAGACTTTGCTCTTTTTTCAGAAACTACGTACGAGTAGAAGTGACGATTATTGGAGTTCACAAAGTTGTTATTTCCAAACCAAAAGTTATTACGGGTAGCCGATTTGTTTACCGAGATATTCAGAAGTTCCTAAACGTGGAATGAAATAAGTCATATTATTAAGTCGCAGTATCCATGAGAGACCAGGGTGAATAGTAATCGATGATACTGGCCTTTAGGGGGTTCTGGTAACCCAGCCTCTCTACCAAGCGTTGTTGATCAGTGTTTCTCAGATCACGCTAGTCATCATAAAAATAGCCAACTAGACCTTAAGTGTCGACACAAACTTAAGATTGTAAGTCAGAAGAGTAGTACTAGATGCTGGTTGGGGCGCACGGAGTCCCATATCTTTAGCGACCAAAGCCCAGGGAATCATCACCCGAATTAATTCTAGGGACTGGACCCCAGAGGATTTAAACCCGGTATCTCTTTAGGGACCTGGCCGAGGGAATCATCACCCGATATAATTTTAGGGACCGGAGCCCGAGGGATTTAAACCCGCTATCTCTTTAGGGACCTGGCCCAGGGAGTCATCACCCTATATAGGGACCGAAGCCCAAGGGATTTAAACCCGCTATCTCTTTAGGGACTTGGACCAGGGAATCATCACCCGAAAAATAAAGTAACACGACGTAGACATATAAAACTGTCGCAGACCCAACTGGTTCCGGTACTTGCGATTCTTTCACTTTACGTTATTAATGGTTTCTGATATAGTGACATTTGAACAATGAGTTTTTCGATATGGATACGAGTAGTAAAATGACGGTTTAAAAGCAGTACGGCAGGTTTAGCAAATTCAGAATAAAGTCCGATAATTGTTCTCAAATAAACAAGTATATCACATGAAAGAAGTTGGCAAGCAAAACTACGCATGTAAACTCACAGGTATATTTTGAGATGAGACATAAATCACGTTTTGACACGAAAGAAGACAAGTACGCAACGCTAAACAGGAATACTCACCGTGAGAGCCGTAGAGTGCTAGCTAGTCAACTACTCGCGAATAACGTCGTGGTCTACTGGCACGTCGTAGGCAGGATCTACAATCATACACATAATTTCCTAATCACACGCAAGTTCGATCAAAAAACGTACGACGATGCACGTGTCGTATTTGATATGCAAGTGAAGCCCTATTAATTATAAACACCTAATCAGGTTGTAGATAATTATGTTCTTAGTTGATAGCAAGTCAGAAATTCCCGAAACGATTTTATAAAGTTAAAGAATGATTTTTTTAGAATATAATCATATTCAATACTCTAATTACGATATTTAGAAATAATAAGAAAATTGGAATTCCGATTTCAAAGAAATTCTTACAATTAAAAAAAATGAAATTTCTAAGTAGAGAAATTATTTCTCGATATTTCACAATTACTATCTATTTTAAAAACACTTTATTTTCTTTTAATAAAGACAACACTCGATAAGAAAAACATCTATTATTGATAAAAAAGAATAGTACCGATATTTATAAAAATTTGAAAATTCGCCATTTATTTATATAAACAAAATTGACATTTATTTGGTATATAAAACAACAATCGTTAACTAATATATATTCATATAAATAAACACTCTATTTTTAATAACTATGTTTTTGTTTTCAATGAAACAACTAATAAATATTAAAATTGTAGATTATGCTAATATGTAAAATTTGCCACATTACAAAAAGGTGATTTTATGTTTATTTATTAGTTCAACGGTTGCCACATTACAAAAGAGCGAGACAGAGAGTGGGTGGACAACGGTTGTTTCGGTGGTGGTTGGTGATGCCGACGGTGGTTGTGGTGTTGGAGACAATGGAGGTTGTGGTGTTGTTGGGTTTTCCTTCGGGAAAACAAAGGAGACAGAGAGAGAGGGGGAGAAGAGAAGAGAGGGGGTTGAGATTGTGATGCAGTGGTGTTGGTAATCGTTGGTACCGGAGGTGGTGGTGATGGATGTGGGTGGTGTTGTGTTGTGGTGGTGGTGGGTCGCGGTAGTTGCAGAGAACCAAGAAGAAGAAGGAGGTTGTGGTGTTGTAAGGCTGGTAGAAAAAAAAATGAAGGTAAAAAGAAAAGATGAGGTAAAGAAGTGAATAGGTGAGGTCACATGTGGGGTTATAAGGTGAGGTGAGAGTACGAATCGATGCGGTGGTTCGACACGCGACGGGTAAACGAGACGCGACGAATAAATAATATGCGGCGAACAATAAAAATGATAATAATACGTACGCCGCGATAAATTTTAGACGCAACGAACGATGTAGATATGCGGACGAATTGATACGATGACGAATAAAGAAAACAATTTCGACTTAAAATTTAAACGTCGATTAATAAATGCGAATTTGATTGAAATACAAAATCCAGCTGATACACTTTTACAGATAATAATAAAACTGACAGACAAACGTATTTTTGAATGTTAAAGAATTCACCTTATAAACATAGTTTGACAGATAAAATAGATTTTGACTGATAAATTTAAAGTTAACAATTGAAATGAGGGTAAAAGATACTCACCACCCCTGAGTTTTGAATAAATTCCAGCCCGCTACCCTGACTTTTGAAAAAAGACACTTTGGACCCATTTAACGGAATATTCTATGGACACTTAGCACCCTTCTGTTACGTTCCGTTAGAAAGTGGTTGATTGGATTTTTTCAGACTACATTACCCCTGTGTATGTTTCTGGACCTTTTTACCCATCTTTATCATCAAGAACAGCATGAACATCAAGCCAAGAACATCAAGAACACCAAAAATTTCTCAATAAATCAGAATACTGATAACGCCCAAATAGGGGTTATCTTGTAGCTCGGTTTGTTGTGTCTTTGTGCCAAGAAGTCATGTGTTAGCCAAGATTCACCCTCTGAAAGCCTCGGTTTTAGGAACAAGACGTTTATTTGCTCTTTATAAATTTCTGTATTTTCCGCACTTTTATTGGATATGATCGCGGGTGTGTTCGTGTTGTCTATGCAGGAACAGGGCTCGGGAATGCAGCAGGATTTGCTCGGGAATGCAGCAGGAGGCAAAAGAGGCAGAAAAATAGCAGGGTCCCTTGCTGTCTGCGTATTTTACGCAGGGGGTTGCGAATTTTACGCAGACAGCAAGGCAGAGGAGGATTTTTGGCAAACTTTCAGCCCTGTCTGCGTATTTTAAGCAGACCCCTGCGTAGTATACGCAGTCAGGGAGGAAAGATACGCAGGAAGAAGGAGAAAAAGGCACATATAAGGACCCTGTCTGCGTATTTTACGCAGGGGGCTGCGTATTTTACGCAGAAAACACGAGAAAGAGAAGAATTCAGCTGTTGACAGGACCCTGTCTGCGTATTTTACGCAGAGGCCTGCATATTTTACGCATACAGCACAAATTTTGAGGCGGTTTCGGGCAGTGGCAGTTTCGTAAATAAAGGCGAGTTCCTGAAACGTCTACAGCACTATTTAAAGACTCGTCCAGACTCGTTTTGAAGACACAATACATCCAAGGAGAAGTCTGAGCATCCCCGGAGAGCACGGAAACGCGAATCCAGATCCAAAGACTTGGTTTTATCTTATTCTCTCTCTTAAATTCAGAAAATTTGTTAATTAACTTTTTGTTTAGTAGCTAAACCTTTTACCTAGGTTCTCGGTGAACCTAGGGTTTCGTTTTCAGACATTGTTCTGCAGTTTGATAATGAATTCATGATTACGTTATCTTAGGCTCTTTCCGTGATCATTAGTCGACAAGAGGAAGAAGACCGGCTCCAGCCATTTACCCTTGCGCCAACTGAAACGGCCGGAAAGTTTCTATTTCATAAATAGAGAACGACATCTAAGTCGGAGGGGAGCATCTATATGGCTCAATGCGGTTTCCAAACTAGCCTGCGCAGTAAGTCCTCTCCTACACTACAGAGCGAGTAACGTGGCAATAAGAACATGGTCGAAGCCATGAGTCTGATCCTTCCTTATGTAATGGTGCAAAGACGTCTCCTCTTTCCTATTGATAAAGTAGGACTAGGGATGCTTTTCTGTTCTGATATTACGTAATGAATTTCCTGCCGCTTCTAGCGCAATTCTCCCTTCGGACGGAAATACCAACCACTTCTAATGATTCAATTTACCTTCCTGTGCGGGCAGCAGTCTATTCAAGAATGGTACCTGCTGACAAAGAGAAAAGTACGACTGTGGCTAGCTAAGGAAATTTATTTATTTAAAGAGGGACGCTCATTCCAACTAACTACGTAAGAAGACAAGGAATCGAAGAAAGGATAAGTCAAGGGCGGGGGTAAAAACTTCTGTAAGATGTCCCCGGAAAAGAGCATCGATAGGTTATAGAGCCAGGAAGAACAGCAACTCGGCTCGTACATTCATTCTTAGAAGCTCCATATCCCATCTTTTCTCCCAAGAGAAGGCAGCAGTCTACCGAGACCCGACCGGGAAAGAGGAGCCTATGCAAACTGACTTAAAAGCGGTCTTTGATTGAAAAGCTGCCGTCCCCATCTCCTATGAGGGGAGAAGCTATCATGGCAACCTCACTCGACTAGTATTTTATTAGAGGGAGTGTTGAGATTCCCAAATTTGACGCCGGCACAGAGGGCCTCAAGTGTCCGAACTAATATTCGAAATCGTGAACTTCACTTCCTAGGGAGGATCAAGTGTGTAAATAGAGCAAATATACCGAGAGATTTCGGAAGAATGGTATGACTTGACGAGTTAAAGAAATCCCCTGAACCAGTCTTCAGTCTTTGATTATACCGAGTCCTTCTATAAATATAAGGCTCTCACGGGACGGTTCGGAAATCTTTCCGTATCAGTTGGGATTCCTATTTACGAAAACGGGATTAGTAGTTGACGATCAAAATATCTTAAGAGAAGAATACGTTGACGAAAAGGAAGGACTACGACGAAGAAGGAGTCGAGTGGGCTAGTACCTGAACGCCTACGGGTGAAGAAGTTACCGTCTTACTGTTCGCCTACCGGAATTGAGTCGTAAAGGAGCGGAGCCATAAGTCCTTTACTTCTCTTTTACGAACTACGGCTCCCATTTGGTTGACAGTAGTTCATTGACCGGACTCTCTCTCTTTCCTTTCCCGGTTGGCACCAGGGTAGAGATCGACAACCTATCAATTGCGTCGGTCGGTCAGTTCGTTTTACACCGCAACGGCTTTCACACCGGGTGTCAGTTTACTACCCTTACCCGCTTGGTCCTACTTCTTGTGCCTAGGTCTCATCCCGTTGCATCTTACTTCTGAGCTGCCTCGTACCGATCCCTCTATTTCTATCAGCAGACCCATCGGGGCTGCACTCTCTTTCCCACCAACAACAGTTCGGGTAGTTGAAAGTCGTATGTGACAAATTACAACATAAATGAAATGTTCGCTCCCCAAGGAGAAATCCCCTATCTATGATAGGTTCTTATCGTTGGTACGCCAATTTAGAATAGTAAATAGCTCAGCGAAATCGAAAGAAGAGGGGATTTCTTCACCGATTGGTGTAACAACCTAGAGACAATACCAATGGCTTATATCTCCCTATGGGCGAAAGTAAGTTAACTAGTTCCCTAAAACGCCCTTTTAGTAAAAGGGGAATTATGAAGTGTATGAGTCTTTTGAAAGTAGGCTTTGATCTTCTCTTTCTGCCGAGCTTTTTGTCCTCTCTCTCTTTACGCTGGACTTTGACTGAGCATACTCTTCTCGACGAGAATAGACTCGCTCATTTGAAGCGGCTTTCTAAGCTAAGGGACTCCCCTATTGCTTAAGCACAGGTATTTGTGAAAAACAAACGAAACTTGACTTCACGGTTCTGCCATGAACAATAGATGGCCCTTGATACCAAATCCGGTGAATGTACCCTCTTTTGCTTGTCCAAGCCTTAGGATTGAGATACCGTACATGCCTAATTGATCAATAGCATCCTTGTCTAAAAAAGGAGGAACGGCTTGGCCTACCCTCGGGGTTTAGCCCACTGGACCAATCTCATCCTTAAGCTAAGCTCATCCCACTTACTTGGGTAAGGTCCTTCTTCGATGAGCTTCTCTTCCTGTTAAGTAATTTCCTGCCTACTTTCTATGGTATCGATGAGCTAGAGCTAACACGGGAAGCTAGGGCTCTTCCTTTTCCCAGTAAATGCCGCAGGAGTTTTCGTTGGAGTAAAGC
The DNA here is from genome assembly GCA_023055425.1 of Linanthus parryae. NCBI lineage: Eukaryota > Viridiplantae > Streptophyta > Magnoliopsida > Ericales > Polemoniaceae > Linanthus > Linanthus parryae. The sequence continues at coordinate 92,557,472 of JALGPY010000005.1, read as the reverse complement.
TTTAAAGCTCTTTCTTAGAGAATGCTTCGTCTATTGGAAGCCGAACTATTGCCTCTAAAGACTCCTCTAGCTTTGTATTCCTTCTGGCTTAGGCCGGATCATCTAAGATGTAAGGAGCGTACGTAACAACCCTGCTAAGCTAAAGAAAAGAAAATATGAGTCTTTCTTGCCTTCTGAAAGTCCACTGGGAACTGTTGCTTCAAAAGAATAAACAACTCGACTAGTAGGAGAAAACCTTGGAACTCTTGCCTAAATGGGGTAAGCTAGGCCGGAAACAAACATGCGCCAAAAGGCCATTCCCTTGCATGGGCTATGTTAATGCCATTACCCTTTCTACTAGATATTCTCCGTTATAAAGAAGAATAGATCTAGTGTGGACAAACCAATAGGAAGTGAGTGCGAGAAGAGATGAGGCTTGAGAAAGGAGATTGTTCCAGGTATCGATCTAATACGAAAGGGGGTGAGCAAGCAAGGAAGACAGGGAGTTAGCGCCAGAAGAGAAACGGAAGAAGGCTTTTTAGAAAGCGGGATGGATCTCTTGCTATGTAGGAAGTGGCGCGGCTTATGCCACCAACATATCGGGTAATAGTTGTTCATGTGAATACCTGCTAGTGCAGGTGAATAGCCTATTAGCCGCTCGGTGGCTTTAAATTAGTGTCGAGTACGGTACCATCTTCAGCAGTGGTGGGAACCATAGATACTATGTGAAATAGTGAGATATCCATTTTCTCTTCCTAAGATCTCCGTAATAAATTGATAATAACCTTCTCTTATGGGACCTTTCTATCACTTTTCCTCCAAAAGACATGTCCAAGGGCATATTTCCGAATCGCTGTTATAGTTCCTTCCATCAGGAAAGAGATGGCTTCTGTGTTGCAAGCTACCACTGCTTTACTTAGTGGCGCACCAACGCCAATATTGATTACGTAGCTTTGGTGCCAGCTTCCTTGACGGGTGAGCGAGCTAGGTTTTCATTTAGGAATATGGATTCTTCAAACTAACACAGACTCAAATCGAGGATTCCATTAAACAAGAGAAGCGAGTTGTTCGAACAGATAGCCGGAATGCACCAAGGTTAAAAACAAGCTAAATACCTGGTAAATAGGAGAAAGTAAAACAACAAGATGAATAAAGAGGTTCAACTCCCACATCCAAAGGGAAGCCCCAAAGCGACGGTTTACGAGGTACCTGAAAAAGAAAGTTAGCCCATTTGTTTGGGCTATTTCCTAAGAAGAAGAAAAAGGGAAGAGTTACAAAGTAATGAGAAGACCAAGGTAATGAGGTCGCCAGAGCAAGCCCGTCTGGTAAGTCTCGTAAGACCTCGCTATGGTTCTTTTCTTAAGGAATTTTCCGCAAAGCGGTGGCCATTTAGCAGGCCGGGGGCCTGATAGGCTTGGGAATATCGAGCTTTTCCACCGGACTAAGCCTAATACGTGTGCTCTACATTCTGAGCGAGTTGTTTGAAACTCTAGAGTCGTTGACCCAGAGAAAGCTGCTGCTACCTACTCTTCTCCTCTTCTAGAGATTTATAGCGGATATACAGATCGTAAAAACGTAAGCTTGTAGGCTCTTCTTCCGCCCTGAAAGGGGGCTTCTTAAATGAGACCGACGACCCATAATCTTTCCTAGAAACAGCTGACGATAGGCATAAATGTAGTTGTTCTACTAATAATCTCACTGCTAAAAGTAAACTGTGCTGCGCCAAAGACTGGTGATGCCGGTCCCATCCCATACCGCTCCTTCTAAGCTTACTACCTAAAGTAAAAAAGAGTTCTTTTCTCTATTTGCTTGACCGAGCTCCACCACATATTATGTTAGGCTTGAGATACCATAGAGGCCCGATCAATAGCACCTAAATAGGAGGAATGTCTCGACCCGATGGGGATAGGAGGCCAGGCCCAAGGGCGAAGGCAGAGCCTATGCTAGACATGTGTGTTAACAGGGATGCGACTAGACATGTGATAGGGAGGATAAAAAAGAAGCTAAACTAAAGTTCTAACTCCAATTGCCAGCAAGGGAGCCTATAAAATGAGAAATAGGTTGCAAAAGCCCCTATTCCCAGGGTAAAACTGTCCATAGCGCGAAAGTAGACCTTCCAGTGAACGACAGGTTGTACCATCACAAGCCCCTTTCTTCCGCTCCCTTATAGGTTGTGACCTTACTTACTTAGGAATCCCACTTTTCGCTTTTGTGTATTATCTTATAAAAAGGATTCCTTACCGATCACACTACCGACTATATATTTTATTTCTTCTATTTCTATTCTTCCTTGATGAAGTACTGGTCGAGGGATACTCCTAAGCAGGAGATTGGGCGCTAGGTTACAAAATAACCAAAAAAACCGGCCGGAGCACGCCCCACTCTCTTATAATAAGTAGCACCGCTTCATCTTTCGCACCCTCGAGTCTCGGTCGAAGGGATTGTATCAAGGGCTTGCCCTCGCTACTACGGCCATTGAAGAAGTTTCAGTAAGCTTCGCATCTCATCTCGGAAGGTCTCGTTTGCTGATCTTGGATCCGAAAACCGGTGAGTGAGCCGCTGTCTTCATTTATGATATGGTTCTGTACGCGTCTTTATTTAATACGTAGTTAGAACTTGGGTCTATCTAGTTTGGGTGAAAGGCTCGCCTCAAATCCCTTATCTAGGATGTCACCTGAGGGGTACTTCTCTCTCTAGCAGTTGTTCAGAGAGGTATAGGCATAGGCCCTCTGCTCAGATTCGGCTTCGATAAAAGCAACTTATAGGTATAGAATTATAGAAAGCACAACATCCGCCCCTTGTCCTAGTGAGGCCTCAATAAGATATATAAATAGCTCTCTTATTGAGGCTACTCGTCACTCTTAATAAGTTAAGGAATTCTCTTCTACCAGGGCTCTCTCGATAGATGAGATACCTAGATCTAGGGATATGATCATAGGAGGAAAGGAATAATATGTGTATTCTCCCAAGATAAAGTAGGTAAAGAGCAGTTCATGCAAGCTCTTCCTTACTTAAAAAAGGTAAAGCCACCAATGGTATTCAATTCTTCTTTCTACGGGAACGGAGCAAACTAAACCGTAAACTACCTTGACACTGGTGTAGTGACTAGAACTAAGGGATCAAAAGTATAGAAGATAACTGTCTCCGAGCCAAACAAGAGTGAATACCGACAAGACCAGGCAAAGGGAATGCTGCTTTCAAGTGATGCTATGACCGGTCCTTCCGCTTCTACCAGATCATCTAGTCGTTCTAACTAAATAAAAAGGTTTTATTCCTTGCATAATACGATGCTATAAGAAATGAGGCTACCCTTGATCTGTTTCTAGATCAAGCCAATGCGCTAATGCAACCTAAGCAAAACCTATTTCCAAGTAGCATAAGAAGTCATTCAATTCCGAGCTAAGGTGAAGTGGAGCCCCAACCGAAGTGATGGCGCAAGGACGAAGGCGTAGAAGATGCCATAAGACCATGTAAACAGGGATTCCAGCAGGATGATAAAAAAGAAAGTGAACTACACTACAGGTACAAGCAACATGGGAAATAGGTGCCAAATTCCCCCGTCCTAGGATCTCCTTTCGCAACAAACACGAAACATGTATATAAAGAATACTCGAATTTAAGACAACCCAGTGGTGCTGTCTTCGACTAGATAGCTGTTATAAGCTTAAAGACTCGTTACAGGAACATGTACCTCCAGAGTATGGGAATGTATCCCTTGTTGAGAATAGGGTGGTGTTACCCAAAACCTTAAAAAAAGAGCTCTCGGTTTTAAACAACCCAATACTTGTCGCAGGAAAGCAAGCTACTCTCCTTTCGTGGGAATATGCTCCCTTGAAGGTACTCGTTACTACCGGAAGCCTACCCTTACTATTTCATTGGTAGAGGGGGCTTGCAAAAGTCATTCACATTCGAAAACTCCTTCGCTCCAACGTCACCTTTCTTACACACTATTCACTCCCCTTCCTTTCTTGCTTGGATGACTACGCCTAGTTTCTGCCCTCCCTGGGACTGCCTAGTTTCCTTTGTTTACTGTGGGTCTCGTTTCCGCCCTTGGCTGATGCCTATAGATCCTAGGTAATTAGAATACTCAAACCGGTGCCGAAAGGGATTTGGACTTTCAGAAGTGTAAAAACAGTGTATTGAATATGGTTCTGCAGGACTCCGTTGGTCTAGGAAGAATGAGAATCGATGGCTTATATGGCTTATCTCTTTTAGAACAAGGGTGAAATCCGTCGAAAGGCTCTATTTCGCCTACCCTCTCCTAACTCTTTCAAAGAGGGAGGGCTATGATTATTATCCTACGATTCAATTCTCTGTCTTCATGCACCATTCTTCAAGGGGAATGGATCGATGTATTCCACTAGGGACTTTCTGTCTTCTTTCATTGGGCATCACCTTTTCCCTAACCCACTTACCTACTCATCAATCAGGGTGTTCAGCTGACTTGCACCGCCCCTATTGTATTGGAATTAGGTGCCCTTCTTTTGACTGTTGTCAACTAATCTCTTCAATGTTCGACTCTATGTTAGAACATTTCTGTGAATGCTATTTCGATCTAAGTGGTCTTATTTTGTGTCCCGTGCTAGGAAGCATTATTCTTCTTTTCATTCCAAATTCAAGAATACAACTGATACGATTGATTGGTCTGTGCGCCTCTCTTATTACTTTTTTGTATTGCCTTGTTCTTTGGATACAATTCGATCCTTCTACGGCCAAATTTCAATTTGTGGAAAGCCTTCGATGGCTTCCTTATGAAAATATCAATTTTTATTTGGGTATAGACGGTATCTCTTTATTCTTCGTGATATTGACCACATTTCTGATCCCTATTTGCATTTTAGTGGGTTGGTCTGGTATGAGAAGTTATGGGAAAGAGTATATTATAGCATTTCTAATTTGTGAATTTCTAATGATCGCCGTGTTCTGCATGCTGGATCTTCTACTATTCTATGTTTTTTTTCGAAAGCGTGCTAATCCCTATGTTGTGCGGAGCTGACCATCTTCTATTCGCTGGGAGAAAGCTTTTCCTCTGCAGGGGCCTTGTGCAGTAAACCCCCTACGGGCGGTCGTCCGTTGTAAAGTAATCCCCGCGAAGCTTTCGGGAAGAGGGGTAGTCTTGTGTGTAAGCATAGCATTTCTGGTCGAACCCGCCCAACCCAACTAAGAAGAACCGAACCTGACAGACACAACTTTTCCTTTTGGGAGGGTAACCTCACTCTAAGGGGTGGCTACCTGGTAGGACCTCGACCCGCCTACTCAGGTCTTGTATGGATATGCAGGAAGGGGTGCTCCTAGGTGTGTGTAGGGGTTGTGTTTGTTCGCGAGAATGGATTCCTCGTCCATTTGGGGGGGGGGGGGGTTGTGGACACACTTGCGTGAATTCGGGTAACGGCTACAAGGGAGAAATCGAAAGGAAACTATATCCAACCAGGGATGGACGTAAACTCGTAACCTACCGGGGTAGGGATAATCGTCCAGGTCTTATTGTGAAAGAAAAAAGCCGCCCCGCCACAGCAGGCGGGTTGCTTCCTCTGTCGTCGCCGGGGAGCTCTCGGTGAGGAGACCTTAGGAGAAGTTGCTAAAACAAACGGGAGGGGAGCCGTTCAGTATAATTCCGAAGAAAGACTGTTGGCAGCAGGTGGATACATTTCTTTGTCTTACTTAAAAGAAAAAGGAAATGGGGGCTCGGCAGAGGGGAATAGGGTCCTATCCAGATAAGAAAAGAGTTTCAAACCTTTATGCATGCACCTCCGTACAAGTGCTGCAGTTCCGGCCAGGATGATTGGGAAAGGAAGGAGAACTCTAATTTGAACCGCTCACATCACAGTAGTAGTAGCGTAAAGGCCCAGATAGATATTCCAGGGGGGCGGCCATAACATAAGGTGGCCTTTAGGTCCGGTACTTCACCCCCTCTCCCTATCGGAATTATTCGAAGGGCAAGCCAAGCCCTCTCCTTTCAGTCGAGCTATAAATAGCCTCTCGAACTATCTAAACTACTCTCAGGGTGCGTTAGCAGGCTATCTCCCTACGGAACTACTCGAATGTCTCCGCCTCTCGGGCTTTAGGCGATGGTCTCGCAATCTCGCCCCCTTGTTCCCCCTCTCCTTTTAGTCGAGCTGGTCTACTCCCACCCTCTTTCCCTAGATATCTATAGATAGAGTGAGATCCGCTGCGTGAGCAACCCGACTGAGTGTGCGTTACATGTGCTCTACAGGCCGCACTCCTTCTTTCTTCCCAACCAGCCCATTTTTTTTTCTTTGGAAGATGGGCGCTGCGTTCGGGCATGCTTTTCAGTATGTCTCCTGAACCCCGGCTAGCTAGTGAGCTTCGGGCCCGGGCCCTATGGGCTCCCGCACCGCAAGCAGCATTGTTCTTCTTAGAGAAGCAAAAGATTCGAGAGTCCAGGCTGAAAAATACATGCATAGAGAGTGATGACAGGGGCCGACGAGGGAAGCTCGGGACGGAGCCGTATGATGCGGAAGTCTCACGTACGGTTCCCTGAGAAGGGAGTGGCTACCTACTGGAGCTTCGACCAACCACCACCGTTCCGCTTTGGGCCACCCCTTACTCTACCATTATTATAGGGGTATGGGGTTCGAGACAAAGAAAGATCATGGCAGCATATCAGTTTTTCCTTTATACTTTACTTGGATCTGTTTTTTTTCTATTAGCTATTCTGTTGATTCTTCTCCAAACAGGAACCACCGATTTACAAATCTTATTAACCACAGAATTTAGTGAGCGGCGCCAAATCTTTTTATGGATTGCCTTTTTCGCCTCGTTCGCTGTCAAAGTGCCTATGGTACCAGTTCATATTTGGTTACCCGAAGCTCATGTAGAGGCACCTACGGCAGGATCCGTCATCTTGGCAGGAATTCTTTTAAAATTGGGAACCTACGAGTTTTTAAGATTTTCAATACCCATGTTTCCCGAAGCGACACTTTGTTTCACTCCTTTCATTTATACTTTAAGCGCGATTGCTATAATATATGCTTCCTTGACTACTTTAAGACAGATCGATCTTAAGAAGATCATTGCTTACTCGTCAGTAGCTCATATGAATCTGGTGACTATTGGTATGTTTAGTCTGAACATACAGGGAATTGGGGGTAGCATTTTACTGATGTTAAGTCATGGACATGTTTCTTCCGCCCTTTTTCTATGTGTTGGTGTTCTATATGACCGACATAAGACTCGACTTGTTAGATATTATGGAGGTTTAGTGAGCACCATGCCGAATTTCTCTACCATTTTCTTCTTTTTTACTTTGGCCAATATGAGTTTACCTGGTACTAGCAGCTTTATTGGGGAATTTCTTATCTTAGTAGGAGCTTTCCAAAGAAATAGCTTAGTAGCCACATTAGCAGCGATTGGGATGATTTTAGGCGCGGCCTATTCCCTTTGGCTATATAATCGTGTGGTTTCTGGGAATTTAAAACCCGATTTCCTCCATAAATTCTCCGATCTAAATGGCAGAGAAGTTTTCATATTTATACCTTTTCTTGTTGGAGTTGTTTGGATGGGTGTTTACCCCAAAGTGTTCCTGGACTGCATGCATACATCCGTAAGTAACTTAGTGCAACATGGGAAATTTCATTGAGAGGAATCAGCAAAGAAAAGAAAAGAGAAAAAAGGGGGCTTGTACCCTCGAAGTATTCATAATAAGGAAATACCTCATAGTAATAGAAGCGGCATAATCAATTGAAATGAAATCTTAGGATAGCCTTTATTAGACGATGCTTTATGATTCGACCGTTCCTGTATTCCACAATCTATTATCGCAGTTCACGCAGATACCGTAGTTCAGAAACCAGATCGTAGTATTCTATTGTGACCGGATTCGTGATTGTAAGGGTTCCAATCCGGAGAAAGAAGAAGCTCTCAATATTACGTAAAGAACGACTCATAAGAGAATCTGAATAAGATGACTAGGCTCCTTGATAAGAAAAAGCCCCCGCTATAACATAATTGATGAATGAAATGACCCTGCTTCTGCTCTTATAACATAACAACAAAAAACTATTCATTACAAATTGCTTATAGAAGCAGTCAAAGAGTACCGCTTATTCGGCTTAGCAGCCCTATTGCCTTAGTTAAAAGTAAGGCACGAAATCCATAGGAACAAGAAGATTAGCGACCAAGCACATAACTACTAGTTCGAAGGTGATGATTTCCAAATTCTTATTCAAGAAGGATATGTGTAGCTTATCGAGAGCCTGCTAACGCACCCTTCGACCGGGCAAGCCCTTGATCCTAACCCTCCGCGTAGGGAGACCGCGACCTGAAAGGAATCTGAAGATCTATATTAGTCGAAGATTAGATAGATGTAACCTACATAATCGAAGATTCCGTAAACTAAGCGAATCCTTTCTTCTCCTTGGGAGATAGCAGGGCTCTCCAGTAGTTTCAACGGGAGAGGAACCAATAAAAACCTCCGCCGAGAAGTGAATCAACCCCGAAAGTGCTGCTCGTGCAATCACAAAAGAGCAGATGCTCATACTACTTCGTGATAATAGGACATGGGACCCTTCCCTTATAGCGTCGACTAGAGTTGGTAAAGGTAAGGTAAAGACTAGAGAAAGCCAATCAACGGAGGAAGAAGGGCCGGCATAAGCACAAGAACGTAAATTGTCAATCAACGAAGCCTGGCAACTCGCTACTAAGCCCCTTATTCGAGAGTATGATAAGAAGTAAATTCTTAAAATAATTTCATATTTCTCAGCCCAGGTAACTCTCACTCTTCAACAAGAGAAGAAACAACACTCTCTTCGACCGCTTCTCCTTCCTGCCGACTCCGTACATTCCGTTTCGGGGAAATCCATTGATGTTTCCACCGGAGAGGGGTTTATGTGCTCGAATGTTAGTGAGAGGGTGGGCGTAGACCGGCTCGACTAAAAGGAGAGGGGGCTTCTTATATTCTATTTATATATAAGGTCGAAGAGTATGGCTACCGCTACATCTTCTCTCTCGGTAGAAAGACTCATCTTCTCTTTCGGTAGTACCTTCTAATCTCCTCCCTTTCTGTCTCTATCCCATGATTTTCTTGGTCAACAACCAACCGACCTCTATAGTTCTTCACTACTCGTACGGCCTTCTCTTGAAAGGAAATGGTTCCGCTGGAAGAATTTCTTATCCATTCTGAATGCCTCAACTGGATAAATTTACATATTTTACACAATTTCTCTGGTTCTGCCTTTTCTTCTTTACTTTCTATATTTGGATATGCAATGATGGAGATGGACTCATTGGGATCAGCAGAATTCTCAAACTACGGAACCAACTGCTTTCACACCGGGAAAAGAACATCGTGAGCAAGGGGGCTTGTACCATCTTGGAAGATGTCTTGAGAAAGGCTTTTCGCACATGTCTTTCCTATATGTACTCTAGTTTATTCGAAGTATCCCAATGGTCTAAGTCCGTCGACTTCATGGGAAAAGGGAAGAAAATGACTTTGATCTCTTGTTTCGGAGAAATAAATGGCTCACGAGGAATGGAAAGAAACCTTTTCTATTTGATCTTGAAGTCCGAATATAGCACTTCTTCCAATCCTGAATGGTCGATCACTTGTAGGAATGACATAATCCAAATCCATCTTCTACATGGCCAAGGGGGTTTAGCCTTCTAATAGGTCGGATTCTCAACTGCTCTTTTGAGTGGTGGGAAGGGAGCGATATCATACACTAAGAGAGTTCGCCCTTCTTCAATAGGCGGAAAGGATGCCTATCATTCACTTTAGGGGGTTTACATACAAATGAAAAGAAAACACCCGTGTTAGTATTTGTTGTAAGGTTCATAATTTTTGTTCACCATAGGAGGACTCACGGGAATTTTTCCCTTCCTTTCACTTTTAGCGGCCATTGTAGGCGCACCAAGGTGGCTAGTTTGGGTCGTTCGCTTTGCCTTTTCTGCGGGAATGGAATTCGTTTCTAATAGTATGATTCCGGCTGATGGGGAACGGGGATGGACTTCTATCTTTGGAACTAGCGAAAGCGAGAGCGCTAGCAATAGCAGCGTGAACCAACCTGCGAGAAGCGTCTCCGAACCTGTTGCGCCGGACCAAGATAAGGCTGTTCCTCATCTCATTCCAGCAGAATTAGCGGATCCCAATCACTTAATTCCAGTTCAAAAGCGTATGGAAGATCTGGGCTATCGACTCTCAATCAACTCCTTAGGAAAAAGCTACTCCCAGAAGGAGTGGGGTAGCATAATTGCGGCTCAAATTGTGGTAGAGGAGGGAATCGAAGCGGCTCTAATTGCGGATGGCCATTCTCCAGCTAGTATTTTAGGGAAATGGGAAAAAATCAGAGGCATCCTTTTCTACCCGGCTGGAACATACTTAACGGAAAGGACCTACGTTGGCTATGCAAAATTGATAGAAGAGGGGGAGACTCGCGACTCGGTCCCCTACAAGAGAATCATAAGGGCAATAGAAAAAGGGGATTTATTTCTATAAGGGGCCCTAACTCACTTTCTTAGTTACGATCGGAATATTAGCACCTTGTTTGATATCTGGTGTCGAGTCAATACAGATTTCATTAATTGACTCTTGAGTAATGGGAAGGAGGTTTCACTATAAATGATCGTAAATGAACGCTATTAAGTGTTGATAGTGCCCGGAAGCAGGTGAAAACAATGAATACCACAAATAAGAACAACATGGAAAGAAGTACCTATACTATTGCCACTAAAACATCACTTTTCAAAATAGCCGAATGAAGGTCCAACAACGAGTTCTGACACCCATCATTACCGAGTGAGTATGACACATATAATTAACAAGCTAATAATGGGATAGGGAAGAAGGACAAGAAAGCGCCTATCGAATGGAAGGTCTTTCACAACCTTATTCCCATTTGCGACCTATCTGTTGATGAACAAAGACCAGACAACGGACCCGGGCTCGATCAAGGTGATTCTCCAGAGTGAGCAGTCAGTGAATGAGAAAGAAGTCCTCATATGGCACTTATGCCAATCCAAAATGTTGGATTTATTATAAAAAGGGAGCCTTAGGGGCCTAAACCTAGTCCGGTTTCACCTGACGACTTGCTAACAACTTTTCTACGCAATTTGTCTAATATTACTCTGCTAGCTCTTCCCCCTCTGTAGAAAGAGCAGATGTCTCCGTTTATGAAATAGAGTATTAGACGTAGTAGGAGTTAGTAGCACCAATGGTAGCAGGTAATCGAGTTAGATAAGAAAGCTCAGCAAACCGAAGCTCTCGACCAGCGGGAAAGGCTATTTAGTGTTACGACTCGACCAACTAAAGTCGCTGTTTTCACAACTAAGGTTACTTACTTAATTATGTACATATACTTAATGAAATGAATCCTTAAGTAGAGCTTTTTCCTCTCCCTATCGGACTTAGGTTCACTAGTGAGAAAGTCACGATATGAGGTCGAGTAAGGTAATCTGTTGTTGTGTGACGGAGCTTTCTCTTAACATAAGCTATTTCACCTTCTGCATCATAGAATAGAGTTCCTCTTTTATGTAGGAGAGTTGTCGCTCAAGGTAGAGGCCTCCCGTTGTTAGAAAAAACTAGATCCGAATAAGAAGAAAGATAGAGACGGCTCTTTCTTAGGTCCCAGGTCTACCCGGCCCTTTCTTGCATCTCTTGTGAAACTGGAACGCATGCTGCTTCTAATCTAACTAATAAACTCTTCTATGGACAGGTTCCAACATTCACTAATCTCATTAGTTTGATAGAATGCCTATTTAGGAAGATCAATAGATTGAGTGAACAGAACTCCGGACTATAATATTATATAAAGAATAGAATATCAAAACAGGTCTTATAAGTGGGTTTATTCATAGACGCTTTCATTCTCTTTAATTAATAAAGTAAAGAAAAGAGGGGAATGGAATATCCCAACCTTCTCTTACGAGATCGTTGAACAAGGATCCCGATACGTACGCGCCCTCAATGACTGGAATCAGTAGCGAATCTGAGAACGAAGAGCTAGCGACTCTAACGAATCTAATCATGCCGAAAGGAGGATTCCCTATATAAGTCAATTTCTTCTTCATCATCTCGGTCTGCCGCCTCATGCCCGCACCTGGCTTGCTATCTCGAAAGAAATGCTTTCATATCATAACATAAAAGTCTGCTGACTTGGCTCCTAAACTAGGAGGAGGTAGTCTCAATACTGCCCTGTTGGGTATCCGGTTTCAATTCACATATATAATATGAGAATAAAAGTATAACAACACTTGTGGCTACTCAACTTCATAGCTCCTTCGCTCGTTTGCGGCTATCTCCGCTATAACTCTCTCACCTACGCCTATTCCGTATCTGGTATCTGTCTCTACCTTTGTGCTTCTTCGATTGTGGAATGATCGATAACAGAAGAAGCTGCTTTTGAGGAAGAAGGTTGAACTACCACACCCAAGCGAGGAGAAGCCCGATCGATACCATTCTTTGTACCCAAAGTGTGTAAGAACAAGGAGACCACTCTACTGATAAAGAGACGTCTTTAGGTTACTAGATAGAGCACTCAAGTGAATTGCCGTAGCTATGTGATACCTTGAAGCACCGGTACTACTGAAGCATGCCTTCGGTTAACTGGCTTAACGAAAGGGTTTTAGTAACAGGATTAAGAACCCCTTTTTCAAGAGTTCTTTTGGTCAAATTTGGTAGTTGACTCCTGGGATTACCTTACCTCTTTTGCCTGGGTTTGCCCCAACTGCTAAAGAGAAGTATCTCATCAATCAAAGCTTAGTTAGACAAGTGGGTCAGATCCGGAAATCACACTAGATCTATCTGGCGCAGCTGGAATGGGTAACAACGGGAGGAATCATCCACTACTATCCCTACCGCTAATCCCAACCCAGCAGGAAGTGGATCTTTGTATGAAAACCAGAAGAATCCCTTACCAGGCCAACCAATTCCTAACTCGACTCATAATAGACGAAATCCTTGTCCCAGATGCATCTTAAATGCGGATTGTTAACATGTTTCATAAACAGCAATAGCAGATAGTCATGTTTCAGATGCAGGAGAGCGGGCGTAAAGTGAACTCTTCTCTTAAGATATTTCCTTTTCCATTGGCAGATGGGAACTGCAGCTATGGTTGGAAGCCAAAGTCGAATGCGCAATGCAGGCCCAAATGCATAGTATGTTGAATGCAAAGGAGCTGGCCCTTGTTTTATTGTTCTTTTCATACCTCTTGCTAGAGTTCCTCTTCCTATTGATTGATAGGCTATAGGTGAAATGCTTGCTTTACGGAAAGCGAATCCCTTATCTTACAACACCAGGAGTTTACTTCAAAGACAGAAGTTGCTGCCGATGAGTTAGAGCGAGGGCCTTACTTGCTTCCTCTCTATTACTTACTCATTTGGAGTCCGAGTATCTCTAGAGCTGGAAAGAAGATACCTACCATGAAGCTGTTAATGAATAAATAGGAGTGAGTTCCGCCCCAGGAGTGAGAGTTCCGGGTTGATGGAGTTCTCCCGTTCAGGGTAGTAAGTCCCGTTCGGGGTTGGCAGGAGCTTTCAAACCCTAAGCATCATCTTTCTCTTTCTACAAACCTATTCCGCTCAGCAACCGGGAGAGATATCCTTTCTTCTTTAATACATGGAATCCCCTCTATACCAGTTCTCTGTACTTAAATTGGGTGGATACCGGGACCTTCAACTAAACCCGTAGGTGAAGTCTAGGGGCCTCAACCGGCCGGGTCATAAATTCCCTTTGGTTGGGTTCTGCTCGTAGCGCCTCCATTGGCTCCTGGTCCTGAAGCCAAAGGAGGATCGATCTTCTTTTTCCCTTGCCTAACTAGAACTCATTTTAAAGTATTCCGCTACTTCTTAGCGAGTTCGCCTACGTGAGCTTCTGTACAAATTCGATTAGCTCTTTCGGTTTCTGACTCGCTCCGTCGCTCATGGCGTATTAGCACTTTCTGCTCTCCTTTCTGATTGACTAAGCTTTACAGAGGGAAATCGCTAGACTTGGACCCTAAGCCGCCTTGGGGAATACCTTATAGTATTGGTGTCCTTTCCCCTTCTTCCTCAAGTAAGGAAGAAGTGAGGGAATCAGGCTATTTTGGGATCCTGTACTAGATTTTCAGTGAGAAGGCCTCTCGCAACTGCTCACCCAAGACCATTACTTCGCTTACTTAGTAGGTATCGGTGGATTCGAACCACTGACACAAGGATTTTCAGTCCTTTGCTCTAACCAGCTACCTCATCAGTATTGTCAGTTATTCTGTCTTTGATTATATTCGTTTATGCATGATCGGAGTTGCGAACCAGAATTGCTACAGACCCGAGCCTGTAGGTGAAAAGGTCAGGTTAGGGTTAGGAAGAAAAGACATGATTTAGTACCTTACCCTGATAGACCGACCAGAGAAAGGGAGATAGGGATAGCCAAAACGTATAGACCAACTGTTAGAGATTTTGACCCGGGCCATCAGGACAGGTTGGAAACCCTAGCAGACTTAGAACGAGACTTAGGAAACTTAACAGGAATCCGAAAGTCTGCAGGATCGTGACAGCGTGTGGAATCTGAAAGGTTACTGCACAATCGGTACGTGGCACGAGTAATTATAACTGCTGAGTTTTTTCATATTAACCAAAGAACATAACTCTGAAGAAACCCTAGGGGATCCTGGGACCTAGTACTCCAAACCCTAGATTTACAACCCTCGAGAGTTTTCATAAAAATGCCACAAAAATATTTACGTTTTATTTGTTTATTTCGTAGTCACGCTCTTAAACTACTCCTCCTTTTACACTCTGCAAGTTAAAATTGATTACTCGAAAAACTCAAAACAGTCCTCGTGGGAACGATTACCCGAGTTAAAATACACCCGGTATTACTCGATTCGTATACTTGCGAAAAGCACGTAGTTTGCGCATCAAGTTTTTGGCGCCTTTGCCGGGGAATTTTTAGGGTTAATTTAGTTATCATAATTAGTTTTCAGAGTTTTTATATTTTCAGTTTCGTTATTTTTCTTTTATCTCATTGCTTTTTGAATCTGCGTTTTTTTGCGACTGTTCAGTTGATGCCCTGATTGCCTCGTGATTTGGTACCACCACTCGACAATCCAGAGAAGTTGTACACCGAACAAGACCGCAGAAACCAAGAAAGCAGAATGGCAAACAACCAAGGAGACCGTCCTGAAAACCCCGCAACCGGTGGGGAGGAACGAGAGACACGTACCCCAGCCCAGATGGCTCGGTACTTCGAAGAGCTTATCACAACAGGCTTTGCGGCCTGGAACAACCATAGGACATATAACCGGTATGGGAAGGCGTTGGTGGAGAATTTCAAAGTCCCCACGGGGGGGGGGGGGGGGGGGGGCACGAACAAGCTATTGTGGTGCCCGAGATCACCGCAGAACACTTTGAAATAAAACCCTCCACCCTCCAGACGGTGCAGACCCTCTTCCCGTTTTATGGCAAGGCCGACGAAGACCCGAACAACTTTATCGGGAAATTCGAGGATTACTGCAACAAGGTCCGATACAAGGGAGTATACGCAGAGGCACTTATGCTAATTCTGTTCCCTTATTGCCTATATGGAGTAGCCAAAGACTGGCTCGAATCCCGACCACCCAAATCCATCACTACATGGGAGGGGTGTATCACGGACTTTCAGGCAAAATTTTACCCCGCTTCCCGGGTCATCCTGTTGCAAAGCGAGATTCTATCATTCAAGCAGAAGAGGGGGGAGACGGTGGTAGACGCATGGGACAGAGTGATGAGATTGGTGAAAAGTTGCCCAAACCACGGTTTGGGAGATGCAAAGATCCTGCATGTATTCTACCATGCCCTAGACAGGGAGAGTGCTGACAGGATTGACAGAGAAGTCGGGGGAAACTTCCTATACCATGTGAACAAAGATGGTGCATACGACCTGATGAAGCAATTAGCCAAGCAGGACACTCGACTGTTTGACGATCGCAGGATGACGGCTAGAGCCAAGCCAGAAAAAGACGACTGGATAGATAATCTGGCCAAGATCGTTCAGGACTTGGTTAAGAAAGTATACTCGGACAAGAAGGCCGTTGCAGCAGTAGGAGAACCTGATTTGGACGCAGCCATTGAGGAGCTCAGAACCGAAGATACCAATTATGTACAGCAGCAGTGGGACCCGAGCCGGTACAGATCGGTAATGAGAGATCATCCCGGGTTCCGGTATGGAAACCCGAATTCTGCAGTTTATGCACCGGGATTCCAGCACAGGCCACTGGCTCAGCAGGCCGCACCAACACAGCAGGTTCAGCCCGGACCATCTGCACAGCAGTACGATGCCCAGATGAAGAAAATCGAGTCCATGTTTCAGACCATGGAATCCCGTTTCGCGCATATGGACGCCCTGACAGCCGATGTGCAGACGACCAAAACGTCATTGCGCGCTTTGGAGGTACAAGTTGGGCAGTTAGCATAGCATCTAACGGAGAGACATCCAGGAAACTTGCCCTCGAATACAGTAAATAATCCACATGCTCAGATCAATGCCATCACCACTCGGAGTGGATTAGAACTACAGGATCCACAATATCCTAGCCACGCTCGTGCAGAAAAATCGAAAGAAGTTGAACGCAAACGATATTGCCAGGATAACAGCTCAGTCGACCGCCCCCAGCCGAAGGGCTCGGTTGAGCAGGATGCAGTGGAGAACGAGACAGATGCAGAAACGGTACCTGTCTCCAAGGAGGTGTCGTACCCCTTGAGGACACAAAAGAAAGATGATAGCAAAGACTACGCCAGGTTTCTCGAGATGTTCAAGCAGCTACAGATCAGCATACCCTTTTTCTGAGGCTTTGGAAAAGATGCCCACTTACGCCAAATTCCTCAAAGACATCCTGTATGGGAGGAGGCAAATGAGCGATTTCGAGACTATAAACCTAACGGCAGAAGTGAGCAACTGTGTGAAGAATGGGCTACCAAGGAAGAGGAAGGATCCTGGCAGTTTTGTGATACCGTTCACCCTGGGTAATGCTTACACGGGAAAGGCTCTGTCTGACGTAGGGGCTAGCATCAACCTGATGCCGTTAACGATTTTAGGAGTTTGAAAGTCGGTGAACCTCGACCCACTAGAATTATGCTTCAGATGGCAGACAGGTCCGTAAAACAGGCATACAGAGTAATCGAGGATATTTTGGTAAAGGTCGGCAAGTTGATTTTTCCGGGAGATTTCATGATCCTGGACATGGAGGCAAGGGAGGTACCGCTCATACTGGGCAGGCCGTTTTTGGCCACTGGAGAAGCTATAATAAATTTCAAGAGCGGAGAAATGACCATGCAGATTAACGAGGACAATGTTTAATTTAACGTTTTCAAACATCTGCAACTGCCAAATTATTATGAGCACGAAGATATTTTTTCCATAGACGTGTTTGACGAAGGCTGGGAAAACGAGGAGATGGATCAGCTATGGGAAGAGATTGATAGAATGTACAGGGAAGAAAAAGAGATGACTCGGTGCGAGCAGGCCATGAGAGCCGAAGACTCGACCACTTTGCACCGGGACGAAGATGGCGAGCAGAAGATGATCCTGGTCCGTCACTCAAGGAGCCACCCGCGCTCGAGCTTAAACCGCTCCCAAACCATCTCAGGTATGCGTACATTGGTAATAATAGTACTCTTCCCGTAATTGTTTCTTCTTTATTATCTCAGGAACAGGAGGAGAAACTGCTGGAGGTATTGTGAGAGCACAAGGAAGCAATCGCCTGGACGATTGCAGATATTAATGGGATCAGCCCCTCCTATTGCATGCACAAGATCAGAATTGAAGAAGGCAAGAAACCGGTGATTCAACCCTAGCGGAAACTCAATCCGAACATGAAGGATGCTGTGCGCAAAGAGGTCATGAAGTGGCTGGAGGCAGGAATCATATACCCCATATCAGACAGCACTTGGATCAGCCCGGTCCAGTGCGTGCCCAAAAACGGGGGTATTACGGTGGTGCAAAATGAGGACCAGGAACATATTGCGCAGCGCACTGTTACAGGCTGGCGGATCTGTATGGACTATCGGAGGCTAAACGATGCAACACTAGAAGATCACTTCCCGCTACCGTTCATGGACTAGATGTTGGACAGGCTAGCCCATCACGCCTATTACTGTTTTCTGGATGGGTAATACGGGTACAACCAGATTTGCATAGCCCTGGAAGATCAGGAGAAGACAACGTATACCTGGCAGTACGGTACGTTTGCTTTCCAGCGCATGCCATTTGGGTTGTGTAACGCTCCAGCTACGTTCGAGAGATGCATGATGGAAATATTCTCCGACATGATCGAGAAAAATCTGGAGGTCTTTATGGACGATTTCACTGTTCGGGATAGTTTTGACGACTGCCTGCACCATCTGGGCCAGGTTCTGATCCGATGCAAGAAGGCAAATTTAGTATTGAACTGGGAAAAGTGTCACTTTATGGTCACCGAAGGGATTGTGCTGGGTCACAAAATTTCCAGCAAAGGACTCGAGGTGGACATTGCCAGATCGAGGTGATAAAACAGGTTCCATACCCGACATCCGTAAAGGCGATCAAGAGTTTTCTGGGACATGCAGGATTTTACCGGAGATTCATCAAAGACTTTTCCAAGATCACAAAGCCACTTTGTGCTTTGCTCGAAAAAGACGTGCCCTTTGATTTTGATGCATCATGTTAGCAGGCCTTTGACCATTTGAAGGAGAAGCTGACCACAGCCCCGGTCATCACTACACCAGACTGGTCACTTCCGTTTGAGCTGATGTGTGACCCCAACAACTATGCAGTAGGTGCAGTTTTGGGGCAGCGGAAGGACAAAGTCTGCCATGTGATATATTATGCGAGTCGGGTACTCAACGATGCCCAGGTCAACTATGGTACTACAGAGAAGGAACTGCTTGCTGTGGTGTACGCCCTGGACAAATTCAGGCCATACTTGGTCGGGTCAAAAGTGATTGTTTTTACCGACCAAAGTGCCCTGAAATATCTTTTGGACAAGAAGGATGAAAAACCGAGACTGCTAAGGTGGGTATTATTGATGCAGGAATTTGATGTGGAAATTTGGGACAAGAAAGGAGTTGAGAACGTAGTAACAGACCACCTGTCCAGGCTTGAGAATGCTAAGGTGGACTCGATACCAATCAAAGAAAATTTTTCGGACGAGCACATCATGGCAGTCAAACTAGGGAGACCATGGTACTATGCTATAGCCAACTATCTGGTGAGTGGTACGCTTCCTGAGGACCTAACCCCGTCACAGCGGAAACAATTCATTTTTGAGAGCCGACAGTATATCTGGGACGACCCGGATCTGTTCAAGCAGGGAGCCGACAACATTCTGAGAAGGTGTGTTCCGAATCACGAGGCCTGGAACGTGATCTGACATTGCCACTTAGCTCAGTGTGGGGGTCACTTCGGAGGGACCCGTACGGCACAAAAGGTACTGCAGTCAGGTTTCTTTTGGCCGACACTTTTCAAGGACTGTCATGATTATGTTCAGGGATGTGATAGATGCCAGAGGACAGGGAGTACGTCACAGAGGGATGAGATGTCTTTCACTATTTGGCAGGAATTTGAACTCTTTGATGTATGGGGGATTGACTTCATGGGCCCGTTCCTGTCTTCTATGGGAAATATGTACATACTACTGGCAGTAGACTATAAGACGAAGTGGATCGAGGCGATAGCGTGTCAGAAAAACGATGCAGCAACAGTTGAGCGTTTTCTGAAACGTAGCATGTTTACACGGTTTGGGACACCCAGAGCGATGATCTGTGATGAAGGGTCACACTTTATTAACAAAGTGTTTGCCAGGGTACTCAAGCAGTACGAGGTGTCTATTCATAAGGTATCACTGCCTTACCACCCCCAGACTAACGGACAGGCTGAGGTGTCAAACAGGTAGATCAAGGCATTCTCAAGAAAATCGTCAATCTGGGCCGAAAGGATTGGTCGATGAGACTGGATGATGCGCTGTGGGCATACAGGACAGCTTTCAAAACACCGCTGGGAATGTCACCATATCATCTCGTGTTTGGGAAAGTGTGTCACCTTCCGGTTGAGCTAGAGCATGAGGCCTATTGGGCTATCAAACTGCTCAATATGGATGAGAGATTGGCCGGAGATAAGAGAAAGACGGCGCTGCTGGAATTAGAGGAGTTCCGCAGAACGACATTTGAGAGCGCCAAAATTTACATGGAGAAGAAAAATAAGTGGCATGATCTGCAAATCACGCCAAAGCAGTTCAACGAAGGGGACGAAGTACTTCTCTACAATATGAGAATGAGGTTCTTCCCGGAAAAGTTGAGATCTCGCTTGTCGGGACCGTTCATCATCAAGAAGATATTCGCAGGGGCGCATTTGAACTGGAGAATCCAAAAGATAACTCGAGCTTCAGGGTGAACGGAAACCGGATCAAGCCGTATCTTGAGAACGCCGAAGTCGCTTAGGTAGACCCGATCTACTTCGACCACCCGTGATCGAACCGGAGGTAACTAGGTCGGGCCGTCGACGGTAAATTACAAGCGCTGGTTGGGAGGCAACCCAACGTAGTAAGTTTAATTTATTTTCAGCTTTTATTTTAAGTTTTTAATTTTGAGAGAAGTGAGATGAGTGTGTATTTAATGTTAACTAAGCATGTGCAGGCACAGCGGAAGCTGACAAAGCAAACGAAAAGGAACAGAAAACTGCTGTGTGCGTAAAATACGCACACTTCTACGTATTATACGCACACTGAAAGGAGAGAGACCCACGGTGTGCGTATTTAACACACAAGCTGTGCGTATTTTACGCACACTGAGGCCAAAATAGCCAAACTTTTGAAAAAAAATGACATTTTGCCTGCTGTCTGCGTATTTTAACGTTATTTTTTTTGCTTTTTGTTCACCCCAGTGGCCCTGTGTGCGTAAAATACGCACAATATGCGTATTATACGCACAAATACTCATTTTTTGACCATTTTTAGAGAGGGGCATTTTGGTCATTTTGGCAGTTAGGGTTTTAAGAGGGGGTGGCCGGCCATGGGAGGCCATATTTGGCTCCTTGTTTTCTCTCTCTACCTCCATTGCTCTCAAGCTCCAAAGAACACCAATTCTCAAACGTGCCCGGAATAAAAAATCGAAGGCATATTTGGAATCCCCTCGTCGCAAGGAGCACGGAACTAGTCTCGGTTTTCAGAAAATTGGCATCGAGCTAGTGTGGGGGTTGATGGAAATCGAAGGGTGTTCTTGAAGAAAATTTTGGATTCGTAGAGTTTGAAGCAAAACCAGAAAAATTCGTAGAAGGAAACGTTGAAGAGGAGGAAGAAAGCTACGTGTGGGTGTGCTCGGATTTTCATTCCGGCAAAGTTGATTTTCCGGCGACTTTTCCGGCGACTTTCCGGCAACTTTTCCGGCGAATTCCTTTCCGGATTCTGCACCTCACCCATTTGTGGGAAGGGCCAAATTTCACTCCATCTTTTTTTTCTGTATTAAGCACAACCCATAGTCGGGTCATTATTTCTGCGATTTTTCTCGGTTTTCGTGCCGTGTAGACCTCTGGTAGATTTTAGGGAGCTTACTTGCTGAGACGCACGATTTCACGCGCACGTACAGTAGCTTTCTGTTTCTGCACGTTTTTTCATATTTACTGTCATGGATTTGGTCAAACCTGTAATTGACCCGAACCGTGCCCACGAGCCTGTTGATTACCATGCACCAGACATTAGGCGGCATTACTATGATAGTTACCGTTTTGTGAACCACTCGGCCCATTTCTATTATCTGACGGGTAGGAAGCCGAACTATAGGTTGGCTAAGGATTACCGTTATGAAATAGATGAGGATAGGATGGCAATCCAGATGGTGACTTTTTCCAGTCGAGCAGACATTTTTGGAACGTCACTGGCCGGGTTTGAGGGTGCGTCTAGCTCAGCCTTAGTCAGGGAGTTCGTTAGTAACCTGTTATATGCTGGAGACGCCAAGAACACTGACACACGGTGGATTTATTTCCGTCGCGACTATATTTTGCTGACCCCTGAGTCCATAAGGCAGGCTTACGGGATTGCCTCATCTAATGAGCCGTGTGCGTACCAATTGGCCAACAACAACCCGCCATCGGATGACGAAATTTTGAGGGTTTTGACTGGTGGGGCCGCGGGGGCCCACTTAGAGGGGGACGAAGATGGACACTTAGGGCTTAAAGTACATTCTGGATTTCTGTGCAAACCCACGAGATGGTGGGCCGAGTGGGTGGTGAACCGCATTGTGGGGATCCAGCACTTTACCCTCCTCGAGAATGAGTCTACCCTTATTGTGTACTGTCTCATGATGCGTAGGAGGATTGATATTGCCCATCTCACCTATATCTACATTATGGAGCGAAATGCCTCCACGGGCCGGAAGGGATTCGGGTATTGCAACTTGATTATCCAACTGGCTCGGAACTACCAGATTCCCTTGGTGGATGGAGAGGGTGACGTGCCACCCCATCTGCTTAAGGCATATAGGAAGATTAGAGGGGGGGGGGGTCCTGGACCTAATGACCCTGTGATTGAGCTTGAGGTTTACCCTATGGAGGAGGATGAGCCTGCCCCTGCCCCTACCCCTAGGAGGAGATCGACCTAGGATAGACCCGCTCGGGGGACAGGAGCACCTAGACTTAGGCGTTCTCAGTCCACCCATGACCACGGGGTTTCGAGCCAGAGAGCCGGACCGAGCCAGAGAGTCAGGCCTAGCCAGAGAGCCGGACCTAGCACGAAAGCTGCGAGCGGTCCACCCCCGCTTTCAGTCATGAACCGTAGGTTGGCCCAAGTTGAGGAGGGAGTTGAGGGATGTCGAGCTGGTCAGGAGTCCCTTGGGGAAAAGATGATTAAGAAATGGGAAAACTCTTTCGATACCTAAAGCACACCAATAGGACCCAGAATAAGATGGCAAAGGACCATGGCGACGCTATTGCTGCCATCTGAGAGAGGAGCAGCGAGAGGCCGCCCGACATGCGGGCCGAGAGGTGACCTTACCCATTATATTCCCTGCATCCTATTCCAGTGACTACACTACCATCTGGCCGGATGAGGCGGGCTCGAGTGAGTTTGCCACAGATCCGGACCCAAAGCTACCTAGCAGTCAGTCAGGATCCTGGACACAGTCTCGACAGTCATCGAGCTCACGCTCCTGACAGTCTAGTAGTGCCAGATTCCGGCAGACCAGCATCTCACCCAGTAGCATGTCCGGTTCATCCGAGACCGGGTCAGACCCGCCGTACAGTCCAGATGAGTCAGTGCCATGAGGGCATGCCACCTCTTAGTGTGGGGGTGGGAATCATGTCTGCATTAACCCGGTCTGCACGTTTTTTTCATATATATTTGCAGTTTTTGTTTCATTTTTTGAGTCTGTATATTTTCGTTATTTGACTCAACCCACCACAATGTTTTGGCCTTGCATTGTGTATATCTAAACAAAAAACAAAAATTTTAGAAAATCCTAAAAATTAAAAATCATAAAATTTTGAGAAAGGGCAATCAAGATAACAGAAACTGGAGACAAATCGAGGATAAATCCATTGACAGAAAAGAAAACTTGCACCGAGGTATTGTAGATAGGTGAGATCCAGTGAACCTTGGAATCCGCAAGTAGTTATCACCTGAGCTAAGGATCCAACTAGTTGCCACACCGCCGTCATCTAGGTAGTCGACAACCCGCCCACAGGCGCCGTCACAGTCATCGCATCTTTCGGTGGAGTGACAGGCTATCAAGGGACCTCACGTCCTGTTTCTTACCCCTAGGTCCAATTAGTAAATCCGTTTGAAGCCGTTTCCCCTTTTATTCATAGCCAGTGTATCCTAGGAAGCCTTCTTTGAGACCTTCATCAGTTGTTAGATGGCTATTCTACGGGTTATGACAGAGTGAGTGAGTTAGGGAGGGTTTTAGATGGGATAGCTTCATGACATATCAGTTTTGGACAATTTTGACATTGACACGTTTTTTGAGGGAAGGACAGGGTGAGTTAGTGGCACCTGCATTCATTTGCGGAGGTGGATCACTGCATTACATAGTGACCGCATGAGGAGTTAGTCGCGTGCGAGACATCTTTCCGCACAAACTGGGTTCCGGGGGTTGTGAGGTTAATCGGTGGTTGTGCCGTTTTTCTACATCTTTGGTGATGAGGAGGTTCGGTGGGACTGCACAGTATCATTCCGACTACAGGATCAGCGCTTCAGGATTAGTGTGGGGATACTTCACATGAGGGCATCTTTCGTACCCCACGACAGCAGTTTATTTTTACTCACTCAGCTTTAGTCCATTTATTTATTATTATTCGTGTATTTATGTATACATAGCGTCTTATTATTAAAAAAAGGAAAACAAATATATGGATGAAAAAAAGAAGAAAAGAAAAAGAAGAGGAATGTTCTAGTTTTGCAGTTTTTCAGTTATTTATATTATTGAGTCAAAAAGCTGAGTGGGTAGCACAATTTTCGAGACATTCACACCGCTTCACATTTGTGGTCGCGAGTATGGCGAAGAAACACCAGGGGGCCAGGGAGATTGAGAAGGCAGGAACTTAGTTGTTTCGGGCAGTTTTTCGGGAACTCGGTGAGGGGTGTGAGTTTGGGAAATTGTGAGAATGTTAACAAGTAGGATGGTGCCTTACCTATACATATATATATATATATATATATATATCATACCTGTTAGACTTAGAACCTTGATTCGGAAATAGCTCGGATGGTAGGTTAACTAGGGATTCGCTCAGGTTGATAGCAAAAGTAACAGTACTTGGGTCCAGTGCTTAATTCCACCAAAAAAATCTGTTCAGGCTTACCGATCGCTTGCAGGGAAGTAATTTTTGGAAAAAGGAGGATGTCTTGAGGACACACTGGTTACGTTTTAAAGATTGCCCTATCGCACCAAAAATAATTTGTTTTTAGTACATTTTGAGTCATTGTTTATTGAGTCTGTGTATAATCTGTCTGAGTCGGTCTTTCTATCAAGTCGTCTGGTTAAAGGGTTCGGGTCGAAAGAGTATGCAATTACAGGGAGTATGCAAAGGTAGTGTATGCACGACAGGGTCGTTTTGCAAAGACAGAGTTGTATGCAATCAGGGGCAGTTGACACGATCTCCGCAAGTGTACGATTATCGTTCTACTAATAATGTGATAAAGAGGGTTGTCGAATCCCAGAGGACTTGTCGTGAACTAATTAGTATGATTAACTTTGTGTGGGCTAGCAATTGATTTTGTTTAATTAACTAAGAATGTAAATAACAACTAATGATTAAAATTGAGATTAATATGAGGGATAAGTATCAGGATTTCTCTACGATCACTAGGTGAATACCGTTTACGAATGACGTTTTGAAACACAGACGATGATTTATTTAGCCAAACGAGCAATAATGCTAACCGAGTTACCAAGCTAGCTTCTATGCCTAGGTCAAATTACAACCGAGTTACCAAGTTCTAATTAGCCCTAAAACATATAATGACGATCATCTAATTCTACTCAACGTTCACAGTCGGTGGTTGATTTCTCTAACCTATGACTACGTGCTAAATTCAATTATCCGGGTAATTCGTTGCTTTCACTAACCAATTACCTATGATCTTCCTACTGCAACTCACAATAGCAAGATAGATTAAGAGCATGAATTAAACATAGCAAACAAGAACTTCATCAATTAAGTTTAAGCAAAACGTAAATCAAATTCATAATCTTCCAAAATGGCTTCAAACCCTAGCTACCATGGAGAAATCCCGATAATGAACTTAGCTACTGAGATTCATGAGTAACAAGATGAAGTTTACGTTGTTTATGATAAAAAACAATAATAAAAAAGATAGAGAAGAGAGATCAAACGATGGAATCCTCGCTCTCACGACGAACTCCAAGCTCTAAGCCTTCCTCCAATGTTTTCTTCTTAGTCTCCAG
The DNA here is from genome assembly GCA_023055425.1 of Linanthus parryae. Classification (NCBI taxonomy): domain Eukaryota; kingdom Viridiplantae; phylum Streptophyta; class Magnoliopsida; order Ericales; family Polemoniaceae; genus Linanthus; species Linanthus parryae. The sequence goes on along the minus strand of JALGPY010000005.1, from coordinate 92,531,654 downwards.
CAGCCTACTCTGCCTTTAGGTCCTCAAAATCGTCATTTATAGGGCTGGGCACGATTTTTAATGTATTTTGGCCGAATTTGCAATTCAGCCCCTCTAGTTTGCAATTCTCGGACAGATTTCATAAGCTGATCTTGCGCGGGACTTTTATACCTCATTCGGACTCCGTTTTCGGCCCATATTATATATTTGGAAAGCCCTGAATGTCTAATTTCCAATGGTTTAGGCCTTGATCCAAAATTGTATGTGTAACTCCAGATAAAGCCCGAATACTAAAGACTGGTCCAGTGAACTTTTCCAGCTCTTCTTCGTTTTTGCGTCATCTTTGGCGGGCCATATCTTTCTCGTCCGGCCTTTGATTGAGCTCCGTGACCTACCGTTGGAAAGCTAATTGAGTCTTATTTCATTTGGAACCGGTCTTACTATAGAAGGTCTTGTAGAACTCAAGATATCATCAAAATAGTGAAGGTTGATCACTTTTGCTCCTCTAACTTTGCCTCTCCTCATTCTTCTTGGCCATTCCCGAGCTTTTCTCATCTTCCGAAGTTCGTTTCATGCCTCATAGCAATCGTTTAGCATCCTTTCCTATCATGACAACATGAACAAGCATACCAAGCGATTATATTTGAGAAATAACATCTAAAAACGCATAGAAATGCCCGGACTAGCAATAAATCACAACAAGCTCATTATTTACAATAATTGGCCTAAATTCCATCACTTTTCATCGAGACGCACACAAATAGCTATGTATTACATACGAAAGATGACTCCAACTAAGGAGTTATCAGCAGTATGCAAGGGGATTTCTCGGGACGAGCAATATTTAGTGCGGGGGTATTTGATAACGCCAAAATAGGGGTTATCTTGTAGCCCGGTTTGTTGTATATTTGTGCCAAAAAGTCATGTTTTATCCAAGATTCACCCTCGGAAAGCCTCAGTTTTAGGAACGAGACGTTTGTTTGCTCTTTATAAATTTATGCATTTTCCATACTTTTATTGGATATGATTGCGGGTGTGTTCGTGTTGTCTATGGAGGAACAGGGCTCGGGAATGCAGCAGGATTTGCTCGGGAATGCAGCAGGAGGAAAAAGAGGCAGAAAAAGAGCAGGGTCCCTTGCTGTCTGCGTATTTTACGCAGGGGGCAGCGTATTTTACGCAGACAGCAAGGCAGAGGAGGATTTTAGGCAAACTTTAAGCCATGTCTGCGTATTTTACGCAGACCGCTGCGTATTATACGCAGCCAGGGAGGAAAGATACGCAGGAAGAAGGAGAAAAAGGCACAGAGAAGGACCCTGTCAGCGTATTTTACGCAGGGGGCTGCGTATTTTACGTAGACAGTAGGAGAAAGAGAAGAATTCAGCTGTTGACAGGACCCTGTTTGCGTATTTTACGCAGACATCACAAATTAGAGGCGGTTTCGGGCAGTGGCAATTTCATAAATAAAGGAAAGTTCCAGAAACGTCTACAGCATTATATAAAGACTCGTCCAGACTCGTTTTGAAGACACAATACATCCAAGTAGAAGTCTGAGCATACCCGGAGAGCACGGAAACGCGAATCTTGATCCGAAGACTTAGTTTGATCTTATTCTCTCTCTTAAATTCAGAAACTTTGTTAATTAATTATGTCGTTTAGTAGCTAAACCTTTTACCTAGGTTCTCGGTGAACCTAGGGTTTCGTTTTCAGACATTGTTCTGCAGTTTGATTATGAATTCATGATTAAGTTATCTTAATTCAGCAGTATTATCAGTTATTCTGTCTTTGATTATATTCGTTTATGCATGATCGGAGTTGCAAACCAGAATTGCTACAGACCCGAGTCTGTAGGTGAAAAGGTCAGGTTAGGGTTAGGAAAAAAAGACATGATTTAGTACCTTACCCTGATAGACCGACCAGAGAAAGGGAGATAGGGCTAGCCAAAACGTATAGACCAACTGTTAGAGAATTTGACCCGGGCCATCATGACAGGTTAGAAACATTAGCAGACTTAGAACGAGACTACAGACTTAGGCATCTTAACAAGAATCCGAAAGTCTGCAGGATCGTGATAGCTTGTGGAATTTGAAAGGTTACTGCACAATGGGTACGTGGCACGGGTAATTAAAACTGCTGAGTGTTTTCCTATCAACCGAAGAACATAACTCTGAAGAAACCCTAGGTGATCCTGGGACCTAGTATTCCAAACCCTAGATTTAAAACCGTCGAGAATTTTCTAAAAACCGTCACAAAAATATTTACGTTTATTTGTTTATTTCGTAGTCACACTCTTAAACTCCTCCTCCTTTTACACTCTGCAAGTTAAAACAAATTACTCGAAAAACTCAAAACAGTCCTCGTGGGAACGATTACCCGAGTTAAAATACACCCGGTATTACTCGATTCGTATACTTGCGAATAGCCCTTTAGTTTGTGCATCAAATACTGGATTGAATTTTTACCCCTGTGTATTTCTTTGAAATTTTTCGATTGTTTAATCTTCTTGAGTCCTAAGAAGATATAAACACCAAAAATTTCAATGAACTCCATTGACAACTCAATCCAAGAACATCATGTCAAGAACAAGCCAAGAACATATTTTGTCCAAGAACACCATTAATTTCTCAATAAATCTGACATTTTTTACTATGTTAATCATCAAATCAAGAAAACTAAGAACATAAAAAACACGATGAATTTCTAAACAAATCAGACATTTTTTGTCATGTTTGTCATCAAATACATCACACCAACCCAATGAAGGACCTTAACAGCATCGTCAATAGCCAAAGTTCTTGGGTCTTGCTCAAATTGAAGACCAACACAATGAACTCCGAGGTCTAGAGATCCCAATTTTCGTCGAAACCTAATATCAAATAATTTGTAATAGTACATGCTTGGAAAACTATTATTCCCTTCTAAAGAACTACTCGGTATATGACAAGTTACACAAAGGTAGAAGTGCTAAAATTGGAATTCAGAGAACCTGGATCCTCTATATCAATTTCAAGAAAATGAACACCTTGTGTGAGCTATGGTTTGGAGACGAAGGATCAGCAGTGGCAAAGTTCATTCTTCACCAGATCCGGGCGGTGGCAAAGTTGATTCTTCACCAGATCCGGTTTTTACAATTACTTCTCCTCCAATCCATGTTCTGTGTTGATCTTCGACTCGATTATTGAAGAAATTGATCTTTGAGAAACACCGCGACTACCCAGATCTTCAGACACTTTCCTTGGTTTCTTCCTCTTCGGTGCTGAAATTAGAAATCAAAAACCAAAAAACCCTCAAATTATTGCTCACTGAAGAGATGAGAAACGAGAAATTTAGCAGCGAAATCTCAAATAACATATCAATGGCGGAGAGATGAACAGAAGAAGGGTTACAATTTTCTGGCGCCAGTGAAGTCGAGTCCGATATTGAAGATGGAACGCCTGATTTTCCGTCGTCGTCCTCGCCACCATCTTTAGATTCGTCGTCCTCGCCACCGTCCAGGATCGGTTGTCTTCCTCTTCGACCACCTTCATCTTCTGATCGAGATATCGAGAGAGAGAGGAGAAGAAGGAAATGAAGAAGAAGAAGGGAAGAGAGAGAAGAGAATACATGGAGGCTGTGAAATTTCACAGCAAGAGGGGAAGAGAGAAAGAGGGTTAGAGAGAGAGAGAGGGATTTTTTTTTTTTTTTTGTTGAAATATCACCCCTTCATTAAAGCAAACATCGAAATACAACTAGAACATCAACATACAGCGACGAGAAAACGAGATTACAACCAAAGATTGGAACAAACTACAGAAAGAGAGACGAAAGAGGGAAAGAACTACAGCTGAAGACAGCAACAACCTAACAAAGTACCAAACAAAAAGAAAACTACATGGGGTGATTATCCAAAAGAGAGCATTTAGCCGCCTTGTGCGCGTATCTAACCATACCACGTTGGACCTTTGTGATACTGCAGAACATAAGATTCCTTGCTGCATGAAGGATCCTCTCAACAATCGGCTCATCCTGAATGGGTGGGCATGCAGATCTCTGAAGAAGAGGTAAAATAGAAGTACAGTCAGTATTGATGTTAACAGACAGTAAATTATGGTGAATCGCAAAGTTAACAGCATGCTCGACAGCTAGAATTTCCACTTGTTGAGCACTAGACGCGATACATGTCCTCCCGATTATCCAAGGTGTTCCGTCGGGCGCAGAAGTATGAATCCCGAAGCCGGCATAAAAAGAATTAGCTTTCCAAGCACCGTCGACAAAGATTTCCTTAGGACTAGAGTGGCTAGTATCACTAGTGATATCAGTGACCACAATACTGCTCAAAGCTTGAGAAGAAACCGCAGGAGATGGAGCCGTAGGAGATTCGTTGCTGGCTAAGAGGTTCTTTTCCTGCTCCATGATAGCCCTGATTTCTTCAATAGAGAAGTTTTTGTTGCTGAAAACAAGACCGCACCTTCCTCTCCAAATACTCCATAAGGTGTGGATAGCAGGGATATTGTTGGTCGTAACCATGTTCCACAAAGTATCCGTGAAATTAGCTCCAGGGGGCAGATGAGGGATAGTATTTCCCCATATGGGGATAACAACAGGGCAATGGAGGAAGAGATGGTCAGGTGTCTCCTCATGGTTATTGCAAATGGGACAGGTGCTAATGGGTAGACTGAATCTTTTTCCTAGAACTGATCTTGTTGGGAGCTTTTGGTGGGCGCATTTCCAGATGAAAAATTTCCACTTCTCTGGGATTTTCAAACCCCAAATTTTCCCCCAATTTCCGTAAGGGTTTTGGGGCCAGTGATTCAAGAAGAAATGGCCAGCGGGGAAATGGCAAGGGGTGTTTTCGTCACAAAGGAAATTATAGCCAGACTTTGTGGTGTAGGAACCCGATCTTGTAAAGGGCCAAATAATTCTGTCTTGCTGCGGGGAATAAGGAAGCTGAATGGCTAAGATTCTGAGGGCAATGAAGTCAGGGACATGGGATCTGATAACATTTGCCTTCCAGCACTGTTTGTTATCTTCTCTGGCTATCCAGTCACACACTTTGACTTCCGGATCCATAAAAGTGGTTCCGAACATTGAAACAAGAGGTTCTTTGAGACCAGGAATCCATCTATCATTCATGATGCTGACGCTGTTACCATCTCCGATCTTCCATCTGTAGCCTTTTTTAATAAGATTGCAACCATAAACAACGCTTTTCCAGGCCCAGGAGGAATTGCTGGGGCCGCTAGTTTCCATCAAAGACTTTTTCCTGCAATATCTATGAAGAAGAAACTTGGAGACAAGCAGGTTAGGATTGTTAAGAATTCTCCAGGCTTTATTTTCCAGGAGAGCTTGGTTCATCCAGTTAATGTTCCTAAGACCAAGCCCACCTCTAGATTTTTGGAGATTAAGGGTCTCAGTAGGTATAAGCCTTAGAGGAGTCTGTTTCTCTGGGTTCCACCAAAATTTCTCAATTTGACAGGATATTTCATTATTGAGGGAGGTGGGCAGTCTAAAAGAGGAGCAAACATAGGTTGGGAGGGCTGAAAGTACCGATTTTGCAAGAGTGAGCCTACCTGCAGTATTGAGGTGTTTTCCAGCCCACCCTTCCAGTCTAGTGGAGATGGCTTCTCTGGTGAAATTAAAGATGTCCCTCCTTTTACCCCCAAGAATAATTGGCAGACCAAGATAGGATTGGTTAGAATCTTCGATTTTCACCTCCAGGAAGTCACCATAGATAGAGCCTAAGTCCTTGGGCACGTTAGGGCTAACAGTGAGGGAGGATTTAATTTTATTAATGTCTTGTCCAGAGACGCGACAGAAGGAGTCAAGGGCCATGCTGAGGCTTGCACAATTGGATAGAGAGGGTTGGAAAAAGATAAGACAATCATCCGCAAATAATAAGTGTGAGAGCCTAGGTCCACCTCTACTAAGGTTTATGCCGGGACAAGCACCTGAGTTGTTAAGATTAGAGAGGTAGACACTGAGGGCCTCAAGGAAGATGATGAACAGGTAAGGGGAAAGGGGTCCCCTTGTCTTAACCCAGCCCTCGGGTAGATCCTCTTACCCGGGCTTCCATTGACAAGTGCAGAGAAGGACACAGTGGTAACACACTGCATGAGGAGGGCAATCCATCTGTTCGGAAAACCCATTATCCTAAGAACTTTCTCCAAGAAGTACCAGTTCACCCTGTCAAAAGCCTTACTCATGTCCAGCTTGAGGGCTCCAAGATGAATATTTCCGCTATTGGTGTTTCTTATTTTAGCGAAGTATTCATTAGCGAGGAGAGTGCTGTCCGATATAAGGCGACCCGGGACAAAGGCATTTTGCTGCTCAGAAATGATGGTCGGAAGAACCATTTTTAATCTATTCGCGAGGATTTTTGAGATGATCTTGTAGATAGAAGAGCAGAGGCTGATCGGTCTAAGATCTCTTGGGTGTTCTAGATTTTGGCTTTTAGGAATAAGGGCAAGGAAAGAATAATTGAATTCCTTGAGAAGGTATCCCCTGTTGATGAAGGAGTTAACGACTTTCTCAATGGATGGACCGACAACATCCCAATTTTTATGGAAAAAGATCCCTGGCAGCCCATCCGGCCCAGGAGATTTGTATGGGCCAATAGAGAAGACCGCTTCTTTGATCTCCTCCGATGAGAAAGTCCTATTCAAGATATTGATGCAATGTTCGTTAAGGACCGGGAAATTTAGGTTCCATCCATCCCATTTGTCGATAACATCCTTCGGAATTCTAGAGGCGTTGAGATAGATAGATTCGAAATGGTCCGAAATAAGGTCAGAGAGACCATCAGGATCCTTGACCCAATTACCCGATTTATCAAAGAGACCCTCAATTCTGTTTCGGACGATTCTCTTTTTACAGGTTTTATGAAAAAAAAACGGGTATTTCTATCTCCTTCTTTCAGCCATTTAATTTTAGCACGTTGAGCCCATAACACCTCTTCTTGGGAAAGAAGTTCATTAAGCTCCAGTCTAAGGTTTCTTTCGAGAGGAATCTGGCTAGGGGAACCAAGAGAAGTCTGGATCTCTTCGAGTTTATTTTGTGTTTCCACAATCCTTTGATTCAGAGATCCAACACCCTTCCTCCTCCAGGCATTGAGGTTATGCCTAAGGGTTTTGCATTTAGCAGCAAAGCGGAAAGCTGAGGAACCAAAGAAATTACCCTGCCAGGTAGAACGGATGATGTTTGTACATTCTGGATAGCGGAGCCGGAATGCTTCAAAATGAAAGCGTCTAAATCTAGGCCTTGCGAGACAAGAAAGATGGAAAATACATTGACCATGATCGGATCCCATAATAGGAAGATTATGTAGATACGATCCTTGAAACTTAAGGCCCCATTCAGGGTTATGAAAGCCCCTATCCAACCTTTCGAAAGTAGTGTAGGGATGAGGCCTATTGTTGGTCCATGTGAAATGAGGGCCTTTGAAACGGATCTCAGAGAGATTAAGATTTCCCAGGAAAGACCGAAAATCTTTAATTCCAGGAATCCAGCGATATTTGGAACTCCATTTATCGCGAGGATGCAAGACTTGGTTGAAATCCCCAATACAGAGGAGAGGGCCATTAATATTGGTTAAATGATTTTCGATAGCCCTCCAGGTCTCCCTTCTGCGATCGTAGTACGGCAATCCGTATATGCAAGCGAGGAAGAAAGATCCTAAATCACAAGAGATAGAACAGAGGATGAGATTCCTCGACGCTATTAGAGGGGAGACATTAACATGGGGCTTCCACCCAAGGCAAAGACCTCCAGCAAGGCCAGAAGAGTTAACGCCACAGGTAGAGCTGAAACCCCAAGCTTTGAACAGGACACTACATTCAAGGGTTGAACACTTGGTTTCGGAAAGGAAGAGAAGTGACAGTCTGTGATCTAAGGTCAATTTATGAGCTGAATGAACTGCCAGAGGGTGACCTAAACCTCTTCAGTTCCAGCTACCAATGATCATGGCGACTGCCGTGGTTGTTCTAGGACAACCACGGAAACCTTTAAGAATGAAGACAAAGTACCTTTATTAACGCACCCTTCATGTGGGGTCTCCAAATCCGATGACTCAGGGGTGGATGACACATTTTGCTTCTTTGTAGGGGTCCCGAAAGTTAACCCACGGGAACTCCTCCCTTTAGGGGAGGAGTTATGAATTATTCCTTCTAGTAAGGATTTGACTTGCTTCTTAGAGGGAGAGAAATCTTTGCTCGTAGCTCCCTCGACAAATAGCCTCTTTTTCTTAACGAAAGGGGGGGGGGGGGCAGGCAGGGAGACAGGGTCATCATCGGTTTGGAGGACTTTAAAAATATCATCAGACCCAAAGCAATTATGCGGTCCCCTTCTTTTGAAGGGAGCTAAAGCTTTTGCAGCAGAAGGGGACAACCCGAGAGTGGAGTGCAAAAGTATGGGCTTTTTGCGAGGTAATGGGCTTACTTTGGTCTGGGCCAGGGTCTTTCTTTCAGGCCAGTTGCAAGGAGCAATTGGGTCCAGCCCATCTGAAGGGGCAATAGAAGGTTTGTACTTAAGAATAGAGTGCCAAAATCCTATAGTGAATGAAAGGTAGGAAAAGACAAAATAAAATAACACACAGTATAAGTTAAGACAATTAGACCTACTGCCATATGTAAGGAAATAGTTATTCAAAACTACACTAAAAACAAAATACATTTTGCCCACTGAAAAGTTGTGAACTAACTGTTCAATGAAAACTTCAACATTTTTAGAAATGCAAGTAAGTGTGTTCAGGATCGGATCACTAGAGTAATAAACTTCCCCAAAGATATGATTAAAGATGCTACCTAGATTAAACCCCTTGAACAAGGCAAATAGGTTAAAGCTATTGGTTAACTTATAGTTAAAAAAGAAAACAGTAGCACCTACATTATTAAAAGTGGTGATAGCTTCAGACCTACCAAAAACGAAGATAAAGAAAAAATGATTTAATAACCTCAACAAAGGGTGCCCACGCAGAAGAAACGCAGCACAAGAAGATTGGGCAAAAACAACTTCTTTCATACGCAACCCACAGCCCAAAGCTCTCTTCTTTTTTTTTTCTTCACTTCTGTCTTTTTAGGTTTCTTTATCTTTTTAGCTTGTGCCAGAACCCTCTTTTTTAAAATTCGTGAGAAGTTTGTAAATAAAGACTTACCCCCATTTCCCAACAACATCTTTTCTGTTCATCTAGTTGTGGATGAGAAATTACAAGACAATTGGTGTTTATGACAAGACAAACAACTAGCGTCCGGAGGGCGCCAACCACTTAAAGGAAAACAAGGAGCACCCACGGGAACAAAGACTGGTTTTCCGATCAAGTTTTCCGTCACCGTTACAGCAGACTCCTCGAAGGGGATATTAGAGAGATTCACAGGGGCTTCCTCAAAAACACAATCAAACCCAACTAAATCTGACCCAAACTCCATTTTTTGAGATCCCAAAATTGTTTCATTAGAGTGAGACAGAGAATTGACCTCCTTGTGATAATGGTTTTGAAGCCGCTTAGAACAAATTCGAAATGGAATTGATCTAACTGAAATGGTACCTTTCAATCCATCTTGATGTCTATGCTCATCCAAAAAAACTTTCCAGTACCAATTTTGGTCAACCGAGATGATTTGATTCTTTTTTGTGTTAACAAAATGAAACTTTTTGCAAACAGACAAATTCTTACCCACAGACTCATTAACAGTTTTGCAGATTTCTTTGATTTCAGAAGATGCATGAGAGGTGAAACGATAACTCAATAGCTCATCAAAATCATACCTGACCTTTGATGAATAAGTTTGAAGACTAGGTGGAGCGAAAGAACCTGTTACTCGAAATCGTTTACAGCTTCGACTATCTTCTCCCACACGAGAGCGCTTGTGAGCAGTTCTTACTCTTTTCGCAGTAGGTGCATCCGAGTTCCAAGGAGAATAATCACGGAAACGTCGCTGGAATCGATGACGAGTTGTTGCTTCACCGTGGATGAAAATTGCGTCCCTTTGCCTCTTCAAAGAACCCCTTTCCTTTAAATCGAAGCCGGAATCGGATCCGGCATAAAGCCCCGGCGAAATATTCCGATCGTATGGCTGGATCTTAAGCACAAACGGAGTTGGGATCGACTTCCGGCTGTGATTTATATTGCCGGTGAACAGGGTTTTTGTTCCCCTGTTTTCTAGAGAGAGAAACATTGTAAGTCTTCTCTTGACGACATAACTTTACTCTTATATTGGTTATTTTTCCAGATCCACTCCTGCTTATAGTTAGTAGATAATTACTGCAACTGGTAATAGAGAGAGAGGGATTAGGATTAGAAATTTAGGAGAATGAGAGATGAGGGTAATATATAGGGTGTAATTTTATAAAATTTTAGGGGTAAAATAGATTTTTTCTCGTACAGTTTGTCAAACCATCTGCCTCCATCCAAAAAAAGGTGCAGACTATCTTTTTTCAAAAGGCAGGGTAGCGGGATGGAATTTATTCAAAATTCAAGGGTGGTTAGTGTCTTTTACCCTTGAAATGAAACATAAAATTTGAAAATGAAATCTGAATGATTTTTCGAAGGAAGTTGAAACACTTATTTTGAGGAGACTTATAAACACTTATTTAATTGAAATTACTAAACGATTAATTGAACTTAAAATTAACTCATTATTTAAAATAGAATAGATTTGTCTAACAATAAATTTTAAGAATAAACTAGCTTGCCAAAATAGCTATGAATGAAACAAGTAGTTAATCCCTGAGCAATCACGCATAACATCTGCAACGTCTTATTAAGACTAATACTAATATCAAACAAACACGTTCTTGAATAATAAATATGTCATGGGGAATTACTGAAATGCCCCTAGGCTAGAATCAGGGTTATTACAAAAGGACTCTGTCTCACAATCCTGCGCATACGCATTGACAGAAGATAGACTATGGTGATTTATGGAGCACGAAGCATGTACATATCTCTATTCAGATACACTACGTGGATTATTGATGGTAACGTGAGTAAATTGTATCTACAATACTAATCATAGTACGAAAACCAATGAGAGACACATGGTCATACGGACGGCCACGACCCATTATGATGGCGGCGTACCCTAAATCCCTAGAGGAGTGTCACAGATAACGTCAAACCTAGCATAAAGAAGATGATAGAACAAGTCATTTCCACAACAGAGTACTGGTTGAATTAGGAACGAAACCCATATGCGATATGACTTATCCCAACCTCCAAGGCACTAGAACCCTGGCTCCCGTACGAGGTGATTAGCTGCGAGGGACCCCGTCTCATGGTCCCTCAAAGTGCAACATTGTGTGATATGGTGCTTCTGGAGCACGCTGGTGAGGAAACATGTAGGCTACTAATGGTTCCACGTCGCAGTGAATTGGTTATTTAGTTTTGACAGACTACATTTAGCCTCCTTGCACGTCGGATGAGTCGCGGCAATGACCAGGCGCATCTTGCAGTCCCCTGGTTGTTTAGTTGTGTTCTTGCTACGTCGTAGTGTGTTTCGAACTCCGCTAGTGATGATAATTCAACAGTGACGAGTGGCTCCTACTTCGCAGGTTTGTCATAAATTGACCTCTGTAGTGGCTACGTGTTTTTTCTGACGGTGTGTGAGTTTTCCTATGTTAGATTTCATAGGTGCTGCAGATTTTAATCGAACGTGCTTTGGGCGACATGGCTGATTTGTAGAAGACGAAGAGCGTGTGAGATGTAGTAACTGCTTCGTTTTGGCGGTTCTTTCAAAAAGGGGCCCTTTACCTTCGCTACAAGGTACATGAAGTGTCAAATGTGCCTATAAGTCCAAATGCCTTCCGACATTTTACCAAAACCTTCAGACAAGCTTTGCAACACTCCCCTTAATCCGAATCGGACAAGACTGGGAGGAGGCTGCTTAAAAGAACGACGAAAATCGAAAGCATTGTAATCCAAAAATGTCTTGCGCCCAACTACTCTATAACTCCAACTCCTAGACCTGCAGCGGGAAGAAAAAGAGGAACATCAATTTTGAAAATTCCAGCAATAAGTATGAAGTGAGTAACACCCAATCATGTCAAACAGGGAATTAGATACTTTATAGTAATTCGGTAAAACACAACGGATGTAAAAGATAGTTGAATAGTAAGACATTCCAAAATTATTGCAAAATTGTTAGAAATTACCAATAACCATTATTTAATCCATATCCAATATCCAAATATGAAAATTTCCAAGTGAAGTGTGTAATTAGGTAACAATACAGGATCAAATATACTCTAGAAGGGGGGTGTGGGGTTTTGATAACGGATACGCAGCCGAATAAATAATAAATAATCCGTTCAAGACCCTCCACGGACCACAGGGAAAGACATCATAATGATAATAAGGGTTTGAGTATCATAATACCTTGTTGGTCTCCTGTGCTGGCTTCACTCGTGAAATAGTATTCACGTCTTTATGGCTAGTCCACTCCTAGGATTGAATCTGGATCCTCCAACACGTTTGTGCTAGCTAGGGAAGGAGGAGGAAGAAGAAGATCACGCGAACCAGAGCAAAGGAGGGGCGACACCTCCTTGAGGCCGACGGGTGAGGGGCAGCACTAAGGGGGTTTCGACCTCTTAGCGTTTAGTATCTCTCCTTGTTATTTTCTCTCCTACTAAAAGTAAGTTATGAGCATTAGTTGAGAAAATAAGCTAGGAGTGTCCTTTATATAGTCCAACAACTCTTTTTACTACATATTAGCCCCTCTCCTAATCATGTCCATACACGGATTAGTCCAACTTGAAAATTAGTCCTACTAAGTTTGCAAGTAGTTGCTTATTGATCCTTCAATTTAATTAATCATATTAATTAATTCCCAATTCCGGTCTAACCATACGGAGTGTGACCCCATAGGTTTCTACTTAGTTGGTAGTAACAATTACTAACATGGAGCGGCCTCTAGTAAGACATCCATGCCACCCAACTAATAGAAATAGTCATCTGAAAAACCTTGTGCAAGTATTGTCTCACCCCTTTGTCTCTATATCCCGGATTGGACACGAGACATACAAGTCACACTCGTATATCCAATCCATAGTTTCTGGATCGTGGGAATAGTCTTATCCATGAAGATAACATCAATATCCCATATTGATTTATCTGAGTCTGGCTAGACATTCTATAAGCACCCTCCCTCAAGTGGCCGTGTATATTTTCTCCCGCTATGTGGGAGGGAAATATTCTATCTACATCACTACCATATCAAAGCTTGCTTCCTATTGTGTCCGATAAGCGCCTTTATTACTACCCAGTTACGGTGTAGCGATTGACGATGCCAAAACACAATATTCAACAACTAGAGGATCTAGTGACTTCAAGTCTAAGGATGACAATAACGTTGTAACTACGAGAAGCGCTTGTGACTCTACATAACTTGTATGTAGCCTTCTCGTAAGTGGGTCAATCCAGTTATCGATAACATAATGAACCATTACCAACTTGTGACTAATCAATATAATTGACTAGGGATATTTTAGGATATAAAATTTATATTCTAATGACTTCATTCATGTTAACATATCTCCATATCTATAACTTAATGAATCGTAAATCCATAAATGTCACAAGATATAGGTTGCCTCTAGGGCATATTTCCAACAGGGGGGGGGGTTGAATAGTGTATGGCAACTTTTGCTAAAATAGTGGTTTGAAAAATAAGCAGAGAAGATTTGAAGTATTTCAAATCTTTGAAACCAGTTTTAAAGCTTCAAATTGAAAAAAAATAGTATAAAAGCTTCTGAGAATTTTCAAGGCTTTGAAAAGCCTTTCAAATCATTGAAAATGTCCTGTGTTGAAACAGTTTGCAAGCAAGTAAAGAACTGAAATGTAAAGAGCAAGAAACAAGTATTTCTTACGAAGTTCAGCCATCAAAGGACCTACTCTCCGCCTTCTTCTTTATTACTAATTAAGCCCTAGATCTCAGGCCTAAGAGAATTGCCTTACTCTTATATCAGCATGTGGTTCTCCCTAAACTATCTAGTTACACCTCCAACTACTTGATACAATAAGATTCTCTGTTGTTCCTCTTGAACTCAACGAGAACAGATAAAAGATTAAGAACATATTCTAATGAATAAGGATATTAAGAATAAAATAGAAGAACACTGTGAAGACTAAGAAGCTGGAAGCTTGGAAGTGTTCTTCCGAGTCTGAATGGATTGAATGATGAATTGATCTGCTTCCTTGTAGCTCTCTCAATCCGATTGTGAACTTGTGTTTCTTTATGTCAATGTTCTGTCCAGAGTCTTCGAAAATCTCCAATACATATATATATATATATATATGTATTTTTAATTTAATGTGTTGCTGAGTTACCAAAATTTTAGCACCATAATCCCTACAAATCCTCAACAGATTAGGGATTCTGCAACAGCTATTTTCCAACGGTATGAGCTTGATTTTCTCCACTGATTGTTATCACAATCTCCATCTGTAAGCTTGATACAAGTTTAGAACAAATTTCCTAAAAATAGCAAAGCTATAGTGCCCTATTTGGCACTTCGGTATTTAGAACTTTACACTAGATACTCAAAGTATTTCAAAGCTTTGAATAGCTCTTCAAAGCTTTGAACCTACATAACAAAGTTAGAACAAGTTATTCTAACATTAAGAAAGTTCAGAACATGAACACTGTTTGATTATCCTGCATTCAGATAGTTAGGCAACTATCCTACAAAACATAACTTTAGCAAACTCAAATAATTTTTCTTTCATCACACACAAATGTATGTTTCAAGACTTAGGAGACAAACTTCCCCTCGATTCAAGCCTATTCCTCTGAGGATTTTCAATGCTTTGAAACCAGTTTCAAGGATTTGAAACAAGTGTTGATTAGTATAAGACTCAGCAAAGAGTTCCCTGGTAGAATCTGAATTCTTTGAACTCTTTTGAACCCGTGCAGTATCTTCTTGCACATCCATCGAATTCAAAGTGTTGAAAACTTTGGAGATCTTGTCACTCAAAGAGGAAACAGGTACTTCATCTTCTTTAATTTAGTACACAACTCTAATTGACACACTTTCAGTTTATTTAGTTCATTCTTAATAACATCGAACTTTGGGAACACCTGAGATTGATCTGGAGAGGTATAAGGCAAATCTAGAGGTGTGCTTATGGCTTTTGGCTTAGAAAACTTCTTGGATTTCAGCTCACTCTCAGAAAGGTCTGAATAAAACTTACATTCTCCCTTAGCAGTCTGCACAATTCCAATCCTTTGAAAAGAGGATTCATTCACCATTCCAAAACCAGCTGAAATCTTATCTTCATTACCAAAATGAATTTCAAAGTGTTTGAAGAAGAGGGGTAGGATATTGGCATAGGGAAAAGTATGGTTTATATTCTTGGTACTACAATATAGCATTTGCTCCATCACAATGTTAGCAAAATAAATTTCAAGACCATACATCACAAAGTACATAAAATACAAAACCCTATCAATGACCATCTCCTTTTAATTATCCTTGGGCAACACACACCTCATCAAGATAGTAAAAATAATTTTGGCTTCAACAGTTAAGACAGAATGTGTTAACTGCTTAGAGGTTGAGGGTGTATTAGGTATAAAGAAATCCACTTTTTCCAGCCTAACTGCCTCTTTCATGCTAGGAATACCATCAACATCATAAAACTCTGGACAACCTCAAACCTTAGCAAAAACCCCCATGATCCAACTAAATATCCATACCAGCAACCTTGGAAGAGAAAATCAACTCTTTGTCAGGCACTTGTTGAATGTTAAGATAAAACAGCCTAGTTAATCTAGGGTATGCCTCTGCAGAAGGGTTCATGATTTTCCAAATAGGAGTCTCTTTCAACATGTTAATGCACTTTAAATCCATCTTTTCCAACATCTTAGTGCAAATCATGCTACATAAGGCTACAGGGGTTGATGCATAGCCTTCTAACCAAAGCCCTTGTGATTTAAAATTGATAAACCAATGCTTTGATATAGAAGACTTACCAGAAACAACTTTCTTCTCCCCTTTAGCCTTTTCTGATTTCTGGACCTCCTTCCCTTTAACTTCCTTCTTCTTAAAAGCTATCATATCTTTTCTCACATTCTTTGGACTTGCCTTATGAACACCTTTTCCTTTTTCAGATTTAGCCTTCAGATCAGATTTTCCCTTACCGGGGCTAGATTTTTTCACATCCTTGACCTTATTAATCATCTTCTTCTTCGGAGGGGATGGCAAAGGCATGCTCTCAGTCTCACAACTGGAACCTACAGCCAGGATCTCCTCTTCAGGGCTAGCCTTTCTTTTCTGAGCTTGGCTCTTCTTCCTCATCTTGTCTACCTACTGGTTCAATTGAATTCTATGTGATCATGTTGAGTTCATTTGAGAGAGGGCTAGGGTTTAGATAGAGAGAGGCAGAAGAGAGAGAAAAGATATGCTAGTAGAGTTAGAGTGGAAGAAGGAAACTGAATAAAATTAATATATTTGAAAGGAGATTTTGTATTTGATATTGCAAAAAAGTTTCCAAAATGAACTAAAAAAATTAAATATCGGTTTAATTTGTGAATATTTTGATTAAAACTTAAAAGGTAATGCCAAGCAATTATCTACAGAGATAAGCTCAGCACTGATTGATCCATAGTAAATTTCATGTAGTATGCATATTTATATTCAAGGCTTTGAAAAGATTTTTAAGGCCTTGAGAAACTGTTATACTTCAAATAAATTTTCAAAGCTTTGGAAAAGGTTTCAAGGCTTTGAAAATCAATTAATATATACCTGATACTCCCCCTACATCAATGCATCCTTGTTTAACATACCTAGTTCTAATCTCAAAGCTGCAAATCTATCCTCAGGTAATGGCTTAGTGCAAAATATCAGCAATTTACAAGTGAGTTGGCACACAATATAAAGACACGTCACATTTCTCCACATGATCTCTAATGAAATGATGTCTAACATTAATGTGCTTAGTTCTTGAATGTTGTACATGGTTTTTTTGTTATGGTGATTGCACTTGTGTTGTCACACTTAATGGGAATATCTCTGAAATTAAATCCAAGATCTCTCATTTTTTGAGCTATCCATAGCTCTTGTGAGCAACATGCTCTAGCTGCAATATATTCAGCTTCTACTGTTGAAAGTGCTACTGAGTTTTGCTTCTTTGAATGCCAGCTTATCTAGGACAACCCTAAGAATTGACAACATCCTGAAGTGATTTTTCTATCCACTTTGTATCCTACAAAATCAACATCTGAATAGCCATAAAGAAATAAATTAAATCTCTTTGGATACCAAAGACCTAAGTCTTTTGTACCATTGAGATATTTGAAGATTCTTATGACTGCCACTAAGTGAGACACCTTTGGATCATCTTGAAATCTAGCACACTACAAACACTAAACATAATATCTAGCCTACTAGCAGTGAAATAAATTAGTGAACCAATCATACCTCTGAATTCTTTTTGGTTCACACTCTTACCATTATGATCCTTGTCTAAGGATAAAGTAGAACTCATTGGAGTTTTAGCAACCTTGGATTGAGACATTTTATTCTTGTTCAACAAATCCTTGGTATACTTTTCCTGATGTAGGAAAATTTCTTTATTCAATTGATGAACATGAAGTCCAAGAAAGAAATTCAACTCTCCCAATAAGCTCTTTTCAAACTTCCTGCACATAAGACTTGAGAACTCATTGGATAGAGCATCATTACTAGC
Organism: Linanthus parryae; assembly: GCA_023055425.1. NCBI lineage: Eukaryota > Viridiplantae > Streptophyta > Magnoliopsida > Ericales > Polemoniaceae > Linanthus > Linanthus parryae. Next base: position 92,514,022 of record JALGPY010000005.1, on the reverse strand, counting down.
ACCAAAAAAGATATTATCCACATAAAATTATACTACTAAGGTATCTTTCTCATGAGTTTTGATAAATAAGGTTTTATCAACCAAACCTCTTTTGAAACCATTTTCCAAGGAGATACTTAGATATTCTTTCATACCAAGCCCTTGGAGCTTGTTTAAGGCCCTAAAGAGATTTATCAAGTTTGAAAACATGATAGGGAAATCGTCACTTTCAAAACCAGGAGGCTTAGCAACATAAACTTCTTCTTGCACATGTCCATTTAGAAAAGCAAATTTGACATCCATTTTAAAAAGTTTAATGTTCTTGTAAGAAGCAAATGCAAGTAACATTCTAATGGCTTCTAAACTGGCTACAGGAGCAAAGTCACCTCATAACCAATACTTTCTTCTTGATTGTAGCCCTGAGCCACAAGTTTGCCTATATTTCTTACCTTGCCATTTTCGCCCAGCTTGTTTATGAATACCCACCAGGTTCCAATCACAGAATGGTTCTTGGGAGCAGGAACCAAAATCAACACTTTTTTCCTCTCAAACTCATTCAACTCACTTTGCATAGCAATAATTCAGTCTTCTTCTTGTAATGCCTCTTTCACATTTTTTGGTTCTACAAGAGAAACAAAGGCATTAAAAACACACAAGTTCTTTAATTGAGATCTAGTTTGTGTAGCGGTATTTGTTATCCACTGGATGGGATGATGAATATCTGAACTTTTTCCTTTGAGTCCATGGTTCTGGTTCTCCAAAAAGCTTTTTAAGGGCTTGAGAAGATGATGCAGTGGGTGATCCACTCTTTATTCCTTAAGATCCTGTTTCAAGGCTTTGAGAACTATTTTCATGGGTTTGAAATTCCTTTATGTGTTCATGATAACCAGTATTAATACCATTATATGTATAAGCTTCATCATCTGAATCATTCTTGTTCAAATTAAAATATAAAAAACCTTCACTCAAAGAACCATCATTGCATTCATCAAAGATAACATGAATTTTCTCAACAACTTTGGTTCTCTTATTAAGAATTCTTTATTCTTTGATTGTCAAAGAGTAACCAAGAAAAATATCTTCATCACTTTTGGCGTCAAACTTTCCAAGGTTATGAACAAATCAAGTGCAGCTAAAAGGTTTAAAATAAGAAATATTTGGGTTTCTACCTTTAAACAGTTCGTAGGGAGTTTTATTCAAAATAGGTCTAATTAAGCACCTGTTCAAAATGTAGTTGGCTGTATTGACAACTTCTTTCTAGAAATATTTTGACAAATAATTTTCCAAAAGCATTGTCATAGACATATCCTCAAGATTTATGTTTTTCCTTTCAACTAATCCATTATGTTGAGGAGTTCTAGGATCTGAAAATTGTGAGATATTCCATGCTTTGCACAGAACAAATAATATTCTAGTTGATCCAATTATATACCATGATCACTCTTCATAGAAGCAATATGTAGGTTTTTAAAAGTCTATAAATCTTTACAAATCTTTTAAAATTCGGACAGAGCTTCAGACTTTTCTCGTAAGAACATAACCCAAGTAATAGGTCTAGAAGTACTTACAAAGGTCTTTGGCTTAAAAGAGTGCCTTGTCTGTTTACCTTGATAAGAAGCCTTGCATACCTCTTCGTCATTGAATTTTAGGGATGGAAATCCTCTGAATAAGTCTTTAGATACTAGTTTATCCAAAGTATGCACACTGATATGTCCAAGCTTCCTGTGCCAAAGCTTTGAAACCTCTTTCAAGGCTTTGAGACACTTCAGAATTTTTCATGCAACATGGTTAGTATTCAAAGAATAAACATTGTTTGGCCTAGGAGCTGTGAGAATCCAATCACCAGATTTCTCATCTTGCACCACAAATTTATCCTTGTCAAGTATTACCTTGTTGCCTTTGTCACACAGTTGAGAAACATTAAGCAAATTAAACTTCAAACCATCAACTAATAGAAATTATAAATAGAATATGTATAACCATTACCAACTTTACCAATGCCAACAATATTGCACTTTCCATTGTCACCAAGTGTGATTGTTCCTCCAGATTGTTCTTCTAGTTTTGAAAATAAAGAACTCTTACACTCATGTGTCTGGAACAACCACTGTTTATAATCCGCTTCTGATATTTGTTCTTGGTGACAACCTGCATATACCAATAAAGGCCATACCCAGCTTTTATACTAGGTATTATATTTGAAATCACACTCAGAATCAACCATGTTAGGAGGTCTGTTCCATTTCAGAACCCAAATTTTTCTTACCTCACCCTTAAGATGAAATGAAAAATAATTCCTCGTGATATGAGGTTCTATTCTTTTGAAGGGACAATTCAATTTAACATGACCAAGTTTACCACAGTAAAAGAACTTAGGAGAATGTTTACTACTAGCTTTCACAAAACTGGTATTGTTCTTTCTTGGAAAATTTGGATAGTATCCCATACCATGTTTGTGAGCTGAGTGTAAACTTCCTCCAAGCATCAAGTTGAGTTTGTGTTCTGAGCTAGCAAATTTTGTCAGAAATTTCTTTGACTCTTCAAGTTTCTCTGTGAGTAAGACTTCTGCTTCTCTAACTCATCATGCTGATATCTTAGAGAAACAAAGTCATCATTTAATAAGGAGCTTTCTAGAACAACTTCTTTGACCTGAGTTTTCAAGGATTTGAAAGTAGTTTCCAAATCTGTCATATTTTGCCTAAGAAACTTTAAGAGTTTTATTTTGACAGACCAAATCCATTTTTCTTTTCCTTGCTCATGAACGTTAACCTTCAAAGATTTTATCTCATTTCTGTAGCTCTCTGCATTCATGAGCATGCTTTTCGAGATCTCAGACAATACATCAGAAGAGCTAAAAATTAAATTTTTCACCATTACCTCAATATGTTTCTCTGAGCTTTCCATCTCATCATGATCAACCATAAGACACAAGTTGGCTTGATCCTCTTATGAATTTGAGTCACTTTTGGAATCGATATCACTCCAGCATGCAACCATGCATGTCTTTATTTTGCTTTTGTCCTTCTTTGCATAATGCTTGTTCTTATTATGAGGAAAATCTCTTACCAAATGATCTGCATCTCCACATTCAAAACAGTTTAGTCATTTATGTTTATTTGAACGGAAGGTGGACTTACCTTTGTATCCCTTGCTTATTGATGGTCTAGATCTTTCTCCGTTATGATCCTTGTTTCCAAAGTTTGTCTTCATCTTGAGAATCCTAGTTAAGGCTTTGGAAATCAGTGCAAAAGGATCTTCATCATCTTCCACCTCTTCAGGGCTTTGAATCTGCTCACTCTCTTTAGCTTTGAGTAATATATTCTTAACATTTTTAGTGATTTCTCCATCTACTTCATTCGTGGAGATTTCATGAGTGATGAGCCTTCCCTGCAAGTCATCAGTGGAAGAAGCACTTAAATCTTGAGTCTCTTCAATAGTTTTTGTCTTTGATTTCCATTTAGCCTTTGGAAGACTTCTCAGTATCGTCCTGACTTTTTCTTTATTTGAGAAAGACTTCCCAAAGACTCCAGATCGTTGACTATGTCAGTGAACCTCTTGAACATGTCTTTGATTGATTCATCTGCATTCATCTTGAATAGCTCATATTTTCTCAGAAAGATGTTAACCTTTGTCTGATTGACTTGGCTGGTTCCTTAAAATGTAACCACCAGTTTGTCCCATATTTCTTTTGCACTCTTGCAATTGGATATCCTGTTAAATTCATCTTCATTCAAAGCACATTACAATAAGTTCATAGCTTTATAATTCTTAGAATCATTCTCTAAATCAGTAGCACAAAAGAGAGTCTTCAGATTTGATGGTTTTAATCCCATCTCTTTCTTTATAGAAGATATGAGGTCCATTTTGAATGATAGACTACAGTTCCATGTCTTGATTTATGATGAACATATTCATCAGAGCTCTCCATTGCACAAAGTTATCTCCACAATACAGAGGAGGTCTGTTTGTAGCTCTTCCCTGTGAGAAACCACATTCACCTACATTACTTATGATCACAAGAATGTTAGACCTAAACAGTGATACAAGCTCTCATACCAGTTGAAGTGTGTAAGTAGGTAACAATACAGGATCAAATATACTCTAGAAGGGGGGGGGTTGAATAGAGCATGGAAAATTTTGCTAAAATAGTGGTTTGAAAAATAAGCAGAGAATATTTGAAGTATTTCAAATCTTTGAAACCAGTTTCAAAACATTGAACTGAAAACAGACAGTATAAAAGCTTCTGAGAATTTTCAAGGCTTTGAATAGCCTTTCAAAGCTTTGAAAATGTCCCGTGTTGAAACAGTTTGCAAGAAATTAAAGAAATGAAATATAAATAGCAAGACACAAGTATTTGTTACGAAGTTCGGCCACGAAAGGACCTACTCTCCGCCTGAGGGATCTATCTCTCTAGGATTTCAACTTCTTATTTATCACTATTTAAGCCTTAAATCTCAGGCCGAGGAGAATTGCCTTACTCTTATACCAGCTCGTGGTTCTCCCCAACCTATCTAGTTACATCTTAAACTACTTGATACAATAAGATTCTCCGTTGTTCCTCTTGAAAAGCTCAACGAGAACATATAAAAGATTAAGAACATATTCTAATGAGTAAGCAGATTAAGCACAAAATAGAAGAACATTGTTAAGACTGTGAAGCTGAATGTTTGGAACTATTCTTCTAAGTCTGAATGGATTGAATGATGAAATGATATGCTTCTTTGTATCTCTCTCAATATGAATATGCTTCTGTGTTTTTATATCTCAAAGTTCTCTCGAGAGTCTCTGCAAATCTTCAGTCTTGTTTTAATTTATAGTGTTGCTGAGTTACCAAAATTGTAGCACCAGAATCCTTAAAAATCCTCAACAGATTATGAACTCTTCAACAACTCTTTTCCAACGAGTATGAGCTTGATTTTCTCCACTGATTGTGTGCACAATCTTCATATGTAAGCTTGATACAAGTTTAGACTAAATAACATGATAATAGCAAAGCTCTAGTGTCATGTTTGCACTTTTTATTCAGAACTTTACACTAGATACTCAGAGTATTTTCAAGGCTTTGAAAAGCTCTTCAAAGCTTTGAACCTGCAAAACAAATTTAGAACAAGTTCCGGTAACATTAAGGAAGTTCAGAACATGAACATTGTTTGATTATCCTGCATTGAGATAGTTAGGCAAGTATCCTGCAAAACGTAACATTAGCGAAGTCAGATAATTTTGTCTTTCATCACACACAAAAGTACATATCAATATTAGGAGACAAACTCCCCCTCAGTTCAATACTTTTCCTCTGAGGATTTTCAAAGCTTTGAAACCAGTTTCACGGCTTTCAAACAAGAGTTGAGTTAACACCAATCAATCACAATATAGAACTAACCATATTGCATGCATCTATTGTAGGGTTTTGATGCACGTAACGCAGCCGAATAACAATTAATTAATCCTGCTCAAACCCCTCCAGGGATCGCATGAAAGCTTTTCATAACATGATAAAAGAAGAATGTTTGTGTACCTTAGTTTGTGTGATCACCACGAAGAATTTTTTCTTTGTCTCTTTGAATATCCACACCTATGATTGCATCCTTTTTCACTTCAAGTTCTATCAACATAAGAAGGAGGCCAAGATCACGCAAAACAGAGCAAGGAAGGACCGCGCGCCTGAGGTGGCCTACGGCACCTAGGGGCGGACGAGTTGGGGCTTCGGCCTCAACTCTCTCTCTTACTCTCTTACTCTCTCTCTCTCTCTCTCTCTCTCTCTCTCTCTCTCTCCTTGCTTTGTTATTTCACACAATAATGACACACTTGTGAAATAATAAGGTAGGGTTGCCCTTATATATTTAATAACTCCTTATTAAATACATATTTTCCCCAATACTAATCATGTCCATACACGGATTAGTCCACCTTGCAAATTAGTCCTACTAACTTTGGTTGTGATTTCTCTTTGATCCTTTAATTAGTCCAACTAATTAATGTCTAAATCTAGTTTACTCCATAAAGTGTGTGTAGGTTTCTACTTAGTTGGTAGTAACAATTACTAGCATAGAGCTGTTGGAAATATTCCCTAGAGGCAATCTATTTCTTGTGACATATATATCAACTTACTATTCATTATGTTATCGATATGGAGATATATTAACATGAATGAAGTCCTTATAATATAAATGTTATATTCTTAAATATCTCAAGTCCATTATATTGATTAAACATGAAAATAAACTATAGACTAGTATGGGGTTGGATTGATGTGGAGATATCACGATCCAACACATGGGTATGCATTAGGTTTAATGACATACTGGACTGACCCACAACGAGAATGCTACATACAAGTTATGTAGAGTCACAAGTACTTCACGTAGTGACAACGGTATTGTCCTTAGACTTGAAGTCACTAGATCCTTTAGTCGTGGAATATAGTGTTTTGACATCGTCAAACGCGACACCGTAACTGGGTAGCAATAAAGGCGTTAATCGAACACAATAAGGAAGCAAGCTTAATGATGGTAGTGATGTAGATAGAATTTTTCCACGGGAGAAAATATCCACGGCCACACGAGGGATGGTGCTTATAGAATGTCTGGCCAGACTCAGATAAATCAAAATGGGATATTGACGTTATATGCATGGATAAGACTATTCACATGATCAAGAAACTATGGATTGGATATACGAGTGTGACTTTTATGTCTCGTTTATAATTCGAATATAGAGACAAAGGGATGAGACAATACTTGCACAAGGCTTGTCAAAGTAGTGACAATTTCTATTAGTTGGGTGGAATGGATGTGTTTTTAGACAACACTCCATGTTTGTAATTTTTACTACCAACTAAATATAAACCTATGGGGTCACAGGCCATATGGATTAAACTAGACTTCGGAATTAATTAATATGATTAATTAAATAGAAGGATCAAAACGCAACCACTTGCAAACTTAGTAGAATTAATTTGCAAGGTGGAATAATACATTTATAGACATGATTAGGACTAATTTGCAAAGAGAACTAATCCATGTAAGAACATGATTTCGGAGAAGAGCTAATACGTAGTTAACAAGGAGTTGTTGAACTATATAAGGAGCACTCCTAGCTTATTTTCTTACTACTTCTCATATCCTACATTGAGTAAGAGACTGAAAGAAAATCAATGAGAGAGCAAACACTAGAAAGCCGAACCCCCTAGTGCCGCACCTACCCCGTCGGCCACCAAGAGAGGCGCGGCCATCTCTTTCGTCCGTTTTGCGTGGTTCTTCTTCTTCCTTCTTCCACCGGTTGCTAGCACAAGACATGGAGATCTTGATCCTAGGCGTGGACTTGCTGTAGAGACGCGAGCACTATTTGTATAATTCCGCTGCGTAATCCGTTACAGAACTCGACATTAGTATCAGAGCCACAGTTCGTAGAGCATAACGTAGTTTATGTGTTACAATTATTTCTATTTTACACATTAAATTATTGTTTATCGCGTAAAACGGAAAAATCTAGCATATTTGATGCTATTTGTATATGATTCAACCAAACAATATCTAATATTACATTGGATGTAAGGATTAGTGAACTTGGATCACATATGATGTGAAAAATTTGGATCTAAAAAACTAGGGTTTGGGCACAAGTTGGAGAAAGGGTTTTTTCCAATTTTGAAGCAATTAAACTTGGGCGAAAAGGAGGAACTTGTTTTGGAAACAACTTACCAAGGAGGTTTGGCCCCCCTAGGGTACCTCCCCTCTCTTCCTTGCCGCCCAAGGTAAGCCACGACCAAGGGGCCGGCCTCCCTAGTGCGTGACCTAGCCATGTGGGCTAGGAGTCGGTCGGCCCCAAGGCTTGTGGCGGTCTTTTAAGGGTTCGGCCATAACGATTGTGGGCCCTCTTGGACCATTTTGACCCTAGTTCATCCAAAATCAATTAAATTGACCAAGCGCGTTAAAATTGGATTTTAACTATTTATGTGCTATTCGCATTGTGATTGGATATGGCCTCAGATGTGGATGTTTTGATTGTTTAATTTTTTTGGTTTTGTTTTTACGGCCTGCGAGCAGGTAAAATTAATGTAATACTTAATTAGGTTTACGGCATGTGAGCCGGTCTTCTTCTCAACTTTTGAGATCTTTCTATTTAGGTATAGATGCTAGCTAGTATTAGAAAGAGTAGATGATAGTCAAGATGTGGAGAAGAATAGGCATAAAGAATTAAATAACTACAAGATGGAGCATTCCACAAGGATAAGGAGCATGGAGCATTCCACAAGCTATGGAGCATGGACCAAAAGATGGAGGCACATGGAGATGAGTTTTCAATTCATTGGGTTCACAGGTATTCTCATTGTCTTGACAATATCTTAGTCTAGGAGGCCATATCCAAATCACAGTTTTTATTTTTGTGGTTGTTTATTTTTTGTCTTATTATTTATTGTTGGTGTATGGATGATGCATGCAAAATTGATAATAAGATGATTGACAACCCGGGTCTTTTATTTTGGATTGCCAAACCCAAATAAGTAGATCAGTTGATATGTATCAACAAAACAATTAAAAATTGAAAAGAACATTCCTCAAATTTAAATATTGCGTTATGTCTTCTCGTTACCTTAAGCACTCATCATGATCATGATTGTTCATGATGTGATGCGATGGCACAACCAAGTAATTCTCAATTGTTTGAGGTTGGATGTGTTGGGTTTTGACGTAGGTAACGCAGCGGAATAACAAAATTTAATCCTACTCAAAGTCCACCAAGGTTCACAGGAAGAGACATCATAACATGATTAAGGTCATAGAAGATGTGTACCTTTTGATTTGTGAGATCACACGAAGAATGATGTCCTCGTCTCTACGGTTGATCCACGTCTAGAGGTGAGATCTAGATTCTTCCTTCAATCAAGTGCTAGCTTGAACCCGGAGGAAGAGGGAAGAAGATCAAAGCAACAAAAGGAACCAAGGAGGTTCGGCCCTCCTTGTGCCGTCGGGTAGAGGGGGCGGACGGGGCTAGGTTTCGGCCTAGCTCTTGTCTTGCTCTCTCTCTTTTGCTCTCTCCCACTCCTTATGTTATGTCTAATAACAATCTTGTGGGAAGGAAGCTAGAGCCTCTTATATATATACTCCAACAACTCCTTGTTGTTTCCATATTAGAGTTTTCTTGTTCTAGTCGGACTAGAACTATTCCCTTCCTTGCAAATTAGTCCTACTAAGTTTGCAAGGTGTTGCACAATGATCCTTCTATTAATTAATCTATATTAATTAATCCCAAATCTAGCTCTACTCTATTTGACGTGTGACCCCATAGGTTTCTATATAGTTGGTAGTAACTATTACTAACATGGAGCGGTGTCTAGCAACACATCCATGCCACCCAACCCATAGAAATAGTCAGTGATCCCGACAAACCTTTGTGCCCAATTTGTCATATTGCATTATCCCTTTGTCTCTATATCCGGATTGGACACGAGACATAAATAGTCACACTCGTATATCCAATCCATAGTTCCTCGATCCTGGGAATATGCTTATATTTGCAGATAACATTAATATCTCTATATTAATTTATCTTAGTCTGGCCAGACATTGAATAAGCCTCATCCCTCGAGTGGCCGTGGATATTTACCCCCATTATGTGGGAGGGACAAATCCTATCTACATCACTACGATCCCTAAGCTTGCTTCCTATCACGCCCGATAGCCACCTTTATGATTACCCAGTTACGGTGTAACGTTTGATAACATCAAAGCGCAATATTTCACAACTAGAGTATCTAGTGACTTCAAGTCCAAGGATTTCAATAATATTAGCACTACGAAAAGCGATTGTGACTTCACATAATCTAATGTATCCTTTTCGTCGTGGGTCAATCCAGTATGCCATTACTCCTAATGCATACCCATGTGTTTAGACTTGATATCCCCATATCAATCTTCCTACATACTAGTCTATATTTGATTGTCCTATTAATCAATATAATGGACTAGGGATATTTAAGATAAATAACACATTTTATCTAAGGACTTCATTATATTTAATATGGCAATAAATAATAAATGAATATTCTAGCCAAAACATTGTTCATACTAAATCTACGATTGCCTCTAGGGCATCTATTCCAACAGTCTCCCACTTGCACTAGAGCCAATCTGGCGCATCTCGTATGCCTATAGATCTGGCGTGCCCTTCATGCTTTCGCTGCGCAAGAGGTTTCGTGGGCGGATCTGACACGTTGTCATCCGTCGGAATCTTGCACATCTTCACATCTCCTCGATCGATCATATCACGAATAAGATGGAATCTCCTAAGTACATGCTTTGACTTTTGGTGCGATCTTGGTTCCTTCGCCTGTGCGATCGCCCCAGAGTTGTCACAGTACAACTCTATGGGATCCACTATGCTAGGGACCACAACGAGATCAGCGATAAACTTCTTTATCCATACTGCCTCTTTCGCCGCTTCCGCAGCAGCAATGTACTCAGCTTCTGTTGTAGAATCAGCAACTGTGCCTTGCTTGGAACTCTTCCAGCTTACAGCTCCTCCATTCAGGCAAAACACGTATCCAGACTGCGATCTGTAATCATCCTTGTCGGTTTGGAAGCTTGCGTCAGTGTAACCCTTTACACTCAGCTCTTCCATGCCTCCAAATATCAAGAATACATCCTTAGTTCTTCTCAAGTACTTTAGGATGTTCTTGACAGCAATCCAGTGACTCTCACCCGGATTGGACTGATACCTGCTCACCATACTCAACGCGTATGATACGTCTGGTCTAGTACATAGCATGGCGTACATGATGGATCCTATGGCCGAAGCATAGATTATCCTGCTCATGCGGTCCTTCTCCATCTCATTGGAGGGACAGTCATTCTTGGAAAGAGTGACTCCATGTGACATGGGCAAGAATCCCTTCTTGGAATCTTGCACGTTGAACCTCTTCAACACCTTGTCAATATATGTACTCTGACTTAGGCCAAGCAACCTTTTAGATCTATCTCTATAGATCTTTATACCCAGTATATAGGCTGCATCTCCTAAGTCTTTCATCGCAAAGCACTTTCCTAGCCAATCTTTAACAGATTGCAGAGTAGGAATATCATTGCCAATGATTAGTATGTCATCTACATACAAGACCAGAAATACTATAGAGCTCCCACTAACCTTCTTGTAAACACAAGGCTCATTTTCGTTCTTGATGAAGCCAAACTCTTTGACCGCGTCATCAGAACGTCGATTCCAGCTCCTAGAAGCTTGCTTTAATCCATAAATGGACCTTTGCAGCTTACACACTTTATTGGCATTCTCTGGATCCTCAAAACCCTCTGGTTGTGTCATGTACACATCCTCAAGGAGGTTCCCATAAAGGAACGCTGTTTTGACATCCATTTGCCAAATTTCATAGTCGTAGTATGCTGCAACATCAAGTAAGATTCGAATGGATTTAGTCATGGCGACTGGTGAAAAGGTCTCATCATATTCAATACCATGAATTTGTCTATAACCTTTGGCCACCAATCAGCCCTTATAGGCAACTACTTTGCCATCCATGTCGGTCTTCTTCTTGAAGACCCACTTGCACCCTATGGGTCGAGCCCCTTCGGGTGGTTCCACCAAAGTCCATACTTTGTTAGTGTACATGGAATCCATTTCGGATCTCATGGCTTCTAGCCACTTCTTAGAGTCTGGGCCACTCATGGCTTCTCCATAGGTTGCAGGCTCATCTTCCATGAGTGGTACGTCATCGGGCTCAGTCACGAGAAGTCCATACCTCTCTGGCTCATGACGCACTCTTCCTGATCTACAGAGTTCCTGTGTTACCTGAACAGGTTCTTCCACAACTTCTTGTGGTTCCTGTTCATGTTCCATTATCGGTTCAGTGGTTTGTGGTTCATGAATTTCTTCAAGTTCTACAACCCTCCCACTAGCTTCTTTAGAGACTAATTCTCTTTCTAGAAACACGCCGGTCCAAGCAACGAACACTTTGTTCTCGGTAGGGTTATAGAAGTAATATCATTTAGTCTCTTTAGGATATCCCACAAACTTAAACTTATCCGCTTTAGGCCCGAGCTTGTCTGTTTGTAAACGCTTTACATAGACGTCGCAGCCCCAAATCTTCATAAACGACACTATGGGACGCTTCCCAGTCCATATCTCATATGGCGTCTTCATGACTGATTTGGATGGAACACGGTTAATGGTAAAAGTTGCCGTCATTAGAGCATGTCCCCAAAAGGATATCGGAAGATCTGTTTGAGACATCATAGATCGCACCATATCTAATAGAGTGCGATTCCTCCTCTCAGATACACCATTCCATTGTGGTGTTCCGGGTGGAGTGAGCTGGGATACTATCCCACACTCTCTAAGATACTCATCAAACTCTTGGCTTAAGTATTCTCCTCCACGATCCGATCGTAGAGTTTTAATACTCTTGCCAAGTTGCTTCTCTACTTCACTCTTGAATTCCTTGAACAATTCAAAGGATTCTAATTTGGCCTTCATAAGGTATACAAATCCATATCTATTGAAATCATCAGTAAATGTGATGAAGTAGGTATAACCACCTCTGGCAGGCGTGGGGAATGGTCCGCATACATCAGTATGTATGAGTGCCAATAACTCACTAGTCCGCTCTCCTTTCTTATTGAAAGGGGACTTTGTCATTTTTCCTAATAAACAAGATTCACATGTCTCATATGATTCCAAATCAAATGAGTCTAGTAGTCCATCCTTATGGAGTCTAGATATGCGTTTCTCATTTGTATGGCCTAAACGACAGTGCCATAGATATGTAGGATTTAAATCATTAGTTTTAATCCTTTTAGTATTTATGTTATAGATTGGAATATTTAGATCAAGGATATACAATCCATTAGACAAATGCGCACTACAATAGTGCATACTATCAAAATAAATGGAGCAACACTTGTCCTTTATTGAAATAGAAAAACCTTTCTCGTCCAAACAAGAAACGGAAATAATGTTTCTGCTCATAGCAGGCACATAAAAGCAATTGTCTAATTCTAAAATGAGTCCAGAAGGCAAAGATAGCTCATAAACGCCTACAGCTAATGCAGCAACCTTTGCTCCATTCCCGACGCGCAAGTCTATCTCCCCTTTTCGCAATCTTCTACTTCTTTTCAAATCCTGCACATCACGACAAATGTGAGAACCACGTCCGGTATCCAATACCCAGGACGATGAAATAGAGAGATTGACGTCTATAACATAAATACCTGGTGGTGGTGGAATCACTATTCCAAGCTTCTTATCCTCCAGATATTTAGGGCAGTTCCTCCTCCAGTGACCCGGCTGGCTGCAGTAGTGACATTCACCTTTAGCCACGCCTCCACTAGGCTTTAGGGCTTCCTTGGATTTCGCAACTTTCTTGCGTTTTCCTTTTGAAGTAGATGCAACTGACTTGCCCTTCTTCTTGTGTACCATCATTATGGCTTTGCCCTTGCCTTTATTGATGCTTTGCTCAGTTGTCTTTAGCATGTTCAAAAGGTCTGGCAAAGACTTGTTGATCTCATTCATATTATAGTTCATAATGAACTGATTATAAGTGTCAGGCAACGATTGCAAGACGAGATCAGTCGCCAAGTCCTGCCCGAGTGGGAACCCCAGTCTCTCAAGGTTCTCTATGTACCCGATCATTCGGAGTACATGAGGGCCTACTGGATTCCCCTCTGCAAGACTGCTTTTGAACAATGCTTTAGACACCTCATGGCGCTCATGCCTTGCCTGTTCCTGAAATAATTGTTTCAAGTGTCTGATCATATTATAGGCTTCCATGTTCTCGTGTTGCTTCTGAAGCTCACCAGTCATGGTGCAAAGCATGAGGCAAGTCACGTCATTAGAATCATCAATATGTTTCTGACGTGCCCTTACTTCCGCTAGTAGCGACTCATCTTGTGGTGGGTCTGGAATTTGAGTGTCCAAGACGTACAGCTTCTTTTCTTGCTTGAGGACAATCCTCAAGTTTCTGTACCAGTCAAGGAAATTTGTTCCAGACAATTTATCCTTCTCAAGGACAGATCGTAGGTATGAACTCGATGTGTTGTTGTTTTCCATTTGGAATTCTACAAAACGAGAAATATGCAATTTAGTATTTTTTGAACAATTTGACTATATTTAACAATGGCTAGATCATTAAATATAGCTCCCACTATTTTCTTCGGATTAATAGCCCTCACTATTAAAGCGGAAAATATCTTTATACTCTCTAGTGGGTCCAAGATCCCTTTTTCACTTCTTCTTGAGCTTGCTTTGGCAAGTCACCCAAGAATTGGCTATATAGGTAGGAACCATTCCAATTGCATCTCATGCAACTCTTGGTCCAATTAGGTAAATAAATTCCTTTTATTCTTTATCCAATGGATAACTCCTAATTGTCATGCCTCTAAGCTCATCAATCTAATTGACTCTTGCCTAGTTGCGTCCAACCTCTTGTTTTCAACATACACGCATTACTAGCTTGCGTCGTCCGCAACACATCATGAAAAATTAAAATCGCCTTGCTTTGGCAAGCCCTAATTTTAATAGGCCATGATCATGAAGGGTGTTTTGTCAAGAGAAGGCAAAACGCAATATTTATTTGAGGGATTTCTTTTAAGTTGTTTGGTTGATCTTATCAACATGGTCTACTTATTTGGATTGGGCCATCCACAATAAAAGACCAACCTTGTTTATTATTATCTTGTTATCGTTTTGCTAGTAGTGTCATACACACAAAATAAATAACAGGGCATGAATAATAAACATCCACAAAACAAAACAAAAAATGTGGCATGGATATGGCCCCTAGACTAATGATATTATCAAGCCATTGATAATATCTAATTGCCCTAGAGTGTCGAGCTCATCTCCATGTGCTCCACCATAGCTGCGCGCCTAGGGATGTCTTTTGGCTCCTTTGATTCTCCGGTCTTTTTCTCCACGTTCTTGGCTATTTTCTAAATATTTCTAATTCTAGCCTAACATCTAGAATAAATAAATAACAAAAGCCTCACATGTCGAGGAGAAAAAGAACGACTCGCAGGCCGTAAAACTTAATTAATTATTACATTAATTTGATCAGCTCGCAGGCCGTAAACCAAACCACAAAACAATAAACATCAACAATCCTAGGCCATATCCATCCACCATGCAATAAAGCACATAATACAGTTAAAACCAATTTTTAACGCGCTTGTTTAATTTTAATGAAATTGGGTAACTAGGGTTTTACAACGGTCCAAAGGGCCCAAGCCAACAAGTGGCCCGAACCCTAGGACCGCCGCACGCCTAGAGGCCCGCGGCCTTGCTTGGCGCGCAAGGGAGGGGGCGGGCGGCTAGGGTTTCGGCCCTAGTCTCCTTCCCTCTTCCTTGTTGCCCAAGCAAGGTTGTTTCTTATGGATTTATTTCCATAACTTTGTTTCCATAATTGAAAAACCCCTTTTTCAATCATGTGCCCATGAACCCTAATTTTTCAAGAACCCAATTATTCACATCCTATGTGATTAAACTCACCAATTCTAACATCCAATGTTAAATTGGGTCTTGTTTAATTGAATCAAATTCAATCTTGCATCTACTATGCCAATTTTTTTGTTTTCGCGTAATAAACAATAATACGGTGTATGAACTGAAATCGTAAACACATAATATCATGTTATGTTCTACGATCTGTGGCTCTGATACCACTGTTGGGTTTTGACGTAGGTAACGCAGCGGAATAACAAAATTTAATCCTACTCAAAGCCCACCAAGGATCACAGGAAGAGACATCATAACATGATTAAGGTCATCGAAGATGTGTACCTTTTGATTTGTGAGATCACACGAAGAATGATGTCCTCGTCTCTACGGTTGATCCACGTCTAGAGGTGAGATCTAGATTCTTCCTTCAAACAAGTGCTAGCTTGAACCCGGAGGAAGAGGGAAGAAGATCAAAGCAACAAAAGGAACCAAGGAGGTTCGGCCCTCCTTGTGCCGTCGGGTAGAGGGGGCGGACGGGGTTAGGTTTCGGCCTAGCTCTTGTCTTGCTCTCTCTTTTGCTCTCTCCCACTCCTTATGTTATGTCTAATAACAATCTTGTGGGAAGGAAGCTAGAGCCTCTTATATATATACTCCAACAACTCCTTGTTGTTTCCATATTAGAGTTTTCTTGTTCTAGTCGGACTAGAACTATTCCCTTCCTTGCAAATTAGTCCTACTAAGTTTGCAAGGTGTTGCACAATGATCCTTCTATTAATTAATCTATATTAATTAATCCCAAATCTAGCTCTACTCTTTTTGACGTGTGACCCCATAGGTTTCTATATAGTTGGTAGTAACTATTACTAACATGGAGCGGTGTCTAGCAACACATCCATGCCACCCAACCCATAGAAATAGTCAGTGATCCCGACAAACCTTTGTGCCCAATATGTCATATTGCATTATCCCTTTGTCTCCATATCCGGATTGGACACGAGACATAAATAGTCACACTCGTATATCCAATCCATAGTTCCTCGATCCTGGGAATATGCTTATACTTGCAGGTAACATTAATATCTCTATACTAATTTATCTGAGTCTGGCCGGACATTCAATAAGCCTCATCCCTCGAGTGGCCATGGATATTTACCCCCATTATGTGGGAGGGACAAATCATATCTACATCACTACGATCTCTAAGCTTGCTTCCTATCACGCCCGATAGCCACCTTTATGATTACCCAGTTACGGTTTAACGTTTGATAACATCAAAGCGCAATATTTCACAACTAGAGTATCTAGTGACTTCAAGTCCAAGGATTTCAATAATATTAGCACTAAGAAAAGCGATTGTGATCCACATAATCTAATGTATCCTTTTCGTCGTGGGTCAATCCAGTATGCCATTACTCCTAATGCATACCCATGTGTTTAGACTTGATATCCCCATATCAATCTTCGCACATACTAGTCTATATTTGATTGTCCTATTAATCAATATAATGGACTAGGTATATTTAAGATAAATAACACATTTTATCTAAGGACTTCATTATATTAAATATCGCAATAAATAATAAATGAATATTCTAGCCAAAACATTGTTCATACTAAATCTACGATTGCCTCTAGGGCATCTATTCCAACAGGATGCAACTAGGTGATTTTAATAGGATTAAAAAGCCTAGAGACAATCAATTGGGATTATCTATGGGATAGATAAATAAGGAGTTATTTTCCCAATTGAACTAAGAGTTGAATAAGGATGCAATTGGAATTGTTCCTACCTAAATAACTAATTTTTGGGTGACTTGCCAAAGCAAATTAAAAAATAAGTGAAATATGGATCTTGACCCACTAGAAAATATATGATATTTTCCGCATTAATATTGAGGATTATTTATCCAAGAAAAATAGAGGTAGCTATGTTTTAAAATTTAAGTCCTTGTTAAATATAGTTAAACGTCACAATACTTTGCATAATCCTTTTGTGTTGAGTACTCATGGCATTAAACAAAAAAAACGCGACTTTATGTCCTTAAGAAGGAAAAGCTGTCTTGAATCTATTTTCTAGACTGGTATAGAATTGATAATTTTTCTCAAATAAAAGAAAAATATTGTACATCATAGAACATAAAGTTCTCTTCCCACAAACTACCAAAACACACTAAAACCTAATGGAGGGAGCATCAAAGAATGATTCTTCGTATGTCACTTGCCTCGTGTTAGCTGCCATGAACTCTGAGCTTTAGAAGCAAGATGAGAAGCATGGATATGATATGATCATACACTAAAAGAAGCTCTTTCAAAGAGCAAGCTGTACATGAAAGGTTTGAAGTGTTGCTCCACTTTGCACTTTCTTGCTTAACACTCGTCATGGTCAAGATAGAATGAGTTCGGGCTTGCCAAAGCAAGGCGACTTGATTCATCAAGATATGACGCGACGACACAAGCTAGTCATGTGTGACTGCTGAAGCAAGAGGTCAAGCGCAACTAAGCTGCTTCAATGGGATTGAAAGCTTATAGACTGGGAGTTATCTATGAGATAAATAAAGAATAAAGCAGTTATTCCCCCAATTGGACCGAGAATTTCATTGGATGCAATTATAGTTTTGTTCAAAGGAGATTTACTCAATATGATTGAGAATCGTTAAACAAAGCACTTATAAAGGGCTTAGGCAAAAACATGTTAATGGTTAACAGCATGGGTAAGGACAAATGGTTTTCTCCGAGACCATGGGTAGAAAGCAAGCTTGTTGCTAAAACCAAGTTCCCTTAAAGGTCCCATAGGTTGTATAGAGGAAGAGAGACTGCCAAAAGTACCTGGAAGGAAACAATAAAAGAAATATGAATTCCAATTTAGGTATTCTTGTTATAGAAGTAAATGTGTCTATCTCATCACCATGAGTATATGATACTAGATGAGGATTTCACGTTTATAAAAATGTGGATGATCTCAAGCGATGTAGACAATTGAACAAGGAAGAAATAAACCTACACGTGGGGCAATGAAGCAAGGGGCTGTAGAATTCGCCGTAGGGTATTGTCTCGACCTTTCTGGGATTGTTCATGAGTTAGAAAAAATTGATTATATCCCTGCTGTGAGTATGTGCATTAGCATAGTTTATTGTTTGGACAATAAAGGCTTTCTATCATAATAAAGGACAAATGTTTTTCCATTTATTCTATGCATTATTGTAATACAATTTTGTCTAATGGATTGTATATCCTTGATCATGATAATTTCATCTATAATATTAATACAAAGAGGTTTGCATATAAGGATATGAACCTCACTTATCTTTGGCATTGTCGTTTAGGCCACATGAATGAGAGATACATATCTAGGCTCCATGTGGATGGGTTTATGGACTCATTTGATTTTAAATCATATGTGACATGTAAGGCTTATTTATTGGGCAAAGATAGATCTTATGGGAACCATACATATTGATGCATGTAAGCCGCTAAGAACAAGTGCTAAAGCTGGTGAATAAGGATTTGTGTATCTTATGAAGAGACAGATCATAATCCTTTGAAGAAGTTCAAGTAATTCACGAATGAAGTACAGAACCATCTTGGCAAAAGTATTAGGGCTCTGCGATTCGATCGTGGAGGCGTGAGTGCATAAGTCAATAGTTTGAGCATCTAATGGAGTATAGGATATGATCCCAACTCGCTAAACCTAGAATGCCACATGGGTATAATGTGTTAAAGAGGAGAGATCGGACCCTGTAGGACATGGTTCGATCCATGATGTGTCAAACAAAACTTCCAGTTTACTTTTAGGGGTCAAGTTCTAATTACAGCAAATTTCTCCCTTAACCTTGTTCCATCTAAATCATTTATGAAAAACACCATATGAGATATGGACTAGGAAGTGTCCTAGTATGTCATTCATAAATAATTTGGGTTATGAAGTTTATATAAATAGTTTACAAATAAACTTGAACCCAAGTCAGATAAATGTACTATGTGGAATATCCTGATGAAACAAATGATATTATTTCTACAATCCAATTGAGAACAAATTTTTTTGTTCCTCGAACCTTTGTGTTTCTTAATAGAGATTGTCTCCAAAAAACAGTGGGTGGATAGTAGAGCTTGAAGGAGTTCAAGAATAACAACAAAAAATTAATCGCTTTGATGGAACATGAGCAGGATCACAAGATGTTGTGGAGCAACCTACTCAAGTAACACAAGGACCTCGTAGGTTAACTTTGTCAAAGGGCTAGAGAAATATGGATTTCTCATAACCCGTTAATGTGTTGCTCATGGAGATGGTTCTACAACCTATGAGGAGGTCACGAGTAGGCTATACTCTTATAAATGGCTTGAAGCCATGAGATACGATATGGAATCCATGTATACCAACAAAGTATGGACTTTGGTGGAACCACCTGAAAGGGTAGGACCCATTGGGTGCAAGTGGGTTTTGAGGAAACCAACATGGATTGTAATGAGATTACTTTTAATGGAAAATTGGTTGGAAAAAGGTTTCCAGTGACTTCATAGTATAGACAATGACGAAATCTTTTCCCCAGTTGCAATGCTTAACTCCATTCGCATTTTGCTTGCAGCAAACTGTCTACAGATTGAGTCAAGCTTCTTGGAGTGGGAATCTTCGATTAATTATGAAATCAAATGGCTTGGTTCCATAAATAAAGAAGATGAAGCTTGTTTATACAAGAAGGTTAGTGGGAGCACCGTTATATTTCTGTTCTTGTATGTGGAGACATACCAATCATTGGGAATAATGTCTCTACTCTGCAAATTGTTAAAGATTGGCTGGATAATTAATTTTCAATGATAGAATCAGGCAAAAAAACCTATAAAGATCTATGGAGATAGATCAAGAAAGTTGTTTGGCTTAAGCCAAAGTACATATATTGACAAATGTGTTGAAATGGTTCAGCATTCAAGATTATGGATTCTTACCCATGTCACATGGAATTAGTCTTTGGAAGACTAATTTTCATTCCAATTAGATTGTGAATGACCGTATGAATAAGATTCACAAGATAAGCCATCTTATGTACTAGCCCAGACATGTCATATGAGCATGACATGGAGATACCAGCAAAATCCGGGTGGGTGTCACCGGATAATTATCAAGATTATCCTTAAGTACTTGAGAAGAACTAAAAGATGAATTATTGATATATGGAGGATAGGAAGGGTTCGCTGTAAGGGGTTACACTGGTGCGAACTTACAATCTAACAGAGAAGATTTCATATTATTAAGTTTTATGTTTTGCACTAGTTGGAGGGACTGTGAGCAGGAAAGGTTCCAGGTAATATTTAGTTTCCGATTCTATTATAGAGTAGTGTGTATATTAATGCGTAAGATGCACATACTCAGAATATTCAATCTCAATTGATTGTCGATAGAGGAGATGTTAGTTTATGCAAAGTATCACCAAGGTGTCTCGCCTACCATGGCCCTTGCGTAGCGTAAGCATGAGGGCCGCGCTAGATCAATAGGCATATGATGTAGGAGATTGACTCTAGTTCAAGTGGGAGACTGTTGGAAATATTCCCTAGAGGCAGTCTATTTCTTGTGAAATTTATATGGACTTACTATTCATTATGTTATCGATATGGAGATACGTTAACATGAATGAAGTCCTTATAATATAATGTTATATTCTTAAATATCTCTAGTCCATTATATTAATTAAACATGACAATCAACTATAGTCTATTATGGGGTTGGATTGATATGTAGATATCACGATCCAACACATGGGTATGCATTAGGTATTATGGCATATTGGATTGACCCACAACAAGAAGACTACATACAAGTTATGTAGAGTCACAAGTACTTCTCGTAGTGACAATGGTATTGCCATCCTTAGACTTGAAGTCACTAGATCCTCTAGTTGTGGAAAATTGTGTTTTGACATCGTGAAACGCTACACCGTAACTAAGTAGCAATAAAGGCGTTAATTGGAGGGAAGCAAGCTTAAATATGGTAGTGATGTAGATAGAATTTGTCCCTCCTACATAACGGAAACAAATATCCACGGCCACTCGAGGGATGGTGCTTATAGAATGTCTGGCCAGACTCAGATAAATCAATATGGAATATTGATGTTATCTGCATGGATAAGACTATTCACAGGATCGAGAAACTATGGATTAGATATACGAGTGTGACTTGTATGTCTCGTGTGCAATCCGGATATAGAGACAAAGGGATGAGACAATACTTGCACAAGGTTTGTCAAAGTAATGACTATTTATATTAGTTGGGTGGCATGGATGTGTTGCTGAACACCGCTCTATGTTTGTAATTTTTACTACCAACTAATTAGAAACCATGGGGTCACACGCCATATGGATTAAAATAGACTTGGGGATTGATTAATATGATTAATTAAATAGAAGGATCAAAATGCAACCACTAGCAAACTTAGTAGGACTAATTTGTAAGGTGGACTAATCCATGTATAGACATGATTAGGACTAATTTTTAATGAGAACTAATCCATGTAAGGACATGATTAGGAGAGGAGCTAATATGTAGCTAACAAGGAGTTGTTGGAAAATATAAGTAGCACTCCTAGCTTATTTTCTCACTAATGCTGATAATCTACATTGAGTAAGAGAAAGAGAGAAAAGCAAGGAGAGAGCAAACACTAGAGGTCCGAACCCCCTAGTGCCGCCCCTACCCCGTGGGCTACCAAGAGAGGCGAGGCCATCTCTTTGGTCCATTTTGCATGATTATTTTTTTTCCTTCTTCCACCGGTTGCTAGCACAAGACGTGGAGGAATCTTGATCTTGATCCTAGGCGTGGACTATTCGTAGAAACGCGAACACTTTTTTGCGTTTGAAGTCATCCAAGGAGAGAAACGAGGTAATTGTAACCAAATCCCTTACAATCGTTGTGTTGTTTCTTCCTGTGATCCTTGGAGGGTCTTTTGCGGAAAATTGTTTGTATAATTCTGCTGCATAATCCGTTACGAAACCCTACAAGAGCGGTGTCAAGCAACACATCCATGCTACCCAACTAATAAAAAAGTCAGTGATCCAACAAACCATGTGCCCAATATTACCGTGTTGTGTTATCCCTTTGCCTCCATATCCGGATTGGACACGAGACATAATTGTCACACTCGTATATCCAATCCATAGTTTCTCGATCCTGGGAATAGGCTTATCTATACAGATAACATCAATATCTACATATTGATTTATCTGATTCTGGACAGACATTCCGTAAGCACTACCCCTCGAGTGGCCATGGATATTTAATCCCATTATGTATGAAGGACAAATCCTCTATACATCACTACAGTCTCTCAGCTTGCTTCCTATCATGTCCGATTACTATCGTTATAGTTACCCAATTGCGGTGCAACGTTGGATAATTTCAAGACATGATATTTCACAACTATAGTATCTAGTGACTTGAAATCTAAGGACTACAACACCATTAGCACTACGAGAAGCACTTGTGACTTTAATATAACTTAATGTGGCCTTCTCTTGGTGGGTCAATCCAGCATGCCATTACTCCTAATGCATGCCCATGTGTTAGACTTGATATCTCCATATCAATCTACCCACATACTAGTGTATAGTGATCGTCATGTTAATCATTATAATGGAATAGAGATATTTAAGATAAATAACACATTGTAATCTAAGGACTTCATTATATTGAATATCTCCATCTTCTCTACTATAAAAAGCTGAAGAGCTTTAAGTGTTTAACACTTTAGGAGTTTTGCACTTTTGAGAGTTTAACACCTTCATGTGTTTTCTCTCATTTTGAGTTTTCTACATTTTTTTTGAAACACCCAAAATATCCCTGAACTAAAACAAGAAATGCTTTCTCAAAAAGAAACTCCTCCCCGATGAGCACATCCACAGAAGTTAATGCAATTATCACAAAAGTTAAGGCAATTACCTTTCATTAATTCTATTCAAATTTTTTTACTTTCTCAAACAAAAAACGAAACAAGAAGATGAAACGTATGATTTCATTCGTCGATTTCTGAAGGTTGGTTCTTCGTCCAACGTTTCAATTAACATCCAGTAAGCCTTCATCTCTGGCTCTCTCCCACTCTCTCAATCTCGGCTTTGAGTCGTATGTGACTCTTCACTGACCAAGTCTTCTGTTTCCTCCAGAAGTTCCCCAGAAGCTCTCGCACAATCTCTCCTCTCGTCACTCACAAACAGTGGATTCCCTCTATCTCACATCACTCACAATAAGAGTATTCTCCCCTAATTGAATAACGAAGGTAGCTACATCATGAATGCTTATATTCTACAATACTCGCTGTGATTTCTAGGTAGGTAGGATGTAATATGAAGTTAGGGCTCAAAAATTTCTTAGTTCACCTCTGAATATTGGTATATGGCTAACTAATGGTGTTGCTGCAGGTGATGTCAGTTCTGCAGCGCCGAGTTCTATTCAATATAATGCTTCGTAGGAAAAGCATTCTTGTACAACCATTCTATTTGTTAATTACCTTTTTCTATTTGTATTTTTTAGGTTTCATATATAAAAGTTCCTCGATTTTGGATTCTTTTTTTTTTTTTTTTTTTTTTTTTTTGATAAATCCTCGATTTTGGATTCTAATTCAATTAAAGTTCAGATTTAGTTGTGGTTTCACAATTTGATTTGGTTACATAACTGTATTCCTTTCACTTTATCTATTCAATATGGTTGTTCTCATTGATTTGTCACAAATATTTTTCTTCTCGGTATCTCGAAGTTGTTTTGTTGAAAATATCTCCTTGCTCTTCCAGCGAATGGATCAAGGTGCATTTTTCCAAAAATTTTGGTCTAAACATTTGTAGAGTCTACTTTTTTGAATGACTTGTGTGGTATTCACTTGTTACTACACATTATACCATTTGACATCAGACGTGATAATAGACTATTGCTAAATCTATTTTCTGCAAATAAGAATTGCCTATAATGTTTGATTATGTTGAAATTTAGGTATATGCAAGTAGTCTAAGTACAATCTGGGTTCCAAAGACTTGTGTATAATCCTATGGTATCCAACCAATGTTGGTTGGCGGGTATCCTATAGGCGCTCTGCAAGTAGTTTCCTTCATTCAGTTTTTTCCAAGTACACCCCCTACTAAGCAACCCTTTTACACACCAGGCATAATTGTCATCAATGTTTGGTTAGTCAATTACTATTTGATATCCAAACTTATATGTTCAGATAATAGTTTCTAATCACTGATCTCAGCCCTTTCCCTTCTCAAACGTTTGTAGCGGTTCATCCCATTGATGGATCATCAATTACAACTAAATATAAATCTTCTTTTCTCACAAGCTGTAATCGCTTGCAAGAACCTCTGCTAAAGCCAATCGGTTGTTTATGGGCCTGTTTGGATACATTGGTTGGGGGGGTTGGGTTAACCAAACTTGTGTGGTGTTTGGGTAGAGGGGTTTAGTAATGCTATTTACCCGTCCACCGCCTGAACCCACCCGGACACCGGTCTCACTCTCTCTCCTCTCTCTCTCTTCTTCACCTTCACGTGCACTCACTTCACCCTCTCTCCCTCTCTCTCTCACTCTCTCTCTCTCCTGCCACAGCCGGGCACCGCCCGTTCTCTCTCCCTCTCTCTCTCTCTCTCTCTCCTGCAACACCCGGGCACCGCCATCACCCACCAGTCCACCGGCTCTCTCTTTCCCTCTCTCTCCCACATGTTTGCCGCTTCTCTTTCCCTCTCTCCTCCACGCACCCGGCCACCGCTACAACACACCCGTCCACCGCCTGCTTCACCGAACCAAAAAATAGTTTGGTTTGGTCAGGGGTTAACGGAAACGGGCTATCCAAACAGCCCCTATGTTTATACACAGTCGAGTCTTACTTGCATTTTAATCCTCTTGAGATTGTCGTTCTTGATTTTGGCCGAGTAAACTGGTGGGTCTAACTTTATTTATATGTTCTTACAAGTCGGTAATCTTTATTAGCCTGGTCCTTTTCCTATTTTTGTTTTCGTTTTTTTTTTTTTTTTTTTTTTTTTTTTTTTTTTTTTTTTTGCTAACTTATTAGCATGCTCTTTGGTTCAAGCCGTTCCATACAAAATCCCCAAATCATTGTTGTTCATTTCGAATGCATTTATTTCAATTGAGACCAGTAGGGATACTAGAGATGGGTTGTTGCAATAATTTGCAAATGAGTATAATCAGTGATTTGGTTTATATCATTTGCCAAGCGGAACTCTTCTTTTGCGTTTATAATTGGGGTAAGGTAGGTGTATATTTTATATTTAATTCGTCATTTAATCCCCCATTAGCTTGTGGGTAACCTATAAGGCCTTGTTTATATGGCCTTGACATGCCTACGCCATCAGATAAACTCTTGCATTTATAGAGTAATACACTACATTAGTTAAAGTGTACATGTCAAGAACCAGGATATATATTGTGGTGTTTTGTTCAAAATTGACTCCCATACTATCTCCTGTTTACATGTTTTTGACTATTTTGTCGAACTATCTACTCCGCCATTCTGTAACATTTTCACTATATGAAATCTTGGCTTCAGAACTATCTGGATATGTACATACAAGATAAAAAGGTAGATTTATGATTCCATCTTACATTCCTATCTCCATAAAATTTATAATTTTCTTAGGTGGTCTTGTGAATAAAAAGGCCGGTCAATTTCCAATTAACTAAGGTTTTTCTTTTTGTAATTTTCAAGAGATGCTTAATGTTAACATCATATACGTACATGTCAAAAGAACTGAAAAAAAAAGGGAGCGAGTTTAATAATTTAAGGAGGGTGATAAAGCCTTGTAACATATTCCATTAAGGTGCTATTTATTGGGGTTTCTTCATAGGCTACATTTGCTATATTTAACATTTAATGAGAACAAGAGTTTCTTTCTCTAAGTAACAATTTTAAGTTTAGTCTCCGAATCTTTCCTCAATTTATTCTCTTTTCATTACACCTTGGTAGGTTTCTCCCTTGGCTTGATTTTTTTATTTTTTTTGGTCTCAAATACCATTCATAGAGAGTGAGCCATGTTTTTTAATTTGCATATTAACTTTAACAAGCGAATATCATGTAGTTTTAACTCAGTGAACCTTCAAATGTACAAGTGTATATGATATTCTATTTAAAGATCCATATATTTGTGATGAAATTGCATGCAGGTTCTTGTAAATGTCTTTTGTTAACTACCAATTATAGGGAAGTGAGGTTCGTATTCTTTGCGATAAAGTTATAGGGAATTTTTATAGAGCCGCGGCCCCCCTCCGCCACCCCGTGTCCGCCAATGCTTCTGGTGAGGACTTTATGCCAAATCCCATGTTATCATTACATGTTTCATCTCGATTGATTAACGACAATTCCTATTATGCAGGAAGATAATGAAACTTCTGCATTTAAATTGGAGAACGATTGATTTGAAGTAGGCAAATGATTTTTTCCATGATGTTTTCACCATTTCTTTCAAGTAGTTTTTTCCTGAGTAATGTTAATTGTGAGAAATACATATCCGAGTGGTTCCTAAAGCTAGCCAAATGATGCATTGAGAAGCATCCTTTCTTCCAACTATTCTCTCTACATGTTATGTATTATCTTTTATAGGTTGTTCTACCTATGTCTATTCCCCATGTCGAGAAAACATTTTGGTCATATGCCTCGTATTAGCTTTAGCACATATGTTCAAAATTTTCAGCCATTAAGCTTCAACAGCTAAATTACCACATATATATTTTTTTTTTAAAGAACCTACATGGTGGTAGAGTGGTATTACCCGCTTCCATTAACACTGTGTTTCCAAACTACAACAGCTACAATTGGGGGGACCAAACCTGACCCAATATATAAACTACATAAGTCCAAAATCAAACAAAATAGAAATCAAATAAGATCTTGGGCTAACAAACCGAAAATGAAATTCGGTGGGTCCACCATGTAGGTAGCCCATTTCTTCTCACCAAGTCCAATAGAAGCCATCTGGTGAGCTACTTTATTAGCATAGCGGCGGACGACATTGATAGCCCTAGCTTTATCACTTCCAATCAGCCTCTTGAGCTCTCTCATGTATATATTCTTCTCAGTGTAATCAAGTGTCTCCTTCCTCAAGATCTGAGCTAAGTTCTCAGAATCAGTTTCCAGTTGGAGGGGCGCCGATGAAAGGGATCTAAATCAGGTACGAGAAAACTCAAGAGTTCTAGCCTCACTCAAAGTAGAATCATCGGAAAAAGAGATCTGACTACAGCTAGCAGCCACAAAGATCCCTCTCTGATCTCTAACCACACAACCCACCCAAGCAATCTCGTTCTTGGTATCCAAAGCCACATCATTATTCATCTTTAACGATTTCTCCAGAGGGGGACACTGCTTTTTTGCGATTAAAGGATTCGGCTCTAAGTGTCGAGACTCTCTATTCAAAGATAAGTCTATTTCCACCAAATAAGTTTCTGCTTCCCAGTAAATTCAAAATCTCAAGTTTTTTCCTTCCATGTCCAATTTATTTCTTCTGGACCAGATGAACCAGCAAGGAACATCGAATAGGCGCATCTGGTCCTTTTGAAGATCATGCGCCAAATGGAAATCCAGACCACCGCGCTTCAAATTAATTAATCATCTGCTCCCCAAAACCACAGATCTGCCACAGGGATTTGATTTTGGAGCAACCAATAAACAGATGTTGTCTATCTTCCTTTGCTTTTTGACAGCAAGGACAAAAACCCAGGTACGTTCATACCCCGCCTAAGCAGATTGTTCCTTAGAGGCAATAAATTTGTTGAAAAGCCTCCAAGCAAAAAACTGTACTTTCTCAGGAAGAGATAAGTTCTTGACTTTGAGGTCAAGCTTATCCTCAATCTCCCTACTTGTACCTTCCTGGGATTTATTTGGGTCATGGTAACAACGTCTCTTAGCTGCAACATGATACCCAGATGCCACTGAGTAAACACCATTTGTAGTATAACCCACATTAAGCTATCACTTTCCTTTGCTTCACATATAGGGATCTGCATAATTATACCAGTCTCCTCAACATCAAAAGAATTTATAATTAGATCTGTGTTCCATTGACCAGTGGCATTGAACAAATTAGAGACCTTAGCTTCTGTCCCAACACAGGACTGCTAAACACCTTTCTTCCACCCCTTGTAGGCAGCTGATACGGGTGACCCATATTATCATAGCTATGATTATTAATTATTTAGTATTAGTTGTTTATTATTTTATTTAGCTAGCAGTTTATTTATTTAGTTGTTTTTTTAATTAGTGAGTAGACCGGGCCGAGCCCGTTAGGTCAATCTTCTAGTTAGGGTTTGTTACTTTTCTATTTAAACGTTGTAAGTTTCATTATTTTATCAAGCAATCAAGAAGAAAACTAGTGAAATTGTGTGTGTGGGTTCAAAACCCGTGTGTGTGGAGACTTGATCGTGTCTAGAATTACGATCACGTTAGGTAAACCCTAACAAATTGGTGCTTTCATTGTTTTCATCATCCAACTGGTGAAACAATGTCGGACTCAAATCCGATTACGGTTCTCAACATCAACAACATCCCGGCATTTGCAGGCCTCCAAGCTAGTGGGAGACAAATCTCTTTCAATGGAAAACAATATCGTTTGGTTTCCGTTGAGGATTTTTGCCGCCTCCAGGACATCATTAGATCTGACGACTTTGCGCCGCCACAAGAGCAGAATATCAAACCACCATCAGACCAGACATCACCCCCAAGCACGGAGATGCTCAACTCACCGCCCCCACAGAGACCCACGGCGCCGCAATTCCAGACGCCGGAACCGGAGAAGATAACCCAGCAACCACCATCCTTGGCGTCGCCGTCCTCCCTGCCCCTGTTCCCGGTGTCCAAAACCTCCGACGACCTCCAGGTCTCGTGCCTCCTTCCGACCACGACCACGCAGCCACAACTCGCCGCCACCGTCGACGACCTGCAATCGTCTGACCTCCACCCTGCCTACGACAGCCGACAACCACCAACTCCGACGGGAACTGCTCTGACCCGATTGAAACCACCCAAACTCCCTGACCCATGTGGCGATCTCCATCCGCCTCCACTAATTCCGCCGCAACCGCCACCAACACAGTCGTTCCAGCACTCTCCGCCGCAAAACGCTTCCACCTTCATTCATGGCCGCCAACCTTTCCAGTTTGGTTCTCCAACCCTTAGTGATGGGTTTAGGGCAAAACACCAATCCCTTTGTGGGCCACCCATCCCTTCTAGACTCAATTATTTGACCACCGTTAACTATTTTGGGCCCAACTTTGCAATTCTACCCAATTCACCTTCAGCACTTTGGTCTCATTTTTCATGTGGAGCTAACTTTTTTGGGCAGCAGTTATTTCGCCTTCGTGCTAGTTCGATACTGCACCAGGTTCTACAGCTAGTTTGGCGTCCATTTGATCCAGGCAAAAATCATTCACGACTTCTTGAAGATTTTCAACACTTCCGAGGACAAGGCGTTTTACAACCGCGGGGGAGTTGATACGGGTGACCCGTATTATTATAGCTATGATTATTAATTATTTAGTATTAG
Organism: Linanthus parryae; assembly: GCA_023055425.1. Classification (NCBI taxonomy): domain Eukaryota; kingdom Viridiplantae; phylum Streptophyta; class Magnoliopsida; order Ericales; family Polemoniaceae; genus Linanthus; species Linanthus parryae. The sequence continues at coordinate 92,484,088 of JALGPY010000005.1, read as the reverse complement.
TTGTTTATTATTTTATTTAGCTAGCAGTTTATTTATTTAGTTGTTTATTTAATTAGTGAGTAGACCGGGCCGAGCCCGTTAGGTCAATCTTCTAGTTAGGGTTTGTTACTTTTCTATTTAAACGTTGTAAGTTTCATTATTTTATCAAGCAATCAAGAAGAAAACTAGTGAAATTGTGTGTGTGGGTTCAAAACCCGTGTGTGTGGAGACTTGATCGTGTCTAGAATTACGATCACGTTAGGTAAACCCTAACAGCAGCCACTTATGCTTATACACCGGAGTTGATTGTCTGTCACCTATAGCATGTCTAACCCCTTCGTAAATTGCCTTTCTGCCAAGTAAAATACTTCTCCAAATGAAAGATGGATTTGAACCCTGATAAGCTTCCATGTTAGTTATCCAAGGTCTAAGTAGTAGGTAATGGAAACCGGGTTTTTAGGAAATACTGATAATTTTAACACATGATTATAAAATGACATATTTGTTTTACAAGCTTGAATTTGTAGGAGTATCAAGAACGGTTATGTCAAATGACATGGTGTGTTCAGCAAAACAATTGTTATTATTCCAACTAGTTATCATAATGTACTCCATTTCTTTTGTAATTTTTATATTTCCTTAGGAAATGTTTTCTTTAAATTTTTAAAAGGTCAACTCCACGTGCAACACACGTGCATTCAACTAGTAATAATAAAAGAATATTCAAGCCAAACAATCTTCATAATAAATATAGATTGGCTCTAGGAAATCTACTAGAACAGTCTCCCAGTTGCACTAGAGCCAATCTGGTGCATCCCGTATGCCTATAGATCTAGTTTGCCTTTCATGCTTGCGTTGAAAAAGCAGCTTCGTAAGTAGATATGAAAGATTATTGTCCGTTGGAATCATGCATATCTTCACATCTCCTCTTTTGATGATTTCTCGAATGATATGGAATCTCCTACGTACGTGCTTGGATTTCTGATGCGACCTGGGTTTCTTTGCTTGTGCTATCTCCCCAGTGTTGTCACAATATAACGCAATGGGATCCACAACTAGGAATCACACCAAGTTCAGCGATGAACTTCCTTATCCAAACACCCTCCTTTGCTGCACCTGCCACAACAATGTACTCAACTTTTGTTGTAAAATTTGCAACCGTCTCTTTCTTGGAATTCTTCCACCTCACAGCTTCTCCATTTAGGAAAAATACATAACCCGACTGCGATCTGTAGTCATCTCTGTCGGTTTGTAAGCTTGCGTTAGTGTAAACTATTACACTGAGTTCTTCCTCACCTCCAAATATCAAGAATGCATACTTAGTTCTTCTCAAGTACTTAAGGATATTCTTAACTGCAATCCAGTGACTCTCACCCTGTTTAAACTAATATTTTCTTGTCATACTCAACGCGCATGACACATCTGGTCTAGTACACAACAAGGTGACATGATAGATCCTATAGTCGACGCTTATGAGACTCTTCTCATGCGGTCCTTCTCAATCTAATTGGAGGGATAGTCACCCTTCGTAAGGGTGACTCCATGCGACATGGGAAAGAATCCTTTCATTGATTCTTGCATGAACCGCTTCAACACCTTGTTTATATATGTACTTTGTCTTAGGCCGAGCAACTTTCTAAATCCATCCAGATAGATCTTGATACCAAGTATATAAGATGCATCTCCTAAGTCCTTCATTGCCAAACACTTCCCTAGCCAATCTTTAACAGATTGCAAGGTATGGACGTCATTTCCAATGAGTAGTATGTCATCCACATACAAGACCAGAAACAAAACAGAAATCCCACTAACCTTCTTGTAGACACAAGGTTCATCTTCGTTCTTAATGAAGCCAAACTCACAGATTGCATCATCAAAACATAGATTTCAACTCCTAGAAGCTTGCTTCAATCCATAAACGGATCTCTATAACTTAAATACTTTTTTTTGCATGCTCTGGATCCTCAAAACCCTCTGACTGTGTCATGTATACATCCTCAATGAGGTTTCCATACAGAAACGTTGTTTTGACATCTATATTCTGAACCTCATAGTCATGATAAGCTGCAATAGCAAGTAAGATACGAATGGATTTGGCCATCGCGACTATGGAAAAGGTTTCACCATAGTCAATACTATGAATCTGTCTGAATCCTTTTGCCACCGATCAACCCTTTTAGGCAACTACATTGGCATCCATGTCGGTCTTCTTCTTGAAGACCCACTTGCACCCAAAGGGGCTCGACCCAATGGGGCGAGCCCCTTTGGGTGGTTTCACCAAAGTATATACTTTGTTGGTATACATGGATTCCATTTCGGATCTCATGGATTCAAGCCATTTCCTAGAGTCCGGCCTCTTACGGCCTCTCCATAGGTAGTAGGCTCATCATCCCCGAGTAGTATACCACCGGGCTCAGTCACGAGAATTCCATACCTCTCTGTATCCTTACGTACCCTACTCGACCTACGATGCTCTTGTGTGTATTGAGCAGGTTTCTCCAAAACTACTTGTGGTTCCTGCTCATTTTCCATTGTAGGATTAGTTTTTTGTGGTTCTTGAACTTATTCAAGTTCTACAGTCCTCCCATTGGCTTGTTTATAGATGAAAAATACACCGGTCTGAGAAACAAACACTTTCTTCTCGGTTTGATTGTAGAAATAATATCATTTTGTTTCCTTAGGATATCCCACAAACTTAAATTTATCTGACTTGGCCCGAGCTTGTCTGTTTGTAAACGCTTTACATAGACGTCACAACCCTAAATATTCATAAACAACACTACGGGACGCCTCCCAATCCATATCTCATATGGTGTCTTCATGACTGATTTGGATTGAACACAGTTAATGGTAAAAGCTGCAGTCAATAAAACATGTCCTCAAAAAGATATTCCGACAAATGTGAGATCCACAACCAGTATCCAATACCCAACATGAAGAGATAGAAAAATTGATACATATAAACAGAAGTACCTGGTGGTGGTGGAATCACTATTCTAAGCCTTTTATCTTCCAGATATTTTGGGAAGTTCCTCTTCAGATGGAATGTATGACTACGATAGTGACAAGCGCCCTTTGAGACGCCACAACCAGGCTTTAAGGAAGCTTCCTTAGGTTTTTCAACTGCCTTAAACTTCCCTTTGGAGGTAGAATCAACTCTCTTGCTATTCCCTTTATCGACCATCATTATGGCCTTGCATTTTCCTTTATTAATGCTCTGTTCAGCGGTCCTCAACATATGACCAGGCCTGATAGAGTTTTGTTGATTTCATTCATATTGTAGTTCATGATGAACATACTACAATTGTCTGGCGACGATTGCAGGATGAGATCAGTGGCAAACTATTCGCCAATCGGAAAGCCTAACCTTTCGAGATTCTCCATGTACCCGATCATACGGAGTACATGAGGCCTGACTTGGTTCCCCTCTGGCAGACTGCACTTGAACAATGCTTTAGATACTTCATACCGCTCAGGCCTTGCTTGCACTTGGAAGAGCTGCTTCAAATGTACGATCATTTCATATGCCTCTCAGTTCTCATGTTGCTTATGAAGCTCATAGTTCGTGGTGAAAAGCATGAGACAAGTCACATCATTAGAATCATCCACGATCTTTCTCCTAGTGCCTCTGGAACAGGATTGTCCAAATGTACAACTTCTTTTCATGCTTGAGAACAATTCTCAAGCTTCTGTCGATGTTTGATTGTTTGCCATTGAAATTCTACAAAATGAGAAATATACAATTTTTAGTATTAAACCACCTATAACAATGGCTAGATTAGTAAATATAGATCCCACTATTTTTCTCGGATTAATAGCCTTCCCCATTAATGCGAAAAATATCATATACTTTCTAGTGGGCCGAGATCCATATTTCACTTCTTTAGAGCCTGTTTTGGCAAGTCACCCAAAATTAGTTATTTAGGTTGGAACTACTTCCAATTGCATCATATGCAACTCTTGGTTCAATTAGGCGAATAACTCTTTATTCTTTATCTATCCCATAGATAACCCATAATTGTCTTGCCTCTAAGCTTTCAATCCTATTGAAGTGGCTTAGTTGCGTTCAAGCTCTTACTTCAACAATCACACATTACTAGCTTGTGCAGTCGCGTCACACCATGATTAATCAAGTCGCCTTGCTTTGGCAAGCCCGAACTCAATAGACCCTGATCATGAAGAGTGTAACCAAGATACGGCAAAATGCAATATTGATCGTTTGAGGAATTTCCTTGTCAATTTTAATTATTTTGTTGATATTATCAACTGATCTACTTATTTGGATTGGGCAATCCCAAATAAAATATCAACCTTGTTTAGTATTATCCTATTACGTTCTGCATGCATCAACCATACACCAAAATAAATAAGAAGACAATAAATAAATAAATAAATAAATAAATAAATAAATAAATAAATAAATAAATAAATAAATAAATAAATAAATAAATAAATAAATAAATAAATAAATAAATAAATAAATAAATAAACGTGGTATGGATATGGCCCCTAAAACTAAGATATTCCCAAGCCAATGAGAATATCTATAAGCCCTAAAGTGACAAGCTCATCTCCATGTGCCACCATTTTTAGTCCATGTGTCATAGCTTGTGGGTCTTCATTATCTTGTGGTGTCTTTAGTCTTTGATCTTCTTTTACATGCCTTGAATTTAATCTATCTATCTAATTCTAGCTAGCATCTACAAACTAAATAGAAAGACCTCACAGTCAAGGGAGAACACTACACACAAGACATAAATTAATTACATTAATTTTATTCAAAACCAAAATAAAAACAAACCACAAAAGTAAATATCCACAACCTAGGCCACATCCAACCACCATGTAATAAAACACATAAATAGTAAAAATATAATTTTATCGCGCTTGATCAATCTTATTTGAATTTGGATTTTCTTGGGTGGAAACAGTCAAACGGTTACGCCAGTCCAATTGGTCAACTCGTTAGGACTAGCCAAGCCGGACCAAACCGGTCAGACCAGCCTCCACGGTCAAAATGGCGACAGGCCGAACCCTGTAGACCGGTCAGCTACGGTCCGCGCACCAAGGAGAAGGGACGAGTTGATGGCAGAACCCCTATACAGAAAATATCCAAATATACTTCCTTCCTTGCGGGAAGATTCCCAATTTTAGACAAAAACACTTTTTTCCCCAATTGTGCCCAAACCCTAGCTTTTCAAATCACCAAAACTTGCATCGTATGTAAATGAAATTCGCTAATTTTTACACGATACGTAAAATTAGCTCATTCCCTATAGAATCGTGTTCAATTTGCATCAATATGCCAATATTAGTTAACGTTACGGTGTAAAAAATGATAAAACGGAAACACATAAATCACGTTATGCGCTATGACTTGTGGCTCTGATATCAGTGAAGGGCTTTGATGCAGTATACGCAGCGGAAATACAATAATAATTTCCAGATCAACCCCTCCCCCTCCCCCCAGGAATCGGAGGCTAAGCCATCATAACGTGATAAAGGAAGGCGATTTTGTACCTTGTATGTTTGTATGATCACAACGAAGAATAGTGTCATCGTCTCTACCGGAATCAACACCTAAGATTTCCAATTTGAATCACCCTTAACGTCTTGTGCTAGCTATGTTGAAGAGGGAAGCAAAAGGATCAGGAAAACAGGAGCCAAGAGGTGGCCGTACCACCTTTGGGGGCTGATGGGTAGGGAGGCCGACGGGTATGGGGCTTCTTCTTCTTGGGGTCTCTCTCCTTACTCTCTTATTTCTCTTAATGACAACTCGTAAGAAATAATAATCTAGGATTGCCATTTTATAGTTAATAACTCCTTATTATCTACAAACTTTCCCTAGTACTATTCATGTCCATACACGGATTAGTCTACTTTGAAACTTAGTCCACCTAACTTTGCATGTGGTTGCGTTTTGATCCTTGACCCATATAATTGTTAATTAGTCCAAGTAATTAACATTCTTTCCAGTTTAATCCTTTCGGTGTGTGACCCCGTAGGTTCTTATTAAGTTGGTAGTAACCATTACAAACATAGAGCGGTGTCGAGCAACACATCCATCTATGGAATCCAACTAATAGAAATAGACAGTGATCTAAAAACCATTGTGCCCAATGTTACCGTGTTGTGTATGTCCCTTTGTCTTCATATCCGGATTGGACACGAGACATAATTGTCACGCTCGTATATCCAATTAATATTTTCTCGATCATGTGAATAGGCTTATATGCGCAGATAATATCAATATATCATATTAATTTATCTGAGTCTGGCCAGACATTCCATAAGCACTACCCCTCGAGTGGTCATGGATATTTGCTCCCATTTTGTTGGAGGGACAAATCATCTCTATGTCACTACCACCTCTCAGCTTGCTTCCTATCATGTCCGATTACTACCTTTATTGCTACCCAGTTACAGTGTAGCGTTTGACGAGATCAAAACATGATATTTCACAACTAGAGCATCTAGTGACTTCAAGTCTAAGGATTACAACACCATTTTTACTAAGAGAAGCACTTGTGACATTAACATAATTTATATGTAGCCTTCTCGTGGTTGGTCAATCAAGTATGCAATTACTCCTAATGCATACCCATGTACTAGACTTGATATCTTCATATCAATCTACCCACATACTAGTCTATACTGATTGTCCAAATTAATCAATATACTGCATTGGAATATTTAAGATAAACAACAATTGTAATCTAAGGACTTCATTATATTACATATCTCCATAAATAATAAATGAATGTTCTAGCCAAAATATTGTTCATACTAAAATAAGATTGCCTCTAGGACATCTACTCCAACATCTTTTTGCTAGGAGTTTTTCAGAACGGGATGGAGAGGTCACGGTGTTGTGCCTTGCTGCACCAAAGGCTGGTGTCATTGTGGATTCAGGTGAGTACGTACACGCTTTACTACCATAGAATTGTGTAATACCCCGTTTAATTAATAAGGGAAAATAGTAATTTGGAAAGCTAAATAAGATTTTAGTTGTGAAAAATAAAGTTGGGTAAATTATTGTGTTTCTAAAGTTAAGAATAGCATGAGATTTTAGAAAATATTAGACTAGTATTCGTAGATAAATACGCGAGTGTTTCTTTTATTTTAATCGTTGGTGCGTGTACGACCACCGCGAGCTTTAGTGCGTGTGTTCTACACCTAATCGTCTTACCTATTGGTGAGCCAACCACACCTTAACCTTCCTCTACTTCACCTTCTCCATCTTTTCTTCTTCTTCGGGAAATTTTTCTCCACCGACCACCACCACAATCATCACCACCGCTCACCTTTTTGGAAGTTGAGTTCTTCAAGGAAGCTCTCCTCTATATAACCATCATGATCATCATCTTAACCACCAACACCTTCGGCCACCATCACCAATCTCTCTCTCTCTCTCTCTCTCTCTATATATATATATATATATATATATATATTTATATATCTCTCTCTCCCTCTCTGTTCGAGGTCAGAAAACATACAGAAGCAGCAGCAGAAAAACTGTCAAAGGTCCTCCACCACCGTCCACCATTGTTGCCGGCAAAGAGCTCCACCGGAGAGAATTCATCACCACCCACCACCTGGAAAAATTCTTAAACACCTCCAGGAGGTTCAAGGAGACTTCTTCCAGAGATAACAAGAGCCATAAAAGGCTCTAAAACCGGAGACGAAATCACCACAATGACTCTTCGACGGTGAACCTGAAACGACCCGTTTCTTGACCGATTTTGGTCAATCTTGGCATGGGTATGCTCTAAATCCTCAGATTAGTTGTTTTAGATAATCAAAATCGTATCTTGCTTGCTCGAATCCATGTTTAGATTGATTAATTTGAATTTCTTGATAGGGTTAAAGTGTCTTTTTATAAGTTCGGTGTAAGAGTGTTTATTTGTATAAAAACCTGTTAGATAGTAAGTGTCTTTTAATGTTTCTTTCATGTGAATGGTTGGGGTACTAGCAGACTTTTAACATAATTTAGGGGATCAAATTAAACGTTGTACAGTACGCAACAAATTAAATGATACTTTTGGATTAAAAATATTTTTTAAAAATAATTGTTTTCGTTCCCGTTACGGAAAAGTGATCCGGGTGTTGAAATAGTATACAAGTTGTTTGTTAAAAATTAAACTAGTAACGTTTTATAGTAACTAAAAAAACTTTGTGTTAATCCTTTAATGTTCTATTCGGCTTGTTCAAATACTTGTAAAAAATTACATTTGTTAGTTTATAAATATTACCGCATCGTATTAAGTATTTAGAAGATGTTTTTCTTGAAACCTAATATTCTTAAATATCGTTTAAATAAGTCTTTTTCATAAATATAACTAGAATTCGTTTTTACTATTATTTCAAGTCTCCTAACATGAAAACTTCTAGATAAATAACCACATTTCGAAACATAAAACTTACTAGTTGTTTAAAAATAAACGCTTTGTTTCGTTATTTAGAAAATATAACTAAAGAGAGATATGTTGAGAGATTAACAAGTGAGTTCCGGGTTAGCCTAAAATTTGTAAGAAGAATTCTTTATATGACTTAAAATAGTATATTTGGATTTGTGATGATTTAGAAGCTCCAATTTGTAGGTGACGTAGATGTAGGCAAGGACTGCGACTAGGACGTTCTGTTGCTACTGGAAGAGTTATTCTGGATTTGAGTGATCTTCGGCCTGCTTGAATTGATTCCCAAAATGATTTGAAGAGCTGTAACTATTTGATCTTCCCAGATTATTGCTCTCTTCAAAAATACAACCTCTGTGTCTCTAAAAAGAGTCTCTGTAATTCAAACTTGACTAGCTGTTTTAGTCTGCAACCAACTTGAGAGATTTCAGGAACATAATTCCTAAAATATGTCTTATCTGTTAGGCTCCTGTTAACAGCTCAATTTGAGTACATTGTTGATCTGTTTATGGACGTTGGAGAGTCCAACAAACCTGCAAATACTTAGCAAACAAGATCAAACAAATAAGAATACAATCTAGCAAAGAGATCTGCTTGAAACAGCAGCTAACCAATAAAGAGATAATCATGCTAGACTGTCTGCTGATACTTCTGAGTTAACACTTATATTCAATCTCATGAATATATCTAATACCCAATATATATTCCACAATATTAGACAATAATCAGCATGCAAAAACATCCAAGTAACACCGAATCCATCTGCACACAAAATGATGGTTAGAAGAACTTAGCAGTAGAGAGAACTTGAAAATCTCAAAGCTTTGAAGCTTTGCCTGCTAACTTCTTCAGAATGTGTATTGGATTTTCAATCCAATCTAAACCTGCAGTGATCCTATTAGAATATAGATTACTGAATATAACTATATCACTAAACTAATCATCATCAAAACATAACCAAAACCTGCACAAAATAGTTAGACAAATACAGCATACAAGATCTGCTACAGTAACTCAAAGCTTTGAAGCTTTGGTACTTAGCAAATTTTTATGCTTGTGTTTCTGGCTTTCATCATCAAGGATATAAGCTCTCTGCCTGTATTTTCATATCATAATGTCCATGAGCTTCGGAACAATTTGATATCCTGCAACTTACAACAACGGTAAATAAATCACAGGTCGTTCAAAAACGAACACATAATTGCATAGACTTTCATCATCAGATCCCCAAATTATTACACATTGTAAAAGTAGATACTAAACATACTAAACATCCTAAAAACATGAAACTAAAACACATAAAACACATAATCTTCTCCCCCTTTTTGACTTTCATCAAAACGTTGAAGAAAATGTTGGATCTGTTCAAAGTCTTTTTTTTAAAAAAAAAAATAGTAGCCTAAGCTTCATAACTGAAGAGAATAAGAAGAATAGATAGGTGAGATTCAAGGCTTTGAAGATCCTGTAGACTTTTCTCCTCCTTTGCCCTGAGTCTCTTCTTGTTCTTCTTCTGAGACTTCTGCATCTTTTGCCTCTCCCTCAGCTGGCTCTCCTTGCTCTTCAGTCTTCTTTCCTTGAGCTTCCTCAGTTTGCATCTTCTAAACAACCTCATCAACTAATTTGTCCAGATTAACAGCTTCCTGTTCGGCTTTCTTTGCAGCAGTGTCCTCATCTTCTGTCTCTTCATCAGACTGATCAAAGAGATCCTTTGATGTCAGAACAACAAGAATACCTTTCTTCTTCTTCTATTTCTTGTGAGCTTATCCCAGATTTTCTTCTGAATCAATACTAGTCTCTCTGCTCTCTGAAGAAGGTACTTTCTCTAGATCCAAACCTTTGATGATCAGGTCAAGCTTGTTACGCACCAAACGTTTGAACTTAGTCATATCATTGGATAAATCAAACAATCCTTGTCTCAAGTCTTCCACGCCATCTTCCAGAACTTCAACCCTATCTGTGATCTGTAAGAAATCCAGATGACCAGTTAGGTGTTGAAGCAGCTCTAGGTTTGATAAACTCCTTTTCTGTCAGCTCTTTAGCACTTAACTCTGAATAGAACTTCCACTTTCCCTTAGCAGTATACACAATCCCAATCCTTTGAAGGGATGCTTCATCAACTATCCCAAAACCATTAGTAATTTTCTCTTCATCCTTCAAAGACACTTTAAAATGTTTGAAGAACAGTGGTAAAAGATTGGCATAGGGTAGAGAGTGGTTTCTAGTTCTAGTCCCACAGAAAACCATGTGTTCCATCATCACAGTAAGAAGGTCTACCTTAAACCCTTGACAAATCAAGTACATCAGGATTAAAACCTTGTCTGTTACCAAATCTTTGGAGTATTTCCTGGGTTCCACACACCTCATGATAAGAGAAAATATGATTTTGGCTTCACAGTTGAATACAGAATGTGTTGACTGTTTGGGTTCAGAAGTGGTTCCCTCCAAGAAAAACATGGATTTGGCTTTCTCTAGGATCTCTTTCCTATCAGGGTAGTCACCAACATTATACTTTCTAGGCACTTCCAAGACTTTGTAGAACACCCTGTGATCTAACCTGATATCCACTCCAGCCACCTTTGACGTTATGACATATCTATCACTATCATCAAGTTCTTGTACCAGGTTCAAATAGAACAATCTGGTTAACCTAGGGTAAGCTTCTGAGGGTGGGTTTAACATAATTCCAACAGATGAATTTTTCAAGTTCTTTATGCAATCTAAATCTAAAATATCCAATAAATTAGAACTGATCATACTGCAAAAAGAAATCTTTGAAGATGCATACCCATCCATCCAAACTTTCTTTACATCAGTATTAACAAACCAAGATTCAGGCAAGAGATTCTTACTAAATTTTGTAGCTTTCTTGGTTTTTACTGCACTATGTTTCACCCTCTTCTTCTCAGTGGTTTCTTCACCCTTCTTCTATGGGGTTGCTTCTTCTTTCTTGTCACCAGTCTGTTGGAATAGATGCCCTAGAGGCAATCTAGTTTAGTATGAATTTGTATATGGCTAGAAAATTCATTTATTATTTTATTGGATATTTAATATAATGAAGTCCTTAGATTTAAAATTGTGTTGTTTATCTTAAATATCCCTAGTCAAGTATAATGATTAATGGGACAATCATCTATAGACTAGTATGGGGTTGGATTGATATGGAGATATCACGATCCAACACATAGGTGTGCATTACGGAATGTTGCACTGGATTGACCCATCTCCGAGAAGGCTACATACATGTTATGTTGAGTCACAAGTGCTTCTCGGGTGCAATGGTATTGTCATCCTTAGACTTGAATTTACTAGATATTCTAGTTGTGGATCATTGTGATCTTGGTAGCGTTAAACGCTACACCGTAACTGGGTAGTTATAAAGGCGTGTACTGGATACAATGAGAAGCAAGCTTAGAGATCGTAGTGGACGTAGAGAGGATTTGCCCCTCCCACATAACGGGAGTAGATATCCTAGGCCACTCGAAGGATAGTGCTTATAGAATGTCTGGCCAGACTCAAATAAATCAATATATGGGATATTGATGTTATTTGCACGAATAAAGCTATCCCATAGATCGAGAAACTATGGATTGGATATACGAGTGTGACTTGTATGTCTCGTGTCCAATCCGGATATGGAGGCAAAGGGATGAGACAATTACTTGTACAAGGTTGTCTAGATGACTATTCTATTAGTTGGCTAGAATGGATGTTTTGCTAGAAACCGCTCCATATTAGCAAATAGTTGCTACCAACTAGATAGAACCTATGGGGTCACACGCTATATAGAGTTGTACTAGATTTGGGAATTAATTAATTGGATTAATTAATTAGAAGGATCACTTTGCAAACCCTTGCAAACTTAGTGGGGACTAATTTGCAAGGAAGGGACTAAATTGAATTCTAGTAGGACTAGAATAAGTCCTTTAGGTAGTTAACAAGGAGTTGTTGGACTATATAAAGGACCCTCCTTCCTTCCTTCCTCATAACTTATGCTCATTAGTGATCATAACAAGAGTGGGAGAGAACAAAGGAGAGAGAGAGCAAGCAACAAGGGCCGAACTCGACCCTTGCCGCCGCCCCCTCACCCCGTCGGCCAAAAGAGGGCCGAGCCCCTCTTTTTGTCTCGTTTTGCGTGATTCCTTCACCCTCCTCTTATTCCGGGCTAGCACCAAGGAGTTTGGGAGTTCTAGGAGCAACTCTAGGCGTGGATCAACTATAGAGAACGTGACACTATTCGCGTTTGAAGTCATCAAGGAGAACCCAAAGGTGTGTTTATGATTTCTTACCTTCACTATCGTTATGAATCTAGACTTGTGATCCTTGGAGGGTTTTGCATGGTTATTTGTTTGATTATGCTTCCGTTTGCGCGATCCATGAATCAAAACCCTACAGTGGTATCAGAGCCACAGGTCATAGAGCATAAACGTAGTTTATGTGTTACATTCTTGTTGTTTTACACCTTAATTTGTTGTTTATCGCGTAAAACAAGACAAATCAAGCATGGGATGCAATTTGTCAATAATTAGATCATAACAAGACCCAATTTTGCATTGGATGCATGAATTGGTGAGTTTGAGAAATTTTAGGATCTCAGATCTAGGGTTTGGGCATCCTTGGGGAAGAAGGAGTTCTCCCAAAACAAGGAAACAACCAAACTTGGGCTCCAAGCAAGGGGAAACAACTCCCAAGAGGAGGTTCGGCCCCCTAGGGGACCGCCCCCTTGCTTGCCGCCCAAGATTGGCCGCCCTAAGGGGCCGGGCGGCCCTAACCCGCGGGCCTAGCTTGCGGGTTTTGGGTCGGGCCGGCCCCAGGGCCTTGTGGTTCACTTTATTGGGCCCGGGCAATTGGATTGTTGGGCCCATGGACCGTTTTAACCCTAGAAATCCTAAAATCAATTAAAATTTACCAAGCGCGTTAAAATTGGATTTTAACTGTTTCTGTGCAAATCGCATGGTGATTGGATATGGCCTTAGGATGTGGTTTGATGTGGATGTTTAATTTTGTGGTTTGGTTTTACGGCCTGCGAGCTGATCAATTAATTGTAATAATTAATTAGGGTTTTATGGCCTGCGTTCCATTTTTTTTTCTCAACTTGTGAGATTTATTTTATTTAGTATAGATATTAGTTAGTGCTAGATAAAGTAGATTGTTAGCCAAGATTGGAGAAAAAGAAGCCCAAAGCCAAAGGAGCCACAAAAGATGGAGCATGGAGCATGGAGCATACCACATGACTATGAAGGATGGACCAAAAGGATCAAGACGCATGGAGATGTGTTTGCTTAGGGTTCATAGATAATTCCATTGGCTTGGAATTATCTTAGTCTAGAAAAGGCCATATCCACATCACGTTTAATTTCTGTTTTTGTGGTTGTTTATTTATTGTCTTATTATTTGTGTGGTTGTTGTATGGATGATGCATGCAATTAGGATAATAAGATAATTAGACAACCCGGATCTATTATTTGGAGTTGTGCCCAAACTCAAATAGATAGATTAGTTGATATTGATCAACAAAAACAATTAAAATTGAATTGAAAGTCCCTCAAATTTTAAATATTGTGTTCTTGCCTTCTCGTTATTTAAACACTCATTATCATCATTATTTATCAAGTTCGTGCGTGCCAAAGCATGGCGACTTGGTTCATAATGATGGAATGCGATGGCACGTAACAATGTGCAATTGTTTAGATAAGAGGTTGAACACAACTAGGCTATTAATTTGATTAAGAAACCTAGAGGCAATCAATTGGGATTATCCATATGGATGGATAAATAAGGAGTTATTTGCCCGGTTGAACCAAGAGTTGCATATGGGATGCAATTGGAAATGTTCCTACCTAAAAGTAGTCGAATTATGGGTGACTTGCCAAAGCAAGCTCATAAGGAGATGAAAAAGATGGATCTTGGCCCACTAGAAAATATAAGGATATTTTCCGCATTAATATCTTGAGGGTTATTAATCCGTAGAAAAATAGTGGGAGCTATATTTAATAAACTAGCCATTATTAAATATAGTCAAAAATTCACAAATACTAAAACTTGCGTATTTTCCTTTTGTAGAATTCCAAATGGCAAACAACTCATCGAGTTCACAACATTCCCAACGATCTGTCCTTGAGAAGGACAAGCTCTCTGGAACCAACTTTCTTGATTGGTACAGAAACTTGAGAATTGTTCTCAAGCAAGAGAAGAAACTGTACGCAATAGAGGAGCATGTTCCAGAAGGTCCAGAGAACCAGACACCTGTTGCCTTAAAGGCGTATCAAAAGCGTGTTGATGACGCTAATGATGCGGCCTGCCTAATGCTTTGCACCATGACCTCTGAGCTTCAGAAGCAACATGAGAACATGAATGCTGTCGATATGATCGAACATCTAAAGCAGCTCTTCCAAGAGCAAGCGAGGGTAGAGAGGTATGAGGTCTCAAAGGCACTGTTCAAATGTCATCTGGCATAAGGGAACCCGGTGGGACCCCATGTACTCCGAATGATCGGGTACTTGGAGAATCTCGCCCGGCTTGGGTTCCCGGTCGGCCAAGAGTTGGCAACCGATCTCGTGTTGCAATCGTTGCCCAAGAGTTATGGACAGTTCATTATGAACTATAACATGAACGAGATCGTTAAACCACTGCCAGATTTGCTCAACATGTTGAGGACGGCTGAACAGAGCATCAACAAGGGTAAGGGCAAGGCCATTATGATGGTGCATAAAGGAAAGGGCAAAAGGTTTGCCTCTTCCTCCAAGGGTAAAAGCAAGTCAGTTGCCAAGTCCAAGGAACAAGACCTTAAGCCTGTTGGTGGCATTGCCAAGGTCGTGACTAAGGGTGAGTGTCACTACTGCAGTCAGCCTGGACACTGGAGGAGGAACTGCCCAAAATATCTGGAGGACAAGAGGCTTGGAATAGTGATTCCACCACCACCAGGTATTTTTGTTGTAGATGTCAATTTAACTGTCTCTACATCATGGGTATTAGATACTGGATGTGGATTTCATATTTGTCGAAATATGCAGGATCTAAAGAGAAGTAAAAGATTGGCTAAGGGGGAGGTAGATCTGCGCGTTGGGAATGGAGCAAAGGTTGCTGCGTTGGCCATAGGCGTGTGCGAGCTATCTCTGCCTTCAGGATTAGTTTTAGAATTAAATAATTGCTATTTTGTGCCTGCTATGAGCAGAAACATTATTTCTATTTCTTGTTTGGACAAGGAAGGTTTATTATTTCAATAAAGAACAATTGTTGTTCCTTTTATTTGAATAATATTCACTATTTAAGTGCGCAATTATTTAATGGACTTTATGTCCTTGATCTAAGCAATCATGTCTACAACATTAATACCAAGCGGATTAAAATAAATGATTTAAATCCTGCTTATTTATGGCATTGTCGTTTAGGCCACATAAATGAGAAACGTGTATCTAGACTCCATAAGGATGGATTACTAGACTCATTTGATTTTGAATCATATGAGACATGTGAGGCTTGTTTATTGGGAAAAATGACAAAGTCCCCTTTCAATAAGAAAGGTGAGAGGACTAGTGAGCAATTGGCGCTCATACATACCGATGTGTGTGGGCCATTTGCCACGCATGCCAGGGGTGGTTATGTCTACTTCATTACATTTACTGATGATTACAGTAGATATGGATTTGTGTACCTTATGAGGGCAAAATCCGAATCCTTTGAAGTGTTCAAAGAATTCAAGAATGAAGTAGAGAAGCAACTTGGCAAAAGTATCAAGGCTCTACGATCGGATCGTGGAGGAGAATACTTGAGCCAAGAGTTTGACGACTATCTTATAGAGTGTGGGATCGTGTCCCAACTCACCCCACCCGGAACGCCACAATGGAATGGCGTGTCCGAGAGGAGGAATCGAACCCTATTGGATATGGTTCGGTCTATGATGTGTCAAACCGATCTTCCATTATCATTTTGGGGCTACGCTCTATTAAGTGCAGCTTTCACCATTAACCGTGTTCCATCTAAATCAGTCATGAAGACACCATATGATATGTGGAGTGGGAGGCGTCCCACACTGTCGTTCATGAGGATTTGGGGCTGCGATGTCTATGTAAAACGTTTACAATCAGACAAGCTAGGGCCTAAATCGGATAAGTGTAAATTTGTGGGGTACCCTAAGGAAACTAAGGGATACTACTTCTACAATCCAACCGAGAACAAAGTGTTTGTTGCTCGGACCGGCGTGTTTCTAGAAAGAGAGTTTGTCTCTAAAGAAGCAAGTGGGAGGAATGTAGAACTTGAAGAAGTTCAAGAACCACAAATCACTGAACCGATTATGGAACATGAACAGGAATCACAAGAAGTTGTGGAGCCACCTGTTCAGGTAACACAAAGAGCTTCGTAGATCTAGTAGAGTGCGCCAGGAACCCGAGAGGTACGGACTTCTCGTAACTGATTCCGGTGACACGATGCTCATAGATGATGAGCCTACTACCTATGAGGAGGCCATGAGTGGCCCAGACTCGCAGAAGCGGCTTGAAGCCATGAGATCCGAGATGGAATCCATGTATACCAACAAAGTATGGACTTTGGTGGAACCACCCGATGGGGCACGGCCCATAGGGTGCAAGTGGGTCTTCAAGAAGAAGATCGACATGGATGGTAATGTGATTACCTATAAGGGCCGATTGGTGGCTAAAGGATTCAGACAGATTCGTGGTATTGACTATGATGAAACCTTTTCACCAGTCGCTATGACCATATCCATCCGAATCCTACTTGCAATTGCAGCATACTACGACTATGAGATTTGGCAGATGGATGTCAAAACAACATTCCTTTATGGGAATCTCCTCGAGGACGTGTATATGATACAGCCGGAGGGTTTTGAGGATCCAAAGCAAGCCAACAAAGTCTGTAAGCTGCAACGATCCATTTATGGATTGAAGCAAGCTTCTAGGAGTTGGAATCGACGTTTTGATGAAGTGGTCAAAGAGTTTGGACTCATCAGAAACGAAGATGAGTCTTGTGTCTACAAGAAGGTTAGTGGGAGCTCTGTAGCTTTTCTGGTCTTGTATGTGGATGACATACTACTCATTGGAAACGACATTCCCATGCTGCAATCTGTGAAAGATTGGCTAGGAAAGTGTTTCTCAATGAAGGACTTAGGGGAAGCAGCCTATATACTCGGTATAAAAATCTATAGAGATAGATCTAGAAGGTTGCTAGGCCTAAGTCAAAGTACATATATTGACAAGGTGTTGAAGCGGTTCAACATGCAAGATTCCAAGAAGGGATTCTTGCCCATGTCACATGGAATCACTCTTTCGAAGAGTGGTTGTCCTTCCAATGAGATTGAGAAGGAACGCATGAGTAGGATTCCCTATGCCTCGGCCATAGGATCTATCATGTACGCCACGTTATGTACTAGACCAGATGTGTCATATGCCTTGAGTATGACAAGAAGATACCAATCCAATCCGGGTGAGAGTCACTGGATTGCTGTCAAGAACATCCTAAAGTACTTGAGAAGAACTAAGGATGCTTTCTTGATGTTTGGCGGTGAGGAAGAGTTGCGTGTAAGGGGTTACACTGATGCAAGCTTCCAAACCGATAGAGATGACTTTAGATCACAGTCGGGATATGTGTTTTGCCTGAATGGAGCAGCGGTGAGCTGGAAGAGTTCCAAGCAAGAGACGGTAGCTGATTCTACAACAGAGGCTGAGTACATTGCTGTGAATGGCGCAGCAAAGGAGGCTGTTTGGATCAGAAATTTTGTTTCTGAACTTGGTGTGGTCCCTAGCATTGCGGATCCAGTGGAGTTGTTCTGTGACAACACTGGGGAGATCGCGCAATCAAAGGAACCCAGATCGCACCAGAAGTCCAAGCACGTGCTCAGGAAGTTTCATCTGATTCGAGATATTATCGATAGAGGAGACGTTCGGATATGCAAGATTCCTACAGATGATAATCTGTCAGACCCGCTTACGAAGCCTCTCACGCAGTGGAAGCATGAAGGGCACACTAGGAGTATGGGCATACGAGATGCGCCAGATTGGCTCTAGTGCAAGTGGGAGACTGTTGGAATAGATGCCCTAGAGGCAATCTAGTTTAGTATGAATTTGTATAAGGCTAGAAAATTCATTTATTATTTATTGGATATTTAATATAATGAAGTCCTTAGATTTACAATTGTGTTGTTTATCTTAAATATCCCTAGTCAAGTATAATGATTAATGGGACAATCATCTATAGACTAGTATGGGGTTGGATTGATATGGAGATATCACGATCCAACACATAGGTGTGCATTACGGAATGTTGCACTGGATTGACCCATCTCCGAGAAGGCTACATACATGTTATGTTGAGTCACAAGTGCTTCTCGGGTGCAATGGTATTGTCATCCTTAGACTTGAAGTCACTAGATATTCTAGTTGTGGATCATTGTGATCTTGGTAGCGTTAAACGCTACACCGTAACTGGGTAGTTATAAAGGCGTGTACTGGATACAATGAGAAGCAAGCTTAGAGATCGTAGTGGACGTAGAGAGGATTTGCCCCTCCCACATAACGGGAGTAGATATCCTAGGCCACTCGAAGGATAGTGCTTATAGAATGTCTGGCCAGACTCAAATAAATCAATATATGGGATATTGATGTTATTTGCACGAATAAAGCTATCCCATAGATCGAGAAACTATGGATTGGATATACGAGTGTGACTTGTATGTCTCGTGTCCAATCCGGATATGGAGGCAAAGGGATGAGACAATTACTTGTACAAGGTTGTCTAGATGACTATTCTATTAGTTGGCTAGAATGGATGTTTTGCTAGAAACCGCTCCATATTAGCAAATAGTTGCTACCAACTAGATAGAACCTATGGGGTCACACGCTATATAGAGTTGTACTAGATTTGGGAATTAATTAATTGGATTAATTAATTAGAAGGATCACTTTGCAAACCCTTGCAAACTTAGTGGGGACTAATTTGCAAGGAAGGGACTAAATTGAATCTTAGTAGGACTAGAATAAGTCCTTTAGGTAGTTAACAAGGAGTTGTTGGACTATATAAAGGACCCTCCTTCCTTCCTTCCTCATAACTTATGCTCATTAGTGATCATAACAAGAGTGGGAGAGAACAAAGGAGAGAGAGAGCAAGCAACAAGGGCCGAACCCGACCCTTGCCGCCGCCCCCTCACCCCGTCGGCCAAAAGAGGGCCGAGCCCCTCTTTTTGTCTCGTTTTGCGTGATTCCTTCACCCTCCTCTTATTCCGGGCTAGCACCAAGGAGTTTGGGAGTTCTAGGAGCAACTCTAGGCGTGGATCAACTATAGAGAACGTGACACTATTCGCGTTTGAAGTCATCAAGGAGAACCCAAAGGTGTGTTTATGATTTCTTACCTTCACTATCGTTATGAATCTAGACTTGTGATCCTTGGAGGGTTTTGCATGGTTATTTGTTTGATTATGCTTCCGTTTGCGCGATCCATGAATCAAAACCCTACACAGTCTTCTTCTCCTTTGTAGAAGATACATTCTTCTTTTCTTTCTCAGCAATAACCTCTTTCTTTTTCTTTCTTGACTCCTCTTGATCCTTGTTCCCCTTTTCTTTCACCATCTCCTCTGTTGCAGATTCTGAATCTGACCCAGCCCTAGTTTCCTCTTGAACTTCCTTTCCTTTCTTGGTCTTCTTTGCAGGGGTGAGGTCTCATGAACACTAGCCGTATCTTTAGAGTCTGATCCATGAATGGTGATCTTTCTATTACCTTTTCTCTTCACCCTCTTAGTGGAGGTCTAACCTAGCTGCTTGATTCTTTTGGATTTTCTCTCCATTTGGGTAGGGTTTGAGAAATTGAGAGAATGAGGAGAGAGAGAGATAGAGACAAAGAGATTGAAGTAGTTAATGCAAGAAAATAAGTCCTGAAGCTGGCTTAAGTAGGTAGAGAGTTTGACTAAAGGTAGGAGATTTGCATACAAAAAGATTTGAGAAGATTTTCAAGATATTTGAAGATATTTTGAACAAATCTCTGAATATTTGAAAAGATCCTGTAATTATCTAAAAATATAACACATAATTTTCCATGATATAATTTTTTAAATATAATGCAAATCCACTCATCACAGCAATGAAACAATATTTCAAAGCTTTGAGAATTTTCAGAGGAATACAGAAATTTCAAAGCTTTGAGCTATATTTTCAAGGCTCCAGAAAATACAATCTCAAGGCTTTGAAATCACACAGATGCTACACTAGTGACTGATTACTCCCCCTAAACCAATGCATCCTTTTTTAACATACCCAATTCAAGCCTTAGGGATGCAAACCTCTCATCTGGCAATGGTTTAGTGAAAATATCAGCTAATTGCTTAGAAGTAGAAATAAAAGATAGAACAATGTCACCTTTTTCTGTGTGATCTCTAAGAAAATGATGTCTCACATATATATGCTTTGTCCTTGAGTGTTGGATTGGATTATTTGATATTGAAATGGCACTTGTATTGTCACAGTTAATTGGCACATTTCTGAAATCATATCCAAGATCTCTTAGCTACTGTGCAATCCATAAAACCTGTGATCAACAAGCCCTAGCTGTAATATATTCAGCTTCTGCAGTTGACAAGGCTACTGAATTCTGCTTCTTCGAATGCCAACTTATCAATGAATATCCAAGAAACTGACAACATCCAGAAGTACTCTTTCTGTCTACTTTGTAACCTGCAAAGTCTGCATCTGAATATCCACTCAACAGAAAATTAGTCCTTCTTGGATACCAAAGCCCCAAGTCTTTGGTTCCATTCAAATATCTAAAAATCCTTTTAACAGCAATTAAATGACTTTCTTTAGGATCAGCCTGAAACCTTGCACACATGCATACACTAAACATAATATTTGGTCTACTAGCAGTTAGATACAAAAGTGAACCAATCATACTTCTATATTTTTTCTGATGTACACTCTTACCAGTTGTGTCCTTGTCTAAAGACAGTGATGAACTCATAGGGGTCTTTGCAACCTTGGACTGTGACATGTTATACTTGTTTAACAAGTCCAGGGTGTATTTTCCTTGATGTACAAAAATTAATTTCTTCATTTGATGTACATGAAGTCCAAGAAAGAAATTCAGTTCTCTCTCAAGCTGATTTCAAATTCCCTGCACATTAGACTTGAAAACTATTTTGAAAGAGCATCATTAGTAGCACCAAAAAGAATATCATCTACATATATCTGAACAACCAACATATATTTTTCATCATTTTTGATAAAAAAGAGTTTTATCAACCAGACCTCTCTTAAAACTATTTCCTAGCAAAAACTTTGAGAGTCTGTCATACCAAGCCCTTGGATCTTGTTTAAGACCATATAAGGCTTTGTCCAGTTTGTAAACATGATTAGGAAAGATATCATTTTCAAAACCTGGTGGTTGAGCAATATATACTTCTTCTTGTAGATAACCATTCAGAAAAGCACATTTAACATCCATTTGAAATTTTTTTATATGATTATGTGATGAAAATGCAAGAAGTATTCTGATAGCTTCTAACCTTGAAACAGGGGCAAATGTTTCCTCATAATCAATAACTTCCTCTTGATTGCATCCCTGTGCAACCATGCTTGCTTTGTTTCTCATAACCTTACCTTTTTCATCAAGCTTATTTCTGAACACCCATCTTGTTCCAATCACTGATTGATCTTTTGGTCTAGGAACCAAATTCCAGACCTTGTTCCTTTCAAACTCATTCAGATAATTCTACATTGCAATGATCCAATCTGCATCCTCTAGTGCTTCCTTTGCATTTTTTAGCTCAATGAGTGATACAAAAGCACTGAATGCACAAAGATTTCTCAATTGACCTCTTGTCTGAGTTCCAGTTGTTGGATCTGATATAATATTCTCAGCAAGATGATCTGAGAGATATTTGAACTTCTTTATAGGTGTCCAAGTGTATGGACCTTCAAGGCTTTGAGTTCTTGATACAGTAGAAGGAGCATCATATTTCCTGTCAATGTCTGTCTCAAGGCTTTGAGATTTTGGCTCAGCAGGGGGTTCAAGGCCTTGAGATTCTTCTGAAAGATTTGATGCTTAGTTTTGCTCTTGCTGACTCCTCAAGGTCTTCATCACCCTCATATTTATTCAAACTAAGATCTGCAAAAATTCCACTCAGAGAATCATCAATACTTTCATAAAAAACAACATGAATACTCTCCTCTACAACTTTAGAACTCTTATTGTAAACCCTGTAAGCTTTGCTGGTTTGAGAATAACCGAGAAACACACCTTCATCACTTCTAGCATCAAACTTACCAAGATTATCTTTGCCATTGTTATGCACAAAACAAGTACAGCCAAAAGGCTTAAAGTAAGCAACACTAGGCTTCCTACCTTTAAACAGTTCATAAGGGGTTTTCTTCAAAATTGGCCTGATCAAGCATTCATTGACCACATGATTGGCAGTATTAACAGCTACTTCCCACAAAGACTTTGCCAAATTACTTTAACGTAACATGGTTCTAGACATGTCTTCAAGAGCCCTATTTTTCCTCTCAACTACACCATTTTGCTGACGAGTTCTAGGTGCAGAAAAGTTGTGTGATATGCCATACTTGGCACAGAATAAATCAAAATCAATTTGATCAAATTCCCTACCATGATCACTTATAATAGATGCAACATGTAAATTTTTCAAAGTTTGAAGCTCCTTGCAAAGTTTAGAAAATTCAGACAATGCTTCAGACTTTTCTCTAATAAACATAACCCAAGTATATCTAGAGTAATCATCAACTACATCAAGCATATAGCTCTTACCTCTGGGTGTTTGTGTTGGATTTTGACATAGGTAATGCAGCATAATAACAAAAATTTAATTCCTACTCAAAGCCCACCAAGGATCACAGGAAGAGACATCAGAACATGATAAGGGACATAGTAGTTGTGTACCTTTTGGTTTGGGAGATCACACGAAGAATATTGTCCTCGTCTATACGGTTTATCCACGTCTAGAGGTGGGATCTAGATTCTTCCTTCTCAAGTGCTAGCTTGGACCGGAGGAAGAGGGAAGAAGGAATCAAACAACCGAGGAAGGAGAGCGGGGTTTCGGCCCTCTCTTTTTGCCGACGGAAAGGGGGCGGATGCAAGGGGTGTTCGGCCCCTTGTGTTCTTGATCTCTCTCTCTTGCTTTCTCTCCCACTCATTATGTTATGATTATTAACATTAGTGGGAAGGAAGCTAGAGCCTACTTTATATAGTACAACAACTCCTTGTTAACTACATAAAGGCCCTTCCTAGTTCAACATGAACTTGGATTAGTCCCTTCCTTGCATATTAGTCCTACTAAGTTTGCAAGGTATTTCAAAGTGATCCTTCTTATTAATTAATCATATTAATTAATCCCAAATCTAGTTCCACTCTATTTGACGTGTGACCCCATAGGTTTCTACTTAGTTGGTAGTAACTTATTACTAACATGGAGCGGTGTCTAGCAACACATCCATGCAACCCAACTAATAGAAATAGTCAGTGATCCCGACAAACCTTTGTGCCCAATATTTCCTATTTCACTATCCCTTTGTCTCCATATCCGGATTGGACACGAGACATAAATAGTCCCACTCGTATACCCAATCCATAGTTCCTCGATCCTAGGAATATGCTTATGCAAGCAGATAACATCAATATATCCATATTGATTTATCTGATTCTGGCCAGACATTCAATAAGCCTCATACCTCGAGTTTCCATGGATATTTACTCCCATTATGTGGGAGGGACAAATCATATCTACATCACTACGATCTCTAAGCTTGCTTCCTATCATGCCCGGTAACTACCTTTATGATTGCCCAGTTACGGTGTAACGCTTAATAACATCAAAGCACGATATTTCACAACTAGAGTATCTAGTGACTTCAAGTCTAAGGATTGGAATTATACTAGCACTACAAGAAGCGATTGCGACTTTAACATAATCTAATGTATCCTTCTCGTTGTGGGTCAATTTAGTATGCCATTACTACTAATGCATACCCATGTGTTAGGCTTGATATCTCCATATCAATCTACGCACATACTAGTCTATATTTGATCGTACTATTAATCAATATAATGGACTAGGGATATTTAAGATAAACAACACATTGTATCTAAGGACTTCATTATATTAAATATCACAATAAATAATAAATGAATAATCTAGCCAATAACATTGTTCATACTAAATATTAGGTTGCCTCTAGGGCACCTATTCCAGCAGTTTAAACTCTCATAGGACCACACAAGTCCATATGCAGCATTTCTAAGGGTCTGGATGTACTTTCAAAATTCTTTGGCTTGAATGAGTTTCTGGTTTGCTTACCTTGAATGCATGCTTTACAAAACTCATTATCTTTGAATTTAAGGATTGGTAATCCCCTCACCAGATCTTTTGAGATGAGTGTGTTCAAGGAATGCATGCTTATATGACCAAGCTTTATGTGCCATACTGTTGAGTCATCCTTCAAAGCTTTGAGACATTTCAGGCTATCACTTGCAACTTTGTCAGTACACAGTGCATAAACATTATGTGACCTAGGAGCAGGGAGAATGCAATTGCCTGATTTCTCATCTTGCACCATACATTTCTCCTTGTAAAAGACAACCTTATTACCTTTGTCACAAAGCTGAGAAATACTCAACAAATTAGACTTAAGACCATCAACTAAATAAACATCAAAAATTGAATATGCAGAATTGTTACCAACACTTCCAATACCAATTATGTTGCACTTTGCTTTGTCACCAAGTGTGATAGTTCCCTCTGATTGTTCTTTCAGTTCTGAGAATAAAGATGTCTTCCCACTCATATGCTTGGAACATCCACTATCCAATATCCATTTCTGGTCTTTCAAAGCTTTGGTGACATCCTGAAAAAAATCAATCAATGCCTTAACAGGCTATTATACCAAGTGTAGAATTTTGATTCATACTTAGAGTCAACCATATTAAGTTGTATAACTCCTTTTGGAACCCAAATCTATTTCACTTGTCTCTTAAGCTGATAAGGATAGGTGTTCCTCATTATGTGAGGTTATGTCCTTCTAAAGGGGCAAGTTACTTTTACATGTCCAATTTTACAGCAATAATGACACTTTGGTGAATGTCTGCTTCCTGCTTTCACAAATGTGGTTTGGCTTTTTTTTGGAAAATTTAGATTATATCCAATTCCACTCTTGTGAACAGACTGCAGACTTCCTCCAAGCATGAGACTTAACTTCTGTTCTGAGCCAGCAAAAGTTGAAAGAATTTTCTTGGATTCTTGAAGCCTACTAGTCAAAGTAGTGTTTTGTTGTTCTAAATCATTAGAATGATTTTTTAGATCAACAAACTTATCAGTTAAAATATTATTTTGATCAACTACTTCTTTGACTTCTGATTTCAAAGCTTTGAATATACTGTCCAAGGTTTTGAAGTCACTATCAATTTTTAACTTATTAGGTTCAAGATATTTTTTCTGAAAAAACAAATCTAAGTTTTCTATTGCCTGCTCATGAACCTTCATTTTTAAAGAGTCAATCTCATTCCTGTAACTCTCCTCATTTAAAAATATAATCTTGAGGATTTCAGGTAGCACATCAGAAGGACTAGATAAGAGATTTTTTACCATATCATCAATTGGTTTCTATGTGGAATGGTTCTCTTGATGTCCAGCCATTAAACAGAGATTGGCTTGCTCATCATCAGAGTCTGAGTCTGAAGAGTTTGAATCACTCCATGAAGCCACCATTGCTTTCTTCCTTCTGTTGTCATTCTTCATCTTTGAGAATTGTCTGTTCTTTTTCTTTTGAGGAGTCTCTCACCAAGTGATCTGCATCTCCACATTCATAACAATTCATAACTTTAGGTTTATATGATTGTGCAGAGGACTTACGTTTCTGATCCTTGTTAGTTGAGGATTTGAACTTTTCTTTGTTGTAATCCTTGTTTCCTGAGTTCTGCTTTTTCTTGAGAATTCTATGCAAGGATTTGAAAATCAAGGCTAAGTCTTCCTCATCATCATCATCTTCCTCTGGTTCAAGGCTTTGGGATTTTTCATTGTCTTTTGCCTTGAGTGCCAGATTATTTATGTTGTCACTCAGTTCACCATCAACCTCCTTCATAGAGATCTCATGAGTGAGCAACTTTCCTTGCAGATCATCCAGTTCCAGAATGCTTAAGTCTTGAGCTTCTTCAATAGCTGTAGTTTTGGGCTCCCATTTGGCTTCATGCAAGCTTCTGAGAATCTTCCTGACTTTTTCTTCATTTGAGAATACTTTTCCCAAAGATTCCAAGTTGTTCACAATATCTGTAAACCTTTTGAACATATCTTTTATGGACTCATCAGAGTTCATCTTAAACAGTTCATAGTGCCTCAAAAGGATACTAATGTTTTTCTGCTTGACTTGGCTAGTTCCTTCATAAGTAACGGTCAACTTATCCCAGATCTCATTTGCATTCTTGCAGTTAGATATCCTGTTGAACTCATCTGCACTAAGAGCACAATACAATAAGTTCAAAGCTTTGTAATTATTTGATACCTTTTCCAATTCAGTAACTGAGAGATCTTCATCAGGTTTGACAGTTCTAACACCATCCACAGTGGTGTAGAATAGATTTGGCCCATTCACAATAATTGACCATAGTTCCATGTCAAGATCTATGATAAACATTTGCATCAATGCCTTCCAATGCACAAAGTTATCACCATAGAATAATGGAGGTCTATTAGATGCCCTTCCTTGTGAGAATCCTCCTTCACCTACAAAACTCATTGTCACAAGATTGTTAGATCTTTAAACTGTGACCTAAAGCTCAGATACCAATTGAAAGTGTGTAGTGTAGGTGTAAACGGGTAAAATAATACTCTAGAAGGGGGGTTGAATAGTGTATGCTAGCTTTTTCCAAAACTCAAGTTTTTGAAACTTTAGTAAGGCAAGCTGTTGATATCTCAAAGCTTTGAAATAGATTTGAGAAGCTGAAAGATATAACAGCAGATAATAGAGGCTCAAAGGTTTGAGACTTGGAAAGCTCCAAAGCTTTGAGACTTCCAATTTAAACTGTATGTAAAAGAAGAAAAAGTAAATAGCAAGGACACAGATACTTTACAGAGTTCAGTCACAATTGAACCTAGTCCCTGCCTGAAGGATCTAATCCCTCCAAAATTCAAACACAACTTCTTATTAATCACCCAAATTTAGCCCAAGATATCAAGCCTAAGTGAGCTACATTACACTTATACAGCTTGTGGTTCCCAACCTATCTAGTTACAGGCTACAACCTCTTGAAACAATAAGAACCTATTGT
This sequence comes from Linanthus parryae, assembly GCA_023055425.1. Taxonomy (NCBI): domain Eukaryota; kingdom Viridiplantae; phylum Streptophyta; class Magnoliopsida; order Ericales; family Polemoniaceae; genus Linanthus; species Linanthus parryae. The sequence goes on along the minus strand of JALGPY010000005.1, from coordinate 92,456,423 downwards.
TGTTCACTTGAAAAACTAAACTACTAAGTTTAGTGAGGTTTAGAAATACATAAAAGATGATGCAATTAAGTACAGAGAGAAGAAATCAGAAGGAATAAGCTGTTGAAAGCCTGGAAGAGCTATTCTGGATTTGAGGGATCTTCAGCCTCCTTGAATTGATTCCCAGAATGATTTGAAGAGTTGTAACTATTTGATCTTCCCAGATTATTGCTCTCTTCAAAATACAACCTTTGTGTCTCTAAAAATAGTCTCTGTAATTCAAACTTGACTAGCTGTTTTAGTCTGCAACCAACTTCAGAGATTTCAGGAACAGAATTCCTAAAATATCTCTTATCTGTTAGGCTCCTGTTAACAGCTCAATTTGAGTACATTGCTGATCTGTTTATGGACGTTGGAGAGTCCAACAAACCTGCAAATACTTAGAAAACAAGATCAAACAAATAAGAATACAATCTAGCAAAGAGATCTGCTTGAAACAGCAGCTAACCAATAAAGAGATAATCATGCTAGACTGTCTGCTGATACTTCTGAGTTAACACTTATATTCAATCTCATGAATATATCTAATACCCAATATAGATTCCACAATATTAGACAATAATCAGCATGCAACAACATCCAAGTAACACTGAATCCATCTGCACACAGAAAGATGGTTAGAAGAACTTAGCAGTAAAGATTAACTTGAAAATCTCAAAGCTGTGAAGCTTTGCCTGCTAACTTCTTCAGAATGTGTATTGGATTTTCAATCCAATCTAAACTAATCATCATCAAAACATACAAGAGCTGCTACAGTAACTCAAAGCTTTGAAGCTTTGGTACTTAGCAAATTCTTATGCTTGTGTTTCTGGCTTTCATCATCAAGGAGCTAAGCTCTCTGCCTGTATTTTCATATCATAATGTCCATGAGCTTCAGACTTACATTAAGGTCTTGGAGTATGCGAGATGGATAGATCTTCCCCGTATTTATAAGTTAATAACATAGTTTTCTCTGCAAAATGATATGTAAGAAAAGGAAAGATTAAATAGATTGGGAATAATAATCCCCGTTTGAGGTTCAAGAAGAAAAATTGAGAAGATAAGAATTTTATTTGAGTTCCTACTTTACTCATCAAGTTTACACTATCGCGATTATTCCTCTTTTATATTTGTTGTGAAAAGAAGTCATACTTCGTCATATGTTTACGAGCTAGAGTGTTTACTTACCCAGTATTATATGCTGACTTTGGAAACTGTGGTTCTTTTTTTCCTTCCCACAGCAGGTTTAAAAGCTGAAGACTATGGTGTAACAAGGCACGAGACTCACTAATAAGGACACTGTCACGAGTAGCAATCTAGTGTGATTAGTTACGCTTAATGTATTAGTAATTAGTGACGCTTGAAAAACTTAAGAACGCTATGTAATGTCTAATAGAATGTAATATATATGTTGGAATGTGATGCTTTTGATTTCCGCCGTCACTTGTAGCATCACCCTCCCGGTCGTTTTCAAGCCGGATAAGGGGGTTGTTGCAAATTGGCTAGTAATTGGGAGACCAATGGAGCCATGCACGATCCTCATAAACTATCAAATTAAAGTTTTTGTGGAATCATGTTAAGGAAGTCTCTATTGGGTTCTGGAATATTTTTAAAGACAAGATGGCGTTGAATAATCTCAACATTGTTTTCATCACGGAAACAGGGGGAGGCAAATAACTTGTTTGCTAGCCTTGGCTACGTCAGGGCATTCGATGCTGACCCAGACACATTTGGTGGTGGGTTATGGGTTTTATGGGGCATTTATTCTGTCACCTGCGATGTCCTAGCAGTTTATGGTTGTTAAGTCCATGTGTCAGTGACGGCTGTAGAGTATTGATTGGCATTACTTTGTGTTTGTAAAAATTAGTCAATGTAGTGATGTAGTTATGTTGTGTAATCTTACTTAGATGGAGATGAACATTTGCATAATGAAATTGTTGTTTTTGTTTTTAGATATTTCTCATCTATTTGGATGTGTACTTGTGCTAATATGTCCAACGTTAATTGCCAATATCGATAATTCACTTCAAATGTGTGCATGGTTACTCATTTCAATACATTCTGGATCTTTTTCTAATTATTTTAATCGATTTCACGAAAATTATTTACTATTTCAGAAACCAAATATGGAACTAGAGGTTTCTTCATGACATTTATGTTGGAATTGATGCCCTAGAGGCAATCGTAGATTTAGTATGAACATTGTTTTGGCTAGAATATTCATTTATTATGTATTGTGATATTTCATATAATGAAGTCCTTAGATAAAATGTGTTGTTTATCATAAATATCCCTTGTCCGCTATATTGATTAATAGGACGATCAAATATAGACTACTATGGGGGTAGATTGATATAGAGATATCAAGTCTAACACATGGGTATGCATTAGGAGTAATGGCATACAGGATTGACCCACAACGAAAAGGATACATTAGATTATGTCAAGTCACAATTGCTTTTCGTAGTGCTAATATAATTACAATCCTTAGACTTGAAGTCACTAGATACTCTAGTTGTGGAATATTGCGCTTTGATGTTATCAAACGTTACACCGTAACTGGGTAATAATAAAGATGATTATCGGGCGTGATAGGAAGAAATCTTAAAGATCGTTATGATGTAGATAGGATTTGTCCCTCCGACATAATGGGGGTAAATATCCACGGCCACTCGAGGGATGAGGCTTATTGAATGTCTGGCCAGACTCAGATAAATCAATATGGAGATATTGATATTATCTGCAAGCATAAGCATATTCCCAGGATCGAGGAACTATGAATTGGATATACGAGTGTGACTATTTATGTCTCGTGTCCAATCCAGATATGGAGACAAAGGTATAGTGCAATATAAGATATTGGGCACAAGAGGTTTGTCGGGATCACTGACTATTTCTATTGGTTGGGTAGCATGGATGTGTTGCTAGACACCGCTCCATGTTAGTAAGAGTTACTACCAACTATATAGAAACCTATGGGGTCACACGTCAAATAGAGTAGAGCTAGATTTGGGATTAATTAATATTGATTAATTAATAGAAGGATCATTGTGCAACACCTTACAAACTTAGTAGGACTAATTTTGCAAGGAGGGAATAATTCTAGTTCATTTAGAATTAGGAAACTCTTTTATGGAAACAACAAGGAGTTGTTGGAGTATATAAAGAGGCTCTAGCTTCCTTCCCACTCAATGTTACTAGACATAACAAAGTGATTGGGAGAGAGCAAAAGAGAGAGCATGACAAGCTAGGCCGAAGCCTAGCTCGTCCGCCCCCCTTCCCGTCGGCTCCAAGAGGAGGCCGAATCCTCCTCTTGCCTTTTGTTGCCTTGATCTTCTTCCCTCTTCCTCCGGGTTCAAGCTAGCACTTGTTTGAAGGAAGAATCTAGATATCACCTCTAGACGTGGATCAACCGTAGAGACGAGGACATCATTCTTAGTGTGATCTCACAAATCAAAAGGTACACAATACTATGTCTCTTATCATGTTATGATATCTCCTCCTGGCGATCCGTAGTGGGCTTTGAAGTAAGAATTAGATTTTTTTTATTCCGCTGCATTACCTACGTCGAAACCCAACAGTGGTATCAGAGCCACAGGTCGTAGAGCATAACATGATTTTATGTGTTACGATTTCAGTTTATACACCGTATTATTGTTTATTACGCGAAAACTGAAAATAATTAGCATAGTAGATGCAAGATTGAATTTGATTCAATAAAACAAGATCCAATTTAACATTGGATGTTAGAATTGGTGAGTTTAATCACATAATATGTGTACACTTGGGTTCTTTAAAATTTAGGGTTCATGGGCACATGATTGAAAAGGGGTTTTCAATTATGGAAACAAATTTATGGAATTAAATCCATAAGAAACAACCTTGCTTGGGCAACAAGGAAGAGGGAAGGAGGCTAGGGCCGAAACCGTAGCCGTCCTCCTCCTCCCTTGCACGCCAAGCAAAGGCCGCGGGCCAATGGGGCGGCCGGCCTTGGGCCGGGCCTTGTGGCGGCGGCGGTCCTAGGGGTTCGAGCCCCTTGTTGGCTTGAACCCCTTGGACCGTTGTAACCCTAATTACCCAATTTAATTAAAATTTAACAAGCTCGTTAAAAATTGGTTTTAATTGTGAATGTTTATTGCTTTGTGGTTTGGTTTACGGTCTGCGAGCTGATCAAATTAATGTAATAATTAATTAAGTTTTACGGCCTGCGAGTCGTCTTTTTCTCCTCGACATGTGAGGCTTTTGTTATTTATTTATTCTAGATGTTAGGCTAGAATTAGAAATATTTAGATGATAGCCAAGAGCATGGAGAAGAAGACCGGAGAACCAAAGGAGCCAAGAGACAAAGAAGACATCCCTAGACGCGCACCTATGGTGGAGCACATGGAGATGAGCTCGGCACTTTAGGGCAATTAGATATTATCATTGGGTTGATAAAATCATTAGTCTAGAGGCCATACCCATGCCATGTTTTCTTTTATTTTGTGGATATTTATTATTCATGCCTTGTTATTTTATCTTTTTGTGTGTATGGCGATACTAGCGAAAACAATAACAAGATAATAATAAACCAGGTTGGCCTTTTATTGCGGATTGCCCAATCCAAATAAGTAGACCATGTTGATGAGATCAACCAACAAATTAAGAAAGAAAAATCCCTCAATTAAATATTGCGTTTTGCCTTCTCTTGCCAAAACACCCTTCATGATCAGGGTTCATTAAAATCCGGGCTTCCCAAAGCAAGGCAATTTTAATTTACCATGGTGTGTTGCATACGACACAAGCTACTAATGTGTGTATGTTGAAGCAAGAGGTTGGACGCAATTGGGCAAGAATTAATTGGATTGATGAGCCTAGAGGCATGACAATTAGGGGTTATCCATGGGATAAAGAATAAAGAGTTACTCACCTAATTGGACCAAGAGTTTCATGGGATGCAATTGGAATGGTTCCTACCTAAATAACCTATTCTTGGGTGACTTGCCAAAGCAAGCTCAAGAAGAAGTGAAAAAGGGATCTTGGACCCACTAGAAAATATAATGATATTTTCCGTATTAATGGTGAGGGCTATTAATCCGAGAAAAAATAGTGGGAGCTATATTTGATGATCTAGCCATTGTTGAATATAGTTAAATTGTTCAAAATACTAAAATTGCACATTTCGCATTTTGAAGAATTCCTAATGGAAAACAACAACGCATCAACTTCATCCCTACGATCTGTCCTTGAGAAGGATAAACTGTCTGGAACAAATTTCCTTGACTGATACAGAAACTTAAGGATTGTCCTTAAGCAAGAAAAGAAGTTGTACGTCTTGGACACTCAAATTCCAGAACCACCACAAGACGAGTCTCTTCTAGCGGAAGTGAGGGCACGTCAGAAACATATTGATGATTCTAATGACGTGACTTGCCTCATGCTTTGTACCATGACTCCTGAGCTTCATAAGCAGCATGAGAATATGGAACCTATTGTGTACGAGAGAAACTGCGGAGAGAAATCTATGTACACCAAGGACAGAGGATAGAAATGGCACAGGAAGTGTTGGGTTGTGTGTAGGGAGAGAGTAAGGCAATAGTACTGTGTGAGAGAGAGACAGGATTTTGGCAGAGCTTTCGCGTATCTCGGTGTGTTCTTCCTGTATGGAAGGGTTAACGTCCTATATATATAACGGAGAATGTGACCGTTGTAGTGTGGTTAATGCGCCCATCAATGGCGGCTTAATTAGCTTAACCACAACGGCACGTTCGTCCGCGTATATAGGGACCGTTACAGCACGTTATCTGCGTATACCGGAACCGTTATGGGGTTGACCGGGTTTGACCAGTTTGACCGGGTCTATGAAGCTCGTGCCATAAATCTCTCAAAAGCAGTTAAGGGGTCGCGTGCGGGCTTGGTTGTCGCTCGCACGTGACAGGACTTACTCTAGCCTCCAAACTACTAAGTCCCTACAAGTCCCGTGCGATGGTATGTGAGGGCCCTGTCTCGCAGCCCCCACGTGGATCAGCGCGGCTGGTGATCCAGTGTGTGTGGAGCACATTATGGTGTGCTGGATGGTCGCCACGTGGCTAAGATCTTCCTGTTCAGAAAGCACTATCTACATTAGCCCCCTTTCTGCTCGTGAAGGCTCACAACCGGATAGGCTTCCATGCGCAAGAACCAACGTACGCGTCGCCGCCACGCACCAATTCAAATACACGCAAATTCAGCCCCCGTGCGTGCCATTATGACCTAAACCCCTAGAGTCATGTCGTCTGGTCTTTTAGGGTTTTAGGCGTGACGTCAGCTTGTCCTGTGATTGCGCGATTCGACGGTGACGGTTGCGATTCGACTACTGAAAGGACGCAACCCTTCATTGTTTTTGGATAAATACTATGTGCTCTCAATGTTGCAAAGTATCACTTCTTTCTCTTAAAGTGAATGATACCCGGAAGCCTACAAGAGCAGATTCAGATAATCAATCATCAATTCTCTCTTGTCAATCGTATTCTTCAACTGTGCGCATCCAAGCAAGCTTTACCAAAACAAGGTTGGCCTTGTTCAATTTTGTTTAATGTACCGATATATGCTTTGAACTGTGTTGGATCTGCAAACCCGTGACTCTCTGAAACATATTATCCACTGAAAACTATGAAGGAGACCTTGCTCTTTGAATCCAAACTTGATTTAGTCCCCAGATTGTAAAGTTTTTGAATGTAAGGCATCTGAAATCCCCAATAATGCAAACGATTCTGAATTTCAAACCCCAAAATTGACACTGGACTGTTCATATTTCTTCCGATATATCCTCATTTCTTCAAACTAAAGTGTGTGTATTTCTCCCCCCTTTTTTCTTGCTTTTCCGCAGTAATGGCAAAGACAAAAAGAACCAAACCCGTTAAAGAGGTCGAAGAAATACCTGGTCTCCCCCAGACCTTATGGCGAAAAGCCCCCTATCTGGGTGGCAAAGACTTTTACCATGCTAGGGTTAAGGTGAAGAACCTTTAAACCCCTGTCCCTGCTGAAGAATTGCAAACGTTGACCCCTCCAGTTAACGCGGCCATGCTCGAATTGATCGATTCCAAGGACGTAGTTCGATTGGGGTTCGAAAATGGGTTTTTTCCGTATACTGCGATTTCCACTCAAGCGTTTGTTTAGAAATTGGACTTTATGGATGAGTGGATTGACCATGTACTGACCCATCATGCCATTGCTCTAAACGATGCTGGCATATATTTCACAGTCCGTGCTATGAAGGGTGTTGCCGTGAAGCTGGACCAGTCCATGCTTCTAAACCTTCTCTCGCGTTACTCGCCTGCGACTCACATATTCCACTTTGCTGAGTTCGAGGCTGCTCCCCCTCTTGAAGATGTACACATGTTGTATGATCTGTCTCCTGTGGGTGAGGTGGATCCTTTGAGTCCCTTGAGGACTGATGCAGAGGTTGCTTTGTACAAGCAGATGGAGGAGTGCTTGCCAGAGGTGAAGAAAATTTCCACCCGGTGGACACCTACAGAACTTCTTCCCGATTGGCAATTGGTTGACACATCTGCGAAGAACACTTGGAAAAATTGGGTGCAATATTTATTCCGTGATTATGAGAACAGTAGTATCACCAAGAAACTTCTGAGCCGGAACCCGAAAGAGAAGAATTATGTGAATGGCAAAGGTTATCACTTGACTCTATGCGCTTTTCTCTGCGCCTGGTTGTCAAGGTATTTGATCGATGGCCATCCGCATGATGGGGTCTTCTATCACGTCCTTCCTCTTGCTGTGAAACTGACCCTTGGTCAAAAGTCGCACTTGGGCCTATAGTTTTGGGCACCCTGTACCATAGATTGGACCAACTGGTTGTAGCAATCAAGGACTCGCGCGGTCGCCTCGATGTGCTGACCTATGTCAACATTGCCTTCTTGACTATGTGGGTCTTCGAGCGATGGCCCTCTTATGCTCCTATTCCCTCTAAGCCCGGTAAATGGTGTGTCCCGGGTGCGGAGGAAGAGCGCAATAGCGGCAGGGCTGCGAGATGGTTTGGAACTCACTTTCCTAAGTGTACCTGGAGCCTGATATGCGACAATCGGGAAGAGTTTATAGCCAGGCCTTATGCCACGCGCATTGAGAATGTGCGATGGTTCCCAAAAATGTATCCTTCCAAGGCTGTCGCTTTCTCGGAAGAACTCCTTTTCGAGGGCGGGGAGCATTTCCACGAGCGCTATCGCGAATTCTTCTGCTGGTGTCTGAGAGGTTCTCTTCCTGCTCTTGCGGAGCATGTTCGCGAGCTCACCCCTAGGTACGAGAGAATCATCGTGGATGTCGATCCTACTCGCGTTTCTCCCCAGTTTGGCTTTGATGCGGTGGCACCATCAATCTGGCCGCAGTCTATCATAAGGGGCTGCTACAAGCGATTACTGTCTGGGGAGTGTAAAACAATCTTAAGGAGCAACCTCCCCTTCGAGCAACCCCCAGGTAACCGCGAAGGTGGCTACTCCAGGAACTGGGTCGCTTATTGGAATACCCAGCAGAAAAGGTTTGAGACACAGTCAACCCCTCGGCCAAGCAGAGCTCCTGTGATCAAGAGAAATTCTTTCCCTTTCCGTCCCAACTATAGCCTGGACGACACCCAATATGGCTGCTATTCGTTGCTGGACCACGAGAATCATTTGTGTCCCTCCACCATCCTTGAAGAGAAGATGGCCGCAGTTAAGAAAGGCGATTCGCATGTCATCAGATACAGCAAAACTTTCGCCAAGGTAAACAATCTCTTTTGCACGTGTTAAGTTTCTTTATTCCGATACGTTGAAACTTATGCTTCATTTTCTGTCGCAGTGCTATGTGAGGAGATTCGCCTCTAGTGAGCGCTCCAAGTCGCTGATCACCACCATTGTTACTGCGAGAAGACATGGTGAACCAGTGCGACTAGCAATGAGAATGGCTCCCGCAGTTGAAACCCGAATTCGCCAAGTCATGGATGTTTTTTCTGATTCGCTGATAGACAATGCTCCAGCCTTGTCTCCACCCAGGGATGATCCGTCTCCCCCAGCAACTGTTGCACCACAGACAAAGAGACCAAGGCAGAGGTGAATCACCATCTCTTACCCTAGGAGCTCTCCAACTTCTCCTCCTGCAAGGTCCCATACTTATAGGGACAAAGGTAAAGGTCGCATGCCAAGCAAGGCACGAAAAGAGCTCGCAGTGGAGACCTTTGTTCCGTTTGATCAGGAAGAAGAGGAGGAGGAGAGAAGGGAGGCGAGAGGAAAGGATGATGATGAAGAAGAAGAAAGAATCGAAGATGTCAGAGAAGGAGAGAGAGACGAGATACAAGATGAGGAATCGGGAGGTATCCCCATCGTACTTCTCTTCTCATTATCTTAACTTTCGCAGTCTTGATTGACCGATTCGCCCTTTGCAGATGATGATGATGAGACCATCAGCAGCCTTTTGGCCAAGAGGCAGAAGAGGGGTTCTCACTCTGGTGTTTCCAGCGAAACCATAGACGAGGACATCCTTGCCGAGTCCAGGAGAACAGCTGCGGAGGCTGCTAAAAGAAGAAGGAAGCGAGAAGAAGAGGAGCTTGAGCGCATAAAGCAAAGGAGCCTGGAAGAGCAACACGTCGACGACTTAGTGCGTCCAACCGATGAGGGAAATGCGGTTCCAGAAGAGGAGGCTCCTCAAGTTGACGAGGAGGATGCGGCTCCAGAAGAAGATGCGGCTACTCTAGAGCAAGTCCAAGCGGACTTCGAAGAGATCGCAGGTGGTAACGAAGGTGAGATTTTTAATCTTGCAGTAACTTACCGAGATGTGATTGTTGGTGCATTAAAGCATGGCTTATCAAAAGCTGACATTCGCCGCTGGCTAGTAAGAAAGTGCGGTGAACCTTCAGGTAATCATTTGAACAACATTTGTGAACTAGGCTTAATAACCCAAACATTACCATGACTAGTTCCTTCGCGCCCCAGGTCACGCTCAGCTTAAATATGTACTTAATGAAGATACGTTAATAGGCCATGGTTCCGCGTCCTTAGCCTATGACGCAGATGCTGTAATCCCACCCTCGCGTGGAGGTGCTTACTCTTGGCTTATCAAAATAATAATAATAAAATATTATTTGACACAAGTTACCTCACATCATCCTGTCTTGTATCGCAGGTAATGCTGATGAAGTCATGCTGGGACAAAGGAATCATCCTTCTGCATCTTATGTCCCTGTGCCAAGTTCTCATACCGAGAAGCCCGTCGGAGCTGCCGAGTATGCGGGAGAGCCCTTCGAGGACATCATTGAAGTCTCTGATGATGACGAAGCTGACACCGTGCTGATGGAGGAAGATACCAATGCTGATGCTGAGGAAACAGAAGCAGATGCTGCTGATGCTCTCGCATCTGAAGGCATCCCTAATCGAGCTGCAACTTCTACCGCTGCCATGCCTACGGCCAGGACGGAGCCTGCAGTGATTCTTCCTACGTGGAACTTTTGGAGTTCGCAGGTCGGAGCTGCAATCGCACCTGGTGCGGCTTATACCCTTCCTGCGAACTATGAGGAGTTAGAGCTCGCAGCTGACAGGAGAGCAATGGAGCGAGGACAGTCTTCCGCTGCCCCGGCAATGCGCATTCCTTCTTTGCACGATATCCTTGAAGGAACTGGTATGTTATGATTGTTGTTCACATCTTGCATTCTTCATTTACAAGCTCGATATTCTAACTTGGTTTAACATTACTTAGGATTGAAGTAAGCTGATGTGGACTGGCTGGTTCGGATGCGTCTCTCCTATCCTCGATCATTTGTGAGGTCTCTGGAGATAGAGCCTTTCGACAGAAGGCTATTTTTGACCGAAGCCATCTGGATTTTGGAGCAGCTATATGCGGCCACACCTACGACTATCTCTCCTCATAATGCGGAGTTGCTTTTCGGCATGTGTCAAAACCTTCGAGCCAAAGTTCAAGGCAAGCTGGGCTTTGGGTATCTTGTCAACAGAGTCACCCAGATTCGCGCGGCCGTGAATTTGAAGCGCGGCTTCCATAACCTCGCAGCTGGGGAGCAGAAGGTGGAGCAGCAAAAGCAGAAATCTGAAGAGGCTGTGAAGCTCTTCCATGAAATGAGCGCCAACTACGAGCGGTTGAAGCAAGAAGTGGAGCAAGTGGCAAATTTGTCACGTCAGTTTACTCATGATGACTCCTTGGTCAAAGGCTTATTTTGAACAATAACAAATTTGTGTCGAACAAAATGCTAAAACATTACTGTAATGTTGCTAGGGTTTCTCCCCCCCTTCTTTTTTCAAAAAAAAATTTGAATGCCTGTTTTGCCCTTCCCGGGATTTGCTCGAATATCTCTGTGCATATCAATTATGACATCAGCTATTGATACTCTGCCTTGATTTTCGCACTAATTACTTATCAGATAAGCACGCTTTCCTTGGGAAGTCCATCCGTATCATGACCTTCCGTCATTAATTAGGATACGCAACTGAATCGTCGTAGCCTTTAGTAGGGTAATTGAATGTTACCTCTTTTCAAGTCGTAAGGATTGATGCTTACCCTTTTCCAAGCTTTGCTGACTCAGCTAGAGATTTGAAGGGTCTCTGTCGGGTCTATATAAACCCTGACTTCCACTGCTTGGGTCTTTCATCCCAAAATGAGGCTTGCCATGAGTCCCTACGACTGCTGGCTTCAATGCTTGTCTTTCTTTGATTCATGGCAACTTCAAGTTGTGAAACATGAGTTTGTGCTTTGTGCCATAGAAATAGCTTCCAATATCTTATTTACAAGGCTTATTGATCTTCATAACCATCATAAAGAAGATGCACATAATGTGTCATGCTTGCTCGAAGAATTTTCTTCGTCTATTATGCTTGCAGGTCGTGTTTCCGGCCTCCTCCCGGCGAGGTGCAGCGCCGTAGTTACCTTGCTACTGATTCGTGATGAACGGCGGATTTCTCCTCTAGATTTCCCGGAGGAGAATCATTCGCCACCATGTTCTTGAACTCGCGGTGGCGAGCCATTGTGCTCGTCTCCGTGGACAAGGAGCCTCTTGCCCTAGGAGTTGCTGCTTGCCTATTCTTCACCGCCACATACGCCGGAACAGGTGGTTCCTCAGGCACATCTCTTGGGGTGTTGATCAGACAGAGGCCTTGTCAGTTCCTGGGATCTTGAACATAGCGTCGCATAGGTCTTGTAGACATGGTAGGCCGTTCGTTTTATAGGAACACCCTACTTGCTACAGATCTTTGGTCGCATGTAGGATCGATAGGCCGATCCTTTTACAGTAAGGATTTCCCTTCTTTGTAACTTTCGCGTGTAATCTGCTATCTAGATGAATTGTAAGCCATGTTGGCCATGTAATTAGCTCAGTCTGAGCTTCTTCCCTTGTAAGCTGCTATCTAGACAGACAATTTGTAAGTCATTTTGACTCATAATAATAAATCGCTTTGTTTGATTTGCTGTTCTTGTCACAACAAATTTCAATTTTTGCATGCATATTGGCAAGCTTCACTTTTTTTTGTAGTGTCATATTCGCATTGTGTTATTGCAACGACTTGCTATCCAACAAATATATTCGCAGGTTGAGAATCATTCGTGAGAACTGCTGTCTTGGCAGATGAGTTTTTAGATCGTTTGAGATCGCATTTGCATAGCTTTGCTATCTTGGCAGATAGGCTTAAAGATCACTTAAGATCATAATGCTGCTATCACAGCAGATAGGCTTAAAGATCACTTAAGATCATAATGCTGCTATCATGGCAGATACGCTTAGAGATCACTTAAGATCATATTCGCATGGTGCTGCCATTGCGACGTATGGGCTTAGAGATCATTTATGATCATATTCGCATTGTGATGCTATCATGGCAGATAGGCTTAAAGATCACTTAAGATCATATTCGCATTGTGCTGCTATCATGGCAGATAGTCTTTAAAGCTATTGAGCAATAAGGAAATGAGTTAAGCGATAAGAATAGCATAAAGTTCTTCCCATTTGGGAGAAGTCTTTTATTATAGAACACTCTCATATGGGAGAGGTGAGATTACAATTCCCTCGTATGGGAGAGAAGATGCATGAATCTTTAGCAATACAGAGCACAAAGTAGGAATTGTAATCTAACGCATATAATGAGAGGAGTTAAGGATAATACTTCTTAATCCAGCGCATGTTGACTGAGCTTGGAGTTGAGGTCGTCCCATGTAGCCTTTGTATATTACAGTAGCCACTGTCAAAGACTTCTTTTATTTCGAAGGGTCCTTCCCAGTTGGCAGCGAATTTCGGATGAGCCGCCTCTCGCATGCAATGATCCGACGCGCGTAAGACCAGGTCCCCAACTGCGAAATCTCGACGTTGGACTGTCTTATTGTACGCGCGAGCGATCCTTTTCTGATATCGCTTGTTAGTCCGTTTAGCCTGTTCCCGCTTTTTCTTCTAACAGAACCAAGTCGTGATCGCGTCGATTCTCATATAGTGCATGGAAGGCCAACCTTGCAGAGTTGATCTTTACCTCCGCAGGTACCACGGCTTCAGCTCCATAGCATAAAAGAAATGGCGAGACTCATGTGGGCGTCCTTGGAGAAGTTCGATACGCCCACAAGGCTATGTTCAAGGAATCAGCCCATTTCTTGTGGTCATCTGCAACCATCTTACTCAAGATTCTCAACAACATCTTGTTGGTTGCTTCCGCTTGACCATTCCCTTTCGGATAGTAGGGTGTAGAGCATATCTGCCTTATGTTGTACTCTGCTAACTTCGCAGCTACCTGACGATTAACGAAGGGGGTACCATTATCCGAGAGAATTGTGTTAGGAATGCCAAACCTGCATATGATGTTTTCTTGGATGAAATGGACTACGGCGAGCGCATTTGCTGTCTTTAGTGGTATTGCTTCTACCAACTTGGTGAATAACTCGGTCGCAGTGAGAATGAACTGATTCCCGTGCGAGGTTGGTCGGATGGGGCCAACAAAATCCAAAGCCCAAGTATGGAACGACCATGGTGTTCCCAATGCATGTAGATCTACAGCAGGAGCATGCACTAGGTTGCCTTTGAATTGACACTCCTGACACCGTCTTACTTTAGTGCGGCAATCTGCTTCCATGGTGGGCCAGAAGTAACCGACTGAGAGGAGCTGTCTGCATAACTTCGCACCTCCCTGATGTTCCACTTGACGAGAGAGGTCCATCACCTCTTGTGCTTCCTTGATTTCTAGGCATCGCAGTAGGTTGCCCTCGTGGCCCCTTCGCCAAAGCATACTTTCTTGCACCACATACCGTGCCGCTTTTCTCTTTAGTTTCTCGGCTTCTTTTCTCGACTCAGGAACAATACCTTGCGTGAGAAATTCAAAGAGTGGCTTCCTCCAATCCGTATCATCATCGGTCAGAGCTATTGATAAAGAGCCCTTGATCAGTGCGCAACTCTCGCAATTTCCTTGGATCAATGCTGCGGCCGTTGACATGTCCGGCCAGTGAATCCCATACCTCTGGGCTTTCCCATAGATTGACACCTCACTTTCCCCACAAGCATGTTGGTGAATCTTTTCTAACAGCGCTTGTCCCTCCTGCTGTGAGACGCATCGCATGAGTATTCCGCCAGGGCCTTTGTAGTAGAGGGTATTGTCATGTACGCAATACCCCTTTGTGGATGCCCAGTTTTCGTTGCTCGTTCCTTCTGCGATGGCACGCAATATTGAATTTCTCCAATCTGCATCATTCATGCATTCGTCGTCGCACATGTGCTCTGTCAACGCCGAGGACGTTCGCACTTCAATCGAGATTCTCGCGGGACATTTATCCGTACTAACCTTGGATCCCAAGGTAGCTAAAGCATCAGCATGCCTATTGTCCGCTCTGGGTTTGTGCTCCTACCTGACATCGCAGAACTGCTGCACCAGTTTCTGTACCAAGGTCCGGTAGGGCAATAAGTTTATCTCCTTCAAATCATACTCGCCCGAGGCTTGTTTGACGATTAGCTTGGAGTCTCCCATAACCGTCAAATTGCTTACTTCTAGTGTCCTTGCTGCGCGAAGACCTGCGATGAGAGCTTCATACTCTGCTTTGTTGTTGGTGACTGCGAAATCAAGCTTTGCGGACATCTGTATGACCTCTCCATCGGGTTTGGTCAAGACTATCCCAATGCCTCCACCTTTCCTTGTTGACGACCCGTCGAAATGGAGCGTCCAATAAGGCAAATCAACTGCATAGATCTCAGGACCCTCCAGTTCCTCCTCAATTACAGGCTCATAACTATTATCAGGGAACTGTGCTAGCAAATCCGCCACTGCTTGCGACTTGATTGCCCGGGGTCGAACGCATGTGATGTCGTACTGGGAAATGGTCATATACCATTTTTCCAGTCTTCCCCCAGGAGTAGTGTGAGTCAAAAGATATCGTATAGGATCACTCTTTGTGACCACCACCACTTTGTGCGAAGCAAAATAGTGCTTTAACTTATCTATTACAAAGAATAGGGCAAGGCAATGACGCTCGATGTCCGTGTACCTTGATTCTGCTGGCTGCACTATGCGAGAAATGTAGTAGATCGGCCTTTCTTGCCCCTCATACTCCTGAGCTAGGAGTGCCCCTTAGACCTCTTCGTCGACGTCAGATACAACAAGAGTGGTGATCCGAGCTGGGGTGCGATCATTACCTTTGACGATGTCAACAGGTCTTTTAACTTTCCAAACGCAGCTTCGTGCTCCGCAGTCCAGTTATATACAGCATCCTTCTTGAGAAGATCGCTGAAACAGAAGGTGATTTCGGCGATCGCTGGGATGAACCTTCGCAGGTAGGATAGCTTTCCCGAGAAGGTCTTCAAGGCACTTTGGTTGTGCGGCGCCGTCATGCTAGTGATGGCCGATACTTTTGCAGGATCAGGCTCTATTCCTTGACGAAGTACCACACATCCCAAGAATTTCCCCGATGTTACTCCAAATGCGCACTTCATGGGGTTCATTTTTAATTGAAAGCTTCTGCATCTGTTGAACACTTTCCGCAAATCCCCCAGGTGGTCTGCCTCTTCCTTGGATTTGATAACCAAGTCGTCAACGTATAATTCTACTTCCTTGTGCATCATGTCGTGGAACACGGCCATCATGGCTCGCTGGTAAGTTGCGCCTGCGTTCTTGAGGCCAAAAGGCATAACCATGTAATTGAAGACTCCCACCGGAGTGATGAACGTGGTTTTCCGTGCATCTTCGGGGTCCATCTTGATCTGATTGTACCCACTGAAGCCGTCCATGAAGCTTAACATGCGATGACCCGCGGTCGAATCGATAAGTAAGTCGATGTTGGGAAATGGAAAATCATCTTTGGGACAGAAAATATTAAGGTCTCGGAAGTCTACACAAATGCGAAGTTGCCCATTCTTCTTTACTACCGGCACGATGTTGGCCAACCATGTAGGATGGTGATTTGGCTCGATAAATTTGGCATCCAGGAGTTTGACAATTTCCTGCTTGATCTTCACGTTGATCTCCGGCCTAAAGCTTCTTTTGCTCTGCTTTACCGGTTTGGATCCTGGAATTACATCCAACCGGTGCATGGTGATGCTCGTGTCCAGACCGGGCATCTCATCGTATTCCCATGCGAACACATCTTTGTACTCAGTCAAAAGTTGTAGCAATCTTTCCTCCTCCTCGCCTGTGAGGTCCGCACTCAGAAAGACTGGCCTCTTCTTTTTTCGCTTGGGCTTAAGAATACCTCCTTCAGCTCCTGCTTTTGTGGCCTGGGTTTGTCCTCCATGCATTCGGGTGCTTCTTTTAGCTTTTCCTCTAGAACACTTGGCGTAGGTTTGTCTGGTTCCATAACCTGCTCAATTTGATTGATTTGCTCAGGGATATCCCCATGCTCGTTGTTGGAATAGATGCCCTAGAGGCAATCTAGTTTAGTATGAATTATTTGTGGCTAGAAATTCATTTATTATTTATTGGAGATTTAATATAATGAAGTCCTTAGATTTACAATTGTGTTGTTTATCTTAAATATCCCTAGTCAAGTATAATGATTAATGGGACAATCATCTATAGACTAGTATGGGGTTGGATTGATATGGAGATATCACGATCCAACACACAGGTGTGCATTAGGGAATGTTGCACTGGATTGACCCATCTCCGAGAAGGCTACATACACGTTATGTTGAGTCACAAGCGCTTCTCGCGGTACAATGGTATTGTCATCCTTAGACTTGAAGTCAGTAGATATTCTAGTTGTGGATTATTGTGATCTTGGTAGCGTTAAACGCTACACCGTAACTGGGTAGTTATAAAGGCGTGTACTGGATACAATAAAAAGCAAGCTTAGAGATCGTAGTGGACGTAGATAGGATTTGCCCCTCCCACATAACGGGAGCAAATATCCTAGGCCACTCGAGGGATAGTGCTTATAGAATGTCTGGCCAGACTCAAATAAATCAATATGGGATATTGATGTTATTTGCACGAATAAGGCTATTCCCATGGATCGAGAAACTATGGATTGGATATACGAGTGTGACTTGTATGTCTCTTGTCCAATCCGGATATAGAGACAAAGGGATGAGACAATTACTTGTACAAAGGTTGTCAAGATGACTATTCTATTAGTTGGCTAGAATGGATGTTTTGATAGAGACCGCTCCATATTAGCAACTAGTTGCTACCAACTAGATAGAACCTATGGGTTCACACGCTATATAGAGTTGAACTAGATTTGGGAATTAATTAATTGGATTAATTAATTAGAAGGATCACTTTGCAAACCCTTGCAAACTTAGTAGGGATTAATTTGCAAGGAAGGGACTAAATTGAATTCTAGTAGGACTAGAATAAGTCCTTTAGGTAGTTAACAAGGAGTTGTTGGACTATATAAAGGACCTTCCTTCCTTCCTTCCCACATAACTTATGCTCATTATTGAACATAACAAAGAGTGGGAGAGAACAAAAGGAGATAGAGCATGCAACAAGGAGGCCCGACCGCCCCTTGCCGCCGCCCCGTCCCCGTCGGCCAAAGGAGGCCGAGACCCTCCTTTTGGGTCTCGTTTTGCGTGATTTCTTCTTCCTCTTCCTCTTCCGGGCTAGCACCAAGGACTTGGGAGATCTAGGATCAACTCTAGGCGTGGATCAACTATAGAGAACGTGACACAATTCGCGTTTGAATTCATCAAGGAGAACCCAAAGGTGTGTTTATGATTTCTAACCCTTACCATCGTTATGTCTCTTGACTTGTGATCCTTGGAGGGTTTTGCATGGTTTTATGTTTGTTTATGCTTCCGTTGGGCAATCCATGAATCAAAACCCTACAGTGGTATCAGAGCCACAGGTCGTAGAGCATAAACGTGGTTTATGTGTTACGTTTTAGTTGTTTTACACCTTAATTTGATTGTTTATCACGTAAAACAAGACAAATCAAGCATGGGATGCAATTTTTCAATAATTAATCATAACAAGATCCAATTTTTGCATTGGATGCATGAATTGGTGAGTTTGAGAAATTTTAGGATCTTAGATCTTGGGTTTGGGCATCCATGGGGAAGAAGGAGTTCTCCCAAAATAAGGAAACAACCAAACTTGGGCACCAAGCAAGGGATTTGTTTTGGAAACAACTCCCTCAATGAGGTTCGGCCCCCCTAGGGACCGCCCCCCCCCCCCCCCCCCTTGCTTGCCGCCCAAGCTTGGCCGCCCTAGGGGCCGGGCGGCCCTAACCCGCGGGCCTAGCCTTGTGGGTTTTGGGCCGGGCCGGCCATAGGGCCTTGTGGTTCACTTTATTGGGCCCGTGCAATTTGATTGTTGGGCCCATGGACCAATTTAACCCTAGAAATCCTAAAATCAATTAAAATTGACCAAGCGCGTTAAAATTGGATTTTAACTGTTTATGTGCAAATCGCATGGTGATTGGATATGGCCTTAGGATGTGGTTTGATGTGGATGTTTAATTTTGTGGTTTGGTTTTACGGCCTGCGAGCTGATCAATTAATTGTAATAATTAATTAGGGTTTTATGGCTTGCGTGCCATATTTTTCTCAACTTGTGAGATTTATTTTATTTAGTATAGATATTAGCTAGTGCTAGATAAAGTAGATTGTTAGCCAAGACTGGAGAAAAGAAGCCCAAAGCCAAAGAAGCCACAAAAAGATGGAGCATGGAGCATGGAGCATTCCACAAGACTATGAAGGATGGACCAAAAGATCAAGACGCATGGAGATGTGTTTGTTTAGGGTTCATAGATAATTCCATTGGCTTGGAATTATCTTAGTCTAGAAAAGGCCATATCCACATCACGTTTAATTTCTGTTTTGTGGTTGTTTATTTTATTGTCTTATTATTGTGTGGTTGGTGTATGGATGATGCATGCAATTAGGATAATAAGATAATTAGACAACCCGGATCTATTATTTGGAGTTGTGCCCAAACTCAAATAGATAGATTAGTTGATATTGATCAACAAAACAATTAAAAATTGAATTTAAAATCCCTCAAAATTCAAATATTGTGTTCTTGCCTTCTCGTTATTTAAACACTCATTATCATCATTATTTACCAAGTTCGTGCGTGCCAAAGCATGGCGACTTGGTTCATCATGATGGAATGCGATGGCACGTAACAATGTGCAATTGTTTAGATAAGAGGTTGAACACAACTAGGCTATTAATTTGATTAATAAACCTAGAGGCAATCAATTGGAATTATTCATATGGATGGATAAATAAGGAGTTATTTGCCCAATTGAACCAAGAGTTTCATGTGAGATGCAATTGGAATTGTTCCTACCTAAAGTAGTCAAATTATGGGTGACTTGCCAAAGCAAGCTCATAAGGAGATGAAAGATGGATCTTGGCCCACTAGAAAATATAAGGATATTTTCCGCATTAATATCTTGAGGGTTATTAATCCGTAGAAAAATAGTGGGAGCTATATTTGATAAACTAGCAATTATTAAATATAGTCAAAAATTCACAAATACTAAAACTTGCGTATTTTCCTTTTTGTAGAATTCCAAATGGCAAACAACTCATCGAGTTCACAACATTCCCTACGATCTGTCCTTGAGAAGGACAAGCTCTCTGGAACCAACTTTCTTGATTGGTACAGAAACTTGAGAATTGTTCTCAAGCAAGAGAAGAAACTGTACGCAATAAAGGAGCATGTTCCAGAAGGTCCAGAGAACCAAACACCTGTTGCCTTAAAGGCGTATCAAAAGCGTGTTGATGACACTAATGATGCGGCCTGCCTAATGCTTTGCACCATGACTTTTGAGCTTCAGAAGCAACACGAAAACATAAATGTTGTCGATATGATCGAATATCTAACGCAGCTCTTCCAAGAGCAGGCGAGGGTAGAGAGGTATGAGGTCTCAAAGGCACTGTTCAAATGTCATCTGGCAGAAGGGAACCCGGTGGGACCCCATGTACTCCGAATGATCGGGTACTTGGAGAATCTCGCCCGACTTGGGTTCCCGGTCGGCCAAGAGTTGGCAACCGATCTCGTGTTGCAATCGTTGCCCGAGAGTTATGGACAGTTCATTATGAACTATAACATGAACGAGATCGTGAAACCACTGCCAGATTTACTCAACATGTTGAGGACGGCTGAACAGAGCATCAACAAGGGTAAGGGCAAGGCCATAATGATGGTACAGAAAGGAAAGGGAAAAAGGTTTGCCTCTTCCTCCAAGGGCAAAGGCAAGTCAGTTGCCAAGTCCAAGGAACCTGCCCTTAAGCCTGTTGGTGGCATTGCCAAGTCCGTGACTAAAGGTGAATGTCACTACTGCAGTCAGCCTAGACACTGGAGGAGGAACTGCCCAAAATATCTGGAGGACAAGAGGCTTGGAATAGTGATTCCACCACCACCAGGTATTTTTGTTGTAGATGTCAATTTAACTTTCTCTACATCATGGGTATTGGATACTGGATGTGGATCTCATATTTGTCGAAATATGCAGGATCTAAAGATAAGTAGGAGATTGGCTAAAGGGGAGGTAGAACTGCGCGTTGGGAATGGAGAAAAGGTTGCTGCGTTGGCCATAGGCGTGTGCGAGCTATCTCTGCCTTCAGGATTAGTTTTAGAATTAAATAATTGCTATTTTGTGCCTGCTATGAGCAGAAACATTATTTCTATTTCTTGTTTGGATGGTTTTATTATTTCAATAAAGAACAATTGTTGTTCCTTTTATTTAAATAATATTCACTATTTTAGTGCGCAATTATTTAATGGACTTTATGTCCTTGATCTAAGCAATCCTGTCTACAACATTAATACCAAGCGGATTAAAATAAATGATTTGAATCCTGCTTATTTATGGCACTGTCGTTTAGGCCACATAAATGAGAAACGTGTATCTAGACTCCATAAGGATGGATTACTAGACTCATTTGATTTTGAATCATATGAGACATGTGAGGCTTGTTTATTGGGAAAAATGACTAAGTCCCCTTTCAATAAGAAAGGAGAGAGGACTAGTGAGCAATTGGCGCTCATACATACCGATGTGTGTGGGCCATTTGCCACGCCTGCCATGGGTGGTTATGTCTACTTCATTACTTTTACTGATGATTACAGTAGATATGGATTTGTGTACCTTATGAGGGCGAAATCCGAATCCTTTGAAGTGTTCAAAGAATTCAAGAATGAAGTAGAGAAGCAACTTGGCAAAAGTATAAAGGCTCTACGATCGGATCGTGGAGGAGAATACTTGAGCCAAGAGTTTGACGACTATCTTAGAGAGTGTGGGATCGTGTCCCAACTCACTCCACCCGGAACGCCACAATGGAATGGCGTGTCCGAGAGGAGGAATCGAACCCTATTGGATATGGTTCGATCTATGATGTGTCAAACCGATATTCCATTATCATTTTGGGGCTACGCTCTATTAAGTGCAGCTTTCATCATTAACCGTGTTCCATCTAAATCAGTCATGAAGACACCATATGAGATGTGGAGTGGGAGGCGTCCCACACTGTCGTTCATGAGGATTTGGGGCTGCGATGTCTATGTAAAACGTTTACAATCAGACAAGCTAGGGCCGAAATCGGATAAGTGTAAATTTGTGGGGTACCCTAAGGAAACTAAGGGATACTACTTCTACAATCTAACCGAGAACAAAGTGTTTGTTGCTCGGACCGGCGTGTTTCTAGAAAGAGAGTTTGTCTCTAAATAAGCAAGTGGGAGGAATTTAGAACTTGAAGAGGTTCAAGAACCACAAATCACTGAACCGATTATGGAACATGAACAGGAACCACAAGCAGTTGTGGAGCAACATGTTCAGGTAACACAAGAGCTTCGTAGATCTAGTAGAGTGCGCCAGGAACCCGAGAGGTATGGACTTCTCGTAACTGATTCCGGTGACACGATGCTCATAGATGATGAGCCTACTACCTATGAGGAGGCCATGAGTGGCCCGGACTCTCAGAAGTGGCTGGAAGCCATGAGATCCGAGATGGAATCCATGTATACCAACAAAGTATGGACTTTGGTGGAACCACCCGATGGGGCGCGGCCCATAGGGTACAAGTGGGTCTTCAAGAAGAAGATCGACATGGAAGGTAATGTGATTACCTATAAGGGCCGATTGGTGGCTAAAGGATTTAGACAGATTCATGGTATTGACTATGATGAAACCTTTTCACCAGTCGCTATGACCAAATCCATTCGAATCCTACTTGCAATTGCAGCATACCACGACTATGAGATTTGGCAGATGGATGTCAAAACAGCATTCCTTTATGGGAATCTCCTCGAGGACGTGTATATGATACAGCCGGAAGGTTTTGAAGATCCAAAGCAAGCCAACAAATTCTGTAAACTGCAACGATCCATTTACGGATTGAAGCAAGCTTCTAGGAGTTGGAATCGACGTTTTGATGAAGTGGTCAAAGAGTTTGGCTTCATCAGAAACGAAGATGAGTCTTGTGTTTACAAGAAGGTTAGTGGGAGCTCTGTAGCTTTTCTGGTCTTGTATGTGGATGACATACTACTCATTGGAAACGACATTTCCATGCTGCAATCTGTGAAAGATTGGCTAGGAAAGTGTTTCTCAATGAAGGACTTAGGGGAAGCAGCCTATATACTCGGTATAAAGATCTATAGAGATAGATCTAAGAGGTTGCTAGGCCTATGTCAAAGTACATATATTGACAAGGTGTTGAAACGGATCAACATGCAAGATTCCAAGAAGGGATTCTTGCCCGTGTCACATGGAATCACTCTTTCGAAGAGTGGTTGTCCCTCCAATGAGATTGAGAAGGAACGCATGAGTAGAATCCCCTATGCCTCGGCCATAGGATCTATCATGTACGCCATGTTATGTACTAGACCAGATGTGTCATATGCCTTGAGTATGACAAGCAGATACCAATCCAATCCGGGTGAGAGTCACTGGATTGCAGTCAAGAACATCCTAAAGTACTTGAGAGGAACTAAGGATGCCTTCTTAATATTTGGCGGTGAGGAAGAGTTGCGTGTAAGGGGTTACACTGATGCAAGCTTCCAAACCGACAGAGATGACTTTAGATCACAATCGGGATATGTGTTTTGCCTGAATGGAGCAGCGGTGAGCTGGAAGAGTTCCAAGCAAGAGACGGTAGCTGATTCTACAACAGAGGCTGAGTACATTGCTGCAAATGGCGCAGCAAAGGAGGTTGTTTGGATCAGAAAGTTTGTTTCTGAACTTGGTGTGGTCCCTAGCATTGCGGATCCAGTTGAGTTGTTCTGTGACAACACTGGGGCGATCGCGCAATCAAAGGAACCCAGATCGCACCAGAAGTCCAAGCACGTACTCAGGAAGTTTCATCTGATTCGAGATATTATCGATAGAGGAGACGTTCGGATATGCAAGATTCCTACAGATGATAATCTGTCAGACCCGCTTACGAAGCCTCTCACGCAGTGGAAGCATGAAGGGCACACTAGGAGTATGGGCATACGAGATGCGCCAGATTGGCTCTAGTGCAAGTGGGAGACTGTTGGAATAGATGCCCTAGAGGCAATCCAGTTTAGTATGAATTATTTGTGGCTGGAAATTCATTTATTATTTATAGGATATTTAATATAATGAAGTCCTTAGATTTACAATTGTGTTGTTTATCTTAAATATCCCTAGTCAAGTATAATGATTAATGGGACAATCATCTATAGACTAGTATGGGGTTGGATTGATATGGAGATATCACAATCCAACACATAGGTGTGCATTAGAGAATGTTGCACTGGATTGACCCATCTCCGAGAAGGCTACATACACGTTATGTTGAGTCACAAGCGCTTCTCGCGGTACAATGGTATTGTCATCCTTAGACTTGAAGTCACTAGATATTCTAGTTGTGGATTATTGTGATCTTGGCAGCGTTAAACGCTACACCGTAACTGGGTAGTTATAAAGGCGTGTACTGGATACAATAAAAAGCAAGCTTAGAGATCGTAGTGGACGTAGATAGGATTTGTCCCTCCCACATAACGGGAGAAAATATCCTAGGCCACTCGAGGGATAGTGCTTATAGAATGTCTGGCCAGACTCAAATAAATCAATATGGGATATTGATGTTATTTGCACGAATAAGGCTATTCCCATGGATCGAGAAACTATGGATTGGATATACGAGTGTGACTTGTATGTCTCGTGTCCAATCCGGATATAGAGACAAAGGGATGAGACAATTACTTGTACAAAGTTTGTCAAGATGACTATTCTATTAGTTGGCTAGAATGGATGTTTTGCTAGAGACCGCTCCATATTAGCAAATAGTTGCTACCAACTAGATAGACCTATGGGGTAGATTTGGGAATTAATTAATTGGATTAATTAATTAGAAGGATCACTTTGCAAACCCTTGCAAACTTAGTAGGGACTAATTTGCAAGGAAGGGACTAAATTGAGTTCTAGTAGGACTAGAATAAGTCATTTAGGTAGTTAACAAGGAGTTGTTGGACTATATAAAGGACCTTCCTTCCTTCCCACATAAATTATGCTCATTAGTGAACATAACAAAGAGTGGGAGAGAACAAAAGGAGAGAGAGCAAGCAACAAGGAGGCCCGACCGCCCCTTGCCGCCGCCCCGTCCCCGTCGGCCAAAGGAGGCCGAGACCCTCCTTTTGGGTCTCGTTTTGCGTGATTTCTTCTTCCTCTTCCTCTTCCGGGCTAGCACCAAGGACTTGGGAGATCTAGGATCAACTCTAGGCGTGGATCAACTATAGAGAACGTGACACAATTCGCGTTTGAAGTCATCAAGGAGAACCCAAAGGTGTGTTTATGATTTCTAACCCTTACCATCGTTATGTCTCTTGACTTGTGATCCTTGGAGGGTTTTGCATGGTTTTATGTTTGTTTATGCTTCCGTTTTGCAATCCATGAATCAAAACCCTACACTCGCGTGAGGACACCCCCGCGTACCTTCATATGCGGTAACATTTCTTCCCGTTGGCGTAGAAACTCTCTATCTCCTTGCCTTCAGGATCATGTTTTGCTATCCTTTTCAGAGTATACACGTTCTTTCCCTGGTAGGCAATCCGCGGCGCCTCTTCTCGCGTAGACGGCTTTTCCTTGGCCTCCTCTCTTGTCACCATCACTCCTGCGGGTGACTGATCTTTGATGTCCTCCAATCGGGGCAAAGGAGTGGGGTTGAACGGCCCCGGCGTTTGCTCATCTGCCATCTCAGTGAACCATACCGCCTCACTGAGATGCGCTTCATCCATGTTGAAAGGATTTATCGAAGCTGGTATCTTAACTACTCTGTCATTCCAGATAGCTCTCATCACTTGGTGAGCTGTTGAAGGGACAGCATCAAAGCGATGAATCCAGGCCCGGCCTATAATCATGTGATACGTAGTGTTCGCATCTATGACATAGAACTTGGCTGAACATTTTATTTTACCGATCTGGAGACCCAGACGGATCCATCCGATCGTCATTCTGGAGTCGCTTCCAAATCCCATCAGCGGGGATGGACGCCTGACAATCTTCTGCTCTGGGATTCCTGCTAGCTTCAGAGTGTTGAGCGAGACAACGTTGACCGCTGCTCCTCCGTCGACAAATGCTCTTTTAAACTCCACACCATCGATGACTGCTGTTACATACAGAGGCTTCTGGTGGCTCGCATATGTCTTCTTGTCGCTTGCGGAGAAGGTTATGACCTTTTCTATAGAGCGAGATGCCCTAACAACCTTCCCGTTGGAAATAACGATATCTTCCTCGTAATCTTCCGCTATCCTCAGGATTGCCCTTGTCATTTCCTTCCGGCACTTCTCCGAGAAGTTCATTTCATCGAAGAACGTGCTGAACCGGTGCGACCCCTTCATCCGATCAGCACGTTCGTCCTCCGTGTCTATGCTATAGTCCTCGTCGTTGTGGATCTCGGCAATGATGGGTAGACCATCCTCTGCAACCTCTTCAAGGTCCATAATCGAGATCATGGCAACCTCTTTGCCCTTTGGCTCTTGCTCCGCGTGATCAGGCAAGGGATTGTTTTGCACATCCTTCCTCTGGTCGCTGACAATCAGCTCGCCATTTTTCATCTTCTGGCTTACCATAATTCTGAGCTTCTTACAGTCAGCCGTGGGATGCATGACCTTGCCATGACATTCACACCACTTTGGGTCCCTCACCACCTCCTTGGAGGGTGTCCTTTCAAGCGGCGGCAAGATCCCATCTTTACGCCTTTGTCTGCACAAGTCACTCGCTTCCTCTACCGAACATGGTAGAGGTGGTGCATCGAAGTTCGCGACCTTCGGCTATTTTTGGGGCGAGACCATATTCACTTCGGCTTCACGTCCCCTTTTGTAGCTGAACCTCCCAATTTTAAAGGTAGTCCCGCTCGGGGACCTCTCAGAGGCGTTCCTCTTTTTCTGCCTCTCCACTATAGGCTCTATGTTCTTTGTGCATTCGATCAGTTTCGAAAATGTAGGAGTTTGCAGGTTGATAAGCATACCTTTGTACTCATCTCGCATGCACTGCAGGCATATTTCCACGAGTCTGCTCTCGAGTACATCTTTTCATTCCAAGGACTTGGCCCTGAACTTCTTGATGAATGTCACTCCATCCTCCTCGCGCTTCTGGTACATCCGCGAAAGATGAATCATTGTCACCTTTTCTTCCATTTGAAAGAACTTAGTATAAAATTTCTGGACCATATCATCCCAGGTCTTCACGGATCCAGCCTCCAGTGTCCTGTACCACTTGCAGGCCACGTTCCCCAGGGATTAAGGGAACTCGCGCATCAGCAGCTTAGGATCAGCCCCATATGGCCCCATCACATCGATGAAACGCATAACATGCTCGTGGGCGTTTCCATTGACATCTTTGAACTTGTCCCATTTAGGAGCCTTGTACCCAGCGGGGTTAGGCATGAGGTAGATCTCGCGTGGGATAGGTGGATCATTGTCGAGCTTCCGGATGATGGTGTCCGCGAACGATTGATTGGCTAGGATGGTTTCTATGCGTCGCTGCAGCGACGTCATACACTCCGGCGCATTTCCCCCAGCAGCAGGAGGAGGAGTCGTTGCAGGCGAAGGCGACACATATGCCGCAGGAGGGCTAGGAGCATACTGTGAATTCACGTTGCCCCACGTTGCCGATGGAGGAGGCAAGGGGTATTGTGAGGCCGGATTAGGTACTTGAGTTGGAGGTTGAGGAGTGTGAGTGGCAAGAGGCAACATTTGAGCTGTCGGCCCCTGAATTGAGGGTAACTGCGTAGTTGTCGGTGGAGTTTGAAGGTTAGTATTGGGTGGTGTGGTTGACACTCCCAATCCTTGAATGGTGGGAGTTCCTCCTCCCTGAGAGACGACAGTGGCTGGTACGGGATTTGGGGCAAGAGTCCCCAACATAGCCATTATCCGTTCCAGCTGCGCAGATTGAGCATAGAGGGCCTTCGCCTGGTTCTGGATGGTGGCGTCCAAGGCCTCTATCGTCGGAGCTTCACCGGCGGCTGTAGGAGTACGGCGGGTCTCCTCTCCCGAGGTGGTCTCCGTGGAAGGCGATCTGTTATTGACATCATCTTCATGAGACATGGTTGCTTGCAATGGTAAGTTCACGTAGGGTTCACCAAAATGTGTACGAGAGAATCCTCGGAGAGAACTCTATGTACACCAAGGACAGAGGACAGAAATGGCACAGGAAGTGTTGGGTTGTGTGTAGGGAGAGAGTAAGGCAATAGTACTGTGTGAGAGAGAGACAGGATTTTGGCAGAGCTTTCGCGTATCTCGGTGTGTTCTTCCTGTATGGAAGGGTTAACGTCCTATATATATAACGGAGAATGTGACCATTTTAGTGTGGTTAATGCGCCCATCAATGGCGGCTTAATAATCTTAACCACAACGGCACGTTCGTCCGCGTATATAGGGACCGTTACAGCACGTTGTCCGCGTATACCGGAACCGTTATGGGGTTGACCGGGTTTGACCGGTTTGACCGGGTCTATGAAGCTCGTGCCATAAATCTCTCAAAAGCAGTTACTAGGGGTCGCGTGCGGGCTTGCTTGTCGCTCGCACGCGACAGGACTTACTCTAGCCTCCAAACCACTAAGTCCCTACAAGTCTCGTGCGGTGGTATGCGAGGGCCCTGTCTCGCAGCCCCCACGTGGATCAGCGCGGCTGGTGATCCAGTGTGTGTGGAGCACATTATGGTGTGCTGGATGGTCGCCACTTGGCTAAGATCTTCCTGTTCAGAAAGCACTATCTACACCTATGATATGATCATACACTTGAAACAACTGTTTCAGGAACAGGCTAGGCATGAGCGCTATGAGGTGTCTAAAGCATTATTCAAGAGTAGTCTTGTAGAGGGGAATCCAGTAGGGCCTCACGTGCTCCGAATGATCAGGTACATTGAGAACCTTGAGAGACTGGGATTCCCATTGGGCCAAGATTTGGCTACTGATCTTGTCTTGCAAATGTTTCCTGACAGTTATAATCAGTTCATCATGAACTATAATATGAATGAGATCAGTAAGACTCTGCCTGACTTATTGAATATGCTGAAGACAGCGGAACAGAGCGTCAACAAAGGCAAGGGCAAAGCCATAATGATGGTGCATAAGAAGAAGGGCAAGTCAGTTGCCTCTACTTCAAAAGGAAATCGCAAGAAAGTTGCGAAATCCAAGGAAGCCCTAAAGCCTAGTGGAGGCGTGGCTAAAGGTGAGTGTCACTACTGCAGCCAGCCGGGTCACTAGAGAAGGAATTGCCCTAAATATCTGGAGGATAAGAAGCTTGGAATAGTGATTCCACCACCACTAGATATTTATGTTATAGACGTCAATCTTTCTATTTCTTCATCTTGGGTGTTGGATACCGGATGTGGTTCTCACATTTGTCGTAATGTGCAGGATTTGAAAAGAAGTAGAAGATTGAGTAAAGGAGAGATAGACCTACACGTCGGGAATGGATCAAGAGTTGATGCATTAGCTGTAGGCGTTTATGAGCTATCTTTGCCTTCTGGACTTATTTTAGAATTAGACAATTGCTTTTATGTGCCTGCTATGAGCAGAAACATTATTTCCATTTCTTGTTTGGACGAGAAGGATTTTTCTATTTCAATAAAGGACAAGTGTTGCTCCATTTATTTTGATAGTATGCACTATTGTAGTACGCATTTTTCTAATGGATTGTATATCCTTGATCTCAATAGTCCAATCTATAACATAAATACTAAAAAGATTAAAACTAATGATTTAAATCCTACATATCTATGGTATTGTCGTTTAGGCCATATAAATGAGAAACGCATATCTAGACTCCATAAGGATGGACTTCTAGACTCATTTGATTTGGAATCATATGAGACATGTGAATCTTGTTTATTAGGAAAAATGACAAAGTCCCCTTTCAATAAGAAAGGTGAAAGGACTAGTGTGTTATTGGCACTCATGCATACCGATGTATGTGGACCATTCCCCACGCCTGCCAGATGTGGTTATACCTACTTCATCACATTTACTGATGATTTCAATAGATATAAATTTGTATACCTTATGAAGGCCAAATACGAATCCTTTGAATTGTTCAAAGAATTCAAGAATGAAGTAGAGAAGCAACTTGGCAAAAGTATTAAGGCTCTGCGATCGGATCGTGGAGGAGAATACTTAAGCCAAGAGTTTGATGAGTATCTTAGAGAGTGTGGGATAGTATCCCGTCTCACTCCACCCGGAACGCCACAATGGAATGGCGTGTCCGAGAGGAGGAATCGCACTCTATCAGATATGGTGCGATCTATGATGTCTCAAACAGATCTTCCGATATCCTTTTGGGGACATGCTCTAATGACGGCAGCTTTTACCATTAACCGCGTCCCGTCCAAGTCAGTCATGAAGACACCATATGAGATATGGACTGGGAAGCGTCCCATAGTGTCGTTTATGAGGATTTGGGGCTGCGATGTCTATGTAAAACGTTTACAAACAGAGAAGCGCGGGACCAAAGCGGATAAGTGTAAATTTGTGGAATATCCTAAGGAAACTGAAAGATATTATTTCTACAATTCCCATCGAGAAGAAAGTGTTTGTTGCTCGGACCGGCGTGTTTCTAGAAAGAGAGTTTGTCTCTAAAGAAGCAAGTGGGAGGGCTGTAGAACTTGAAGAAATTCAAGAACCACAAATCACTGAACCGATGATGGAACATGAACAGGAGCCGCAAGTAATTGTGGAAGAACATGTTCAGGTGACACAGGAACTCCGTAGATCAGGAAGAGTGCGTCATGAGCCAGAGAGGTACGGACTTCTCATGACTGAGCCCGATGACATCCCACTCATAGAAGATGAGCCTGCAATCTACGGAGAGGCCATGAAAGGCCCAGAATCTAAGAAGTGGCTGGAAGCCATGAGATCCGAAATGGATTCCATGTACACCAACAAATTATGGACTTTGGTGGAACCACCCGAAGGGGCTCGGCCCATAGGGTGCAAGTGGGTCTTCAAGAAGAAGACCGACATGGATGGCAAGGTAGTTGCCTATAAGGGGCGATTGGTAGCCAAAGGGTATAGACAGATTCATGGTATTGACTATGATGAGACCATTTCACCAGTCGCCATGACTAAATCCATTCGAATCCTACTTGCTATTGCAGCATACTACGACTATGAGATTTGGCAAATGGATGTCAAAACGGCGTTCCTTTATGGGAACCTCCTCGAGGATGTGTACATGACACAACCGGAGGGTTTTAAAGATCCAGAGAATGCCAATAAAGTCTGTAAGCTGCAAAGATCTATTTATGGATTAAAGCAAGCTTCTAGGAGTTGGAATCGACGTTTTGATGACACGGTCAAAGAGTTTGGCTTCATCAAGAACGAAGATGAGCCTTGTGTTTACAAGAAGGTTAGTGGGAGCTCTGTAGTATTTCTGGTCTTGTATGTGGATGACATGCTAATCATTGGCAACGACATTCGTACTTTGAAATCTGTTAAAGATTGGCTAGGAAAGTGCTTTGCAATGAAGGACTTAGGAGACGCAGCCTATATACTTGGTATAAGATCTATAGGGATAGATCTAAGAGGTTGCTCGGCCTAAGTCAAAGTACATATATAGACAAGGTGTTGAAGAGGTTCAACATGCAAGATTCCAAGAAGGGAT
Organism: Linanthus parryae; assembly: GCA_023055425.1. Classification (NCBI taxonomy): domain Eukaryota; kingdom Viridiplantae; phylum Streptophyta; class Magnoliopsida; order Ericales; family Polemoniaceae; genus Linanthus; species Linanthus parryae. The sequence goes on along the minus strand of JALGPY010000005.1, from coordinate 92,424,924 downwards.
TCTTGCCCATGTCGCATGGAGTCACTCTTTCTAAAGATGATTGCCCCTCCAATGATATTGAGAAGGACCGCATGAGTATGATACCCTATGCTTCGGCCATAGGATCCATCATGTACGCCATGTCATGTACTAGACCAGACGTATCATACGCGTTGAGTATGGTGAGAGATACCAGTCCAATCCGGGTGAGAGTCACTGGATTGCTGTCAAGAACATCCTAAAAGTACTTGAGAAGAACTAAGGATGTGTTCTTGATATTTGGAGGTAAGGAAGAGCTAAGTGTAAAGGGTTACACTGATGCAAGCTTCCAAACCGACAAAGATGACTACAGATCGCAGTCTGGATACATGTTTTGCCTGAATGGAGGAGCTGTGAGCTGGAGGAGTTCCAAGCAAGGGACTGTTGCTGATTCTACAACAGAAGCTGAGTACATTGCTGCTGCGGAAGCAGCAAAAGAGGCAGTTTGGATAAAGAAGTTTATCACTGAGCTCGGTGTGGTCCCTAGCATCGTGGATCCCATAGAGTTGTACTGTGACAACTCTGGGGCAATCGCACCAGAAATTAAAGCATGTACTTAGGAGATTCCATCTTATTCGTGATATGATCGATCGAGGAGATGTGAAGATGTGCAAGATTCCAACGAATGACAATGTTTCATATCCACTCACAAAACCTCTTGCGCAGCGAAAGCATGAAGGGCACGCCAGATCTATAGGCATACGTGATGCGTCAGATTGGCTCTAGTGCAAGTGGGAGACTGTTGGAATAGATTCCCTAGAGGCAATCGTAGATTTAGTATGAACATTGTTTTGGCTAGAATAATTTATTATATATTGTGATATTTAATATAATGAAGTCCTTAGATAAAATGTGTTGTTTATCTTAAATATCCCTAGTCCACTATACTGATTAATAGGACGATCAAATATAGACTAGTATGTGGGTAGATTGATATAGAGATATCAAGTCTAACACATGGGTATGCATTAGGAGTAATGGCATACTGGATTGAGCCACAACGAAAAGGATACATTAGATTATGTCAAGTCACAATTGCTTTTCGTAGTGCTAATATAATTGCAATCCTTAGACTTGAAGTCACTAGATACTCAAGTTGTGGAATATTGCGCTTTGATGTTATCAAACGTTACACCGTAACTGGGTAATCATAAAGATGATTATCGGGCGAGATAGGAAGCAAGCTTAGAGATCGTAGTGATGTTGATAGGATTTTTCCCTCCCACATAATGGGGGTAAATATCCACTGCCACTCGAGGGATGAGGCTTATTGAATGTCTGGCCAGACTCAGATAAATCAATATGGAGATATTGATGTTATCTGCAAGCATAAGCATATTCCCAGGATCGAGGAACTATGAATTGGATATACGAGTGTGACTATTTATGTCTCGTGTCCAATCCGGATATGGAGACAAAGGGATGGTGCAATATAAGATATTGGGCACAAGAGGTTTGTCGGGATCACTGACTATTTCAATTGGTTGGGTAGCATGGATGTGTTGCTAGACACCGCTCCATGTTAGTAAGAGTTACTACCAACTATATAGAAACCTATGGGGTCACACGTCAAATAGAGTAGAGCAAGATTTAGGATTAATTAATATTGATTAATTAATAGAAGGATCATTGTGCAACACCTTGCAAACGTAGTAGGACTAATTTGCAAGGAGGGAATAATTCTAGTTCATCTAGAATTAGGAAACTATTTTATGGAAACAACAATGAGTTGTTGGAGTATATAAAGAGGCTCTAGCTTCCTTCCCACTTAATGTTACTAGACATAACAAAGTGAGTGGGAGAGAGCAAAAGAGAGAGCAAGACAAGCTAGGCCGAAGCCTAGCCCGTCCGCCCCCCTTCCCATCGGCTCCAAGAGGAGGCCGAATCCTCCTCTTGCCTTTGTTGCTTTGATCTTCTTCCCTCTTCCTCCGGGTTCAAGCTAGCACTTGTTTGAAGGAAGAATCTAGATCTCACCTCTAGATGTGGATCAACCGTAGAGACGAGGACATCATTCTTCGTGTGATCTCACAAATCAAAAGGTACACAATACTATGTCTCTTATCATGTTATGGTATCTCCTCCTGACGATCCATGGTGGGCTTTGAAGTAGGAATTAAATTTTCGTTATTCCGCTGCATTACCTACATCAAAACTCTAACAATTTATTACGGACGATTTGGACCCCTCGAGTCCACCTTGTTTGTCCCAACCCGCGAAAACTTTTGTCTTTTGCAGGTTTTATCATAAATGCCGACAAAACCAGCCGAATTTCTGTCAAAATCGGGGAAAAAACATGGGCCGCCCCGAAACCTATAAATTCGCCCACACCCTAGTCACTCCCTAAAACTTAACACAAATGAATAAATCAAAATTCTTTATTATCTGGTCTTGAGAATAATATAGCCTTTAAATTGATCGACATTTGCTCATGGACCAAATTTGCTCCAAGACCTTGAGCTCCAATGCAAAAACCCCCTTATCCGACTTGGACAAGACCGGGAGGGCGCTACTAAAAGAAACGACGGAAATCAAAAGCATAACATTCCATAAATATTACATAATCACTTAAACGTTACACAGAGTCCTTACGTCTTACATACACTGATCCTTACTATTACATCATACTTATACTAGTCTTACTAGACACTACTTGTGACGTCATTCTAGGTGAGTCTCGTACCGTGCTTCCCCATAGACTCAAGCTCGTAGACCTGCGGTGGGAAGAAACCAAGAACCGCGGTTTTGAAACGTCGGTAATAAATACTGAGTGAGCAATACCCAAGCATGTTAAACACACAGTGGAGATAATTTGTAATAAATTAATAGAAATACAGCGGAAGTAAAAAGACAGTTATGTAATAAACATCCTCAAGTGCCTTACACATAGCCAGCGATATAAAAAGTAATATTTAACCGATATCCAATATTCAAGTCTGGAAATCCTCACTTAGCCACAAAGATCCTGTTTCCCCATAATAATCTTCCAAACACAAATTTCCTTTTTTTTTTTTAATCTTGAGTGGAAGATCCAATCGCAACACATATACATCTCATCACAAGTTACCAAGTTCTTAAGTGTCGATACCCCCCTAACAGGGTTCTTGCACCCAAGAAAAAGTGAGTACAAGGAGCAAACCCCGGGGCAATGGCAATCGGGCTAAATAACAATGGGTCGAGTGGTCGTCGCCCACAACGACCAAACCAATCAAAAATAATCCAAATGACGTTCCCCGCACAACTCTTTCCACTTTAAGTTATTATGGATTACTAATTATTGTGTGAGATTTTTCAAAGAATAAGTAAACAAATCCAACAAGTGCCAAAAAGAAACACATAAATACAATTTTGTGACAAGTTATAAAAACATGTTTGACACAATGGAAGCTAGGAACACAAGATTTGACATGCAAACACACCTCAATCCTCACCAAATAGCACGTAAAGTCCCCTAGAAGAACATGTAGCCCTCGTCTGCAAACTCGTCACCTACACATTACATTCCCTTATTTGATCACAAGTTTATCTATACAAGTATGCAAATATGAATTCCTATAAGTCTAACGAGTCTTATTTGAAATCACTTAATCCCCCCTACATAACACCTATATTTTACTCGTAACAATATTCTACATTATAAAAAAGTATTATGTGAGCCCACAACGTAAGTCTGTTACCTTTCTTATTAACTAAATGCTAATTTATTAACTAACTTATTTATTTTTAAGTAACCAAGAAACTATTTAAAGAATAATTTTGTTAAAATAGATATTTATTAGAAAATTTATAAAATAACTAAGAAATAATCCTAGTAACTAGTCCAAATAAACATCTATTATCAAATGAGAGAATCGTTAACTAAATTTCCAAAATTCTAATTAAATAACCAACTTATTCAAAGAAAATATTTATTCAAACAAATCGGAACTAAATAATTACGAGATATATTACTACCTTGTTTATTTTCAAAAAACAAATTATATTTTACTAACAAGTACAACCTCTGTTTCTTCTCTTTCACCTTAGTTCACTTTTTGACACTATTCACTGGGTCATTTTGACTCGGTGATTTGGTTAGCAAAACGATACACGAATTTTTTAATCTTTGCATGATCTTGTAGAGTAAACTTTAATCTACAATACTATGAAAAAATCGCCAAAAAATTATATCGTTTTACTATCCAAATGACCGAGTCAAAGTGACCCATATACGGGTAAAAAAGTCAAGCTAATATGAAAGAGAAGAAACGGAGGTAATCCGAAATTGATGCAGAGGTAATCCGAAAGATTCGAGTCCCAATCACTGCTCAGAGAGATGTTTGGTCGTGGTTTTATGAAAAAGAAGGGAGTTATACAGTAAAAACGGGTTATATGGTTGCGGAGGAGATCCGTCTAGAGAATTCGGCTGGATCGGGGTATGTGGCGCAGAGTAGCTCATGGAGGCCAAGCCTTGTGTCGAAGGTGTGGAACCTAACTATTCCAAGGCGAGCAATGTTCACTGTATGGCGTGCTTATCACCACTCTCTCCCAACAAAGCTGAATTTGATGAGAAGGGGGATCAATGTTCTGCCCATGTGTGACATACGTGGGAAAGAGGATGAATCAGATACGCACTTATTTCTGAGATGTAAGCGTAGCAAACTCGTTTGGAAATCGTTGCTGGGCCCAGACTCTCTCCACACAAAACATGGGACGATAAGAGGATGGATAGAGGACTCTTTACTGAGCTTGACTGACCAACAAAGAGTCATTTTTGCTACTGCCTTATGGGCGATCTGGTCAACGAGAAACCAGTGGATTTTCCGGGGGGAAACAGATTTCAGCAGAAATGATGACGGATACCATTCACAGAGTGATTGAAGAGGAAGCAAACAGAAAGAAGGAAGAGAAGCAGTGTAGTGTAACTTTGCGGCAAGCTCATAATAGCCCTGTAGTACTGCTTTATGACATGGCAGATCTAGGCCACGTGGCAACCATCCAGCACACCATATTGTGCTCCACACACACAGGATCACCAGCCGAGCTGATCCATGTGGGGGCTGCGAGACAGAGCCCTCGCATACCACTGCACGGGACTTGTAGGGACTTTGTGGTCTGGAGGCTAGGGTAAGCCCTGTCGCGTGCGAGCCAAGCCCGCGCGCGACCTTTAGTAACTGTTTTGAGAGATTTATGGCACGAGCTCCATAAACCCGGTCAATCCGGTCAAACCCGGTCAATCCGGTCAAACCCGGTCAACCTCGTAACGGTTCCGGTACTCGCGCACCACGTGCTCTAACGGTTCCTATATACTCGGACGAACGTGCCGTTATGGTTAAGCTAATTAAGCCGCCATTAATGGGCGCATTAACCACACTACAACGGTCATGTTCTCCAGTATATATACATCGTTAACCTTTCCATACAAAGGAGGACACACTGCCATACGCGGAAGCTCTGCCAAACCTCTGTCTCTCTCTCAGACATTGCTACTGACTTACTCTCTCCCTACACACACCCCTATTCTTCCTGTGCGATCCCTGATCCACTACGTACGGTGTACACGGAGGTCTCCCTGCCGGAATCTCTTGTGCACATTTTGGTGAACCCGACGTGAACTTACCGGCAAAAGCAACCATGTCTCAGGAGGACGATGTCAGCAACCGATCTCCTTCCACTGAAACTCCCTCGGGAGACGAGGCTCGCCGTACTCCGACGACTCCCGGCGAGGCGCCAACTTTAGAGTCTTTGGACGCCACTGTCCAAAGTCAGGCAAAAGCTCTCAAGTCTCAATCCGCGCAGTTAGAAAGGATCTTGGCCGTTCTAGGCACTCTTGCGCCAAATCCTCCACCTGCTGCCGCTATCCCCCAGGGAGGAGGAACCCCTACCGCTCCAGGATTGGGAGTGTCAGCCACGCCTCCCAACCCTCATCTGCAAACTCCACCGTCGGCCACGCAGCTGCCTTCGGTCCAAGGGTCAACGGCACAAATGCTGCCCCCTGTTGCTCACGCCTCTCAGCCCCCGGCTTTGGCGTCCAACCCAGCTCTGCAGTACACTCTGCCTCCACCAGCGACAATCTGGGGAAACGCGGGTAGTCAATACACTCCCAATCCTCCGGCGGCATATGTGTCGCCACCGCCTACAGCAACCCCTCCACCAACTACCGAGGGAAGCATTCCAGAATGCATGACGTCTTTGCAGAAGCGCGTGGACTCCATCTTGGCTCATCAGTCGTTCGCGGATACCATCATCCCGAAGCTAGACAACGATCCACCCATCCCACGAGAGATCTATCTCATGCCTAACCCGGCGGGGTACAAGGCTCCCAAATGGGACAAGTTCGAGGACGTCAATGGAAACGCTCATGAGCATGTCATGCGTTTCATCGATGTCATGGGTCCATACGGAGCTGATCCCAAGCTGCTGATGCGAGAATTCCCAAAAACTCTTGGGAATGTAGCATACAAATGGTACCGAACATTGGAAGCCGGATCTGTGAAAACTTGGGACGACATGGTCCAGAAGTTCTATACCAAGTTCTTCCAGATGGAAGAAAAGGTGACGATGATCCATCTCTAGCGGATGTATCAGAAACGCGAGGAAGATGGAATCACTTTCATCAAGATATTCAGAGCGAAATCCTTGGAATGCAAGGATCCAATGCTCGAAAGTCGGCTCGTAGAGATATGTCTGCAGTGCATGCGAGACGAATACAAAAGCATGCTGATCAATTTGCAAACACCGACGTTTTCAAAGCTCATCGAATGCACGATGAACATCGAACCCATTGTTGAGAGACAGAGAAAGAAGAGCGCTCCAGAACGACCTGCGAGCGGCACCACCTACAAGATCGGCAGATTTGGCTACAAGCGGGGGCGCGAAGCTGAGGTCAATACAGTTTCGCCCCAGAAGCAAGCAAAGGCTGCAAACTTCGATGCACCACCTCTGCCATGCTCGGTGGAGGAAGCAAGCGATCTCTGCAGACAGTGGCGTAAGGACGGCGTCCTCCCACCGCTCGAGAAAGTACCCTCCAAGGAGATGACGAGGGACCCTAAGTGGTGCGAATACCACGGCAAGGTCATGCACCCTACAGCCGAGTGCAAGAAGCTCAGATTCACGCTCGATCAGAAGATGAAGAGCGGCGAACTCATCGTCAGCGACCATCGGAAGGATGTGCGCAACAACCCGCTGCCTGCCCATACAGATTCGGGCTCAAAAGGCAAAGAGGTCGCCATGATCTCGATAGTTGACTTGGAAGAAGTCGCAGAGGATGGTCTGCCCATCGTTGCTGAAGTACATGAAGACGAAGACTACAGCATGGACACGGAAGACGAGCGTGCCGATCGCATGAAAGGGTCGCACGGCTTCGACAAATTCTTCAACGAGATGAATTTCTCCGAAAAATGTCGAGCGGACATGACAAAAGCAATCTTAAGGGTAGCAGAGGACTACGAGGAGGACCTCGTGGTCTCCAACGGGAAAGTCGTCAGGGCGTCCCGTTCCACAGAAAAGATTATGACCTTTTCTGCCAGCGACAAGAAGGCAGATGCGAGCCACCAGAGGCCCCTGTACGTGACCGTCATCGTCAACGGCGTCGAATTCAAGCGAGCATTCGTCGATGGAGGAGCAGCGGTCAATGTTGTTCCACTCCACACACTGAAGCTAGCAGGGATCCCCGAGCACAAGGTAGTCAAGCGTCCATCCCCGCTGGTGGGATTCGGAAGCGATTCTAGAATGACGATCGGGTGGATCCGCCTGGGCGTTCAGATCGGCAAAATCAAGTGTTCGGCGAAGTTCTATGTCATAGACGCGAACACCACATACCACATGATCATAGGTCGGGCCTGGATTCATCGCTTTGACGCAATCCCCTCGACGGCCCACCAAGTGATGAAAGCTATCTGGAACGACAGGATTGTCGAGATACCGGCCTCAACCAACCCGTTCAACTTGGACGAAGCACACCTCAGCGAGGCAGTGTGGTTCACCGAGATGGCGGACGAGCAAACACCCGGACCATTCAACCCTACTCCCTTACCTCTCTGGGAGGACATCAAAGACCAGTCACCCGCGGGCGTGATGGTGACAAGGGGAGATGCCAAGGAAAAGCCGCCTACTCACGAAGAGGCGCCGCGCATCGCATATCATCGCAAGAATGTATACACTCTGAAGAGGATCGCAAAGCATGACCCTGATGGCAAGGAGATAGAGAGCTTCTACGCCAACGGGAAGAAATGCTATCGCATATGAAGGTGCGCGGGGACGTCCTCACACGGGCATGGGGATGTCCCTGGGCAAATCAATCAAATCGAACAAGTTGCGCTGACAGAAGAGCCAACACAGGGCACTCTAGATGAGAAACTCAAAGAAGCGCCCGAATGCATGGAAGACAGGCCAAGACCACAAAAGCAAGAGCTTAAGGAAGTGTTCCTCAGCCCGAACGAGGAAAAGAAAAGGCCGGTCTTCCTGAGTGCGGACCTCACAAGCGAAGAGGAACAAGGACTGCTGCAGCTCCTAACCGAATACAAGGACGTGTTTGCATGGGAATACGACGAGATGCCGGGTCTGGACACGAGCATCACCATGCACCGTTTAGACATCATCCCAGGGTCTAAACCGGTCAAACAAAGCACCAGAAGCTTCAGGCCAGAGCTCAACGTGAAGATCAAACAGGAAGTTGTCAAACTCCTAGACGCCAAGTTCATAGAGCCAAATCACCATCCTACATGGTTGGCCAACATCGTGCCAGTGGTGAAGAAGAACGGACAGCTCCGCATCTGCGTGGACTTCCGAGATCTCAATCGCTTCTGCCCTAAGGACGATTTCCCACTGCCTAACATCGATTTGCTCATCGATTCAACGGCAGGCCATCGCATGTTCAGTTTCATGGACGGCTTCAGCGGGTACAATCAAATCAAGATGGATCCCGATGATGCAAGGAAAACTGCATTCATCACTCCCGTGGGGGTATTCAACTATACGGTAATGCCGTTCGGTCTTAAGAACGCAGGCGCAACCTATCAGCGGGCCATGATGGCTCTATTCCACGACATGATGCACAAAGAAGTGGAATTCTATGTGGACGACTTGGTAGTCAAATCCAAGTATGAAGCAGATCACCTTGCAGACCTGCGAAAGGTATTCAACAGATGCAGGAGCTTTCAACTGAAAATGAACCCCATGAAATGCGCATTTGGCGTGACTTCGGGAAAGTTTTTGGGATGCGTAGTCCATCGCCAAGGGATCGAGCCTGACCCTGCGAAAGTGTCAGCCATCACCAGCATGACGCCACCTCACGACCAAAGTACCTTGAAAACATTCTTGGGAAAATTGTCATATCTGCGGAGATTCATCCCAGCAATCGCCGAAATCACATGCTGCTTCAGCACTCTTCTCAAAAAGGACGCCGCGTACAACTGGGCTCCTGAGCACGAAGCCGCATTCGAAAAGCTAAAGGAGCTACTCACATCCCCAAAGATAATGATCGCGCCTCAACTGGGATCACCGCTTCTGCTATACCTTACATCGACAAGGAAATCTATAGGAGCACTCTTGGCTCAGGTGTATGAAGGCCAAGAGAGGCCCATCTATTACATCTCTCGCATTGTGCAGCCTGCTGAATCAAGGTACACAGACATCGAACGTCATTGCCTTGCTTTATTCTTCGTAATAGAGAAGTTGAGACACTATTTTGCATCGCACAAAGTAGTGGTGGTCACCAAAAGCGACCCCATAAGATACCTGCTAACTCACACTACTCCGGGCGGGAGATTGGCGAAGTGGTATATGACCATCTCTCAATACGACATCACATGCGTGAAACCAAGAGCGATCAAGTCGCAGGCGGTAGCAGATCTGTTGGCACAGTTTCCCGACAACAGTCACGAACCTGTGATCGAGGAAGAGCTCGAAGGCCCTGAAATCTACGCGATCGACGTACCCTATTGGACCCTCCACTTCGATGGTTCGTCGACCAGAAAAGGCGGAGGCATTGGGATAGTCTTGACAAAGCCGGACGGGGAAGTCATACAGATGTCCGCAAAACTCAACTTCGCAGTCACTAACAACGAGGCGGAATACGAGGCTCTGATCGCGGGGCTCCGTGCGGCGAAAGCTTTGGAAGTGAGCAACTTAACAGTCATGGGAGATTCCAAACTAATTGTTAAGCAAGCCTCAGGCGAATATGGTTTAAAGGAGATTAACCTCCTGCCATACCGCACCCTAGTGCAAAAGCTGATGCAGCAATTCTGCGACGTGAAATACGAGCACAAGCCCCGAGCGGACAACAGGCATGCAGACGCCTTAGCAACTCTGGGATCTAAGGTTAGCATAGACAAATGCCCCGCAAGGATTTCCATCGAAGTGCGAACATCGTCGGCATTAACAGAAGATGCGTGCGACGATGAACACATGGATGACGCAGACTGGCGAAAAGCAATCTTGCAAGCTATTGCGAAAGGTACCAGCAGCGAAAGCTGGGTACTCACGAAAGGATACTGCATCCACGACAACACCCTTTACTACAAGGGTCCTGGAGGAATACTCATGCGGTGTGTCTCCGAGCAAGAGGGACAACAGATGTTAGAAAGGATTCACCAACACGCTTGCGGAGAAAGCGAGGTGTCAATCTACAGGAAAGCTCAGAGATATGGCATTCATTGGCCAGGCATGTCAACAACTGCAGCCCTGATACAAGGGAAGTGCGAAAGCTGCGCACTAATCAAAAACTCTCTACTCGTCGCTCTAACCGATGACGACGCAGATTGGAGGAAGCCATTGTTTGAATTCCTCACCGAGGGCACCGTACCAGAATCGAGAAAAGAAGCTGACAAATTGAAAAGGAAAGCGTCTCGATATGTGGTTCAGGAAAACCTGCTCTGGCGAAGAGGTCACGAGGGCAACTTGCTGCGATGCCTAGACGGCAGGGAAGCACAAGAAGTCATGGACCTTTCCCATCAGGTGGAACACCAGGGAGGTGCGAAGTTATGCAGACAACTCCTTTCAATCGGATACTTCTGGCCCACGATGGAAGTCGATTGCCGCACCAAGGTGCGACGCTGCCAAGAATGCCAATTCAAAGGGAACCTAGTGCACGCTCCTGCCGTGGATCTACATGCATTAGGGACGCCATGGCCATTTCATACATGGGCTCTGGACTTCATCGGCCCCATCCGACCAACGTCACATGGGAACCACTTCATTCTCACTGCAACCGAGCTGTTCACCAAATGGGTGGAAGCAATACCACTAAAGACGGCAAACGCGCTGGCTGTGGTTAACTTCATCCAGGAAAACATCGTATGCAGGTTTGGAATCCCAAACACTATTCTTTCAGATAACGGTACTCCTTTTGTTAATCGTCCGGTAGCTACGAAACTCGCGGAGTACAATATCAGGCAAATATGCTCCACCCCCTATTATCCAAAGGGAAACGGACAAGCCGAAGCAACTAACAAAACGCTGTTGAGAATTCTGAGCAAGATGGTCGCAGATGACCACAAGAAGTGGGCCGACTCCCTTAACATAGCTCTGTGGGCCTACAGAACTTCTCCAAGGACACCTACAGGGGCCTCGCCGTTTCTACTATGTTATGGGGCCGAAGCTGTGGTACCTGCGGAGGTCAGAGTCAATTCGGCAAGGCTGGCCTTCCATGCACTCTATGAAAATCAACGCGATCATGATTTAGTCTTGCTGGAAGAAAAGCGAGAACAAGCCAAAAGGACTAACAAGCGGTACCAGGAAAGAATCGCTCGCGCCTATAACAAGACAGTCCAGCGAAGGGATTTCGCAGTTGGCGACCTAGTCTTGCGCGCATCTGACCACTGCATGCGAGAAGCAACTCACCCAAAGTTCGCAGCTAATTGGGAAGGACCCTTCGAAGTCACAGAAGTCTTCGACAGCGGCTACTGCAGCATACGAAGGTTGCATGGCACAACCTCAACTCCAAGCTCAGTCAACATGCGCTGGATCAAGAAGTACTATCCTTGACTCCTCTTATTTCATACGTTTTATGATAACGTTGCTTAATGTCTCATGTGGCTACGATATTCGCAATCTCCTCTCCCATATGAGAGGATTGTAATCCTATCCCTCCCATATGAGAATGCTATAATAAAAGAATCCTCCCAAATGAGAAGTTCATATTTCTAGCTGTTTATATCGCTCTATTTTATTAATTTGTTATTACTGTTAACAACGATTTATTTGCTGCAAATGCGATCTTAATTGATCATCAAAGCCTATCTCATACGATAGCAAACGCGATCTCAATCGATCACCTAAAGCCTATCTTTTACGATAGCAGCCAAATTCAAGCGCGATCTTAACTGATCATCAAAGCCTATCTCTTACGATAGCAGCAAATACAAACGCGATCTTAATTGATCATCAAAGCCTATCTCATACGATAGCAAACGCGATCTCAATCGATCATCTAAAAGCCCGTCTCTTACGATGGCAACCAATGCAAGTGCGATCTTAAATGATCATCCAAAGCCTATCTCTTACGATAGCAGTCAGCATAAACGTGATCTTAATTGATCATCTAAAAGCCCATCTCTTACGATGGCAACCAATGCAAATGCGATCTTAAATGATCATCCAAAGCCTATCTCTCACGATAGCAGTTAACATAAACGTGGTCTTAATTGATCATCTAAAAGCCCATCTCTTACGATGGCAACCAATGCAAATGCGATCTTAAATGATCATCCGAAGCCTATCTCTCACGGTAGCAGTCAACATAAACGCGATCTTAATTGATCATCTAAAGCCCATCCCTTATGATGGCAGCCGATGCAAATGCGATCTTAAGTGATCATCCGAAAGCCTATCTCCTACGATAGCAGCAAACATACAAAAACGATCTCAATCGATTATCAAAATCCTATCTCTCACGATAGCGGTTTACTCAAGTGCGATCTTGTATGATCTTTTTAAGCCAATCTCAATCGATCATCAAAATCCTATCTCTCACGATAGTGGTTTATACAAATGCGATTTTATATGATCTTCTCAAGCCTATCTGTTACGGTAGCAATTTATACGCAAAGTGATTTTAGTTGATCACCCAAGCACGTCTGTTACGATGGCAACGTGACTGCAGAACCATCTTACTAGATCTTCTAAAAGCCTATCTGCTGCGATAGCAATTTATGCGAGAAACTATCTCAAGCAATTCTTTAATAAAGCCTATCTTCTATGATAGCAATTCGCATCGCTCAATGATCTTAATTGATTTGTTAAAAACTATCTGTTACGATAGCAAAGTTGTGAACGTGATCTCATACGATTTACAACGACCACCTGCAAGCCCATCCGTCAAGATGGTACAGATGCGAAATTACGATCTCGAATGATCTAGCGAAACATCTGCGCATTGATGTCGCATATGTGAAATCATTACATAGCTTTATGCAAGGCAAAACAAGCCGAAACGCAGGCGAAATTGTATTTTGTTGCAAAGAGAGCAAATTATACAAAAGCTATATATCATTATGAGTCAAATGACTTACAATTTATCTATCTAGATAGCAGCTTACAAGCGAAAAGCTCGAATCTAACTACACAGCTAACATGGCTAACAATACATTCGAAAAATGGCTGGTAAGCCAGAGATGCGCCAAGGGAACTCTCGACTAAGAAAAGAGAGAATCCACCGGTCCTGATACCGGCAGCACAGTACGCAGATCTGCGGCCAAAGATCTGTAGCAAGTAGGATGTATCTGCGAAGAGATCAACTCGCCATTCGCTACATCCCTAACAGCAAGATCTGGGTGAGTCTACGTCCACAAATCTTAGGATCTGACGAGACCCCTGTCTGATCAAGATATGTACCAGAGGAACCACCTGTTCCGGCATATGCAGTCGTGCAAAACAGGGGAAGCCGTCATTCCTCTGGTACTGAATTCCTTGTCCTGATAGACAAGGGCGTTGGCGAGCCTCCCGAGTTCAAGAACGAAGAGGCAAGAAACCCTCCTCCAGGGATGCTGGAGGAGAATTACGCCGTTCATTACGAGACGGTAGTATGGTCACTTCGGCGCTGCACCTCGCCACGAGGCGGCCAGAAACATGACCTGCACACATAATACACGAAGAAATTTCTTCGAACACACATGAGGTATTATCTGCATCCTCTTTATGATGGTTATAAACAGCAATAAGCCTCATAAAGTGGATCTTGGAAACTATTTCTATAGCACAAAGCGCAAACTCAGGATTCAAAACTTGAAGTTGCCATGAATCAACGAAAAACAAGCGTTGAAGCCAGCAGTCGTAAGGACTCACGGCAAAGCACATGTTTGGGATGAAGAACCCAAATGGCAAAGACAGGGTTTATATAGGCCCTGTGGAGACTCTTCGGTTGCCTAAGATGAGTCAGCAAAATTCAAAAAAGAGGGTAAGTTCAATCACTTACGCCTTGAAAAGCGGTAACAATCAATTACCCTACTAAAGGCTACGACGATTCAGTTGCGTATCCTAATAAATGACGGATAGTCATGATTCGGATGGACTTCCCAACGGAAGCGTGCTTATCTGCCGAGAAATTAGCGCGAAAATCAAGCAGAAAATCAATTGCTGATGTCATAATTGGATATGCACAGAAATGTCCAATCAAATCCCGAAAAGGGCAAAACGGGCAAACTCATTGTTTGTTGTTAAAAAAAGGGGGGAGAAACCCTAGCAATATTACATTAATGTTTCAAAACATTACATTAATGTCTCAGCCATTTTTCTGTTTTCTTTTCAAAATTCGAAAAGTCAAAACAAATTCTTGATTAAGGAGTCTTGGGGCCCGAACTGCTCGCTCAGCTTCTCCACTTGTTTCACTTCTTGCTTCAGTTGCTCGCACTTGGCATTCATTTCATGATACAGCTTCAAAGCTTCATCAGCCTTTTGCTTTTGCTGCTCCACCTTCTGCATCTCAGCTGCGAGATTCTGGTGACCGAGATTCAAAGTTACAGCTGCGCGAATCAGTGTGACTCTGTCCTTGAGAAATTTGAAACCAAGCCTGCCTTGGACTTTGAACAGGAGATTTTGGCACATGCCACACAGCAATTCAGCACTCTGGGCCGAAATGGTCGCAGGTGTAGCCGCAGACAGCTGCTCCAGTATCCAGATGGCTTCAGTAAGGAATAGCCTCCTGTCAAAAGGTCCGATCTCCAGAGATCTCACAAACGACCGGGGGTATCTGAGACGCATTCGAACCACCCAGTCTACATCGGTTTGCTTCAAACCTGAGACATCAAAAATGGTTATAATGTCAGAACTCGAAACCGGATAATGCGACGTGCGAATGGTAAATCTTTACTTACCAGTGCCTTCCAGAATTTCATGAAGGGAAGGGATGCGGGCCACTGGGTTGTTCGAAGACTGCCCTCGCTCCATAGCTCTCCTATCAGCTGCGAGCTCCAACCTCTCATAGTCGGGAGGAAGAGTGTAGGCCGCACCAGCTGCGACTACATTCCCAACCTGCGAGCCCCAAATGCTCCACGCAGGAATAGGTGCTTCTGGTTCAGTCATCGCCTGAGGCGAAGGGACAGCCGAAGTCGCCGGGCGGAGGACACTCCCAGATGCGAAAATGTTAGCATCACTTGTCCTTTCTTCCTCACCACCAGTACGGACACCTTCGTCCATCGGCACAGCATCAGCTTCGACATC
This sequence comes from Linanthus parryae, assembly GCA_023055425.1. Taxonomy (NCBI): domain Eukaryota; kingdom Viridiplantae; phylum Streptophyta; class Magnoliopsida; order Ericales; family Polemoniaceae; genus Linanthus; species Linanthus parryae. The sequence goes on along the minus strand of JALGPY010000005.1, from coordinate 92,409,273 downwards.
ATCGGAGAGTTCGATAACATCCTCGAGATGCTCACGTGCATGTCCAGCAGCTGCGACGGGCTTCTCGGTATGGGAGCTCGAAATTGGAACATGGGATGCAGAAGGCTGACTTCTCTGCTCCAGCTCAGGTTCCTTAGCATGACCTGCGATACCAAATGCGATAAAGTGAGGTAACTTGTGTTATAAGTTATTTCGCTATCTTTACTAAAGCTAAGAATAAGCACCTCCACGCGAAGGTGGGATTGAGGTATCCTCATCGTACACTAGGGACGTGGAACCGTGCCCTATCAGTGTATCCTCACTAAGCAAATCTTTAAGAGAAGCATGACCTGGGACGCGAGTAAACCAGTCATGATTTTGCCTCAAGTGGCTACAGCCTAGTATGCGCATATCACTCAAAATAATTACCTGAGGGTTCTCCACATTTGCTTACCAACCAACGGCGAATGTCAGGCTTTGACACACCGTGCTTTAACGCACCCACAATTACATCTCTATAAGTAACTGCGAGATTGAAGATCTCACCTTTATCGCCGCCTGCGATCTCTGCGAAGTCCGCTTGGACTCGCTCTAGCTCTGCTGCGTCCTCTCCAGGAACCTCATCTTCCTCCTCCACATGAGGAGCCACTTCTTCGGGAAGCTCGTCTTCCTCGCCAACTGGACGCACTAAGTCGTCAACATGCAGCTCCTCGAGGCTCCGCTGTTTCACAAGCTCGAGCTCCTCTTCCTCTCGCTGCCTTCTTCTTTCAGCAGCCTCCGCGGCTGTCTTCCGGGATTCAGCAAGAACATCCTCGCTTATGGGATCATCTGAAATGCCAGAATGGGCATCTCTCTTTTGCCTCTTGGCCACAAGGCCACCGACGGCTTCATCATCATCGTCTGCAAATACATATTTAGTTCAAAGAAAAGAACTACAAAGAAGTCAAGATAAAGAGCAAGGGGATGCGACGGAAGTACCTCCTGATTCTTCCTCGCACATCACAACTGTTGCTTCTTCTTCATCACTTGCTTGGGGCTCCTGTCTCTCTTCCTCCTCTTGGTTGAATGGAACGAAAGTCTCAACTGCGAGATCTTTTCGCACTTTGCTGGGCATACGACCCTTGGCTTTGTCCTTGATGGAAAGGGACCTCACTGGGGGAGAAGCTGGAGCGCTCCTAGGGGAAGAAATCGTAATTCCCTTTTGCCTAGGTCTCTTCACTCTCGGCGCCGCAGTCGCTGGAGGGGACGGGTCATCTCTAGGAGGAGACGAAACCGGAGGGTTGTCTATCAGCGAGTCAGCAAAAGTGTTCATGACTCCGCGAACCTTTGTTTCGACCTCGGCATCCATCCTCCATGCTAGCCGGTACGACTCCCCCCTCCTTCTGGTGGCAACAATGGTGTCTACCAGCGATTTGGAGCGATCACCAGCTGCGAACCTCCGCACATGACACTAAACAATACAGAACGAAAAGCATCAGCGCGAGGAACTCAAAAGGCTCAAAGCACACAAGGAAATTGCTTACCTCAGCAAACGCCTTGCTATATTTGATGACCTGCGTGTCACCCTTCTTGATTGCGTCGACTTGCTCCTTCAGAATGAAGTCGGGGCACAAATGATTCTCACGGTCCCACAGCGAGTAGCAACCATACTCAGACTCGCTCAAACTGCAATTGGGGCGAAACGGAAAAGAGTTTCTCTTGATCAAGGGGGCCTTTCCTGGCTGCGCCGCCGCCTCTGTCTCGATCCTCGTTTGCTGGGCAACCCAGTATGCGATCCAATTCTGGGAACAACCACCCTTGCGAGTCCCCGCAGGCTGCTCAAAGGGAAGATTGCTCATAAGGACCGTCTTGCATTCCTTTGTCAGCAAACGCTTGTAGCACCCTCTGATAATAGACTGAGGCCAGATCGATGGGGCCACTGCATCAAAACCAAACTGAGGAGAGACCCGAGTAGGGTCAACATCCACCGTAAGTCTTTCATACCGTGGCGCAAGCTCACGAATATGCTCTGCAAGGGCAGGAAGAGAGCCTCGCAGACACCAACAGAAGAAGTCACGATAGCGTTCGTGGAAATGCGGCCCCTTTTCAAAGAGAAGGTCTTCTGACAAGACCATACCTTTGGAAGGATATAGCTTTGGAAACCACCGTACATTCTCAACGCGTGTGGCATAGGGCCTGGCGGTAAACTCCTTTCGTTTGTCGCATATCAAACTCCAAGTACACTTGGTGTTGCTTGCTCCAAACCATCTCGCAGCCCTTCCGCTGTTGCGCGCCTCCGTCTCGCCTGGGGGACACCACTTCTCAAGTGGGAGGGGAGTTGGAGCATAAGACGGCCAGCGCTCGAAAACCCACATTGTCAAAAAGCTGATATTGACAAATGTCAGAACATCGAGGCGGCCACGCGATTCCCTCATCGCCAGAACCAGCTGATCCAGCCTGTAATATAGCGTCCCCAGGACCAAGGGTCCGAGTGCGACTCTCTGGCCAAGAGCGAGCCTCACAGCAAGTGGCAGCACATGGTAGAAGACCCCGTCATGGGGATGACCATCAATCAGATACCTCGACAGCCAAGCACAGAGGAAGGCACAAAGGGTTAAATGATAACCCTTGCCCTCTACATAATTCTCGGCCTCCGGGTTCTCGCTCAAAAGCTTCTTAGTGATGCTGCTGTTCGCATAGTCTCGGAAGAAGTACTGCAACCACTTGTTCCAGGTATTCTTCGCAGACGTATCCACCAGCTGCCAGTTCGGAAGAGGCTTTGTAGTGGTCCACCGAGTGGAGATTTTCTTTACCTCTGCTAGACACTCCTCCATCTGCGCGTACAAGGCCATCTCAGCAGATGTCCTCAAGTGGCTCAAGGGGTCCACCTCGCCCATGGGGGAAAGCTCATACAGCATTTGAACGTCCTCAAGCGTGGGGGCTGCCTCGAACTCAGCAAAATGAAACGTGTGAGTCGTGGGCGAATAACGGGACAGAAGGTCTAGAAGCATGGACTGATCCAACTTCACGGCAGCACCCTTCATAGCACGGATAGCAAAGAAAATGCCGGCTTCATCAAGAGTCTCGGCATGATGATCCAATACGTGGTCAATCCACTCATCCATGTAGTCCAATTTCTGGACGAACGCTTGAGTAGAAATCGCAGTATACGGGAAGTGCCCGTTCTCGATCCCCAATCGGACTACATCCTCGGAACCAACCCACTCGAGCAGGGCTGAGTTAACTGGGCGAGTCAACGTCAGCAATTGCTCAGCAGGAACAGGATCAGGCATCCTCTTCGCCTTCACCCTCGCATGATAAAAATCCTTCCCACCCAGAAAGGGGGCTTTACGCCACAGAGCCTGCGGAAGCTCCGGCATCTCTTCGTCTTCCTTGACGGGTCGGGTTACTCTTGTCTAGGCCATTCCTGCGAAAGGGCAAGAAATAGGGGGGAGAAATACCACACCACACTTCAGTTTGAATTTTGGAATTTGAGATCTATGCAAACCAAAGCAAACAGGTCCGGTGCCAATTTCAGAAATTGGGGAGTTGATATTGTTGAAAGATTAAAACGAAGCGGGTTCAGAGATCAAAAGCCTCTTCACAAATTTCATGGATTTACAGATTCAATGCGATTCAAGGCAAACACTGGTAGTTTAAATCAAAAGTAAACGAGGCCAACCTTGTTTCCTTGAAGCTTGCTTGGATATACACAATTGGAGAATACGATTTGCAGTTCTGAACTGGTGATTGATTATCTGGATCTGCTCTCGAAGATCTCCGGGTACCATTCACTTTAAGAGAAAGAAGTATTGCTTTGCAATGATGGGATACAAGGTATTTATCCAGGAGAATGAAGGGTTGCGTCCCTTCAGTAGTCGAATCGCAACCGTCACCGTCGTGTCGCGCAATCACAGGACGGGCTGACGTCACGCCTAAAACCCTAAAGGTCAGATGGCACGACTCTAGGGGTTTTAGGTCATAATGACACGCACGGGGGCTGAACCTACCCGTATTTGAATTGGTGTGTGGCGACGACGCGCATGTTGGTTTCCGCGCATGGAAGCCTATACAGCTATGAGCCTTCACACGCAGAAAGGGGGCTAATGTAGATACTGCTTTATGACATGGCAGATCTAGGCCACGTGGCAACCATCCAGCACACCATATTGTGCTCCACACACACAGGATCACCAGCCGAGCTGATCCATGTGGGGGCTGCGAGACAGAGCCCTCGCATACCACTGCACGGGACTTGTAGGGACTTTGTGGTCTGGAGGCTAGGGTAAGCCCTGTCGCGTGCGAGCCAAGCCCGCGCGCGACCTTTAGTAACTGTTTTGAGAGATTTATGGCACGAGCTCCATAAACCCGGTCAATCCGGTCAAACCCGGTCAATCCGGTCAAACCCGGTCAACCTCGTAACGGTTCCGGTACTCGCGCACCACGTGCTCTAACGGTTCCTATATACTCGGACGAACGTGCCGTTATGGTTAAGCTAATTAAGCCGCCATTAATGGGCGCATTAACCACACTACAACGGTCATGTTCTCCAGTATATATACATCGTTAACCTTTCCATACAAAGGAGGACACACTGCCATACGCGGAAGCTCTGCCAAACCTCTGTCTCTCTCTCAGACATTGCTACTGACTTACTCTCTCCCTACACACACCCCTATTCTTCCTGTGCGATCCCTGATCCACTACGTACGGTGTACACGGAGGTCTCCCTGCCGGAATCTCTTGTGCACAAGCCCTGATCCTGCTACTGAGCTATGGAATCCTCCACAACAGGGGTTCATAAAACTCAATGTTGATGGTTCTCGGCGAGATAATGGTATGGGTGGTTCTTTTGGAGTAGTTTTGCGAGATTTAAACGGTGTCGTAATTGCGGCAGCAATGGGCCCCCTACCCTATGCTAATTCGGCGTCAATGGCGGAGATTTATGCGGTTCGTGAAGGGATTTTGCTAGCTCAGCGGTGGGGCGTTACGAAGCTTATTATTGAGACAGACCTTCAACTGATTGTACGACAGTTGGGAAATTCTGGAGCATATGGTAGCGACCGCTCGTGCTTTGGACTGGTGCTGGACGATTGCCGTAATTTGATTTTGAGATTTGCTGAAGTGAATAGCAGCTGGTGTCGAAGGAGTTCAAACAAACTGGCGCATTGCTTGGCATCAAAAGGTTATGATTCCGCAAATGTAAAAATTTGGGTAGGATGCTTACCTACATGGGCAAATGGTATTGATGTAAACTGTACTGGTGTTTCTACCAACGGAGGTAGTATTTTTTACCCATATTACTTCAGTATTTAACTCACTTTTATTTTTTTAATTCAATTAAAATGATAGCTAGAATTTGTGGAAATTGATTTAAACCCAAAATATTATTTTAATTTTATTTTTATATTTTCAGATTGTTAAATGTCAAGAAGAACCCCCAAGTCATGCTAAAAGGAATCAAATACCCCCCTTAATTTTCCCAAACCAGTTTCATAAGCTATACTTTTTTACCCATAGTTTTCAGAAACTATATAAACTACCCCCAACATGAACACGATAATCCCACCCAAACAAAACACGAATCAAAGCCTTAAAACATGTTTCTAAGTACTGAAAACATCCTAGGGGAAGATTTTGAGCGTACCCGGTCAATAAACGCAAGAAACGACGGAGAATTGAGCCGAGTCGGAGTTAGGTCGGTGGTCACGGTGGGGGTGGACGACGGTAGCCCTCCTATGCTCTTAGGTCATGGATTCAAGATCCTAGAGCTTCCTTGTACTCCCATAAATGGATTGGAACCGATTTCAAAGGGTGGGTGTGCTTCGGTGGCCTGGGCGAAAACCCTTGCCGGTTTTAATGGTGGCTGATGACGGTGATGGTGGCTACTACAGTGGCTGAGTATCTGCTTCCCCCTTATGCTTCTGGGTTCCAGACCACGACAGAGAGAGATAAAGACTCCGAGACAGAGGGGAGGGGAAGAACAGAGGTTGAGGTGATGGTTTCTCCTTGGTGAATTTCTGTCGGAAAACCACAATGGTGGTGAAGGAGGTGGCAGTGCCTTGGAGAGGAGGAACAAAAACCCTTCCGTGGAGAAGATGTCTTAGTACAGTAGGACTAAAGGAGGATAATAATAATAATAATAATAATAATAATAATAATAATAATAATAATAATAATAATAATAATAATAATAATAATGTTATTAGTAGTAATGATAATGAAATGTTAGGGTGTGGGTAAGGGTGTTCATGGTCCGGTTCGTAGGTCTTATGCCACTAATGACACCTCAACCGAAATTATATGTTTGGCTAAACTTCAAATCGAAATAGGCTCGGTTTGAAAAACAATAAACGGGCCGATTAATATCGGTTCGGCTAATACATACTGTTTTTAGTAATAAAATGTGCAACATCATGAACTATGAAAAACTAAATTTCAATGAGCCATTTTTCTCAATACTCAATTCGATGAAAATGACTATTAATATGCTTCAAATTAAACGTATGCTACTACATTTTTTAGGGAAGTAAGGTTATTACATTTGCAACTATTACTCATATATGCACATACAAAATTACATGAAATATCGAAATAACATCATAAGTATTTATTTAGATTGTATATCAAGATTTCTAATAACTTTGTAGATTGACAATCAATTGACGTGTGTAGTAATTACCAATCACATCGACAAAAAATTAATAAGTTCAGACACATTAGATACTAGTAATATAATAAAATTTAAATGTAAAATAATGTTCCGATCCGGTTTGGTTTTTAGTTGGTTACCCGGTTTCGGGTCCGTTCATGAGGGCCGGTTCGGTTTTACAAAACAAAAATCGCATAGTGTATTGAAAATTGGAAAAAAACCGACGGTTCGGTTTGGTGCGGTCCGGTTTCGCCGGTCCGGTTGTTTAGCGAACATTCTTAGGTGTGGCAATGGCATTACTCTATGCGGTGGTTGCGCACACATTTACCCTATAACACGGACGTTAAAAATACGTTTTACATTCTAAAATTACTCAAATCACTAAAACTCTTGTTTTGTCCAATTTATGGATTTACGGCGAACAATAATAACGGGTATTAAATTGACCAAATTTGGTCAAAAAGTGAAATTTAGTTCATCCCTTGGAGATAGTCTAAGGCACGGTTGATTTCATAAGTGCTCAACCGACATCACTCACGTCAAGATAAACTTCCTTCTGTCTCTTATGTTATTTCTTTCTCCTCAAAGTGCTCATCTTTATAAAGGGTCAATATTTTCACCACCAAAGCCGTTGTGGACTCGACTGAGTACCGCCACAACTTTCTTAAGGTTCTCCTCCCTTAATCTGAAGTAGTAGCCCGACCATCTCGGAAAACATGTACTACATCCAATGTATCAGATATTCATTCTACTTTTTATTCTATCCATTTGGTGCTCTCTCCTTCACGTTGATGAATTGGTCGTTGGAGGGCACACGAGCATTCAACACCCCGGTGAGTCATGAGTGTCTCTTGCAAGAACTAAGGTGGCTGTTTCCCCATCTCTAAAAATGATACAATGAAGCACATAGCTGGTGCTTCCATGCATCACAGATTACCCGAAGACAATCATTTAAATTGATTTCACCACAAGCCTTGCCGTATTTTCCTTTCTGAATGTAGAAGGTGAAATATTATTTTGTTGACACTCTTCTTCGTGATAATGAGCCATAAATGTACACAGTTGTCATATAATCGGTATGTGTTGACACTCTCCTTCCATGCATCACAGATTACCCAAAGACAATCATTTAAATTGATTTCACCACAAGCCTTGCCGTATTTTCCTTTCTGAATGTAGAAGGTGAAATATTATTTTGTTGACACTCTCCTTCGTGATAATGAGCCATAATTGTACACAGTTGTCATATAATCGGTGTGTGTTTGTCATACTTTTTGCGCTTATCTTATTGTTGCTTATAGAAATTTGAAAAGCAAGGGCTGCCTTGCAACTTATTACGACCTATTTTGGAGATGAAAAGATCAAGCAAATTCCAAAAGAGGACCTGCAAGTTGAAAAAAGCCTTCCTTTAATTTGGAAAAGTGAAGCTAGAAATTCTTGATGAAAGTACGTTGGGATTACAATGATGAGGGTCCCGAGATGTTGCTGAAACCCCTAAATTGCGGTAGCTTTTTACCACGATTGGGAGCTGATTAAGGTCACAGTTTACAGCAAACAAAATTTTATTTCTGCTCTTGAGCAGTTCACTGTCTGATAGAAGTCTGCACACGCTTTTTTTTTTCTTTGAGAAAAGTCTGCACACGCTTCAAGATAATAAAAATAATACAAAAATCTTATGTAGATATATTCCCTAATATAAAATTAATAAAGAAAATAGGTTTTCAGTATTCACATTTTTTTTTTATTTTTGGTTACTTTGTTATTCGTCAATGAGCACAAAACTGCTAAAGGTACTTCTCGACATGGATTTGGATCGTCTGCAGCGTGCTGCCTCTGTAGCCACTGATCCGAGCCGTCCAATGTTATGACTCTATTTGATGAAGTCACGTGTACTCAACTCCCCTAAGTAGTGATACACGATAGTCCTATCTTCTCCATCTTCAACTTATGGTTTCTCTCTCTGTAATGGAACCCAAACCTTACATCTGCCTCTCTTTTTTATATGAAACCCACACAACCATAGCTCTCTTAGTAGAACACACAGATACGTTCGTCAATATAGAACAATGATATCGCCAACACCAATTAATGGGACCCTTTTAAGATTTTAACAACTAAGACAGAAAGACTTTTGTTTGGAGAAAGCAATCCCCAGTGACGAAAAGAATGGAATTTCGCCAGTTTTTATTCAATCTTACTTGTTCACAGAAATTCAATTTTACTTTTTGTTAAAATCCCAACGGTTTCTTAACATCTCTCCTCCCATCATGGATTAGCTGACCGTTTACTTTTAACACATTTGAAGGACTTTGTGGGAGTTTCGGATCCTCTCTCTTCCTCCATTGCCATGTGAGAATTGACTCATTTCAATTGCACTAGGGCTGCAATAGAGACAAGTTGTCGGAAAGCCGCTCACGAGCAAGCTGGGTCAAAACTCGGCTTGTGTGCTAAACTAGCTAGGCTAAAGTGTGAAATTAGGCTCGTTAAATTTAATGAGCCGAATCTGAACAAGGTGAACTTCGCTCGTGAACTCTACAGTTAACAAAAAAGTACATTATAAGTACATTATTATGTACAAATATATACTACGTACCACTCCGTCCCAACTCTTACTACCCATTGCGACTGGGAGTGGGTTTTAAGAGTTGGGGTGGAATGACTGAAATGCCCTTGTTAGAAACAACAAATTACCTGAATTGCCACAACATCACATCACCCTTTTTAGTAAATGGGTGATGTGATTAAAAATTTTGGAGGGATTTAAACTCTCCCTCCAAATGTTTTACAGACACACTAATTCATTTCCCAAATTCAAATCTGCCTCCAAATTTGCCAAAACAGATTGGCTATAAATTACAGAACATTACACACAACAAAATTTACAAGTCTTCATTATGAAGAACACTTAGCAACCCAGAAATTCAGAGGAGAAGAAGTCTTCAAAAGATGGTAAACTCTCATCCACCACCAGAAACCCAGAAACCCACAAATCCTCAGCTCCACCACCATCCATCCACAACTAGGTAAACTCTCCTCCACCACCAGTAACCTCTTCATTTCTTGTTACTGCAAAAAAAAAGGCGACCAGATTAGCAAAATGCCTACAATGTCAAGAAGATTGACATTAAAGCAGAAGAATGCAGTCAAAGACTTTCTACTTAATGGGAGGAGCAACATGAAACCAGTCAAGGGGTTGATGAATGCAGCAACAGCAAAGTTTGATGTCAATCGAAGGACAATTAACTCCATTTGGAATGAAATGAAACTGTGTTATGAGCAGGGAATTGACATGGAAGTACAATCAAAGCAGAAGGGGAACAAGGTGCCAGCAGTAGAGCTTGATACTGGAAGGATGGGGAGAATCCCTAAACAAGATAGGCGTACAATAAGACATGCGGCAGGTAATTTTTTAGCCAATTCTCAGACTATTATCATCATCATTGAATTGGTTGTGAAGGAGTTTAGGCTACACGTCTTGAAACCAATGTAGTATGTGAATGGGGAGATACACTTATAAGTGTCGACTCTAAAACCCAATCACAAACTATTGGCAAGGCACAACTCTAAACCCTTCACTAGAATACCTAGTGTAGCATCATGCATCTTATCATAAGGTTGCTCAGATTTTATTTGAATCATCATTGCATAAGAAGCTCTAACAGTGACACCTCTCGACAAAAAACCCAGAAATTCAGAGAAGTAGAAGAGGAAGAAGATGGTCACAGATTCAAAACAGCTTCAAAGATGGTCACATTATCACATTTAATATAGCAAGAACAATTAGACAACTTGATAATATCAAGAACAATGACAAACAGTTTCAAATATATGCAAACACTATCACATTTAATATAGCAAGAACAATTAGACAACATGATAATGTGAAGAACAATGACAAACAGTTTCAAATATATGCAAACACTATCACATTTAATATAGCAAGAACAATTAGACAACATGATAATGTGAAGAACAATGACAAACAGTTTCAAATATATGCAAACACTATCACATTTAATATAGCAAGAACAATTAGACAACATGATAATGTGAAGAACAATGACAAACAGTTTCAAATATATGCAAACACTATCACATTAAATATAGTAAGAACAATTAGACAACATGATAATGTGAAGAACAATGACAAACAGTTTCAAATATATGCAAACACTATCGCATTAAATTTCACGTATGTGTGCAGGAAATTATGTGTGCAGCAAATCAAAGATGGGGAGATGGCTAAAAAGAAAACTTTTAAAAGGAAGGAAAGCTCAATTTCACCCTGCTATTAATGCTGCACATAAGATTGCAAGGCTAAAATGGGCTCTACAAGCCGTAGAGCTTAAGGAAGATGGACGTATTGAGTACAAAAGCCAAGCATAAGTCATTAACATTGATGAGAAGTGGTACTACATGGATAAAGTTGGTAAGTATATACTGCTACCAGATGAGGAAGTGCCATACAAAAGTGCTCAATCAAAAAAACACATTCCAAAGATAATGTTCATGTGTGCTGTTGGAAGACCACTATACGACACAAATGGAGAATTGCTATGGGATGGAAAAGTGGGGATTTGGCCATTTACAAAAGAAGTACCAGCAAGGAGAAATTATGTAAATAGGGTAAGAGGCACTATTGAGGTTAAACCAATTGCATCAGTCAACAAAGAAGCAATGCATGACATGTTGATAAACAAAATCATTCCAGCAATTAAGTCTCAATGGCCAGCAAGTTTGGAGAAGAATGTCATAATTCAACAAGATAATGCCACTCCACATGTCAAAAATGATGATCCAGCTTTCAGGGAAGCAGCAGACAGTTATGGTTTCCACATGAACTTAGTAAACCAGCCAGCTATGTCCCCAGATTGTAACATCAATGACCTAGGCTTTTTCAATTCACTACAAAGTCTACAACAGCTTATGCAAACAGACAACTATGAAGATCTAGTTGATGCAGTTCAAATGGCTTTTCAAGCATTGGAGCCACAAACATTGGATGATGTTTTCATATCTAGTCAAATGTGCTTGACAGAAATTATGGCTTGCAAGGGACACAACAACTTCCCAATGCCACACATGGGGAAGGAAAGATTGAGGAGATTGAACATCTTGCCAAAGTACTTAACAGTGGATCAAAAGCTTGTTATGGACAGCATTGATTACTTGAGGGACATGCAAATTGACATTGGTAATCCAGCCCTCTTGGAGGGATTAGGATATGAACCAATGTAGTAGCAAGTTTAGATTGGATATAATCCAACCCTTTTGTATATTTTGTAATGCACAAGTTTAGATTGTGTAATTCCCAATCACCAACTATAGTGGTGAAGGGGAGTGCCACAAATCATGTAAAGTGCTCTTTTGTGCTTGTTTATGAAATGCACAACATCATTGCAACTTTTTGTTTACTTGCTATGCACTACAAACACACAATTGCAGAACCCCCAATCCAAACAAGCTCAGAACTATATGTGAAATGCACATCATTGCTTGTTTGGTTACTTGTGTGCAGATTGGTACCTTCACATATTAGTGTGTTGCTCCAATGCTGCACACAAGTAATGCATTTCTAATTGCACACATGAATCTGTGATATCAACCACTCTCAGTTCATACATCATAGAGTGGTTGATGTATAAGCATGGTCATCACATATCCCATAATCAATCACACAATCACATAATTAATCACAGATTGAATCAGAGATCACATGTCACAGATCACATATTGATTTCTCACAAGATCACTGTTTCATCACATACAAAGAGGGTTCAAAGATCACAGGTCACAGATCACAGTTTGGTTTCTCAGAAGATCACTGATTTATCACATATAAAGAGGGATCAGAGATCACGGATTAACAGATCACATATTGATTTCTCACAGGATCATTGAATTATCACAAGTTCAATGATTTATCACATATAAAGAGGGATCACAAATCACAGATCACAGATCAGAGATCACAGATTAACAGATCAGAGAGTATATCACATATATCCAGCATAATTAAAAAGGGATATAGAATAGAACCTCCCTTTGTGAATCATCTACAACCATATCGGACAATAGATCCCCATGATTTCGTTCACAATCGCCGAGTGTGGATCTTCATCATCATACATAGCACATGCGGGCACAGATTCATCGGGCTCCTTCTTAGATGGAGGTACTGAATCGTCGGGGGGTTCTGAATCGTCGGAGACATCGTCGACGGGAGTTAGAGGGGACTCCGGTACGTATTCACCGTCGTCATCTTCAAAAACTGGAACCCATTCACCGATGGACTCGAATTCGTCGATAGAGTCCATAGAGTCGAAACCCTAACCCTGGATATTGAAGGGTTTCTTTTGATTTGATCAAATCAACAACGAGATCACGGAGAACAAAGATCCGTTGTTGATTTAGAAGATTTAGAGAAGCAACCAACCTCCGTCGAAGAGGAACTCAACAGAGACGGTAGGATTTGGGGAAGAACACCATCGACGGAGGGAGAGAGACAGAGGTAGAGAGAGATGAGAGAAGTGAGAAATGAACTGTCTCGGTTTAGATTAGGGTGTGTTAGGGTTTCACTTAGGTTAGGTTATTGGGTGGGTTAATTACTGGGTTGGGTTAATTAGTGTAATGGGTTGGTTAAACTGGCCCAAATCATTTACCCAATCTGAAAATAAATGAAGTGGCCCAACATTCTGTAAGGGTATTATGGTCTTTAGAGCAGGTTTAAGGTTGCCAAAAAAGGAAATGGGTAGAAAGAGGTGGGACAAACAAAAAAGGAAATGGGTAGAAAGAGTTGGGACGGAGTACTACTCCATTTGTTCCATTTTATGCGTATTCATTCATAAATTGAAAATTCCAAATTATGTCAAATTCTCTAAAATATAATTACTTTTGGCTTAATTACTAATGGTACCCCCCAGTATAGCGAAACTATCACTTTGCACTACCCACTACGAAAACTTGCTGATAATGTTCCCCATTTGCAATAAATCAGTCACTTTGAAATTGGGAAAAAAAAATCATCCAAACACCATCCATGTCAAAAGGGTAAGAATGTCAATACAAAATTATGTTAAATCAATAAAAAAGAAAAAAGAAAAGGGAAGAAGATAATGTTCATATCCTCTGCGATCTGCTACTTCTCCTCCTCCATCCTTCCACATTTGCTTCTCTCTCCTCTAAACCCTCCATCTCACGTCTCAGCCACCGATTCCAACCCTCCCGTCACCTCCCTCAGCCTTAAACCGCCCAATCTCTTGCCGAACCAGATCCTCTCCGACAATCATGACCAATTCCAAACTTTCCGACCAAATCGATTTGCAGATCTGGTATTTTTCTCTAAATGCTAGTGGATTTTTGATGTGGGTATCGTGAATCGGCAACAACCGAGTTGCCGGAAACTCGGAATTCAAACTCAGTTGTGGATTAGCACCCATCTGATACATATTCATGCCGTTAAACCCCATCAAAGCAACAACTCGATCTCCCCTGCTTTGATGGGTTTAGCTAACAAATTAGCATCAAACCCACTCAAATCGAGGCCGGAATAGAGAGAATTGCTACAGAAGAGGTTGAACAACGAAGAGGGCAAGTCGTTTGTGAAGGGTCGAGGTTGAATTGGGAAGGAGAGCAAGAAGAGGAAGAGTCGATTGGGTTCTGTAACAGCAGATGATTATTATCAGAAATTGTAGGGTTGGAGCAGAAATTCATGTTCATATCTCTGAATTCCTGGTGGTTTTGGAGGGTTTGGTAATCATGGTGTTGTTGTTGTTGTTGTCAGGGCTATTATCAGGGCTATTATCAGGGCTATTATCAGGCAAAGGAGGAAATTCATGTTCAGTTATGAAGTGAGCCACAGCAGATGATAATTATCAGGGCTATTATCATAAATTGTATGATTATTTGCACTATCCACTACGGCGGTGTTGTTGTTGTTGTTGTTGTTGTTGTGATTGTTGTTCATGTAACACCAGCCGGCTTCGAGAATCGATTTGAAGGTCGAGAGAGAAGAAGAAGGGTTCGTTTTGTCGTCTTCTTCCTTGTTTCTGGGTTCATGTGGCGGAAGTGATTCTGGATCCAACTAGGAATTCTCTTCGTTGTTCATGATCTTATTGTTCTTCAATAGAAAAATTAATTGACAATTATGCCCTCACTACAAAAGGACATCAAAGTCAACTAACGGCTTGTTCCGTTAAGTGATGGACGGAATTTTTTTCCCAGTTTCAAAGTGACTGATTTATTGCAAATGGAGAACATTATCAGCAAGTTTTCGTAGTGGGTAGTGCAAAGTGATAGTTTCGCTATACTGGGGGGTACCATTAAGTAATTAAGCCATTACTTTTTCACCTTACTTCCTCCGTAGCCTCTTTAAATTATCAATTTCTGTTTTCCAAGAATCTTCAATTCAATATATATCCGTAATATCGGACCGTTGAAGTTAATTTTGTTGGTGATTTTAGTGTCATCGGCCATTTGTGTAATCGGATTTACTTACGACCAAGTAGACATTGGCATTACGTTGTACACGTTAGGAGGTGTGGAGTACACGCGTGCACAAAACTATGTTAATGACTTGGACAAGGAACTTGCGGACGACTGCGGGGGTCCGGGGGCAGCGCCCCTGGCGGCCGGTCAGCGTGGAAAAATTGGAATTCGAACGTTTTGTTGCTTCACAAAAAACGTCTAGGAATTAATTTTCGGTTGGAAAACAAACTAAAATCTGGCAGTTGTAACCGCCAGATAACCGCCTTGTTCCCCTCTCTATTTTGTCAGTTTGGTCGAATTCAGAAAAACAGAACAATCATATTCGTTCTTGAACCTCTGTTTTATCCGATTATCGATTTCGTGTGTATACCACCGAAATACCTTAATCTGAGAGTGATTCACACGACTCAGAGAGTATCCAATTTCAATTGTTCCCATTCTAAACACCACCAAAATTTTCAACAAAGATTAAGGTACTCTGCATCATGACGAACGGCAACACTGTTCAGGACATGACGAGCAAGTTCATGAAATTGGAGAAGTTCGAGGGGCAGGATTTCCGAAGGTGGCAGAAGAAGATGCACTTCCTGTTGACGACGCTGAAGGTTGTGTATGTTCTTACCACCCCGATGCCTGAAGCTCTGGAGAACGAAACCCTGGAACAGACAAGGAAGAGATCAAAGTGGGAGAATGATGACTACATCTGCCGCGGACACATTCTTAACGGTATGTCTGATTCCTTGTTTGATGTTTATCAGAATGTTGAGAGTTCAAAAGAACTGTGGGATTCTCTTGAATCAAAATACATGGTTGAAGATGCTTCAAGCAGAAAATTTCTGGTCAGTAATTGGAACAATTACAGAATGGTTGATTCAAGGCCTGTGATGGAGCAATACCATGAATTGCTTCGTATCCTAGGGTAGTTTAATCAACACAACATTAAAATGGATGAATCAATTTCCGTTTCTAGTGTGATTGATAAACTGCCTCCTTCATGGAAGGATGTTACGCATAAGTTGGAGCACAAAGAGGAAGAACTTTCCTTGGTGCAATTGGGCAGTCACTTTCAGATTGAACAGTCCTTGAGGGATCAAGAAAGTGACAAACCCAAGGACAAACTTACTGCTGATCCAGGTTCTGTGAATATGATGGAGGAAGGGGATTCTTCGAAGGGAAAGAACAAATCTGGAAAAAGGAAATTTAAACAGCAAGACAACAATCCTAACAAGAAGCCAAAGATTGCATGTTGGAAGTGTGGGAAACCAGGGCACTTCAAGAAGGATTGTCGTGCGGGAAAAAGTAAGAAAGGTGAAGACACAAGTGGCAAGGGAAAGGGGCCGAAAGGCCAAGATCAGCGACAAGGTATGTTCAGTGAAAAACCTGAAACAATTCAGAATTATGTATCCCTAAATTCTGATGTATTTTATGTGCAGGATGATGACATATCATGGTGGGTTGATTCGGGTGCTACAAGACATGTATGAAAGGATCAAAGATGGTTTACAACCATGCAAACCATTGAAGATGGATCCACAATAAGAATGGGGAATGTTGCAACAGAGCCAATCCATGGAGTTGGAAGTGTTAGCGTTGTATTTACTTCTGGAAAATGTTTAAGTTTGTATGATGTATTGTTTGTACCCGGGATTCGAAAGAATCTCTTGTCTGGAATTGTATTAAATAAGCTTGGATACAAGCAGGTTATTGAGTCGGATAAGTTTGTATTGTCAAAACATGGTTCTTTTGTTGGCTTTGGTTATTTATGTAATGATATGCTTCGTTTAAATATCGTTGCTCCTTTTGGTAACAATTCAGTTTGCGTTGCTAGTACTAGTATTGATAAGTCAACACTTTGGCATGCACGTTTAGGACATGTACACTTTAAAAGGTTACAAGATATGTCCAAAATGAGTCTAATTCTTCATTTGATATTAATACCGAAAGGTGTAAAACTTGTATGCTGACCAAGATAACTAGACAACCTTTTAAGGATGTTAAAAGGGACTCTAAGGTGCTTGAACTAATTCATAGTGATCTATGTGACTTTCATGCAACACCGTCTATAGGAAACCAAAAGTATGTTATTACTTTTATAGACGATGCTACTCGGTTTTGCTATGTGTACTTGTCACACTCTAAAGATGAAGCTTTAGATAAATTCAAGACATACAAAACTGAAGTTGAGTTGTAAAAGAATGGTTTAATAAAAATTTACGCACGGATAGAGGAGGCGAATATTATGATCCTAAGTATTTCCAAGAGGTTGGTATTATTCACCAAACCACTGCTCCTTATACACCTCAACAAAATGGTGTATCTGAGAGGAAGAATCGAACTCTAAAGGAGATGGTTAATTCCATGCTTTCCTACTCGGGTTTGAGTGATGGATTTTGGGAGAAGCTATCTTAACAGCTTGCTATTTGCTTAATAGGGTTCCTAACAAAAGGAACAACATTACCCCATATGAACTTTGGTATGGTAAACCTCCAAACTTGCACTATTTGAGAGTTTGGGGTTGTAGAGCCATTGTTAGGCTCAATGAACCCAAGATAAAGAATCTTGGTGAAAGAGGTATAGATTGCATCTTCATTGGATATGCCATGCATTCCAAGGCTTATAGGTTCTATGTGATTGAACCTAGTGACTCAGTATCCATTAATAATGTAATAGAGTCAAGAGATGCTATCTTTGATGAAGAAAAGTTTTCTTCCATACCTAGACCAAAGAATTTGATTCCGAATTTGAGCAATGCTCAAAATGAAGGAACAAGTGACGTCATCACTTTACCTGAAGTAAGAAAGAGTAAAAGATGTAGAGTAGCCAAAGACTATGGTTCTGATTTTCAACTATATTTAGTTGAGGGATCTAGGGATGAGATTCATACTCAGTATGCTTATTTTTTTTAGCATAGAGGAGGATCCTAGAACCTATAGTGAGGCTATGGCATCTCGTGATGTTGCATTCTGGAAAGAAGCAATAGATGATGAGATGGATTCGATCATGCAAAATGGGACTTTGGAATTAGCTGATTTGCCTCCTGGGTTGAAACAACTTGATGCCAAGTGGATCTTCAAAAAGAAGATGAAAGTAGATGGTACCGTAGAAAAGTTTAAGGCCCGACTGGTTGTACGTGGTTTTAAACAAAAAGAGGGTATCGACTACTTTGATACATATGCTCATGTTGCTAGGATATCCACGATTAGATTATTAATAGCTCTTGCAGCTATACATAATCTTGTTATTCACCAAATGGATGTGAAAACCGCATTCTTGAATGGTGATTTGGATGAGGAGATATATATGAAACAACCCGAGGGATTTGTTATGCCAGGAAATGAGCATAAGGTGTGTAAGCTTGTTAAATCACTTTACGGTTTAAAGCAAGCTCCTAAACAATTGCATCAAAAATTTGATGATATTGTGTTGTCTAGTGGTTATCATTTGAACCAAGCAGACAAGTGTGCATATAGCAAATTTGATGATTCTGGTAAAGGAGTCATAATTTGTTTATATGTAGATGACATGTTGATCTTTGGTACCAGCCAAGATCATGTGGATCAAGCGAATGAATTTTTGTCATCTAAATTTTCAATGAAGGATTTGGGGGAGGCTGAAGTAATCCTAGGTATTAGGATTAAACGTGAGAACAAGGCCATTTCTATTTCTCAATCTCATTACATTGAGAAGGTGTTAAAGAAATTTAACTGTGAAAATTGTTCTCCGGTTAGTACTCCGATGGAACCAAATGTGAAATTGTTGCCTAACCAAGGCAAGGCTGTATCTCAACTGGAATACTCTAGGGCTATTGGTTGTCTAATGTATGCCATGATTAGTACACGACCAGATATAGCATTTGCTGTTGGAAAGCTAAGTAGGTATACTAGCAATCCAAGAACACATCATTGGCAAGCAATGAGGAGAGTATTCAAGTATTTAAGGAAAACCATGAATTATGGTTTGACATACAGTGGAAGTCCTTCGGTTCTAGAAGGATATTCTGATGCAAGTTGGATAAACAATATGGAAGATCATTCCTCAACTAGTGGATGGGTTTTTCTACTTGGAGGAGGGGCAATCTCATGGGCTTCAAAGAAGCAAACTTGCATTACTAAATCGACAATGGAATCTGAATTTGTGGCATTAGCTGCAGCCGGTAATGAGGCTGAATGGCTAAGAAATTTAGTGTATGAGATTCCATTGTGGGCCAAACCGATTTCACCAATATCTATCAGGTGTGATAGTGCTGCTACTCTGGCTAAGGCATATAGTCAGGTGTATAATGGCAAGTCTAGACACTTGGGTGTCAGACATAGCATCATTCGGGACTTAATCATGAATGGGTGTGATATCGGTTGAGTTTGTTCGTACACAACAAAATCTTGCAGATCATCTAACCAAAGGGTTAGCAAGGGACTTAGTGCACAAATCGGCCGTGGGGATGGGATTAAAGTCCATCTAAAAGATCTCTTATGATAAGATACCCAATTCCCTTCTAATACAACGTTAGAAGCTGAATTCAATGTGGAACTCTTACATGAAGAAATTGGAACACAAAGATCATCCCAAGGTATGTGTTCAGACCTGCAAGTTAAAGAGGTTGAAGTTTACACTTCTTAATGGTTCTTTTGCAAAAATTGTATGGCAGGTACAAGAAGAAAAGAACCACCTATATGAGTATGGAGTTTAGCCGCTTCAAGAAGTTTGGACTTGGCTTCTATATGCTCATTGAAGGATAGTGACACTAGGCTAGTAAAAATAAGTGTCAAGTTAGAACATGGAATATGTTGAACTTATGTGTATTTTTCTTTCATGTATTCATCATGAGTAGAAAGGGTTCAATCCGTAGGACACCCCTATACTCGAATATTTATAGATGTAATTTACTAAGATGAAAATTCAATCTTCGAGACATTTTCATTTATGCATAAGTTTGCTTCGTTTTTGAAAGGATAAGTGAATCAAGGATTACACTAAAATGGGGGAGGATTGTTGGTGATTTTAGTGTCATCGGCCATTTGTGTAATCGGATTTACTTACGACCAAGTACACATTGGCATTACGTTGTACACGTTAGAGGTGTGGAGTACACGCGTGCACACAACTTTGTTAATGACTTGGACCAGGAACTCGCGGACGACTGCGGGGGTCCGGGGGCGGAGCCCCCGGTGGGGTCCAAGGGGCAACGCCCCTGGCGGCCGGTCAGCGTGGAAAAATTGGATTTCGAACGTTTTGTTGCTTCACAAAAAACGTCTAGGAATTAATTTTCGGTTGGAAAACGAACTGAAATCTGGCAGTTGTAACCGCCAGATAACCACCTTGTTCCCCTCTCTATTTTGTCAGTTTGGTCAAATTCAGAAAAACAGAACAATCATAATCGTTCTTGAACGTCTCTGTTTTATCCGATTATCGATTTCTTGTGTATACCACCGAAATACCTTAATCTGAGAGTGATTCACACGACTCAGAGAGTATCCAAGTTCAATTGTTCACATTCTAAACACCACCCAAATTTCCAACAAATTTGACTAAGTAATACAAGTAAATAAAAAGAACTTGCTAGCATTTTCGTAATGTTAAAAACCTACAAAATTATGAAAGTTCGACAAGTTCTTGCATCGTTTTAAACTCAAATCACCTAGTTAAAATAATCTCACAAGCAAAATGAATAATTTGCGACAGAGGGAGCATCACATAAGACAGTACAATTTTGTAAATCTGAGATGTCAAAAGAATCTTCCTAATCCACAGGAAAGGTCATAAGGATACATATAATCGACGAATAGAGTATTGTTTATAATATTAAGTTTTGAACTTCATATATTAATCTATTTATATTAATTGAGATCGGATTATCGTTGGTAGACCGTACAATAAGACCTCCGAGTCAAGGAAATTAAAAGCTCGAGTTGGAGTTCACATTCCGACTACTCACAAACCGAGCTCCAACATGGTACATTGTTTGTGAGCCAAGCATCTGACTCGAGCTAGGCCATGTTATGCTCGGCTATACTCTTTTACATCCCTGATGGAACCAAAAATGCTTGTCATAGCAAATATCCAACACAGGAAAGGGGCATATCCAAGAAGTTTTTCAAAAGTAGCACAAGGCGGTGAACATTAATTGAAACTGGTACACTGATCGGAACAAGAGCACCGCATTGTGCTCGTTTGAAGCACTAAAAACTTTACCATATTCAACAAGTGTACATAACTTTTAACTTTTGTCCATTATGTTTAATAATCAAAGTACCTCGTCAACAGTGAATTGCAGAAGATACTCTTATCAAACTGATTATGAATCATGAAGAAAAAGGAGAACTGAGAGAAAACGGGTTCCCATTGTCTTTGCACAATGCTGATCCAGAAAATCCCAACACCATCCGTGAACTACATTCAAACCCAATACAAATAACTACTACTAAAATATTAGTCTTCTTCTTCTTCTTCTTCTTCTTCTTCAAGTAGAAGATGATCCAAATACCCATCATCCTTCTCTTAATCTTTATTTTCTTTAACTGCTCATGTTATTATGCCATTGGCTCAGCAACTCCTCCCATTCCAAACCCAGAGGTCATTGTCCAACAAGTTCAAAGGTGTATATCTTCTAGCCGTTCCTGTTAATTTTAAATTGATTCCACGGAACTTCTTGGTACATTATGAAATATAACTGCCAATGGCTTCAACAAAATGTTGCTCTTCATGAGCCAACCACTTCTCTGTCTTCTACTTTCCTATAGCAAGTAACAAATGGTAATGTAGTTTTTCACTTTTGAGAGTTGCTTATTTGATAATTCTCCTTATGTGGGTTGTTGTAGGGCGGTGAATGTTTCTGTTACAAGAAGGCAAATGCAATCGTTCGGAAACAATGATCAATCAACCACATGTCTTACAGGCAACCCAATCGACGACTGCTGGCGTTGTGACCCCACCTGGCAGCTCAATCGCCAACGCCTCGCAGACTGCGCCATCGGCTTCGGCCAATACGCCCTCGGCGGGAAAGGCGGCCGTTTCTACGCCGTCACCGACACGTCGGACCACGACGCCGTCAATCCCCGCCCCGGAACCCTCCGATACGCCGTGATCCAGGAGGAGCCCCTTTGGATCGTCTTCTCCGGCGACTCCTTAATCCGCCTCTCCCAAGAACTTATCTTCAACAGCTACAAAACCCTCGACGGCCGAGGCGCCAACGTCCACGTCACCGGCGGCGGCTGCATCACGCTCCAGTACATCACCAACGTCATCATCCATAATGTCCACGTCCACGACTGTCACGAATCCGGTGACACCGACGTCCGGTCCAGCCCGACCCATTACGGGCACAGGTCGAAGTCGGACGGGGATGGGATATCCATATTTGGATCCAGAGACATATGGGTCGATCACTGTTCGCTCTCCCGTTGCAAAGATGGACTGATTGACATAGTGATGGGATCCACGGGGATCACAGTCTCGAACAATTACTTTTCCCACCACAATGAGGTGATGTTGTTGGGACACAGCGACGATTACCTACCGGATTCGGGGATGCAAGTGACGATAGCTTTTAACCATTTTGGGGAGAAATTGGTGCAGAGAATGCCAAGGTGTAGAAGAGGGTACATTCATGTTGTGAACAATGATTTCACACAGTGGGAGATGTATGCCATTGGAGGGAGTGGAAACCCAACCATCAACAGCCAGGGTAACCGCTACATTGCACCTGCTGATTCCAATGCTAAAGAGGTAATCTACTATGGATTTCAATTTTTACACTAAGCACAACTACCATCAGCACAGTGAAGGTCACTTTAAAGTTTCAGTGTTTGGCACTTAGCATCAGATCCTTAACTAAAGATATTAAACTCGTAATCTAAAAACTCCGGTAAGGTATTTACTTTGTAGGAAGATACATTTTTGCATTTAAATTGGAAATATTGTAATACAACTAGTTACTGTATTGTGGAGTAATTTGAATGTTTTCCTTACTTTGTAATCTCCTTGAGTAAAAATAGGGCCAGCTAACCAGGTAATTAGCAATTTTGCCGTTCAGTATATGCTTTTAAGGAAGATAAAAGTGTACATTTAAATTTGCAATATTTAGTAGGAAATATCGTAATCCAATAATTTACTGTATTGTGGAGTAATTTGAATGTTTTCCTTTACTTTGTAATCTCCCTGAGTTAAAAACAAAGTAGGACCAGGTAATTAGCAATTTTAACTTTCCAGCTTGAAGTTATCTTATGTGTCTTCTCAATCATGAACAAGAGAAAAAAAAAAGTCAAATTGGGCAGGCCATAAGGCTGTCAATTTGAGGGGTAAAAAGTGAGAGAAAAAAATTTCTTCAAGACTTTTGGGGACTGATCTCGGGAACTGCGTGCAGGTAACGAAAAGGGTGGAGACAGAGGAGGAGCAATGGAGGGACTGGAATTGGAGAAGTGAAGGAGACGTAATGGTAAATGGAGCTTTTTTCATTGCGTCGGGTGCTGGTGTTGAGCTCAACTATGAGAAGGCGTATAGTGTCCAGCCCAAATCAGTTTCTTTCATCGACCAGCTTACTCTCAATGCAGGCGTACTCGGTGACAGGTAACCGTATGTCATCTCTTTTGTATGAGTGATTGATTGATTCAATGAATTCATGTAGCCGCAAAAAGTTGCCATAAAATACTACTTGTGTTAAAATCCTAAAGTTTGTGTCTGATTAACTTAAATGTAGAGCTTCGTTTTATGATTTGTGACTTGTAGAAGATTCTGAAGTAAATTTTTATGAACAGGAACAACAAACTCGGAAAGTGGACTGCCGGAAACAACACAGGCGGAGGGGGAATGATTCTTGAATCCGGTGGTGAGGAAAGCAACTCGAATAATGATAAGATCAGTGGGAGCAACAAGCCATACCGGCCGACTTTAGCCTCCATTTTATTAGCTTCTTTTGTTGCCTTCTCATCCTTTATACTCTCACATGTTACATCTTCAACTGTGTTGTGATTTAGAGCCCTTTATGAGGACATATAAACGGATTTACATATCACTGGTCCTAAATCTAAATTTAACCTCGACATGAATCAATTTCGAGTAATCACAGTCAAATTCATCTAAATTATAGATTTGATTCTTTCACAGCAATGCAAAGAATGAATCTAGATAAGGCGGATCGTGGCGACAGCGTCCAACCTGGTGGAGTCTGAAGTAAAGAGAGATATTATGTGGTTTTAAGGTGCATAGAGAGAAAGGGACGGTGGCTTCGGAGGTGAGGGTCTGGTCGGTTGGGACTTAAAGTGTGGTGGCACAAGGTAGTGACGGTTGGGGGTTTTAGGTTGAAGCTTTGATGTGGTGGTGGAGGGTGGAGTTGATCGAGGTGCTGGTTCGGTTATGTGTGTGAAAGAGGTTTCTGACAGCGGTGATGGCCACGATTGTTGGGTTGTTTTGATGTGGAGGTGGAGGAGGGTGGAGTTTATTGAGGTGTTGGTTCGGTGGTTATGTCTATGAAGGAGGTTTCTGTGATGGAGAGGTGCAAAGTGAGAAGGCAGCGGACTGCTGCGGAGTTGAGCAATTCGGGTTACTACTTGTAGTGTCAAGGCCCAAGGGGCACAATGTGTATTTAGCTCAAATTACAACAGATGCCAGGGTAATTCATATGTTACCAGAAACGTGGTACGTTGCGGTACGTGGAACGGGAACGGGAACGAGAAACGCGGTAGGCCGCGGTACGGGGTACGCTGGGGTAGGCTTCTCGGAAACGCCGTCCGGAACGAAAAACGATTTCCAGGAACGAGGAACGCTAATTGGGACGATTTGTCCTACATTTATCTTAAAAGCCCCTAACACTAATGTAGTGTTAGTACTTGCATTCTCAAAATCAAGTACTATTAAATTCTGACTTTTAATTATTAATAAATATTTGTTTCTGGTTATAATCCGTTGGAGTCTCTTAAAAAATATAGTTATTGTATCAATTAAGGACTCTTGGAAAATTGTAATTGTGTTTCCTTTAAGAGAAATTAAATTTTATTAATATTGATTTAGTTTATCAATTAGCTGCAACTTAAAGGAATACGGGATCTATTTTTAACATAGTAATAAATAATATAATAGAGTCCTATCAGAACTCTTACTCTTCCAGTATATATTATTTCCTAATCTAAACTCTAGACCGAAGATTACAAAGAGACGTCCAGACTCCAAAAAAACAGAGTTAGCATTAACGATGAATGAAAAACCAGAGCAAAACTAGATAAGATGAATGAGAAGATGAATCTAAAGTATAAAAGGTAAGTTATTCCCTCTCTGTCTGAACTCCTCTCGTTGTCTTAAAATTTTGGGACGCTATGTTTAGCGATCCGGGTCGAAAACGTACCGCGTTTCGGTACGAACGACCCCGATCGAAAAACGCTCTTATTTCCACATTTCTGGTAACATAGGGTAATTCTTCCTGGTCTGGGGGCTAAGTTGTAGTTGAATTGTAGTTTAATTGAATGTATCTTTGTATATTTTCAGGATAAAAGACACTTTCACCCCCTCTAGATTTATAGGACACTTTCACCCCTTGCAGTTTGGGAAAGGACACTTCCATCCCTTCAGTGTGCCGAAGTTCAAGTAACTTGCACTTTTGATTGTGAAGCTATTAATTTGGGGCAAGGGTATGTAATTGAGAAAATAGTCTTGGAGACCAATTTACCTCCGTGTCATGCACATACTCTATTATACCCTTGGGTTAACCTTACATTTTGCATAATATGGAAGCAAACATGTACCAAAACTACTTTTACAGATAGTTTCAACTTCAGGACTAACGGAGTCACAACATAGGGTGTAAGTTTCCTCAATTACGGCATACTGAAGGGGTGAAAGTGTCCTTCAATCAAACTGGAGGGGCTGAAAGTGTCTTTTATCCTATTTTTCAAGGGAAAATATACCTGGGGGTGGTACTCATATTTTGAACTTTGTCACACTTTGATACTCAACGTTTCAATTGATCCACATATAGCACCCGTCTTTCCATTTATGTGCACTAGTGGAACCCGTATTTCCATTTGGGACAAATGACACTAAACATATATGCAGTTTGACATTTTCGACACTAAACCTATAAAATTTATTGTAATACCAAGCACGTGAGCTCACGTGATGGGCTGTAATGGTATTACCGTAAATTTTATTAATTTAATCTAACATTGTTCATGATTGGAGGCTATTTGTCTCAAAATGCAAACTGCAGGGATTTTTCTATGAAATTGAAAGTGATAGAGATTTAGTGTCACAATTGTCAAACTGCGCGTGGGTTTAGTGTCATTTGTTCACGTTAAATCACCCCCAAGTTATGGGTATTTTGTCATATCATACATACTCCATCTTTCTTTTTTTTTTTTTTGTCAAATGCATACTTCATCTTCACAGCCCTAAGTTTAATTTTTTTATCGTGAGCCTTCTCTTTTTTTAAATATTACTCTCCCACTTGTACTTCATCTTCACAGCCCAATCACCGCCACCATGGTCGGCCGAGCACCACTACTGTCCATCGGTCAAGCATTCGAAATCAAAACCAATAAAATAGGACATTACCGAAACGAAATATTCTTTCAAAAACTGATCCGATCCTACCTCACAACAGACCCGCCTGCTTTGCAGCCTCACAATCAAAGATTGACAAAACTAATACGGCAAAACACCCGCCACATAACACCATAGAAACTTAAAAATTTAAGCAGCCCGCCCTCAATTGCCCACCAGCGACCTCTATCCACAAGCTCAATCCAAATGTTTTGACCACAAAACCCTGTATAAACTATTCCCAACATTCCTCAAATCACCACCACGCCATCATCTCCCTCACCGACAACCAAATCAATTGAAAAAACCAACCACTTTCTTGCGCAAATCATCCTGAACAATGATAAGAGTAACACCCTCTGACTCCAATAAACAAACCGTCTCTCACCTTCGAGAAAACCAACCACTGCCGAACCCAGTCATGATCAGACCCAACTCGAAGAAATAACTCAAGCCTTTATTTTCCTGTAAATCCATTTTGTTCCAATCAATATCCACTTTGTTCAGATATTTGTAGCGCAAAGCGGAGCAACAAAGTTTAAAATCTGCCAATTTATAATGACACCCAACGATTGCACGAACAAAAGATAACAGGCTTTGAATTCATTCAACCTTATCCTACTTGGATTCATCTATCTCGGAATCCAGATACCTCGAAACTAAACAAACTAAATTACACACTTCCTGTTGTTGTAAGGAACACACTTCTTATTATCAGGAATACTACTTTGATCATCTTTAAAAAATTCCCGTGGTGGAAAAACTTACAATAGGTTTGTTGGAAATGATGAAAACCTAGAAGGGCATAATTGTCTTACAAAAACCCGTCAACTTCCTTGGGTGGAGCTGAAGGGCAGGCAATACTATAAAAAAAAAAAAAAAAAAAAAAAAAAAAAAAAAAAAAAAAAAAAAACGCGTGCTGTTTATGCAACTATTGAGAAATCGGCTACAAAAGTGTAACAAAGTCTAAAATTAGGATAACTGTTTCTGCCTATTCTTTATTAGAACAGGAATAAAAAGCTGAAGCATGTTAGAATTGATGGAAGCTATGTGGATGAAAACATACCTCTGAATTACTTCTATGCATCACTTCGGAACACAAGTATGCAAAATCGCCGCATCATAGGTATGCATTTTGACGTTCAACCATAAAATTAATTTGTGGCAACTGAAGAGTACCCAAGAATCTTGCTACAATTAGAGATGACAATATGGTCTGATCCGATCTGAGATTCGAGCGATCTGAGCCGAATGGATCGGATCTGAATGCGATCCGACGTACATGTGTGGTTTACAAATATACGTCTATTACCACTCTACTTACACTTCCAAGAAGAACACAATAGTAACTCCAACCTACAAAGCTCTTTCTTTTGTGTTTTATGCTTCATAACTTACGAACATGACTTAGCGTTTGAATAAGTGTTTATTTTTTATATTTTATTTTACACCCGAGCCGGATCCGATCCGACCACGTATTATATGGATCTACGGATCGGATTTGGATCAGTCGATTGAAACCCGAACCTATCCGAACCCGGTGACGATTCGAACGGATATGGACTGGGTCTGGATACCATTTCTCAAAGTCGGATCTGGATCGGGAAGGGCATGATCTGATACGAATCCGACCCGTTGTCATCCCTGCTTACAATGTAGTAGTGTATTTTGAGCCACAGATCTTAATATTAACCGAATAGACCAACAATGTTTACTGACGGGTATAATGTAATCTTCTGTATACGGTAAACTGTTTAAGCAATGGAACAGAGGATTTAGAACAAATCCACTAGCATTTCTCAACGGATCCAAATGGTTCTCAAATACAATTATTTTGCAACTCTTTAGTGCACAAGGGACACACAAAAACATGAAAATATACTATTATCCACAATAACTCTTCTAAGCTTTTGAGTCTCGACTATTCGGTAGTAAGTAGAAGCAGACAAAAAAACTCACACGTCACCTATTTTGCAGTGGTTGGGCGACTTTGACAACGCCAGTCAGAGGCGTTAACGATCTATAAACGAATTATTCATAAGGTTGACTGCAGAATCCATGAACTGCAAAACCAAAACAAGTCATAGAAGTTATTTAGTCGGATTAGAAGACAGCAAATGCAGTTTCTCTTATGCAAGCATAATTTTTAGCATTACACTAGCAGTAACTGATATTAGCGCAACTAAGAGCTGGACATGAAAATGCAAGTAAGCACAACCAGTTCATGTGTAAAACCTGAAGATCGTAGCAAAGAATAATCAGGAAAAGAACTTCCCAAGTTCCAAATTAGAATGGAAAGAACAATCAGAAACAGTATTTGGAATCGACAAATCCGTTTTTAAATACTCCATAAGTACAAGCTTCCATGAAGGGGGAATGTGCCTTTCAAAAGCATAAACAAGAGCTGTCATCTCTCATCTCTTCGCTGAAGTTGGAACATTCTCAGAATTGCAAAATTCAAAATGATTTGGAGTATTGAATTGCACAAAAGCTCAAACTTCTGAGTTAGGACAACTATTTCATTTGTGAAACACTTGTATCACTGGTGAAACTTTAATATGGAAGACACCCACACATGGCATTGAGCAATCACCCATATAATAAATTAATCTTCTAAACCGAAAGAAAAACTTCAGCTGAGTTGCTGGAATCACTTTCATTTGGAGACACTAGAGTACTAGACCATAAATAATTCATCACTTTACTTGGGCTTATAGGAAAGACAAACAATACTTGAACCATTCATGTCAATAGGCATGAACTATTATAGTCTCTAATACAGTAACACTACTCTTTGGAAGACAAAACACCTTGGGGACCCACTTAATGGAAGCTCGTGTTAAGAGTTAAGGTCAAAGTCATATCACTCTTGATACTTGGATGTAAAACATCTCACACATGATACCTCACAGATGAGTCTAGTATGGTCAAACTGGCAAAATGACCTAATATCAAATTTACTAATTCGAACGACGTATTTCTAAGAAAGGCAATAGTTTATTCCACGCGATCAAATTACTATTTTCCAAATTGATTTCTTTCAATCACAGGTTTCATGAACCGCAAAATGGTTACAAAATTTGGTTTGTCAACTCAACATGCCTTCTTCTCAAATTACTTCACTATGCAACATGGATCAGTTTCCTCACTTTGTTCACTTTTAAAGGCATCACTAATTCAATTAAGATGATATAATTGTATCTACCCATGTTGCTGTCCCCACTAATTCTTTACCGCTTTTCAACATTCGTTAATCACCTCATCAGATGAAGCATACAAATTATATTAAAAGACCCCTGGAAATCATTTCTCTCTTGATTTTTCTAGTAGTACAGCTTTTCAGCATCTTGCAACTTCATTACAAAACCTATAGTCTGATGCTAATCCAATTTTGATAACTCATTTGGTATAGGGTCAATTACTTATTAGCCACCTCCAGTATAGAGTAATGATCAATGTCCCACCCACAGTTTCAAAATGCTCTTATTACCACCTCCAGTTGGTGAATGCAGCAATTAACAACTGGGGTAATAATAACTTTTCTAACTCTGTAGGGGCGAGATTGTCATTTAAAAAAATTGTATTAAAAATAAGAAAAATTAAAGAAACGATGAAGAAGATAGAAGAAAGGGAAGGGGGAAGAAGAAGAAGTCACAGAAAGAGAAGAGGAGAAGTCAGAACAGAGTAACGTGGTAGATTAAGGAGGACTTGCAAATACCCCCTTCTGTCTCTCTTGATGCCAGAAAATCGCCGGATCTAGCACCGGTCGTGGAGCCGCTTTCTTCTTCAAACCCACAAAAACCGTCCGAACGCTGAAAATTGATCGATTTGTGGCGTGGTAAGCGCTCCCTCTCTCTAACTCGTTCTTCAAACCAAAAAAGTCGCCGGACCTGGAACCGCCGCAGTGAATAGGTGGTTTGGCTGTTGTTCGGTCGTCGTCGAGATTGAGTAGATGGTTTCTGACTTTCCGGGGGTGAGTGTGCCGGTGATTATGCTGGAGAAGGGGGAGGAAGATGAAAGGGTTTAGATTATATAGACTTGGGTCTTAATTTGACTGGATTTTGTTTGGTTTGGGTGTTGAAATTGCGGTAATGATATGCGTGGTGGTCATGGTGTTTTTTACGGGTAATCGTGGTGTTTGTTGCCGGTAGTCGTGGTGTTTTAGCGTTGAAGCTCGCCGGATTCTGAGTTTTTAGTTGGCGATGGTGGTGTTGCTACGATAGAGGTGGCATTGTCTTCGAGTTCATTTTTTTCTTAGACCACTTAACCCCTCAAAAACCGTCAACTAACAGAGAATTATGGATGGAAATTACTCCAGTTGTTGATTGTTAGCAATCAGCAACTCGAGGTGGCAATAAGAGAATTTTGAAGCCGGGGTGGAACATGGATCATTAACCCTACTAGAGGTGGCTAATAAGTAATTGACCCTTTGGTATATGTACCCATGTTCTCCGTGGCCCGTTTTTAAGTCAGTTACCACTCTGATCGTGCGCTAAACCACACTCGAGGTTATGGGCACTCAACATAAACGTTGGAACCACTCAAAACTACTATCCCAAGTCAATTCATTGCTAAATTTATATTTTCTCATATTCTTGTATGAGAAAGCTGATTTTCTGATTATTATATTTCAGCACTGTCTAACCCTTTCTTCTTTGTTTTTGGTTAGTAGTACTGTATGACATTGCATGCATATGTACAGTTTTTTCAAGCATTTAAACACCATATACACTTATGAGGAAAGAAATATGCACAAACTCTCGTGTCATGGGCGCAAAAAAAAAAAAAAAGCTCCCACCGCCTTTCTCCCTGGTGCCGCCGTTGGGCATCGGTGTTGATTCTTCTCTTCGTTGGAGTCAAAAAAAAAGCCTCAAACGACGGTTTGTTGCTGAAAATTCATTCTCAGATGAGGAAGCTGAGAAAGGATCTCGGCAATTCATGGATACTTTGATCAAAGCTCTGATTGGACTGTATATAGAGGAGGACCCATCCTGGGCTGATTTGGGGATGGAGGAATCTGGAATTGGGAAGGAGGGCTTAATGATGGGGAAATTCACATCCGAATCGGAGGTTCCAAATTGCAGCATTTACATAGGCCTTGGGGCAGAGCCTTGATTATTCATGTCTTGGGAAGGATCCAGAGTATCATATCCTTCAAGGGCGCAATGGAAGCTATGATAGGCTTTTAATAAACAGGTATAGAAACCGGGTATTATTGTGCTCGGTTCTATTCCCGTGAAGCTGGTGAACATGTCTTATTTAAGGAGCCATGGATGATTCAGGGTAGGTACCTCCCGGTGCAGAAGTGGGTGCCTCACTTTGATCCATTCACTGAGGAACTGAAGACGACTCCGATCTGGATTTGGCTTTGGGATTTTCTTGAGAAGGAGCTATTGGAGGCCGGATCTGCTTTTGGGTCAGCGATTAAAGTGGATCTGACAACTTTGGCTGCGACAAGGCGTAAGTATGCTCAGATATGTGTATAAGCAGATCTCTGCAAGAGCTAAATCCGGCAAATTGGTTGAACAACAAGAAGGTGCAGGTTGCATATGAAGGAGTGAGTCAAATCTGCTTGGATTGTGGTACTTTTCGACACAAGCGTGAGAAATGTCCAGGTTGACGGGCTCCAGAAGCAAATCCTATTGTGGAGGATTCGATGGTGGAGCATGCCAGGCTATGGGAGACTGGGACAATTCCGGTGACGGTGACGGTGCCGGAGAAGGAGGAACAGTATGGGGTTCGGATGATTGCGCAGAACCGCCGTAAACAGCCGTCGGGAAAAGGTAGAGTTAACTCGCCGGGTCATAACTAGAACCTGGATGAGTCGATGAAAGAGCCGCCACGTTGCGGCAAGGGGGCACGTGGATCTAGGTTCAATCCGTTGTTGAATGATATCGATTTCCGCTGCATTTCACTGGATCACCAGCTATAACGTCGTTTGGACAGGGTGGCACCAAACCTAGGCAGGCACTTGGAGTGTTTGCCAGCTCAGGTGTGCCAGCAATGCAAGGCAGTCAAGCAAGACGGTGTCGCCTAAGGCGAAGGGAGGGGGTCTGAGAAACCCTAATGCTCATAAGGCTATGAACACTATTGATGTGAATCAATTTCTGCCGCTGCAATTTCAGACGGGTTCGGCGGTGAAGTATGGCGGCAAGTTGACTGGATCCAAGGATGACCGAGCTCGGCTTTGGGGAACTGATTCTTCAAGTAGCGCAAGGATGGCATCAACCAGCTGTCACCAAAAAGGGACAATGGATAGATTGGGTGGAATTATCTCTGCAAAAGTTTTTCTCTCCCCCAACCGAACCAATGGGGACTATGGAAATGAGCTATTCAATACCAGTCAAGACGAGAATGATGATCCAAATTATCAGACACAGATGGATGGAGCCTTCTCCAGGAAAGGTAAGGAATTGGATCCCCAAATATCATACCTAATAATGTTCCTATGAACATTATTATAGGAACATTATTACATGGAATTGTAGAGGGGTCGGGAATGATAATACTGTTAACTCCAGAAATGGAGTTGTGTAGAATGTACTCTCCAAGTGTTCTGGTGTTGGTCGAGCCTTGTGTTCCTGGTTTGTGGGCTACAAATATTTGTAGAAGATCAAGTTTTGAGTTTTGACATAACTCACGTTGAGGAGGCTCCAGTTATCTAGGGTTTGTGGATCTTCTGGAATAGTAATGAGGTCGATGTGGAAGTGTTATCCTCATCTTCTCAGGTTGTTACTAATAGCGTAGTTTAATTGATAGCGTAGCTTAATTATAGGGTCTTGATATGTAATTACGTTTGTATGATTTGGGTATATATTACCAATCAATAGAGAAGTTCGGACAGGACAATTTCACATACTTTCATGGTATCAGAGCAAACCTAATTGCCGTTGCGGTCGTCGCACTCGTCCTCCCTGTGCGCTGCCGTAGCCGCCTTAGGCTCCGATCCAACCTCCTGCTTCCGCCCTCCCTTCTCTCCTTCCCGTCGCACCCAGCGACCCACTTGTCCTCATCGCCGTTGCCCACTGCAGCGGTGACCTCACTGTCTGATCGATCGACCAACATCAGGTCCGATCGGTGTTTGTTCTTGTCGTCTTCTTTGCTTTGAGTTGAAGATTCTGCCTCTGCTCACGGTCGCCTGCTCTCTTCCTCGCACCTCCGGCTTCCTCTCGACTTGGCTATCACGCTCGGCTTCCCTTGTTGAACCCACCGATCTGCAATCACCGCCCTATCTGTGCTCGAAGAAAACTTCGGGTCATCTTCTTTGAGTATAAATCTGACTTGGGGTCATCTTCACTGTGGAGCAGTTTGTGCCCAGATTGCAGGGTCAATTTTGATTAAATTAATTACATCAGTCACTTGAAGTGATTGGTCAGTTTTGATTTTATTCATTACATCAGTCACTTGAAGTGGTCTGTTTGTGTGCTCGGTGACATCGGTGGCTCAACCAGCCAAGGAACCGCTTCACCCGGTGTTTCTCGTCACCAATATCGAGAAGAAAGTCAGATTTATTCTTGACAACGAGAAAGTACAGTACGATCACCGGGTCACTTTCTTTCGTCTTCAGACAGATTCTTATGGTGTCACTGATCACCTTATTCAGGATGCTACAGCTGACCAGAAAAAGGAGTCTATTTGGAAGTCGATTGATGCGGTAATCCTCTTGGATCAACCAGACTATCTCTGATGACCTTGTTCTTGCCATTCTCACGCCGGATCAGTCAGCCCTTGAGGCGTGGGTCAAACTGGAATCCATGTTTTGGGACAACAAGTCAGCTCGCCTTGCTGAACTCGACACTGAGTTTGTCTTTCTTCGTCAGGATCACTGCTCGTCTCTTGCAAATATTGCAGCCGCCTGAAGACACTTGCTGATCGGATGGATAATGTGGGGTCTCCTTTCAGTGCTGAACGTCTGATCATTCAGCTCACGAACGGCCTCACTCCTGCTCTTGGTAACGTCGCCAAGCTCATCCAGACATCTCCTCGACCCGCCTACATTACGGCTGTGTCTATGCTTCGTCTGGAAGCACGTCGTCTAGCACGTCAGGATGCGGCTCTCTGTGCTACATCTCAGGCCCTCATGGGAGCCCCCACTGTTCAGTATGTGCAGCCCACGGTGCGTGGTCAGCATGGTAACAACGGTCAGAACAGTACTAGAGGTCAGAACATCAAAATAGTTGTCAAGCAGGTGCAAGAATGGGTCCAGGAACGGAAACCGTAGTCAGAACGGTAACCGTAGTCGCTCTCAGCAGGCTCCCAGAACCCCTCCCCTCACGGCACCTGGGTGTGGTGCCCCTCTCCACCACCCTGCCCGTACCCATTGCCTCGAGGTGGGCGCCCCTCTGCCTCGCCCAGGACCTCGACCTCGACCACAGGCCTCTGCTGCTACACATGGGTCGTATCCTCAGCCTACTGATCTCAGCCTTGACTTCTCCAGTTTGTCTTTGACTGCTCCAGACTCGACATGGTACATGGCCTCTGGTGCATCTGCTCATCTCACATCTCAGACAGGTAACTTGTCATCTATTCTGCTAATCACCTATTTCTCATATGATGGTTGGTGATGGCTCCAGTATTCCAGTGTGTGGGTCCGGAAACCAAACCATCCAAACCACTACCCGTCCCCTACACTTTAAGCATGTTCTGTTCACTCCTACGATAGTCAAAAACCTTGTGTATGTTCGTCAATTTACCACTGATAATCATGTTTCTATGAAGTTTGACCCGTCTGGTTTTTCTATGAAGGATCTTCACACGGGGAGTCTTTTGCTCAGGAGTAATATCTCGGGGTACCTCAATCCACTTCCGTCGGGTCAGTCAGTCTTGGCTGCTCAGTCTTCTGCTGTCCTTCTTGCACCAGTTTGGCACAACCGTCTAGGTCATCCTGGCGCACAAGTTTTAGATTCCTTTCGTTCTCGTCAGTTTATTTCCTGTAATAAAACCGAGCAAACCGGTTTGTGCCATGCATGCCAAGTTGGAAAACACGTTCGTCTTCTTTTTTTACCTTGCACTTCGTGTACTCTGGCTCCATTTGACATTATTCGTGGTGGTATTTGGACATCTCCTGTTGCTAGCAAGTCTAATTTCAAGTATTATCTTCTCCTGCTTGATGACAACTCGCACTATCTATGGGTTTTTCCTCTAAAACTAAAATCGGATGCCTTCACCCACTTCAAACAATTCCACACGTACGTGCACACTCAGTTTTCTCTGCCAATTAAGTGCTGTCAATGTGATCTTTGGGGGGGGGGGGGGGGGGGGGGGGGGGATTTTAAAAACTTTGCCTTTCATGAGTTTGCCAAGTTCAATGGTCTTGTTTTTCGTTTTGCTTGTCTGCAAACATCCTCTCAAAATGGCAAGGCCGAGCGTATACGTCGTATCAATGACATCTCTCCTACTGTTCTATCTCAGGCCTCCATGCCTCCCCGCTTCTGCGTTGAGTCTCTTCTCACTGCCGTCTATCTCCACAACATCCTTCCCACCAAAGCACTACACGGTGATATACCCACCACTACCCTCTATCATCGTCTACCCACATACGATCATCTTCGTTCCTTCGGGTGTCTGTGTTATCCCATCCTAACTGCTGTGTGACCTCACTCGGTGTGTGTTTCTTAGCTACCCTCGAGATAATCGTGGCTATCGGTGTCTAGATCTCTCCACGGGTCGTATTCACATCTCTCGTCATGTC
The DNA here is from genome assembly GCA_023055425.1 of Linanthus parryae. Classification (NCBI taxonomy): domain Eukaryota; kingdom Viridiplantae; phylum Streptophyta; class Magnoliopsida; order Ericales; family Polemoniaceae; genus Linanthus; species Linanthus parryae. The sequence continues at coordinate 92,372,959 of JALGPY010000005.1, read as the reverse complement.
ACGTTTGATGAACATGTCTTTCCCTTTGCCACCCCGAGTTCTATTTCTCTTCCCGGGCACACTGCCTCTGACCCTGATGATGTCCTTCCCCTCATTAATCTGTCCAGTCATGCTCATAACCCGCCACCTCCCTCACGGCTGACCCCTCCCTTTCCTCTCCATTACACACGGCGTCAGGCCGCACCCTCTACTATGGCCCCGACCCCACCTGAGGCTCCGGCCTCTCCCTCTGCCGTGGTCTCTCCCCCGGTCTCTCCTGAACCACCAACCCCACCACTCTCTCCTCAAATGAGAACCCGAGCCCAGCATGGAATCCATAAACCACTCTCCCGTCTCACTTTTCATGCCCAACTACCACCTACTGTGTCCCCATTGCCCAAATCTCATGTGCCCGCCCTTTCGGACCCACACTGGAAAGCTGCAATGGATGATGAGTTTGAGGCTATGATTACTAATCAGAATTTGGAGTTGGTACCTCGCCCGCCTGGGGCGGACATTCTTCGGGCTCTTTGGTTATTTCGTCACAAGTTTCGGGCCGATGGTACTCTTCAGCGGTACAACGCTCGTTTAGTGGCAAATAGCAAATCTCAGTGGGGTTGATTGTGATGAGACTTTTAGCGCTGTGGTCAAACCGGCCACCATCCACACTGTTCTCACTATTGATGTCTCGCATGCTTGGCCCACTCGTGAGTTGGATGTCAAGAATGCGTTCCTACATGGTGATCTTGATGAGGTTGTGTATATGCATCAGCCACCGGGCTATAGGGATCCCAGTCATCCGGATCATGTCTGTCGATTACGTAAGTCCCAGAATGGGCTGAAGCAGGCACCTCGTGCGTGGTTTCAGCGCTTTGCTACTTTTCTCACCGGCTCTGTGGGATTCTCCAGTTGTAGATGTGACGAGTCTCTGTTTGTCTACAGTCAGGGAGCGGATATTGTCTACCTCCTTCTCTACGTTGAAGATATCACCATTACAGGGTCCTCTCCTACAGTTGTGCAGCGAGTTATCTCTCAGCTTTCGGCGGAGTTTGCTATGACTGATCTTGGACCCCCTACATCATTTTCTGGGCATTGCTGTCACTCGGACTGCTTCTGGTATGGTTCTCTCACAGCGCCAGTATGCCTTTGAGATTCTGCAGCGTGCATCGATGGTGGGCCGTAAGCCCGTTAGCACTCCGGTTGAGATTGGCTCCAAACTCACCGCGGGTTGGGGACCTTCGGTTGATGATCCCACTCTCTACCGCAGCTTAGCTGGTGCGCTTCAGTACCTTACCTTTACTCGTCCGGACATATCTTATGATGTTGAGTAGATCTGCCTCTTCATGCATGATCCTCGAGAACATCATTCGCGCGCGTTTAAACGCGTGCTTCGCTGTGGGTGGCACTCTTGATCTCGGGTTTCACGTCTCGGCTGCTGCATCTACAGGTCTCACAGCATACACGGATGTTGACTAGGCTGGCTGTCCGGACACGCGTCGCTCCACATCTGGTTTTTGCACTTTCTATGGAGACAACCTTCTTAGTTGGTCGTCCAAACGACAAGCCACCGTCTCTCGCTCCAGTGCCGAGCCTGAGTATCGTGGCATTGCCAACGCCGTTGCTGAGCTCGGCTTCGCAACCTTCTCCTTGAGCTCAAGGTTCGTCCTTCGAAGACCTCTCTCTGCTATTGTGGCAATGTCAGTGCGGTATACTTATCAGGTAATCCAGTTCAGCATCAACGCACAAAACATATTGAGATTGATCTTCATTTAGTTCAAGACAAAGTTTGCCTCGGCCAACTTCGGGTTCTTCACATTCCCGCTGACTTTCAGTATGTGGATATTACCAATCAATAGAGAAGTCCGGAGAGGACAATTTCACATACTTTCAGTTACATGTGTGATTAAAAGGGTGAATCAAAGTGACATAAGGGACGAGCTTTGGAATCATTTGTCTGAGATGGCTACATTGCAAGATCTCCCCTTGTTTGTTGCTGGTGATTTTAACCGAGTCTCAAGGGATAGTTAGAAGGAAGGTGACGCACTATGAACTCTAAAAGTGGTGTCTGTGGATGATGATTGAATGTTCCAATGCATGTGAGTTTGTGGATTTGAATTTGATGGACCGAAATTTACTTGGTCAAACTCACAAGGTTTTGGTAAACGGGTTCAGCAAAGAATTGACAAAGCTCTTTGTAATAACAAGTGGAGGGAGCAATTTCCAGAAGCTTTGGTGAAGCATTTGACAAAGGTGAATTTTGATCATCACCCTTTGACTGTGGGTCTTGAATTACCCCTTCCCTCACTTAAACCGTTCAGAATGGAAACAGCTTGGTTCACTGTGGAGAGCGTGTAGGATTTGACAGTAGGGATTAAGGAGTGGAATTACTCAGTTTTTTGGAAATATTTTCAAAAGGAAAAAAGAAGTTGATGGCTAGGTTGGATGGGATACAGAGAGTGTTAGTAAACAATGCTTACACATATCTGCTGACACTTGAGAAAAGCTAAAGTCAACAAGCTTCTATCGGGAGACAGAAACACTAGGTTTTTTCACCTCACTACTCTAGTGAGAAGAAGGAAAAATACGATAGCCATGATGAAGCTAGATGATGGTCAATGGTGCGACAATGCTGAGACTTTGAAATTGGAATGGACTTGGTATTTTAAGAACTTGTATGCAGATTCTCAGATGTGATGGTCAATAATTGGTGCGGTGGTGTACTCAGAGTTACAGTTGATGAAGTTAAACAAGCAGTATTCTCTATGGGGTTTTAAGAGCCCTGGGCTGATGGCTTTCCTCCTCTGTTCTATCCGCAACATTGGAGTACAATGATGTCTTCCCTGGTGAGAATGGTAGTCCAAGACTTAAGTTCTGGGAAGCTACCTAGTGGTGTTAACAATACACTTGTAGCACTAACCCAAAGGTGGAGAAACCAGAAACTTTTAAACAGTTAAGACCAATTAGCTTGTGAAATGTTTCCCTAAAGATCATCATCAAGCTCTTAAATCAGAGATTAAGGCCAATTTTTTAAAGGCTAAACTATCCAAACCAATTTAGATTTCTGCCTGGCAGATATGCTAGTGACAATCTACTCTTGGCTCTGGAGGTGTGAAAACAGGCTTAGGCATATGACTAAGAGGAAAGGGTGTGAAAACAGGCTTATGATAGGGTGAGGTGGACTCTGGTACTCCTAAGTGTTGGAACAAATAGGCCGCCTCCAAATTTGACTTCCCTAATAATGGGTTATGTTAGGGTAATTGTGAAGGTGAGCATTTGAATTTGTTCAAGCGGAGGGAGGATTAAGACCGTTTCTCTTGACTATGGAGATTCTTGCCCAAACAATCCAACATGTATGTAGAGGTGTAAAATGTGCTAGAAAAGGGCTATAGCATTGACACATTTTTTCTTTACAGATGACCTACTATTGTTTGGTGAGGCTATAACTAGGCAGATTTAGGTAATTCAAGATGTACTGGGTGACTTCTGTGCTGAGACTGGTTGAAGTGTGAATTTTGAGGAATCAAAAATGTTTATATCTCCAGCTGTTCCCTCCTCTAGAGCCAAAGAGGTGGACTTAATAACAAGAGTTGGTTTGACCGATGACTTGGGTATTCGCTTAGGGATGCATCTCATACTTCCCAATTTTCGGGGGACAACAAATCAGTTGTCTCTATAGCAGGTAGATCAACTCTCATTCAGGCTCTGCTTTCTTTGCCTAATTCTAGGCAACTTTTTATCTTTTTTAAGTCATCAAAAAAGTTATATTTTGTTCAATTTTCTTGCAGCTTTTTTAGGTAACTTTTTTATCTTTTGTAAGACTAAAAAAATAGATTTTCTAACTTCAACTTTTCTTACTTTTTACTCCTAAAGTTTACTTTTTAAAATAGAACATAAGTAAGCAACCTTTTTCTAGAAAAAGGTACTGGAAAAAGGTACCTAAAACTTTTTAAACAATTTAACAATACCAAAGTAAGCAACTTTATCTTTTTCTAAAAAGAACTAAAAAGTCATCTAAATTAGATAAAGAAAGTGTTGACAAGTGTTGTAAGAGATTCCCTGGATCGGTTCATTGATAAAGCTAAATTGCCCATTATTGGGAAGAGGTTGGTTTGGGTTTTAAGCACTCCCCCCCCCCCTCCCCCCCCCCCCCCTCCCCCCCCCCCCCCCCCCTCAATTCAGCTTTGTTCGCGAAGGCAGGGTGGAGCTTGGTTTCTAATGGAGAATCTTTATGGACCAAGTGATGGTCCAGAAGTAGGGATTTAAGCCTCCTAAAGCTCATCCCTTTAGAGTATGGAAACAGCTTCATGATGCTATAAAAAAAAGGTCTTGGGATGAATGTAGTAAGTGGGAGTAATACTCTCTTTTGATAGATCAATGGTTGGGTAAGTTCAGTTTAATGGACTTAGCTACCATTGATATTAATGAAGATTGACTACTTCATTCTGTTAGACATTGTTGGGATTTGAGAATGGCTGGGATCTTCATTTATGGGCTCTTGTTTACCTTACCAACTGTAGTGGTGGATTTGATTACATTGGTGAATTTACATACTGAAGAGTAGGTAGTGGATAAAGCTGTATGGTTGCATCATGCATGAGGTGACTTCTCAGTAGCTTCTGCTTATGAGGAAGTGTTGAAACCTGTAGTAAATCAACCTCAGTTCAGGGTTTGGAAAGTGAGAGGCTTTCAAAGGTGGAGAACTCTTCTTTGGGTTTTGAGACATGATAGGCTGAATGTCTTCTTTGTTATCTTCTATGCATGCAATTAGGGATTGCCTTGGATTGTGCCAATTTGGAGGAAGCTGCTGAATCCTGATTTGTGGCGAAAATTCTTTCAATGTTCAGTTTGAGAATGGGTATATATATATATATATATATATATATATATATATATATATATATATATATATATATATATATCAAACACGACAGCTGGAGGGATTTTACCTCTGGGGTGCCATGGTCTATTTTATTCACTACTGGGATTGCCAATCTCTGGATGTGGCATAACAAAACGGCTCATGACGATAATTTTGTGATTCCAAGTGATCCTGCTCAAGGTGATCTACTGGCAAGCTGAAAGAAACTTCGATTCTCTACAAGTAGATCTGGCTAAAATGGTGCAAAAACCTATTTTGATTGTGTGGGAGAAGCCGGATAGACAATGCTGCAAGATTAATGTGGATTGTGCTGTTATTGCAGACACATGTTTAGCTGTTGGTGTAGTGTGTAGAGACCATATGGGAGACTGGATTTGGGGCAGTCACAAGAGGATTTACAACAGTCATCCATGGTGAACTCAGGGCAATCATTGAAGGTTTGAGATTGGCTCAAGAGGTATTACTTCTACAGTTATAGAAACTGATTCTCGGTTGGCTTGGGATCTGGTCAATAATGGCACAGCCACTTCCCCTTTCTGGAACCAGGTGACAGAAGTTAGAGCTATGTTGCAGACCACTCATTCTTCTCTGGCAAAAAGTTGGAGAAAAGCAAACAAGGTGGCTGACTGTTTAGCCAAAGCTTGGCTGTGTCTGGTACTGTTCAGGAAATTTTGTTTTCTCCTTATTGTATTCATTTGCTAAATGAGGATAGGTTGGGGTGAATTCTGTAAGAATTATTCTGTAAGGCTTTGAGCCTCTCTCTATACCAAAAAAAATGCGCAGAACATTGCGCATTAGGTACATGGCTTTAGGATCTTCATTTATCCGCTCGTCCTTCTAAAGTAAGTTTGACGTAAATAAGCAGTCCACCATAATATGCAGCTCAACCAAAGAAGAAATTTACCTTCCCGATGGATTTAAGCTCTCGTCCAACTGGTTCAATAAACTTCAAGTCCACATGAATTGGCCATACCTGTTCATACATAGCACAAATAAAAAATTGGAGCGTTTCCAAATGTAAATTGAACAGATGCCTAAGGCCAGTGACATTGCCTAAGAGTAATAATAAATAACAAGAAGGACGAAGCAGTAATGGAAAACAAGATTTACCGTGTCTTAGGTGTCTAGTCCCATAATATAAAACATTTATTTCTACAAACTCAATGGTTTAACCTACAACATTTTAAAAATATAGCCGAAGTCTGTCACAGTCATGAACGGGGTTGAGTTCAGAGATTCTCTACCAGGCTAACATATCAAATGGCTTCATGACTTTAATCTGTATACCTAAAGACTCTCCTTCGATTAGGGAATCCACTCAAGAACAAATTTCCTTGAAAAATACAGGAGAAAGACTGATGAGTTTGCAAAGGGAAATGAAACCTTTAGCATTTCTAATTTTTCCCAAGAAAATGAATTGTTCCCAAATGCTCTCTAAACACCACATGATCCTTCGACAAACCTGTTTGACTAGGTACATTTACCTATTTAACATTTGTCTTCTTCTTGTAATCATTTCGGACTCTGGACACAAAAATTTGCCGGGAAGGAAATATGAAAATTGACTCTCATCTAACCCATCACATCATATCCCTAGCTCTGCACTAAGGAAACTAATGATGAAAAGTTGGTAACCATCATTTAAGAGCCAGACATTTAAATTGGAACTTCCAGGTAAGTAAAGGAAGATAAGCAGTGTGAAACACAACCTGCTTGCAAGTAGCACCTCGAAAAAATTAGAGTGGTGATGAATGAAGTAAGATGGACAGAGGAAACCTTCCATGTCCCTAAAAGATATATCTCCTATCAAAACCATGAAATTCAAAACTGTTTTAAAATGAAAAATGATGCCAGCTGAACTGGATTCCAGTACGGTGTTCTTTAATGCGTTTCTTCAATCAGTTTCCCATGAACATGTTATTTTGAACAACTTCAGAATCCTTTATGTAAATCAGCCTAGAATAAGAAAGAGGTATCCACTATCCATCTTGAAGTTGTTAAAGAAACTAATCCTCAGCAAGCCAACAGGAGCTGACTTGAAGAAGCAGCCACAACAGTGAGGGGGTGCAAACCTGCCCCACCCTCCCAACCAAAGTTAAAACGCCCTAAAAGATACGTATTTTGGGTCTATCAGTGAGAGTGTGGGGATAGGAAGTTGTTTTAACCACATGCTGAAAGTTTTAGGAGATCTGTTGCCAAATGTTAGCAGGAAAGTTTTGCGAACAATGCAAAAAAATTAGTTAATGCTTTTAATTCTGCGGAGTAAAACTCCTTATAGGTGCTTCATTTTATTTTAATTTCCTGCAATTCTGGAATAAGGAATCTTTATTCCAGCAAGTACTTAAACTTCGGAAATCAGCTTAATTTACGAATTAGGGATTTTCTTTCCTTGATGTAGTTTTCCTATTTTCCTTGTGATCTTTAATAAATAAAGAACATCTACAGCAATAAAAGGGAAATATGTCACCCATATAAGAGATTTGGGCCTCTCTCTCAACGAGCCCTAGACCTCTTGCTCCATTTAAAGAGCTTGATTCATTTATCTTCATCATAGATCGCCCTGTGCCACAATTCTTATCGGGTGCCTAATTTTGAAGAAAAACAGTGTCTGCATAATACATCACATTGCTTATGAATTTGTCCTATGAAACATGTGAATTTCATAATGAGGTCTAGAAAACCTTGCCTCCAGGATCAACCAGAAGGTAATTTTTAGTCCCATAGCCTTCCTCATCCTCATCTTTGTCCTCCTCCAATCAAGCTTCTCATCAGAGACCCAACAGAACCAATCAGCAGTTTCATTTATCTCCGAGGATAAACCAATACCCATCACCCATCACCCAAAATAAAACCCACAAACACCTCTCACGCACACCTGCAACAACATCGCCACATCATTAGCCCAAGCTCTAGTCCACTACACGACCTCAAACATCCTACCCAGTAAACCCATGGCGAAATTGTCGTCTCCCTCCGCATCCTTGAGATAAAATCCTTGCCACTTTTCCTCGTCTTCGGCCACGACAGCCTCATGTGGACCTCCCTAAATCACTGGCCGGACGGTGTTCCCCTAGCAAGACAAGAATAATAAAGAGAGCCCCGTAATCTCCTCCCCCCCCCCACACACACACACATCCCCGGGAAATACCAGCAACCACAAGGGTCAAGATGCAGTCCTACTTAATATGAGTACATAATTCAATTTTCTGTCTTCGACATAGTAAGGCTTCTTCACTACGTAATACAATGCAAGTAACCGAGTTACCGTATGTCACACCACAAGGACCAAGGTACGGCCAAAAGAACTTGCCATGCCAACAATCCACTAAGCTATCTTTTTGGTTACATGTGGTAAGTGTTGGTGATTTTAGTGTCATCGGCCATTTGTGTAATCGGATTTACTTACGACCAAGTAGACATTGGCATTACGTTGTACACGTTAGGAGGTGTGGAGTACACGCGTGCACACTACTATGTTAATGACTTGGACAAGGAACTCGCGGACGACTGCGGGGGTTCGGGGGCGCAGCCCCCCAAGGGGGTCCGGGGGCAGCGCCCCCGGTGGGGTCCAAGGGGCAACGCCCCTGGCGGTGGAAAAATTGGATTTTGACGTTTCAGTGCTTCACAAAAAACGTCTCCGATTTAATTTTCTGTTAAAAAACGGACTGAAATCTGGCGGTTGTAACCGCCAGATTAACCGCCCTCTCCCTCCCTATTTGTCAGTTTGGTCGAATTCAGAAACATATAGAAAATCATATTCGTTCTTGAAGTCTCTGTTTTATCCGATTGGAGATTTCGTGCTAAACGCCGAAATACTTTAATCTGAGAGTGATATCACGACTCAGAGATCATCCAAGTTCAATTGTTCCCGTTTTAAACACCACCCAGATTTCCTACAGTAAGCCTGGCATATCACCAAAAGCACTCCATCCTCTTACAAGCAACCCACACTGTCTCAGAATCCATCGCTATTACCAGGTGTAAATCAAAATTCACAATGGTTGCGTTTGGTAACCATAATTTGGATTTGGATTTGGATTTGAAATTCAAATTTTCAAATTCTAACATTTAAAATACCGGGGAATTTGAATTTTCTCGTTTGGATGCTATTATTAGTCTAGCTATGAATTTGGATTTGATTGTTCCTTGATTATCTAATGTCAAAAATGTACACATAAGTGTTCCTGGTAACCCAAAAGAGTTTGGTGCGTACTTGAGTCCAAGGTGCAGGGTTCGATTCCCAGGAAAAGCAGTGTTTTTGACAAATCCTAGGAAACTACACTTGGAGATTCGATTTAAAAACAAAAAAACAAAAACAAAAATAAAAAAAATAAAAAATAAACGAGGGACAATCACTCGCCTTCTCCACTTAACGTACCACCGTCCGTGTAGAATTTCGAATGACACCTAATATGTTGGAATTTCAAATTATTCACACTTTGGGGGGTTGGATTTGTCCCAAATCAAATCCAAGCCCCTGTAATGCATCCAAACATTAAATTTCCTCCGAAATCACCCCAAATCCAAATCCACCCCCAAATCCGATGTTATCCAAACAGACCGAATATCAATTTGAACTCCAAAGTCAAAAGTAATATCAGTAGTCTTCAACTTCAGTGACGCATTTACTAACCACTCATGCGGAGTTAATTCTGCAAGAAGAGAATGCAATCGACCAAGAGTTGCTCATCAACAAGGATACATGAAGAAGGTATTCTCACTACTCATGCCCCTGTCAAATCGGCAGATTACCGATCACAATTATAACATCGTGAAGTACATTAAGAATTCTCATTAAGTAACATATTATCATGGCAGGATACCCGAAATATTCATCTCAAACAATATCAAATTTGTGTACCTCGGATAAACCTAAAACTGCCATCTTTAATAATGCCAAGCTGGAAGTAAATCAAACAAGTAATACCCACGTTGCCAGATGAATAGCTCTGCCTACGCAAGAGTATAAGCAGCTGAACTTCATCGAACCCCTCCAAGAGCTAGTGGAGACTATAATTATAGCTAACGCTAACAAGCAAACTATTCGTGACTTCTATACTGCGATATCATTATACTTCAGCACAATATAAATCCTTACCATTGAAACCATATAACTTCTTCAAAGAAGATAAAACTTTTGGTATATAAGGAAACAAAGAGAGAAGAAACCAATGAAGGGGAAGAGAGAGACTAGTCTTCTCAAATAGGTCCTGAACCCGTCTCCCTACCTATTGTGCTCTTTCGTCTTCAAACCAGAAGGCAAAATTGATATCGTTAACTTCCCTTGTAATTTTCCTTAATTCCTAAGGTCTCAAAATGCTAATAACACCAGATAACATGTGCATCTAAAATGAAACTTCAGAAAACTGACCCATATAAAAATTGCAGAAACCAAAAACGCACCTTAAGACCAAGTAATTTGATGGGAGTAACTTGTCCTGGAACGATACATTCAGGCCCTGCTGCTTCTACTATAGCTTCAATAGCCATCCCACTTCCAATTGGATTTGGGTGCTGTCAATTACCATTAAGAAACAAAAAATAAGATACAGATATCGCAATCCATCTTAACATTTCTTACATACAAACCCGGATTTCCCAACCATAGAGAAAGAGATTGATCACCTTCATGACAGAGAGGGCGTAATCTGAATATGGGTTCTGGGTGAGACGTAATACAGGGGAGTGGTGGATTTTGGGGATAGGTTTCCCGGAGGAAGAAGCCCTCCATGGAACATCCTTCTGTAGCGAAGCTCCTTTCTTGGACATACGAGCACACTCTAGGGTTTAGTAGCTTTGTGTGTAAATGATTTTATCAGAGTGACGAAATTTATGGTATGTGTATGGAGAAATAGATACAGGAGTGAAGGGGAGGGAGAAGAAGAAGATGATGTGGGACGAAAACGGATGGACGAGAGAGGAAGCCCAACGTTTGGGTTGGGTTTTGGATGTTTGTAATCCACTGCGGAGGTTCTGCTGAGAAAGTTTGTCTCGATTCTGGTATCGTAGCCTTGCTCTCTCGGATAAAGCTTGAAAGCGAAATTCTTATGTTTGTCCAGAAAAGGGATTTTTTTTCCTAAAAACAATAAATAAATAAATAAAATAAATCCCAAATATTACCACAATCAGTAGGGAGAGGCGGGTGAGGGTTGTGTTTCCTACCCAACCCAGTGATTGCGAGTTGGTCAAGTCGGTACCCAAACACAATCAAATAGTCGATAAAGTCAAACTCAATCAAGCCTTTCGACTCAGACCGGTTCGCCGGGTTTAGACAGGTTCAAAAAGTTGTAAATCGTTTGCAAATTTTGTTAGAAAATTTGTGTAATATGGCGACAAAGCTTCTGTAAATGTAACGAACACAGTTTAAACAAAACTGTAAAAACTTACTGATTGAAAGCCTCCCGAATGCTGTTGTGATATCGAAGACAATCTCGTAGATGTATGGTATGGGTTCCTTAAAACAAATTAGCTGCCTGCTATCACGAATGGCTTCTGTTTTCCAGGATAAAAGTCTTCCCGCGCAGTGGTTGAAAGCACGTAACCAACATGCCCGACAAACCGAAATTTGGAAGAGAGTTTGTTGTCAGACATAGAAAATGAATGCTGTAAATTTCGGTTGTGTTGAAAACTGAAGAAGACATTGAGTTTTATTGAGAGAGAAGTGGTGCTTAGGTCGAACGGTTACAACCGTTGACTGTTCAGAAGTTTGAACAGAACGGTTGCAACTGTTCTTTTAATTAACAGAATAATAAGTTAATTAAAATAATTAATTAATTTCTGTCCCAAAAAGATATAGGCCTTAACTAACTACTCAGCCCAACCCACACACACACACCACGTCACGGCCCGTGCCTGTGCCCGAACCCGAGAGAGAGCCGAGTCGGCCGGACGGACAGCGGCGCGGTGCGCGCGCGCGCGTGTGGTGGTTCGACCTTTTTCTAGGTCCTCTCTCCTGCAATAAATTGCTACGCCCAAAGGGCATGCCCTATAGGGAAAACTTGAAGTAAATAAACACTTAAGTTTCTCCCTTGAACCGAGATGTGGTTACATTTTGTTCTTCCTCAACACACTTTTGTTCATGAACTCATTTTGAGAGCTCGATTTGATCATTCATTTTTTAATGGTCTTTGGCGAATGAGTTACTGAAACAACCACCAAGTTGCCCTTTATACGATGATGCAATTGGCGTTGTGAACTCTTAGATGAGTCGGATTAAAACCAAGCTCAAAGTTGGTTGTTAAGACCATTTTAATGACAAATTAGCGCTAAAGCTGAAAATGCCAGTTAGTGGTTAACTATCTCAAGTGGTTCATTAATCGCTTAAGAGAAAGTAGTCATAGACTTTGAACTTTTTCCTTAGTGAGATGCTATAAGGTATACTGGCTTGTCAGTGAACGAAACACCTTGAATTTCTTGCTGCGTTGTATATCTAGTCAATAGCAACCACACAATTAATGACCTATCCAAATTTGGTTCTCATGGTTGTGTTTATTTCGGCCTTGAAACACTGTCATGGTTTCATGAGTAGACTTAGAGGAGATAGCCACATCATCCTCCTCGAACCGGCTCGTTCCTACTCACATAGGTGAGACACATAACAAGTATCCTACATACTTCCCTTAAAGCATTTAAGGTATGGTCTCATTAAAAGCCTTTTGCTTACCCGGGTCCCTATCACTCGATGTTCGTCCTAGGAATGGATTTGGAAACTTTATTTCCTGGTGAGTGATTTATTTATTTGCACTGGTAGTTGGGTTGTCCCTTTTGAACCTAGTTCTTGGGATCTTCAGTCACCTAGGTTGGGTATTCCGCTACGTAGAATTCTTACGAGATTGGCTTTAGTCCCATTCCCCTTAACGAACTTGCAACTAGTTCTCTCGATAAACCTTTAGTCAACGAATCCGCTATGTTTTGAATTTACGTAATCGATCAATATAATGACTCTTGAGAAAAGTTGCCTAATGGTATTATGTCTCCGACGCATATGTCCATACTTACCACTATACATACTGCTTTGTGCCCTACCTATAGCAGATTGACTGTCGCAATGAATGCATATAGGTGGCACCGGTTTTTTCCATGTTGGGATATCTTCGAGGAAATGGTGAAGCCATTCTGCTTCTTCCCCTACCTTGTCTAACGCAATGAATTCTGCTTCCATAATAAACCTCTCAATGCCCGTCTGTTTGAAGATTTCCAAAATATTGTCGCTCCTCCAAGAGTGAACACATATCCACTCGTTGATTTTGGAATCTCTTGAGTCAGAGATACAATTGGCATCGCAATATCTTTCCATAACAGCAGGATAGTTTGAGTAATGTAAACCCAAATTTTTAGTGTCTCGAAGATACCTTAATACTTGAGTCAATGCTATCCAGTGATCCTTACCAGGGTTACTAGTGAAGCGACTAAGCTTTTCGATTGCTTGTGCGATGTCTGGCCTTGTAAAATTCATGATGTACATGAGGCTTCTTATTGTCTGGGCATATTCTAATTGTCGAACACTTTCGCCACGATTCTTGGCGAGATGTAAGATAACATCTACCGGTGTTGTGACCGGTTTTGTTCCCTTTATCAAATTTCTTGAGTACTTTCTCGATGTAGTGAGATTGGGAAAGACCATAACCCTCAGCAGTCTTTGTGAATTTAATTCCTAAGATCACATCAGCGATTCTTAGATCTTGCATGTCAAACTTTGTAGACAATAACTTCTTTGTCTCAAGAATTACTGTCTTGTTGCTCCCCATGATTAACTTGTCATCGACATATAAACATATAATGACACATTCTTTTCCAACTGTTTTTGAATAAACACATTTTTCGTATTCGATTGTTCAAAATCCATAGTTTTTAATGACTTTATCGAACTTTTCGTGCCATTGCTTTGGAGCCTTTTTTAGACCGTAGAGGGATTTCTTTAGTCGACAATATTTAGTGTCGCTTCCCGGAAATTTGAATCCTTCTGGTTACTCCATATAATTTTTTTTTTTAGTCCTCCATTTAGGAAGGCTGTCTTAACATCCATTTCAAAAAAATCGGTGAGCACTACTGTTAGCCGCATATCCACACTACAACAATTCTGACCTGTGCCGACCATTTTCTTATCGACAAGCAATTCTGTGTCGACAGTTATATGATTTATCTACTGAATTTGTGTTTGTCGATATAACTTGTCAATTCTGTCAACTTTTACAAATTTCAGGTTATAAAATTGTCAACAATTGGAAGCGCTAAATTTTCCCGCTCCCGATAATAAAATAGGTGACAAACATAATATCTAATGACTCACAAATTCGTCAAAAAATCAAAACACATTATTTTGGAGGGTAATGATAAATTATTCCCGCACTTCTAAAATGTTGGAGGGAATCAGAATAAACAATTAAACAAAACATTAACTCTCTCACACACATCACTCTCAACCCCCGTCTCTCAAACTCCCTCTGAAACCCTCTCTCATCACTCTCCCGTCTGTGTCAAACTCTCTCAATCTCAATCTCAATCTCAATCTCAATCTCAACCGAAATCTCTCTCAAAATCGCGTGATTCTCTCTGAAAATCCTTCGATTAATCCCCTTCGTCACTCTCAATCTCATTATCTTCTCCATCGGGCGATCCCCTTCATCAGTTTGTGAACGTGGCTGTCTGGGTTTCTTGTGGGTCGATCCCCTTCATCAGGTATGATCTTCTCTCACTATTTCCTCTTGTTTTCCTTTCATTGCGTGTTCAATTTCATCTGGTTGATGAACTAGGGTTTCCTAGATGAGATCAACACAGTTTGAATGGGGGAAATCGGGGGTTTTGCCAATTTAGGTTAATTTTGCGGATTTATGTTAATTACGAAGTGACTGCGGACATATTTGACCCAATTTTCAGATTGCATGTTCAGTTTATTTCAATCTTCATGAACTAGGGTTTTCTGCAATTTCTTAAAAATTAGGGCTTTTATGTTTGTTTTGGAGATTAGACTGATCATTTTGTTTTCTGAATGATTTGGTCTGTGTTTGTTCAGGTTGCTGAGGTTTTTTGATGAGAAGCTCATTGCCCTGGACCCGATAAAGGTTCGTAGTTAGACTTGTACTTGTTTTGATGCATGTTTCGTGGAAAAATTTGCGGCTTTTGCTGTGTAAGGTTATGATATTTGTCAAAGTAAACTGACAAATTTTGGACTGAAACTGCTCATATATGTAAAGGGTTTGATTTGTGATATTGTGAAAGTGAACAATTAAACCGAATAGTCATAGCCGCATATACAACATTCTGCATAGTTGTATTGGTGTTATAGTTGTAGCTGTTTTTGTGTCTCTGTTAGACATTTGGAAAATCATAGGCCTCCTCTTGTCTGCAACGGATCGTGTTGCCTTTCAGCTTGTTGTATTAAATGTGCATGTGATACGTTTGTATTTGCGAGTTTTTTTTTTCTGCTGTCCACTTCTGAAGTTGGGAAACTAGCGCGAGGATCATGAGATTTGTTTAATCTTTTGTGATACTCGAAAGAGGAGTTCTATATTTGACTGTATTTGGTAATTGATTGTAAGTAAATTTTTCAATATTGCTTCGATTTGTGGATCTTAAGCTGTGTTAAGGTTGAGCCTGTTATGAACGTTCTATCACGTGTTTTGGTTCGTCATTACTTAATTACAGTTCACGTTTGCCTCTTTTTAATACTCATTGGCCGTAGAGTATCTGTTTGTTATGCTAATTTGGACGCAGTTTAGTTTGTTTCCTTACGACATTCTGTTGTATCCACAATGTGTAATTACTGTATTCAGATTTAATGAGAGTATAAACAATGTTTTCTGCCCAATTTCTGTCGATTGTACTTGTATGTGTTAACTCTGTCGTTGATCTGGAATTAATGGATAAGTACTAATCGTCATGTAATACGGTTTGTCAGGTTATAGATATAGGTGAGCCCAAGGAAGCGATTACTAGTGGATTTGGTGAAAGATCTTAATTCACAGGTGCTTATAAGGTTATTTGTCTCTTCATCTCGCATCAAAGGTAAATTTTCTCACCTACTCGTGGAAAAGTATGCGTTATTTTATACTGGTTTGTATTTTTTTTACAATGCTGTTTCATAGCTTCGTAATCCTAATCTGTTGTAGTAATTGATGACTCTGTATGGTACATTTGTGTGTCAATTTGCTTAACACCAACTGTCGTACAAAAACTTACGACGTATAAACTGCATATAGGTATTCATGGATCGAAGTTGGATTGGTTTAAATGATAAATGGTGTCAGGAATATGTTGATGGAGTGTCTGATTTCATTTCTGTTGCGAGTCGGCACACTGATGAAAGGAATAGAATACGTTGTCCGTGTTCTAGCTGCAATAATGTTTACTATTTACCGGTTAACGTTGTAAGAGGACATTTGCATGCAAATGGTATGCTTGTAGATTACAGAAAGTGGGTTTTACCACAGTTGTGGCTTTTCCCGGTGAACTCCTTCTTCTCGGCCTGATTAGAGTCAGATTTACGCTTGAGATTGTTCTTGGGCCTTTCTTCCACCACGTTGATTTTGGACTGTTGGCTTGATGAGGGCTTGTCGTCAGCAAGTCGATTCCCTTCCTCGATTCGGATCCGAACGGTTAATTCCTCCATTGACATCTCCTTGCGCTTGTGCTTGAGGTAGTTCTTGTAGTTCTTCCATGACGGCGAAAGTTTGTGTATCATGACACCGAATAGGAATTCTTCAGGAAGATGCATCTTTTTCTGCATTTACATCATGAATTGTACATTGAAATTCCTGAACTTGGGTCATAATGCCCCTAGAATCTACCATCCTATACTCCATAAAATTTTCAACGACGGACTTTTTAGCACCCGCATCCTGAGTTTATGTTTCTTTTCTAAGGAATGTTGTAGATAGTGCTTTCCAGATAGACAGATCATAGCCACGTGGCGATCATCCAGCACACTTAGCTGTGCTCCACACACACTGGATCACCACCCACGCTGATCCACGTGGGGGCTGCGAGACAAGGCCCTCGCATACCACCACACGGGACTTGTAGGGACTTAGTGGTTTGGAGGCTAGAGTAAGTCATGTCGCGCACGAGCGACAACCAAGCTCGCGCGCGACCTTTAGTTACTGTTTGAGAGATTTATGGCACGAGCTCCATAAACCCGGTCAACCTCATAACGGTTCCGGTATATGCGGACGAAGTGCGTAACGTTCCCTATATACACGGACGAACGTGCCGTTATGGTTCAGGTAATTAAGCCGCGATTGATGGGCACATTAACCCACTACAAACGATCACATTCTCCACTATATATAGGATCGTTAACCCTTCCTTACATAACACGAATCACCTGAACTACGCGGAAGCTCTGCCAAAACTTTGTCTCTCTCTCATACAGTTGCCATTGCCTTACTCTCTCCCTACACACAACTCTACTCTTCCTGTGTTCTTCTTATCCCCTATTCTTGGTGTACGTTGGATCTTCCTTAAAGGATCCTCCCGTACACATTTGGTGAACCCGACGTGAAACTTACCATTGCAAGCAGCCATGTCTCACGACGAAGATGTTAGCAACAGATCACCCTCCACTGAGACGACCTCGGGAGAGGAGACCCGCCACAATTTCGCGGCCACCGGCGGAGCTCCAACCTTGGAGACTTTGAATGCCACCATTCAGAATCAGGCGAAGGCTCTTCAGGCTTAATCTGCACAGATGGCTCAGATAATGGCCATTTTGGGAACTCTTGCTCTGAATTCGACATCGGGAGCTGCTGTCTCTCAAGGAGGAGGAACCTCTACCACCCAGGGAATAGAGGTAATACCTACACCACCGAATCCTAGTTTGCAAAGTCCACCAGCAATGGGCCAATCTACATCGGGTTGCCTCATTCCTGGAAAAAATGGTAAGTTTAGGAGTGCAAAAATTGCTAAAAAAAAGCATAGAATGCGACATATGGTAATATACATGTTCCTTCAAGGATCTCACACAAAGAGGGAATGCGCATCACCGGGAACGCTGAAGCATGTCCTCGTTGCATCGCTCGCCTGTCAGCTTCGACTTCGCGCTCGTAATAGTTGGCAGGGATAACATAAGTTGCGGTAGGTGTGATGGCAGCTCCCACTTTCGAACCCCAAAAACTCCATGTGGGAGGAACTTGTAAAAGTTCTACCTCAGTGGAAGGGATAGCAGGATCTTGTTGAGGCTCAAAGACATTCACAGGAATGGTGGCACTTGAAGAAGTATGTGGAATAACTTCAGCAACAGCTGTGGTCTGCCTGCCTAAGAACTTCTTTAGCCACGAGAGGTTCTTGTGGCTCAGGAGCATCCATTGGAACATCGACATTTTCATGCGATGCTATGTCTTCCATGACCTGTTCATTTTCATGAAATTCAGCTCCAGCATCCTCCGCTTCCATCTCCTCAACTTCAGCACCTTCTTCCCTTAACTTAGTGTCAACTTCGACATCATCAGATACTTCGATAATGTGCTCCAGAGGTTCTCCTGCATACTCAGTAGCCGCGATAGGTTTCTCAACATGCGAGCTTCGCTCTGGAGCATAATATGTAGGAAGCTGATTTCTCTGCTCCAGCATGTTCTCATCAGAGTCGCCAACACCTGCCTCGTTGATTGCCTCTTGCAGCTGGCACGTTATCAGTAGAGCCCTGTGCGATGACAGCATCACCTGCGAAACAAGAGTGAAAAAATGTTGAGGTAACTTGCGTTATAAATGATGTTTTATTCTCATAAATCAAAAGCGAGCACCTCCACACTTAGGTGGGATCACAGCTCCAGCATCATATGTTATAGATGCGACAACATATCCTACAGAAGTATCTTCATTTATCACATCTTTAAGGTGAGCATGAACTGGTGGTGCGAAGAAACTCGTTACAATAAGGAATGGGCTACCAAGATTGGTTTACAAACATTGTTTGAATGTTTACCTGAGGGTTCGCCACATTTGCCTACTAGCCATCGGCGAATATCATCTTTTGATAAGCCGTGCTTTAACGCACCAATAATTACTTCTTGATAAGCCACAACAAGGTTAAAAATATCACCTTCAATGTCGCCTGCGATCTCCTCAAAGTCCTCATGGGCATGTTCCAAGGTGGCCACGCTTGTGCTACCCGGATGCTCTTCTTCCAGACTTCTCCTCTTCATAAGCTCGATGTCATCTTCCTCGAGTTTTCTTCTCCTTTATTCTGCCTCAGCAGCCATTATCTTAGACTTGGCAATCATAGCTTCATCTATAGCCTCGCTAGAAGCATCAGAACGAGAACCTTTGGTCTTTTTCTTCTCTTAGGCCAAAAGGCCACTGATGGTCTCTGTATCATCATCTGCGAAGGAAGATTAGTTAATAACTGCCACAAAAGCCATGTTCAAAAGAAGATAAGTTCATTCGAGGTACCTTCTGAACTTTATTCTCTTATCTCTTCTCTTTCTTATTCCTCTCTCTCGTCTTCCTCTCTTTCCTCTTCTTCACTTTCTTCTTCTCTCTCTTCTCTTCCTTCATCCTCCTCTTCCTCTTCTTCCTGGCCAAAAGGGACGAATGTCTCAACCGCGAGATCTTTCTATGTCTTGCCCGGCATGCGACCTTTGCCTTTGCCTTTGGAAGCAAGAGACTTCGCAGGTGACGGAGTTGAAGTGTCTCTAGGGGGCGAAGAAATCACAATTCCCTTCTGTTTTTACTTTTTGGCCTTAGGGACAACTTCTGCATCTACTTCAGCATCGTTGTCTATCAGAGAACGAGTGAAAACATCCATTTCCTCGCGTATCCGAGCCTCCACTTGGGGAGCTAGCTCCATTTCCACAGGAATCTCATTATTTTGCCTTTTCGCGGTAACAATGGAATTGACCAGGGATTCAGAGCGCTCCCCGAATGCGAATCTCCTCAAGTAGCACTGAAAAAAGTAAGGGGTGTAAGATTCAAAGTTTTAAAAAGTGAAGTCTTTTAATTATAAAGGAGAGTTGTTTACCTTGGCAAAATTTTCACTGTACTGGATTACGTGCGAAACTCCACCCCTAACAGCAGTCATTTTCTCCTCAAGAATAGTGGCTGGGCACAAGGGGTTGTCAGTATCAAGCAAGGAGTAGAAACCATACTTGGAATCATCCAAGCTCCAATTTTAACGGAATGGAAAAGCATTCCTTTTAATCGCAGGAGCTTTGCCGGGATGGGGAGTTGAGGATATATCAAATCTGGCCTGTTGAGCATTCCAGTAAGCAATCCAGTTCTTGCTAAGGCGGCCTACACGACTCCCTGAAGGCTGGTCAAAAGGCAAGTTGCTGAGAAGGATCAATTTACACTTAAATACCAGCAGTCGCTTGTAGCAATCCGCATCAAAGCCAAACTGAGGTGAGACGCGAGTTAAGTCAACATCGACTGTGATCTGCTCATACTTGGGAGTTAGCTCAGAAACATTTTCGGCAAGAGCAGGTAGTGAACCTCTTAAGCACCAGCAGAAGAATTCGCGGTAGCGATCATGTCTTTCGGGAAGGGTGTCTTCTGAATAAGAGCCATCTCTACTAGGGTACAGCTTCGGGAAAAATCGCATGTTATCAATGCGAGTAGTGTAAGGCCGGGCTGTAAATTTTCTCCGATCGTCGCACACCAAACTCCATGAGCACTTGGGGAGATTGGTCCTGTACCATCGAGCAGCTCTCCCACTAGGAAGTGCATTCTGTGCACCTGGAACGTTCCACATACTGGGCCTAGAAGGAACATGGGCGTAAGAAAGCCATCTTTCAGAGACCCACATGGTAAGAAATGAAATGTTGACAAAGGTCAACACATCAAGACGCCCACGCGACTTCTCAATTGCGACCACCAGCTGGTCTAACCGATGATATAAGGTGCCTAGTACCAGAGGCCCAAGTGCGACTTTCTGGCCGAGGGTCAACTTAACAGCAAGGGGCAAAACATGATAAAAGGCCCCGTCATGAGGATGGCCGTCGATTAAATACCTTGACAGCCAGGCACAGAGAAAGCCGCACAAGGTCAGATGATATCCCTTTCCCTCTATGAAATTCTTCGCTTCTGGATCATTATCCAGTATTTCTTTGGTGATCTTACTATTCGCATAGTCGCGAAAAAAGTATTGCACCCATTTTCCCCAAGTGTTCTTCGCAGAGGTTTCAACTAGCTGCCATTCGGGAAGTACTTCCGCAGAATTCCACCGAGTAGAAATTTTCTTCACCTCGATCAAACACTCCTCCATCTGCGTATATAGAGTGAGCTCTTGACCAGGTTTCAAAGCGCTTAAAGGATCCACCTCGCCCATAGGTGAAAGTTCATACAGAATATGAACATCTTCTAGAGTGGGAGCGGCCACAAACTCAGCAAAGTGAAAAGTATGGGTCGCAGGTGAATAGCGAGAAATAAGTTTTAGAAGCATGGTCTGATCCAGCTTCACGGCAGCACCCTTCGTAGCCCAAAATAGATCCCAGCTTGGTCTAGTGTGACAGCATGGTGAGTTAGCACGTGATCAATCCACTCATCCATTGAATCCATCTTTTGCACGAAGGCCTGGGTAGAAATTTCAGTATGGGGAAAGAACCCATTTTCAACACTTAATCTTACTACGTCCTTGGAATAAATTAACTCCAATTTGGCTTGAGTAGTGAGAGGGTTCAACAGTAGCAAATCTTCAGTAGCAGGAGCTGGTAGATTCTTTACTTTAACCCTAGCGTGATAAAAGTCTTTTCCACCCATGTAGGGGGCTTTCCTCCACAAGGTTCTAGGAAGGTCAGGAGTTTCTTCAGGTTCTTTCACAAATTTGGAACCTTTTGTCTTGGCCATTTCTGCAGAAAAGCAAGAAAAAAAGGGGGAGAAATATATCCACCTTTAGTTCAGATTCAGGAAGCAGTTCTTGGTTTGTTTTGAAATCAGAGGAAGATGAACAGTTATGGGTCAGTTCTGGGTTTAAAATCTCAGAATTTCAGAAGATTATTTCTTGAAAATTGTTTCAATATGTCGTTTCAATCTTTTAGGGTTTAAAAGGAACCTCTTCCGCAGTTTCAAATAATGGCGTATCCGAAACAGTTTTGGGTTTTCAGATTCAAGATAGTTCAAAGGATATGGAATACATTAATGAAATTGAGCAAATCCAACATTGTTTTGATGAAGCAAGTTGAAGAAGACGGTTGGCAAGAAAGAACTGATGATTGATTATCTGTATTTGCTCTTGAAGGCTCTCAAGTAACATCCACTTTAGAGAGAGAAGCAATTCTCTGCAACAATGGAGGGCATGATGTATTTATTCAAAAACACTGAAGAGTCGCGTCCTTTCAGTGGTCGAATCACAACCGCCACCGCCGAATCGCGCAATCACAGTTTGACGCTGACGTCACGCCTTAAAACCCTAATAGAACAGACGACACGACTCTAGGGATCCTAGGTCATAATGGCACGCACAGGGGCTGATTTTGCGTGTATTTGAATTGGTGTGTGGCAACGACGCGTGCACTGGTTTTTGCGCATTTAAGCCTATTCGGCTAGGCGTCTCCACGCGCAAAAAGGGGGCTAATGTAGATAGTGCTTTCCATATAGACAGATCATAGCCACGTGGCGATCATCCAGCACACTTAGCTGTGCTCCACACGCACTGGATCACCACCCGCGCTGATCCACGTGGGGGCTGCGAGACAAGGCCCTCGCATACCACCACACGGGACTTGTAGGGACTTAGTGGTTTGGAGGCTAGAGTAAGTCCTGTCGCGCACGAGCGACAACCAAGCTCGCACGCGACCTTTAGTTACTGCTTTGAGAGATTTATGGCACGAGCTCCAAAAACCCGGTCAACCTCATAACGGTTCCGGTATACGCGGACGAAGTGCGTAACGTTCCCTATATACACGCACGAACGTACCGTTATGGTTAAGGTAATTAATCCGCCATTGATGGGCACATTAACCCACTACAACGGTCACATTCTCCACTATATATAGGATCGTTAACCCTTCCTTACATAACACGAATCACCTGAACTACGCGGAAGCTCTGCCAAAACTCTGTCTCTCCCTCATAAAGTTGCCATTGCCTTACTCTCTCCCTACACACAACTCTACTCTTCCTGTGTTCTTATCCCCTGTTCTTGGTGTACGTTGGATCTTCCTTAAAGGATCCTCCCGTACACAACTGCCAAAGTTATTTTGCTTTTTTACAACAGAATAAACATTGTACAATTGGTCATCTAACCTATTTAATACAGAGTTTCTTTCTAGGAAATCAGATTGATTCCAAGCTTGGACCGCTTGCACTATTTCTTGATCCGCGTCTTCTGGACAAGCAGGAGCGTCTTCTTTGAGAAATTTAGCGAGACTCAATGTGGTTAGATAAACAACATCTTCTGCTGCCAAATTTTGAAGTCCTTTCCCCTGAATTTTTTCGGTTTGTCCACATGATGGGAACCGATTGGAACAAACGGGTTCGTAGGCACTGTCACGGTTTTGGACGTTCTAGGATCTTGGTTCTCAGTTTTTTTTGTTATTTATGAAATGGAGAAACCAGTTAATAACAGACTAAAATAATTACTGAAATAGTCAGTAAGATAATTAACAGAAAATATTTTCAGTCAGATTGTATCAGAAAGATCAGTCAAAAATTTAATTACAGATAAACTGGTTAGTAATTGCAGATCACAATAGAAGAGGCAGAAGCAGATTGAAAGAAAAGAATCTGATACTGTGTTGATTAATTTTACAGAAACATAATTTGTTTTAAGATTGTTAGAAAATTTGTGTAATATGGCGATAAAGTTTCTGTAAATGTCACGAACACAGTTTAAATAAAACTGTAAAAACTTACTGATTGAAAGCCTCCTGAATGCTGTTGTGATATCGAAGACAGTCTTATACATGTATGGTACGGGTTCCTTAAAATATATTAGCCGCCTGCTATCATGAGTGGCTTCTATTTCTCAGGATAAAAGTCTTCTGTCGCAGTGGTTGAAAGCACGTAACCACCAGGCCCTACGAACCGAAATTTGGAGGAGAAGTTTGTTGTCAGACAGAGAATATGAATGCTGTGAATTTCGGTTGTGTTGAAAACTGGAGAAGATAGTGAGTCTTATTCAGTGAGAAGTGGCGGTTGGGCCGAATGGTTTAAACCGTTGACTGTTCTAGAATTTGAACAAAACGGTTGAAACTGTTCTTTTAATTAACATAATAATAAATTAATTTAATTAAAATAATTAATTAGTTTCTGGCCTAAAAAGATATAGGCCTCAACTAACTACTCAGCCCAACCCACACACATAACACGCCACGGCCCGGCCCGTGCCCGAACTCGAGACCGAGCCGAGCCGGCCGGACGGACGGCGGCGGCGGCGCGCTCGCGCGTGTGTGGTGGTTCGACCTTTGTCTAGGTCCTCTCTCCTGCAATAAATTGCTACGCCCAAAGGGCATGCCCTATAGGGCAAACTTGAAGTAAATAAACACTTAAGTTTCTCCCTTGAACCAAGATGTGGTTCCATTTTGTTCTTCCTCAACACACTTTTGTTCATTAACTCATTTTGATAGCTCGATTTGATCATTCATTTCTTAATGGTCTTTGACGAATGAGTTACCAAACTGACCACCAAGTTGCCCTTTATACGATGGTGCAATTGGCATTGTGAACTCTTAGATGAGTCGGATTAAAATCGAGCTCAAAGTCGGTTGTAAAGACCATTTTTCCAACAAACTTAAGTCTATAAACATTACATATTCAGCGCTGGGGGTGAGCGCGGACCGGTTTGGCCAGGTTTTGCCAAAAAAATTTCCCCAACCAAACTCACCCTATTCTTTTCTTATACCCAAGGCAAACCTAAATTATGAAATTGTTTGTGAACGGCGTATCTAACTAAAAATATGTAATTTTTTCATTTGAAATTTAAATCGGACCGGATCGATTTTAAACGGTTTGCTAACTCTTAATAATGATGAAATCAAAGATAGTTCAGGTTTGTAATTCTATAATCATAACCAATCAAGTAGCATGATGGGTGCTAATTCGAACCGGTTTGGGGCAGCCGGTTTGGGCGAATATTGCTCACCCCTAGCAATCTTTCATCATTGAGTTTGTTTGGATATGTTTTATTCGTGATGAAAAAAATAATTCAATCCCTTTGTATTAATGATGTGTACGAACTGAGGGGGATTTTGTACTTTGAAGATGAATGAAGAGAGGAATACTTAATAGACATGTTTAAAGCTTCAAAGCTTTGAAGTTCAATTTTGCTTATGAACATGTTATTCTATCTGACATGTATCTCTGTTGCAGGCTAGACATTGGATTAAATGTTGTTTATAAGTCCTTATAGCGTCTCTTACAAATACTCTTGAGCCTATATATTGAGATTTTAATGTTAACAGATTATGCAGATTGATTGGCCTCAAGGATCAGTGATGCTGACCAAAGCTTCGAAAGGCAAACAAAGCTCTAAAGCTTTGGAGGTTGAATTTGGGATTTTGCCAGTTATATTTGTGGCTAACTAATTCTTTGTGCAGAGTGTTTTATCTGTTTATATGATTAGTTATTGACTTATTTTTAGTCAAAATCTTATCATTAACTATTATTTTGTGAATTATACAGGTTACTTATATAGAAGTTAATCTGAAATAGAAAATAGCTAAGTTTATTGTTTAAACTAATTTGTCAAACAGACAGATTAGTATATCTGTGCTATTTTATCTGGATTGGATTTTATCTCGTGTTTGAGTTTTGCAGGGATGGCCGTTGGACAAACCTGCATAACAAAATCAAATTGCTATTCAAACATTGCTGTTGGAAGAAGCTGTTAGGGGTTGAGGATTTTTAGGAAGTTTGTTCCTAAAATCTCTCAAGTTGTTGCTTCTGTTTGCAAAAAGAATGGGTTTGAATTTCAAACAGATAGAGAGACTGGTCTACAGAGCAACAGAAGAGAAAACATTCGTGGAAGATCATCAATCAACTCTTCACTCATTCAAGGATTCAAAACTGCAAGAAGGTCATTAATTCCAGATCTGAAGAACACTTCCAAGTTTCACTGCTTATCTATTTAGTGTGTTCCTCTTTCTTGTGCTTTCATTGTATAATTCATTTGAATTTCCTAACCTCACCAAATTTAGTAAGTTAGTTGTTCAAGTGAACAACATGAGATTCTTATTGTTTCACTAGATTGTAGCTGGAACTAGATAGGTTTGGGACCACAAGTTGTGTAAGTGTAAGGTAGTTCACTTAGGCTTGAGATCTAATGATAAGTCTGGATTAATAAGAAGTTGTTCAAACCCTGGTGGGATAGTATCCCTCAGGCGGAGAGTAGGTCCATTGGTGGCGGAACTTTGTAAAAATTTCTTGTGTTCATTGCTTTACTTTACAGCTATTCATTCTGCATACAAAACTGCACAATACAGGAAACTCCAAAAGCTTTAGAGAATTTCCTCTCTCACAGCTTTGAAGCTTCAGGCAATTTCAACTTCTTTCAAACTACTTCAAACCTTTCCAAAGCCTTGAGATTCCATCTTAACTTTGCTTTAAAGTTTCAAAAGGTCGTTGTTAGCAAAAATTTGCATACTCTATTCACCCCCCTTCTAAAGTATGTAGATCCTGTTTTTATACCTGCATTATACACTTTTAGAAAAATAAGTTCAACAAGCTTATATAATTTGACTGCGAATAAGCAAAAAAAAAAATAAATAAATTTTCAGATGAAAAATTGGATGAACAAAAGAGCAACCCCGAAAATGAGGGCGGAAATATGGCAAAGATGAGGAAATCGAAAAAAGAGGGCGAAAATCCGAAAAAAGATGAGGAAATCCAAAATGATGGCGGAAATTCGGAAAATGAGGGCGATTTTTTTCGCACATATTCCATTAATTAAATGTCCAGGATCCTTTTTCCAATTAATGAATTGTGAAGAACTCATTTTTTTTTTAATAAATAATTAATTTTACTTAATATATTTTTTCCAAACGCCACATAAATGAGCTTTTAAGCTCAACCTCACGTTTACTAAAGCTTATCCAAACAATCCCATAATGTATCTAATGATCATTTCAGAGGAGGATCATTCACATTCACAATGATTAAGGGCACATCTTGCATCCTTTCCATCTTTCCAAGAGGATCTGCAAGCTCGTTGTTCTTTGGAGGGCTCATATTGACTATCAGCATGATAGTGTGATTATCATTCCTCCTTTAGTTTTCATCCATCCCTCTATTTTGGTTCGAGTTAACGGATTTCCCGATTGGAACTTGGTTTGGGGCTTGGCTTATAAAAATCGTTGAATTTATCAGTGTTGTTTCTATCAGAATTGTCCGATCTAGTGTGTTTGATGTTCGATTGGATCCAGAGAAGTAGAGAAGATAGATGGAGCGGCAGCCTTATCTATACTTTCTTGTATTGGAGCGACATAGCCTTATTCTTTCCGCTTATTCCTTATCTATTTTTTCTATTTATATTTATTTTCATTTCATTTGTTTTACTTTCTTTTGACAATTTTACCCTCCAAATACTAACGGTGGTTGGATGAAAAGTTTGCCAATCTAAATAAGCTAGCAATATTGCAAATAGGATCGCAAATAGTTTTAGAATTAGGGGTTGCAATAATGAAATTTCTATATACTAGGATACACAACCATCAAATAAGCCGAAAATAAATTATTTAATAATCAAGAAAGACTACTGGTTAAATAGTATATATCAATTTATAGTAATACTTTTCAATAATTATATTATATATCTACATATAAGAAGTTATTAAAAAACTTAAATCGTAGAGAGACATTGATTGATAATCAAGAAAATAAAACGATTTCCAATTAATATAAAACTCATATATAGTAATAGAGAAAATAATATTTAGAGTTAAAAATTCATATTACTATATAGAAAAATTGATTTATATTAAAATATTTCTAATTTACTTCAATTGAAAAACTAGCTAAATTTTATAAAAGTTTAATATGAAAATACTTCTTTACAAAATATGTGATTCATATCACTAATTATAATTATACTAAAAATAATAATTTTATTCCTAATTAAACTCTCTCTCACATGTACGAATTATGTTTAGAAAACTTAGGAAATCTAAGAGGAAGAGATTCACAATGACTAATCATCCAAAACTAACAAGAAAAAGAAGTCAGAGGATGTGGGAGACTCCCTAGCCTCCACTCCATGCACGACTTCTTAGGGTTGTGTCAATGGGTTGTAGGTGAGTTTTGGGGAGTTTGGCACACTCCTTGTCGCTTTTCTTTTTCGTAGTTTTAGTAGATTAGTCCCTCGAATTGGACAAATGTTGCAGGAATGATCCCACACCTAATATTAAGACTGGCGCTAATGAAATTACCTGAATACCATTGGAATCATGAACTTGCTTCAATGAATTATTTAAATTATCTGCAAGAATATAGTTAGCATCACAGATATATCTAGATAAGAGTCCTCATACTATTTATACAATGCATCAAACTACATCTTTGATATTTGACCCAAAATTGACAAATAGTCATATTACATAAACTGACACGTCTTATTTCACCATTTACCCAACCTTCTTCTCCAATTGGAGTCATTAGGGACTTAATGAGTGAAAGTTAAGTGGTTTATAGAAGGGGAACATAACAACCGTTTATTTCAAGCAAAATTTTGTAGTTGGATGATTTGAAACCGCATCAAATCCCTTCATCAACCTGATCGAACCATCGTGCAATCAACTCAAATTTACTAGTGCACTTTAGAAATATCTTCTCTCAGTTGTTCAACCCCATCCCTACTGGCCGGAATGTGATATGTGCTTGGTCAGGCCGTCAGTCATTCACCCCTTCTCTCACTGACAACTGTCTGACGTTCTTATCTTGTCGTTTTAAATATGAGGAAATAGAATAGTTTTACCCTTTCTTGGATGGGCTTCCCCTTACATTCATTTAGAAGTGTTGGAACATCTTTAGCAGGGCCGGCCCAACAGCTAGGCCATGTAGGTCATCGCCTAGGGCCCCCACTTTCAAAGGGCCTCATGCTTTAGGCTTACAAAGAGAGATTAAAGTGTTTTTGGCTTTTTTCATGAAGGAAATTAGCATCCCAGTAATAGAACCTTTACGAAGAAGTGGTGCATGCATTGGATTACCTTAAATTAGTGTCCACTGATCCTATATCATAGCCACGGTTTGTGGTTAACTTTCATAATATCTCTCATTTACCAAATATACTTCGAATGATTCTGTCTCATTCTAGCAATTCTATGTCTTTTTTTTTTCTTTCAGAAAATCAATTATTAAACTTTGTATGAACGAATAATAATTAATTAAATTAACGGACTGATAACCTAATAAATTTCAAAAAATATGTTAGCAAAATTGTAGTAGTAAAAAAATTAGTTAATGTTATAAAATATGGGCTAGTTTATTTGATGAATATCCACCACATGTTGTAAGCCCACTTGTATATGTTATTGGCCCGTTACCCCGCCCTAGTGCCTATATAAGGAGGCTTAGGGTTGGAGAATAATACACAACTCAATACTCTCCTCCCTACATTATTGTCTCTCTTTACTTTCTCGTCTCTCTATTCACAACACGTTATCAGCACGATAGTCTCTCTGACGAAAGATTGAGTTAGTCCCTCGACATAAGATTGAGTTAGTTTTGTTTCATACTGTAAAGTCCGTGGAAAGAAAAAGAAGGTACAAATTTCTTTTGCATATAATAATGTTCGTTTGTTAGAAAAGGAAGGATGAAACCTAGCGTTACATGGATGCCAGGGTTTTGACAATTTATTTTACATTTTTGTGTTTCTCTTATTGGTCACACACTGTTATAGGTTACTCTAGTTCAAATTATTTTGAAAATATTTGATTATTTAATGCTATCAACTACTGGTTATTGAAACAAAAGTTATTCAATTAACTCTATTATGTACTAGTGATTGGTTCATGTCACAACTCATATGTGAAGTGGTTATAGATTTAAAACAATAATTTTGGAGTACACTACAACTTATTATTGGTTTTCTTATGTACTTTTAACTCCTTCCAGCATACAAATACTCTCTATATTATAGGGAAAAGAAAGGGCCAAAGCATTCAACACTTAGGGATCGTCATTAATTTGAAACTGCTGTTAAATATTTACTTTCAATTTAAGTTATTATTGGATCAGTATAGCACCTCCGGAAGAGGTTTCTACAATACCTCAAAATTAGAAGTGTTTTGAGTTTGAGGTTTTATTGGGACCTGCTTTGTTGTTCTTTCTGTTCTATATTACTTCATTATTTTTGTTGGTTATTGTTATTATCTTTTAATAAGTTATGAAGAGAGAAAAACTCCAGAAGAGGTTTTGAGCTAGTGACCATAAATTGGGTTTAAACTATTGATAAAAAAAAATCACACCGGAAGTTGTGAACTAGATGATGAAATTTTGATCGTAACCTGAAGTTACGAGATTTGGTTTGACCTGAAGTCATACAATATATTATTACATCTCCTGAAGGGATGTCATATAATTCTTTTAAACCTCCAGAAAAGGCCCAAATTTTTTTAGTCATTAAGATTTATGTACTCGTCAGTCAAAGTTAATATTTTTTGTATTGTCAATGATCAAAGAAGAACATCCAGAAGATGTTCATAGTCCACAAGTATATATTGGACATAAGTATTTATATGCTTAGAAGGTTATTTTCGTACAAGAAGTTATGAAAAATATGGAATACTTATAACATGGGGTTATAAAGCTGTATGAAAAGATCTCCTTGAAGAGTGAATCTACACTCATTGAATTCGAAGTTTCGATTGCATGTTTTTTATGCTAATTTACATTTTTTTTGTATTTTTTTTATTTTTCTCTTATCATTGTTAGTATCTTAAAGGATGAAAATATCGATCTCCTGAAGAGATTTGCATAACGGACCAAAGAATTGTAATAAAAAGCAATTGATATTGCTAGCGAGTACAAAAGTTACTTCACACTAGAAGTTGTGAAACGAAGTGACTATTTTCACTTGCTAATGACCGACTAGTTTCATCCATTCTGAGAAGTGAATGGTGGTGCATCCCCGAAGCGAATCACTTTAGTATATATGATCTAAATCCACCTGACTATAGAGGTGGTCAAGGTTGTGGACGTAAAAATCTCAAAAAAAGATTCTTTTATATATGGGTGTTTATTTTTCTACATAAGTACATATGAGACAAATTGATGCCTGAAGCATCAACGAAATATCATTGTGGTTATGATCACCTTGCTCACGTCATGAGGGGGAGAATGGGTCCTATTACATGACATGAGCTAAAATATCATTGTCTCTACGGGTATGTACTAATGAAAAATCCCAACAAAATGGATAGCTTCTCGATTAATGGGTATCAATTTGGCATACACTTTAAGCATAAGAGAATTGCTTGTGTGTATATGTTGATCCTCCAGAAGAGGAACATGAGATTAAAGCATCCAAAATTATGTTGGTATATGGGTATATCAATGCTCTACAAATTAAGAACACAAGATTATGGAGAAATCTTGGGGGTTCATATATACATCATCAATATTGGATCAAAACCAACGTTGGTAATTGATTAGCCCTGGAAGAGGCTAATAGCTCTGGAAGTAGCTAACGGTACCATAATACACTATGATTTTTTAATAATGATGATACAATTGAGGAAGCGCTATATAAATCACAGATTATTTTATGGGAAGAATGTTGACTAAATAGTTATTGGCCAAAAGAAAGTCAGCAAATGCATAGAAGTTGATGGGGTAAACAAAAGAGCAAAAATGTGTAGTACTCAAAGTACTAACAACCCCAAGGATAAGTTACAATCTATGCATAAATTACATATCCGCCCTTAAGAGTGGGATTTATGTAGATATCATATATCCGCCGTTAAGCGTGGGATATGTTGAGATTACATATCCGCTGGTATGCGTGGGATTTGTCTCGAGTTTTATGACCGCATTTGAGCGTGGGACTTGTAAAATGAGAAACATGATATATGGGTCATGATAAATTTTCATTAGTATAATTATCTCGTGGTGAGAATGATGTAATGTTGTTTTAGTCGCGTGGACTAAGGAGCAAAAAAAGATGGGTTGAAAAGTACTAGCTGGTTACAATACGATCGTACGAATCACAAATTTGTGAAGTTCCATGGATGTTCGTACCCATGAGAAATTACATTTGCAAATTGAAAGTGTACACTCGGGAGGAATTTAGGTACATATGCATTATATTGGTTATGATTTTAATCGGCTATTTTTAGATTATTGTTTTTGCAATGAGTTTTGTTTGTCAGGTAAAAAGATGCTCCAATGAGGGGGAGGGGGAGATTCAATGAAATGCTGAAAGCGCGACACTCTTTTTCCTTCGCTATGGTTTTTGTCCCACATGATTTTTCCTAGCAAGGTTTTGACGAGACTTCTAAGATTATTAAGATGCGTTCCAGAAGAATGTCATCACCAATGGTGAGCAAATAGAATTCACCGAAGTACTCTTTTTCCTTAGTCATTGATTTTTTCCAATGAGTTTTTCATGAAAATGTTTTAACGAGGCATCGTAGTGGTATATATTCAAGGGGGAGTGTTATAAAATATGGGCCAGTTTATTTGGTGAATATTCACCACATGTTGTAAGCCCACTTGTATATGTTATTGGCCCGTTAGCCCACCATAATGCCTATATAAGGAGGCTTAGGGTTGGAGAATAATACACAACTCAATACTCTCCTCCCTACACTATTGTCTCTCTTTACTTTCTCGTCTCTCTCGTCTCTCGATTCATAACAGTTAATTCTTTCCTTAAAAAAAAATAATTAACTCTTTGAAGTTCTTATGGGGCCCTTGTCGTCGAAATTCGCCTAGGGCCTCTCAAACCCTAGCCGGCCCTGATCTTTAGTACACCAAGCACGTGAGGAGTTATATCTTTCCTTAACGTAAGATTCCTTCTTAAGGATCTGATCACACCTTTATTACCTTATTCCCAAAACAGAGAACCCCTGAACCCAACAGATGGATGTCTTCTTAGCCCTTGTAGTGCAATTTACACAATCATCTCAAAAGTTCTAGCTGATGAAATCACGACTGGCCCACCAGACATCAGCCCGGATGCACAATCGTCCTTTGTCTAGGGTAGATCTATTGCTGATAGTACCCTCCTTGCCAATGAACTATTCACCAAAACCAAGAGGCAGCAAGCTAGATTACATCTGGATTCTGGTAGATTTATAAATTGATTGTATGCGTGCTAGTTTCGTGTAGATCTGCTGGTGTGGAGCGCCTGCTGTAGACAAAGTGCCTGCTATGACTTGTTGTTTCTCAGGTGTCAATCTGCTTGACTCTAACTATTTTCTTGATGTATGGATCGTAGTGAGCATGCCATTATGAAATATGGGTTCTAACTGTAATTTTCGGTGCAAACCAAACTGTTGAACTTTTCAATTACTATTGATTTTTAATACTGAAAACTGGGTTGACATACTATTTTCAAAAGTTGCTGTAAATATGCAAACTAGCTATTCTTGAAATATCTCCAAGTTTAGATTCATTTGGTAAACTATGTTCGGTTAACATACTGGACTAGATACTCAATATGGAATATGAAGGTGGATCTGGATAACGTTATGGTTTGGTGCGTCTTCAGGGTACAGGTCTGGGCACGAACTCTGGGACTATTGATCGACATATTTCCCCAAATTCACGTTCTCATGGTGAACTGCGAAGGAAAAGACTATGTGAGTCTCCTTGGGTTAGCTGAGCACCGATTATCGTACCGGCATTAGGCGGTAGTACACCATCTGTTTAGTGGTTAGTCCCTTTCGAGGGGGTGTCGACACTTAAGACCTGGTGATTTGTTGAAATATTATCATAAGACAGTCTGGTTTCTACAATGTTCTAGCATTGTCCGGACTAATCTTTTAACGAGTTAAAATATTTTATCAACTTAACTGTTTCCCTTCAAACGAGCTTTTACTAACTCAATTGAGTAATTGTTACACTGTCTTACTTTACATATTAAGGTGATTATTCACTGAGTTTTGTACCGACGCTTTCTCTGCGGCTCTTTGTTTCCTACAACCGTAGTTGCATGACCGCTTGATGAGAATTAGGATCATCACTGGCTTAACCTGAGCTTGATGATTAGAAGTTTCACACACATTTCATAAACAACTTGTGAAGACTTTCTTTTGTTATGCGAATATACATTTGTAGTGTTGGAGTCTTATTCTTGTCGTAGTTGATCATGTGGTTACTCTTTGCTTGGGTTGTTCGGCAATCGATGTCGAGGGCACTCGAATCAGATCTGTAGTCAGTCATGGTTTTTTGGTCGGCGGAAGGAGGAATGTTGCATTTGTAACTAGGGGTGACAAGTGCATCATTATCCAAACTAGCAGTGGTTAATGTGCAATTGACTCTATACATAACTCGTTATAATAGATCTTTATGTAGCTTACTTATATAAATCCTAATGTAGCCTCTGGCTAACAGGGTTCAGATTCTGAACGACTATCATTGTTTTACCACTCAGCTTGCACCCATTTGCCAAACAAGGCATTTGTGATTCAAATCGTTCATTTTGACTGTGGAATTGACTAAAAGTGTTGTGAGTACAAAAATACTGTTGCACAAAAGAAGATGATGCTACTTGGAACAGTCCAATAATTATACATTATCAATGTAATTCATTTGGGTTTTGTTCACGCTCCTAAATTCATGGCACCGGCCTATTTATCTCCCACACGCCACATCTATAATCCCTGGAGTCTCTCCAACCGCTGGCTCTACCCTAAACTTTTTGTAGATGTCACCTCTGTAAAATTATCTAGTCCTAACCACCAGAAGAAGTGAAACAACGGAACCGAACAATGTCACTGCCGCAACAATTATGAAGGAAAGTTTATAACAGTTCGCTCCAGTGCAAGTAAGGTCCTCCCCTACTTGCCTACTAACTGTTTGCTTTAATGCCTCTTTGTCATGGAGATAGCCAGCAACTTTCACATTAAGAAGATAAGCTCCTGGGCTCGAAATGGCACCAAACTGGAACAATGTGGAGTAGTATTTGAGACCAAACAAATCTGATATGACTGCAAACAACAACGGCCATTTTGATCCGAAACAGAACCATATAATCACCGAAGCCAAGTAGAGCGTGTTCCGGACTGCGAATGCTATCAGAAGATGTCCGATGCTGGAGATGAAGAGCACTATTGATAGCAAAGCGGACGAGAGAGTTTGTACTTCTCCAGGAGAAAATCTGAAGCGAATCCGGCATAGTTCCATATACTTATCAGTGAAACAAAGATGGAAATGCTAGTTTTATTGTACCCTTGGGAGCTTCCAATCTGACCCAAGTTATCAATAGCAGTTAGCGTCCAGCCAATTCCACAGGCTGTTGAAATGAAGAGGATGAACATGTCAATGTTGAAAATGATTGTAAAATGGTGTAGTCCTCTCCTCTTTGTGGTGGCTTGAACACTGTGCTTAAGCTGAAGCCGGCCTTTCCTGACTCGTGGAAGTCACATGAGCTGGCTGTGGTGGTTCCTCATCCTCCATAGGCGGTGTTTGTTTAGAAACTACTAATAATTGCTTGCTCCTCCAAGACATGAGCTCTTGTTTGACAATGACATACAGGGCAACAAAAAGCAGGATAAGTACTAGGAAAGCACTTACAGCATACTCAATCCTGGAAAAATTAACCATGTTTTGTACTATGATCATTACCATTAGAAAAGCCGCTACACCAAGAGAAACATACAAAAGATTGTAGAAAACTTTAGTCTCGTTGGACTCTCTGACCACTTTCATGATTAAAATGGTTGGGAGAAAAATGAGAGAAACCACCGCCGGAAGCCAAAAAATCAGCAAAATGAGAGACTCAGAATCATCTCCGTGCACGGCATGGTAAATTTGGGTTATAATAGCACCACTTAATCCCACAAAGCCCTTCAAGAGGCCTAATACAATCCCTCTCCTTTCAGGAAAGCAC
This sequence comes from Linanthus parryae, assembly GCA_023055425.1. NCBI lineage: Eukaryota > Viridiplantae > Streptophyta > Magnoliopsida > Ericales > Polemoniaceae > Linanthus > Linanthus parryae. The sequence goes on along the minus strand of JALGPY010000005.1, from coordinate 92,337,185 downwards.
TTAACACAGGTTATGAGTGATCCAGTGTTGGCGAAAGCCTGTGAGTCTGCCCCAATCCATATGTTGAGGCAAATCTGCCAGACTTGGGGCTTGGCTATTCGCCCAGTCACTGAAAGCCATATCATGAAGTAACCGGAGAAGTTCATGGCTGCTCCGGCTCGGAGAACCACCCACGGTGGTGTGAACTCATTAATTAGGCCAGAGATGATGCCGAGGTTACCCCCTAAGTCTTTGAAGAAGCTGACTAAGTTGAGGGTTGTTTGGTCATAGCCTAATGATGATTTGAGGTCATTAGAGTAGAGGCCAAACATGTATGTTGCACCATTAACAAACATGATCATAATTGAGGCAAAGATCATAAACCACCGGCTGGTGATTAGATGTGAGCTGAAGCTCCTAATCTCTCTCCAACCACCACGACTAAAGTAAGAGACTGCCATGGCTTCTTAGGAAGCTATGTTTACAACTGCCAGGCTTCTGTTTATGGGGTACATCGACAACTAAAGCCATATGGTTACTTAATTAACACAGGTCACGGGTTTTGCTTATTTTTTTGAAACGTTTGAAACGATAAAAAATATGTTTTCACTTTCTTTATCAGTTAAATGTTAGTTTTACCCCACCAAGAGAGTAACTCATTTTAAACATTTATAAGGTCCCAAAACCATTAAACTAACATAGTAATCAGTAAAATCATAGGTTTTCAGCTGTTACTGGTAAGTCCTGTCTTGCATTTGGAACTAATTTTTGTGTACTGGTGCATATTGGAACCTTGCTCACGAAAAAAAAAGAAAAAAAAAAAAGAAACTGTAAACAGGCTTCAAAGATCAACTGAATCCAGAACCAAATAATTTCACCGAAATGTGAATGATGTTCAGCAAGAAGAAGACAAGGTGTAAGTTGGCAAATGATGCAGACATGTTCCACATACAAGTAGGTTATTGTGGTGTATCTTAAGAATTAATATTAAATCAAATGGATGTCCGGACAGCCAAAATCCAAGAAGAAATGAACAAGAAACACATGAAGCATACTAATTTATTCACATTTCTATAGTTCCACACTAGACAAGAACATACTAATACTAATATTTGACTCAACATTTCCTTGTCCATATTTCAATAAAAATGATTGACAGGCGGCCAATATATTCTGTTGACAATTCAGAAGAAAACTAAATGCTGAATTGTGCCCGTACGAGCAGAATGTCCGTGCATACATATTTTTGGTCATGGGAGCAGGAATTGCTCGTGTGAGCATCTGGCGTTACTCGTGCGGGCATGATTTAGCTTGCAACTTCTGGATTTGTCTCCTACTCGTGCGAGCACCTGGTGAATTTGAGGGTCAACTGTTGAAAGTACATCTTTCTCCGCCGAATATAAGATTAGGTGTAAAAATTGACATAAACTGTGGAGATACTCTAAGGAGATCCTTTGCCTTATTTACTTACCAAGGTAAAGAGTGTCATTATCCAAAACACAAAGGAACAAATTGTCTATATACTTAAACATAGAGTGAGAAAAATAAAGGTTGAAGACTCACTGGCTGATCTGAAACATTATGTGTAGAGCTTTCAGAGCATCGCCCGGTCTTTTGAAGCCGTCTCCTTTTCGATTGTAGGAATAAATGGGAATGAACTGGCGCGTGTTTTTGCAAAAACAGGTTTAGTTGAAGATGATATGTCGTATTATTCTCAAGTCCCTGCATGGGCGATTGATGCTTTTATTTCTGGTGACTGGTATCACGGGTTTGACTACACATCCTTAATGAAATTACAATTTTTCCTAAAAAAAAAAGAAAAAAAAAGTAGAGTGAGAATGTTCATTTCCGTTCATTGCTCTTCATATTATTGTAAAATCTTCTTAAATATACAACATTAAATTGACTTCAAAGTGTACTTGTACGTTTTGCTTATTTGCTACTCAAATCATCTCATGAAATTGACTAAAAAGTCAAGTTGGGCTGATAATCTGATACAGATTTGGTCATAATCTCTTATTTACCGTGTATGACCTTTGTATTTGCCATCTATCTTAAAATGTTCGAACTTCGAATGTTCAGCCCCATTTGTGTTTTCCATGATTTGGCCCAAGTCTATTTATATCTCTCCGGTGCAATGCAATTCAATTATTGAATCACATAGTCCAATTGTTTTGATGTAAACATCAATATCGTTCTGATCCCCAATACTGAATTCAGCATGAGTCCCATAGGGGAATGATGCATAAATTTGCTTAATATCATTGGGCCTGCTACATAATAGTAAAAATTAACTTTTTGCAAACTCTGTGATGTTTGCAAGAGGTTTTCATTTCCTACCCACAAACTCATCCAAAGAAAACCTCCATGCGATGTCGACATTGTACGAACCAAGAAATTGCGTGAACAAATTGAACAAAAGAATATACCGTCAGCAATCTTATGGATTATCGGGGTATCAAGTAATGATGAATTGTTTCGAAACATTTACTTTCAAGCTCAATACAGTGGCTACAAAACAAAAACACACATACTACACCTTTGTTTTGTTTTAGCTGAAAAATATGAAATTGCCAACAGGCAAAACACAATTTATATTTTTGGCCAAGAAGAGATTTTAGGATAGATAGCAGAGATAAAAGTCATACACATCGAAGGGGCATACCCCTGCCAAAAGGTTTCAAGAAACATCCTACCAAAAGACCAACCTAGCAAAAGGCTTACTCGCTAACTAATAACCTACCATCATAGCATCACAACAAAGTTGGACAAGTGAAGAAAAAGACAACATAATACATAACTAGCCCTTGTCCTCACAAAACTTAGCATTGCAACAGCACATAGGTCCTCTAAGATTTACCAAAACATGATCTTGTTAGAATAAAAATCAAACTTCTCATGGGGAAAGCCTCTGAGGGGTACGGGGGAAGAGAGATGCTTTGCGGATGTTGTTCAATCCGCAAAAAAGCATTACGACCCGCTCCAGTCCAGCACCAAATCCACCATGGGGAGGGGCACCATACCTATTAATGAAGCAAACAACCACACCATCAGACAGATGATTTTTTAACAAACATAAGAAGTTTTCAACATAATAGTACTTATCAAAGTTTTCAACATAGCACTTAAGTTTCTAATTGATTATTTTTCTCCTGTGCCTCCAACTTTGAGTTCTACATCTCCATTTCTTTCATTATTAGTGTTCCATTTTTCAAAAAAATATTAGAGTTCCATCTCCATTTTCATTATTAGAATAGTTTGCCAGAACCTCCTGGGTATACTTTGGAAGGACATGAAAACTGAAAAGAAAAAAAGTCGGTGCTTACCAAAGTTTTTAACATAGTACTTGAGTTTCCAGAGTAACGAGTCAGAAGGAACTCTCTAGGTAGAATTGGAGAGGCTGAATCAACAGCCACCGTCACCAACTTCAAGTGAACTCCTTTGTTCCTTGCTTCTTACATCCATTGAGATTTCGTTGTTGGTTTCCACAGGGATAGTGGGAAATGGATGGATTTTATAAGACTGTAGATTAGATTTAAGTTCACCCGTCTCTTGATATGCAAAGACGATTGGTGGGACGTTTTTGTCGTATTGAGAATAAGTGGTTGGATTCTCACAAATTTGCACATCATAAGAGTCATCGATATTAAGTAAGTTTACGAAGGACACAATTATTTAAGCAAATGATGATTTCCTCGATTGGCGATTGCGATGGTGAGTGATAATCAACTTTTGGTTCATATTCATGAGAAAGTGTCCTCTTATTAGAAGTTTAACATGTTTGATATGCTTGATCAGCTTCTAAAATTAACAAGTTTATCTTCTTGCTTAGCATGTTTGGGTCTGAGAGTCCCCTACTTTTTTTTATACAATAGGTTGATTGGTAGGTTATTTGGCAATATGTCTATATGAAAAAAAGAAAGATATCTGAATCCACACTGAATCCACAGGTGAAAATAGTGGAACAGTGGATTTATTTTATATTTATGATTTGATTTGTGGTGCCCATATTTTGTTGCAGGCATGCAGCTAATGTAGCTAATAGTGGTACCTTATGAGTAGTACACCAATGGACTGGTGAAGATTTTATTTTTTAGAGATAACTGGTAATTCATTTGACTAGCTAAGGGACGTATGTCTGCTTTTGGTTAAAATATAGCTAAACTATCACTAGCACTATTGGAGACGATCTTAAACAAAAGATGGAAAGAGCATACCTGAAAGAATCAATATATGTCGATATTGTTTTTACATCTATGCCCTTGTTTTTCGCCTGGAGTGTTAGGAGTTCAGGTATATGGACACGTTGCGCCCCCGATATGATCTCCTCTCCTACAACGAGCAGGAATCCGAAAGTAAATTAACATACAACATACCGGATTCATCATATTACATAACACCCCACACATACAAGATACAAGACAATTTATATTACTACGCACTTTGCACATAGATACAAATGTAGAAAATTAAAAAAAAAAAAAAGAATGTGATTAATTTTTCTAGGGGGAATAAGCAGGAGAAATTTCCAGAAATTAGCTTTTCTCCCAGGCTCGTTTTAAAGCATACTACCTCCGTAACGCCTCTTTCTCATCGCTTTGACTTTTACAACTATTTACTATGTCACTTTGCCCCGGTGATCTGGATAGCAAAACCATCCAATTTTTTGATAATTTTGTCATGGTGTTGTAGAGTAAAAGTTAATCTACAACACCATAAAAATTTATCAAAATTTACATCGCTTCTCTACCAGTCAAAGTGATGCATTTACGGGTGAAAAAGTCAAAGCGATGAGAATGAGGTCTTACGGAGGAAGTACTTTTCTATATTGTTACATCTCCCATTTCGCACCGAACAGAACAAAGGACCATGAGAAAGCAAACCTCGGATGAAGGCATCAAATGAGTTACTGTAAGCTGCATCATCATGGGAAGGCATTGTATAGAATGGACGAGCAGCCGCAGGATAGCGATGGAGTATGTAGAAGTCAGTTTTATACCTATATTTAGTAGAAAGTTTAGTTTAAGATATAATCTTCAAGTTACAGAAGTTAGAAGAAGGAAACAAGAGAAAGAAATCAAAATTACTTGTCTTTAACAAGTTTGCCAAGCGCTTTCTCTGCCTCAGTGTTCAAGTCCCCAAGAGGATCAACTTCAATATTAGCATCCTGCATGAATCAAGGTTTTCATGATAGAGATATCATGTCGGACTGTATAGTACCCCACAACTAAACGAATCAAGGTTTAGAAGACCGGGATCGTATGATTGCATCTAGGATTGCAAGATCCTAGCAAATTTGTAAGAGAAAATACATTTCGAGTCTGTGACAACTTAAACGACATATTTTCAGGTTCTTGATGCAATAAAAATGTTAATATACAGACCAAAGGACCAAACATGTGAGGAAGACATATCAATAACCTAAACAATCAGAAGACCACTATGTTCAAGAATAGTTTACATACTTGAAATGACAATCTGTGTCCTTACAGCAGTTTAGAGAACGCAAAGTGGAAAACAAACACAACAAAACCTAAAGAATTATTGTTTGCGTTGTCACTTTTTAAGATGTTGTTAGTTACCCCAAAACCTTTTTGCTGAGAATATGTTTAAAACCTATATTTAGCCCAACATTTATACTAAACTGAGAGGCCTAGTTATAATTTGACATTTTGTATTTTACTTGCAGATTAAAACATACATGTAAACGAACATCATACAAGATTTTACTATACATTATTACTTGTAAAATCTTACAAGTTCAACCATCTCTCCTCATTACGACAATCATTATTTACAACTAAGAAGATATTAACAAACACACATGTAGAGCTAACCTTAAGCATTTGGACACCCTCTTGAAATGTGAGCCGTGGGGTCTTTTCCAAATACTGCATCCAAAACCAGGGGAAGAGGAATAACAAAATAAACATTGAGACACGTGGAAGATAAATTCACACAAGACAAAATTATCCCTAACTGAATGAAAGAATGGGAAATAGGGAGAAAATACCATGAGATCTTCAAAAGGATACTGCTTCCGAATGACTTCAAGATCTTTCTTACAGTTCTCATTCAAATAGTCAAACATCGCAACGAACAACCTGTCCACGATATCCATCACCTACACGAAGTAATTGAAACATCTTACTATATATATTGTATTCACATTGGATAGTTTGTTTACTAAATAAAGATAAAGTCCCAAATACCTCAGAGTAATGTTCTTTAATCTCCATTTCAACATCCAGACCTATGAACTCGCATAAATGTCTGTTGGTATTTGAGTCTTCTTCTCTGAAAACTGGACCAACCTCAAAAACACGCCTAAAATCACCACACATACACATTTGCTTGTGAAGCTGATTTGACTGTGCTAGACATGCAAGCTGCTCTTTATAATCAAGGGTAAAAACAGCTGAGCCGCCTTCACTGGAACCAGCATTCAGCTTTGGCGTATGAATACCAACAAACCCTTCCTTTAGCAGGATTTGTCGGAATATCTGCGAAACAAGTGTAACGAACCCGAGTGGATTACTGTCCCAGCAACCATGCAAATGATCACAAGATCCTACACACAACGATCCTGATTGCTACATTGAAATACTAAAACCCAACCCAACAAACTTACATTTTCCACTTGGCACTGAACCTGGAAAATCCCTTGATTTGCGGCGGTTTTCAGGTCATGAAACCTAAAATTCAAACGGCTATCCTGATTGACTTCAACAAGCTGCACCCCAGCCTGTACCCAAAAGGAAGTATCTTGATCAAAACCAGGAGGAAGGCGCGGTTGAAGCCAAAGAAACTGGAGAACACAAACAGATTGACAAAGCGAAACACACAACAGCCAAATTCTCAAATACCTTGGCAGCTTCCTCTATATAAGCTTTACTGCGTGCGGCATCTTCGAGGTTAAAAGGTAAGGGAGTCATGGCCTTGCTGACCAAATAAAGCTTCCTCACTCGAATTTCCACCTGCAACACCATAAGTGACAGAGTCAACAACGAGTACCACTCTAATTCTTCTCTTTCACCTTATCTTGACCATTCACTAGGTCGCTTTGACCCATTGATTTGGATAGCTAAATGATGCAACTTTTCAATAATCTTGTCATAGTGTTGTAGAGTAAAAATTGTTCTATAACATGATGAAACAATTATCAAAAAGTCGGTATTGTTTTGCGATCCAAATTATCCGGTTAAAGTGACCCATGTACGACTCAAAATTTCAGAACGACGGGAAACAAAAGAATCAGAGTGGTATCTATTAACAACAATCAAGGAGAAAATCTACTAGTTCTTCAAATCACGAAATCTCATATTACCTGCTGAGAAGCACCTTTAATCGGAACTTTAGGCACAGAAATCACACCTTCGACGTCAACAAACGACTCTCTAGTCAAGGCCTGAGTGAACTTCACCATTTGAAGGCTCACCAAGTCGGCCTCAACAGCGAGTACACACTGAACAGTGAAACCCGCCTCTCTAATCACCAAAAAAGCCATCTTCTTGCTCTGGATCCGGATCGTATGAACGCGACCGCGGATCAAAACCGTCCGGTCCTTGAGATCGGAAGCTAGAGAACCCACGTCAGTCCAAGTACGGCCGGTGATGGCCTTTGATTGTAGGTCCTCGAGGAGTACCTCGCCATAATTGGCAGCTAAGGGGTCGCCACCATCGGGAGTCAATCCTGAGACGGCGGCGTTCATCCTGCTTTACATAAGAGAATTGTGACGATGTATTAAAGAGATTGAGAGAGAATTAATTACCAGAGTGAATATTCTCATGCAAACCCTACCCTACCTCCATTGCGGTGACCCAGACAGTTCCTTCCGAAGTTCAGTAATCCGATTCGGTGACCTAATGATCAGATTGAAGTTCGCGAAGGACGGAGCTTGCACGATGAAACAACCTCTAAAGCTTGGTCTTGAGGAAGAAGCTCGACTACCACACAGAGGGAACGACGACAGTCCAAGGGGGGTCGACGCACAGACGCTCGTCGTCACCATACGGAGCTCTCTCTCACTGTCTGAGTAAGATGAGCGAGAACTGGTTTATAGTGTACTTTACTTTGCTTGGAAGTCAAGGAAGAGAAGTCTCACGGAGACGAGCTATGCTAGACGGACAGAAAAATGGACAGAAAATGAGACAGAACCTGATGTGGCGTTGGCCACATCATAAAATGAGTTTTTTCCCTTTTAAATAGTGGCTCATTAATAGCTAGAGAAAAGAAGATAAGTTTTAAACCATTAAAAAGCTCAAATTCAGCGTCGAAGGCAGGGTTTTTATTCTCGCCGGGATTGCGCGGCTGTTCTTGATTTTTCGCCTTTCTGCTGCCAGCCTTTGGTTTCCACATCAACCTTCTTTCCTTCCTCCTAGAGTAAGGTGATCTAAATTGATGGCGATCAAGTACATCAATTTTGAAGCAGATTTGTATAGTTTAATCTATTGTGTTTTGATTTCACGAACAGATAATTTGGGTTGAGAAAAGAGATTGAGAATATTTTCGTTCTGAAACTCCATATTGAAAAGAAACTTATTCCAATTTTTGAAACACCTACAAACCAGGGTTCAACAACAAATGAAATTTCAATTGAATTCCAGATAAAGAAAAACCTAATCAAAGAGTGTAAGTCGAGAGACAGAGAGATACCGAGTTCAACAATGGAGTTGCAGGAAGCGGTGATGGCATGAAACGTGGGAGGACGTGAGTAGGGTTTGCCGGCACTGTTGCGTCGTAGCAGATTGCATCGTCGTCATTTGTTTTGTTTCTTTTATTTTTTAATTCTTTTAATTATGTAGCAGTATTTTTTAGGAATTGAACTTCTTAATTAAAATAAATTAGTGTGGTCTAATGACGTGGATGACGTGGCATAAGCCACATAGCTTCTGTTTTAATTTCTGTCAGACTTTATGTTCGTTTAGACTTTTTGCTCACGGAGATTGACTTGTATAAAAATATATTTCTAGTTTCTAGACTAGAAAATAGCTCGAGAACCAATCCACCACCGAAAATCACTGTAACACATACAGAGAGACAGAAACAAGACAGGATACACAAAGTTAGAATACTCGTCTGTTAGAGTCTTGCACAATGCGTGGGCTCTTACGCCGGTGGGGCTTCGCCGTCCGTTGAATCGTCGTCGTCGACGTCCGTTTCCTGTTGAAGAAGAAGAAACCCTTCGAGAGCTCACTCGGATTTTGTTAATGGTATTGCTTGCCGGGTCAAATACCCTTTCGAGATTGACTCGTTTTGACTTTTTCATAATTTTTTTTAAGTTAATTTTGATAGTTTTTTTTTTTTTTTTGTGCTTCGCCCGTAATCTGGTCTGACCCGGGTCACATGTCTGAGTATGGCAGGTGAGTCTCACAGTGAGAATTTTCTAAATACACAAGGACTCGAATCCGATACTTGTTTAAGCAGAACCAAGTTGTTTACCACTTGGACCAACTCCCATTGGTTAATTTTGATAGTTTTTTCACTGTCTTATAAAACAATTTTTACTCTACAACACCTTGATATTTCACCGAGTCAAATTGACCCAGTCAATAGTGACAATAGTCAAAACGTAGATGAAGTATGAATTAGTAACAAGATAATAATAATAAGGGTCAATTACTTACTACCCACCTCCAGTTTGGGGTAATAATCCACTTGCCACCTCCAGTTTCGTATCTCTCTTATCACCACCTAAAGTTTATAATTGTTAGCAATTAACAATTTTGGAAGATTTTGAGAAAAAAAGTTAACACCGTTAGGGATAAAAGCGTCTTTCACAAGTAAAAATTTCACATTAAAAAAAAAAAGAAAAAAGAAAGGAGAAGAAGATATGGGACGCAGAAAGAAGATCGGGAATAGACAAATTGTCCTTCAATCTCAATCTTTATCTCCCTGCATCTCCTCTCACCCCTGATGCTTCTCTCTCAATCTCTCTGTCCATCCTCACACCCTGCCTCTCTTTCTCTGAATCTCTTACCAAATTTTCCAGCCGTCCCAACCTTGGGCCAAACCAACCTCAAATCGCCACTATCTCCCTCGCCGGAATCAATGGAGGTCACCGAGTTCTCTCTCACGATCTGCTCTCTGGCGATGGTAACGGAGAAGACCCCCTCTCTCTCGTTCTATGCCTCTCTCTCTCCGACAGATCAGTCAATCTCTTTCTCTCTCACACTCAGATCTGGGTTTGTTAAATTGCTGGTATTATACTGGAATTTTGTATTCTGACCATTGTCAAATTTTGGGTCTTTTTTATTCTGTTGGTGTTTCAATTTTGGAATCTTGGTGTTTCGATTCGGCGTTGTGGACTTGCGGGTGTTTGGGTCCGATTCAAGTGCAGAGTAATTATTTGACTGCTCTGGAAGCGATTGATCTGGTTGTTGCTGATGATGTTATGAAGGTTGGGTGAATTTCACATGAAGATCCAATTGGTATGTCAGAATGTACAGGAAAGAAGAGACTAGCAGAATTAGAGCTATACATTTTGTTTATTACTATTATTCACGAGATTTCATAAATTTTCAGCAAATTCGATTTCATGGTGGTGTTGCTGGGGTGGGTGATTACCAGATTCTGGGTTTATGGTGGTGGTATTGGCGGCGGTGCGGTGGTGGAGGAATTGTGTTCTTCATGTTCATATTTTATTGATTGGACTAATTTACCCCTAAATAACCGTTAACTAACGGAGAATTTTAGACGGAAACTTCCCAAATTGTTCATTGTTATCAATCATAAACTGGAGGTGGTAATAAGTGGGATTCGAAATTGGAGGTGGCAAGTGGATTATTACCCCAAACTGGAAGTGGGTAATAAGTAATTGACCCTAATAATAACTACACCATTTTATTTCTGGAAGAAGTTAATATGGAGAAGCATTCTTTCTAAACAAAAATTCAATTTATTATTATGAAAAATAAAAGTTTCATAATAAATTTCCCAACAATATAAGTCAAAAACAATTTTAAGATTTTTTTTGGTGGGATTTTTTTGATATATTTTTGGGGAAATTAATTAATTTTCCATAAGAAGAATATTTGGTTAAATATATTTTCATTTTACAACTAAAATCATAGTTTATAAAATTAGATTGGCCCGACAGTCGCAATGCCAAAGTTGGCCCAAGCCGGTCCGATTCTATAATCGGATAGCCCATGTAATTGAAACGGTCAAAACTTACAAACTAGACCGGGTTAGTAACCTGGCGGTTCTTATTTATTCTGAGAAATTAATATATTTTTTTTTTTTATTTTTTTTTATTCATCGGAAAAGATACAAAGAAGAAAGAAAAACAAGTGTTTAGGACAAGAACATCAAACAAAAATAACACCAAAAGGACAACATCACAACAAAACTACTCCTTGTTAACATTCTGCCCAGCTGTGATGTTGTTATTCTCACGATCATCTTCAATAGCCTGAATAATTGCCTCATGCGGGTTATTGTAGACAATGAGATCAGCAGCATGCCATGACCCAATTTTTTCCAGGAGATCAGCACAAACATTGTTCTCCTTGTGAGTGTAGTGCAGGGAGCTCTTGGAGAGGATTAAGAGATTTCAAACTTCAGGGATAAGGTTGAACCTGCAGATATTCTTGTCCTCCTTGTCATTAATCATCTTAACAGCATCCAAGGAATCAGACTCTACAACAATGTTGCTGAAATTGCTGGAGTAGGCAATTGTCAGTCCTTTGTAGATTCCCATGATCTCAGCTTGTGTTATGAAGGTGTCGGAGCAATTGCCAGAGAAGCTCAAAATGTGTTTTCCATCTTCATTTCTGATAATTCCTCCAAACCCGGGGCCACCTGCATTAGGATAGAGGCAAGCATCCACATTGAGCTTCAAGAGCCCTGCACCAGGTTTAGTCCAAATAGTGTTAGAACAGTTTGGCACAGTGGCCACATCACCCTCATCTTTCCTGAAAGAAAGATGAACATTAGTGGCCATTTTGAGTATTCTGTAGCCACAAGAGAGAGTGTTAATGACTTTGTTATCAAAACTCGTAGCATTTCTTTGCTGCCAAATGATCCACAATGAGGCCAGAAACACATCTTTCCAAGGAATTTCTTGGAAGAAGAGTTTGGTGTCTCTAAGATTCTTTTCAATCCAAATAGGTAAGTCCAGGTTCTTGTCCTTCTCAATCCACACATTGCTTTTAAGAGATTGCCAAATGTTTCTGGAAAAATTGCAATCTCTTAAAAGATGATTGCGGCATTCATACTCATTCTTGCATCTAGGACATAGACCATCAGTTTCCATGCCTCTAACAACTCTCATGCCATTTGTTGGAAGTTTCTGTAACAGAACCTTCCAAAGAAAACTTTTCATATTCTGGGCTGTTTTCAGTTTCCAAAACCAGCTCCATGAGTCAATGTTACCAGACTCATGGTCAGAGTTCAGTTGATTGTAAGAAGAGGCCAAGCTAAAATTGCCATTAACACTCAAATTCCAAGAGAGAGTGTCATTCTGTGAACTGTAAATTGGAAAATTAATTCCTTTAATAAGGCCAATCTCAGCATTGTGGAGATTATCATAGACAGCACCAAGGTTCCAGGTGCCATCCTCTTCCATGAACTCAGAAATTTTGGAATTGTCAATGTCATTCAAATTCACAGCTTTGTTAGCAAGAGGGCCATCACCACACCACCAGTCATGCCAAAAGGAGATGGCCTTGCCATTCCCAATCTTCCACTTAGTGTGATCTTGAACATGTTTTCTATTGGAAATGATACCTCTCCAAGTGATAGAGGCTTTGATGTTTTTCTTCCAAGAGTGGATGTTGTTCTTTGACAAATATTTTGTCTTCAGAACTTTAACCCACATGGCATTTTTATCAGTAAGAACTCTCCAACCTAACTTAGCCATGTAGGATTGGTTTAAAAGTTTGGCTTTTTTCACACCTAGACCCCCAACTTTTTTCTTATAGAAATGTTATCCCATTTGACAAGGTGGAATTTTTTCTTCTCAGGGGTATCCCCCAAGATGAAATTTCTGTTAATTCTGTCAATCTTTTTACAAATAGCAGCAGGGAACATAGTGGTTTGCATTCTGTAAGCAGGAATAGCAGAGAGAGCAGAATTCACCAGAGTTATCCTTCCAAATAAGGAAAGATGATTGGTTTTCCAACCAGCCATCTTCTTGTTAAGTTTATCAATCACATCTTTAAAATCACTACAGCTCACTTTCTTATGTAATAAGGGTTCTCCAAGATAAGTACCCAGGTTGGTGGTAAGTGGGATGCCACTTTGAGTACTTAACATTCTAGCACAATTTCTGCTAATGTTAGGGGAGATAAAGAGTTCAGATTTAAGAAGGTTCACAGACTGGCCAGAGACATCACAGAAGTCCATCACTGTATCCATCACTACTCTGCAACTTTCAGAATCAACTTTAGAGGAAAGCAAAATATCATCAGCAAACATAATGTGGGACAGAGTGGGTCCTTTTTGAGAAATTTTTATACCTTTCCAAGAGCCATCATCAACACGGCTTTGTATCATTCCAGAGAGTCTATCAATACAAAGGACAAAGAGGTAGGGGGATAAGGGGTCCCCCTATCTTAGCCCTCTATTAGGAGAGAATTCTCCCAACCTTTTGTTATTCCAGATAACACTGAGAGTGGTTTTGGTAACACCGTTCATAACTAAAGTGATAAAGTTTTCATCAAAACCATAACATATAAGGGTGTCATGAAGGAAGGACCAAGAGAGCTTATCATAAGATTTCTCTAGGTCAATTTTAAAGATCATGTCCCCTTTTTTTCCTTTTCTATTCATGGCACTATGCACCACTTCCTGGGCAATGATGACATTGTCAATAGTAGTTCTTCCCGGAATGAAACTACTCTGCATATTGCTAATAATGTCATCCAGGAATGGTCTGAGCCTGCCCACAATGGTTTTAGTGACAATTTTGTAAGAAACATTACAAAGACCAATAGGACGAAAATGACTCATAGTACCGGGCAATTCCACTTTAGGAATTAGAGCAATCAGAGTTTTATTCAACTCTGGAGGCACATTGCAGTTATGCAGACAATTATTCACAAAATCAGTCACATCCTTTCCAATAATATGCCAATACTTTTGATAGAAGTAGGCTTGGAAACCATCAGTGCCAGGAGCCTTAAAAGCTTTCATGGACTTAACAATGTCATGAATCTCACTTTGGGAAGCTTTGGAAGTAAGAATAGAATTGATATGTCTATCAATTTTACCAAAAACTCTATCATCACAAGAGTTATCAGGGTTCCAAGGGGGGTGATTAAATTGACAGAAAAGATTCTCAAAATAATTGTTAACTATAAAACAGAGTTGTTCAGGGTCATTTTCCCACTGCCCATCGTTGTTCTTAAAGCTAACAGTTATGTTTTTGTTTTTCCTAATAGTGGCAGTGAGATGAAAGAGTTTGGTATTCCTTTCCCCTTTGGTGATCCAATCCCTTTTAGAATTCTGCATCCACATTAACTCCTCTTGCTTGAGGATGCAATTCTAATCCTTTATCAGATCAATCTCAAGGAGGAAGAGATTGTGGGAGAAGTGTTTGGATTGGGCACATTGAATACCATTCAACCTACCAAAAAGCCACCTTTCCTTTCTTAGCACACTACCAAAATGTTCTTTATTCCATATTATGGAATCTTTAGCCACCATATCAAGTTTATCAACAATTTCATGGGGGAACAATCCAAGCATTCTTAACCACCCTCTCATAGTTTGGATTAGTAGCCCACATAGCTTCAAATTTGAAAAATTTAGGAGATTGAGAAGAGACAATTGTACCTTCAGTGTTTACCATGATGGGAGAGTGGTCAGAGTAAGTTCTGGGAAACACTGTTACATTATAATCTTGGAAGATCCCAATCCATTCCCTAGTGCCCATGGCTCTGTCAAGCCTCTTAAGAGTGTTAGCAACTCCCTCTCTATTATTGAACCAAGTGAGTGTCGGGCCATTGCTTCCCAAGTCAACCAACTTACAACTGTTGATATGGTTGCAAAATTTCTGGATTCTGCCGTCATTTCTAATTGGGGTCATGCTCCTTCTTTCACTGGTTTGAGCAATGTCATTAATATCCTCTGCAACCAACCACGGAAGTGTCATGTTCTCTGCCATGTCTTCAAGGCCTTCCCACAGTTCTTCTCTCCTACTAGCATTAGAGCTAGCATATATGGCAGTGAGAGTCCAATCAAGGTAGTTAGACTTCTTGATGATGGCATTCATGCTTTGAGTAGTCTTGTTGTAGATATCCACCTCCACTCTATTCTTTTCCCAGAACAACCAGATGCCCCCTGCTCTACCATTAGGATCCATGATATCATAGCCAGTGAACCCTTGATTGATGAAAAAATTTCCCATATGGCAAAATCCACTTTAGTCTCAAAGAGAGCAAATACCTCAGGGTTATTAGCCCGAAAAAGATCTTTGAAGTTACGCCGGAAGTCATCGTTTCCGGTGCCTCTGCAATTCCAAAGGATGATGTTCATAGAGAAACAGTTAGAGAGATGCTGACGTTCCTTCCAGGGAACCAACTCCGAGATCTCGTGGTGCCGTTTGAAGCTCTCGCCCCATCCTCTTCTGGGATTCACCATCACTGTGGGTTTCGGGATCAATTTGGGTTCTTCCACCATCATCCTCATCCACGTCTCGTTGATGTACCATGGGACCTCCACCAGGATTGGTTCTCGTTTGTTATTCTCCAGATTGAGATTTAGCCCCGAAAATAACAACCTCTTTGTTATCGTGTCTTTCAATTCCCACCTCATTTCTTCCCACAAAAGCTGCGTTCCTTCCATCGTTGATGTTTCCGAACCTAAAACTTGAGGTGGAGGCGCTCTGTGTGTCGAAGGGGTTGATCAGATTGGGATCTAGAATTTCGGAGCCTGTCCCTTTGCCCTTTGAAATGGGTTATGACCCGAAAGTTCTACCCGGTTCACTTGCCTTACCCGGGTTGAAGACTTTTGGACCCGAAAAGTGTTCTCCCGCTTCTGCCCTCCTCTTTTTGTCTCGTCTAGCTTGGTTGTTACGTTGTTTCCCAATATTGTCATCCCCAAAAATGTCTTTTCCAATTTTGTTTTAGTTTCCAGTTTTACCCCTACTCTTCCCTCCTGTTCTCTCTTCATTTTCCTGATTGGGCTTATCAAGGCCCGCAAATCTGTTGTAGTTTGGGTTTGGATTGGGATTTGGGCTTCCCATTTTTCCTTTGCCCTTAAGATTCTGCTGTTGATTGGGCCTTCTTGGTCCATTAGGTAGGTTTGGGCCTTTCACCAGTTTGTTGGCCCACTTTCTTTTGGGAAAGAGCCAATTACCGAAATTCTCCTTCACTAACTTCTGGTCTTCCATTCCCCTTCCTTCCTTTCTTCCTTCTTCGTTATTTCCGGTGAGTTGACCTTTGATTTTTATGTTGACTGGTGAGTACAAAATTCCACTTGTGTCAGTGACCGTTGTACTGGTGGTGTGGCTGTGAACGGCCTCTGGCGTCCCCAGTGTCTTTGCTTGTGGATGACTCTCTTTCCTCGTCTCCGTCGCCGATGATTTGAACGGTAAGTTATCTTTTAGATGATTCACCCTGCCACATTCAAAACAAATAGTATGAACCGATTTGTATTCAACTGGGAAAATTTTCCGGCCGAGCCTGTATTTCGGGACCAAGGGTTTGTTTAAGTTAATTTCAACACATAATCTAGCAAATTTTCCTCTCAATCCAGCGAGTTAATTGATATCGCCTCTGAGGGGTTTGCCTAGAACCCGAGCAATAGTATTGAGTGAGTTTTCAATGAAATGCTCATAGGGAAGCCCCGGAAATCTCACCCACATGGCGGTAGTGATTGCAGAGGCCTCCGAAGGGGCAAAGTTCGGAACCCATTTCCTCACAGTGAGGTAGTGATCAAGAAGGACCCATGGTCCCCCGGTTTAAACTCTCAACCGATCCTCAGGGAGATCAAACTTAAAAATGAAGAAGTTTGCTTCAATTTCAACTGCATCGAATTGCCCTTTGAGGCCCCATAGGCCTTTCACTCTGTTGACCATAGTTTTATAGCCAATCACCTGTCCCAACAGTTTCACAATAAGACAATCTCTGAGCTTTCTTTTCAAGTGCTTTTTGAAACCTTGTGAAAAAATCACCTCAGGGATCTTTTTGATCTCATCAGAGAGATCAGTTTCACTGTCCGATTCCTCATCATCGGAGATTTCATTATCTCCGATGAGGTCGGAATCGTCAACAAAGGACATGTGGTGCTTTGATCTGAGAAAAAACCTTTGGATTTCAAGGCTTTACTCAGAGCATCTTTGAAGGATTGGGTTTTCACTTGGAATTTCTCAAAACTTTGTTTCTCCTTTTGTTTAGTTACCAGATCTGCAAGTTTTGACTCCAGATTCATAATCTTAACCTCAATGGTTTGGGAGTTCGATTGGCCCCCTAGGATTTCACTCCTCTGTTTTTTATGGATCTGGTCCGATCCGAAATCAGAACCAGTGGTAGCATGTTCATCGTTGTCTTTCATTTCATCATCCTCCACCCGAATCGACGGAGGATGAATGTTCATGGCTAATGCCATGGTGTCGGAGACGACAGGAAGAACTCAGTGGAAGGAAAAGCCAGAGAGAAAGCTAGAGAGAGAAAGCATTGAACAATCAGCTCCTTAAAAAAAATTAATATCAAGTGTTGCAGCCGAGGATCAAATCCCCGAGCTACAAGTCGATATCAACGGGAGTTATGCACTAGGAAAAAAGCAATTTTTGTTAATTACCCGTTACCATTCAATAAGTAGTCAATAACATCCCTAAAAAAAAGTAGTCAATAACAAATGTCTTTAATTTGTTCTTATTTATTATTTCAGTGAATACAAATATAGGTTACCTTATTCGTTCTTTTTTGATAAATTGTATTTTATATTTTAGTCAATATAAGAGCCCGAACGCAATATTATAAATGTGAAATAGCGTATTAAGGTTCATGAAATAGATGTATTAGATGATGGTAATATTATTTTAACTAACTTATAAGCTGATATTGTAGTGCAATTATTATTATATTTTTGAGGAGAAAGAAATCTTTCATTAACCATGGAAATTCACATTACAATCCGTTACCCATGCGGGCATGGTACCAATCCAAACAGTTGGGTTTTCTAAGCCTAGTCCATACTTTGCTAATCTATGCGCCTGACCATTAATCTTTCTTGGACACCAACTGCAAGTAAACTCCCTGAATCGCTGCAAAATTCGCTTGCAATATGCCATAATCGACCCAAAAGTGGTGCGATCCTCTAAACTTAAGATGTAAGGATCCTGCACTAAGTAGCCCGGAGTGCATTGAAGGTCAGATTGGATCTCAATACGACTAAACTGCAATCGCCATGCCAATAATAACGATCCGCGAACCGCTAATGCTTTGCAACTCGCGGGTTTGCAGTGGAGAATAACGACGCAACCATGGCTGCAATAGGATCACCGCGATGATCTCTCACAGCTATCCCGATAGATGACATGTCATCTTTCTTGCATGCTCCATTCATGTTCAACTTCGCCCAACCAATTGTCGGCGGTTCCCACACTATTCCCCGCTGAACCATGCTCGAATTCGCGGTTTGTTGGTGGCCCATATCCACCGGTATTGGCTCTGTTTTGGCCATGTGAAGCTCCTCACGATACTTGATAATTCTCCGAATCATGGAACTGGGAGAAGTATGAATTCCTTGAAAAACTCTAAAGTTTTGACTCCACCAGCAAACTCACATTGTAATTGACAGCCACCTCCGATTTTCATCACTTAGTAACTCCAATGAAGCCTCCAACCATTGCCTGACATTCCCATAGCGACAGTGAGTTTATTCGTGTCCCAAAATCGCTTCCCATACAGTTATCATGTGTTTGCACTTCAAAAATAGATGCTCATCCGTCTCCTCATATTTCCCACACCATAGAGCATAATGGGTAAACACACATCCCCCTTCTAGCTAGTTGTTTCGTTGTGGGTAGGGAACCTTGGCTCAGCTGCCACGTCGTGAAAACGGCTGAACGATGGGCGTTTGTTCTCCATAGTCGCTTCCACACACCAGGGTTTGCGCTGCTCGATTGACCTCTTGGGTTTATGACATCGCTTCGCCGAATCTACTCTGCTAAGTAGTACCCATATCTTACCGTCTAATTGCTAAAATTGTCGAAATAACATTACCAACTATCCTCTTGTCTAATGATGGGCAAGATAATTTTGATAATCATATGACAATCTGCCGATTTCAATTGGGTAGCCAGCCGGTCCATGTCCCACTTTCCTATTGCTTCGTTAATGAAGTCTGAAACACGCATATAAAGACCATTGGGGTTATTAGAGCATACCTTAAAACTTGTTGCCCGGGGAATCCAACGATCTTCAAAGACATTTGTGGATTGACCGTCCCCAATTCTAATATAAGCACCGCGCTCCAAGATCATTCGACCCGCTATAATAGCCCGCCAAGTTTGCGACGGATTACATCCAATTCCAGCATAAAAAAACTCTGAATGAGGAATTTTTTTTGTTTTAAGTAAATGGGATAGCAGGGAATCTGGTTTGACAAGAATACACCACCCTTGCTTTGCTAATAAAGCAAGATTAAAAGACTCAATATCATGGAAACTCACACCACCATCCTCCTTCGACCTTTTGACTCGGTCCCATGTGACCCAGCAAGTACCCTTTCCATTTCCACTTCTATTCCTTCAAAAATCTCGTATTAGGCTTTCAATTTTCTCTTACAGCTGTTTAGGGAATTGGAAGCACGACATAGCATAGTTTGAAATTTCGTGGATCACTGCTTTGATAAGATTTTCTTTACCCGTCGTGGATAAAAGCTTCTCCTTCCACCCATTCAATATCGCACTAATTCTTTCAAGAATGTTGGAGAAAGTGACCATCTTTGCTCGTCCCACTTTAGTTGGTAGACCAAGGTACTTCTCAAACACTGTGACCAATTGAACCCCCGCCACTTGACATAGTTGCTCCTGTATATCTTGCGCTACATTACTGGAGAAAATTGCTAATGATTTATCCAGATTAATCTTTTACCCGAGGCGTGCTCATAATCCTGTAAAATTTGTAAAAAAGATACAATCCCACCCTCCTCAGTGAAACAGCCCAAAGGACCACGGTTCACAGCTAATACAATTCAACTAGAATTCCAAGTACATTATTCATAAATAAAAAGGAGAAACCCTCCAACAATGTTCAGAAATAAGGAAATAGCATTGTCTGAAATGTCCAAGTGATAAAACTGAAACTAAACTTTATTTGCTGCAAGGTCTCTAAGCTTCAACATGTGTACGCGTTCCCCCAACTCAATGCCAAACTGCGGATTTTAAAATAGACACAGCCGACCTCAGGAAAATTTTAAGTCAGTACAAACTGAGTAAATATATACCACAAAGCTTAAACAAGAGTTTTGGCTAAGATAACACACGATTTGATTAATACTCAATTTAGAGGATGACATGAGTAATTGTTAAACTCAGTGGTAGAACCATGGCTGATAAGATTTCAAATATACGTAACCAGTAACGAAGATCCAAGTTTTAGTGTTCGGTTTGGTTGAGGCGTAGCCTACGAGCCCCAACAGGTACGATGTGGACAGAGAGGTCACTATGCAATAAGAAATAAAAATATGGGGTGCTTATTGGGATATTACAATCCCAATTCTCCCCAGACGTTAGTGTTTGGTTTTGATGACGGATACGCAGCGGAATAAACATAAATCACTCGTTCAAGACCCTCCAAGGATCACAGGAATAGACCACATAACAATAGTAAATGATTTTTAGTATCTACATACCTTTGAGTTCTCCTGTGATGACTTCACATGTGAAATAGTATTCACGTCTCTATGGGTAGTCCACTCCCAGGATTGAATGCTGATCCTTCAAGCCTTTGTCCTAGCTAGGATTGAAGGAGGAAGTGAAAGTAGATCACAATCACGATAAACGGAGCCATGAGGTGGGTGACACCTCTTGTGGCCGACGGGGTAGGGGCGGTCTCAAGGGGGGGGGGGGGTTCGGCCCTCCTTTGGGATTTTCTCTCACTCCTTGATTTTTCTCTCCCACTCAATGTGTTATGAGCATTAGTCTGGGAAGGAGGCTAGGAGTGTCCTTTATATAGTCCACCAACTCCTTTTTGACTGCATAAAAGCCCCTATCCTAATCATATCCATACACGGACTAGTCCAACTTGAATATTAGTCCTACTAAGTTTGCAAGTAGTTGCGTATTGATCCCTCTAATTAATTAATCTTATTAATTAGTTCCCAAGTCCGGTCTAATCGATAAGGAGTGTGACCCCATAGGTTTCTACTTAGTTGTTAGTAACAATTACTAACATGGAGCGGCCTCTAGCAAGACATCCAAGTTACCCAACTAATAGAAATAGTCATCCGACAATCCTTGTGCAAGTATGTCTCATCACTTTGTATCTATATCCGGATTGGACACGAGACATACAAGTCACACTCGTATATCCAATCCATAGTTTCTCGATCCTGGGAATAGTCTTATCCATGCAAATAACATCAATATCCTATATTGATTTATCTGAGTCTGGCCAGACATTCTATAAGCACCATCCCTCGAGTGGCCGTGGATATTTGCTCGCGCTATGTGGGAGGAACAAATTCTATCTACGTCACTAACATCTCTAAGCTTGCTTCTTATTGCATCCGATAGACGCCTTTATTGCTACCCAATTACGGTGTAGCGTTTGACGCTATCAAAACACAATTTTCCACAACTAGAGGATCTAGTGACTTTAAGTCTAAGGATGACAATACCGTTGTCACTACGAGAAGCACTTGTGACTTTACATAACTTGTATGTAGCCTTCTCGTTGTGGGTCCATCCAGGGTGACATTACCCCTAAAGCATACCCATGTGTTGGATCGTGATATTTTTTGAATAGATGCCCTAGAGGAAATCTAGTTTAGTATGAATTTATTTTGGCTAGAAAATTCAATGTATTATTTATTGGATATTTAATATAATGAAGTCCTTAGATTTAAAATTGTGTTGTTTATCTTAAATATCCCTAGTCCAGTATAATGATTAATGGGACAATCATCTATAGACTAGTATGGGGTTCGATTGATATAGAGATATCATGATCCAACACATGGGTGTGCATTAAGGGTAATGGCGCACTGGATTGACCCATCTCCAAGAAGGCTACATCCACGTTATGTTAAGTCACAAGCGCTTCTCGCGGTGCAATGGTATTGTCATCGACTTGAAGTCACTAGATATTCTAGTTGTGGATTATTGTGATTTTGGTAGCGTCAAACGCTACACCGTAACTGGGTAGTTATAAAGGCGTGTACCAGATACAATAAGAATCAAGCTTAGAGATCGTAGTGGACGTAGATAGAATTTGTCCCTCTAATAACGGGAGAAAATATCCTAGGCCACTCAAGGGATAGTGCTTATAGAATGTCTTGCCAGACTCAAATAAATCAATATGGGATATTGATGTTATTTGAACGAATAAGGCTATTCCCAGGATCGAGAAACTATGAATTGGATATACGAGTGTGACTTGTATGTCTCGTGTCCAATCCGGATATAGAGACAAAGGGATGTGACAATTACTTGTACAAGGTTCGTCGGATGACTATTCTATTAGTCGGCTATAATGGATGTTTTGCTAGAAACCGCTTCATATTAGCAAATTGTTGCTACGAACTAGATAGAACCTATGGGGTCACACGCTATATAGAGTTGAACTAGATTTGAGAATTAATTGATATGATTAATTAATTAGAAGGATCACTTTGCAACACCTTGCAAACTTAGTAGGACTAATTTGCAAGGAAGGGACTAAATTGAATTCTAGTAGGACTAGAATAGGTCCTTTAGGTAGTTGACCAGGATTTGTTGGAATATATAAAAGATGCTCTTTCCTTCCTTCCTTCCCACACTTATGAGCCTATTGTTCATAACTTGAGTGGGAGAGAACAAAAGGAGAGAGAGCAAGCAAGCAAGAGGGCCGACTGACCCCCTTGCCGCCGCCCCTACCCCGTCGGCCAACAAAGGAGGCCGCCCCCTCCTTGTTGCCTCGTGTTGCGTGATTTCTTATTCCTCTTCTCCCTTACTAGCTAGCACAAAGGAGAAGGAAGATCTAGGTCTCAACTCTAGGCATGGATCAACCGTAGAGACGTGACACAATTCGCGTTACAAGTCATCACAGGAGAAACCCTAAGGTGTGTAACATGATTCTTCCTTTACCATCGTTATGCTTCTTGTCCTATGATCCTTGGAGGGTATTGAATGGATAAATTATATTATTCCGCTGCGTATCCATGATCAAAAACCTACAGTGGTATCAGAGCCACAGGTCGTAGAGCATAAACGTGGTTTATGTGTTACGTTAGTTTTACACTTTAAATTTATTGTTTATCGCGTAAAACAAGACAAATCAAGCATATGATGGAATTTGTCAATAATCAAACAAAACATGATATAGTTTTTGCATTGGATGCATGAATTAGTGAGTTTGAGAAATTTTAGGATCTTAGATTTAGGATCTGGGCATCCTATTGAAAGAAGGAGTTCTTTTCAAACAAGGAAACAACCAAACTTGGGCAACAAGCAAGGAAGTTGTTTTGGAAACAACTCCCTAAGAGGTTCGGCCCCCCTAAGGGGACCGCCCCTCCTTGCTTTCCGCCCAAGTAAAGGACGGCCTAGGGGCCGGGGGCAGCCCTAGCGCATGGCCTAGCCGTGTGGGCTAGGGGCCAGCCGACCCAAGTCATAGGCGGTCCTCTTTGGGGCTCGTGCAATTAAATTGTTGGGCCCCTTGGACCGTTTTAACCCTAGAAAATTCCTAAAATCAATTAAAATTGACCAAGCGCGTTAAAATTGGATTTTAACTGTTTATGTGCAAATCGCATGGTGGTTGGATATGGCCTTTGGATGTGGTTTTGTGTGATTGTTTAATTTTGTGGTTTGGTTTACGGCCTGCAAGCTGATCAATTTGTTGTAATAATTAAATTAGAGTTTTATGGCATGCGAGCCATTTTCTTTCTCAACTTGGGAGATTTATTTTATTTATTATAGCTATTAGCTAGTGCTAGATAGAATAGATTGTTAGCCAAGATTGAATAAGAAAAGCCCAAAGCCAAAGGAAGCCACAAAAGATGGAGCATGGAGCATTCCACATGACTATGAAGGATGGACCAAAAGATGAAGACGCATGGAGATGTTTTTGCTTTTAGGGTTCATAGATGATTCCATTGACTTGGAATTATCTTAGTCTAGAAAAGGCCATATCCACATCACGTTTTATTTTATTTTGTGGTTGTTTAATTTTATTGTCTTATTATTTTGTGGTTGGTGTATGGATGATGCATGCAATTAGGATAATAAGATAATTAGACAACCCGGATCTATTATTTGGAGTTGTGCCCAAACTCAAATAGATAGATCAGTTGATATGGATCAACAAAACAATATAAATTGAATTTAAAAGTCCCTCAAAATTCAAATATTGTGTTTTTGCCTTCCCGTTATTTAAACACTCATTATCACATGATTTATCAAGTTCGTGCATGCCAAAGCAAGGCGACTTGGTTCATAATGATGGAATGCGATGGCACAAACAAGTTATGTGCAATTGTTTAAATAAGAGGTTGGACACAACTAGGCTATTAATATGATTAAAACCTAGAGGCAATCAATTGGGATTATCCATGCGGATGGATAAATAAGGAGTTATTTTCCCAATTTAACCAAGAGTTGTATAGGGATGCAATTGGAATTGTTCCTACCTAAAGTAGTCAAATTATGGGTGACTTGCCAAAGCAAGCTTATAAGGAGATGAAACATGGATCTTGGCCAACTAGAAAATATAAGGATATTTTCCGCATTAATATCTTGAGGGTTATTAATCCGTAGAAAAATATTGGGAGCTATGTTTGATAAACTAGCCATTATTGAATATAATCAAAAATTCACAAATACTAAAACTTGCATATTTTTCTTTTGAAGAATTCCAAATGGCAAACAACTCATCGAGTTCACAACATTCCCTACGATCTGTCCTTGAGAAGGACAAACTTTCTGGAACCAACTTCCTTGATTGGTACAGAAACTTGAGAATCGTTCTCTAGAAAGAGAAGAAATTGTACGCAATAGAGGAGCAAGTTCAAGAAGGTCCAGAGAACAATACCCCAGCAGCCTTAACGATGTATCAAAAGTGAGTTAATGACGCTAATGATGGGCCTGCCTTATGCTATGCAACATGACTTCTGATCTTCAGAAGCAACACGAAAACTTGAATGCTGTCGATATGATCGAGAATCTGAAGCAGCTCTTCCAAGAGAAGGCAAGGGTTGAGAGGTATGAGATCTCTAAGGCATTGTTCAAGTGTCATCTGGCTGAACGAAACCCTGTGGGACCTCATGTACTCCGTATGATCGGATACTTGGAGAATCTCGCGCGACTAGGGTTTTCGGTCGGCCAAGAGTTGGATACCGATCTCGTGCTGCAATCGTTGCCTGAGAGTTATGAACAGTTCATCACGAACTATAACATGAACAAGATCGTGAAACCACTACCTGATTTACTCAATATGTTGAGGACAACTGAACAAAGCATCAAAAAAGGTAAGGGCAAGGCCATTATGATGGTACAGAAAGGAAATGGAAAAAAGGTTTGCCTCATCCTCCAAGGGCAAAGGCAAGTCAGTTGCCAAGTCCAAGGAACCTGCCCTTAAGCCTGTTAGTGGCATTGCCAAAGGTGTGACTAAAGGTGAGTGTCACTACTGCAGTCAACCTGGACACTGGAGGAGGAACAGCCAAAAATATCTGGAGGACAAGAGGCTTGGAATAGTGATTCCACCACCACCAGGTATTTTTGTTGTAGATGTCAATTTAACTGTCTCTACATCGTGGGTATTAGATACTGGATGTGGATCTCACATTTGCCGAAATGTGCAGGATCTAAAGAGAAGTAGAAGATTGGCGAAAGGGGAGATAGACCTGCGCGTTGGGAATGGAGCAAAAGTTGCTGCGTTGGCCGTGGGCGTGTGCGAGCTATCTCTGCCTCCAGTATTAGTTTTAGAATTAAATAATTTCTATTTTGTGCCTGCTATGAGCAGAAACATTATTTCTATTTCTTGTTTGGACAAGGAAGGTTTTATTATTTCAATAAAGAACAATTGTTGTTCCTTTTATTTTAATAATATTTACTGTTGTAGTGCGCAATTATTTAATGGAATGTATGTCCTTGATCTAAGCAATCTTGTCTACAACATTAATACCAAGAGGATTAAAATACATGATTTAAATCCTGCTTACTTATGGCACTGTCGTTTAGGTCACATAAACGAGAAACGTGTATCTAAACTCCATAAGGATGGACTACTAGACTCATTTGATTTTGAATCACATGAGACATGTGAGGCTTGTTTATTGGGAAAAATGACAATGTCCCCTTTCAATAAGAAAGGTGGAAGGACTAGTGAGCAATTGGCGCTCATACATACTAATGTGTGTGGGCCATTTTCCAAGCCTTCCAGGGGTGGTTCCGTCTACTTCATTACATTTACTGATGATTACAGTAGATATGGATTTGTGTACCTCATGAGGGACAAATCCGTATCCTTTGAAAGGTCCAAAGAATTCAAGAGTGAAGTAGAGAAGCAACTTGGCAAAAGTATCAAGGCTCTACGATCGGATCGTGGAGGAGAATACTTGAGCCAAGAGTTTGGCGACTATCTTAGAGAGTGTGGGATTGTGTCCCAACTCACTCCACCCGGAACGCCACAATGGAATGGCGTGTCCCAGAGGAGGAATCGAACCCTATTGGATATGGTTCGATCTATGATGTGTCAAACCGATCTTCCATTGTCATTTTGGGGCTATGGTCTATTAAGTGCAGCTTTCACCATTAACCGTGTTCCATCTAAATCAGTCATGAAGACACCACATGATATGTGGAGTGGGAGGCGTCCCACACTTTCGTTCATGAAGATTTGGGGCTGCGATGTCTATTTAAAGAGTTTACAATCAGACAAGCTAGGGCCAAATTCGGATAAGTGTAAATTTGTTGGGTACCCTAAGGAAACTAAGGGTTACTACTTCTACAATCCAACTGAGAACAATGTGTTTGTTGCTCGGTCCGGCGTGTTTCTAGAAAGAGAGTTTGTCTCTAAAGAAGCAAGTGGGAGGACTGTAGAAATTGATGAAATTCAAGAACCGCAAATCACTGAACCAACTATGGGACATGAACAGGAACCACCAGGAGTTGTGGAACAGCCTGTTCAAGTAACACAAGAGCTTCGTAGATCTAGTAGAGTGCGCCAGGAACCCGAGAGGTATGGACTTCTCGTGACTGATTCCGGTGAAACAATGCTCATAGATGATGAGCCTACTACCTATGAAGAGGCCATGAATGGGCCATACTCTCAGAAGTGTCTAGAAGCCATGAGATCCGAGAAGGAATCCATGTATACTAACAAAGTATGGACTTTGGTGGAACCACACGAAGGGGCGCGGCCCATGGGGTGCAAGTGGGTCTTCAAGAAGAAGATCGACATTGATGGTAATGTGATTACCTATAAGGGCCGATTGGTGGCTAAAGGATTCAGACAGATTCATGGTATTGACTATGATGAAACCTTTTCACCAGTCGCTATGACCAAATCCATCCGAAATCCTACTTGTCGTTGCAGGATACTACGACTATGAGATTTGGCAGATGGATGTCAAAACAGCATTCCTTTATGGGAATCTCCTTGAGGACGTGTATATGATACAGCCGGAGGGTTTTGAAGATCCAAAGCAAGCCAATAAAGTGTGTATGCTGCAACGATCCATTTATGGATTGAAGCAAGCTTCTAGGAGTTTGAATCGACGTTTTGATGAAGTAGTCAAAGAGTTTGGCTTCATCAGAAACGAATATGAGTCTTGTGTCTACAAGAAGGTTAATGGGAGCTCTGTAGCTTTTCTGGTCTTGTATGTGGATGACATACTGCTCATTGGAAGCGACATTCCCATGCTGCAATCTGTTAAAGATTGGCTAGGAAAGTGTTTCTCAATGAAAGACTTAGGGGAAGCAGCCTATATACTTGGTATAAAGATCTATAGAGATAGATCTAAGAGACTGTGAGGCCTAATTCAAAGTACATATATTGACAAAGTGTTGAAGCGGTTCAACATGCAAGATTCCAAGAAGGGATTCTTGCCCATGTCACATGGAATCACTCTTTCGAAGAGTGGTTGTCCTTCCAATGAGATTGAGAAGGAACGCATGAGTAGAATTCCCTATGCCTCGACCATAGGATCTATCATGTACGCCATGTTATGTACTAGACCATACGTGTCATATGCCTTGAGTATGACAAGAAGATACCAATCCAATCCAGATGAGAGTCACTGGATTGCGGTCAAGAACATCCTAAAGTACTTGAGAAGAAATAAGGATGCTTTCTTGATATTTGGCGGTGAGGAAGAGATACGTGTAAGGGGTTACACGGATCCAAGCTTCCAAACCGACAGAGATGACTTTAGATCAAAATCGGGATATGTGTTTTGCCTGGATGGAGCAGCAGTGAGGTGGAAGAGTTCCAAGC
The DNA here is from genome assembly GCA_023055425.1 of Linanthus parryae. NCBI lineage: Eukaryota > Viridiplantae > Streptophyta > Magnoliopsida > Ericales > Polemoniaceae > Linanthus > Linanthus parryae. Next base: position 92,308,623 of record JALGPY010000005.1, on the reverse strand, counting down.
AAGAGACGGTGGCTGATTCTACAACAGAGGCTGAGTATATTGCTGCAAATGGCGCAGCAAAGGAAGCTGTTTGGATCAGAAAGTTTGTTTTTGAACTTGGTGTGGTTCCTAGCATTGCGGATCCAGTAGAGTTGTACTGTGACAACACTGGGGAGATCGCGCAATAAAAGGAGCCCAGGTCGCACCAGAAAAGCACGTGCTCAGGAAGTTCCATCTTATTCGAGATATTATCGATAGAGGAGACGTTCGGATATGCAAGATTCCTACAGATGAGAATCTGTCAGATCCACTTACAAAGCCTCTCGTGCAGTGGAAGCATGAAGGGCACACTAGGAGCATGGTCATACGGGATGCGTCGGATTGGTAGTGCAAGTGGGAGACTGTTGGAATAGATGCCCTAGAGGCAATCTAGTTTAGTATGAATTTATATTGGCTAGAAAATTCATTGTATTATTTATTGGATATTTAATATAATGAAGTCCTTATATTTACAATTGTATTGTTTATCTTAAATATCCATAGTCCAGTATAAAGATTAATGGGACAATAATCTATAGACTAGTATGGGGTTGGATTGATATAGAGATATCCTGATCCAACACATGGTTGTACTGCACTGGATTGACCCATCTCCGAGAAGGCTACATACACGTTATGTTAAGTCACAAGCGCTTCTCGCGGTGCAATGGTATTGTCATCCTTAGACTTGAAGTCACTAGATATTCTAGTTGTGGATTATTGTGATTTTGGTAGCGTCAAACGCTACACCATAACTGGGTAGTTATAAAGGCGTGTACCGGATACAATTAGAAGCAAGCTTAGAGATCGTAGTGGACGTAGATAGAATTTGTCCCTCCCACATAACGGGAGCAAATATCCTAGGCCACTGGAGGGATAGTGCTTATAGAATGTCTGGCCAGACTCAAAAAAATCAATATGGGATATTGATGTTATTTGCACGAATAAGGCTATTCTCAGGATCGAGAAACTATGGATTGGATATACGAGTGTGACTTGTATGTCTCGTGTCCAATCCGGATATAGAGACAAAGGGATGTTACAATTACTTGTGCAAGGTTTGTCGGATGACTATTCTATTAGTCGGCTAGAATGGATGTTTTGCTAGAAACCGCTCCATATTAGCAAATTGTTGCTACGAACTAGATAGAACCTATGGGGTCACACGCTATATAGAGTTGAACTAGATTTGAGAATTAATTGATATGATTAATTAATTAGAAGGATCACTTTGCAACACCTTGCAAACTTAGTAGGACTAATTTGCAAGGAAGGGACTAAATTGAATTCTAGTAGGACTAGAATAGGTCCTTTAGGTAGTTGACAAGGATTTTTTGGACTATATAAAGGATGCTCCTTTTTTCCTTCCTTCCCACACTTATGAGCCTATTGTTCATAACTTGAGTGGGAGAGAACAATAGGAGAGAGAGCAAGCAAGCAAGAGGGCCGACCGAACCCCTTGCCGCCGCCCCTACCCCGTCGGCCAACAAAGAAGGCCGCCCCCTCCTTGTTGCCTCGTGTTGCGTGATTTTTTCTTACTTTTCCTCCGTTCCTAGCTAGCACAAAGGAGAAGGAAGATCTAGATCTCAACTCTAGGCGTGGATCAACCGTAGAGACATGAAACAATTCGATTTACAAGTCATCACAGGAGATACCCTAAGGTGTGTAACATGATTCTTCCTTTACCATCGTTATGCTTCTTATCCTGTGATCCTTGGAGGGTATTGAATGGATAAAATATATTTTTCCTCTGCGTATTTATGATCGAAACCCTACAGATATCTCCATATCAATCCAACCCCATACTAGTCTATAGTTGATGTCCTGTTAATCAATATAATTGACTAGGGATATTTAAGAATATAACATTTATATTCTAAGGACTTCATTCATGTTAACACATATCCATATCGATAACATAATGAATTCTAAGTCCATAAATGTCACAAGAAATAGATTGCCTCTAGGGCATATCTCCAACAGTCTCCCACTTGCACTAGGGTCAATCTCCTGCATCATATGCCTATTGATCTAGCGCGGTCCCCATGCTTTCACTGCACAGGGTAAGAGAGACATCGGCTGGTACTTTGCAAATATTCACATCTCCTCTATCGAAAATCGAATGAGATTGAATATTCTGAGTATGTGCATCTTATGCATCAATACACCCAGTCCCATGTGATAGAATCGGCAACTGAATCTTGCCTGGAACCTTTCCAGCTCACAATCCCTCCCACTAGTGCAAAACATAAAAATTGACTATAATCAGAAATCTTCGTTGTTAGATTGGTAGTTCTCATCACTGTAATCCCTTACAGCAAACTCTGCCTATCCTCCATTTACCAATAATTCATCCTAAGTTATTCTCAAGTACTTTTAAGGATAATCTTGATAATTATCCAGTGACTCTCACCCGGATTTGACTGGTATCTTCGTGTCATACCATATGACACATCTGGCATAGTACATAACATGGCGTATCTCGTCAATCTTTCATACAGTCCTTTCTCAATCTAATTGGAAAGACAATTAGATCTTCCAAAGACTAATTTCATGTGACATGGGTAAGAATCCATATTCTTGCTTTTTGAACCATTTCAACACCTGTCAATATATGTACCTTGAATCAAGCTGAACAACTATCTTGATCAATCTCCATAGATTTTATAGATTATCTCGCCTAATTATTTCATTGAAAATCAATTTCTCTAGCCAATCTTTAACAGATTGCAGAGTAGAGACATTATTCCCAATGATTAGTATGTCTCCACATACAATACCAGAAATATAACTGTGCTCCCACTAACCTTCTTGTAAACACAAGCTTAATCTTCAATTTCGATGGAACCAAACTCCTTTGATTTCATCATCAATTCAAATATTCCAACTCCGATAAGCTCGACTCAATCTGTAGACAGGTTGCAGCAAGAAAGATGCGAATGGATTTAAGCATCGCAACTGGGAAAAATATTTCGTCATAGTCCATACTATGAACTCGCTAGAAATCTTTAGCCACCAATCGTCCCTTAAAATTAATCATATTACCATCCATGTTGGTTTCTTCATAACCCACTTGCACCTTATGGGTCTTAGCCTTTCAGGTGGTTCCACCAAAGTCCACACTTTGTTGGTATACATGGATTCCAATTCGTATCTCATGGCTCCATACCATTTCTGAGAGTATGACCCACTTGTGGCCATCTCATAGGTTATAGGCTCATCTCCATGAGAAACACATCAACGGGTTATCACAAATCCATATTTCTCTATCCCCTTGACACATTTAATCTATGAGGTTCTTGTGTTACCTAAGTTGGTTGCTCCACAACATCTTGTGATCCTGCTCATGTTCCATCAAAATGATCAATATTATTTTGTTGTTCTTGAACTCCTTCAAGTTCTACTGTCCTCCCACTATTTCTTTTAGAGACAATCTCTATCTAGAAACACAGCAATTCGAGCAACAAACAATTTTTTCTCGATTGGAGTGTAGAGATAATATCATTTGTTTCCTCAGGATATTCCACATAGTACATTTATCCGACTTGGGTTCAAGTTTATCTGTAAACTATTTACATAAAATTCATAACCCAATTTCTTATAAATGACATACTATGACACCTCCTAGTCCATATCTAATATGGTGTTTTTCATAATTGGTTTTTGATGGAACAAGGTTAAGGGAGAAATTTGTTTTAATTAGAACATGACCCCTAAAAGTATACTGGAAGTTCTGTTTGTCACATCAGACCGAACCATGTCCAACAAGGTTCAAAGTATCCTCTTAGATACGCCATACCCGTGTGGCGTTCTAGGTGGAGCGAGTTTGGATCATATCCAATACTCCTATAGATGTTTGTCAAACTCTTAGTTTTAAGTACTCTCCGCAACTATCAAATCGTAGAGCCCTAATACTTTTGCCAAGCTGGTTCTCTACTTCACTCTTGAATTCCTTGAACTCTTCAAAGGATTCTGATTTTTTTCTTCATAAGAAACACAAATCCATATCTACTGAAGCTATCAGTAAATATGATGAAGTACTGAAAACCACTTTTATCCCTTGTGCTTTGTGGCTTACATACATCAATATGTATGATTCCCAAAAGATCATATCTTTACCCATTAAATAAATCATACATGTCTCATATGATTCGAAATCAAATGAGTCCATAAATCTATCCATATGGAGCCTAGATATGTATTTCTCATTTATGTGGCCTAAACAACAATGCAAAAGATAAGTGAGGTTCATATCTTTATATGCAAGCCTCTTGGAATTAGTGTTATAGATGAAATTACCATGATCAAGGACTTGTGATCCATTAGACAAAAGTGCATAATGCATTTTATCAAAATAAATAGAACAACATTTGTCCATTATGTTAATAAAATGATTTTTCTTGTCCAAACAAGAAACCGCAATACTGTCCCTACTCAAAGTAGTGACATAATAGTATTTCGTTTAATTCATAAATAATTTCAAAGGGTCGAGATAATTCCCTACGGCTAATTTAGCAACCCCTTCCTTCACTGCCCCACTTGTAGGTTTATTTTTTCCTTATCCAATTGTATACATCTCTTGAGATCATCCACATTTCTATAAATGTGAGATCCTTATCTAGCATCATACACTTATGATGATGAGATAGACACATTGACTTCTATAACAAAAATACCTAATTGGAATTCTCAATTCCTTTAATTTTCTCTTCTAGGCACTTTGGGCAGTCACTCTTCATCCACACCACCTATGGGACCTTTAAGGCAACTTGGTTTTAGCAACAAGCTTACTTTATACCCATGGGGTCGGCGCAAACCTTTTTCCCTTACCCATGCTGTTAACCATTAACATGTTTTGCCTTTAGCCCTTTATGAGTGCTTTGTATAGCGATTCTCAATCATATTGAGTAAATCACCTTTAAACAAAACTATAATTGCATCCAATGCAATTCTTGATCCATTTGGGAGAATAACCTTTTACTCTTTATCTATCTCATAGATAAATCCCAGTCTCTAAGATTTTAATCTTATTGAAGTAGCTTAATTGTGCTTGACCGCTTGCTTCGGCATTCACACATTACTAGCTTGTGTCGTCGCGTCATATCTCGATGAATCAAGTCGCCTTGCTTTGGCAAGCCCGAACTCATTCCATCTCGATCATGACGAGTGCTAAGCAAGAGAGTGCAAAGTGGGGCAACACTTCAAGCCTTTCATGTTTAGCTCGCTCTTTGAAAGAGCTTCTTTTAATGTATGATCATATCATACGCCTCCATATTTCTCATCTTGCTTCCAAAGCTCAGAGTTCATGGCAGCAGACATGAGGCAAGTTACATCGAAAGAATCATTCTTTGATGTTCTTTCCATTAGGCTTTAGTGTTGTTGGTAGTTGGTGGAAGGAGAACCTTATGTTCTACGATGTACAACATTTTTCTTTTATTTGAGAACAATTCTCAATTTTATACCAGTCTAAAATAGATTCCAGACAGGTTGTCCTTCTTAAGGACACGAAGTCGCATTTTGTTTGTTTAATACTTTGTGTATTCTACACAAAAGGATTATGCAAAGTTTTGTGACTTTTTACTATATTCAACAAGGACTTAAACTGTCAAACACAGCTCCCACTATTTTTCTCGGATTAATAACCCGCCATATTAATGCGGAAAATATCATTATATTTTCTAGAGGGCCAAGATCCATATTTCACTTCCTTTTGAGCTTGCTTTGGCAAGTCACCCAAAAATCAGTTATTTAGGTAGGAACAATTCAAATTGCATCCTTATGAAACTCTTGGTTCAATTGGGCAAATAACTCCTTATTTATCTATCCCCATAGATAATTTCAATTGGTTGCCTCTAGGTTTTAATCCCACTAAAATCACCTAGTTGCGTCCAACCTCTTACCTAAACAATTGCACATTACTTGCTTGTGCCATCGCATCACACTATGAAAAACTAAGTCGCCCTGCTTTGGCACGCACGAGCTTGGTAATCATGATCTTGATGAGTGTTTAAGTAACGAGAAGGCAAAACGCAATATTTAAATTGAGGGATTTTGTTTTTTTTCCAATTTTAATTGTTTTGTTGATCCATATCAACTGATCTACTTATTTTGAGTTGGGCAAACTCACAAATAAAAGATGCGGGTTGTTAATTATCTTATTATCAATTTGTCATGCATCAACCATACACCAACAATAAAATAATAAGACAATAAATAAAAAACCTCAAACAAAAATATATGTGATATGGATATGGCCTCTAAACTAAGATATTCCCAAGCCAATGGGGATATCTATGAACCCTAAAATAGCAAGCTCATCTCCATGTGCCTCCATTTTTTGTTCCATGCGTCATAGCTTGTGGAATGCTTCATGCCCCTTATCCTTGTGGAATGCTCCATCTTGCGGTTCTATAATTCTTTAGGCTTCTTCTTCTCCATCTTGACTATACTCTATTTTATCTAATACTAGCTAGAATATATACTAAATAAAAAGATCCCACAAGTTGAGAAGAAGACTGGCTCGTAGGCCGTAAAACCTAATTAACTATTACATTAATTTTATCAGCTCGCAGGCCGTAAAACAAACCAAAAAATAAACATCCACAAAAAAACACAACCTAAGGCCATATCCAATCAGCATGCATGTAGCACATAAACAGTTAAAATCTAATTTTCACGCGCTTGGTCACTTTTAGTTGATTTTGGATGAACTGGGGTCAAAACGGTCCAAGAGGGCCTACCATTACCATGGCCAAAACCCTAGACGACCGCCAAAAGGCCTTGGGGCCGGGCGGCTGCTAGCCCACACGGCTAGGCCTTGCCCTAGAGAGGCCTAGCCCCTTGGTCGTGGCTTTATTGGGCGGCAAGGAGGAAAGGGGGGGTCCCCTAGGGGGGGCGAACCTCTTATGGGAGTTGTTTCCACAACTACTTCCTCCTTGTTTCCCAAGTTTAGTTGTTTCAAAAAAAACTTCCTCCTTGTTTCCCAAGTTTAGTTGTTTCCAAAACAATTTCCTCTTTGTTGCCCAAGTTTAGTTGTTTCCAAGTTTGAAAAACACCTTTTTCCAACTTGTGCCCAAACCCTTGTTCTCTAGATCCAAAATTTTCACATCCTATGTGATCCAAATTCACTAATACTTACATCCCATGTAACATTAGATCTTATTTGGCTTGAATGGTATTAACAAATTGCATCAATATGCTTGATTTGTCCGTCTTATGCGATAAACAATAATTAAAGTGTACAAAAACACAAATCGTAACACATAAACTACGTTATGCTCTACGACCTGTGGCTCTGATACCACTGTTGGGTTTTGATAACGGATACGCAACAGAATAAACATAAATTATCCTTTCAAGTCCCTCCAAGGATCACAGGAAGAGACCACATAACGATATTAAAGGACTTTTAGTATCAACCTTTGAGTTCTCCAGTGATGACTTCACACCTGAAATAGTATTCACGTCTCTATGGATAGTCCCCTACTAGGATTAAATTCGGATCCTTCAAGCGTTTGTTCTAGATAGGATTGAAGAATGAAGAGGAAGTAGATCACAATCACGCAAAACGGAGCCATGAGGTGGGCGACACCTCTTGTGGTCGACGGGGTAGGGGCGGTCCCAAAGGGGATTCGACCCTCCTTTGCAATTTTCTCTAACTCCTTGTTTTTTCTCTTGCACTCAATGTGTTATGAGCATTAGTGTGGGAAGGAAGCTAGTAGTGTCCTTTACATAGTCCAAAAACTCCTTGTTGACTGCATAAAGGCCCATATCCTAATCATGTCCATACACGGAGTAGTCCAACTTGCAAATTAGTCCTACTAAGTTTGCAAGCAGTTGTGTATTGATCCCTCTAACTAATTAATCATATTCATTAGTTACCAAGTCCAGTCTTATCCATAGGGAGTGTGACCCCATAGGTTTCTACTTTTTTGGTAGTAAGAATTACCAACATGGAGCGACCTCTAGCAAGACATCCACGTTACCCAACTAATAGAAATAGTCATCCGACAATCCTTGTGAAAGTATTGTCTCATTCCTTTGTCTCTATATCCGGATTGGACACGAGACATACAAGTCACACTAGTATATACAATCCATAGTTTCTCGATCCTGGGAATAGTCTTACCCATGCAGATAACATCAATATCCTATATTGATTTATCCGAGTCTGGCCAGACATTCTATAAGCACCATCCCTCGAGTGGCCGTGGATATTTGCTCCCGTTATGTGGGAGGAACAAATTCTATCTCTGTCACTACCATATCTAAGCTTGCTTCTTATTGTATCCGATAGACGCCTTTATTGCTACCTAGTTACAGTGTAGCGTTTGACGCTATAAAAACACAATATTCCACAACGAGAGGATCTAGCGACTTTAAGTCTATGGATGACAATACATTTATCACCACGAGAAGAACTTGTGACTTTACATAACTTGTATGTAGCCTTCTCGTTGTGGGTCAATCCAGTATGACATTAACCCTAATGCATACCCATGTGTTGGATTGTGATATCTCCATATCAATCCAACCCCATACTAGTCTATAGTTGATTGTCCTGTTAATCAATATAATTGACTAGGGATATTTAAGAATATAAAATTTTAATTTCTAAGGAATTCATTCATGTTAACACATCTCCATATCGATAACATAATGAATCGAAAATCCATAAATGTCACAAGAAATAGATTGCCTCTAAGGTATATCTCCAACAGTTAGTAGGTAGCCCTTCGCTACCCTGCCCATGCCATACTAATGAGACCTTAAGTGTCGACACCCCTATACAGTTGTGACCTACACATGCATAGGTAGTACGCATAGTTTCCACGATAAAATAAATGGGTATGTGCCCGTTTATGTACGCACATGTGTCCCCGGCCATAGCCTTCACGCACATCCTCTGCACATCGTCCTAATTATATTATCATACTTTTGTGTACAAGGAAATCCTAGAGGGAGATCCAAGTGTACAACTTCAATAGAGAATAAGAACAAGAATGAAAGCACAGAGAGATTGTAGGTGAGGGTAGGGGAAGAGTAAGCACTTGTTAACTGTTCTTGAGAGAGAGACAGTATAACGACTAGAAAAAGATCCGAGAGCTGCTATAGAAGGCTAACGTTCCTATATATAGCAGGGAAGTGACAGTTGTGAGGGGTTAATGCATCCATTAATGATGGTTTAATATCCTCCTCGTAACGGCGCGTTCGACCGTATATATAGGACACATTACACGATCATCCGCATAAGTAGGGACCGTTACACGATCAAACTCATTTATGGGATACGTGGGCGTTAAATCTCTCAGACAGTTACCAAGGGTCGCGCGCGAGCGTGTTTCTTGCTCTCGCGTGACGTTCCTTACTCTAACCTCGAAGCTACTAAGTCCCTACAACTCCCGTGCGATTAGTATCGGGGGCGACCTTGTCTCGCAGCCCCCATATGGATAAGCTCGAATATAGATGAAAGTGTGTAATGTAGGTGTAAACAAGTAAAATAATACTCTAGAAGGAGGGGGGGGGGGGTTGAATAGAGTATGCTAACTTTTGCCAAAACTCAAGTTTTTGAAACTTTACGAAGAACAAACTGTTGATATCTCAAAGCTTTGAAAAGATCTTGTAAAGCTTAAGATATAACAGCAAAATATAGAGGCTTCAAAGCTTTGAGACTTGGAAAGCTCCAAAGCTTTGAAACTTCAAAATAAACTGTAAGTAAATGCAGCAACAATAAATAGCAAGGAGACAAATATTTTATAGAGTTCAGTCATAATTGGACCTAGTCTCTTTCTGAGGGATCTAATCCCTCCAGGATTCAAACACAAATTCTTATTAATCACCCAGATTTAGCCCTATATCTCAAGCCTAAGTGAGCTACCTTACACTTATACAGCTTGTGGTTCTCAACCTATCTAGTTACAGGATACAACCTGTTGAAACAATAAGAACCTCTTGTGGTTCACTTGAAAAACCAAACTACTAAGTTTAGTGCGATTTTAGAAATAAAGAAAAGATGGTATAATTAAGTACAGAGAGAAGAACTCAGAAAGAATAAGCCGTTTAAAGCCTGGAAGAGTTTTTCTGGATTTGAATGATCTTCAGCCTGCTTGAATGGATTCCCTGAATGATTTGAATAACTGTATGTAATTGATCTTCCAGATGATTGTGCTTTCTTCAAAGTCACGACCTCTGTCTCTCTTATAAGTCTCTGCAATTCAAACTTAGGTAGCTATTTTAGTCTGCAACTAACTTGAGAGATTTCAGGAACAAAATTCCTAAAATATCTCCTATCTCATAGGCTCCTGTTAACAGCTCAATTTGAATACATTGCTGATCAGTTTATGGACGTTGGAGAGTCCAACAAACCTGCAAATACTTAGAAAACAAGATCAAACAAATAACCAATATAGATTCCACAATAATAGACAATAATAAACATGTAAAAAAATCCAAGAAACACTGAATCCATCTGCACACAGAAAGATGGTTAGAAGAACTTAGCAGTAAAGAGTGACTTGAAAATCTCAAAGCTTTGAAGCTTTGCGTGCTAACTTCTCCAGAATGTATATTGGATTTTCAATCCAATTTAATCCTGCAGTGATCATCTTGGAACATAGATTACTGAATATAATTATGTAACTAAACTAATCATCATCAAAACATAACCAAAACCTGCACAAAATAGTTAGACGAATACATCATACAGGAACTGCTACAGTAACTCAAAGCTTTGAAGCTTTGGTACTTAGCAATTTCTTATGCTTGTGTTTCTAGCTTTCATCATCAAAACATAACCAAAACCTGCACAAAATAGTTTGACAAATACATCAAACATGAACTGCTACAGTAACTCAAAGCTTTGAAGCTTTGGTACTTAGCATTTTCTTATGCTTGTAATTCTGGCTTTCATCATCAAGGAGCTAAGCTCACTGCCTGTATTTTCATACCATAAATCCACGAGCTTCAGACTTATCAATGGATACAATGATAGGGTGTGTATGAAGTTGTAGGGTTTTGATTCATGGATTGCACAACGGAAGCATAAACAAACATAAAACCATGCAAAACCCTCCAAGGATCACAAGTCAAGAGACATAACGATGGTAAGGGTTAGAAATCATAAACACACCTTTGGGTTCTCCTTGATGACTTCAAACGCGAATAGTGTCACGTCTCTACGGTTGATCCACGCCTAGAGATGAGATCTAGATCCTCCAAATCCATGTGCTAGCTAGGAATAATGGAGGAGGAAGAAGGAATCGCCAACAATGGAGTGCCAAAGGTGGGGCGGCACCCTTTAGGCCGACGGGTAGGGGCGGCAATCCCAAAGGGGGAGTTCGGCCCTCTTTTGGGACTTGCTCTCTCCTTGCTTTGTTCTCTCATTTATTCTATCAAATAGATGTGTGGTGTGTAGAGAGAAAAATAAGCTAGGATAGTCCAACAACTCCTTGTCCTTCTACATAAAGAACCCCTCATAATCCTACTCAAGTTCGGATTTGTCCCTTTTGCAAAATAGTCCTTATCATGTCAATACATGGATTAGTTCTATTTTCAAATTAATCCTAATCATGTCCCTACATGAATTAGGCCACCTTGGCATATCCTAATCATGTCTATACATGGATTAGTCCAACTTGCATATTAGTCCTACTAAGTCAGCAAGTTGTTGCAATTTGATCCTTCTAATTAATTAATCATATTAATTAATTATTTCCCATGTCTAGTTCACCCCTATATGGCGTGTGACCCCATAGGCTCTATTTAGTTGGTAGTAACAATTTACTAATATGGAGCGGCCTCTAGCAAGACATCCATTCTAGCCAACAAATAGAATAGTCATCATGACAAACCTTGTACAAGTAATTGTCTCATCCCTTTGTCTCAATATCCGGATTGGACACGAGACATACAAGTCACACTCGTATATCCAATCCATAGTTTCTCGATCCTGGGAATAGCCTTATTCGTGCAAATAACATCAATATCCCATATTGATTTATTTGAGTCTGGCCAGACATTTTATAAGCACTATCCCTCGAGTGGCCTAGGATATTTGCTCCCGTTATGTGGGAGGGACAAATTCTATCTACGTCCACTACGATCTCTAAGCTTGCTTCTTATTGTATCCAGTACACGCCTTTATAACTACCCAGTTACGGTGTAGCGTTTAACGCTACCAAAATCACAATAATCCACAACTAGAATATCTAGTGACTTCAAGGCTAAGGATGACAATACCGTTGCACCGCGAGAAGCAATTGTGACTTAACATAACGTGTATGTAGCCTTCTCGGAGATGGGTCAATCCGGTGCGCCATTACCCTTAATGCACACCCATGTGTTGGATCATGATATCTCCATATCAATCCAACCCCATACTAGTCTATAGATGATTGTCCCATTAATCATTATAATTGACTAGGGATATTTAAGAATATAACACTTATATTATAAGGACTTCATTCATGTTAACATATCTCCATATCGATAACATAATGAATCGTAAATCCATAAATGTCACAATTAATTGATTGCCTCTAGGGCACAATTCCAACAGTCTCCCACTTGCACTAGAGTCAATCTCCTGCATCATATGCCTATTGATCTAGCGCGGCCCTCCACGCTTACGCTACGTAGGGGCGAGAAATATGCTGGCACCTTGCAAATATTCACATCTCCTCCATCAAAAATTTGATTGAGATTGAATATTCTGAATAAATGCATCTTATGCATTAATTTACTCAGTCCTCTACGTTAGAATCAGTGACTGAATCTTGCCTGGAACCTTTCCAGCTCACAGTCGCTTCCACTAAGGCAAAACTCAAAACTTGACTTATAATCTGAAATATATTTTGTCAGATTTGAAGTTCGTATCACTGTAACCCCTAACAGCAAACTCTTCATATTTATCTATTTATCAATAATTCATCCTTAGTGCTTCTCAAGTACTAAAGGATAATCTTGATATTTTATCCAGTGACTCTCACCCGGATTTGAGTGGTATCTTTGTGTCATACCATATGACACGTTTGGCCTAGTACATCTCATGGAGTATCTCGTGAATCTAATTCATACGGTCCACTCCCAATCTAATTGGAAAGACAATTAGCCTTCCAAAGACTAATTCCATGTGACATGGGTAAGAATCAATATTCTTTTCACGTTGAACCATTTCAACACCTTTGTCAATTTGTGTACTATGACCTAAGCTATACAACCATCTTGATCTACCTCAATAGATCTTCACAAGTTGCTTCGCTTAAGTCTATCATTAGAAAGTCAACTCCCTAGTCAATCTACGTAAGACTGCCAAGTAGGGGCAACATTCCCAATGATTAAGTATGTCTCCACATACAAGACCAGAAACATAACTGTGCTCCCACTAACCTTCTTGTAGACACAAGTTTCATCTTCAATTTTGATGGAATCAAACTCCTTTGATTGCATCATCAATTCGAAGAGTCCAACTCCTAGAAGCTTGATTCAATCTATAAACAGATTGCTACAAGCAAGATACTAATGGATTTAAGCATCACAACTGGGAAAGATTTCGTCATAGTCTATACTATGAACTCATAGGAAATCCTTACCCAACCAATTGTCCCTTAAAGGTAATCATATTACCATCCATGTTGGTTTCCTCATAACCCACTTGCACCTTTCAGGTGGTTCCACCAAAGTCCATACTTTGTTGGTATACAAGGATTCCATCTTGTATCTCATGGCTCCAAGCCATTTTTGAGAGTATGACCACATGTGGCCATCTAATAGGTTGTAGGCTCATCTTGATGAGCAATATATCGCAGGTTATGAGAAATTCTTATTTCTCTAGTCCCTTGACATATCCTACCTGACCTACGAGGTTCTTGTGTTATCTGAGTAGGTTGCTCCACAACACCTTGTGATCCTGCTCATGTTTCATCAAACGGATCAATGTTCTATTGTGGTTCTTGAACTTTTCAAGTTCTACTGTCCTCCCACTGTTTCTTTTAGAGACAATCTCTACCTAGAAACACTGTAGTTCGAGCAACAAACAGTTTGTTCTCGATTGGGTTGTAGAAATAATATCCTTTTCAGGATATCCCCCAAAACATTTATCCGACTTGGGTCCAAGTTTATTTGTAAACTCTTTTACATAAACTTCATAACCCTAAATCTTTATGAATGACATACTAGGACACCTTCCTAGTCCATATCTCATATGGTGTTTTCATAATTTGTTTTTGATGGAACAAGGTTAAGGGCGAAATTTGTTGTAATTAGAACCATAGCCCCAAAAGCAAACTGGAAGTTTTGTTTTGACTCATCATGGATCGAACTGTGTCACACAAGGTTCGAAATCTCCTCTTAGACATGCCAAGCCCATGTGGCGTTTCTAGGAGGAGCGAGTTTTGGATCATATCCAACACTCCCATAGATTTTTGTCAAACTCTTGGCTCAAGTACTTTGCTCTATGATCCAATCGTAGAGCCTAAATACTTTTGCCAAGCCGGTTCTCTACTTCATTCCTGAATACTTTGAACAATTCAAAGAATTCTGATTTGTTTCTTCCTAAGATACACAAATCCATATTTCTCTGATCCTATCAGTAAATATGATGAAGTACTGGAAACCATCTTTAGTATTTGTGCTTAGCGGCCTTCATACATCAATATGTATGATTCCCAAAAGATCATATCTTTGCCTAATAAGTCTTACATGTCTCATATGATTCAATAATCAAATGAGTCCCAGAAATCCATCCTCATGGAGTTCTAGATATGTATCTCTTATTTATGGGGCCTAAACGACAATGCTAAAGATAAGTGAAGTTCATATCATTATATGCAAACCTCTAGGTATTAATGTTATAGATGAAATTATCATGATCAAGGATATACAATCCTTTTAGACAAAATTGCATTACAATAATGCATATCATAATAAATGGATCAACAATTGTCCTTTATTATGATAAGGAGCTTTCTTGTCCATACAAGAAACTATGAAAATGGTCCTACTCATAGCAGGGACATTATCCCTTTTGTCTAATTCATGAACAATTTTTTTCTGAAAGGTAGAAATAATTCCCTACGGCTTTTCAGCAACCCTTTGCTTCATAGCCCCACGTGTAGGATTATTTCTTCCTTATCCAATTGTCTTCGTCTCTTGAGATCCTCCACATTTCTATAAATGTGAGATCCTCATCTAGTATCATATACTTTTGATGATGAGATAGACACATTGAATTTTATAACAAAAATACCCAAATCGGAATTCATAATTCCTTTATTATTTACTTCCATGTACTTTGGGTAGTCTCTCTTCCTCTACACCACCTATGGGACTTCGAGGCAACTTGGTTTTAGCAACAGACTTGCTTTATACCCATGGGGTTGGCGCAAACTATTTTGCCCTTACCCATGTTGTTATCCATTAACAACTTTGCCCATGCCCATGATTAGTGTTTTTTTAGTGATTTTTCAATCATATTGAGTAAATCAATTTTAAAACAAAACTATAATTGCATCCAATGCAATTCTTGGTCCACTTGGGTGAATAACCTTTTATTCTTTTATCTATCTCATAGATAATGCCCATTCACTAATGTTTCAATCATATTGAATTAGCTTATTTGCATAATGCAAAGTGGAGCAACACTTCAAACATTTCATGTCTAGCTCGCTCTTTTTGAAGAGCTTCTTTTAATGTATGATCATATCATACTTCTCCATGTCTCTCTTCTTGCTTCCAAAGCTCAGAGTTCATGGCAGCTATCATGGGGAAAGTCATAACCAAAGAACCATTCTTTGGTGTTCCTTCCATTAGGTTTTAGTGTGTTTTGGTAGTTGGTAGGAAGATAACTTTATGTTCTACGATGTACAACAATTTCTATTTTATTTGAGAACAATTCTCAATTTTATACCAGTCGAGGAAATAGATAGAGTCGCGTTTTTATTTGTTTAATGCCATGGGTATTCAACATAATAGGATTATGCAAAGTTTGTGACGTTTTAACTATATTTAACAAGGACTTAAATTGTTAAACATAGCTCCCACTATTTTTTCTACGGATTAATAACCCTCAAGATATTAATGCGGAAAATATCCTTATATTTTCTAGTGGGCCAAGATCCATGTTTCATCTCCTTATGAGCTTGCTTTGGCAAGTCACCCATAATTTGACTACTTTAGGTAGGAACAATTCCAATTGCATCCCTTATGCAACTCTTGGTTCAATTGGGCAAATAACTCCTTATTTATCCATCCATATGGATAATCCCAATTGATTGCCTCTAGGTTTCTTAATCATATTAATAGCCCAGTTGTGTTCAACCTCTTATTTAAACAATTGCACATTGTTACGTGCCATCGCATTCCATCATTATGAACCAAGTCGCCATGATTTGGCACGCACGAACTTGATAAATAATGATGATCATGAGTGTTTAAATAACGAGAAGGCAAGAACACAATATTTGAATTTTGAGGGATTTTAAATTCAACTTTTAATTCCTTTTGTTGATCAATATCAACTATCTATCTATTTGAGTTTGGGCGCAACTCTAAATAATAGATCCGGGTTGTCTAATTATCTTATTATCCTAATTGCAAGCATATTCCATACACCAACCACACAATAATAAGACAATAGAGTAAACAACCACAAAACAGAAGTTAAACGTGATGTGGATATGGCCTTTTCTAGACTAAGATAATCCAAGCCAATGGAATTATCTATGAACCCTAAAGCAAACACATCTCCATGCTTCATGATATTTTGGTCCATTGATAACTCCGTTTTTGGAGTTATTTTATTTCTTATTTTGCTACATTTTGCGCGCTTATAATGGAGAATGTTGCGTCTTTTCGAGTAGATCATGTGTTTATTTGAGAAAATGAGTTCGTATGCTAAAATGTGAAATCCGGGCGTTTCTTGCATTGTTTTACGTGCTATTTATCTTATTTTGTCACATTTGATCTTCGCGGGGTGTTCGTGTTGTGATTTTCAGGGCCGGAGCACGCGAGGAGCAAGTGGATAGAGGAAATGAACTTCGGAAGTGATGCGAGCTCAAGATTTGGGTAGGAAAGCGAGAGTTGATGGATCAAGTGCTAGAGAGGATCAAGAGAAGATGATACGAGTGTTGAGGCATGAGGAGAGCTCAAAATGGAGGATTGAATGAAGAAACGATGCCCGGGAAGTGATTCGGAAGCAAGAGGAACAAGTGGGAAGAAGATGGAAAAACTTGATGAAGCAACTAGGTCGCATGACCTAGTTAGTAGGTCACATGACCTAGTTAGCGATTACAGCTTGTTTCAGTAGGTCATGCGACCTACTATACAGGTCACACGACCTGTTCTGGGCAGCACAGTAGGTCGCACGACCTACTTAACTAGGTCACACGACCTAGTTCGGGCAGAATTTGTTTGTAACTTTTTGGGGTTGCTTTGTAATTACTCCTAACTTATTCTAAACATTGGGAGAACGTATTAGACTTGGTTAGGGCATGTTTTTGGGATTTATCACGTACTCTATCACATTGAAGAGAGCTTGGAGCTTGGGAGACGATCAAGGAAGCTTGGAATCATTCGTTTGACCTCTAAAACTCCGTTTCTTCTCTAGTTTTGTTATTTGATCACGAAACTTTGTACGTGAATCATGTTTTTGAGTAGCTAAACACTTTTCTCAGGGTATCTCGTAGGGAGCTAGGGTTTGATCACGATATTTGTGATTTATGGATTTGATTTCATGCTTTTGGCTTAATTGATGAACTTTTTATCTAGCTATGTGTATTTTATGTGTTTAATTCATCTTTGCTATCAATAGACGTATTGTTAGGATAGAGCTAGGTTATGAATGTTAGAGACATCAATATTCATTGCCCGGAAAAATGAAATACACACTAGCCATATCTAGGGTTGAGAAATCTTGCTAGTTAGCTAAGAACGAAGAGTAGATTAATGATCTTAATGCATACTTGAACTTGTTTAGGCTAGAGACATCGGCTTTGCTAGTTTAAGTATTGGTGTTGGTTGAGACATCTTCAACACATTCATGCTCGTTTAGCTAGAATAATAAATCATCATGTTAACAAAACATAAATCCAATATCGTGTGAAATACCTAGTGACCCGTAGAGATATCCTGACTTTTCCAAACTTTGAGAAATTTTATAATCATTCATCTTTATTAATCGTGAAGCAATTCAATTGATTAATTGAGACATTTGTTTTTAATTTTAGTATAATTTAGGAAAACAAACAACACGCTTAGCCCACATAAAGTTAATCATACTAATTAGTTCACGACAAGTTCTTTGGGTTCGATAAACCCGGATTTCCGGATATTACTACACACGACGGCCATACACTTGTGGTTAGTTTGTGTCAAGTTTTTGGCGCCGTTGCCGGGGACTTCGGTTGAATTAGTTAGAATTATTAACTTTAGGGAATTTTATTTTTGATTATGTATATTTATTTGTTGATTTCACCTGCTTCCTAGCGAATTATTGTGCAGGTATCTTGGTGATCATGTGGGGGCAGAATTACTATGGGCAATCTCCAGTCTACCAGCCGTACTACGCCTACGGAGATATGTACACCCCTCCTCCATGCAATCAAGAAGATGAGGAGATGAAAGAAATATTGAAGCTCATGATAGCTCAAATGGACAGAATGGAGGAAGGGATTAATAGGATGGATGAAACTCTCCAGCTGAAGGGACAACACTTGGCAAAAATTTCGAGTGCATTGGCATATGCAGATAATGACGATGGGCCAAGTAGCATCATTCCTGAATTAGTTGAGGAGTGCGAAGAGGAAGACGAAGAACTCCCAGAGGTCTATGTTTACAATGCTGTTCATCATGAAGTAATAGATCATCGGGCTGCTTCAGACTCGGATTCGGACTCAGATTGGGATGATATTGTGAAGCCTATACAACTTGTGCCTCGCATAATTCCGGAGCCATGGCATGAATGGGAGAGTGTGGACATTGCGAGCTTATGGCCCACTGAAGATATTTGCATTGAAGAAAGTCATGAAGCTAAGGAATTACCGCAGGGAGATGTTTGCAAGGACATGTATCATGAAGTTCCTCCGTCTAATCCATATCTTTTGGAGATCATCAAAAGGGGTGAATCACACGAAGAGGACCAAAGACCCCAGTTTTATGCAATACATGATTTGCCACCTGTGATACCAAGAAAAACACTCGGACATGAAGCAGTCAAGACGGCACTCCTTGCCATTACCGTTCCAACTGAGATTCTATTTCCACATGACCAGTCCTCAATGACGTTGATTGTGAAAAATTGGAAGAAGAAGAATAAGAGGAGAGGTACAAGGGATCATGATGTGGTGAATGAATTCTCGAGAAGACCGGTGATCAAGGAGTGGAAGCACAGAAAGAAGAAATTTTTTCAGGCCGTCTTCTACAATTTTGTTGCGCCATACGCATCTCATGCACGCTTACTTGAGAAGAGACAAAGGGAGAAGCGATGGTGGAAGAAGAAAAAGTGGAGAGAAAAACTGACTTAATCATATCTGAGGTAACTGGGTCGGGTCGTCGACCATAAATTACAAGGCGCTTGTTGGGAGGCGACCCAACCTATTTATTTTCTTAACTTAGGGAGTGCGCTTTTAATACAGTTGTGTTGTGTTTTATTTATATTATTTATGGAGAGATGAGAGAGAGGGACTAATGATGTTTACTAGTGACATATTTGAGCAGGTTATGGTAGAATCTACCCCGGTGTGCCATGGCACACACGACCTTTATGGGGACCCGTGTATGCGAGTTGGGGATTCTCCAAGAAACAGATTTTAGCAGAGGAGGGCAGTCTACCCCGGTGTGCGAGAACACTCTGACCGTTGGGAGCATGGTGGCACCACTACTGTGCTTGGGGACTGCTTGGCGCGATTTCGTCCCCACCCTTGAGGTGGTTGTGAGAATCTTTTTCTTTTGCTGAATTATGTGTTTCTTTTATTTAGTATATGTCATGCTCCATCTCATCTACTGGCCCTCGCATTGGAATGCTGAGTCCCTTTGTTTTATCTCTTAATTCGTTGGGGACAACAAAGCATTCTAGTGTGGGGGTGAGATTTTCTGAATATTAGCCAAGTCCGTGTCTGCATGAACCAATTGCATATAGGATGATTGTGTCGTAGTGTGTTTCGTAGTCTTTGTCGTAGAGTGTGTTTGTGTCATAGTGTTGTGTGATATATATATGTGTTCGTATTATATGATTGCACGTTTTCTTACTTTGAGTCCACCTACCCAAATTGAGTCAGTTTCGAGTCTTCTTTCGAGTCGGCCCATGCATATAGAGTAGGAAATATTATCTAAAAAAAAAGGAAAAAAAAAAAATTAAAAATTTAAAAATTTGAGAAAGGGAAATCAAAAAGAACTTAGAATTGGTAAAATCGAGGAGTGTGAGAAATTTAGGCATAGGGCGTGACTTGCGACCGAGATAGACAATGTGAGTTCCCCTTAGTACGTATAGAGAGACTTTCTTTACGGGAGTGCCTACCTATTTTTATACACTTACTTGATTTTCAAATCTAAAAGTGTGTGCCTAGTTTTCTTACAAGAGTTGAGCTAGGTGTGAGCTAAACAAGCCGAACATTCATGTGTACGTCTTAGGTAGTCGCCAACCCGCCTCGTAGTGGCACGCAGAACAGCTGTGCGAGGTGTGTATTAGAGCACTCACTGCTTATAGAACTTACCTTGTAGGACCACTAGTAAACCCTGTTTCGAACCTTGGATTCTTTGATAACCTCTGAACTTAGGGTGACGATTCTTGGCATTCATCATTGATTGGTTAGAATCACCGCTTTAGTGCGTCACGAGGGTGTTTTTAGTTGAGGGGGTTCGATGAGGGAGTACTTCATGATATATTTGTGTGAGTCTTACGTATCGCATGTACTTCATTTATGATTATCGAGGGGAATGCGAGGGTGAGTGAGAGTAGGCTTGCGCACTTCGGTGTGGCGGTGTTTCATGTCGTTACATCATGGACACAGTTGTGGAGAGCCGTGAGTGCGTGACATCTAATACGCACAAATTGGGTTGGGTGATTTAATTGGTGGATCGTGCTAGGTACTGGATCTCATTCATCGTGGTGTAGGAGGTTTGGTTGGATTAGGCACGAGACTTACATTGTTTTGATTACTTGAGAGGGGACGTGACTACATTCGAGTGTGGGGGTGTCGACTTTTGACCACGGACATCGAGATCGAGCTTGCGACGACTCCATCCCCACACATGTGATTTGATTTGTTTGCGGCTTTATTGAGTGGCACCATGTACTTCATAGAGTTAGGGGATGATGAATTTTATATGTGATACTCATTCATTGGATTGTTTGTTTTCTTCCCCTAACATACTCGTTTGACTACTCTTGGAAGACCACTCGTACATTTGAAATGATTGTGTTGATTGTGGAATTTTATTTGAAAAAAAAAGAAATGAGAGAAAAAAAAGAGACATAAAAAAAAAGAGAAAAAAAAGGAGAGATGGAATAAAGGAAAGAGATTGAGCTTAACGGAAATCGAGTGGAGGAAGCAACTATTTCGGTAACGACGGTTTGAATTTTGTGCACGACTCAAGACGGTGGCCACGAGATCGTAACTGTACCGGGGTTTTGAGGGAATCGAGGGCCGGAGACGGTGAGTTTCGGGTTGTGGTTTCTATCATCGTGGTGAGGGTGTGTGAGATGTGGGTTATAATGTGAGAATGTGACGCTTTAGGACGTGTTTCATCATGATTATCCTTATGTCCCTAAGCCTCAACATTCTAAAACCGTTAGCGGATTAGGAGCTCGTACCTTGGATGTGGCTTAGCCTAGCGTAGCCTCTTATTTATCGGCACACGCGAAGAGGTAGGATACTCTTGTATTTAGTAAGGTTAGGTTCTCTATACGATCTAAGGGAAATTCTTGTTGTCAAGTTTAGTTTCAATTCACGCCTTGTATCTAAATTGATCATCACTCCATGAGAACCGATTTAAGGACTTGAGATTGCCCGATCTCGCCAAAAAAAAAAGTTTAGTTTTGTGTGTGTGTGTGTAAATATATGTGTCTAGGATCGAGTGTAATTTGCATTGCATCATATTGTTGCATGAATCGAGTTGTGAATTGAGTCTTGTTTGCGTCAAGTCGGCTAATATTTGGGTATGTATGCAATGTGGTGGGTTGAAAGCTAGTTTATTTTGTGGATTGGACATGATGTGAAAGTTGGGATTTGCTCGGGACGAGCAAAATGTAGTGTGGGGGTAGTTGATAACTCCGTTTTTGGAGTTATTTTATTTCTTATTTTGCTACATTTTGCGCGCTTATAATGGAGAATGTTGCGTCTTTTCGAGTAGATCATGTGTTTATTTGAGAAAATGAGTTCGTATGCTAAAATGTGAAATCCGGGCGTTTCTTGCATTGTTTTACGTGCTATTTATCTTATTTTGTCACATTTGATCTTCGCGGGGTGTTCGTGTTGTGATTTTCAGGGCCGGAGCACGCGAGGAGCAAGTGGATAGAGGAAACGAACTTCAGAAGTGATGCGAGCTCAAGATTTGGGAAGGAAAGCGAGAGTTGATGGATCAAGTGCTAGAGAGGATCAAGAGACGATGATACGAGTGTTGAGGCATGAGGAGAGCTCAAAATAGAGGATTGAATGAAGAAACGATGCCCGGGAAGTGATTCGGAAGCAAGAGGAACAAGTGGGAAGAAGATGGAAAAACTTGATGAAGCAACTAGGTCGCATGACCTAGTTAGTAGGTCACATGACCTAGTTAGCGATTACAGCTTGTTTCAGTAGGTC
This sequence comes from Linanthus parryae, assembly GCA_023055425.1. NCBI lineage: Eukaryota > Viridiplantae > Streptophyta > Magnoliopsida > Ericales > Polemoniaceae > Linanthus > Linanthus parryae. Next base: position 92,285,812 of record JALGPY010000005.1, on the reverse strand, counting down.
ATGCGACCTACTATACAGGTCACACGACCTGTTCTGGGCAGCACAGTAGGTCGCACGACCTACTTAACTAGGTCACACGACCTAGTTCGGGCATATTTTGTTTGTAACTTTTTGGGGTTGCTTTGTAATTACTCCTAACTTATTCTAAACATTGGGAGAACGTATTAGACTTGGTTAGGGCATGTTTTTGGGATTTATCACGTACTCTATCACATTGAAGAGAGCTTGGAGCTTGGGAGACGATCAAGGAAGCTTGGAATCATTCGTTTGACCTCTAAAACTCCGTTTCTTCTCTAGTTTTGTTATTTGATCACGAAACTTTGTACGTGAATCATGTTTTTGAGTAGCTAAACACTTTTCTCAGGGTATCTCGTAGGGAGCTAGGGTTTGATCACGATATTTGTGATTTATGGATTTGATTTCATGCTTTTGGCTTAATTGATGAACTTTTTATCTAGCTATGTGTATTTTATGTGTTTAATTCATCTTTGCTATCAATAGACGTATTGTTAGGATAGAGCTAGGTTATGAATGTTAGAGACATCAATATTCATTGCCCGGAAAAATGAAATACACACTAGCCATATCTAGGGTTGAGAAATCTTGCTAGTTAGCTAAGAACGAAGAGTAGATTAATGATCTTAATGCATACTTGAACTTGTTTAGGCTAGAGACATCGGCTTTGCTAGTTTAAGTATTGGTGTTGGTTGAGACATCTTCAACACATTCATGCTCGTTTAGCTAGAATAATAAATCATCATGTTAACAAAACATAAATCCAATATCGTGTGAAATACCTAGTGACCCGTAGAGATATCCTGACTTTTCCAAACTTTGAGAAATTTTATAATCATTCATCTTTATTAATCGTGAAGCAATTCAATTGATTAATTGAGACATTTGTTTTTAATTTTAGTATAATTTAGGAAAACAAACAACACGCTTAGCCCACATAAAGTTAATCATACTAATTAGTTCACGACAAGTCCTTTGGGTTCGATAAACCCGGATTTCCGGATATTACTACACACGACGGCCATACACTTGTGGTTAGTTTGTGTCATCCATCCTTCATAGTCTTGTGGAATGCTCCATGCTCCATGCTCCATCTTGTGTGGCACCTTTTGGCTTTGGGCTTCTTTTCTTCAATCTTGGCTAACAATCTACTTTATCTAGCACTAGCTAACTTCTATACTAAATAAAATAAATCTCACAAGTTGAGAAAAAAAATGGCACGCAGGCCATAAAACCCTAATTAATTATTACAATTAATTGATCAGCTCGCAGGCCGTAAAACCAAACCACAAAATTAAACATCCACATCAAACCACATCCTAAGGCCATATCCAATCACCATGCGAATTGCACATAAACAGTTAAAATTCAATTTTAACGCGCTTGGTCAATTTTAATTGATTTTAGGATTTCTAGGGTTAAAACGGTCCATGGGCCCAACAATCAAATTGCCCGGGCCCAATAAGATGAACCACAAGGCCCTAGGGCCGGCCCGACCCAAAACCCACAAGCCTAGGCCGCGAGTTAGGGCCGCCCGGCCCCTAGGGCGGCCAAGACTTGGACGGCAAGCAAGAGGGGCGGTCCCCTTAGGGGGCCGAACCTCTATATGGAGTTGTTTCCAAAACAACTCCCTTGCTTGGTGCCCAAGTTTGGTTGTTTCCTTGTTTTGGGAGAACTCCTTCTTCCCCAAGGATGCCCAAAACCCTAGATCTAAGATTCTAAAATTTCTCAAACTCACCAATTCATGCATCCAATGCAAAAATTGGATCTTGTTATGAAAGATTATTGACAAATTGCATCCCATGCTTGATTTGTCTTGTTTTACGCGATAAACAATCAATTTAAGGTGTAAAACAACTAAAACGTAACACATAAACCACGTTTATGCTCTACGACCTGTGGCTCTGATACCACTGTAGGGTTTTGATTCATGGATTGCACAACGGAAGCATAAAAAAACATAAAACCATGCAAAACCCTCCAAGGATCACAAGTCAAGAGACATAACGATGGTAAGGGTTAGAAATCATAAACACACCTTTGGGTTCTCCTTGATGACTTCAAACGCGAATAGTGTCACGTCTCTACGGTTGATCCACGCCTAGAGGTGAGATCTAGATCCTCCAAATCCATGTGATAGCTAGGAAGAATGGAGGAGGAAGAAGGAATCGCCAACAATGGAGTGCCAAAGGTGGGGCGGCACCCTTTAGGCCGACGGGTAGGGGCGGCAATCCCAAAGGGGGGGTTCGGCCCTCTTTTGGGACTTGCTCTCTTCTTGCTTTGTTCTCTCCTTTCTTCTATCAAATAGATGTGTGGTGTGTAGAGAGAAAAATAAGCTAGGAGTGTTCTTTATATAGTCCCACAACTCCTTGTCCTACTACATAAAGAACCCCTCATAATCCTACTCAAGTTCGGATTTGTCCCTTTTGCAAAATAGTCCTTATCATGTCAATACATGGATTAGTTCTATTTGCAAATTAATCCTAATCATGTCCCTACATGAATTAGGCCACCTTGGCATATCCTAATCATGTCTATACATGGATTAGTCCAACTTGCATATTAGTCCTACTAAGTCAGCAAGTTGTTGCAATTTGATCCTTCTAATTAATTAATCATATTAATTAATTATTTCCCATGTCTAGTTCACCCCTATATGGCGTGTGACCCCATAGGCTCTATTTAGTTGGTAGTAACAATTTACTAATATGGAGCGGCCTCTAGCAAGACATCCATTCTAGCCAACAAATAGAATAGTCATCATGACAAACCTTGTACAAGTAATTGTCTCATCCCTTTGTCTCAATATCCGGATTGGACACGAGACATACAAGTCGCACTCGTATATCCAATCCATAGTTTCTCGATCCTGGGAATAGCCTTATTCGTGCAAATAACATCAATATCCCATATTGATTTATTTGAGTCTGGCCAGACATTTTATAAGCACTATCCCTCGAGTGGCCTAGGATATTTGCTCCCGTTATGTGGGAGGGACAAATTCTATCTACGTCCACTACGATCTCTAAGCTTGCTTCTTATTGTATCCAGTACACGCCTTTATAACTACCCAGTTACGGTGTAGCGTTTAACGCTACCAAAATCACAATAATCCACAACTAGAATATCTAGTGACTTCAAGTCTAAGGATGACAATACCGTTGCACCGCGAGAAGCGCTTGTGACTTAACATAACGTGTATGTAGCCTTCTCGGAGATGGTTCAATCCGGTGCGCCATTACCCTTAATGCACACCTATGTGTTGGATCATGATATCTCCATATCAATCCAACCCCATACTAGTCTATAGATGATTGTCCCATTAATCATTATAATTGACTAGGGATATTTAAGAATATAACACTTATATTCTAATGACTTCATTCATGTTAACATATCTCCATATCGATAACATAATGAATTGTAAATCCATAAATGTCACAATTAATTGATTGCCTCTAGGGCACAATTCCAACAGAAGTACCATCAGATATGCTCGATGACTGCCACGTGGATGATTATTGATCTGCTCAAGATGCACTACCTACATTAGCCCCCTTTTGCGCGTTCGTCACGCACGTCGTCGCGTAGACGCGCAAAACTAGCCGTGCGTGGCTCCACGCAGATCCTCGTATCAATCCGAATAAAATTAGAAATCTCTAGTACCCAGAATTAGCCATGATTGCCTAGGTCTCTACAACGTTGTATAGCCTTTAATGTGGCGTGGGCGTGATGTGGATTGCGTGGATTGTGACGATATCCACATATTTCTGCCAATTATCGTCTTTAAACAAATAAGTTCTTGTATCTCTGAATTTCAAATTGAACATGCATGCATTTATGGGTTTGTCTTTGATATTCTTGATGTTCAACAGATTTGGCTCGTACCAAGACTCTGAAAGAGGCAGTGGAACTCCCAGAAGTCCTCAAAGACCTATGGTGTAAGGCCCCCTACTTGGGTGGAGCGGACTTCTATCTAGAGAAAATTAGAGGGATACCTCTTGAGCCATATCATGCGAAGAAGGTCTTGCAATTGGCGCCTGAGCCCGAAAGAGATGATTGGGATCTCGCCAAAATTAACGACATACATAGACTTCGTCTCGAGGCAGGGCTCTATCCTTTTACAGATATCCTTCATCAGACCTTTACCGAGAAACTGGACTATATGGAGGAGTGGACGAAATTCATTCATGAACACCATGAGCCTGAACTGACAAAGGCCGGAATTTACAGTGCTGTGCGCGAAACAAAAGGACTGGGTGTGAGGCTCTATAAGGATATGCTGATGATTTTTTTATTGGTGTGTAAAGAAAATCCATAGCTTTCACTTTTAAAACTTCGAGGCCGGGCCTACGCTCGAAGACATTGAGGCACTATTAGAGCTTCCGTGCATGGGCTCTGTGGATTCTTCGGCTCTAAGTACAGATGAAGAACTTCTGATCTTTGAGGAGATGATATAGTGCATCAGGGATGTGAAGAAAAATGCCACGAGGTGGACGTCGAGCAAGGCTGAAAAGAAGTACTTGACTGTTGCGTCTGGTGCGAAGAATGTCTGGTCCAAGTGGATCACCTATTTCTTCCACAATTTTGCGAACTCGAAGATCGCCCAAGAGGTAGTCGCAAAGAATCCAAAAGCGCCAACTTCGCTGGAAAGGAAAGGTTCCGCTTACACTCTTTGTGGTTTCCTTTTCGTCTGGTTGTCAAGGTACCTGATAGACGGACATTCTCATGACAATGTATTCACGCATATCCTCGCACTTGCGGTCTGGCTTTCACTTGGGGAAAAAGGTAGCGTTAGGACCTTTGGTCCTTAGCTCTTTGTACCATCGCTTGGACTTAGTGGTGGCGCATGAGGAGTAGTCCGAAGGTCGAGTCGACGTCGTGGCCTATGTCAACGTCGTGTTTCTGTCTATGTGGGCGTATGAGCGATGGCCTTTGTATGCTCCTGCCCCCTCAGCTGTGAAATTGTGGAATGGGCCTAAGGCTAAGAAGCAACTCCTCTGCCCACGAGCATGGCGTTGGTATAAAACCAAGGTTGTTCAGCGCTAGTTTGCTTTGATATGCGACGACTCCACTTATTTCAATCCACGACCTTATGCTCATCAGCTAGACAACATTGTCTTCAGGGAGGACATATACCCTGATAGGAATGTGAAGTTCACCCGCGCGCATATCACTAAAGGCTCGCTCTGCTATTCTAGGTTCCTCAACTGGTGCAGAAGGGGTTATTTTCATGCCTTGTCCGAGTATGATATTGAGTGCGCGAGCTATCAACCCATCACCATCCATTATGATCCTGTTAGAGTGAGCCCCGATCTAGGCTTTGACACTGTGTCTCCCTCCCTATGGTTCGAATAAGTCGTGAAAGGTTGCTTCAAGAGGCTGCTGTACAAAGAGTGCAACGCTTCTCTAATTAGCATGCTCCCAATAACACAACCCTCCGGTACTAGGTAAGGGGAGCTGACTCCAGCTTGGGTTGCCTATTGGAACGCGCAAAATCGTCTTCAATCGAGGTCTCGACTTCAATTTCAGCCAATCAGGGATCCCGCCATCAGAATATGGGATTATCCTTCAATTCAAAGCCATACTGGGACGCGACTCATTATGGGTATTATTCGCTGTTAGATAAGGATCACCCTCTATGCGCGGAGTTGATTTTGGGAGAAAAGGTCGAGGAAGTTAGGAAAGATTCCTATGGAGCGAGAAGGGAATATGCGAATGATTTCAAAAAGGCATTTGAAAAACTCCCATCCTCCTTTTCTTTTGAAACATATTCGTTTGTAATATTGAATTTGCCCTTTCTTTATCGTGCTTCTTTAGGAGGTTCGCGTCTGGGGATCGCAGTGTTGCACTTGCTGATATGCTGCGCTCGAAGGACGAAGATGATGTCATCATCGAGCCCGAGATGCCTATGGGGCAAGACATCGAAGCTAAAATCTGGTCTTCTCTCGTGATCTTCATATCGACTATCGCGAATCAAGCCACAACCCCAAGAAAACAAAAGCTTCCGGCGAGCCTTTAACAGACGTGACAGTTTCTAGACAGGCAAAGTTTCCAAGAACTAACCGTGTTCCGAAGGACAATATTGCTCCCCAAGAGAAAGCAGTTGCCAAGAGAAGAGGCAAAGCTCAGCTTCCGACTGCGAGAGGTTTGATGAGTTCGCGACAAACAAACATATCTGATTTCGTTGAATACACTCCAGAGGCCCCATTCGTCAGGCGATAAGGTTATTAAACCAAAGACTTTTAGTCACCCTTTAAAACAAAGGTTATTTCACTGACACATACCTTGCAGATAGCGAAGAGTCGGTGGAAGTACTAGGAGGCCCCACTAAAGAAGAGGTGATTGCGGTGTCTATCTCTATGGCAAAACAAACTGAGAGGGATGCGCAGCTGCAGGAGGAGCGCGACATTGCCAAAGCTATGAAGAAAATCCTTGAAGAACAAACTCAGCGTTCACAATTTGTCGTGGGCCAAATGGAGCGCGCCCAACAGAACTTTCAAGAGATTGTTGGCGATGACGATGAGGAAGGTACTATATACCTGTTTTCCTTGTCTCATCAAGAACTTATCTTTGAAAATTTTAAAACGTGGGGTATCTAAGAGCGACATTCGTCATTAGTTAGTAGACCAATGCGGTGAAGCATGAGGTAAAAAATTCCCTTAGAATTGCTATAGTCGATTTCGTCGCTTTCAAACAATAATGATAACCAACTTCGCGCATAATCAGGTCATGGAACATTAAAAGGAATCGATGATAACCCTCTTCATAGTACTTACGCAGATATCCCATATGAATGTGGAGGTCTTTTTACCATAAGAACTTTTTTGATTTTGGCCGTATGAACCCTTAGACTCAATACTTAATAATATTTGCATTTTGGCAGAGCTTGCAGAGCAGCCATTGATTTTGAGAAGATATCGGCTTCGTAGTGCTTTCATTCGCGTCCATCAGTGTGTCATTGAGGGTAACCACGAGGACATGGCAATGGAGGAGGGAGATGCAGTCGCACCTCAAGGGCCCATAAATGATGAGGTCAACCCTGAAGAAGAGCGTCTGGAGTTCATTGTTGAGCAAGAAAGAGAAGATGTCCAGCAAGGGCGCGAGAATGAAGCTACCCTTGGCAAAAATGTTGAGCAGACCAACTAGCTTCAAGAGACAATCACTGCGCCTACTAAAGTCCCCTCGAATGTCGCACCTGAGAATACCCCGCCGGCGGATGACACTATGGGAGCTCTTCCTCAGTTAAAGGAAATTGAGCTAGTTGAGTTACCTCGGGAGGTGATCGTTCCATGCACTGAGGGTCCTTCAAATGTCGCTGCTGAAAACGTCCCACCAGCAGAGACTGTTGGTGGTGATACTGAGCAGGCTGATACTGAACCAGAAGTAAATATTTCAGCTCAAGAAGACCCAGTAGATGTTGCTCCCACAAATGCGCTGCAAGCATATGAGGTCATAGGTGCGACTAGACCACTAGAGCCAGAAGCGCAAGCAGATAGTGACGCCCGCCCTGAGGGAGGTGTCGTGAATGCGACTTAAAATGAGCCAACCCAAAATGTTTCATCGAGATCAAACACCCCTATAGTTGGGAAGGTAGTTAATCAAACAAGCGCTCAAAGCGAAGACATACAACTCTCCAATATGTTGGAAGAATACCGTGGTGAATATCAAGGTCTTGCTTTAAACTTGGATGCACTTCTCGCTCAGAACCGCTGAGGAGCTTGGGCCACAAATTCCATTGAACCCATCGAGGCTGAAGGAAATCACGTTATTCGTGGGGAATACCTTGCGCGAGAAGCCCTTGTGGACCAGCGATTGGCTGAAGCGGGAGCTTCGAGCAGTAATCCATCAGTATCGACCCCAATTCCTTCGCTTCGCGAAATAGTTGCAGGCCTTGGTAAGCCTATTTAAACATGAAATCATAGCCAGCTATTAATTTGTTTTAAAATAAAAAATAAATCACTTAACTCTCTTGAACATGCATGCATAATCGAGTCCTGCTTAAAGTGGCTTATGAGGGTTCGTCTTTCGTATCCGAAGACTTTTGCCAAGGCCATGGAGATACCGGCTAAAGATCGGAAGTATCTTTTTCAAGAGATGGCGCGCCTCATGGAGAGGATATGCGAGACTACTCCAGCAACTATTTATGTCTCAAACGGGCAGTACTTACTGAAAAACGTGCAGGGCCTTTAGATCGCTTCACAGAGAAGGCTCAATCTCGAGTTTCTTGTTGAAAGGTTGATAAAGATCAACAATTTTGTGAACCTCAGGTTTGGCTACGTGAATTACAACATGGAGCAAGTCAGGCTTCGCGCTTAGAGGGAAGCAATTGTCAATGCTTTTAATCAATGCAAGGAGGCCAAGACGAAGCACCAGCAGCACAAGGCTTATCTGGATCAGTGTGCAGCAAATAGCATAAAACTAGCAGCTGAAGATTCGCTTTTCAAGGACTTGTTTCGGCAGATGCAAATTTTTAGTTTTGTTTGCTCAGATGTATAAACAATCCTCGTTTGAAGTTTTTCACAGTTTGAACTCCTTAATTTTTTAAGACTGCTTGTTTCTCAAAAGTTTGCACGAGTCTATGCTTGTTTGAAGCTCTATTTCAATAAATATTAAGTTTTTATCGACCATTCACATTAAATCTAGATCACGCATCACTGCTATCTTACAGAGATAGTCTTACATTTGCAAGTCATTAATTTGAAATGAATGTGCTTGAAATCGTATTTGGATGCTATCTAAGCAGATAGGCTTTAAGTATTGCCATTACCTAATCAGGTAGACTTAGGCTCTAAATTTTTCTGCTACTTAGACAAATAGGCTCGTACAGGACTTCGTTCCTATCCAAACAGATAGGCTTTAGTTTGTATGTTGTTGCTATCTAGACAGATAGCCTGAAGTTCGCGTATTGCTGCTATCTAGACAGATAGGCTTTAGCTTTGCTTCTCTCTATACAGATAGGCTTTAATTTGAATATTGATGCTATCTAAACATATAAGCCTGAATTTGCATGTTGTTTCTATCAAGATAGATAGGCTTAGTTTCGCATATGGCTGCTATCTAGACATATATGCTTTAAGTGAGCGTATTGCTGCTATCTAGACAGATAGGCTTAAGCTCGCGCATTGATGCTATCTAGACTGATAGGCTTAATAGACTTGCATTGGTTCTATCTAGACAGATAGACTTAAGTCATGTGCAAAGTAATTGACTATAAGTCTGAAACAAGTAATGAAAATAATAAAGTGAGACTAGCAATTAATGAAAGAATTCTCATATGGGAGAGTCATTATCATTAATCCAATCCTCATATGGGAGGATTTGAGCAAAGTACTAGGTAAGGAAAGGAGGAAATGACAAAGTTAAGGGTAGTAATCTTAAGCCATCGCATATTAACTGGATTGCGAGTCGTGGCAGTCCCATGGAAACGTAAGATAGTGAAATAGCTGCTGTCAAAAACTTCTTTGACTTCGAATGGTCCTTCCCAGTTGGCAGCGAATTTGGGATGAGATGCTTTGCGCATGCAGTGATCAGAAGCTCGTACGACCAGATCCCCAACAACGAAGTCTCGGTGCTGAACAGTCTTGTTGTAGGCTCGAGAGATTCTTTCTTTGTACTTTGTGTTCACCTTCCTGGCTTGTTCACGCTTCTCTTCAAGTAAGATAAGGTCATGATCGCGTTCGTTCTCGTATAAGGCATTGAAGGCCAATCTTGTATAATTCATTTTAATTTTGGCAGGAACAACCGCTTCAGCTCCATAGCAAAGCAAAAATGTAGAAGTCCTTATAGGATTTCTTGGTGATGTGCGATACGCCCAAAATGCCGTACCCAAAGAATCTGCCCACTTCTTATGATCATATGAAACCATCTTGCTTAAAATTCTGAGTAGTGTCTTGTTTGTAGCTTCTGCTTGCCCATTCCCTTTTGGAAAATAAGGCATCGAGCATACTTTCCTTACATTGTACTCCATCAGCTTCGAGGCAACTTGGGGATTGCCAAACGGAGTGCCATTGTCGGACAGAATTGTGTTGGGGATTCCATAGAGATAGATGATTTTTTCTTGGATGAACTTTACGACTGCCAGCGCGTTTGCTATTTTAAGAGGGTCAGCTTCCACCCACTTGGTAAGTTATTCTGTCCCATTCAGGATGAACAGGTTTCCGTGCGATGGCGGACGAATGGGACCAATGAAGTCCAGAGACCAAGTGTGAAATGGCCAAGGGGTTCCCAATGCGTGCAGATCAACTGCAGGAGCATGGACTAAGTTGCCATTGAACTGGCATTGCTGGCATCTTCTAACCTTCGCACGACAATCAACTTCCATAGTTGGCTAGAAATAGCCCACAGTCATGAGCTGCCTGCAAAGCTTCGCGCCTTCTTGATGTTCCACGGTGAGATAATTCTATGACTTCCTGTATTTCTTGACCATTTAGGCACCTGAGCAGGTTCCCATCAAGTCCTTTTTGCCACAGCAAGTTCTCCTTCAAGACGTATCGAGTTGACTTCTTCTTGAGCTTGTCAGCCTCCTTCTTATCGCTTGGTAGAATTTTATTTCGCAGGTAATTGATTAGAGGCTTTCACCAGTCACTATCATCTTCGATTGCAGCGACTTCCAGGAGTCTTTATCTCACAGTTATTTTGCAAGATGGCAGCGTAATACGCCATTTGTGGCCAATGGATTCCATATCTCTGCCCTTTCCTGTAGATAGAAACTGCATTTTCTCCGCATGAGTTTTGATGTATTTTCTCTAGGAAGGTTCAAACTTCTTCCTCTTTAACGCATCACATGAAGATTCCTCCAGGACCTTTGTAATAGACCAAGCTGTCATGTATGCAGAACCCCTTAGTGGAAACCCAGCTTTCCTTGCTTGTTCCTTCGGCCATCGCGCGCATGATGGGCTTCCTCCATTCCTTAGCTTCGATAAACTCGTCTTCGCACATGTAATTTATCAGGGAAGTAATTGTTTTGACTTCAATTGAGATCTTTGCTGGACATTTATATGAACTGATATTCGACCCCAAAGTGAATAGGCGTTTGCATGTCGATTGTCGCATCTGGGAATGTTCTCATACATGATGGAATCAAACTTCTAGACCAGTTTCGGCACGATCGACCTATATCTTAGTAGATTTTCATCCTTGAAAGCATATTCTCCTGAGGCTTGCTTCACTATTAGTTTGGAATCTCCCATCACAATCAAATACTGAACTTCCAGGGCTTTGGCTGCGAGTAACCCTGCGATCAAAACTTCATACTCGACTTCATTGTTGGTTACTGTGAAGTCCAGTTTGTTTGATATTTGAATAACCTCCCCATAAGGTCTAGTCAGTACAATTCCAGTTCCACCTCCTGTTCTTGTCGATGATCCATCAAAGTGTAATTTCTAGTAAAGAGAGTCCATCACGTATACTTCTGGCCCTTCAAGCTCTTCTTCCACCATAGGCTCGTTGTTCTCATCCGGAAATTGTGCCAACAAGTTTGCCACTGCTTGAGATTTGATGCCTTTGGTTGCGGCACGTTATGTCGTATTGGGATATGGTCATATACCATTTTGTCAATCTCCCACAAGGGGCAGAATGTCCCAAAAAATATCTAATAGGAACGTTTTTGGTCATAATTACAACCTTGTGGGAGGCGAAGTAGTGCTTTAGTTTTCCTATGACAAAGAATAAAGCAAGACAATGACGTTCAATGTCTGTGTACCTGGACTCAGCAGACTGGACTAAGCGCGAGATATAGTAGATGGGCCTCTCCTGTCCTTCGAACTCTTGAGCCAACAATGCTCCGACAGACTTCTTTGTAGAAGTAAGGTATAAGAGCTGAGGGGATCCCAATTTAGGTGCGATCATGACTCGTGGGGATGTCAGCAGTTATTTCAGCTTCTCGAACATGACCTGACGCTCTTATGTCCAAGCATATGTCGCATTTTTCTTGAGTAGATTACTAAAGATGAATTTCAACACTGCAATTGCTGGTATGAATCTTCGAAGGTATGAGAGCTTTCTCAAAAATGTATTTAATGCACTTTGGGTCTGAGGTATTGGCAAGCTGGTGATAGCTGAGACCTTCGCAGGATTAGGCTTGATGCCATGCCGATGGATCACGCATCCTAGGATCTTTCCTGAGGTTACTCCGAATGCGCACTTCATGGGATTCATTTTCAGTTGGAATCTCCTGCATCTTTCAAAAGTGATCTCCGTTTTTCTTCGACTTGATGACCAGATAATCGATGTAAAACTCGACCTTTTGATGCATCATGTCATGGAAAAGCGCCATCATCGCGCGTTGGTAGGTTGCACCAGCATTCTTCAGGCCAAAGGGCATGACTGTGTAGTGAAATACTCCCATGGGCGTGATGAAAGTCGTCTTCTTTGCATCCTCAGGGTCCATCTTGATCCGGTTATATCCACTAAACCCATCCATAAAGCTAAACATTTGATGGCCTGCTGTGGAATAAATGAGTAAATCTATGTTTGGCAGTGGGAAATCATCCTTTGGGCAGAATTGGTTCCAATTTCTGAAGTCAACGCAGATGCGAAGCTTCCGATTCTTCTTGAGCACCGGTACAATGTTGGCGAGCCAGGTGGGATGATGGTTAGGCTCGATGAACTTCACGTTTAGCAGCTTGACTATCTCTTCCTTGATTTTCATGTTGATTTCGGGTCGAAAGCTCCTTGTACTCTGCTTGACTGGCTTCGATCCCGGGACAACATCTAGTGTATGCATAGTAACTTCTGGATTTAAAACCGACATTTCATCGTATTCCCATGCGCACACATCCTTGTACTCTGCCAGCAATTCCAACAAGCTTTGTTCCTCTTCAGTATTGAGGTCCGCGCTCACAAACGCTGGTCTTTTCTTATCCTCTGTTGGACAGAGGAATACTTCCTTTAGTTATTTATTCTGTGGTTTTGGATGATCTTCCATAAATTCAGAAGCTTCTTTCAATTCCTCCAATGGTGCCTCCTCTTTATCACTGTTTGGAGCTTCTGCCAACTCATTAATTTTATCAGGGACATCTTCGACAAGAGGGGTCGCAGATGACCCCGCGCACCTTCAGATGCGATAGAACTTCTTCTCATTTGCAGAAAAGGTGTCTATCTTTTTGCCATACTCACCGTGCTTGACGACCTCTCGAGGGTGTAGACATTCTTCTTCTGGTAAGTCACCCTTGGTAGTCCTTCCTTCGAAGGCTGCTCCACCTTCTCAGATTCTCTCATCATCATTACTCATTCTTGTGATTGATCTTTGATATCTTCCCACTTAGGCAGAGGAGTTGGCTTAAATGGTGCGGGCATCTATTCGTCCGTCATCTCTGTAAACTAAACTGCTTCCGTCAGATGCGCCTCTCTCAAATTGAACGGATTCACTGAGGCTGGTATGTCTACCACCTTGTCTTTCCAAATTGCCTTCATCATCTGGTGGGCAGTGGACGACACATCATCGAAGCGGTGGATTCATGCACGTCCGATTATCATGTGGTAAGTGGTGTTTGCATTGATCACATGAAACTTGGCGGAGCACTTGATTTTGTCAATCTGGATCCCCCAACGAATCCATTCAACAGTCATCTTTGAATCGCTCCCAAAGCCCATCAAAGGTGATGGTCATTTAACAATCTTGTTTCCTAGGATACTAGCCAGCTCAAGACTACTGACTGGTATCACGTTTACTGCTGCTCCTCCTTCAACGAAGGCCCTCTTGAACTCCACACCGTTAACTACTGCTGTCACGTACATCGGTCTTTGGTGGTTTGCATCTGTCTTCTTGTCTGCTTGCGCGAAGGTCATCTCCAAACCAGTTGACCGCGCGACCTTGATAACTTCTCCAATGGCAATTAGCAGTTCCTCTCCGAAGTCTTCAACCATCCTTAGGATTGCTTTCGTAATCTCTTGGCGGCACGCGCTCGAGAAACTCATGTCATTGAAGAATTTCTCGAACTTGTGCGAGCTTTTCATCCGTTCGGCTCGAGAGTCTTCTATGTCCAAAGTGTAGTCTTCGTCTTTGCAGATTTTAGCTACCACTGGAATGCCCTCATCTGCGACTCCCTCATAATCGAAGATCGATATCGTTGCTATCTCTTTTCCTTTCGGTTCCTGCTGCGAGTGAAATGGTAAGGGATTGCTGCGCACATCCTTAGTGGGTTCGTCAACAACCAACTGCCCTTCCTTGATTTTCCTGTCCACCAGCCATCTCAGCTTCCTGCATTCTTTGGTGGGGTGCGAGACTTGACCATGGCGAATCGGGTTACTTCCTGCATTCTTCCTCAAAAAGGCGACTCTAAGTTACTTAATCGGCGCACTCCAACGACCTGGTTCTGAACTTCTTGATGAATGCGACTCCTTCTTTGTCATGCTTTTGGTGCATGCGAGAGAGGTGTATGGTTGTGGCCTTCTCTTCGACCTGGAAGAATTTGGCGTAGAACTTCTTCACCATGTCTTCCCAGGTTTTGATAGAACCAACTTTGAGGGTTCTAAACCACTTGTACGCGATGGTCCCCAAGGATTCGGGGAATTCGCGCATCAGCAGGCGCAATTAAACTCCGTGTGGACCCATCAAATCAACGAAACGCATGACATGTTCACGCGCATTTCCGCTAACTTTGTCGAACTTGTCTCATGTTGGTGTCTTGTATCCAGCATGGTTGGGAATCAATTAGATCTCCTTAGGAATTGGAGGCGCACTACCTTGGGAATGATAGTGTCCGCGAAGCATTGGTTCGTCAGGAAGTTGTCCAAACGGTGCTCCAAGGCTGACATGTTGGCAAGCGCGCTTCCTCCTGGGGTCGATGACGGGGTTTCAGTAAGCCTTGGGATATCGGGCATGCTAGGATCATAGGGAGGTTGAGGTGTGTATCTATCTTGGACCCCAGTCGAGTATAATGGCAAGACCGGGTATGAGGGTGGATTTCCAGTAGATGCGCGTTCTTGCTGATAGCCGGATGCTAGAGGGGAATCTGATGACAGCCTTGATTGCTCGGGCACATGACCGTTGGGAAGAGATGAATGTGGGTTTGGTGGGAAGATGTGTGCGTCGTGGGTGCTGCAATTTCCCCTGATGGAGTTAACTAAGATGCTAACTGTGGGGCTAGAGCTGGGCGAAATTCTTCACAAACCATCCTAGGATCGCCATGATCTGGGCTATCTAGGCTGACTGAGCTTGCATAGCAGTGGCTTGGCTCTGAATAGTTGCGTTCAACATCTTTAAGGAAGGGTTGTTCCCCAGAGTTGTCTGGGCCTGGACGTTGGTGTTGGTGGTGGTATTGAGTGGGTTCTCTTATCTTGAGACCTCTTCCCTGGAAGGGGACTGATTGCCTTCACAGGGGTTAGCTTCGTGAGACATGATTGCAGAGATCTGGAAAGCTTGAAGATTGTGTGTTCACGTCGGATTCACAAAATGTGTACAAGGCAATCCTAGAGGGAGATCCAAGTGTACACCTGCAATAGAGTACAAGAACAAGAATGAAAGCACAAAGAGATTGTAGGTGAGGGTAGGGGAAGAGTAAACACTTGTTAACTGTTCTTGAGAGAGAGACAATATAACGACTAGCAAAAGATCCGAGAGCTGCCATAGAAGGCTAACGTTCCTATATTGAGCAGGGAAGTGACCGTTGTGAGGGGTTAATGCATCCATTAATGATGGCTTAATATTCGCCTCGTAATAGTACGTTCGACCGTATATATAGGACACGTTACACGATCATCCGCATAAATAGGGACTGCTACACGATCGACCACATTTATGGGATAAATGGTCATTAAATCTCTTAGACAGTTACCAAGGGTCGCGCGCTAGCGTGGTTAGTATCGCGGGAGACCCTGTCTCGCAGCCTCCATATGGATAAGCTCGAATATAGATACAAGGGTAAAAGAAAAAAATCACCCCTTGAGTATGGGGTATATACAAAAAAACCCCTCGTGTTCGGGGATATACAAAGACCACCTCTGTCGAGACAAAAACCACCTCTGTCAGTGGATGGACATTAGACGAAAAATACCCTTCTGTTATAATCAGTAAGTATGGGGGTGCAATCAGTCTGTTTTATGACCATTTTGCCCCTACTTGTATTTTTTAATCTATTTTGTTCATGTTCTTGGTGTTTTTGACCCCCACCACCACCACATCCACACCATCACCACCTCCACCACATCCCCACCACCACTGATTCAGTACCACCAACAACAACACCACCACCCCACGACCACTGCCATTATACCACAAGGAAACAACCCATCCACAAATTGCAAGCATTTTTTTGTGCAATAGAAACTTAAATTATATCCAGAATGGGTAAAAGTTCAGGGTATCCAACATCAAACACAATTTGAAGGGGATAGAGGTACAAGCCTATGAAGTCTGAAGTTCAGAAAAAAGACACAGCAACTACCAATTAACCAACACCTAATTC
Organism: Linanthus parryae; assembly: GCA_023055425.1. Lineage (NCBI taxonomy): Eukaryota > Viridiplantae > Streptophyta > Magnoliopsida > Ericales > Polemoniaceae > Linanthus > Linanthus parryae. Next base: position 92,269,388 of record JALGPY010000005.1, on the reverse strand, counting down.
CTACTCATAAAATCTAGGATTGAGCATTGGATCGGAAGCTCTTTTTTCCTGAGGCTCATCAAACCACTGGAAATGAACAAAGCAATCACCACTACGCATGAATAACTAACAACAAGGACTTTGCAACAAGTATGGATAATTGACAGATCTGGAAGAAGAAATTGACATAAATTTACAGAGGAAGAACATTAGAACAAGAAGAATTAGGAAACGTATGTTGAAACTGGTTTAATCTCTAAAAAAATTAGTTTTCCCACTCATCAACATCAGTCACTGCTCAAAGATTCATAAACATCCGTAACTTTCAAAAGTCTGAAGTTTATGGAACCAAACATGAGTGATGTTACAAAAAATTCCAGGCAATAGCCAAACCCTTCTCCAGGGAAACAAAACTATAAAATTTTCTACACAAAGGCACTCACTGCAAGTAGATTCGTAAAATCAGAGCTCGGTCATCAATTTTCCCGAAGCCCGGAATGGAGCAGATTGATTGGTAACCGCCGAAAAACGAAGACTCATCTTCGGAAATGGTGTTTTCTATCGAAACCAGTCGGAGAGACGAGAAACAATGGTGATTTCAACGGAACAAATTTTGTTCATAAATCCATCGAAACCTCACCACCAAGAGAGAGAGAGAGGGCGAGAGGAGGGGCGTGGACATGGAGGAGCTTGAAGGGCTGTTGGCGGTGGCGGCGACGGTTGCTATTAACGGCTGCCGGCGTCGCAGTGTCTTCAACCTCTAGCTCTGATTAGACTCAATCGGAAACCTCTCCGAATTACCTCCAGATCTGACCAGACATCCTTGTCGTGTTGCTCCTTCCTCGTCGATCTCACCCCTTCCAGTTTCTTCTCCCTCTGGTTCTAATGATATGTTTGAAACCCCTCGAGATGAAGAAATCGTCGTTCGATTCACCATCTCTGGGTTGTTTCCTCCATGGATCTGATTCCCCCGCGAGCTCTTGTTTGAGCCTTCTTCCTTGAGCAGGTGGGTCGGTGAAGGAGTGGGCAGTGGTGGTGGAGGAAAGTTGTGGATCGGTGAGGAGAGTGAAGGGAGAAGGAGAGAAATAGAACAGAGAGAGATGAGGAGGAGATGGGTTCTCTGCTGTTGTGGGTAAGAAATGAGAGGATTTAGGGTTAGAGAGAGAGGAAAAGGAGAATAATAGGTAATTATGTCATGTCATTTGCTTTGATCCGAAGGGTAATTTTTTATTTTCACTTCCGTTACTTGCCGTTAGTCACCGTTAAGTGACAAGGGTGGTTTTTGTATATCCCCGAACACGAGGGGTGTTTTTGTATATACCCCATACTTGAGGGGTGGTTTTTGTCTTTTACCCTAGATACAATGGTAGGGTGTGTATGGAGTACAATCAGATATGCTCGATGACTGCCCCGTGGATGATGATTGATCTGCCCAAGATGCACTATCTACAACTTTCATCGTTTTAAACATGCAAATGCTTTCGTTTCCAATTTCCACACATAACCAAATATTTACCAGAGAATTGACAGTTTATATATGACTTTGGAAATAACACACGCCACACACATTTTGACAGTTAAGATATTGTGCATATAGACTTACTTGGATTGAAGAAAGCTCCACATACGCAAGCAAGAAAGTCTAATACTCGTAGCACGGATCCTCAACAAACTGATCATCTACGAACTCGAAATCTACAATAGTCAAATAATCCTAACATTAACACGCGACCAAACTCATACAACAAATGTAATTATGCTCTATATGCAAATGCAGAGAATATTTCCCCGACCCAAATTACGTTACATAACTCTAGTATTAGAAAGTTTAATAATTTATAAAGTGATTATATTTAAGGGAAATAGTAAAACTAAAACAATCAAAAATAAGCTTTAAACTATTTAGTGACACACTTAAAAATTTATCTAAAAACAAGTTATTTAGAAAGATTATAATATTCAAAATTGATAAATAGTCTTGAACAAAAGTTAACTTTACTTATTATAAGAGTATATATTTGTATATGAACCACATATTTATTTACATAAGGAAAAAATCTTGAAATAAAGCATAAAATGTAAAGCTATCTAATATCTTAAGAAAAAACACTTTTATTTATTAATAAAACTCTTCTTATAAAATTATACTACATAAATTATATTTATTTTCACTTTAAAGAAACTAATTAATATTTAATAAACAAAACACTAACTATTAGTATAAGAATAGTTGTAACACCCCCAAATCGACTAAGCCGGAAGCCCAGGGGTGTCACTCCGTACCCGAGTCAAAACCGGAATACAAGGAGAATTAAACAGTGGGATCTGAAGCAAACATCCATAAATCTTATAATAAAACTTATTGAAAATTAAAGTGTTGTGCCACAAACATGGGCATTACTCAAACTGAACTTTAAAACTACTAAGAGAAGTTCTCATGAAACTAAAGTTAGTGGAAATACTGAGTAAGCAACACCCAAGCATGTAAAATGATGAAGAAGTAATTTACGAATCAATAAGTAATTTGTAGTAATTTAACTAAAATCAAGTGGTAATAAAAGCTTCGACAATTATAAGAACATAAGAGAGATTTAAATTTCTTTATTTAGTTAAGGATTTTCCAAAATCACATATTCATCCATCCTGTCCATGAAATCCAAAACCACATTGTTAATTTGTTGTGACGAGGAGAAAGAACCAACCATCTCGTAAGCATCCAGAACCTTAAGTGTCGAAACCCCCTTAAGACTCTTGCCGCCAGAAGAGTGAGTACAATGAGATATCCGGGGCATAGCAAATGAGTTAAATAAAATTAATTGGACGAGAGACTGAAGTCAGCACGCCCAATGGCAATAGTAACCAAGTAACAACCCCGCACAACTCTTCCACTTTACGTTATCATCGCTTAATAGATTACAGTGATATTTTCAGAGAAATATCTCACGAAGTTGGAACAAGTATTCTGGTAACACATATTTCACATAAAATCATTTTGAGGCAAGTAGGAAGTAAATCATTTGACATGAAAAGAGGAAAGGGCGCTAGGCCTGGCATGTTTACTTACCTCAAACAAAAGCAGTTATAGCAAATCAGTCGTTATATTCGACGTATCCTTCGTCTGAGAACTCGTTGCCTACAATTTAATAATACTCTAATCAATATATTTCTAACACGACAATAAGACATTCAAAGTCCTACATGCAATTCAAATACAACCCCCTTATTTATTTCCCCATTATCTATTAAGGTCAATAGCCACTTTTATTTAAAAATACTATTCATAAAATTAATGTTCAATATTACAACTACATAACCATAGTTATATTTATATGTATAACTTACAAGGTAATAAATTCTTATTTTCTTGTAAGAAAAGAAATCAATTAGATCTAACCCAAAGATATTATTTTACAAGAATTTAATTATAAAAGTCCCATAACCCTTTTTAAATAGACACAATAAAATTCCCAAGGGTTAAACCTAATTTATTTTCTTCCTTAAAAATACACTATGACTATATTATATCCTCAACCCAACAATAGATTTCCAAAGTAACCAACAACCCAAGATAAAGAATTAAAAGAAGATAGGCTGATATTTACGGGAAAAAGAACGGAAAGAGACGACGGCGGCGGGTCGGCAGCCCGTCAGGTAGGAGAGAGATAGAGAGAGAGAGAGAGAGAGAGAGAGTGAGAGAGAGAGAGAGAGAGAGAGAGAGAGAGAGAGAGTGAGGACCTCTTTGGGTTTGATGTGAATTAAAATTTGAGGTTGGGGTGGGTTTATATAGTCTTGAAGGTACGAATTTATGAAAGGTTAAGATTGTTTCCGGGTTGAATTGGATTCCGAATTGGACATGACTATGGATGAAATTAGATTTCTTATTGCTAAAGTTTAGGTCTTTACCGAATTTGTAGCTGATTGGAATTGAGTTTGATTGGAAAAAGGAAACAAAATCATAGAGTTGGAGTTGGCGAGAGAGAAAGTCGGCCCTAGAGAGGGGTTCGGCCATGGGAGAGAAAATAGGGAAGAAGATGGGTCAAGTTTTGTCCTAAAGGCACTTTTCCCCCATAAGTTTTAAGTAAAATACAACTACTACCCCTTAGTTTAATTAAAAGACACTAAATAGTTTAAGTAAAATACATAAAACCCCCAAGTTATTAATACTAATAATAACTAACTTCTAAATAATAAAAAATAACATCTAACACTTTATACTAATATCCTTTTAACACCCAATAATATTTTAAAATACCTGTGTCTATAAAACGAGGTATTTCATCCTTTCCCCCTTAAAGAAAGCTTCGTCCTCAAAGCTTAAGCCAATTACCAGCAACTACTGGGGTATGAGTCTCCACTATAGGTTATAAATACTAAATGCAACCCTAAGGTAATGTACGATATGAATTATACTATAAGAGGCACTAAATAATGTATTAAAAACCATAGGATTACATCATCTGCCCCTTATTGGAGTGACGTCCTCGGAACTCAAAATACCTAGTGAAAAAGGTGAGGATACTTCTTCCTCATGTCATCCTCCGCTTCCCGTGTTGCTTTTTATGTGAGGTGATTTGTACATAATATCTTCACAAGCTTGACACTCTTGTTGCGGGTGTCCCTTGTCTTGGTGTCTAAAATCTTGACAGGATGTTCTTCATACCTCAACGAAGGATCTAACTCTACCGGTTTGGGATATAATACATGAGACAGTCAGGAAATTACTTCTTCAGTTGAGATACATGGAATACATTGTGAACACGACCCAATTTTGATGGTAAATCTAACCGATAAGCTACTTCTCCAATCTTCTCTATGATTTCGTACGGTCCAATGAACTTCGGGCTTAACATCCCTTTCTGATTGAACCTCATGACTCCCTTTGTTGGAGAAACTTTAAGAAACTCTTTCTCTCCAGTTTGAAACTCCAATGGTCTCCTTTTATGATCGGCGTAGAACTTTTGCCTATCCTGAGTTGCCTTCAATCGCTGCTGGATAAGTCTTACTTGATCTGTCATCTCTTCAATTAACTGTGGACTAATCACTATCGTATCGCTTATATCACTCCGACAAAGTGGTGTTCGTCACTTTCTTCCATACAACGCTTCGTGTGGTGCCATGCCAATGCTGGCGTGGTAACTGTTCTTGTAGGAAAACTCTATCAGAGGTAATTTGTCAACCCATGAACCTTGAAAGTCCATAACACAAGAACTTAGCATATCCTCCAATGTCTGAATTGTCCTTTCAGTTTTTCCATCCGTAGCAGGGTGGAATGCTGTACTGAATTTTAACTGGGTTCCCAATGCTTCCAGGAGTGCTTTCCAGAAGTGAGAGAGAAAGTTGGGATCCCTGTCAGACACTATAGAGCTTGGGACTCCATGGCACCTCACAATATTCTTCATATACGCATCAGCTCTTTGTTTCATGTTCCATGTATCCTTCATCGGAATGAACCTTGCTGTCTTGGTCAATCTGTCGACCATGAACCATAACTGATTCAGTCCGTTCTTTGATGTTGGTAAGGCAATCACGAAATCCATCGAAATTGAATCCCACTTCCAAAATAGAACATCCAATGGCTGGACTAAACCATGACCCATCTCGCCACAAACTCTGCTACTTCCTTTTTCATATTGGGCCACCAAAACGTCTTCTTCATATCTTTATAGAGTTTGTCACCTCCTGGGTGTACTAAATAGGGTGTGTTGTGAGCTTCACGCATCAACTTCTCCTTGGTTTCCGTTCACTTATGTGGTACACACCATCTCCCCTTATATGGATACTTCCAGCTTCGTGAACCTTAAAATCCTTTGTTTTCCCTTCTTCAATCTTCTTATTTATCATTTCCAGCTTCACATCTCCTAGCTAGTTACTCCTTATTTCTTCTAAGACAGCAGGCACAACTGTCATATTCCCAAGGATATTGTTCACTTCACCTTGTTCCACTACTTTGATTTCGAGCTTTCGAAACTCATGGCATAGCAAGTATGGCAAACCAAGCATAGCATCTAGACTATGGCTCGATTTTTAGATTAACACATCAGCTTCCAAGTTTGCCTTTCCTTCGTGATACTGGATACGCAAGTCATAATCCTTTATAATCTCTAGCCAACGTCTTCGTCTGTTGTTTAACTCCTTTTGCGTGAACATGTATTTGAGACTATTGTGGTTCGTGTACAATCTACACACTGCGCCATTAAGGTGATGTTTCCATATCTTCAGTGCGAAATCTATTGCTACAAGCTCTAAATCATGCGTAACATAGTTCTCTTCATGAACTTTCAGCTGTCTTGAGGCATAGGTGATAACCCTTCTTTCCTGCATAAGCACACATCCTAGACCCTTCTTCGATGCATCGCAGTAAACATCAAACTCGCCAGAATCATTGGGTAAAGCCAACATAGGTGATGTAGTCAACTTTTCCTTCAATGTCTATAATGCTTCTTCACAACCTTCGCTCCACTGATACTTTATCGCCTTCTTGGTTAGTGTAGTCAGCGGTCTAGCGATCTTTGAGAAATCTTTCACAAAACACCGGTAATGACCTGCTAATCCCAGAAAACTTTTTATTTCTGACACATTCTTCGCACTCAGCCACTCTTTAACTGCTCAAATCTTTCCTGGATCTACTGATATCCCTTCCTTCAAGATTATGTGACCCAGAAACGGAAAATGATTTAGCCATAACTCACACTTTGAGAACTTAGAATACAGATTCTCATGTCTCAAAGTTTCCAATACTTCCTTGAGATGTTCTTGATGGTCTTCCTCGCTCTTTGAGTAAATGAGGATGTCATCAATAAATATGACTACAAACCGATCCAGAAATGTTCTCATAACACGATTCATTAGGTCCATGAACACTTCAGGAGTTAGTTAAGCCAAAAGGCATAACCGTAAACTCATAATGGCCATACCTCGTTCTAAAGGCTGTCTTTGGGACGTCCTTCTCGGCCACCCAAAGCTGGTGATACCCAGATCTCAAATATATTTTTGAGAAAACACTTTACCCTTGAAACTGATCGAACAAGTCTTCAATTCGAGGTAATGGGTATTTTTTCTTGATTTTGCACTATTCAAATCCCTATAGTCAATGCACAACCTCAAAATTCAATCTTTCTTCATTACAAATAATACTGGTTCTCCTCAAGGTCATACACTTGGTCTTATGTACCCTTTCTCCAAGAGTTCTTGCAATTGACCTTTTAGTTCCTTTAATTCCGCTGGTGCCATGCGGTACGACACCTTCAAAATTGGAGCTGTTCCAAGTGCTAAGTCCAAAGTGAACTCAACTTCCCTCCTAGGTGGCATTCCTGGAGTCTCTCCCGGAATACATCTGGAAAGTTCTTGACTGTCGGTATTTATTCTAGCACATTCTCCTTCGTAGAAACGTCTTGGACATAATAAAAAAAAGCTTTATTCCCTTCTTTACTTGGTTGACTATGGTCAACGCTGTCGGATATGTGGTTCCCTCGTGATGCCAATGTAAGAAACCTTTTAAACTTTCAGACCCTTAAGTATGATTTTCTGATCGTGACAGTCTATGACTGTTATGTATTTGCTCAATAAATCCATTCCCAATATAACATCTATTACCCCAAGGTTAAATTGTATCAGGTTCGCTGGCAAGGTACTAGCCAAGATCTTAATTTATACTCCTTCGAAAATGGTGTCACATTGTTACTTGGCCGGTTAGAGTAGCTACGGGGATGGATATTCTAGACGGCTTATTGCGACTCAACTTTTCCACAAATGATGATGCAATAAATGAATAGGATGCACCATAATCAAATAAAGTAAATGCTGGTTGATCATGAACGAGAAACGTACCAGTGACTACTCCACTTGCTGCAACTGCCTCAGTCCTGCTCATCACAGCAATCCGCGCAACATTCCCATTCTGTGCTACGGTTCCTGTGGTACCAGTTCCATTGTTGTTGTTGGAATTAGCTGGAGTATTGTTGGCATTATTTTTCTGACCTCCATTGGTTCCTCCGTTTCCTTGGTAGTTCTTCTGCTGTCCTCCGTAGTTGTTGCCTCCATTATAATATTTTCGATTTCAATAGTTCCTATTTTCGTTCTGATTTTTGCCGTTGAACTGCCAGTTTCCATGAAAGTTTCCTCATTGGTTCACCCGCTGATTCCCATTTGGTCGCGATCGGCACTCAAAAGCACGATGACCCTTTTTGCCTCAATTGTGGATAATGACAAGGTTCCCCTGACAATCGGCTCTAGGGTGGTTCTGCTGACACTTTTTGCAGAAGTAACAACAAGGTGGCTCATCTACATTATTCTGCTTGTTGCCACGATACTGAACCTGGTTACCTCCTCCATGGTTCGTCTTGAACTTTCCACCATTATTGTTTCTACCCTGATTGCGACTATTTCCCCCAAAATACTCAATCTTACGCTTTCCACGATTCTCTTCCTTCAACTCTTGGATGCGCCAAACAGATGCAACTCTATCATACGCCTCTTGAAGAGTGTCATATGTCCTGCATAGCAAGTCTTTCTGCAGATGGAGTTGCAGACCTGCCATGAACTTTCTAACCTTAGTTGCCTCATCATGCATTAGGTGACCCGAGATTCAGGCTAACTCCATGAACTTCTTAAAGTATTCTGTCACAGAATCATTTCCCTGCTTCAAGTTCACGAACTCTATGTACTTCTGATGCTGGATGTGAGATGGATAGAACCGAGTGCGAAGAGCAGTCTGAAGAGCTTCCCTATTAAAGTTGGGTTGAGCCAAGAAAGCATGATGCGCGTTCCTCCACCAGATGTATGCCTCATTCTTGAGGTAGAACGCCGCGCAAACTACCTTGCGGTTGTCAGGTCACTCAACCAATTCGAGGATTTTGTCCATCTCACCAGTCCAATCTTCAAGTTCCACTGGATCCTCAGGCTTCATGTTAGCCACTTTCTTTGCCCAGTTGGCTGTATTATGATCTCCATTGTTCATACTCTGAGCCATTTGAGTAAATTGTGAAAATAATTTCTCCATGTTGTTGTTGTTTCTGTTGTTGTTGTTGTTGTTGTTTTGGGCGGCCATATGTGCTTGACGGATTATCCAGGTATAGTATTGTAGTGGTCTATTAGCCATAATCCTACACTATAACCTATCGTATCATTCATATAGTACCCTAAGTACAAGAAAATGAAATACAAGGTACATAATAAGCAATTAAGCAAGTAATATAGCACATCGATCATTCAACAATCTGTTACACATGAAATTTTCACATAGGCTGAACACTTTTTATTTCTCATGCTTCTTTCAAAATTAGAAAAGTGGTCCATTGGCCTAGTAAAAATTATGAATTTCGGTGTGAAACATCCTATATGAGTCTTCTTTCATAATTGAGAAGAATCAACTCAAAAAAATTTACAAAAATCAAGTTATGCAAGGAATAGCACAACTGCTGTAAGAATCCACCATAATAGCAACTTCAACTTAACCAAGTCTTAATCCAACTTTATATTTTTCAAAATAGGCTTGGCTTACTCCCAGATATAGAGGTAGGTGTCTACTATTCACCGTTAAAATGTGAGGTTCATCCCAGATCTGGAAGATAGTTAAACATCGAAAATACCACAGACGGTCACTGTGAAATTTTTCTACCGTACAATCAAATTTGGAAATACGTATCTAAGTCACCAGAATATATTTGGGTCTGAAAATTTTATGGATTGTTCCTGATCATGTCTACTACTTGGGAAAAATTCAGGGAAAAATAATTCGGCACTTAAGAACGTCTGCTACACCCATTAGTCACTGTTGCACATATTCGAACATCACAAATCTCGCGTTCTAACTCTATGAACACTTTCTATACACTAATCAACAATAACGAACACAATGCAACAAAATTTTCAACTGAAACGAAAATTTATTACATTTCAAAACGAATTCTCAAAACATGAGTATTATCCTAGAAGCAAATTCATCCTACCAAAGCAAACTAATTAAAAACCATGTCTAAAATAAAACTAAATCAAATTCTAAGCATTTTCACTCGCGAAAAAAAGATAGAATAGGTGGTCCTAATGGTTGTATGGTTGTGTGAGAGGAGTGTATTGTGGTGAGTAAGGATAGTCGGAGTCGGATGGGTCCATATAATCTTCTCCTCTTCATCAATTATTTCCCATTCTTTTTGCACCTTCCTTGCAATCTCTTTCTTGTCCATCCTTTCGAGTTTCCTCATCACGTGTCCTGATTCACGCTTAGCTTCCGCATCCATAGTTGCTCTCTTTTCTAAGCGTCCCCAAAGATTGGATGGGTTTATCAGGTAGTCTCCATATATATGATGTATGTATTTGGAGGTATTACGCACTTCTTTGCCCTATACGTTATAGGTTATTAGATCGCTGAAATCGTCCTTTATCTCCTTCCAAGGTGTCACCCTTGGTAGTCCATTGAGCATGTAGTGGCGTATTCTCAACGGGCTAGCGAAAGATCCCTGGTACCTTTTATTCCAAGTGATGCATAGATTTTAGATGTAGGCACAATAATCCTTTAAGGTTTCTAAGCCTGGATGGTAGATCACGCCATGTGGATGGTAGGCTCCAGTTAGATCGTCAAGAGTAGGGATGGGCGGTCTAAATCATGCGTGGTCAGTTAAATTTGGAACATATACTTCTATTTCAGGCATGTCTTCTTCTATGGGGTCTTCTTCAGGTTCATAATTCGGGTCTTCCTTCATCATTCGAAAATTTTTCTCGAACACTTTGAGCTTGCCTTGTAGGTACTCAGGTGTGACTAAGTACTTGTCGTCGAGCATGTACACGTCCTTGTTGGGCATTCCTGTAGGGTTTTGATTCATGGATGCGCAACGGAAACACAAACAATCATAAAACCATGCAAAACCCTCCAAGGATCACAAGTCAAGAGACATAACGATGGTAAAGGAAGAAATCAATAACACACCTTAGGGTTCTCCTTTGATGACTTCAAACACGAATTGTGTCACGTTCTCTATGGTTGATCCACGCCTAGAGTTGATCCTAGAATCTCCCAAGTCCTTTGTGCTAGCCCGGAAGAGGAAGAGGAAGAAGAATCAAGCAAAACGAGGCCCAAAAGGAGGGTCTCGGCTTCCTTGTGGCCGACGGGACGGGCGGCGGGCAAAGGGGCGGTCGGCTCCTTTGCTTGTTGCTCTCTCTCTCTTTTTGTTCTCTCCCACTCTTTGTTATGTCCAATAATGAGCATAAGTTATGTGGGGAGGAAGGAAGGAGGGTCCTTTATATAGTCCAACAACTCCTTGCCAACTACCTAAAGGACTTATTCTAGTCCTACTAGAATTCAATTTAGTCCCTTCCTTGCAAATTAGCCCCTACTAAGTTTGCAAGGTTTTGCAAAGTGATCCTTCTAATTAATTAATCCAATTAATTAATTCCCAAATCTAGTTCAACTCTATGTAGCGTGTGACCCCATAGGTTCTATCTAGTTGGTAGCAACTAGTTGCTAATATGGAGCGGTTTCTAGCAAAACATCCATTCTAGCCAACTAATAGAATAGTCATCTTGACAACCTTTGTACAAGTAATTGTCTCATCCCTTTTTCTCTATATCCGGATTGGACACGAGACATACAAGTCACACTCGTATATCCAATCCATAGTTTCTCGATCCATGGGAATAGCCTTATTCGTGCAAATAACATCAATATCCCATATTGATTTATTTGAGTCTGGCCAGACATTCTATAAGCACTATCCCTCGAGTGGCCTAGGATATTTGCTCTCGTTATGAGGGAGGGAAAAATTCTATCTACGTCCACTACGATCTCTAAGCTTGCTTCTTATTGTATCCAGTACACGCCTTTATAACTACCCAGTTACAGTGTAGCGTTTAACGCTACCAAAATCACAATAATCCACAACTAGAATATCTAGTGACTTCAAGTCTAAGGATGAAAATACCATTTTACCGCGAGAAGCGCTTGTGACTCAACATAACGTGTATGTAGCCTTCTCGGAGATGGTTCAATCCAGTGCAACATTCCCTAATGCACACCTATGTGTTGGATCGTGATATCTCCATATCAATCCAACCCCATACTAGTCTATAGATGATTGTACCATTAATCATTATATTGGAATAGGGATATTTAAGATAAACAACACAATTGAAAATCTAAGGAATTCATTATATTAAATATCCAATAAATAATAAATGAATTTCTAGCCACAAATAAATTCATACTAAACTAGATTGCCTCTAGGGAATCTATTCCAACAGTCTCCCACTTGCACTAGAGCCAATCTGGCGCATCTCGTATGCCCATACTCCTAGTGTGCCCGTCATGCTTCCACTGCGTGAGCGGCTTTGTAAGCGGGTCTGACAGATTATCATCTGTAGGAATCTTGCATATCCGAACGTCTCCTCTATCGATAATATCTCGAATTAGATGAAACTTCCTGAGCACATGCTTGGACTTCTGGTGCGATCTTGGTTCCTTTGATTGCGCGATCGCCCCAGTGTTGTCACAGAACAACTCGACTGGATCCGCACCAAGTTCAGAAACAAACTTTCTGATCCAAACAGCTTCCTTTGCTGCGCCATTTGCAGCAATGTACTCAACCTTTGTTGTAGAATCAGCTACCGTCTCTTGCTTGGAACTCTTCCAGCTCACCGCTGCTCCATTAAGGTAAAACACATATCCCGATTGTGATCTAAAGTCATCTTTGTCGGTTTGGAAGCTTGCATCAGTGTAACCCCTTACACGCAACTCTTCCTTACCGCCAAATATCAAGAAAGAATCCTTAGTTCTTCTCAAGTACTTTAGGATGTTCTTGACAGCAATCCAGTGACTCTCACCCGGATTGGATTGGTATCTGCTTGTCATACTCAAGGCATATGACACATCTGGTCTAGTACATAACATGGCGTACATGATAGATCCTATGGCCAAGGCATAGGTAATTCTACTCATGCGTTCCTTCTCAATATCATTGGAAGGACAACCACTCTTCGAAAGAGTGACTCCATGTGACATGGGCAAGAATCCCTTCTTGGAATCTTGCATGTTGAACCGTTTCAACACCTTGTCAATATATGTACTTTGACTTAGGCCTAGCAACCTCTTAGATCTATCTCTATAGATCTTTATACCGAGTATATAGGCTGCTTCCCCTAAGTCCTTCATTGAGAAACACTTCCCAAGCCAATCTTTAACAGATTGAAGCATGGGAACGTCGTTTCCAATGAGTAGTATGTCATCCACATACAAGACCAGAAAAGCTACAGAGCTCCCACTAACCTTCTTGTAGACACAAGACTCATCTTCGTTTCTGATGAAGCCAAACTCTTTGACCACTTCATCAAAACATCGATTCCAACTCGTAGAAGCTTGCTTCAATCCATAAATGGATCATTGCAACTTACAGACTTTGTTGGCTTGCTTTGGATCCTCAAAACCCTCCGGCTGTATCATATATACGTCCTCGAGGAGATTCCCATAAAGGAATGCTGTTTTGACATCCATCTGCCAGATCTCATCGTCGTGGTATGCTGCAATTGCAAGTAGGATTTGGATGGATTTGGTCATAGCGACTGGTGAAAAGGTTTCATCATAGTAAATACCATGAATCTGTCTGAATCCTTTAGCCACCAATCGGCCCTTATAGGTAATCACATTACCATCCATGTCGATCTTCTTCTTGACGACCCACTTGCACCCTATAGGCCGCGCCCCATCGGGTGGTTCCACCAAAGTCCATACTTTGTTGGTATACATGGATTCCATCTCGGATCTCATGGCTTCTAGCCACTTCTGAGAGTCTGGGCCATTCATGGCCTCCTCATAGGTAGTAGGCTCATCATCTATGAGCATCGTGTCACCGGAATCGGTCACGAGAAGTCCATACCTCTCGGGTTCCTGGCGCACTCTACTAGATCTACGAAGCTCTTGTGTTCCTGAACAGGTTGCTCCACAACTGCTTGTGGTTCCTGTTCATGTTCCATAATCGGTTCAGTGATTTGTGGTTCTTGAACCTCTTCAAGTTCTACATTCCTCCCACTTGCTTCTTTAGAGACAAACTCTCTTTCTAGAAACACGCCGGTCCGAGCAACAAACACTTTGTTCTCGGTTGGATTGTAGAAGTAGTATCCCTTAGTTTCCTTAGGGTACCCCACAAATTTACACTTATCCGATTTAGGCCCTAGCTTGTCTGATTGTAAACGTTTTACATAGACATCGCAGCCCCAAATCCTCATGAACGACAGTGTGGGACGCCTCCCACTCCATATCTCATATGGTGTCTTCATGACTGATTTAGATGGAACACAGTTAATGGTGAAAGCTTCACTTAATAGAGCGTAGCCCCAAAATGATAATGGAAGATCAGTTTGACACATCATAGATCGAACCATATCCAATAGTGTTCGATTCCTCCTCTTGGACACGCCATTCCATTGTGGCGTTCCGGGTGGAGTGAGTTGGGACACGATCCCACACTCTCTAAGATAGTCGTCAAACTCTTGGCTTAAGTATTATCCTCCACGATCCGATCGTAGAGCCTTGATACCTTTGCCGAGTTGCTTCTCTACTTCATTCTTGAATTCTTTGAACACTTCAAAGGATTCGGATTTTGCCCTCATGAGGTACACAAATCCATATCTACTCTAATCATCAGTAAATGTAATGAAGTAGACATAACCACCTCTGGCAGGCGTGGCAAATGGCCCGCACACATCGTTATGTATGAGCGCCAATTGCTCACTGGTCCTCTCACCTTTCTTATTGAAAGGGGACTTTGTCATTTTTCTCAATAAACAAGCTTCACATGTCTCATATGATTTAAAATCAAATGAGTCTAGTAATCCATCCTTATGGAGTCTAGATACACATTTCTCACTTATGTGGCCTAAACGACAGTGCCATAAATAAGCAGGATTTAAATCATTTATTTTAATCCGCTTGGTATTAATGTTGTAGACAGGATTGCTTAGATCAAGGACATAAAGTCCATTAAATAATTGCGCACTAAGATAGTGAATATTATTTAAATAAAAGGAACAACAATTGTTCTTTATTGAAATAATAAAACCATCCTTGTCCAAACAAGAAATAGAAATAATGTTTCTGCTCATAGCAGGCACAAAATAGAAATTATTTAATTCTAAAACTAATCCTGAAGGAAAAGATAGCTCCCACACGCCTATGGCCAACGCAGCAACCTTTGCTCCATTCCCAACTCGCAGATCTACCTCTCCTTTAGCCAATCTTCTACTTCTGTTTAGATCCTGCATATTTTGACAAATATGAGATCCACATCCAGTATCTAATACCCACGATGTAGAGACAGTTAAATTGACATATACAACAAAAATACCTGGTGGTGGTGGAATCACTATTCCAAGCCTCTTGTCCTCCAGATATTTTGGGCAGTTCTTCCTCCAGTGTCCAGGATGACTGCAGTAGTGACACTCACCTTTAGTCACACCTTTGGCAATGCCACCAACAGGCTTAAGGGCAGGTTCCTTGGACTTGGCAACTGACTTGTCTTTGCCCTTGGAGGATGAGGCAAACCTTTTGCCCTTTCCTTTCAGCACCATCATAATGGCCTTTCCCTTACCCTTGTTGATGCTCTGTTCAGCTGTCCTCAACATATTGAGTAAATCTGGCAGTGGTTCCACAATCTCGTTCATGTTATAGTTCATGATGAACTGTCCATAACTCTCGGGCAACGACTGCAACACGAGATCGGTTGCCAACTCTTGGCTGACCGGGAACCCTAGTCGGGCGAGATTCTCCAAGTACCCGATCATACGGAGTACATGGGGTCCCACCGGGTTCCCTTCTGCCAGATGACACTTGAACAGTGCCTTAGAGACCTCATATCTCTCTACCCTTGCCTGCTCCTGGAAGAGCTGCTTCAGATGCTCGATCATATCGACAGCATTCATGTTTTCGTGTTGCTTCTGAAGCTCAGAAGTCATGGTGCATAGCATAAGGCAGGCTGCATCATTAGCGTCATCAACACGCTTTTGATACGCCTTTAGGGCAGCAGGTGTTTGGTTCTCTGGACCTTCTGGAACATGCTCCTCTATTGCGTACAGTTTCTTCTCTTGCTTGAGAACAATTCTCAAGTTTCTGTACCAATCAAGAAAGTTGGTTCCAGAGAGCTTGTCCTTCTCAAGGACAAATCGTAGGGAATGTTGTGAACTCGATGAGTTGTTTGCCATTTGGAATTCAACAAAAGGAAAATACGCAAGTTTTAGTATTTGTGAATTTTTGACTATATTCAATAATGGCTAGTTTATCAAATATAGCTCCCACTATTTTTTCTACGGATTAATAACCCTCAAGATATTAATGCGGAAAATATCCTTATATTTTCTAGTGGGCCAAGATCCATCTTTTATCTCCTTATGAGCTTGCTTTGGCAAGTCACCCATAATTTGACTACTTTAGGTAGGAACAATTCCAATTGCATCCCATATGCAACTCTTGGTTCAATTGGGCAAATAACTCCTTATTTATCCATCCATATAGATAATCCCAATTGATTGCGTCTAGGTTTCTTAATCAAATTAATAGCCTAGTTGTGTTCAACCTCTTATCTAAACAATTGCACATTGTTACGTGCCATCGCATTCCATCATTATGAACCAAGTCGCCATGCTTTGGCACGCACGATCTTGATAAATAATGATGATAATGAGTGTTTAAATAACAAGAAGGCAAGAAAACAATATTTGAATTTTGAGGGATTTTAAATTCAATTTTAATTGTTTTGTTGATCAATATCAACTAATCTATCTATTTGAGTTTGGGCACAACTCCAAATAATAGATCCGGGTTGTCTAATTATCTTATTATCCTAATTGCATGCATCATCCATACACCAACCACGCAATAATATGACAATAAAATAAACAACCACAAAACAGAAATTAAACGTGATGTGGATATGGCCTTTTCTAGACTAAGATAATTCCAAGCCAATGGAATTATCTATGAACCCTAAAACAAACACATTTCCATGCGTCTTGATCTTTTGGTCCATCCTTCATAGTCATGTGGAATGCTCCATGCTCCATGCTCCATCTCTTGTGGCTTCTTTGGTTTTGGGATTCTTTTCTTCAATCTTGGCTAACAATCTACTTTATCTAGCACTAGCTAACTTCTATACTAAATAAAATAAATCTCACAAGTTGAGAGAAAAAATGGCACGCAGGCCATAAAACCCTAATTAATTATTACAATTAATTGATCAGCTCGCAGGCCGTAAAACCAAAACACAAAATTAAACATCCACATCAAACCACATCCTAAGGCCATATCCAATCACCATGCGATTTGCACATAAACAGTTAAAATCCAATTTTAACGCGCTTGGCCAATTTTAATTGATTTTAGGATTTCTAGGGTTAAAACGGTCCATGGGCCCAACAATCAAATTGCCTTGGCCCAATAAGGTGAACCATAAGGCCCTAGGGCCGGCCCGGCCAAAAACCCACAAGCCTAGGCCGCGGGTTAGGGCCGCCCGGCCCCTAGGGCGGCCAAGCTTGGGCGGCAAGCAAGAGGGGCGGTCCCCTAGGGGGCCGAACCTCCTTGAGGGAGTTGTTTCCAAAACAACTCCCTTGCTTGGTGCCCAAGTTTGGTTGTTTCCTTGTTTTGGGAGAACTCCTTCTTCCCCAAGGATGCCCAAACCTAGATCTAAGATCCTAAAATTTCTAAAACTCACCACTTCATGCATCCAATGCAAAAATTTGATCTTGTTATGATGAATTATTGACAAATTGCATCCCATGATTGATTTGTCTTGTTTTACGCGATAAACAATCAAAGTAAGGTGTAAAACAACTATAACGTAACACATAAACCACGTTTATGCACTGCGACCTGTGGCTCTGATACCACTGTAGGGTTTTGATTCATGGATGCGCAACGGAAACACAAACAATCATAAAACCATGCAAAACCCTCCAAGGATCACAAGTCAAGAGACATAACGATGGTAAAGGAAGAAATCAATAACACACCTTAGGGTTCTCCTTTGATGACTTCAAACGCGAATTGTGTCACGTTCTCTATGGTTGATCCACTCCTAGAGTTGATCCTAGAATCTCCCAAGTCCTTGGTGCTAGCGCGGAAGAGGAAGAGGAAGAAGAATCACGCAAAACGAGACCCAAAAGGAGGGTCTCGGCCTCCTTGTGGCCGACGGGACGGGCGGCGGGCAAAGGGGCGGTCGGCTCCTTTGCTTGTTGCTCTCTCTCTCCTTTTTTTCTCTCCCACTCTTTGTTATGTCCAATAATAAGCATAAGTTATGTGGGAAGGAAGGAAGGAGGGTCCTTTATATAGTCCAACAACTCCTTGCCAACTACCGAAAGGACTTATTCTAGTCCTACTAGAATTCAATTTAGTCCCTTCCTTGCAAATTAGTCCCTACTAAGTTTGCAAGGTTTTGCAAAGTGATCCTTCTAATTAATTAATCCAATTAATTAATTCCCAAATCTAGTTCAACTCTATGTAGCGTGTGACCCCATAGGTTCTATCTAGTTGGTAGCAACTATTTGCTAATATGGAGCGGTTTCTAGCAAAACATCCATTCTAGCCAACTAATAGAATAGTCATCTTGACAACCTTTGTACAAGTAATTGTCTCACCCCTTTTTCTCTATATCCGGATTGGACACGAGACATACAAGTCACACTCGTATATTCAATCCATAGTTTCTCGATCCATGGGAATAGCCTTATTCGTGCAAATAACATCAATATCCCATTTTGATTTATTTGAGTCTGGCCTGAAATTCTATAGGCACTATCCCTCGAGTGGCCTAGGATATTTTCTACCGTTATGAGGGAGGGACAAATTCTATCTACGTCCACTACGATCTCTAAGCTTGCTTCTTATTCTATCCAGTACACGCCTTTATAACTACCCAGTTACTGTGTAGCGTTTAACGCTACCAAAATCACAATAATCGACAACTAGAATATCTAGTGACTTCAAGTCTAAGGATGACAATACCATTATACCGCGAGAAGCGCTTGTGACTCAACATAACGTGTATGTAGCCTTCTCGGAGATGGGTCAATCCAATGCAACATTCCCTAATGCACACCTATATATTGGATCGTGATATCTCCATATCAATCCAACCCCATACTAGTCTATAGATGATTGTCCCATTAATCATTATATTGGACTAGGGATATTTAAGATAAACAACACAATTGAAAATCTAAGGACTTCATTATATTAAATATCCAATAAATAATAAATGAATGTCTAGCCACAAATAAATTCATACTAAACTAGATTGCCTCTAGGGAATCTCTTCCAACAATTCCTTGTCCGTCTTTGGAAATGACTAGATCGGAATAGTTCTCCTTCAGCTCTTTCCATTGGAAAGCTTATGGTAGTCCTCCAATTATGACTTCACATTGCATCAATGGGTTCCGAAAATTGGGCCTCCATTGATGGCATCGATATGTGATACGCGCACAAAAGTTAGCAATGCTTTCCTGTCCTTCCAAGAACTTTGAGCGATTGGGAGAGTCTCCAGGTCCATAATTTGATGAAACGGATTCTGGTTGGGCAACCATCAAAAAATAAAGGAAGAAGGTCTCAGCATTGTTCTATACCACACTTAATCTCAAAAATTTAAATTAATTAAATAACAAGTAACTGGGGCACAAACATACCAAATAGGATTAAATAAATCACAAGGTGATACTAAACTATCTCACAACCTCGGCTTATTCAAATTTTAAATTATTTTCCTATGTCCATTTTAAATTTCCCTACAGGTTTTAAAATTTCCCCATTTTGTAGATACACGTATTTTATAATATTATTGGGTGTTAAAAGAATATTAGTATAAAGTGTTGGGTGCTAGTTTTTATTATTTAGAAGTTAGTTATTATTAGTATTAATAACTTAGGGGTTTTATGTATTTTACTTAAACTATTTAGTGTCTTTTAATTAAACCAGGGGGTAGTAGTTGTATTTTAACTAAAACTTATGGGGGAAAAGTCTCTTTAGGCTAAAACTTGACCCATCTTCTTTCCTATTTTCTCTCCCGTGGCCGAACCCTCTCTATGGCCGACCCTCTCTCTCTCCAACTCCACCTCTATGATTTTGTTTCCTTTTTCCAATCAAATTCAATTCCAATCAGCTAAAATTTCGGTAAAGACCTAAACTTTGGCAACAAGAAATCTAATTTCGTCCATAATCATGTCCCAATTCGGAATCCAAGTCAACCCGAAAACAATTCTAACCTTCCATAAAATCTTACCTTCAAGCCTATATAAACCCACTGCAACCTCATATTTTAATTCACATCAAACCCAAAGGGGCTCTCTAATCTCTCTCTCTCTCTCTCTCTCTCTCTCTCTCTCTCTCTCTCTCTCTCTCTCTCTCTCTCTCTCTCTCTCCTACCTGACGGGCTGCCGACCCGCCGCCGCCGCTGCCCACTGCCGTCCCCGCCGACGCTGCCCGCTGAGGCCGCCACCCCCGTCGTCTGTTTCTGTTCTTTTTTTGGTATTTTTAAAGAAGAAAATAAATATAACCCTTGAGAATTTTATTGTGTCTTATTTAAAAAGGGTTATGGGATTTTTATAATTAAATTCTTGTAAGATAATATCTTTGGGTAAGATCTAATTGATTTCTTTTGTTACAAGAAAATAAGAGTTTATTACCTTGCTAGTTATACAAATGAATATAACTATAGTTATGTTGTTGTAATTTTAAACACTAATTTTATGAATAGTATTTTTATAAAAAATTTGCTTTTTACCTTAATAGATAATGGGGAAATAAATAAGGGGGTTGCATTTGCATTGCATGTAGGACTTTGTATGTCTTATTCTCGTGCTAGCAATATATTGATTAGAGTATTATTGAATTGTAGGTAACGAGTTCTCAGGCGAAGGATACGTCGAAGATTACGAATGATTTGCTATAATTGCTTTTGTTTGAGGTAAGTAAACATGCCAGGCCTAGCACCCTTTCCTATTTTCGTGTCGAA
This sequence comes from Linanthus parryae, assembly GCA_023055425.1. Taxonomy (NCBI): domain Eukaryota; kingdom Viridiplantae; phylum Streptophyta; class Magnoliopsida; order Ericales; family Polemoniaceae; genus Linanthus; species Linanthus parryae. Next base: position 92,248,434 of record JALGPY010000005.1, on the reverse strand, counting down.
TGATTTCCTTCCTACTTTTCTCAAAATGATTTTATGTGAAATATGTGTTACCTGAATACTTGTTCCAACTTGTTGAGACATTTCTATGAAAACATCACTGTAATCTATTAATCGACGATAAAGTAAAGTGGAAGAGTTGTGCGGGGTTGTTGCTTGGATACTATTGGCATTGGGCCTGTTGACTTCGCTCTCTCATCCAATCTATTTTATTTAATCTGGTTGCAATGCCCCAGATAGCTCCTTGTACTCACTCTTCTGTACGCAAGCATCTTAAGGGGGTGTCGACACTTAAGGTCCTGGATGCTTGCGAGATGGTTGGTTATTTCTCCCCGTCACAAAAAATAACAATGTGGTTTTAGATTTAATGGACATGATGGATGAATATGAAATTTTGTAATATCCTAAACTAAATAAAGAAATTGAAATCTCTCTTATTTTCTTATAAGTGTCAAAGCTTTTATTACCACTTGGTTTTAGTTAAATTACTACAAATTACTTATTGATTCGTAAATTACTTATTTCACATGTTTCACAGGCTTGAAATAAAGAGCTATTTCAAGGCCTTGAACTAGTTTTCAAAGCCTTGAAACAGCATTCAAAGCCTTGAAACCGTCTGACTAGTATGCATACTCTAAGGGGGTGCTTTTCTGAGTTCTTCTTTACTTGTTTCTAACTCTCTCATCCCTATATTTGATATGTTATTACTTGATGATGAAATACAAAAGCTTTTGATTCACTTATACTTCAACTAATTAACCTGTTTGACTTAGTTTTGCAGGGAAAAATTCATATCCTATTTTGCAGGATTAGTTTCCTAACCTGGGTTTTGCAGGAAAGGAAACATTGAGAGAATGTGATTATGTGATCAATCAGACACTCATGACAGCATCTCAATATGTTTAAAGATAAGATCAGCACATTATCCTTTGAAATTCTGATCAACTATCCGTTGGGAAGACTGTTGGAGCAGTATAAATGGAGCTCAATTTGAAATTTTTTACACAGCACTCAACCGGAAAAAGAGAGACACATTTCAGGATTGACAAGCATCAAAGAAGCACATCATTCTCACAATCCACCTCACAGAAGATCACTGCATTCTTCACTGCAGTTCCACTTCCAGTTTTCTTCTATTCTGAGCCTAATTTGTATATCATTCTTGTACTACTTCTAGCTCTCATTATCAAGGATTGTTCAAAGTGAACAATAGAGAATTCTTATTTAATCAGTTAGCTAGAGTCGGTACTAGATAGGTTAGTGAGAACCACAAGCTGTAACAGAGTAAGGCATATCTCTGTGCTTGAGATCTAGGGCTTAGCTTTTGATTAATAAGAATTGTGCTGAAAATCCTGCAGGGAGAAGATCCCCGAGGTAGAGACGTAGATCTTCTCCCTGCAGGATTTATAGAGTTCAATCCACTTGGACCTACGTCTCTACCTCGGGGATCTTCTCCCTGCAGGATTTTCAGCACAATTCTTATTAATCAAAAGCTAAGCCCTAGATCTCAAGCACAGAGATATGCCTTACTCTGTTACAGCTTGTGGTTCTCACTAACCTATCTAGTACCGACTCTAGCTAACTGATTAAATAAGAATTCTATATTGTTCACTTTGAACAATCCTTAAGAATGGATGTAGAAATAATACAGAAATGATCTAGCAATATAGCTCTATACAGAAGAACAGTTAAGAGTAGAAAACTGCAGTGAACTTCTGTGAATGGATTGGAAGAGATGAAGAACTTATTTGATGCTTGTCAATCCAGAATAATTTCTCTGTATTTTCCCGTTGAGTATTGTGTCTTGTTGCTTCGAATTTGAGCTCTATAAATACTTCAAACAGCTCTGCAAATCTCCCCTGATTTTCAGAACCAAACCTTCATATTTTGTAGGCAACAAAGTTTGACTACTTTGAAATCTTCTCCAACGGTTGAATGATCACAATCTTCAGAGATAGTTTTGTAATATTTCATTTAACCATAATGAGGTGCTGTCATACACGTCTGATTGATCACAGGATCAAAGTGTTCAAGTGTTTCCAAATCTGCAGCAATTCAGTTTAGGAAACAATCCTGCAAAACTTAGAAACAAAATTTCCTGCATTATCACGGTCAAACAGATGATATATTGCGATTCAAAACATGTTCAAAAAATTTTCTTTCATCATCTAATAACAGATAATCAAACATATGAAGGAAATAGAGTAAATCAAATCAGAGAGTTAGCATAAAACTCCCCATGAGAATATGTATTCAGGTTAAGCAGTTTCAAGGATTTGAATCCAGTTTCAAGGCCATGAAAATAGCCAAACTATTTTCAAGCCTCTGGAGCTGATTCAAGGATTTTGAAACTGATTCAAGGCCTTGAAATAGTCAAGCTATTTCAAGTCTTGTACAACCTAAGCTTTCAATCTCCCCCTTGATGAAAGATAAAACCAAAATTCTGTTTAATCCTTAGTCTCTGCAAAATAAACTGATTAGTCCACAATTTAAAAACACATTATTTCCAATAAGATCATACTTATTCAAATACCAACAGAAAAACATATATAGTTCAGCAGGTAAAACCAAATAATCCTAAGACTAGAAACTAAAACCTAGAATTTTCTCCCCCTTTTTGACTTTCATCAATAAGATAGAAGATGTTGGATCAAATGTCTGGAAAATTTTGAAAACTTAAAGAAATATCTAAAGCAGAGAGAATGTGGAAGAAAGAATAGGCAAGATTAAGGATCCTTCTCATCTTCTTGATCTCCTGTTTCTTCCTTACTTTCTTCACTGTTGGTTTGAACTTCTTGAGAGATCACATCTATTTCCTCAATGAGGGAACTGATCTTTTCAATAACACCGTTGAATAGGAAGGTGAGTCCTTCCAAGTCTTTCTTCCCATGCTTCATTTTCTTCTTTACAGCTAACCTTTTCTGCTGAGGAGAGGCAAACTTTGTATTCTTCTTTCCTGCTTTTGATACCTCTTGGGATGGATCTTTGTCTAGTTTCCCTTCAAGTTTCCCTTTGTTGGGCATGGCATAGACACCATAAGATCCTGAAGAAGTGTCTGATTTTGAATCTTGAATAAAAATTTCCTTTCCTTTTCCTTTAACCTTATAGACTGTCTTCTTCTTGTCTCTCTTAGGGCTTCCAATATAGATACCCTTATGCTTATATTGTGTAGATGTCGTAGATTGTTTCTTCCTTTCTGGAGCTTGATCTTTTCTCACTATCTTCTTGGGTGGTGAGGATTCTTCTTCTTCCTCAGTGAAGCTTTTTGACACAGAGTCCTCGCTTATCTCTTGAACCACTTCCACTGTTGCTTTTCTCTTCTTCTCTAAGACAGGTTCGAACCTCCAGCCATCTTGATTCTGTCTGAGGCCCTTCTTGTGCTCATTAGGATTTGGGAGAAGAAAATAGAGAGGTGGAATGATACGGAATGAAGGAGAAGAGAAGAGGATAAATACTGAAATAGCTCTAGTTTCGAAAGGAAACTAGTATCTCTTCTGATTTTCAGAAAGATCTGCACAGATCAGATAAATTTCAAACTATTATGCCGTTGAAAAATAGAATATACCAATACTATTTTTGGCTAAATCAAATTTTTGAAAAGGGTAGGGGCTATATTAGGAAAGTATCTACAGAGATATCACCCAGTATAGAATGATCCAAGTTTATTGACTATTTGTGTAAGAGATTTATTTTCGAGGCTTTGAAAAGGCTTTCAAGGTCTTGAAATACTGTAACACTGCAACAAGTAAAGGTCAAGGCTTTGAACTGATTTTCAAGGCTTTGAAACTGAGTTCAAACCTTTGTAAACACATACAACTTACCTTTCTTACCTTATGCTCCCCCTAAACAAATGCAGTCTTATTTAGCATTCCCAATTCCAATCATAGAACTGAGAACCTTTCATCTGCTAATGGTTTGGTGAAGATATTTGCAATTTTCATGTTAGTAGCAACAAATTCAAGAACAATATCATCTTTCTCAGCATGATCTCTGATGAAGTGGTGTCTGACATCAATATGCTAGGTTCTTGAGTGTTGTACTGGATTCTTTGTAATTGAAATTGCACTAGTGTTGTCACAATTAGTAGGTATGCCTCTGAAGTTAAATCCAAGGTCTCTTCGCTGTTGAGCAATCCATAGCCCTTGTGAGCAACATGCTCCTGCAACTATATATTTAGCTTCAGCTGTTGATATAGCAACTGAATTCTGTTTCTTGGAATGCCAACTAATCAATGGTGATCCAATGAATTGGCAGGTTCCTGAAGTACTTTTCCTATCAACCTTGTAACCTGCAAATCAGCATCTTAAAGCCACTCAAAGAGATGTTAGAATGTCTTGGATACCAAAGCCCTAAGTCTTGGTACCATTGAGATATTTGAATATTCTCTTCACAGCAGTTATGTGTGATTCTTTTGGATCAGCTTGAAATCTAGCACACATGCATACACTAAACATAATATCTGGTCTGCTTGCTGTCAGATAGAGTAATGATCCAATAATGCCTCTATACTCTTTTACATTGACACTCTTACCAGATTCATCCTTGTCTAAGGATAGTGTAGAGATCATTGGAGTCTTGGCTTCCTTATATTGAGCCATGCTATACTTATTTAGTAAGTCTCTTGTGTACTTGCTTTGGTTCAGAAAGATGCCCTTATTCAATTGATGTATTTGAAGTCCTAGGAAGAAGTTTAATTCTCCCATCATGCTCATCTCAAATTCCCTGCTCATAAGACTTGGGAATTCTATGCATAATTGATCATTAGTAGCTCCAAACAGTATATCATCCACATATATATGAACTACAAGTAAATCTTTCTCATGAGTCTTAATGAAAAGAGTTATGTCTACTAAACCTCTTTTGAAATTATTTTCAAGTAAAAACTTTGACAGTCTTTCATACCAAGCCCTCGGAGCTTGTTTCAAACCATAAAGAGCTTTGTCAAGTTTGTAAACATGATCTGGAAAATTGTCATTTTCAAAACCAGGTGGTTGTGCAACATAAACTTCTTCTTGTAAGTAGCCATTCAAGAAAGCACACATCACATCTATTTGAAATAGTTTCATGTTCTTGTAAGATGCAAATGCAAGCAAAATTCTAATTTCTTCTAACATGGAAACTGGAGCAAAAGTTTCCTCATAATTAATACCTTCGTCTTGATTGTAACCTTGAGCAACTAACCTTGATTTGTTTCTGATTACATTGCCACTTTCATCCAACTTGTTTCTGAATACCCATCTGGTACCAATGACAGACTGGTTTGTAGGTGCAGGAACCAGGTTCCAAACCTTATTCCTTTCAAACTCATTGAGTTCACTCTGCATAGCAATGATCCAGTCTGCTTCTTGTAAAGCTTCCTTCAAAATTTTTGGTTCTACAAGAGAAATAAAAGCATTAAAAGCACATAAGTTCTTCAACTGTGATCTGGTTTGTGTACCGGTGGTTGGATATGATATATTATCAGCTGGATGGGATGAGAGATATTTGAATCTCTTTCTTGGAGACCATGGTTCAGGTTCTCCATAGATCTTTTCTGGTCTTGAAGTAGTGGCTTTGTCACTTGAATCCTTCTGATCATCTTTTTCAAGGCTTTGATCTGTATTTTCCAGGGCTTGAGAGCTATTTTCAAGGTCTTGAAAATGTCTTCTATTTTCCTCTGAGCCTTTCTTGAATCCAAGTGGATTCTCAGTCTCTTCCTCTGATTCATGCTTGTTCAAATTCAAATCTGCAAAACTTTCACTCAAAGAACCATCACAGCTTTCATTAAAAATAACATGAATGCTCTCTTCAACTAGTTTGGTTCTTTTATTGTAAACTCTATAAGATTTCCAATTCAGAGAGTAAGCAAGAAATATAACTTCATCACTTCTTGCATCAAACTAACCAAGATTGTCTTTTCCATTGTTATGGATAAAACAAGTACATCCAAAGGGTCTGAAGTAAGAGATGTTTGGCTTCCTCCCTTTGAATAGTTCATACGGGGTCTTCTTTAGAATAGGTCTGATCAAGCACCTGTTCAAAATATAATTTGCTTTATTCACAGCTTCTGCCCAGTAATGTTTTGGCAACTTGTTCTCAAGAAGCATTGTCCTTGACATATCTTCAAGCGTCCTTTTCTTTCTTTCAACAACACCATTCTGTTGAGGAGTTCTTGGAGCAGAAAAGTTGTGAGAAATACCATTCTTATCACAGAATAAATCAAATTCTAACTAATCAAATTGTCTACCATGATCACTTGTGATTGAAGCTACATGTAGGTTTTTCAAGTTTTGAAGTTCTCTGCAAAGCTTTGAAAAATTCAGAGAGTGCTTCTGATTTTTCTTTGAGAAACATAACCCAAGTGTATCTAGAAAATTCATCTACAACAACTAGCATATACCTTTTACCTTTTGGAGTAGGAGTCCTCATAGGACCACATAGATCCATATCAAGTGTTCAATAGGTCTAGTTGTACTTACAAACTTCTTTGGCTTGAAGGAGCTTCTGGTCTGCTTTCCTTGTGCACAGGCTTTTCACAACTCATCTTCTTTAAACTTGGTGGATGGCAATCCTCTTATCAAGTCCTTGGAAATAAACTTGTTCAAAGTATGCAAACTGATATGACCAAGTTTCCTATGCCAAAGCTTTGAATCCTCTTTCAAGGCCTTGAGACACTTCAGACTTTCACCTGCAACTTCGTTAGTCTGAAAAGTATAAACATTGTTTGATCTAGAGGCTGTCAGAATGCAATCTCCTGATTTCTCATTTTTCACCACACACTTCTCTTTATCAAAGATAACTTTGTTTCCATTATCACAAAGCTGAGATACACTAAGTAAATTAAACTTCAAACCTTCAACCAGATAAAATCAGAAATAGAGTTTTTAGAATTTGTACCAACTTTTCCAATACCAAGAATATTGCATTTTCCTTTTTCACCAAGTGTTATTGAACCTTCTAATTGCTCCTTTAATTCTGAGAATAGAGATCTCTTTCCACTAATGTGTCTTGAGCAACCACTGTCCATGAACCACTTCTGCTCTTTGGTGACAACCTGCAAGCACCAATCACTGCCTTAGCCACCTGTTAGACCAAGTGTGGAATTTGGATTCATATTTAGGATCAACCATGTTAGGTGGTTGTAGATAGTGCTTTCTAGACAGGCAGATCTTAGCAACGTGACAATCATCCAGCACACCTAGCTGTGCTCCACACACAATGGATCACCACCCGCGCTGATCCACGTGGGGGCTGCGAGACAAGGCCCTCGCATACCACCACACGGAAATTGTAGGGACTTAGTGGTTTGGAGGATAGAGTAAGTCGTGTCGCGCGCGAGCAACAACTTAGCCCGCGCGCGACCTTAGTAACTGTTTTGAGAGATTTATGGCAAGAGCTCCATAAACCCGGTCAACCTCATAACGGTTCCGGTATACGCGGACGAACGTGCCGTAACGGTCCCTATATACGCGGACGAACGTGCCGTTGTGGTTAAGCTAATTAAGCCGCCATTAATGGGCGTATTAACCCACTACAACGGTCACATTCTCTGTTATATATAGGATCGTTAACCCTTCCATACAAGGGTGAATCACCTGAGATACGCGGAAGCTCTACCAAAATCCTGTCTCTCTCTCATACAGTACTATTGTCTTACTCTCTCCCTACACACAACCCCAGTCTTCCTGTGTTCTTTCTATCCCCTACCCTTGGTGTATATTGAATTCTCTCTACAGAATTCTCTCGTACACATTTGGTGAACCCGACGTGAAACTTACCATTGCAAGCAACCATGTCTCATGAAGATGACGTCAGCAACAAATCGCTCGGGAGAGGAGACCCGTCACACTTCTGAGGCCGCCAGTGAGGCTCCGACGTTGGAGGCTCTAAACGCCACCATTCAGAATCAGGGAAAGGCCCTTCAGGCTCAATCCGCACAGATGGAACGGATAATGGCCATCCTGGGAACCCTTGCTCCGAATCCTACACCGGGCATTGCTGTCTCTCAGGGAGGGGGAACCTCTACCACTCAGGGGACTGGAGTGATACTGAAACCACCTAACCCTAATCCGCAAACTCCATCAGCATTGGTGCAGATACCCTCTATTCAGGGGCAAACGGCTCAAATACCGCCCCTTACCACACATGTTCCTCAACCACCAACTGTGGCACCCAACCTCTCTTCGCAATACCTCTTGCCTCCTCCGCCGGCACTGTTGGGTAACGTGACCTACACCCCTAGTCCGACCACAGCATATGTGTCCCCGCCGGCTACAACTCTTCCTCCTGCTGCTGGGGAAAGCGCACCAGAATGTATGAAATCGCTGCGGCGGCGCATTGAGACATTCTTGGCCAATGAACTGTTTGCAGACACCATTACCCCTAAGGTTGATAACGATCTGCCTATCCCACGCGAGATCTACCTCATGCCTAACCCCGCAGGGTATAAGGCTCCTAAGGGGGACAAGTTTGAAGACGTCAACGGGAATGCCCACGAGCATGTCATGCGTTTCATCGATGTGATGGGACCATATGGGGCTGATCCCAAGCTGCTGATGCGCGAGTTCCCGAAGTCTTTGGGAAATGTGGCCTACAAGTGGTATAGAACATTGGAGGCTGAATCCGTTAAAACTTGGGACGATATGGTCCAGAAGCTCTACACAAAATTCTTCCAGGTGGAAGAGAAAGTTACAATGATTCATCTCTCCCGTATGTATCAGAAGCGCGAGGAAGATGGAGTCACTTTCATCAAGAAATTCAGGGACAAATCCTTGGAATGCAGAGACGAGGTGCTTGAGGGCAGGCTCGTGGAGATATGCCTGCAAGGCATGCGAGATGATTACAAAGGTATGCTAATCAACCTACAAACTCCTACCTTTTCAAAATTGATGGAATGCACGAAAAACATAGAACCTATAGTGGAGAGGCAGAAGAAGAAGCACGCCCCTGAACGGCCCTCAGGCGGAACCACTTTCAAGATTGGAATGTTAAGTTACAAGAGGGGGCGTGAAGCTGAGGTTAATACAGTTTCGCCGCAAAATCAGCCCAGGGTTACAAACTTGGACGCGCCACCTCTACCATGCTCGGTAGAGGAAGCGACTGACTTGTGTAAGAAGTGGCGTAAAGATGGGATCTTGCCTCCGCTCGAAAGGATACCTTCCAAGGAGATGATGAGGGACCCGAAGTGGTGCGAATGCCATGGGAAAATTATGCACCACACAGCTGATTGCAAGAAGCTCAGGAATATGGTGAGCCGGAAGATGAAAGACGGTGAGCCGATCGTCAGCGATCAGAGGCAGGATGTGCGAAGCAATCCATTGCCGGCTCATACGGAGCACGAGCCAAAAGGCAAAGAAGTGGCCATGATCGCGATTATGGATCTCGAAGAGATTGCGGAAGACGGCTTGCCTATCATTTCCGAAGTCTGCAATGATGAGGACTATAGTATGGACATGGAGGACGAACAAGCTGATCGAATGAAGGGGTTGCATGGGTTCAGCAAGTTCTTCGATGAAATGAACTTTTCAGAGAAGTGCCAGAAAGAAATGACGAAGGGTATTCTAAGGTAGCAGAAGAATTCGAAGAAGACATCGTGGTTTCCAATGGGAAAATTTTTAGGGCGGCTCGCTCTACGGAAAAGGTTATGACCTTCTCTGCAAGTGACAAGAAGACAGACTCGAGCCACCAGAAGCCTTTGTACGTAACGGCGGTGATCAATGGTGTCGAATTCAAAAGGCCATTCGTTAACGGAGGAGCGACAGTCAATGTGGTCTCGCTCAACACTTTAAAGTTGGCAGGAATCCAGGAGCAGAAGATTGTCAGACGTCCATCCCTGCTGATGGGATTCGGAAGTGATTCTAGGATGTCAATAGGATGGATTCGTCTGGGCGTCCAGATAGGATAAATCAAATGTTCAGCCAAATTCTACGTCATTGATGCGAACACTACATATCACGTGATCATAGGGCGAGCTTGGATTCATCGCTTCGACGCAGTACCCTCGACAGCTCACCAGGTGATGAAGGCTATCTGGAACGACAGAATAGTGGAGATACCAGCCTCGGTAAACCCTTTCAATTTAGACGAGGCGCACCTCACTGAAGCAGTGTGGTTTACTGAAATGGCGGACGAGCAAACGCCAGGGCCGTTTAATCTGACCCCCTTGCCTCGATGGGAAGACATCAAGGATCAATCACCAGCGGGAGTGATGGTGACAAGGGAGGATGCCCAAGAAAAGCCGTCCACGCGAGAAGAGGCACCGCAGGTCGCCTATCAAAGGAAGAACGTGTACACTCTGAAAAGAGTAGTAAAACATGATCCCGCAGGCAAAGAGATAGAAAGCTTCTACTCTAATGGGAAGAAGTGCTACCGCATATGAAGGTGCGCGGGGATACCCCCACATAAGCATGGGGATATCCCTGGGAAAATCAATCAAATCGAGTGTGTCATGGAGGTAGACAAGCCGACACCAGACATTTTGGAGGATGAGCTAAAAGAGGCCCCTGAGTGCATGGAGGATATGTTGGAATTATGCCCTAGAGGCAATCAATTAATTGTGACATTTATGGATTTACGATTAATTATGTTATCGATATGGAGATATGTTAACATGAATGAAGTCCTTAGAATATAAGTGTTATATTCTTAAATATCCCTAGTCGATTATAATGATTAATAGGACAATCATCTATAGACTAGTATGGGGTTGGATTGATATGGAGATATCATGATCCAACACATGGGTATGCATTAGGAGTAATGGCATACTGGATTGACCCATCTCCGAGAAGGCTACATACACGTTATGTTGAGTAACAAGCACTTCTCGCGGTGCAATGGTATTGTCATCCTTAGACTTGAAGTCACTAGATATTCTAGTTGTGGATTATTGTGATTTTTGTAGCGTTAAACGCTACACCGTAACTGGGTAGTTATAAAGGCGTGTACTGGATACAATAAGAAGCAAGCTTAGAGATCGTAGTGGACGTAGATAGAATTTGTCCCTCCCACATAACGGGAGCAAATATCCTAGGCCACTCGAGGGATAGTGCTTATAAAATGTCTGGCCAGACTCAAATAAATCAATATAGGATATTGATGTTATTTGCACGAATAAGGCTATTCCCAGGATCGAGATCTATGGATCGGATATACGAGTGTGACTTGTATGTCTCGTGTCCAATCCGGATATTGGGACAAAGGGATGAGACAATTACTTGCACAAGGTTTGTCATGATGACTATTCTATTTGTTGGCTAGAATGGATGTCTTGCTAGTGGCCGCTCCATATTAGTAAATAGTTACTACCAACTAAATAGAACCTATGGGGTCACACGCCATATAGGGGTGAACTAGACTTGGGAAATAATTGATTAATATGATTAATTAATTAAGAGGATCAAATTGCAACAACTTGCTAACTTAGTAGGACTAATATGCAAGTTGGACTAATCCATGTATAGACATGATTAGGATATGCCAAGGTGGCCTAATTCATGTAGAGACATGATTAGGATTGATTTGCAAATAGAATTAATCCATGTATTGACATGTTAAGGACTATTTTGCAAAAGGGACTAATCCGAACTTGAGTAGGATTAGGAGGGGTTCTTTATGTAGTAGGACAAGGAGTTGTTGGGCTATATAAAGAACACTCCTAGCTTATTTTTCTCTCGAAACACCACACATCTATATGATAGAAGAAATGAGAGAACAAAGCAAGGAGAGAGAGAAAGTCCCAATATAGGGCCGAACCCCCCAATGGGACCGCCCCCTACCCGTCGGTCTCACATGGAGGTGGCGCCCCACCTTGGTGCTCCATTGTTGCGTGATTCTTCTTCTTCTTCCTCTTTCCGGGCTAGCACCAAGGATTGGAAGATCTAGATCTCACCTCTAGGTGTGGATCAACCGTAGAGACGTGACACAATTCGCGTTTGAAGTCATCAAAGGAGAACCCTAAGGTGTGTTATTGATTTCTTCCTTTACCATCGTTATGTCTCTTGACTTGTGATCCTTGGAGGGTTTTGCATGGTTTATGATTGTTTGTGTTTCCGTTGTGCATCCATGAATCAAAACCCTACAGTGGCATCAGAGCCACAGGTCGTAGAGCATAAACGTGGTTTATGTGTTACGTTTTAGTTGTTTTACACCTTAAATTAATTGTTTATCGCGTAAAAAAAGACAAATCAAGCATGGGATACAATTTGTCAATAATCTATCATAACAAGATCAAATTTTTGCATTGGATGCATGAATTGGTGAGTTTGAGAAATTTTAGGATCTTAGATCTAGGGTTTGGGCATCCTTGGGGAAGAAGGAGTTCTCCCAAATCAAGGAAACAACCAAACTTGGGCACCATGCAAGGGAGTTGTTTTGGAAACAACTCCCTCAAGGAGGTTCGGCCCCCTAGGGGACCGTCCCTCTTGCTTGCCGCCCAAGATTGGCCGCCCTAGGGGCCGGGCGGCCCTAGCCCGCGGCCTAGGCGTGCGGGTTATGGGCCGGCCCGACCCTAGGGCCTTATGGTTCACATTTTTGGGCCCGGGCAATTTGATTGTTGGGCCCATGGACCGTTTTAACCCTAGAAATCCTAAAATCAATTAAAATTGACCAAGCGCGTTAAAATTGGATTTTAACTATTTATGTGCAATTCGCATGGTGATTGGATATGGCCTTAGGATGTGGTTTAATGTGGATGTTTAATTTTGCGGTTTGGTTTTACGGCCTGCGAGCTGATCAATTAATTGTAATAATCTTTTAAGGTTTTATGGCCTGCGTGCCATTTTTTTCTCAACCTGTGAGATTTATTTTATTTAGTATAGAAGTTAGCTAGTGCTAGATAAAGTAGATTGTTAGCCAAGATTGAAGAAAAGAAGCCCAAAAGCCAAAAGGAGCCACAAAAGATGGAGCATGGAGCATGAAGCATTCCACATGACTATGAAGGATTGACCAAAAGATGAAGACGCATGGAGATGTGTTTGCTTTTAGGGTTCATAGATAATCCCATTGGCTTGGAATTATCTTAGTCTAGAAAAGGCCATATCCACATCACGTTTAATTTTTGTTTTGTGGTTGTTTACTTTATTGTCTTATTCTTTTGTGGTTGGTGTATGGATGATGCATGCAATTAGGATAATAAGATAATTAGACAACCCGGATCTATTATTTGGAGTTGTGCCCAAACTCAAATAGGTAGATTAGTTGATATTGATCAACAAAACAATTAAAATTGAATTTCAAAATCCCTCAAAATTCAAATATTGTGTTCTTGCCTTCTCGTTATTTAAACACTCATTATCATCATTATTTATCAAGATCGTGCGTGCCAAAGCATGGCGACTTGGTTCATAATGATGGAATGCGATGGCACGTAACAATGTGCAGTTGTTTAAATAAGAGGTTGAACACAACTAGGCAATTAATATGATTAAGAAACCTAGAGGCAATCAATTGGGATTATCCATATGGATGGATAAATAAGGAGTTATTTGCCCAATTAAACCAAGAGTTGCATAAGAGATGCAATTAGAATTGTTCCTACCTAAAGTAGTCAAATTATGGGTGACTTGCCAAAGCAAGCTCATAAGGAGATGAAACATGGATCTTGGCCCACTAGAAAATATAAGGTTATTTTCCGCATTAATATCCTGAGGGTTATCAATCCGGAGTAAAATAGTGGGAGCTATGTTTAACAATTTAAATCCTTGTTAAATATAGTTAAACGTCACAAACTTTGCATAATCCTATTATGTTGAATACCCATGGCATTAAACAAACAAAAACACGACTTTATTTTCTAGACTGGTATAAAATTGAGAATTGTTCCCAAATAAAAGAGAAATTGTTGTACTTCGTAGAACATGAAGTTCTCTTCCACCGACTACCAAAAGACACACTAAAACCTATGAAAGGAACACCAAAGAATGGTTCTTTGGTTATGACTTGTATCATGCTAGCTGCCATGAACTCTGATCTTTGGAAGCAAGAAGAGAAACATGGAGAAGTATGATATGATCATACATTGAAAGAAGCTTTTTCAAAAGAGCGAGCTAAACATGAAAGGTTTGAAGTGTTGCTCCACTTTGCGTTATGCAAATAAGCTAACTCAATATGATTGAAACATTAGTGAATGGGTATTATCTATGAGATAGATAAAGAATAAACGGTTATTCACCCAAGTGGACCAAGAATTGCATTGGATGCAATTATAGTTTTGTTTTAAAATTGATTTACTCAATATGATTGAAAAATCACTAAACAAACCCCTCATAATGGGCATGGGCAAATCTGTCAATGGTTAACAGCATGGGTAAGGGAAAATAGTTTGCGCCGACTCCATGGGTATAAAGCAAGCCTGTTGCTAAAACCAAGTTGCCTTGGAGTCCCATAGGTGGTGTAGAGGAAGAGAGGCTAGCCAAAGTACCTGGAAGTAAGAAATAAAGGAATTATGAATTCCAATATAGGTATTTTGTTATATAAATCAATATGTCTATCATCATAAGTATATGATACTAGATGAGGATCTCACATTTACAGAAATGTGGAGGATCTCAAGAGATGAAGACAATTGGATAAGGAAGAAATAATCCTACACGTGGGGCTATGAAGCAAAGGGTTGCTGAATAAGCCGTAGGGAATTATTTCTATCTTTAAGAAATTGTTCATCTATAACATTAATACCTAGAGGTTTGCATATAATGATATGAACTTCACTTATCTTTAGCATTATTGTTTAGGCTTCTTAAATAAGAAATACATATCTAGAAATCCATGTGGATGGATATCATGAACTCATTTGATTATTGAATCATATGAGACATGTAAGACTTATTAGGCAAAGATATGATCTTTTAGGAATCATACATATTGATGTATGAAGGCCGCTAAGCACAAATGCTAAAGATGGTTTTCAGTACTTCATCATATTTACTGATGGGATCAGGGAAATATGGATTTGTGTATCTTATGAAGAACAAATCAGAATCCTTTGAATTTTTCAAGGTATTCAGGAATGAAGTAGAGAACCAGCTTGGCAAAAGTATTAGGGCTCTACGATTGGATCGTAGAGGACAGTACTTAAGCCAAGAGTTTGACAAGAATCTATGGGAGTATTGGATATGATCCAAAACTCTCTCCACCTAGCACGCCACATGGGTTTGGCGTGTCTAAGAGGAGAGTTCAGACCTTGTAGGACATGGATCGTTCCATGATGAGTCAAACAGAACTTCCAGTTTACTTTTGGGGCTATGTTCTAATTACAGCAAATTTCGCCCTTAACCTTGTTCCATCAAAAACGGAATATGAATAACGCCATATGAGATATGGACTAGGAAGTGTCCTAGTATGTCATTCATAAAGATTTGGGGTTATGAAGTTTATGTAAAAGAGTTTACAAAATAAACTTGAACCCAAGTCGGATAAATGTTTTGTGGGATATCCTGAAAATGATATTATTTCTACAACCCAATCGAGAACAAACTGTTTGTTTCTCGAACTACAGTGTTTCTAGGTAGAGATTGTCTCTAAAAGAAACAGTGGGAGGACAGTAGAACTTGCAAAAGTTCAAGAACCACAATGGAACATTGATCCGTTTGATGGGACATGAGTAGGATCACAAGGTGTTGTGGAGCAACTTACTCAGATAACACAAGAACCTCATAGGTCAGGTAGGATATATCGAGGGACTAGAGAAATAAGGATTTCTCATAACCCACGATATATTGCTCATCGAGATGAGCCTACAACCTATGAGATGGCCACGTGTGGGCCATACTCTCAGAAATGGCTAGGAGCCATGGGATACAAAATGGAATCCATGTATACCAACGAAGTATGGACTTTGTTGGAACCACCTAAAAGGTGCGAGTGGGTTATGAGAAAACCGACATGGATGGTAATATGATTACCTGTAAGGGAAAATTGGTAGGAAAGAGATTTCATGTGAGCTCATAGTATAGACTATGACGAAATCTTTCCCCAATTGTGATGCTTAAATCCATTAGTATCTTGCTTGTAGCAATCTGTTTATAGATTGAATCAAGCTTCTAGGAGTTGGACTCTTCGAATTGATGATGCAACCAAAGGAGTTTGGTTCCATCAAAATTGAAGATGAGACTTGTGTTTACAAGAAGGTTAGTGGGAGCACAGTTATGTTTCTGGTCTTGTATGTGGAGACATACTAATCATTGGGAGCGACTGTGAGCTTAAGTCACAGTACAAATGATAGACTTATGCAAAACAATCTAGGAAGATCTATGGAGATAGATAAAAGATGGTTGTGCGGCTTAAGTCACAGTATATAAATTGACAAAGGTGTTTAAATGGTTCAATATGCATAGAATATGGATTCTACCTATGTCACATGGAATTGGTCTTCTGAAGACTCTTTCCAATTAGATTGGGAAGGGACCGTATGAATAAGATTCATGAGATACGCCATGTTATGTACTAGGCCAGATGTGTCATATGATATGACACAAAGATACCGGTCAATCCGGGTGAGCGTCACTGGATAATTATCAAGATTATCCTTTAGTACTTGAGAAGCACTAAGGATGAATTTTGATAAATGGAAGATACGAAGAGTTTACTGTTTTGCACAAGAGATTCCGGCGGGGAGACCTCCGTGTACACCGTATGTAGAGGATCGAGGATCGCACAGGAAGAGTGGGGTTGTGTGTAGGGAGAGAGTAAGTCAGTAGTAATGTCTGAGAGAGAGACAGAGGTTTGGCAGAGCTTCCGCGTATGGCAAGTGTGTTCTTCTTTTGTATGGAATGGGTAACGTCCTATATATAGCAGAGACCGTGACCGTTGTAGTGTGGTTAATGCGCCCATTGATGGCGGCTTAATTAGCTTAAACATAACGGCACGTTCGTCCGAGTATATGGGGACCGTTACAGCACGTTGTGCGCGAATACCGGAACCGTTACAAGGTTAACCGGGTTTGACCGGATTGACCGGGTTTATGGAGCTCGTGCCATAAATCTCTCAAAACAGTTACTAAAGGTCGCGTGCGGGCTTGGCTCGCACGCGACAGGGCTTACTCTAGCCTCCAAACCACTAAGTCCCTACAAGTCCCGTGCAGTGGTATGCGAGTGCTCTGTCTCGCAGCCCCCACATGGATCAGCTCGGCTGGTGATCCAGTGTGTGTGGAGCACAATATGGTGTGCTGGATGGTTGCCACGTGGCCAAGATCTGTCAGCTCAGAAAGCACTATCTACATTAGCCCCCTTTCTGCACGCGTGAAGACTCATAGCTGTATAGACTTCCATGCACGGAAACCAACATACGCGTTGCCGCCACGCACCAATTCAAATACGAGTAAGTTCAGCCCCCGTGCGTGCCATTATGACCTAAAACCCCTAGAGTCGTGCCGTCTGGCTTCTAGAGTTTTAGGCGTGACGTCAGCTTGTCCTGTGATTGCGCGATTCGACGGTGACGGTTGCGATTCGACTACTGAAAGGACGCAACCCTTCATTGTTTTTGGATAAATACTTTGTATCCTTCATTGTTGCAAAGCATCACTTCTTCCTCTTAAAATGAATGGTACCCGGAGATCTTCGAGAGCAGATTCAGATAATCAATCACCAGTTCAGAACCGCAAATCGTGTTCTTCAGTTGTGCATATCCAAGCAGGCTTCAAGAAAACAAGGTCGGCCTTGTCCAATTTTGATTTAAGATACCAGTGTTTGCCTTGAACTGCGTTGAATCTGTAAGGCCAGAACATATAATCTGTTGAAACTTGCGAAGAAGCTTTGATCTTTGAACCCACTTTTGCTTTAATCCTTCAATAATAAGGGCTCCGGCTGTGAGATCTTGAAATCACTGATAATGTAACCCTTAATTTCTGAAATTGATACCAGAAACTGTTCATCTTTCTTTTCATACTAGATCTTGGATTTCGAATTTCAAACTGAAGTGTAGCACCTTTCTCCCCCTTTTTTTCTTGCTCTTCCGCAGGAATGGCCAAGATAAAAGGAACCAAACCCGTCAAGGAGGATGAAGAGATACCCGACCTTCCGCAGGCCTTGTGGCGAAAAGCCCCCTATCTAGGTGGCAAAGATTTTTATCATGCGAGAGTTAAGGCGATGAGGATGCCTGATCCTGTCCCGGTTGAGGGATTGCTGACACTGACTCGCCCAGTTAACTCAGCCTTGCTCGAGTTGATTGGTTCCGAGGATGTGGTTCGATTGGGGATCGAAAACGGGTACTTCCCCTACACTGCGATTTCTACCTAGGCTTT
The DNA here is from genome assembly GCA_023055425.1 of Linanthus parryae. Lineage (NCBI taxonomy): Eukaryota > Viridiplantae > Streptophyta > Magnoliopsida > Ericales > Polemoniaceae > Linanthus > Linanthus parryae. The sequence continues at coordinate 92,230,220 of JALGPY010000005.1, read as the reverse complement.
CGTCCAGAAATTGGACTATATGGATGAGTGGATTGACCACGTGTTGGACAATCATGCCGCGACTCTCGATGAAGCCGGCGTATACTTTGCTATCCGTGCTATGAAGGGTGCTGCCGTGAAGCTGGACCAGTCCATGCTTCTAGACCTTCTGTCCCGCTACTCGCCTGCGACTCACACATTCCACTTTGCTGAGTTCGAGGCTGCTCCTACACTCGAGGACGTGCAGATGCTGTACGATCTTTCCCCCATGGGTGAAGTGGACCCTTTGAGTCCTTTGAGGACGGCTGCGGAGATTGCCTTGTACACGCAGATGGAGGAATGCCTGGCAGAGGTAAAGAAAATCTCCACTCGGTGGACTACTACGAAAACCCTTCCAAACTGGCAATTGGTTGATACGTCTGCGAAGAACACTTGGAACAAATGGTTGCAGTACTTCTTTCGAGACTATGCGAACAGCAGCATCACTAAGAAGCTTCTGAGTGAGAACCCAAACGCCGAGAATTATGTGGAGGGTAAAGGCTATCACTTGACCCTCTGTGCTTTCCTCTGTGCTTGGTTGTCGAGGTACTTGATCGACGGTCACCCCCATGATGGGGTCTTTTACCATGTTTTGCCACATGCTGTGAGGCTCGCCCTTGGCCAGAGAGTCGCACTCGGACCCTTGGTCTTGGGCACTCTGTATTACAGGCTTGATCAGTTGGTTTTGGCCATGAAAGAGTCGCGTGGCCGCCTCGATGTACTGACTCTCGTCAACATCTCCTTTTTGACAATGTGGGTCTTCGAGCGGTGGCCATCCTATGCCCCAACTGCTCTCAAACCCGACAAGTGGTGTCGCCCAGGCGAGACGGAGGAACGCAACAGCGGTAGAGCTGCGAGGTGGTTCGGAGCGAACAATACCAAGTGCGTTTGGAGCTTGATATGCGACAAACGGAAAGAGTTTACTGCCAGGCCCTATGCTACATGTGTTGAGAACGTGCGATGGTTTCCAAAGCTGTACCCTTCTAAAGGTGTTGTCTTCTCAGAAGAGTTGCTCTTCGAAGAGGGATCGCATTTCCATGAGCGCTATCGCGAGTTCTTTTGCTGGTGTCTACGAGGTTCTCTTCCTGCCCTCGCAGAGCATATTCGTGAGCTCGCACCAAGGTATGAAAGGATTACCGTGGACGTTGACCCCACTCGAGTTTCGCCCCAGTTCGGTTTTGACGCGGTGGCACCATCAATCTGGCCCCAGTCCATTATCAGAGGTTGCTATAAGCGCTTGCTAACAAAGGAGTGCAAGACAGTCTTCATGAACAATCTTCCCTTTGAGCAGCCTGCAGGGACCCGCGAGGGTGGTTGTTCTCAGAACTGGCTCGCATACTGGATCGCCCAGCAAACGAGGATTGAGACGCAGTCGGCCGCACAGCCAAGCAGAGCCCCCTTGATCAAGAGAAATTCTTTTCCGTTTCGCCCCAATTGTAGTCTGAGCGAGTCTGAATATGGTTGCTACTCACTGTTGGATCGTGAGAACCATTTGTGTCCTGACATCATTCTAAAGGAGAAGGTCGCCGCAGTTAAGAAGGGCGACACGCATGTCGTCAGATACAGCAAGGCATTTGCTGAGGTAAGCAATTTCTTCGCGTGCGTTAAGCTTCTTGATTTCCTTATGCTGACGCCTTTATTCTGTACTGTTTGCTGTAGTGTCATGTGCGGCGATTCGCATCTGGTGATCGCTCCAAGTCATTGATTAACACCATTGTTGCCACCCGAAGACAAAAGCAGTCGTTTCGGCTAGCATGGAGGATGGACCCTGAGGTCGAGACCAAGATTCGCGCAGTCATGAATGCTTTTGCTGACTCGCTGATAGACAATGCTCCGGCCTCGTCTCCTCCCGGAGGTGATCCGTCCCTTCCAGAGACTGCGGCGCCGAGAGTGAAAAGACCTAGGCAAAAAGGAATTACAATTTCTTCCCCTAGAAGTGCTCCAACTTCTCCTCCGGTGAGGTCCCTTTCTGTCAAGGACAAAGGCAAAGGTCGCATGCCCAGCAAAGTGCGGAAAGAGCTCGCAGTTGAGACTTTCGTTCCATTCAACCAAGAGGAAGAAGGAGAGAGGCAGGAGCCCAGAGAAAGTGATGAAGAAGAAGAAGAAAGAACAGTTGTGATGCATGAGGAAGAATCAGGAGGTACCTCCGTCGCATTTCCTCTATCGTAATTCTTTTGCACTTCTTTCTTGAACCAATCATTTCTTCGCAGATGATGATGATGATGAGATCATCGGCGGCCTTGTGGCCAAGAGACAAAAGAGAGATGCCCATTCTGGCATTCCAGACGATCCCATAAGCGAGGACATTCTTGCTGAGTCCAGGAAGACAGCCGCGGAGGCTGCTGAAAGAAGAAGGCAGCGAGAAGAGGAGGAGCTCGAGCGTGTGAGACAGCGGAGCCTCGAAGAGCAGCATATTGACGACTTAGTGCGTCCAGTTGACAAGGAAGATGAGCTTCCCGAAGAAGTGGCTCCCCAGGCGGAGGAGGAGGATGCGGTTCCAGAAGAGGATGCAGCAGCCCTGGAGCAAGTCCAAGCGGACTTTGAAGAAATCGCAGGCGGCGATAAAGGTGAGATCTTCAATCTCGCAGTAACTTATAGAGATGTTATTGTGGGTGCGTTAAAGCATGGTGTGTCAAAGACTGACATTCGCCGTTGGTTAGTAGACATATGCGGAGAACCTTTAGGTAATTATTTGAGCGATATGCATGTGCTAGACCTGAGCAACTTGAAACAGGATCATGACTGGTTTCTTCGCATCCCAGGTCACGCCCCTCTTAAAGACTTGCTTAGTGAGGACACACTAATAGGACATGGTTCCTCGTCTTTAGTGTATGACGAAGAGGCTTCAATCCTACCTTCGCGTGGAGGTGCTTGCTCTTAGCTTAAGTAAAGATAGCAAAATATTATTTAATGCGAGTTACCTCATACCATGGGCATTTGTATCGCAGGCAATGTTGAGGAACATGCGCCGGAGCAAAGAAGTCAGTCTTCTGCATCCTATGTTCCGACTCCGAGCCCCCATACTGAGAAGCCCATCGCAGCTACTGATCATGCAGGTGAGCCTTTCGAGGACATCATCGAACTTTCCGACGATGCTGAAGCTGGTGCTGTGCTAATGGATGAAGATGCCCATGCTGGCGCTGAGGAAATAAGGACAAGTACTGCCGATGCTTCCGCATCTAAGAATGTTCCTCGCCAAGCGACCTCGGCTGTCACTTCGCCTCCGGCGATGACTGAGTCGGCGGCACCTATTCCTGCGTGGGGCTTTTGGGGCTCGCAGGTTGGGAATGCAGTCGCAGCTGGTGCGGCCTACACTCTTCCTTCTAACTATGAGGAGTTAGAGCTCGCAGCTGACAGGAGAGCCATGGAGCAAGGGCAGTCTTCAACGACCCCAGTAATGCGCATTCCTTCTCTTCGTGAGATTCTCGAAGGAACAGGTAAGTAGTGATTCACTGTTTGCATCTCGCATGGTGCATTTGCGAGTTTGATAGCATAACTTAGCTTTGACATTGCTTCAGGTTTGAAGCAAACTGATGTGGACTGGCTAGTCCGGATGCGCCTCACCTACCCCCGATCGTTTGCAAGATCTCTGGAGATAGGGCCCTTTGATAGGAGGCTATTTCTCACCGAAGCCATTTGGATTTTGGAGCAGCTGTCTGCGGCCACGCCTGAGACCATCTCTGTCCAGAGCGCCGAATTGCTTTGTGGCATGTGCCAAAATCTTCTTACCAAAGTTCAAGACAGACTGGGTTTCAGATTTCTTATGAAAAGAGTCACTCTGATTCGCGCAGCCGTAACTTTGCAGCTCGGCCACCAGAACCTCGCAGCTGAAAAGCAGAAGGTGGAGCGGCAGAAGCAAAAGGCTGAAGAAGCTACGAAGCTCTATCATGAGATGAATGCCAAGTGCGAGCAATTGAAGCAAGAAGTGGAGCAGGTAGAGAAGCTGAGCCATCAGTTCGCACCCCATGACTCCTTGATCAAGAATTTGCTTTTGACTTTTTGAATTTTGAAAATAGCAAGGAAATGGCTGAAACATTAATGTAATGTTTGAAACATTAATGTAATGTTGCTAGGGTTTCTCCCCCCTCTTTTTTTTAACAACAGGAAACAACTTGCCCGTTTTGCCCTTTCCGGGATTTGATAGGATATCTCTGTGCATATCCAATTATGACATCAGCAATTGATACTCTGCTTGATTTTCGCGCTAATTTCTCGGAAGATAAGCACGCTTTCGTTGGGAAGTCCATCCGAATCATGACCATCCGTCATTTATTAGGATACGCAACTGAATCGTCGTAGCCTTTAGTAGGGTAATTGATGGTTACCGCTTTTCAAGGCGTAAGTGATTGGCCTTACCCTCTTTTCAAATTCTGCTGACTCATCTTTGGCAACTGAAGAGTCTCCGCAAGGTCTATATAAACCCTGGAGGAGGATTTCTTGCCTCTTCGTTCTTGAACTCAGGGGGCTTGTCAATGCCCTTGTCTATCATGACAAGGAGTCCATCACCAGAGGAATGACTGTTTCGCCTGTTTTGCAGGACAGCATATGTCGGAACAGAAGGTTCCTCCGGTGCCTATCTTGATCAGACAGAGGCCTTTGTCACCCCTTTGGGTGTTGGACGTACCGTCACGCAGATCTTGCCACTAGGGACGTAGCAAATGACGAGTTGATCTCTTTGCAGTAGCATCCCTTTTGCTATAGATCTTTGGCCGCAGATCTGTGTATTGCATAGCCGGTGTTAGAACCGGTGGGTTCATCCCTTTCAGTCAGGATTCCCGTAGTGTGTTTCTGCTGACTTGTCAGCTACTTTTCGAATGTATTGTAAGCCATGTTGGCTGTGTAGTTAGATTTGAGATTTTTCGCTTGTAAGCTGCTATCTAGACAGATAAATTGTAAGTCTTTTCGACTCATAATGATAAATAGACTTTTGTGTTATCTGCTGTCTCTTTGCAACAAAGTACAACTTCACATGCGTTTCGGCATATTTCGCTTTGCATAATGCTATGTAATGTTTTCGCATTTGCTATCTGCCATATGAATTCGCAGATGTTTCACTAGATCGTTCGAGATCATATTTTCGCAGCTGTGCCATCTCGGCAGATGGGCTTGTGATCTGCTTTCAGATTCAAGTGCTATCATATCAGATAGACCTCTGTAGATCACTTAGGATCATTTTGCATGATATTGCTATTGCAGCAGATAGGCTTTAGTAGATCAATTAAGATCATTTCTTTTTCGCATGAGTTGCTATCGTAACAGATAGACTTTTAGAAGATGAATCAAGATCGTATTTGCATAAGTTGCTATCGTAACAGATAGGCTTAAATGATCAATCAAGATCGCATTTGGATAGGCTGCTATCATAACAGATAGGCTTAGATGATCAATTAAGATCGCATTTGTATGGGCTGCTATCGTAACAGATAGGCTTAAATGATCAATTAAGATCGCATTTGTATGGGCTGCTATCGTAACAGATAGGCTTAAATGATCAATTAAGATCGCATTTGCATAGGCTGCTATCGTAATAGATAGGCTTAGATGATCAATTAAGATCGCATTTGCATAGGCTGCTATCGTAACAGATAGGCTTAAATGATCAATTAAGATCGCATTTGCATAGGCTGCTATCGTAATAGATAGGCTTAGATGATCAATTAAGATCGCATTTGCATAGGCTGCTATCGTAACACACAGGCTTAGATGATCAATTAAGATCGCATTTGCATAGGCTGCTATCGTAACAGATAGGCTTAGATGATCAATTAAGATCGCATTTGCATAGGCTGCTATCGTAACAGATAGGCTTAGATGATCAATTAAGATCGCATTTAGCAGATTGCCATTGTAGCGGATAAACCATTGTTAACAGTTATAACAAACTAAAATGAAGCAAAATTGACATCCAGAAATACGAAGTTTCTCATTTGGGAGAATTTTTTTTATTATAACGCTCTCATATGGGAGAGATGAGATTACAATCCTCTCATATGGGAGAGGAGATTGTGTAAATCGTAATCATACAAGAGATTAAGAGACGTTATAATAAAACACACGAAATAAGAGAAGTTAGTGTTGGAATTATGCCCTAGAGGCAATCAATTAATTGTGACATTTATGGATTTACGATTCATTATGTTATCGATATGGAGATATGTTAACATGAATGAAGTCCTTAGAATATAAGTGTTATATTCTTAAATATCCCTAGTCGATTATAATGATTAATAGGACAATCATCTATAGACTAGTATGGGGTTGGATTGATATGGAGATATCATGATCCAACACATGGGTATGCATTAGGAGTAATGGCATACTGGATTAACCCATCTCCGAGAAGGCTACATACATGTTATGTTAAGTCACAAGCGCTTCTCGCGGTGCAATGGTATTGTCATCCTTAGACTTGAAGTCACTAGATTATCTAGTTGTGGATTATTGTGATCTTGGTAGCGTTAAACGCTACACCGTGACTGGGTAGTTATAAAGGCGTGTACTGGATACAATAAGAAGCAAGCTTAGAGATCGTAGTGGACGTAGATAGGATTTGTCCCTCCCACATAACGGGAGCAAATATCCTAGGCCACTCGAGGGATAGTGCTTATAGAATGTCTGGCCAGACTCAAATAAATCAATATGGGATATTGATGTTATTTGCACGAATAAGGCTATTCCCAGGATCGAGAAACTATGGATTGGATATACGAGTGTGACTTGTATGTCTCCTGTCCAATCCGGATATTGGGACAAAGGGATGAGACAATTACTTGCACAAGGTTTGTCATGATGACTATTCTATTTGTTGGCTAGAATGGATGTCTTGCTAGAGGCCGCTCCATATTAGTAAATTGTTACTACCAACTAAATAGAACCTATGGGGTCACACGCCATATAGGGGTGAACTAGACATGGGAATTAATTAATTAATATGATTAATTAATTAAAAGGATCAAATCGCAACAACTTGCTAACTTAGTAGGACTAATATGCAAGTTGGACTAATCCATGTATAGACATGATTAGGATTTGCCAAGGTGGCCTAATTCATGTAGAGACATGATTAGGACTAATTTGCAAATAGAACTAATCCATGTATTGACATGATAAGGACTATTTTGCAAAAAGGGACTAATCCGAACTTGAGTAGGATTATGAGGGGTTCTTTATGTAGTAGGACAAGGAGTTGTTGGACTATATAAAGAACACTCCAAGCTTATTTTTCTCTCTACACACCCACACGTCTATATGATAGAATAAAGGAGAGAACAAAGCAAGGAGAGAGCAAGTCCCATAGAGGGCCGAACCCCCCTAGGGATTGCCGCCCCCCTACCCGTCGGCCTAAAGGTGCCGCCCCACCTCTTGGCACTCCATTGTTGGCGATTCCTTCTTCCTCCTCCATTCTTCCTAGCTAGCACATGGATTTGGAGGATCTAGATCTCACCTCTAGGCGTGGATCAACCGTAGAGACGTGACACTATTCGCGTTTGAAGTCATCAAAGGAGAACCCTAAGGTGTGTTTATGATTTCTAACTCTTACCATCGTTATGTCTCTTGACTTGTGATCCTTGGAGGGTTTTGCATGGTTTTATGATTGTTTATGCTTCCGTTGCGCAATCCATGAATCAAAACCCTACAGTGGTATCAGAGCCACAGGTCGTAGAGCATAAACGTGGTTTATGTGTTACGTTTTAGTTGTTTTACACCTTAATTTGATTGTTCATCGCGTAAAACAAGACAAATCAAGCATGGGATGCAATTTGTCAATAATCTTTCATAACAAGATCTAATTTTTGCATTGGATGCATGAATTAGTGAGTTTGAGAAATTTTAGGATCTTAGATCTAGGGTTTGGGCATCCTTGGGGAAGAAGGAGTTCTTTCCATACAAGGAAACAACCAAACTTGGGCACCAAGCAAGGGAGTTGTTTTGGAAACAACTCCCAAAGGAGGTTCGGCCCCCCTAGGGGACCGCCCCTCCTTGCATGCCGCCCAAGCAAGGCCGCCCTAGGGGTCGGGGCAGCCCTAGCCCGCGGCCTAGCCGCGTGGGCTAGGGGCCGGCCGGCCCTAGGGCCTTGCGGTTCACCTTTTTGGGCCCGGGCAATTGGATTGTTGGGCCCATGGACCGTTTTAACCCTACAATATCCTAAAATCAATTAAAATTGACCAAGCGCGTTAAAATTGGATTTTAACTGTTTATGTGCAATTCGCATGGTGATTGGATATGGCCTTAGGATGTGGTTTGATGTGGATGTTTAATTTTGTGGTTTGGTTTTACGGCCTGCGAGCTGATCAATTAATTGTAATAATTAATTAGGGTTTTGTGGCCTGCGAGCCATTTTTTTCTCAACTTGTGAGATTTATTTTATTAGTATAGTTGTTAGCTAGTGCTAGATAAAATAGATTGTTAGCCAAGATTGAAGAAAAGAAAGCCCAAAGCCAAAGGGAGCCACAAAAGATGGAGCATGGAGCATGGAGCATTCCACATGACTATGAAGGATGGACCAAAAGATCAAGACGCATGGAGATGTGTTTGTTTTAGGGTTCATAGATAATTCCATTGGCTTGGAATTATCTTAGTCTAGAAAAGGCCATATCCACATCACGTTTAATTCCTGTTTTTGTGGTTGTTTAATTTATTGTCTTATTATTGTGTGGTTGGTGTATGGATGATGCATGCAATTAGGATAATAAGATAATTAGACAACCCGGATCTATTATTTGGAGTTTTGCCCAAACTCAAATAGATAGATTAGTTGATTTTGATCAACAAAACAATTAAAATTGAATTTAAAATCCCTCAAAATTTAAATATTGTGTTCTTGCCTTCTCGTTGTTTAAACACTCATGATCATCATTATTTATCAAGTTCGTGCGTGCCAAAGCAGGGCGACTTGGTTCATAATGATGGAATGCGATGGCACGTAACAATGTGCAATTGTTTAAATAAGAGGTTGAACACAACTAGGCTATTAATATGATTAAGAAACCTAGAGGCAATCAATTGGGATTATCCATAAGGATGGATAAATAAGGAGTTATTTGCCCAATTGAACCAAGAGTTGCATAAGGGATGCAATTGGAATCGTTCCTACCTAAAGTAGTCAAATTATGGGTGACTTGCCAAAGCAAGCTCATAAGGAGGTGAAACATGGATCTTGGCCCACTAGAAAATATAAGGATATTTTCCGCATTAATATCTTGAGGGTTATTAATCCGTAGAAAAATAGTGGGAGCTATATTTGACAATTTAAATCCTTGTTGAATATAGTTATACGTCACAAACTTTGCATATTCCTATTATGTTGAATACCCATGGCATTAAACAAATAAAAACACGACTCTATCTATTTCCTAGACTGGTATAAAACTGAGAATTGTTCTCAAATAAAAGGAAATTGTTGTAAATAGTAGAACATAAAGCTCTCTTCCTACCAACTACCAAAACACACTAAAACCTATGGAAGGAACACCAAAGAATGGTTCTTTGGTTATGAATTGCCTCATGCTAGCTGCCATGAACTCTGAGCTTTGGAAGCAAGAAGAGAGACATGGAGAAATATGATATGATCATACATTGAAAGAAGCTCTTTCAAACTAAGGAGCTAGGCATGAAAGGTTTGAAGTGTTGCTCTACTTTGGGTTATGCAAATATACTAATTCAATATGATTGAAACATTAGTAAATATGCATTATCTATGAGATAGATAAAGAATAAACGGTTATTCACCCAAGTGGACCAAGAATTGCATTGGATGCAATTATAGTTTTGTTTTAAAGTTGATTTATCCAATATGATTGAAAAATCACTAAACAAAACACTGATAATGGGCATGGGCAAAGTTGTTAATGGTAAACAGCATGGGTAAGGGCAAATGGTTTGCGCCGACCCCATGGCTATAAAGCAAGCCTGTTGCTAAAACCAAGTTGCCTCGAAGTCCCATAGGTGGTGTAGAGGAAGAGAGACTACCCAAGGTACATGGAAGTAAATAATAAAGGAATTATGAATTCCAATTTAGGTATTTTTGTTATAAAATTCAGTGTGTCTATCTCATCATCAAGAGTATATGATACTAGATGGGGATCTCACATTTATAGAAATGTGGAGGATCTCAAGAGAAGAAGACAATTGGATAAGGAAGAAATAATCCTACACGTGGGGCTATGAAGCAAAGGGTTGCTGAAAAGCCGTAGGGAATTATTTCTACCTTTAAGAAATTGTTCATGAATTAGACAAAAACGATCATGTCCTAGCTATGAGTAGGGACATTATCAAAGTTTCTTGTTTGGACAAGAAAGCTCCATATCATAATAAAAGGACAAATGTTGTTCCATTCATTATGGTATGCATTATTGTAATGCAATTTTGTCTAAATGGATTCTATATCCATGATCATGATAATTTCATCTATAACATTAATACCTAGAGGTTTGCATATAATGATATGAACTTCACTATCTTTAGCATTATCGTTTAGGCCTCATAAATAAGAGATACATATCTAGAACCCCATGAGGATGGATTTCTGGAACTCATTTGATTATTGAATCATATGAGACATGTAAGACTTATTAGGCAAGGATATGATCTTTTGGGGATCATACATATCGATGTATGAAGGCCACTAAGCACAAATGCTAAAGATGGGTTTTCAATACTTCATCATATTTACTGATAGGATCAGGTAAATATGGATTTGTGTATCTTTTGAAGAAACAAATCAGAATCCTTTGAATTGTTCAAAGTATTCAGGAATGAAGTAGAGAACCAGCTTGGCAAAAGTATTTAGACTCTACGATCGGATCATAGAAGAAAGTACTTGAGCCAAGAGTTTGACAAGAATCTATGGGAGTATTGGATATGATCTAAAACTCGCTCCACCTAGCACGCCACATGGGTTTGGCGTGTCTAGGAGGAGATTTCGAACCTTGTAGGACACGGTTCGGTCCTGATGAGTCAAACAGAACTTCCAGTTTACTTTTGGGGGCTATGTTCTAATTACAGCAAATTTCGCCCTTAACCTAGTTCCATCAAAAACGAAATATGAATAAACACCATATGAGATATGGACTAGGAAGTGTCCTAGTATGTCATTTATAAAATTACGGGGTTATGAAGTTTATGTAAAAGAGTTTACATATAAACTTGGACCCAAGTCGGATAAATGTTTTGTGGGGTATCCTGAAAAGGACATTATTTCTACAACCTAATCGAGAACAAACTGTTTGTTTCTCGAACCACAGTGTTTCTAGGTAGAGATTGTCTCTAAAAGAAACAGTGGGAGGACAGTAGAACTTGAAGGAGTTCAAAAACCACAATAGAACATTGATCCTCTTGATGGAACATGAGCAGGATCACAAGGTGTTGTGGAGCAACCTACTCAGAAAAACACAAGAACCTCGTAGGTCAGGTAGGATATGTCAAGGGACTAGAGAAATAAGGATTTCTCATAACCCCTGATATATTGCTCATCGAGATGAGCCTACAACCTATGAGATGGCCACGTGTGGCCATACTCTCAGAAATGGCTTGGAGCCATGAGATACGATATGGAATCCATGTATACCAACAAAGTATAGACTTTGGTGGAACCACCTGAAGGGTAGGACCCATAGGGTGCAAGTGGGTTATGAGGAAACCAACATGGATGGTAATATGATTACCTTTAAGGGAAAATTGGCAGGAAAGGGATTTCATGTGAGTTCATAGTATAGACTATGACGAAATCTTCCCCAATTGTGATGCTTAAATCCATTCGCATCTTTCTTGTAGCAATCTATTTATAGATTGGATCAACCTTCTAGGAGTTGGACTCTTCAAATGGATGATGTAATCAAAGGAGTTTGATTCCATCAAAATTGAAGATGAGACTTGTGTTTACAAGAAGGTTAGTGGGAGCATAGTTATTTTTTTTTTTTTCTGGTCTTGTATGTGGAGACATACTTAATCATTGGGAATGTTGCCCCTACTTGGCAGTCTTACGTAGATTGACTAGGGAGTTGACTTTCTAATGGTAGACCTAAGCGAAGCAACTTGTGAAGATCTATTGAGGTAGATCAAGATGGTTGTATAGCTTAGGTCATAGTACACAAATTGACAAAGGTGTTGAAATGGTTCAACGTGAAAAGAATATTGATTCTTACCCATGTCACATGGAATTAGTCTTTGGAAGACTAATTGTCTTACCAATTAGATTGGGAATGGACCGTATGAATTAGATTCACGAGATACGCCATGAGATGTACTAGGCCAGACGTGTCATATGGTATGACACAAAGATACCAGTCATATCCAGGTGAGAGTCACTGGATAAAATATTAAGATTATCCTTTAGTACTTGAGAAGCACTAAGGATGAATTATTGATAAATAGATAATATGAAGAGTTTGCTGTAAGGGGTTACAGTGATGCGAACTTCAAATCTAACAAAGAAGATTTCAGATATAAGTCAAGTTTTGAGTTTTGCCTTAGTGGGAGCGACTGTGAGCTGGAAAGGTTCCAGGCAAGATTCAGTCACTGATTCTAACATATAGGACTGAGTAAATTAATGCATAAGATGCATTTATTCAGAATATTAATCTCAATCAAGTTGTTGATGGAGGAGATGTGAATATTTGCAAGGTACCAACAGAGTCTCGCCCCTGCGCAGCGGAAGCGTGGAGGGCCGCGCTAGATCAATAGGCATATGATGCAGGAGATTGACTCTAGTGCAAGTGGGAGACTGTTGGAATTATGCCCTAGAGGCAATCAATTAATTGTGACATTTATGGATTTACGATTCATTATGTTATCGATATGGAGATATGTTAACATGAATGAAGTCCTTAGAATATAAGTGTTATATTCTTAAATATCCCTAGTCGATTATAATGATTAATAGGACAATCATCTATAGACTAGTATGGGGTTGGATTGATATGGAGATATCATGATCCAACACATGGGTATGCATTAGGAGTAATGGCATACTGGATTAACCCATCTCCGAGAAGGCTACATACATGTTATGTTAAGTCACAAGCGCTTCTCGCGGTGCAATGGTATTGTCATCCTTAGACTTGAAGTCACTAGATTATCTATTTGTGGATTATTGTGATCTTGGTAGCGTTAAACGCTACACCGTGACTGGGTAGTTATAAAGGCGTGTACTGGATACAATAAGAAGCAAGCTTAGAGATCGTAGTGGACGTAGATAGGATTTGTCCCTCCCACATAACGGGAGCAAATATCCTAGGCCACTCGAGGGATAGTGCTTATAGAATGTCTGGCCAGACTCAAATAAATCAATATGGGATATTGATGTTATTTGCACGAATAAGGCTATTCCCAGGATCGAGAAACTATGGATTGGATATACGAGTGTGACTTGTATGTCTCGTGTCCAATCCGGATATTGGGACAAAGGGATGAGACAATTACTTGCACAAGGTTTGTCATGATGACTATTCTATTTGTTGGCTAGAATGGATGTCTTGCTAGAGGCCGCTCCATATTAGTAAATTGTTACTACCAACTAAATAGAACCTATGGGGTCACACGCCATATAGGGGTGAACTAGACATGGGAATTAATTAATTAATATGATTAATTAATTAAAAGGATCAAATCGCAACAACTTGCTAACTTAGTAGGACTAATATGCAAGTTGGACTAATCCATGTATAGACATGATTAGGATTTGCCAAGGTGGCCTAATTCATGTAGAGACATGATTAGGACTAATTTGCAAATAGAACTAATCCATGTATTGACATGATAAGGACTATTTTGCAAAAAGGGACTAATCCGAACTTGAGTAGGATTATGAGGGGTTCTTTATGTAGTAGGACAAGGAGTTGTTGGACTATATAAAGAACACTCCAAGCTTATTTTTCTCTCTACACACCCACACGTCTATATGATAGAATAAAGGAGAGAACAAAGCAAGGAGAGAGCAAGTCCCATAGAGGGCCGAACCCCCCTAGGGATTGCCGCCCCCCTACCCGTCGGCCTAAAGGTGCCGCCCCACCTCTTGGCACTCCATTGTTGGCGATTCCTTCTTCCTCCTCCATTCTTCCTAGCTAGCACATGGATTTGGAGGATCTAGATCTCACCTCTAGGCGTGGATCAACCGTAGAGACGTGACACTATTCGCGTTTGAAGTCATCAAAGGAGAACCCTAAGGTGTGTTTATGATTTCTAACTCTTACCATCATTATGTCTCTTGACTTGTGATCCTTGGAGGGTTTTGCATGGTTTTATGATTGTTTATGCTTCCGTTGCGCAATCCATGAATCAAAACCCTACAGTTAGGGATAGTACTTCTTTATCCAGCGCATGTTGACTGAACTCGGGGTTGAGGTTGTGCCGTGCAACCTTCGTATGCTGCAGTAGCCACTGTCGAAGACTTCTATGACTTCGAAGGGTCCTTCCCAATTGGCTGCGAACTTCGGGTGAGTCGATTCTCGCATACAGTGGTCAGATGCGCGCAAGACCAAGTCTCCAACTACGAAATCTCTTCGCTGGACTGTCTTATTGTAAGCGCGAGCAATCTTTTCTTGAAATGGCTTGTTGGTTCTTTTGGCTTGTTCTCGCTTTTCCTCCAGCAAGACTAAGTCATGATCACGTTGATTCTCGTAGAGTGCGTGGAAGGCTAGGCTTGCCGAATTGACTCTCACTTCCGCAGGTACCACGGCCTCGGCCCCATAGCATAGTAGGAATGGTGAGGCCCCCGTGGGTGTCCTTGGAGAGGTTCGGTAGGCCCACAGAGCTATTCTTAGAGAGTCGGCCCACTTCTTGTGGTCATCTGCGACCATCTTGCTCAGAATTCTCAACAGCGTTTTGTTGGTCGCTTTGGCTTGTCCATTTCCCTTCGGGTAATAAGGGGTAGAACATATCTGCCTGATATTGTACTCCGCTAATTTCGCAGCTACCTGGCGATTAACAAAGGGAGTACCGTTATCTGAAAGAATGGTGTTTGGGATTCCGAACCTGCATATGATGTTTTCCTGGATGAAGTTGACCACACTTAGCGCATTTGCCGTTTTCAGTGGTAAGGCTTCCACCCATTTGGTGAATAGCTCAGTTGCAGTGAGAATAAACTGATTCCCGCGTGACGCTGGTCGGATGGGACCGATGAAGTCTAGAGCCCATGTGTGAAATGGCCATGGCGTCCCTAATGCATGTAGATCCACACCGGGAGCGTGCACCAGGTTTCCTTTGAATTGACACTCCTGGCAGCGTCGTACTTTGGTGCGGCAATCGACCTCCATTGTGGGCCAGAAATATCCAATTGAGAAGAGCTGCCTGCATAATTTCGCACCTCCTTGGTGTTCCACCTGATGAGAAAGGTCCATGACTTCTTGTGCTTCTCTGCCGTCTAGACATCGCAGCAAGTTGCCCTCGTGACCTCTTCGCCAAAGCAGGTTTTCCTGTACTACATATCGAGATGCTTTCCTCTTCAATTTCTCGGCTTCTTTTCTTGATTCGGGCACAGTGCCCTGGGTGAGGAAATCAAAGAGTGGCTTCCTCCAGTCCGTGTCGTCATCGGTTAGGGCGATGAGTAGAGAATCTTTGATTAGTGCGCAACTCTTGCACTTCCCTTGTATCAGGGCAGCAGCTGTTGACATGTCTGGCCAATGAATGCCATATCTTTGAGCCTTCCTGTAGATTGACACCTCGCTTTCTCCACAAGCATGTTGGTGAATCTTTTCTAACAGCAGTTGTCCCTCTCGCTCGGAGACGCATCGCATGAGTATTCCGCCAGGACCCTTGTAGTAAAGGGTGTTGTCATGTATACAGTACCCTTTTGTGAGTGCCCAGCTTTCACTGCTTGTGCCTTCCGCAATAGCTTGTAGGATTGCTTTTCTCCAATCCGTGTCATCCATGTGTTCGTCATCGCAAGCATCTTCTGTCAACGCCGACGATGCTCGCACTTCGATAGAGATCTTCGCGGGACATTTGTCTGTACTGACCTTGGATCCCAAGGTTGCCAAAGCATCTGCATGCCTGTTGTCTGCTCGGGGCTTGTGCTCGTACCTCACATCACAAAACTGCTGTACCAGCTTTTGCACTAAGGTGCGGTAAGACAGAAGATTGATCTCCTTCAAACCGTACTCGCCCGAGGCTTGCTTGACGATTAACTTGGAGTCTCCCATGACCCTTAGATTGTTTACTTCCAAGGCTTTCGCCGCACGGAGCCCTGCGATGAGAGCCTCGTATTCCGCTTCATTGTTTGTGACTGCGAAGTTGAGCTTTGCGGACATCCGTATGACCTCCCCATCTAGTTTGGTCAAGACTATCCCAATGCCTCCACCTTTCCTTGTGGACGAGCCGTCGAAGTGGAGCGTCCAATAGGGCACGTCGATTGCATAGATCTCAGGGCCTTCGAGCTCTTCCTCGATCACGGGCTCGTGGCTGTTATCGGGGAACTGTGCCAACAGATCCGCTACCGCCTGCGACTTAATCGCTCGCGGTCGCACGCATGTGATATCATATTGAGAGATGGTCATGTACCATTTCGCCAATCTCCCGCCAGGAGTAGTGTGAGTTAGCAAATATCGTATGGGGTCGCTCTTGGTGACCACTACTACTTTGTGTGATGCAAAATAGTGTTTTAACTTCTCTATCACAAAGAATAGGGCAAGGCAATGACGTTCGATGTCCGTGTACCTTGATTCAGCAGGCTGCACGATGCGAGAGATGTAGTAGATAGGCCTTTCCTGACCTTCGTACTCCTGAGCCAAGAGTGCTCCTATGGATCTCCTTGTTGATGTCAGATATAGCAGAAGCGGTGATCCCAGTTGAGGTGCGATCATTATTTTTGAGGATGTTAGCAAATCCTTCAGCTTTTCGAATGCGGCTTCGTGCTCCGGAGCCCAGTTGTACACGGCGTCCTTCTTGAGAAGAGTGCTAAAACAGCATGTGATTTCGGCAATCGCTGGGATGAATCTTCGCAGATAGGATAGCTTTCCTAAAAATGTCTTCAATGAACTCTGGTTATGGGGCGGCGTCATGCCGGTTATGGCTGATACTTTCGCAGGGTCAGGCTCGATTCCTTGGCGATGAACTACGCATCCCAAGAACTTCCCTGATGTTACCCCAAATGCGCATTTCATGGGATTCATCTTTAGTTGAAAGCGCCTGCATCTATTGAACACCTTTCGTAGATCCGCGAGGTGATCTGCTTCGTGCTTGGATTTAACCACCAGGTCATCCACATAGAATTCCACCTCTTTATGCATCATGTCGTGGAACAGAGCCATCATGGCCCGCTGATAGGTCGCACCCGCGTTCTTAAGACCGAACGACATTACTGTGTAGTTGAACACTCCCACCGGAGTGATGAATGCAGTTTTTCGCGCGTCTTCGGGATCCATCTTGATCTGGTTGTACCCGCCGAAACCATCCATGAAACTGAACATGCGATGGCCCGCTGTTGAATCGATAAGCAAATCGATATTGGGCAGTGGGAAATCGTCCTTGGGGCAGAAGCGATTGAGATCTCGGAAGTCCACGCAGATGCGGAGCTGTTCGTTCTTTTTCACCACTGGCACGATGTTGGCCAGCCATGTGGGATGGTGGTTCGGCTCTATGAACTTGGCATCTAGGAGTTTGACAATCTCCTGCTTGATTTTCACGTTAAGCTCCGGCCTGAAGCTCCTTGTGCTCTGCTTTACCGGTTTAGACCCTGGGATGATGTCTAAACGGTGCATGGTGATGCTTGTATCCAGACCTGGCATCTCATCATACTCCCACGCGAACACATCCTTGTATTCAGTTAGGAGTTGTAGCAGCCCTTGCTCCTCTTCGCTTGCGAGGTCCGCACTTAGAAAGACAGGCCTTTTCTTTTCCTCGTTCGGGCTGAGGAACACTTCCTTTAGCTCTTGCTTTTGCGGTCTGGGCCTGTCTTCCATGCATTCAGGTGCTTCCTTGAGTTTCTCGTCTGGAGCGCCCTGCGTTGGCTTTTCCGTCAGCGCAATTTGCTCGATTTGATTGATTTGCCCAGGGATATCCTCATGCCCGTGTGAGGACATCCCCGCGCACCTTCATATGCGATAGCATTTCTTCCCATTGGCATAGAAGCTTTCTATCTCCTTGCCTTCGGTATCGTACTTTGCGATTCTTTTCAGAGTATACACATTCTTCCGATGGTATGCGATACGCGGCGCCTCTTCGCGTGTAGGCGGCTTGTCCTTGGCATCTTCCCTTGTCACCATTACTCCCGCAGGTGACTGGTCCTTGATGTCCTCCCAGAGAGGCAAAGGAGTAGGGTTGAATGGTTCCGGTGTTTGCTCGTCCGCCATCTCGGTGAACCACACCGCCTCGCTGAGATGTGCTTCGTCCAGGTTGAATGGGTTCGTCGAGGCCGGTATCTCGACTACTCTGTCGTTCCAGATAGCTTTCATAACCTGGTGAGCTGTTGAAGGAATCGCATCGAAGCGATGAATCCAGGCTCGACCTATAATCATATGGTATGTAGTGTTCGCGTCTATGACATAGAAATTTGCTGAGAACTTGATTTTGCCAATCTGAACGCCCAGGCGGATCCATCCGATCGTCATTCTAGAGTCGCTTCCGAATCCCATCAGCGGAGATGGACGCTTGACGATCTTGTGCTCGGGGATCCCTGCTAGCTTCAGTGTGTGTAGCAAAACGACGTTGACCGCTGCTCCTCCATCAACGAATGCTCGTTTGAACTCGACGCCGTTAATAATGGCTGTCACGTACAGAAGCCTCTGGTGGCTCGCATCTGTCTTTTTGTCACTGGCAGAAAAGGTCATAATCTTTTCTGTAGAGCGAGACGCCCTGATGACTTTCGAATCGGAGACTACGAGATCCTCCTCGTAGTCCTCCGCTATCCCCAAGATTGCTTTCGTCATGTCTGTCCGGCACTTCTCGGAGAAGTTCATATCGTCGAAGAATCTGCTAAAGCCGTGCGACCCCTTCATCCGATCGGCACGTTCGTCTTCTGTGTCCATAGTGTAGTCCTCGTCATTGTGGACCCCTGCTATGATGGGTAGACCATCCTCTGCGACTTCTTCCAAGTCGAAAATTGAGATCATGGCAACCTCCTTGCCTTTTGATTCTTGCTCCGCGTGGGCAGGAAGCGGATTGTTGCGCACGTCCTTTCTACGATCAGCTCGCCGTTCTTCATTTTCTGGTCGAATGTAAACCTGAGCTTTTTACATTCCGCTGTGGGGTGCATGACCTTGCCGTGGTACTCGCACCACTTAGGGTCCCTCACCATCTCCTTAGAGGGTATCTTCTCGAGCGGTGGCAGGACGCCGTCCTTGCGCCACTGTCTGCAGAGGTCGCTTGCTTCCTCTACTGAGCATGGCAGAGGTGGTACATCGAAGTTCGCAACCTTCGCTTGCTTCTGGGGTGAAACTGTATTGACCTCAGCTTCGCGTCCCCTCTTGTAACTAAATCTCCCGATCTTGTAGGTGGTGCCGCTCGAAGGTCGCTCCGGACCGTTCTTCTTTTTCTGTCTCTCGACTATAGGCTCGATGTTCTTTGTGCATTCAATTAGCTTTGAAAACTTAGGTGTTTGCAAATTAATGAGCATACCTTTGTATTCGTCTCGCATGCACTGCAGGCATATCTCTACAAGCCGGCTTTCGGGCATCGGATCTTTGCACTCCAAGGATTTCGCCCTGAATTTCTTGATGAAAGTGATCCCGTCCTCCTCGCGTTTCTGGTACATCCGCGAGAGATGGATCATCGTCACCTTTTCTTCCATCTGGAAGAATTTGGTGTAGAACTTTTGGACCATGTCATCCCAAGTCTTCACAGACCCGGCTTCCAACGTTCGGTACCACTTGTACGCTACGTTCCCTAAAGACTTTGGGAACTCTCGCATCAGCAGTTTGGGATCGGCTCCGTATGGCCCCATGACATCAATGAAACGCATGACATGTTCATGGGCGTTTCC
This sequence comes from Linanthus parryae, assembly GCA_023055425.1. NCBI lineage: Eukaryota > Viridiplantae > Streptophyta > Magnoliopsida > Ericales > Polemoniaceae > Linanthus > Linanthus parryae. Next base: position 92,210,290 of record JALGPY010000005.1, on the reverse strand, counting down.
GTTGACATCCTCGAACTTGTCCCACTTAGGAGCTTTGTACCCCGCGGGGTTAGGCATGAGATAGATCTCTCGTGGGATGGGTGGATCATTGTCCAGCTTCGGGATAATAGTATCCGCGAATGACTGATGAGCCAAAATAGTGTGAGACTCCATGTTCCGAAAATTATAATTAAATACATTTTAGTTTTAAACTATTGTGTAAATCGATAGATTCGATTCAGTGGGCTAGTAGCCTATGTAAATGATACGTATTTATCTGTTTGGTAAAGTTTTACTGTATTTTTTTGGTAGGACAAATCTTATGTGTGGGGTTTTGTTGTGAATAAAATATATAGTATATCATAGTGTTGCATGTTTTATTGGATAGGTTGATTACTAGTATGACTGACTAATATTAATTCATTAAATAAATCTAGTTTGTGACTTTCTTCTAAAGAAATGTGTTGTTGTCATCTGTTGACTAATTATGGCCACGTGTAGGCCCTTAATTGTTTTTGCTTGATGACTAACTATTTTGGCTAGCTTAGTACTCCACTAGTTACTGGAGTGCTTATTCTCATCAGTTGATGGGAATCATTTTTTGTAAAAAATTGTTTCTTCACAAAGAGAGGATGTTTACTTACAGTGAGTTCGTGGGTTGCCAAAGCTTGTCTATCCAAGAAAACCCATTGTCTACTTTGAACACAGATTCTTCAAAAATATTTCTCGTTGTGATTTTGGTGGCTGTCCGAAGTTCATAGTATGTAGTTGTTCGACTTTTTACTTCAGGTAGGGGAAATCTAACTTCTAAGTTTCTGCAGTTACAGTCTATACATGTTTATACTGTTGGTGTGAATTTTACAGCTTTTAAGCTATTTGTTGACTGTCTGGTGATTAATAAATCACGATGTTTGTGTATTTGGTGCCGCATGCTGATATGTAATAACTGGCTGTTGTTAAGTAGATTTTAGATTTCTACGCCAGTGGTTAGGCGGTACCTGCTGGGCTGTTTTGGCTCACCCCTCTGTTTTAGAGGTTGAGACGGAGCGCGACCGGATCGCGGAGTAGTTGCTAAAAATTTGTATTTTTAGTTAACTATGTCGTTTTTAGCTATTTTTAGTTGTTTGTTGTAAATTACTATTTTGGGTCTGATATTTATAAAAACTGTCATTTTTGACCAGTTGGTGTAACTTTTTAGTAACTTCGGTCACGTACCAGTTTATCAAAAATTTGACTAAAAATATTGTTTCGGGGGACTGTGTGTCCTGGTGGTTGAGTTTTGACGTCTGAAAGTGTCAGACGGGTTGACTGTAAACCGTGATTTTTATCGTAAATCGATAATTTATTATTAAAATTGTGACCGGGTCGTCACAGTGGTATCAGAGCCTTACCCAACCGGAGGTACGGATAGTGTATCTGGGACTGGGCGGGTGTTTTGGCGGGTGTCTGTGGCGGGTGTTGTAAGAGTGGTACACACTTGTGAGCCACCACACTTGTGAGCGACCGCACTGTCGAGCTAGGGGTACACAGTCTAGTACTGCGTGGGTGGTGTAGGTGATGAGAAGGTGGTACGTGATATTTATTAAACTGGAAAATGATGAACTTATGATTTGTTAAAAGTCTGGGTTTCGGAAAATAATGCAAACTGTTAGAAACTATTGTGCAAAAAGTGTGTTAGTGGGTTGAAGTTCTCAGTTTGCTATTAACATATTTGGTGGTTATATTATGCATGTACACATGCAGGTGAGGAGTGATATGTGTTATGGAGAAGTGTTTTGTGATATTTAGTATTATTTGATTTTCACTTTGAATTGTTTTGCTGGAAAATATTGATGCATGGAAAAGAAATAATGAGTTGTAAATTGTGACTCCATCTTGTCTGGCATGAGGCTAAAAAAAAATGTTTAATGCATTATTTGTGAGTACTGCAGTAACATGGTGAGACAGTTGCTTTTTCCTATCGATAGTTTGTTGAGAATGAAGATTTTGTTTTATTGAAAATAGTAATTGTTGATACCTAATTACCTACTTGGGATGGAGAACTGCTTATTTCGAGTTAAATTAGCTTATTTTGGCAAAGAACTTAATAAGTTGTGAGTTGTGTAAAAAAAAAAATGTTTTACTGTATGAATTACAGATTTCAGTAAAAGTGAATTTCGGGGCGAAATTTTTATAAGTAGGGTAGAATTGTGAGACTCCATGTTCCGAAAATTATAATTAAATACATTTTAGTTTTAAACTATTGTGTAAATCGATAGATTCGATTCAGTGGGCTAGTAGCCTATGTAAATGATACGTATTTATCTGTTTGGTAAAGTTTTACTGTATTTTTTTGGTAGGACAAATCTTATGTGTGGGGTTTTGTTGTGAATAAAATATATAGTATATCATAGTGTTGCATGTTTTATTGGATAGGTTGATTACTAGTATGGCTGACTAATATTAATTCATTAAATAAATCTAGTTTGTGACTTTCTTCTAAAGAAATGTGTTGTTGTCATCTGTTGACTAATTATGGCCACGTGTAGGCCCTTAATTGTTTTTGCTTGATGACTAACTATTTTGGCTAGCTTAGTACTCCACTAGTTACTGGAGTGCTTATTCTCATCAGTTGATGGGAATCATTTTTTGTAAAAAATTGTTTCTTCACAAAGAGAGGATGTTTACTTACAGTGAGTTCGTGGGTTGCCAAAGCTTGTCTATCCAAGAAAACCCATTGTCTACTTTGAACACAGATTCTTCAAAAATATTTCTCGTTGTGATTTTGGTGGCTGTCCGAAGTTCATAGTATGTAGTTGTTCGACTTTTTACTTCAGGTAGGGGAAATCTAACTTCTAAGTTTCTGCAGTTACAGTCTATACATGTTTATACTGTTGGTCTGAATTTTACAGCTTTTAAGCTATTTGTTGACTGTCTGGTGATGAATAAATCACGATGTTTGTGTATTTGGTGCCGCATGCTGATATGTAATAACTGGCTGTTGTTAAGTAGATTTTAGATTTCTACGCCAGTGGTTAGGCGGTACCTGCTGGGCTGTTTTGGCTCACCTCTCTGTTTTACAGGTTGAGACGGAGCGCGACCGGATCGCGGAGTAGTTGCTAAAAATTTGTATTTTTAGTTAACTATGTCGTTTTTAGCTATTTTTAGTTGTTTGTTGTAAATTACTATTTTGGGTCAGATATTTATAAAAACTGTCATTTTTGACCAGTTGGTGTAACTTTTTAGTAACTTCGGTCACGTACCAGTTTATCAAAAATTTGACTAAAAATATTGTTTCGGGGGACTGTGTGTCCTGGTGGTTGAGTTTTGACGTCTGAAAGTGTCAGACGGGTTGACTGTAAACCGTGATTTTTATCGTAAATCGATAATTTATTATTAAAATTGTGACCGGGTCGTCACAAATAGTGTCCATGCGCTTCTGCAGAGACGTCATGCATTCTGGAATGCTTCCCTCGGTAGCTGAAGGAGGGGTTGCCGCCGACGGGGGCGACACATACGCCGTCGAAGGATTATGGACATATGGACTACTTGCATTGCCCCAGATCGCCGTTGAAGGAGGCAAAGGGTACTGCAAAGTTGGGTTAGACGCCAAAGCCGAGGGCTGAGGAGTGTGGGCAGCGAGAGGTAACATCTGAGCTGTTGACCCCTGAATTGGAGGCGGCTGCGCAATCGCCGGTGGAGTCTGCAGGTTAGGGTTGGGAGGTGTGGTTGACACTCCCAGTCCCGGAGCGGTAGGGGCTCCTCCTCCTTGAGAGACGGCGGTGGCTGATGAAGGATTTGGTGTGAGGGTGCCCAGAACGGCTAAGATCCGTTCTAGCTGCACGGATTGGGCTTTGAGAGCTTTCGCCTGACTTTGAACAGTGGCGTCCAAAGACTCCAGCATCGGTGTTTCGCCGGGAGTGGTAGGAGTACGGCGGGCCTCCTCTCCCGAGGCGGTTTCGGTGGAAGGCGATCTGTTGCTGATATCATCCTCCTGAGACATGGTTGCTTTGGTTGGTAAGTTCACGTCGGGTTCACCAAAATGTGCACAAGAGATTCCGGCGGGGAGACCTCCGTGTACACCGTATGTAGAGGATCGAGGATCGCACAGGAAGAGTGGGGTTGTGTGTAGGGAGAGAGTAAGTCAGTAGTAATGTCTGAGAGAGAGACAGAGGTTTGGCAGAGCTTCCGCGTTGGCAAGTGTGTTCTTCTTTTGTATGGAAAGGGTAACGTCCTATATATAGCAGAGACCGTGACCGTTGTAGTGTGGTTAATGCGCCCATTGATGGCGGCTTAATTAGCTTAACCATAACGGCACGTTCGTCCGAGTATATAGGGACCGTTACAGCACGTTGTGCGCGAATACCGGAACCGTTACAAGGTTGACCGGGTTTGACCGGATTGACCGGGTTTATGGAGCTCGTGCCATAAATCTCTCAAAACAGTTACTAAAGGTCGCGTGCGGGCTTGGCTCGCACGCGACAGGGCTTACTCTAGCCTCCAAACCACTAAGTCCCTACAAGTCCCGTGCAGTGGTATGCGAGGGCTCTGTCTCGCAGCCCCCACATGGATCAGCTCGGCTGGTGATCCAGTGTGTGTGGAGCACAATATGGTGTGCAGGATGGTTTCCACGTGGCCAAGATCTGTCAGCTCAGAAAGCACTATCTACAACTGTTAGGGGTTTTCAGTGATGCGAACTTCAAATCTGACAAAGAAGATACAGATTATAAGTCGAGTTTTAAGTTTTGCCCTAGTGGGAGCGACTGTGAGCTGGAAAGGTTCCACGCAAGATTCAGTCACTGATTCTAACATAGAGGACTGAGTAAATTAATACATAAGATGCATTTACTCAGAATATTCAATCTCAATCAAATTGTTGATAGAGGAGATGTGAATATTTGCAAGGTACCAACAGATGTCTCGCCCTACGCAGCGGACGCGTGGAGGGCCGCGCTAGATCAATAGGCATATGATGCAGGAGATTGACTCTAGTGCAAGTGGGAGACTGTTGGAATTATGCCCTAGAGGCAATCAATTAATTGTGACATTTATGGATTTACGATTCATTATGTTATCGATATGGAGATATGTTAACATGAATGAAGTCCTTAGAATATAAGTGTTATATTCTTAAATATCCCTAGTTGATTATAATGATTAATAGGACAATCATCTATAGACTAGTATGGGGTTGGATTGATATGGAGATATCATGATCCAACACATGGGTATGCATTAGGAGTAATGGCATACTGGATTGACCCATCTCCGAGAAGGCTACATACACGTTATGTTGAGTCACAAGCGCTTCTCGCGGTGCAATGGTATTGTCATCCTTAGACTTGAAGTCACTAGATATTGTAGTTGTGGATTATTGTGATTTTGGTAGCGTTAAACGCTACACCGTAACTGGGTAGTTATAAAGCGTGTACTGGATACAATAAGAAGCAAGCTTAGAGATCGTAGTGGACGTAGATAGAATTTTTCCCTCCCACATAACGGGAGCAAATATCCTAGGCCACTCGAGGGATAGTGCTTATAAAATGTCTGGCCAGACTCAAATAAATCAATATAGGATATTGATGTTATTTGCACGAATAAGGCTATTCCCAGGATCGAGAAACTATGGATTGGATATACGAGTGCGACTTGTATATCTCGTGTCCAATCCGGATATTGGGACAAAGGGATGAGACAATTACTTGCACAAGGTTTGTCATGATGACTATTCTATTTGTTGGCTAGAATGGATGTCTTGCTAGAGGCCGCTCCATATTGGTAAATAGTTACTACCAACTAAATAGAACCTATGGGGTCACACGCCATATAGGGGTGAACTAGACTTGGGAAATAATTAATTAATATGATTAATTAATTAAAAGGATCAAATTGCAACAACTTGCTAACTTAGTAGGACTAATATGCAAGTTGGACTAATCCATGTATAGACATGATTAGGATATGCCAAGGTGGCCTAATTCATGTAGAGACATGATTAGGATTGATTTGCAAATAGAATTAATCCATGTATTGACATGATAAGGACTATTTTGCAAAAGGGACTAATCCGAACTTGAGTAGGATTATGAGGGGTTCTTTATGTAGTAGGACAAGGAGTTGTTGGACTATATAAAGAACACTCCTAGCTTATTTTTCTCTCGACACACCACACATCTATATGATAGAAGAAAGGAGAGAACAAAGCAAGGAGAGAGAGCAAGTGCCAATATAGGGCCGAACCCCCCAATGGGACCGCCCCCTACCCGTCGGCCTCACATGGAGGTGGCGCCCCACCTTGGTGCTCCATTGTTGCGTGATTCTTCTTCCTCTTCCTCTTTCCGGGATAGCACCAAGGATTGGAAGATCTAGATATCACCTCTAGGCGTGGATCAACCGTAGAGACGTGACACAATTTGCCTTTGAAGTCATCAAAGGAGAACCCTAAGGTGTGTTATTGATTTCTTCCTTTACCATCGTTATGTCTCTTGACTTGTGATCCTTGGAGGGTTTTGCATGGTTTATGATTGTTTGTGTTTCCGTTGCGCATCCATGAATCAAAACCCTACAGGATAAGCCGAAAACTCAGAAGCAAGAGCTGAAGGAAGTATTCCTGTGCCCAGACGAAGAAAAGAAGAGGCCCGTCTTTCTGAGTGCAGATCTCACAAGCGAGGAGGAAGCAAGATTGCTGCAGCTACTGACTGAATACAAAGCTGTGTTCGCCTGGGAATACGATGAAATGCCTGGCCTGGACACCAGCATTACCATGCACAGGTTAGATGTAATCCCTGGATCTAAACCGGTAAAACAAAGCACAAGAAGCTTCAGGCCGGAGTTAAACGTGAAAATCAAGAAAGAGATTGTCAAGCTACTTATTGCCAGGTTCATCGAGCCAAATCATCACCCCACATGGTTGGCTAACATTGTGCCTGTGGTAAACAAAAAACATACTCTGGCAAAGGGGTCACGAGGGCAGTCTACTTCGATGCCTAGATAGCAAGGAAGAGCAAGAGGTGACGGATCTCTCTCACCAAGTAGAGCATCAGGGAGGTGCGAAACTATGCATACAACTCGTCACAGTTGGCTATTTCTGGCCCACCATGGAGGCAGATTGCCGCACCAAAGTAAGGAGATGCCAGGAATGTCAATTTACGGGCAACCTCGTACATTCCCCTGTCAAAGATCTACACGCGTTGGGGACACCATGGCCATTCCACACTTGGGCTCTAGATTTTGTTGGCTCCATTCGACCAGCCTCACATAAGAACCAGTTCATCCTAACAGCGACCGAGCTATTTACTAAGTGGGTGGAGGCAATACCGCTCAAGACAGCCAATGCGCTGGCTGTGGTCCATTTTCATCCAAGAGAACATCATATACAGGTTCCGAATCCCCAACACAATTCTTTCGGATAATGGTACACCTTTTGTAAATCGTCAAGTAGCCGCAAAGCTAACGGAATACAACATAAGGCAGGTCTGTTCCACTCCTTATTATCCAAAAGGGAATGGTCAAGCAGAAGCGACCAACAAGACATTGTTAAGAATTCTGAGCAAGATGGTCGCAGACGATCACAAGAAGTGGGCCGATTCTTTGAGCATAGCATTATGGGCCGTTCCTTTTATGATATGGCGCTGAAGCTGTTGTACCGGCGGAGGTGAAAATCAACTCTGCGAGATTGGTCTTTCATGCATTATATGACAATCAACGCGACCATGACTTGATCTTATTGGAGGAGAAGCGAGAGCAATCCAAGCGGGCTAACAAGCGGTACAAGGAGAGGATCGCTCGCGCATACAACAAAACAGTCCAACATCGAGACTTCGCGGTTGGGGACCTGGTTTTGCGCGCCTCAGATCATTGCATGAGGGAGGCAGCCCATCCAAAGTTCGCAGCCAACAGGGAAGGACCATTCGAAGTTAAAGAAGTCTTTGACTGTGGTTACTGCAAAATACAGAGGCTTCATTGGACTGCCACAACCCCAAGCTCAGTCAATATGCGCTGGATTAAGGAGTATTATCCCTAACCTCTCTCTTTACATACATCGGATTACAATGTCTATTTACGTCTAGTATTCTGATAGACTCATGCGTTGTTCCTCCCATATGAGGGATTTGTAATCTTGCCTCTCCCATATGAGGTACTTGTAATTTTGCCTCTCCCATACGAGGGTGCTTATAATAAAATAATTCTCCCAAATGAGAAGAATTTTATTACTTTGGTTGTCTTTTATCGCTTTATTTACTTCTCTGCTTATTTACAATAAAAGCCTATATGCCGAGATAGCAGCACTATTCAAATGCTATCTTAAGTGATCCCAAAGCCTATCTTCCGAGATAGCAGCACTATTCAAATGCGATCTTAAGTGATCCCAAAGCCTCTCTGCCGAGATAGCAGCACTATTCAAATGCGATCTTAAGTAATCCAAAGCCTATCTGCCGAGATAGCAGCAATATTTGAACGCGATCTAAAGTGATCTAAAAGCCTATCTGCCGAGATAGCAGCGATGTTCAAAAACGATCTTAAGTGATCTAATAGCCTATCTGCCCAGATAGCAGCCCTAATGTATGATCCTATGCGATCCGAAGCCTATCTGCCGAGATAGCAGCAATGTTCAAAACGATCTTAAGTAATCTAAAAGCCTATATGCCTAGATAGCAGCCATGATGTATGATCTTAACTGGTCTGCGAGCCTATCTGTTTAGACAACAAGCTATAGCAGCAACACCCTGTGTGAATGCATAATTTATCAAGCTTGAAATAAAGAATTATTCAGGCAAGTATCCAAATGCAAAAGGCGAAAGAAACATAACTTGTTTTATAGCCAAAAGGCATGCGATATTACAATTTGTTGTATCAAACAAGAACAGCAAATGCTACAGTATACTTCATTAAGAGTCAAAATGACTTACAATTTACCTGTCTAGATAGCAGCTTACAAGAAAAAACTCATAGTAAGGAAGTTTCTTACTATAAAACGATCGGCCTACTGGTCCTAACAAAATCTATGCGATGTAGCAGCTTACAAGCAAAAATTTATAGTAAGAAAATTCTTGTTGTAAAATGAACGGCCTAAAAACGTTAACAAAGCCATGCGACGCGATTGTCGGGATCCCAGATCTGAACAAGGCTCTTGACTGGTCTTCTGTCCAAGAGATGTGCCAGATGAACCCCATGTCCAGGCGGTTGCGGCGGTGAAGAACAAGTGGAGAACAACTCCTGGGGCAGAAAGCTTATTGTCCACGGAGACGAGCGCCATTGCTCGTCACCCCTAGTTCAAGAACGTGGAGGCAAATAGTTATCCTCTAGGAAAGCTAGAGGAGAAACACTCCATTCATTACGAGTTGGTAAAAAGGTCAGTACAGAACTGCGCCTCGCCGAAAGGTAGCTGGAGATACGACCTGCAAACATAATAGACCAAGAAGAATCTTCGAACAAACCTGAGGTATTATGTATATCTTCTTCACAGTGGTCATGAAGACCAATAAGCTTCATAAAGAAGATCGTGGGAGCTATTTCTATGGAAAAAGGCACAAATTCAGATTTCACAACTTGAAATTGTCATGAAACAACAAAAGGAAAGCATTGAAGCCAGCAGTCGTAAGGACTCATGGCAAGCCACATTGTGGGATGAAGAACCCAAGCAGCAAGAGGCAGGGTTTATATAGACTCTACGGGGACTCTTCAATTCCCTAGATGAGTCTGCAAAGCTGGAAAAAAGGGTAAGAATCAATTACTTACTTCTCAAAAGAGGTAAAATTCAATTACCCTACTAAAGGCTATGACGATTCGGTGGCGTGCCCTAATTAATGACGGAAGGTCATAATAAGGATGGGCTTTGCAAGGAAATCGTGCTTATCTAATAAATCGTTAGCGCGAAAATCAAGGCAGATACGTCGCCATGTGACGTCATAATTGATAGTACCAAAATATTGAGCAAATTCCCGAAAGGGCAAAATGGGGCATGCAAGTTCTATATAAAAAAAAGGGGGGAGAAACCCTAGCAGCATTACAATATTTTTTTGTTTTAA